>CM056468.1:1656593-4134219 GCA_029783895.1 Triplophysa bombifrons
CAGGATAATTAATTAGGGACCAGGTGAAACAGATGAAACACTAAGGGGAAGCTAATGAGACGGAAAGGGCGGGAAACACAGACGAGACTCGGGGAGAGTATGGAAGGCCAAAAGGTCCAAAATGTCTCTCCCCACATGAAACAGAGGATTCTGTTTTGGTTCTGCCTCAAGACCAGGAATTAATCAACCAAGATAGGCAGAACCGTGACAGTTACTGAAAGCTAAAGTATCCAAAAGCTGACCTGTTAAATTCTGCCTTTGTATTTGTTGAAGTCAACCATTAAGATGATTTTTTTTCTTATAATAATAATACAGATGAAACTGCAGAGTCGGCCTGTGGTCTTTGACTTTGAGGGCATTTCTATGACCCACTTCTTCACTGACAACTGGGAAAATGTGAAGAACTTCCAGGCAAGACCAGATGACATTCTAATCGCCACTTACCCCAAAGCTGGTGAGTGTGCTGATATTGAGAGATACTGTAAGACTACTGTACTGTAGGCTAACTCTTAACCACATAATCAGAGGACTTTGTATTTTCTTGCCAATATTGACATTTGAAACAGTGAAACTGTGAAGTTTAATGTTTTTTGCATTCTGTCAAGAAATCGCTTTTTAAACTTAACTTACAAGCACAACAAAGTCCAGCAAACATTCAAACATCTCAATACAAACTTTGCTGTAAACTTTACAAACTGACAGTCAACACTAAGCCTGACTGAGCACTCTTGGAATATAAAAAATCGACACCGTAAAGCTAAAAGTAGTCATGAAAGATGTAAGACAGACCCAGGGGGTTATGAACCCTTATGCGGTCTTCGGGGTCTTTTTGACCCGCAAATGACATTTGCTAAAATAAAAAAGTTATCTTTGTCCAAATGGCATGATACTTTTTAAAGTGGTCAATACTTGCTAGATCTACAAAAATTGAAATGATATCTTGATTATGTGTTGGTATGGGTAAAAAGTCACACTCATGGTCTTCGGGGTCTCTGGTTGGTCTAATAGCACATAAAAAGTGGTGGAGCTCTGCAGCACTCTACTGGTAAAAGTGACCATTATTTATGTTTTTAAACTGCATTTCCAAAAGATGGACAAAAATCTTACACTTAACCACGTCAAATTATCTGTGTGCGGAAATCACCGCTTTTTATTGTTCTTAGATGATCCTGCGTAATGAACTGACAACAGAAACGCACATCATGTCAATGAGAACAGCTTTATTGTTGTATATATAGTTGAGAGTTGATAAACCCTTGTGGCTGTCTAAAATCTTAAAAGGTCAGAGTTTTTTTACATTTATTTGGTGGTGTTTCCTTACCAATTATGAATTATTTTATATTGATATAATGTTAATCAGTAACTGCCTATACCAATACTTAGCCTTCATTTTTAGATAATCCACAGTGCTTTTACATACATTGCAAAATGTTAACATACACACAAATATGATGATGTCGTAACATATAGGCTAAAGAAGTATACTTGAATTCTCGTTAATGCTGTTTACTAAAATATGCCCGGTACCCCTGATGGCCAGTCCGCCCCTGGTGTGGGAAAAAAGTCACACTGATGGTCTTCGGGGTCTCTGGTTGGTCTAATAGCACATAAAAAAGGGTGGAGCTCTGCAGCTCTCTACTGGTACAGGTGACAATTTTCTACTTTTAAAACTGCATTTTCAAAAGATGGGCAAAAATCTTACACTTAACCACCTCAAATTATCTGTTTTATTCCCATGAATGAATGATAGAAATGTGGGTCTTTTATAAAACAAATTTTACATAAAAAGCTGTTTTTGTTTAAAAACCTATTTAAAACATTTTTTTATTTGTATACATTTTAAAAAAGTCATTAATCCTCCAGAAACTGGAGTAAAAACAATAATAAACGGAGTAAAATTGCATTTGTTAAAAAAACAATAACTTTGTTACAAAATTACATTTTGTTGTCTGAAATACCATGAGTGCACACCCCAAACAAAGACCGCATAAGGGTTCAGGACCAACATTGAAATCCAAAAAGTTTCTCTGCGTTTAGTCAAATGTATCATTTTGTGCTGTCTACAGTTTCTTCAGTTATAAATGTGAAGGCTTTGTGTGACTGTCATGTTCTCAAACACTTTCTTTCCATTGTTATGCTGCTGTGCTGTAGGTACCACCTGGGTTTCTTATATACTGGACCTGTTGTATTTTGGCAAAAATAATGCACAGACAAAGCCCATCTATGAGAGGGTCCCATTCCTGGAGTCCTGCTTTCATAAGATTCCAGCAGGTCAGATGTTTACAATTCACTTGATCTTGATTTCAAGACGTCATGCAACATGAGACTGGAAGAATGAACTTGGATCTAAACATCACCTAGAAACTTATTTGCACAAGTAAAAGGGTTGAAGATATTTGTGTTGTCTTATCCTAACACAGCATAGCGATTATAAATATGTGTCAATGATTAGTCTCTCGTTTAACATGTTGGATACATATTGATTTTCAGAATGTGTGAGCAGTTCTTGACACATTGTCCGTGTAATGCGTTTCACATTCAACTCATGCTCTTTTACAATATTTTCATTTACATTTACAGGGACTGAAATGGCAGATAATATGACGACTTCTCCTCGTCTCATCAAAACTCATTTACCTGTTCAGCTGGTGCCCAAATCCTTCTGGGAGCAAAACTCAAGGGTATAGTACTGTATATATCACAGTATGCATTAGACTCTTTGCCAGCATGGCTGTGATTCAGCACAGGTAATGACAGACAGCTTAACATTACATAGCTGAGTTGAAAAAGACGACTGCAAGTGTGATGCTGCTTTCAGTAACAACGGCACCGGTGTAACAGCTGGTCAGTTACTCTGTGGATTTGTGCCACGACAAAGGAAATAGGTCCTGAAACATATTTTTTTTAAGTGAAAGTGTTGATTAAGACGGCGCTTACAAGGTTTTCTCTGAAAGCACTATTGTGCTCAGTGCTGGGTAACTTACTCTGGAAAAGTAGTTACTTAATTACTAGTTACTAATTACATATTCAAAAGTGTAAAAATTTGATTATGGTACAAATTACTCTCTCCAAAAAGTATTTCATTACTTATTACTAAATAGTTTCTTTATCGTACACTATAAAACTTTATTGTAGTTTTTGCAACAGTTTTGCCAGTAACTTGATGTAGATTTAATAACTACTTAATCCAACTTTCCATTTTGTAATGTTTTCAATTACTTTAATCAAAATAACAACACTTTGATCTTTGAGATTCAAAATGAGCAAGAAGAGACTGGCGTTAGAACAACGAATCCTGGAAAAAAAATTATTCTTCCTAAGCATTTTCATTTAGATTTCTAGTCAAAATATTTAAAACATTTAAAATGTTTTTCTAGTAAAAATGTATATATTATAATTATTTTGTAAGGATCTAGTATTCTGTTTGTTTGTTTTGTTTTATTTGGTATGTACAGCACAGAAATGTGCTATAGAAATAAAATAAATAAACAAACAAAACTTCTTAAATTACGAAACATTTTCATAAAAATTGACCCAATATATTACATTAAGTCTTGTTATATGAAAGAAAAGAAACTGGGTAAGTTTACGCTTAAAACAAAATTGTAAATCTACAGTAAGTTACTGGCAAACCTGTTGCGAAATTTCAGCAAAGTTTTTAAGTGTAAATCAACCTTGAATAAAAATAATTCAAGCATTGAAAAGAAACGTCTTATTTTTAACTTAAAATTAAATATATATATAACTTCATACATTATTCTTATTAACTGACCAAAGTATTACAAATGTGAGAAAGATACATTAAAGCATGCATTGTAAAGTAAGACTTAAATTTCCACTATTGAATATGTTACACAGTATTTACTGTAATTACATAATAAGCAACTGTAATTAAACTACAGAAAAATAAGAGTAATCCTTTACTTTACTGTTTCAAGGGAAAAGTTATTAAATTACAGTACCTAATTACTTAGCAGTTACACCTACACTGACCAATTACCTTTTTTTATCCCCAATGACCTTTAGCCAAACACACTGTTCCCCTATAGAGAAAATTAAACTTGGTTAAAAAACTGATACTGAGTTTCACAGAATCCCTCTCCCATTTCAGACTTTGTACTGTTCGCACCATATATTCTAGTCAGAGAAACTGCAAACACAGGTGAAGGGATACAGAACAGTGAGCTGTATATCAGCTCTCTCTTTTAACTGCCATAAATCTGACAAATTGATCTGAACGTTCACTTTATTGCTAGGACTGATCTATAGCACGGTGCCTATTATATTACTAAAGATATATGTCTAGAGGTTTCTTTCTTACTAACTGACACAACAATGTTGGTTTGCTTACAAATAGCATGAGAGAATACAGGTACCTGTTTGTCACGATGGGAACCGTGTTTGATCTGATTTCTTATGTTTGAAATCTATATTTTTAATGAATTTGTTATTTTATTAGTATTAAATTGCTGTTTCTGGTAAACAGTGCTGCATATATGTAGTAAAGTATAATGAAGTATAATGCGCTCCACTTCTTGTTTTTATGTGAAGAAAACTTTCTTTTCATTAATACACAATTGAATAAAAGTCCTGTATTGTCATAATTTATTTGCTTTTCTTCATTTATTAATTCCAGGTGGTGTATGTAGCCCGTAATGCAAAAGACAATGCCGTTTCCTATTTTCATTTTGATCGAATGAACATGGTACAGCCTGAATCAGGAGACTGGAACACCTTTATACAGAAGTTTATGGAAGGAAAGAGTAAGTTGACACATGGGTAAAATAAACATTACATTGTAAGATCAGAAATTCATTTAAAGATGATGCTGTAAGCTATAAACACGAGAAGAGTAAAGTTATTTAAAATATCCTAGAAAGGAAATTCATTTCACTCCACAGATGTGTTTGGTCCGTGGTTTGACCATGTCAGCGGATGGTGGGAGAAGAAACAGACATATTCTAACTTACAGTACTTGTTCTATGAGGATTTGGTGGAGGTAAGATCTGTTCATACAGCAACAGTTTCTTTTCATACTTTTGTCAGCAGTGTGTTTAAAGTGTGTTGTGTGCACGACTCTGTCAGGACACCGGACGTGAGGTGGAACGCTTGTGCTCCTTCTTGGGATTATCGACTTCACCAGAGGAGAGAGAGAAAATAACAAAAGGAGTTCATTTTGATGCTATGAAACAGAACAAGGTGACCAACCATTCTTCAATTCCTTTCATGGACTTCAAGATCTCACCCTTCATGAGGAAAGGTTAGTGGGATCCTCTCATCTAAACTCATCCTAATAACAACACGCAAGTCCTTCACCTGATTTTCTGCTTTTGTTTGTGTTCTAAAAGGTAAAGTTGGAGACTGGAAAAATCACTTCACTGTGGCACAAAATGAACAGTTTGATGAAGTCTACAAACGAAAGATGAAGAACACCTCGGTCAAGTTTCGGACTGAATTTTAAAGCATGTGTTCTGGACATTGATGTCAATAAATAATAAATTAAGTCATTAATAATTTAGTTCTGGTACTGAAAGTATTGTTTCCCTTTATTTAGATACAGAATATTGTGAATATCATATGAGTAGAAATAATAATCAGTTGAATAATAACAAAAGTTGTCTTATATCTTTATACCTAATAACAACCTTTAGTTGATTATTGTTCCCTAAATACCTTTTAATATCTCACACTATGAAAGCTGTTACTGGGATGGTACCTTTAAAAAATGTCGTATGTAGACATGTATATAGTTGGTACCAATATGTAGTACACTTCTAACAAAATAAAGTTCATCCAGCAAACTGTATTGATTTTAGACAGATGCCCATTTTCCTCTTAATTAAAAAGTAACACCAGTTTAAAAAAAAAATTCCTAATTGAAATTATTAAATTGTCACAATTAGTTTTATTAACACTGATTTAATCATAGACATGGTTGAACAGAACCAAAATCATTCCACCTGTTACACAATTTTCGATGCAAATTAATAGCAAGAGCTGATGTAGCTTTTCCAATGAAATGCCTTTTGAGTAAAACCACATTTATTTTCTCATTCTCTTTGAGCCTAATTTAAGCATCACCTCTTTATAACCTCCTCTATATTTTAATTCAACATCATTCATGTAGCCTTAACTTTAACATATCAAGTTAGATGACTGAACACATTCATTTTCAGCTTTTTAAACACCTGACACACAGAGATTGAACTTGTTTACATATGTTAAATGGTTCGGGACCTGTCTTGCAATCAATGTGGAAAAATTAAGTAATCTAGCCAATTGCTTTGACTCACTGTAACTTAAATATTTGTGTAAACAAATAAACATAGATATTTAAGTTAAAAGTACACACAGTATTAAGTTAAAGTGCATTAAATTAAGTTGTGCCTAGAGATACCATGAATGTTTTTTAGAGTGTTCTTTTATATGCTTGAATATAAAAAAAGAGATCAAACTCAGAAAAAGGTGTTTTCTGTAATCTACTGCAAAATTTTACACATAGTCACAATTATTTTTTTAATCACCGGTCCCCATTTAATGTGACTATTTATATTGTAATGTTTAATGCAATGCTATATTGGTTCTCTGTTCTTTATACAATAAAAATAATAATACAAAAGACGTACTGATTGTATACAGACATCCTTGTCTTTTACATTTAAATATACCCAACACTGTAAAAAGTGCAAAAGGCATGTCATTACTCTAAAGCATTTTTTATACTTGATCTGACTCAAAACATTACATTTTCTGTCTAGTCATCAATGTAACGTTAAAAGTTTGATTGATTCAAATTAAAATTAAGTCTTGTTAGTGTAAAGTAAATAAATCTCTTTAATTCAAATTAAAAATATTGCGTTCCCATTATCACGTGACGTCTGGCGTCATCGGTAGTCGAGCGTGAGGACGTTAATTTTTCCGCCATCTTGTTACATCGCATGGCTGAACACGGCGTGGATAAACGGGAATCTATAAAATCGGTAAGTAATTCTAAAGATACGATTGGGTGTATTATTAGCATCGTTTGCGTATGATTACATATTTTTTCATGTTGTACTGCTGTTTTACATACTGTTAGTTTTACCAGTTGGACGGGTCTATCTCGGCTAGCAAGTTTCCCTCATCACTATGAAGTTAAACTGAGTGGAAATAGAATAATAGTAATACAAGTAAATTGCTTGAGGTGAGATGGGTTGATAGTATAAGTGCTGTTTCGGGTATGCTGGAGTGCGATACTAGTCAAAATGTGAATTTGGCGCGTCATGTGTGTACACCGCGCCATGTAGAAAATACATGCCCGCTTCAGACGCTTCGTATGGGCTTAACGTTATTATGAAACTTTATTATTATTTCCCTTTTATGAAAAGGGAAATATGTTTCTTCCAAACGCTAACGTCTCTTATTAATGATTGACTCGTTAACTCGTGATAACGTACTCAAGTTTAGTGCACGAAGACGTCTTCAAGAGACTTCCCTCAAAACATTTGAACATATCGCGTTTGCCAGCATACCCTGTAAAGAAGTCGCCTGTTTAGATTTAACGTTCTTTAGCCAGTATGTTATAATTCTCTTTGTCTTTTATAGGATGGTGTAACTTAACTGCTGAACAACTTTTCAGGCCAGGTTTCGAATAACCAAGCCACATAAAAATGTAAGTAATTTGCACCTTTTAATTATTGATTTGTAGGGTCAGTTTTGTAATGTATTTTTTCTTCTATGTTCTACCCCACTCTTCTCTTTGGCAAGTAACTCAATGTGGAAATGCAAAGACTGTGGTGTCACAAGGCTGACTGTCACTCTAAGTCTGATATTCTCGAGAAGATATGTGATGAGATCTACAAGTATAAATCTTGTCCCAGCAGTGCGAACTTTTGTGAAGTTTCAGAGACACTTATCAAGAAACATCATGGCTTGGCTGAAAAAGGATCCTTCAATGGTTGCTACGGGTGGACACAGAGATTTAAAATGAAGATGTGAAACCTACACGCACACAGTTGAAAGCTCTTCGATGTTTTTGCAAATTCCCTGAAAACCAAAGCCTCAGATCATGCTTTTCCGGCAAAAAATGTTAAACGACCTAAACGTGGCGAGGCCAATCATATCCCATCCGTACCTGCCGGAGAATAAAATGACAAAGACGTTTGCCTTATGCAGACGAGATGTGGAAAACCAACATAGTGTTCAGGAACTGCAAGAAAGGTGGCCTGCAGTGTTTCTACAAGAGGAGGTAAAAGCCGTTATTTCATTTAAAGTGTAATTTATTAAACATGAATTTACCATATTTTAAATTATGGATTTTAATATGTAGTGTAATTTCTTAAATTGTTGTTTAATTCTCTGTGTATATATGTATTTTTACAACTAGTTCTCAAAGTAATATCAGGTTCTTTCCAAAGTCTATTTTCTGTTTCTCTTTCTTGCAGATTAATGCTGATTTTTGCGCATCACGACTTTACCTTAACAATCAAGATTTTTGGCTTCTTTGGACCGACAGAGCTATCAGCTTCTCCAGGTTATTAAGAGCAAAGGTGGAGTTTACCGTGAAAAAAACTATGCACACAGAATTGTTTGTGGTAATCAATTCAGTAGTGTTTTGGTCTAATAAAAACCATAAATCTTGAACATTTTGTAGACTCTGGACATAGACATCAGAAGAGAGTGCTGAAGTGCCTTATCTCGTACCTTGGTGAAGATGCAAGCTGTCTGATCGAAGAATACCAGGTAATGTTGACATTGCAAACCACTGAAATTTTGAACTTGCCGTTTAAAGTAGGTGAGCGTCAAAATAATAAAAAATAATATTCTCTCATCATTTACAGCCCTCTTGGAATTTCTAACCTGTGTGACTTTCTTTCTTCCGCAGAACACAAATGATATTTTGAAGAATGTTGTTAACTGCACCCCATTCACTTGCATTGGTTTTGTGTCCATACAATAGAAGTGAATGAGAGCCGTGCTATTCTGTTACCAACATTGTTCAAAATTCTGCAGAAGAAAAAGTCATACAGGCATGAAATGACATCTGTAGTTGATGACAGAGTTTTTATATTGAAACTCAACTACAAGTGATAGTTCACCCAAAAATTAAAATGCTATCATTTACTTGTTCCAAACCTGTATGACTTCCTAGAATGTCTGTAACCAAACAGATCTAATCCCCCATTGGCTCCCATAGTATTTTTCCTACTGTGGCAGTAAATGGAAATAAGGCCTGTTTGGTTTCAAGCATTCTTTCAAATATAGTTCTGTGAACATCAGAAATAAATTTATATAGAATTTGAACAACCTGATGGTGAGTAAATGATCACGGTATTTTTATTTTTTGGGTGAACTGTGCCTTTTAACTTCCTTCATGTAATATAGAAAGACTTGATGGTGATAAAACAAGATCTTGTGTGAAACTTTTGGGGTGAAAATACTAATGTGACAGTACTGTGTGTGTGTGTGTGTGTGTGTGTATGCGAGGCTGAAGAGATGTGTATTTAGTCTAGTTAAAACTGGGAGACAGTGTACAGTCTCCCAGTACAGTGTCACGAATGTTATTCCAGTTTAGGAGCTAGGTGGGATAAGGCTCTACCTCCTTTGGCGGATTTTTCTATTTTAGGAGCTACTAAAAGGTAGAGTTTTGTGATCTTAAGGAGTGTGATAAGTCGTATTACATTAGAAGTTCAGTTCAATACGTAGGAGCTGCACCGTTTAAGGCTTCATAAGTGAGTAGCCGTATTTTGTAATCTGAACATCGTTACACTCGTTACCAATTCTAGTTCACCCAAAAATGAAAATTGTATCATCGCTTACTCACCCTCCACTTGTTATAAACTGTTCAAGTTTCATTGTGAAGCTAAACACAAATGAAGATATTTTAATCAAAGCAACATAGATGTTTTGGGTCTACATTGACTTCCCTAACTACAAATTTATTTTTTAAATGTGAAAGGGGTGTTTCGTCTTCCACAGTCCCTCAATTGCTCTCTTTTCTTATGTTTTTAGGCTGACCAGAGGGAGGAAGCGGAGAGAGAATTTGACAAGACCACCATGGCAGTTTTTGTGATCCGTGAAAGTGATGCTCTCAGACGTGCATTGGACATTTCCATTGTCATTGAGGGTTTTGAGGTACTAACTGAGTTGCCTTCTGTTGCATGTGCCTGTACCATGATGATTGGACTCATTTATGCACTGAACCTTAAATATCATGACGGACTCAAATATACCTTTGAAGCCTTTCAGAAAATATATTAATGGCCATCGAGAATAGGCAAATGAGCCGAAGGGTGCAAAACCTCTCTTCTAAGCTTCAGGAGTAACTTTGTTTCCTTTGACCCAGCTACAATGTTCTGCTGAAGTTGAATCTTGTTTAAGATGTTGGACTGTATAAAAGGCTTTATACAGAGTGAACTGTTCACTTTGATTCATCTGTTTTGGTAAATGCTATTAGACGGTTAACTAAACTGGATTTGTATTTTTAAGTAGAATAGTTTACCTAAAAATTAAAATTCTTAGGTCGTTTAATCCCCCTTCAAGCTATTAAAGTATTAAACTTAATTAGGTTCAGAGACATTTAATAAAAATGATGAGAGAAGGTTTATTTTTGTGAACTATTCCGTGAAGGTGAATTTTTTTTTATTCTACTATTGGCTAATTTGGTAGGTGCTTTACTAAAAGTGGTTGTTTTTATTATGCCCATTTTAAAGTAGTATTAGGCCATATTCACTACACGCTTCTTATCGTGGCACCTGTCCGTCCATCTAGTGTTGTCACGATACCAAACTTCGGTACCAGTCAGTACTAAATGTGACGATACTTGCATTTCCCGCTATCATTTTAGATTATGAAAGACCTCTGATTGGCCATTGTGTTTCCAAGCGAACGCTTGCTTAACCAATCCTCGAAATGCGTCAAATGATCATTGCATCACACTCTCTACCGAGCACTTGCACAGATACACACGGACGAGTTTGATTTTAAAACACAGATACACACAGAAGCATTTGAAAGTCCAAGCGCTCGTTAGAGTGTGATGCAATGATCATTTCACGCACTTGGTTGCACGAGTTTCCAAGAGTTTGGTAAGCGCCCATTCAAAGACATATCTGTTGACCTTGGAAACACAATGGCCAATCAGAGTTGTTTCATAATCTAAAATGATAGCGGGAAATGCAAGTATCGTCACATTAAGTACCGCCTGGTACCGAAGTTTGGTATCGTGACAACACTACGTCCATCCAAACTTGTTTTAACTACACAACAAAACCTTTTCAATTGTGCTGAAAAGTTAGTTCTAATTGATTGTTTGTGGAAAGATTGTATGTTCTTCTAAACCTTGATTCTGATTCATCTCAATTCTGAATTTACATTGTAATACAGTGTGTATTTCTATACACGTTGTGAAAACTGTTAAACTGTCTGTTGAAATGTTGTATTGTGACAAAAATTGTCAACTGTTTATGGTGTGTTTACATTGTTATACAGTTTGTAAAAGATATTATACACATTGTAAAAATGTTGTATTATGACACTAACAAAGTGTCAAAAGTTTGACACTTGAAATAAAATTACACATTCTGAAAGTAAAGAAATGTCTTTATATTATTTTTAAATAACATTTGTTTGGATATTTGGTTAGAAGAAAATTAAAATAGTAAGTTTATACAAAGAGAAAACATTAAGACAAAGTTTAATTTGAGGTTTTGGTTAAACTTATACTTTTAACCAAATAAAGACACTTTTTGCTTTGGATACTTAATGGATAATGACATTTTTCAAAGAATTTGAATTGTATAGACAAAGAAATGATTTTAAGTTGAGCCAAACTAAGATTTTCAAGTTTTGCCAAAGAGAGAATTTTAAGTTTAGCCAAAGAATGAGTTTTAAGTTGAGCCAAACTAAGATTTATAAATTGAGCCAAAGAGAGAATTTTAATTTGTGACAAAGAAAGAATTTTAAGTTGAGCCAAACTAAGATTTTCAAGTTTAGCCAAAGAGAGAATTTTAAGTTGAGCCAAACTAAGATTTTTAAATTGAGCCAAAGAAATTTTTTTAAGTTGATAAAAAGTAAAGTAATTAGGTGTAACAAGTTGACGCAATTGTTTTACTTTGATCCAATGAAACGCTTTTTACAGTGAAGGTTGATTTTCATCCATATTCTCTCAATTACATATGAAAAGAGTTGAATTTAGTTAGGAATTGATCTTTCTTGTAAACGCCATTTTTTTCATCTTCTTCCGATCGTTATGTTATATTTGGATGTCTTGCTATCGACATTATTTCATGCTGTGTCGAAGAAACCTGCATTTTCTAGTGCCTTGTTGGACATTATAAAACAAATCTGTTAGTTGAGTTTTATCTGTGAACAATGGCTCAATCAAAAATTATATGTTGAGCAAATGGGGATCCTGTTGTCGATCCAGTTAAATAACTTTAAATACTGTAGCTTTTCTGAATGTATAAGCTAAATTTAACATGTATAATAGTAAAGCAACATGAGTGAGTTATTTATTATTTATTTTCCTAAAATAAATATTTGGAAAATGGTTATACACTTAGCACAAAATGTCAACACAACATATTCTTTACTCCATCATTTTAATTACAAATCAAGTCAATCACCGGAAAATATATATATTGGGAAAGAATATACAAAGTGTATAAATAAAATAAATGACTAAAGCTCCCATGCTTCAAAGGCAATTGACAACTATTAAAGTATAGTTGAGAGACTTGCATGGTCTAAATTTGGGTAAAAAATGATAAAAAGATAAAATGAAACCAGTAAAACCCTTAATCCTACCCTGTCTTTGAACTTTAATGCTCATGCAAAGAGCATAATGTAGTCTGATTTAACAAGACTCATGAAAACATGCTGTTGTTAAACCTGTAGATGAAGTTAAATGAGCCCAGAACCGTGCACATCTGATTTAAGAGCTCAATGATGGTATACTGGTGTATTTTCAAAATGTCCACTAGAGAGCGCCCTATACAGAAACTACCGACCTCTTATTAAAAACTGAGCTTTGAACATGGACTTGATTGATTTCATAATAATTAGAATTTTTGATATTGCACTTGTAGGACACATGTAGGAGAGAGGAATCTGTGACTATTACATTACATAATGTACTCTCAGAAGTAGTTGGAGTGAATGCCTCTGTAAGAGGACATTTGTTTGAATGACACTCTAGGCACGTGGCTGGACTATCAGATTATTTTAAATGATTCACTATTATTATTACTTTATCAGATTCTCTTAAATGATTCACTAATAAACCACATATTAATGGGATGAAATTAAAACCTTTCACATTGGTTACGGTTACGCATAATCATATAGCAGGCGCTTTCATCCAAAGCAAATTCAAAAGTGAGGAAAATAATGAAACGATTAATTATATAATGGTTCAGACAAAATTGTTAATAATGACAAATTATGGCATCCTTGATTACCATATAGCACATGTGCATGTTTTACTTCAAAAAAACATTTATTTGTTTTGAGGTTTTTGTTAGTAGTATTTACTATAACTATTGATATTCCTAACAATTTCTTTCACTTGAAAGAAAACAACTTGTATGTGTGCCTCAGAAACCCCTGTAACTCAGTCATGAACCACCAAACCCAGACTGCTTATGGACACTTAGAAACCGTGGAACATGTTCTGCTCTCCTAGAGGTGATTATCGGTCAAAAAATCACAGTGAGATAAGAATGCCATTTAATTTAATGGGCATTCTATTATGCTACTGAGGGTATTAATATCAACGATTTATTTTATAATATCTTAAAATGACTATAACTTGTGGGAGAGGCTGCGAAATTGATCCACACTTCATACCAGTTGGTGGCGGTAGTGCGCCAAGTCGTTTGTCAATCACCAATAAACCTCAAGAAGAAGCCGCGCACATTTCAAAACAAAGATGGCGGCGCTGGTGGAGGATGCTGCGAAGACTTCACACGTGGAGAGAAAGACTATCAAGAAGGTTATTAGATTCGTGTATGCATTCGAGTTAAAAAGTGTGTGTTTCAAGAAACGAAAATATACGATTTTTCGTAATTTAGAAAGTAATTCTCATCGGAATAGATGAGGCCAAGAATGCCTGGTGTATTCAATCTCGACATGTGTTCATGTCACAGTGTATCAGTAAAGAATTTCTAAAGTGTCAAATGTGGATTTTTTGATGTTTTGTAATAAAGCAGATTAGTATTATATTAGTAATGTAGAGGGTGATGCTGTGATGTATATTCCTTTACCATATTCACATGAGACTCGGATTTATGTAATCGTGGTCACGTCTCTGTGTGGATGATAATCATTTGTAAATAATACACGCAAGAAAGCATGACAAGAAAATACATGTATGAACGGATTATGAAAACTATACAATGTTTCTCTCTTAAAGCCTGTAAAGCGCTATTGGGAGAAGACAGAAGAGTTAAAGAACAGCGATCTGAACACTTCAGACAGATCCTTATCTACAGAAAAAACTGCAGACAGATGTACATCCACCGAAAGCCCCGCAGACGGATCCACGTCCACAGAAAACACAGCAGAAAGATCCACATCCACAGAAAACACTGGATCAGTCAAAAGAAGGAAAGGTGGACAGATCCCGTCAGGGGTAAGTAGGAGTACTCTGTCAAAATATAGGGAAAAAACACACCTATTAAACTCATTCAAATCTACATTAAGACATTTTAGTGCACAAGATATTGAATTTAGGACAAAAAGCTTTGTTAAATTAAAATATTAGTCTCTCATACAATAAAATGTCACTTTATTTTGACCATCAAAATCATTTTAATTAAAATACACATCATTAAATGCAAAAAGTTTGGCTGTGCTTGATGGGTTCTGTTTCCATAAAGCTCAAATCATGTTTTATATAAACAAATCTTGTTGTATATTATATCATGTATATTTTAATATTAAAGTTATAATTTCACTGGATGTTTTTTGCTTTTAAGTATAGAACAGTAAAACACAAAAACATGACTTTAGCTGGATTTTCACAGGCAGGACCAAACTTTTTTTTTGGACGGACCTGACTTTGAACAGAGAACATGCCTCTTTCATTTTTGGGCGAAAATTTAATTATGTACAAATCATTTATTAATCATTTTATAAAGATTATCTTAAAGTGAAAACCATCTGTGATTATTTAAGTTTGTTTATTGGGTATTTACATAGACTTTTAATGGGAATGAGTTTAAAGGGAGCACACACTGAGTTTAATGGGAGCAGCCAGCTGCTCTAATTTGAAAAAAAAAACTATATTTTGATTTAATTGTAATAATTTCCCACATCCATGTTCCAGGTTATAATATGTAAAAGTTAAACATTAGTCTATGAATTTTGCAGTAAGAAGTGATTCTTACCATAAATAAAGGTGCACATTTAAGGTGCTACACTTTTGGTCAAAGACAGACACCGAGAACACATGAACACTCATATCTCAGTGACACTCAAATGAATAGTGGAGCTGTGAATCTTTATCTTTACACCTCCAATTTATTATTTATAATGCAAACACTTTTTGTATTTGCACTACAGAAAGCGTTTCGCTAATAGCTGGTACAGTAAACAGGGCGCTGTAAATGACTTTTATGGGGATTTATTAACCTTGTGGGGACTTGCAGAAAGACTACAAAGCTATATTAAAGACAACGTGGAAAGAATACATTAAACAGAAGACAAATAAATATACGCTTTAAACAGCGGTTCAAGTGCAGAAAAATACATTAGAAACTTAATTTTCATGCAGCTCATCAGAATAGAGAGAGAGTGAGGGACTCACAAGCGCCTGTCTGCTCCCCTCTGTTTGAGTTGCCCGTCATGCGCCTGATTTACATGAACAATCATTCATACAACTATAATCTGTATTTATAGTTTGTGTATTAAAAATTTGAAATTGTATTTAAAACACTAAATGTAAATGAGCATGTATGCCTGGTTTCACAGACACGGCCTACCTTAAGTCAGGACTATGCCTCAGTTGAATTAAGATATTTGTCGCTTTTATAAAAATGTGTTAGAAGAATACATTACTGGTGTGCATCTTGAGACAAAACAACAACACTGAAATATTTTAAGACATTTCTGGGCAAGTTATATTCAGTTAGGACAGGTCACACATTCATTTTAGTCTTGTAAGGGTCTTGAGGCCAATGGCGGTTCTAGACCATTTCAACTGGGGGGGCCAGGCTGGGGCCAGGTGTACTGTTAGAGGGGCCATTTACATTTAGACCTTATTGTTGTCATATCATTTTCTGCACTGAAGGCATTTACAGGCAAAATACCATGGATATAATCATTCATCAATGAATTTGCATTTTATTCTATTTTTTTCATTTGCATTACATATTCAGTATTAGTCACAGTAACTGCAATTGCATTTCCATTATATTTTTACATTTGCATTACACATTCAGTATCAGTCACAGTAACTTGCATTTTATTTATTTTTACATTTGCATTACACATTCAGTATCAGTCACAGTAACTTGCATTTTATTTATTTTTACATTTGCATTACACATTCAGTATCAGTCACAGTAACTTGCATTTTATTTATTTTTACATTTGCATTACACATTCAGTATCAGTCACAGTAACTTGCATTTTATTTATTTTTACATTTGCATTACATATTCAATATCATTCACATTAACTGTATTCTACAATTTTTGTGTTTTTTTGCAAAAAGATCAGCAAATTCATCTAGATCTAAGGCCTTTGCCCTCCTTGACTCAATACTTAGAACACCTAAATTGCTTAATCTGTCATCTGACATTGTGGACCTGAGATAGGTTTTCACGAGCTTTAGTGCAGAAAAACTCCGTTCACAAGATGCAGTACTAACAGGGATTGAAACAGCTATTTTACATAGTTTAAAGAGCTCAAAGAAAACTTCTTTATAATGTTCAATGAATAATGCCAGCTCTTCTACACTGGAGGGCTTCTGCATGTCACTCTGTATTTTCCTTTCTAAAATTCATCTGAACTGATGAAGTCCTCAATATTTGATTCATACGTTCTAGCAAATGAAAACAGGGACTTTTCTTTGAGAAACACATCACTTGTAGGGTTTAGAGTTTGGATGCCGGTCATTATTTCACAGTTTTTGCTAGAAAACCTTCTGTTAAGCTCATTAAGCATCTGATCTAAAACAGGGTAGAAAAGGGTTGTACAAAAACTATCTTTTACTCGTTCTGAATCTGAATCTGACCTTTGACCCACTGTACTGAGTACACAGTCTGCATTAAATTGAGAGCTCAGCTTTTTTGGTCGTTTTGCAGGGGTCTGTATGGCAGTATCACATTGCTCAGCTGTGTTCAACACTTCATTCCATAGGTCATCAAAAAATGACTCATCCCCGTAGTCATTCAAAGTCTGAAGTAAGGCTTCAACTAAATCAACAGCCTTTGATAGGTCAAGTGATGAAGACTGTAGCATATCTGATAGATATTTTGCTTCTCCAAACACTTTATGGAGGGTAACAAGGCACACAATGAACTGTAAATCTATCTGTGCAAGCAGACCACTAGCCTCAACAGATCTGTCACCACTGTGTTCTTGGACTATGTCTTGCAAGACTCGCTTAATGGCAGACAATCTAGCCATAATAGTATGTAGAGCCATATATCGACATGCCCAGCGAGTGTCACTTAGCCTCTGAAGCTCTCTAGCCGGTGCACCGGGGTACATTTCTTTCTGTATGCCAAGCCATTTTTGATGCACAATATGACCCAGATGTGAAGACATACAGTCTTTCTAGTAAGGAGAAGAACTCTCCTACCTCAGGGATAGCTTTGACCGTATCCAATAAAACTAAATTCAGACAGTGTGCATTGCAGTGAATGTAAATAGGATGCTTAGCTTGTTCTTTAATGCGTGCCTGAACACCTGAATGCTTCCCACTCATAACTGAAGCACCGTCATATGCTTGGCCTACTAGGTTGTTTTTGTATTCAAGACCATGACTTTCTAATATGTGTATGATTTTGTCAGTAAGCCCTGCTGCATCTAGTCGATCAGCCGATTCAAAGTGGAGAAAGCTCTCATGGACAGCTCCACTGAAATAGTACCTGAGTACTAAAGATATCTGCTCCTTTTTTTTACATCTTTTGTTTCATCTTCCATTATCCTATAGACCTCACTGTCTTTCACTTCTTCTATAATTTTAGTTCGAACCATGTCTGCCAAACAACTCAGAACCTCATTCTGAATCCCTTTGCTGGTATATTTTGCATTATGAATGGAAGTCAACCTTTTTTGCACAGTTTTATCATGCTTAGCTATTGTTTCTAAGATTGCCATGAAGTTCCCTTTATTATCTGACTCTGCAGACTCATCGTGTCCTCTTTGTGCAATGTTTTGTGTGGCTGTAAGTAGTAGTATTTCTCCTATTGTTTTAATATAGTCCCGATTCTCTTGAACCTGTTTGTTGTGTTCCTTGTTTAGGGCATTTACCAGTGTTGCATTACTTTTTACAGCTTTCTGATAGTATCTCCATGTAATCATTGCTTGTTTGTGCCGCTCAGACCTTGCATGAATTGCAAATCCCCCCCTGTTTGTAAGTTGCCTTCTTCCAATTGTTAAACCCCATTTTTGAATCAAATACCGTCTCTGAGACTTTGGGAGGGCTATAATGCCTGCAGACATAACAAAACACAGAGTCTGATTGTTTGGAATATTCAAGCCAGGGGTGGATATGGTACCAGGCTGCCTTGAAGCTCCTCCTCCGGTCCCCCATCAGAGTTCTTGGGTATATATTCATCATTGGCTGCACCGGTGGTTCTTCCCGGGATTCGCTGATATCTGCCTAAGAAAAAATATATGTATTAAAAGTATGTATATCCTTTTCAGCAAATAGTTTTCTTTTACATAAATATTGAGAATTAAGTGAACTTATTACTTCGTTTGTCTAACTTAGTATTTTTCAGTTTTTCATTATTTGCTGATTCCTGAATGTATAATGTAAAAAAATCATAAAAAATATTTGGCTAATTTTAGATATACAATTGGTATCAGGCAACTTCTGAAATCCACCTGATATCACAAGCTCATACATAACATGTTAAATAAAAATTAATTTCAATCACAAATTTATTAACTTCTATACAGCATATAACATGACTTATTGCACTGCTTTACATATGTATTCAACAGCACAAACCTGATGGTCCACTGCTAGTGGACACATGTGGCTCCTCTGTAGGTGTATCACTCTCAGACGCAGTCTCTCCATCTTTCTCACTTTCCTCTAATATTCCTTCACTCTCCGTCTCTCCAATGGACAACTCTACCTGCTCTCTCTCTGCAGGCTCTCTGCTCTCTCCACACCTGAACCATTTGACTCTGTCTCACTGTATACCTTATCTTTTCTTTGGAAGAACGACATGATGTCCTTCTTTCTCTTCATTTTGGTGAGAAGCTGAGAACTAACGAGCAAAAGCAATGGGGATCAAGAAGCTTATGTATTAATTTACTGAAAATAACTGACTTGCTAGGAAACTAACTATGTCTGTACGTTTAATGTTACAACTCCTTTACTGAGTAAAAACATTCATTTACATTTACATTTAGTCATTTAGCAGACGCTTTTATCCAAAGCGACTTACAAGTGGGGTAGGTAATGGAAGCAATTAGGACATCATAAGTACAACAAAAGCATAAGTGCAATCAAAAATAAGGTTCATATAGTCCAACACAGTATACAGAATCATTCATACATTTTTTTTTTTTTTTTTTTTTTTTTTTAAAGAAGAGAAGAAAAGAGTAGAGAAGAGAGTTGAGTCAGAACAGATCAGTCAGATGTCAGATGTTGGCGGAAGAGATGTGTTTTCAGGCGTTTCTTTAAGATGGCTACAGAGTCTGCAGATCTTGTAGCAGCAGGCAGATCATTCCACATAGGTGGAACAGATCCGGAGAAGGTGCGCGAGAGAGATTTTTTACCTTTATGGGATGGCACCACAAGACGCCGTTCGTTTGCAGATCGTAGGGATCTGGCGGGTACATATGTCTGCATTAGTGAGTGAAGATAAGGTGGTGCCGAACCGGTAGTGGTCTTGTAGGCCAGGAGCAGAGTCTTGAATTTAATGCGAGCGACTATAGGGAGCCAATGTAGCTTAATGAGTAGAGGAGTGACGTGTGCCCTCTTCGGTTCATTAAAGATAACTCTTTCCGCAGCATTCTGGATCATCTGTAGAGGTTTGGTTGTGCAAGCTGGAAGTCCTCCCAGTAGTGCATTGCAGTAGTCCAGTCTGGACAGGACTAGACCCTGTACTAGGACTTGCGTAGCATGCTCCAATAGGAAGGGTCTAATTTTCCTGATATTGTAGAGGATGAATCTACAGGACCGGGCGGTGCTGGCAACTTGATCTGTGAAGTTGAGCTGATCATCGATCACCACTCCCAGGTTCAGAACCATGAGTTTGTTGATCATATATTTTATCCCTTTTCAAACTGCCACAAAATAACAAACGGCCAGCTTAAAATTAGCTGATCTAAAGTTATGCATTTACATATACATAATACAACATATTAACAACTTTACTCACCTCTATATTTCCTTCTTTGTTTGAAGTCTTCAAGTATAATATTTGCGCAAAACTTCCACCAACGTTTGAGTAGAAAAAAAACTGCAGGTGCATGTTCTACGCCCTGTTGTGTTCCGCTTTAAACAGCCCCTCTAGAAAATGTGTGGGTGACAATTCTGTTCCATGTTGCCACGGTCAATTAGGTCTAATAATGGATGTAAAAAACGATAGCGACGAAAAAAGTTTTGTAAAAATTATTTCACACTCTACATTTAGGGGGGCCACAAGGGGGTCCAAGCTTGTTATCACAGGGGCACTGCCCCCCCTAGAACCGCCTATGCTTGAGCCTTGTCTGTGAAACAGGCCCATAGAGTCTTTATTTTTCTGTCGTGTCACATACCACATGTGGTCTCTTCAAGTACCACAGTTTTAGAACCACTGGTGTAAGACACCAAGTATGAACACACTTTCTCTTTTCTTTTTGATAATCCGACCTCAAAGATGGAAGTGTGCTTAATGAGAATGTGTTAAAACTAGTACGGTAATTGTTAAAGTATAGCCTGCTAAAAAAATGACTACAGTTTTTCAGTTTACTGTAATAAACACCACGGAGTAATAAAGTGTTCATAGCATAGTAAAATAGTGTGCTACATTTTTAAAGAACTTTTAAAGTAGGATGCATGCTTGGAACACATTTCTGCAGTTGGTACATCAATATTTTGCAAGAATACCAGATATCTTATGCATTTCTTAAATGTCAATCGTAGAGCTGCTGCATGCTGTACATTAAACCTGTCATTTGTTGATGTTATTGGTTTAGAAAAAGGACCCGTTCCCCGGTGAGGCCCCTATACCACAAGAACAGCTTCAGAAGTACCAGAGAGGAAGTAAACACAATGTGGTGAGAGTTCAACTTCTTGTCCATGAACTTTTACTTCTGAAATGATTAATGAAATATTAACAAAGTTTTGTTTGTTAAATTATATAGTTAAATACTGCAAACAATGTTTCATCATAAATGTGACATTATTTTGATAATTTTCATAATTCCCATTTCTGTAATGTTTCTGTATCTGGATGTTTTTACTATTATAAATCAATGTAAATGTTTCTGTCTCTGGACACGATTTTATATCAGTAAGGCAGTAACTACCATAATACGAATACATCACTTTAAATCAGTTAAGTTCATTTCTTTATTTACATTACAGAGATAAGAATCGATAAATTGAAATAAATTAAATTAGCATATTCAAGCGTGGCTTACGAATCTTTATATAATCTATATATATCTATATATATATATATATATATATCTGTAAATTTGACTTCATTGATATATTCTCGAGAGGCTGGATGCACCCAGCATTCTCTGACTCGGACACTTGGTTGCATTTTGAATATTTTGTGATTGTAAATAAAGCTATAATAATGTGTATTATGAGCTTAAGTCTGATTGAATCACTGACAGTTGTAGCGTTTATTTCATGGCCTTGATGTTTTGTTCTGTTTTTGTGTTCAGCCGAAAGGGTCTCAGCGGAGACTTAAGGAGGCCATTGCCTGGTCTGAGAAGGTGTCTGAACTTGCACAGAAACAAGCCGCACGATACGATCTACTACTACCAGAGGATGCTGGGTAATAAACTTCACTTTGACCCTTCTTTTCACGCTATCCATATGTCCTGACAAAAAGGCATTTGAGGAAAAAATCTGTGATTAGAGAAATGAGACAGACTTGTCAAATTCATCAATTCTCACATGCTGGTTTGTGAAACTTTACACCAGATCAGATCTCTTCTGAGTCATCCAAGTTTGGAAGTTTATGACAACATTTTCTGTTTTGTGAACTCACGTTTCTCCTCTAAGTATAGAATCTGATCTATGTCTCTGTCATCAGATTCCTAGAAGGAGACGAGGATGAAGACACATGCAGGATCTCTCAAGAGGACATAGCTGATGCGGTTGACATCACTTCTGGATCAAAGGTGATATAAAAAGTTGTATTTCTTCTGAACACTTCTCAGCCAGTAACTGTATTTCTGTGATGGAGTAAGTATTTAGTGTCTATGGCTATTGGAGATGAAGGAAAACTGGTTCATTGGTCTTGATGCAGTATGTTGGTGATGTTGTGAATGTTTGGAAACTGCACAGACCTCGCCTCGCCTTTTATGTCCGCGTCCATGAAAACCACAGTTGGTTTATCTCGTGTGTTCAACTCTGTAAATGTGTTTCTCTCCCCACAGTTTTTCAACTTGCATCTTTCCCAGTTTGGACCTTATAGACTAGACTACAGCAGAACTGGACGGTCAGTGCTTAAAAAGGATTTTTGAAAAGGATTTTAGTTAGCATACAAAATGAAGAGTATACATTTGAACACCAATATTTTGGAAGGATAGATAGGTGTATGTGTGTTAAATGTTGAAACATTCATTACAATTATGCCAATACTGAAATAGATGAAAATATACGTTCTTGAATACCGTATACCATACAACCTTGACATTTTTGTCTTCATAACAGGCATCTGCTATTGAGTGGAAGAAGAGGTCACGTGGCCTGCATCGAGTGGCAGTCTAAAAACCTTACGTGCGAGATGAACGTCATGGAAACGGTGAATGACATCAAGTGAGTGCACATTTCTATTTTCAGTCCTAAAATAACGTGTTGCTATATGTGACCCTGGACCAAGAAAACAGTCTTAAGCTGCAAGACCTGCTACAGCATCTCTGACTAACAACTTCAAATGCGATTTTCTCAATATTTAAATGTTTTGCTCCCTCAGATTCCAGAGTTTTAAATAGTTTTCTCTCTGCCAAATATTATATTGTCCTATCCTAGTCAACCTTACCATACATCAATATAAAGCTTATTTATTCAGCTTTTGGATGATGTATATATCTGAATTTCAAAAAATGTACCCATAAGTCTGGTTTTGTTGTGACATATGTTCTGATGGGATGTCAACGCTGTGCTGTGCTGTACCATCAGGTGGCTCCACACAGAGGCCATGTTTGCTGTGGCACAGAAGAAGTGGCTCTACATCTATGACTCGGAAGGCATCGAGCTGCACTGTGTGAAGAAATTCAATGACGTCTTGAAAATGCAATTTCTGCCCTATCACTTCCTGCTTGCTACAGCGGTGAGTCAGCAACTTATTTTTATTTTGTTTAAGCTGCCCCAAACTCTGTTCCCAGGTCCGTATTTCCCAAGTCAATTATAGACATCAGGTCCATATCACCATAAAACGATTTATTACTTGCAAGAAATCTGGTTCGCAGTCAGGCATCTTGCATCTCATCTCATGATGGTTTTCACAAGTCATGTCCACCAATAACTTTAGGGCGACTTTGAATATCTCATCCCTTTTAAAGCTAGCGTTCATTTCTTTACCTTTCAGAGCGCCACAGGCTTTCTGCAATATCTAGATGTGTCGGTGGGTAAGGAGATCGCAGCCATCTGCACAAAAGCTGGACGCCTAGATGTGATGTCACAGAATCCATATAATGCAGTAATTCACCTGGGCCACTCAAACGGTACCGTAAGCCTGTGGTCGCCCAATCAGAAAGAGCCACTTGTAAAGATGCTGTGCCATCGAGGCGCCGTTCGTTCATTAACTGTGGATAAAACCGGCACGTGAGTAGCACCAAATACTAACGCGCATATCAAAAATGAGCCTTCAGCTTTTCACTCTCGAGGCTGAACGATACATCTTTGTTACTGCAGGTACATGGTGACGTCAGGTCTGGATAGAAAGCTGAAGGTGTATGATATTAGAGCTCTTAAACCTCTTCACTCTTACTTTCTCCCTGCCGGAGCCTCTTACTTGTCTCTGAGCCAGAAAGGACTGCTCAGTGCCGCCACTGGAGATATCGTACAGGTGGGGAACTTGTGGGAGCGTGACGTGTTCCTGGATTCTTTGTTCTTAAAATATACCTGAGATCAGATCAGTCGACAGTAGGGTGTAATGGTTCTCGGTCACAAATGTATTAATTATTTAACCATTAATATGGTCTGTTAAAAATTATAATGTTTGTCGATGGATACAACAAATCAAATAACGTAGACAAATTTCAATAGGATTGACGTTGCTGTAAAATGACCAGTCATTTAGGCTGTCATCGCCCGGCTGTTGCGACCTGAACAGCACATGTTGCTGTTTAAATTAAACTCATTCAAGCCTTCAACATTTAAGTAACACAAGAAAACTCCCTAGCGCACAGTGAGAAGATCCAAAGGTCGCACAAGGAAACTCTCAGTCATGGTGAAAATATTGAGATGACTTTGAATTTCAAATACGCATACAAAGTAGGTCAACATGCCCCTCTTGTCGAGAATCTTAAAAAAATATTAGGTTATGCCTTAAGTGAACGGACGAAACAGACGATAAACAACTCGTATGTACAGTATCAGCGTACTGGATCTGTTTCATTGCTCTTAAAGCGACAGCAGCATATTCCTGCTGTCAGGTAAAAGTCAAGGGAATCACTCACTGCTTGTGACTCAAGTTCAATTAAGCAATGTTATGATTAATTTGATTACTTCAATCCATTTCTATACATTATATTTCTGACCAATAAACCTTGACACAACCAAACTGTGAATTATTTGAACCGTTACAGCCCTATCGACAGAAGTGTTGTTTCTGGACTGCCGAACTGAAACGTGTTTATCATGTTAAACACATAGAAGAATGTTTGCATGTCGGGTTGGGCTGTATGACAAACTGAGCCCTTCCCTTGCTAACAGGGTTAAAAATGTATGTTTTGCACAATCTGCTGTTCTTGTGTGTTAGCAGGAAACAGGTCATTATTATAACAGTTATAGCCTCTTATTCAATTAGAATTGATGACTATGGAAGCCAATGATACATTTTGTTTTTGTGTGAAATGTCCCTTTGAGTGCAAGGAAATTTAGCATTTTTGCACACAAGGTATAAGAGAATCAAAGCTTTACACTGTCGTTGTTGCAATAAAATTTGTGTAAAATGGCTGACAAACTGAAAAAGTCTATTTTTGTATCAGAAGTCATTTGACACTTTCCAGAGCCATTCTAGAGGATTGTAAAAAAAAATGTTTTATATTTTGTTTGTATGTGTAGGTTTATCAGAACGTTTGGGGAGGCAGTCCTGTAACCAAACCCTACATGGCCCATCGGGTGCGAGGGCAGGTTTGGGGTCTTGCTTACTGCCCCTTTGAGGATGTTCTTGGTGTTGGACATGGAGAGGGCTTTACCAGCATGATTGTTCCAGGTCAGACATAAATAATTGAACTACTAATTAAAAATGGTTCTTTTTACCCAATAATCTTGAGCACAACCATGTTTCGGTTTGTTAGGGTTTCACTTTTATTTAAATCAGTCTTGCTTTTAAAGCTTCAGAATCTGAACACTATCATGAGGTGACAGTGCCAGGGGAGCGGAGTCTTTAATATGTTGCATGTTGAATCCATCTGACCAGGTGCGGGAGAACCAAACTTTGACGCTCTGGACACAAACCCGTACCGCAGTGCTAAACAGAGGCAGGAATGGGAGGTGAAGGCTCTTCTGGAGAAGGTGCAGCCTGAACTGATAGGTTTGGACCCCGGGCAGCTTGGGAAGGTGGACCAGGGCAGCTTTGAGCAGAGGCACAAGGAAAGAGTGGACATTTTGGTTAGTTCTGCATTCCTATGTTCAGGTCACAAGTCTATGAATGTGATTTTGCATGAGGACATTGCAGTCTATTTTGGGGACAATTAAGATTTTAGGCTGCAAATTTAAGCCTGTTTTATGAACATTGATAAAAATATGATTATAAATATATTCTTTCACAAAGAAATATAATTTGCTTTGTTAATGTATTTAACAGTTAAAATGTAATTATATATTTTGGTTTTCCCTATAATGGTGAAGTGACACCAAGTATGCTGTGTACAGTGCACACTTTAACAAGTATACAAGCATGTTTGTGCCGGAAGTCACTGAAACAAATGTTTAGCTTTCTTATATTAATATTTAATTACATTTCTTTCAATGTTTTTCATGCAGTAGTGTGATGTTTCACTGACAGAATGCTACAAAAAGCACACGTTTATTCGTCTTTTCTAAGCAGCAAAAATGTCGGACAGTGTATTTAAAACCTGCTCATATGTGGCTTATGCAGATACACAGCAGTTGCAGGTGCATTACTACTGCTATACAATTATGATATCGATTAAACCCTTACATGTAGGTGCCTCATTGAAGTCACAACACAAAAAAATGGCAAACAGTGTTGCTTTGTTTTGTCCATTTTTTTATTCTTGGTTTGATCTTACAGAGTTCTGACAGCATGTATTTATGTTCTTCTCAGGGTTATGATCCACTGGCAAAAGAAAAATTTAAACCAAAGTCAAAGAAGAAAGGACGAAGCTCTGCTGGTGCTATAGAGAAACGAAAGAGGAAAGTGGCATACGAGGATCAGAGGGTATTTACTTTTTTATTTTACTCATTTACAGTTCATAAAAGGTTGAATGCACTAGGGCAGGGGTACTGAATCAGTACTGAATCAGTTTTGTCACATTGCTGATTTTATACCCAAATTGTGTTTATACATTTGACATTTTTCAATTTCGTAATAAAAGCCAGAGCAGCCAAAAGTGAAGACAACTTTTAACTTCAATCTTGAGCTTCTGTGGTACATAAGGGAAACAATATCTAATAGAAATCTTGTGTCGCCATTCAAAACCTCTCAGGATGTGATTCGACTAAACGTGGAAGAGAAAATGAAACAGCAGAAGGAGAAATCAAGTGAAAGCCAGCAGCTGGGGAAGAAGTCAACACTCGACCGTTTCAGAAAACAGGACAAATAGGATTCAGAGCACATGGACACCAAGTGCGGTCATTTCATAACAAAAATCTATGGATGTCATTTTTATTGTTCCCCAAGTGTTGCTTGTTTAATAAAATACATACACAAGCCTCCAAAATTGTGAAAGTTTTTCTTTAAAATGATTTCAATCGTTAAAATGCTGACTTTTATGTTCGATTTTATATATTAAAGTTCCATTATTTACATTAGCATTATTTAATGATGTTTATTTTGGCAGTTTACATGCTGTAGGATGTGTTTCATTGTGCTACAATTACCATGCATTCTAGGAAACTGACTGAAAATGTGTCATGGACATGAAACTATATGTTGAGTAGACACGGATGCTCTCATCAGGAAGTGCGAATGCATTTCCTTCTCAAAACTACTTACATTGAAATATGTACGCAAATGATAAAAGAATGTGTGCCCGCCGCCTTCTCTAATGATTCATCAGTGGAACAACTTGAATACAAGACTCGATTGGGGTCCCTTCAGTGTCATTAAGATTATTTTGGTTTGCCAGAGTTTACATGGAGCGGACGAAGGTTTATGACATGCATACCAATGGTGGAGCGAATTGCTGTTGACATGTGGTTTCGTGACCAGCGTCCCTCTAAATAGCTCTTTTGTGTTCTTTTTACGTTTGTGGGTAAACTATCACTTTAAGAAACACAGAGAATGTTCCAGAATGTGTAAAGGACATTCCGTTCCGTTTGGGTTTATGTAAGGTATGCTCCAGTTTGTGGAAGTACGTTTTCTGTATCAGAGTGACAATGCTGCAGAGAGGTTTTCTGAGTCTGGATTGAATATGAATGCAGAGTGAAAGTGCGATTCATTTCTCGACACCAGAGACTGAACACACTTATGCCTCGTGTAATGAATGAAAGTAATTGATGCTTTCCACTATGAATAGCAACATTATTGCCAGGCATTGATGTTGCCGGATCAGGCCTGGGTTTCAGTTCATCTCAAAGTTTTTAATAGAGCGTCTGTTCTGAGCTTTGAGTGAGCCAGTCAAGTTCTTCCACATCAGAGTAAAACTATTTGAAGGACTTTGTTTTGGCCACACTGTTGAATGTACAGCAAAGTCAGTGGCATGGATTTCTCTAGAATGGCAATGTATGGTGGAGCATTCACCACTTCATGTGTCCATACACCAACATTATCTGAAATAGTTTTTCTTGTGCAAGTTTACTCATTGAACGATTTCATTATCCAATATGTTTTTCTGCTAATGCCCACTGTACAGTAGCAATAACCTCAAATATAAATTCATTTCAGTGTTTGCATTCAGTTATATTAAATAATCAAGACATTTGGTTGTGTTTTTCAAAAATAAAGTTTTATTGCGGTGTACCTTATTTTGTATGTCCAAGAAACCTGTCCAAGTAACCCACTAGTTACCCGCTCAAAAAGGATGGGTTATAGCAATCATTTGCATTGTGGGATGGCATACAGGAGAAGGACATGGATGAAACCCTAAGGGGGTATGTCTCTTTGCCAAAACAGCGAAAGTTATACCGCAAACTTGTGTCAGGAGCGGATTCATTGACTGTCAACAGCGTTTCATAAATAAGATGACTGCAAATCTGAACAAGAAAGGATGCGTATAAATGTCTTTCTAAAGATCTGTTCACAGTAGTTCTATGCTTCCGTGTTGAGCACAGGTCCAAAATGAGAACAAATGTGTCAAATAACTTTGTGTTCACCGTTTTACCCAGAAATAAATCTAAAACCAGGCAACATTAAAACTGCCGTTGGGGTTTATGTAAGGTATGCTTGTGTTTTGAGAAAACGTCCCATTTGTAGGATAACCCTGTATGGTGGTGGTCGTGTCTCTCTTACCTACTGCAGGCATTTACTGGTGCACTAAATGAACTTGAGATCAAAAGATCGGTTAATTTATTGGCTCTGTTAAATATTTACAGGCAACTGGGTGGAAGTCACTGTTACTTGAGGTAAACTGAAAAGACATAGAACATGTCATGCTATATTCGTAACGAAGCATTTCTTAGATTATTTCTGGTACGGGGAATGCATTTTATTTAATCCTCATGTTGTTTGAGAGCTGTCCATGTGAAGCCGTTTTCTTTTTTTGCTGAACTATCCCTGTAAATGTGTTGCTACTTTTTGCTGCTCATATTCTGGAAGACAACATCAGTGACTGCTTGAACTCCGTTAAGGCTTATCCATAATGTGTTGTAAGTTTTAAAACACAAAAGGCACATGCTGAGTATAGCAAAGAACAACACATCAAAAATAAAGTTGCAGTGCATAGTGTGCCTTTGTAAACAAAAGGCTATTCATTTGTGGCTATTCATTTCTTAGGTCCCCCAAACTGGAGTGGGTACTTGCATTATAATTAACATTTTTTTTTAAAACAACAGGTTTTCTGTTGAATGCAACTTGTCTTACAAGCTGTTCCCCAACAGCCTCCCCAAAAGTGCTCTCACTTTACACACACCCAGGGAGGTTCGCACACCCAACCACGAACACGGGGCTGTGGAGTGCACCTCCGTCCAGTAGCGTAACATGTCCGATGGCTTGGTATGGTGCACGGACACCATAGTCTGATAGCAGCAACGGCCGTATGGCACTGCCGGTCCTCCGGAGAAGAGTGGGGAGTGGGTAGGTCTAATGCCCGCTCTGTGCGCACATATACCCACAAGCACGTCCTCTGGCAGCAAAGGTCTGGTTAGGGTCATCGTGGCAGCCGCTAGGGACACCTTTAACACTGCAGGCCGAGATAGCACGTACGCCGTCCCGCTGCAGTAATCCGGAAAAAACGTCCCCGTGTATGTTGATTTTGATATGAAGTGCTTGCTATGCGGATTGTGGTCCGGCGCCACCTGCATGTGAACGCGTCCTAGATAAAGGTCAGCGAGTTCATCCTCGCTTGTTTTATAGCTGAGGTCGAGATGCTGAAGCAGCGCACTCGGGTTGAACATCACGTCGTCATCCACCTTAGCGAGGAAGCGAGCCTGCGGACAGAAACGACGCGCCCAACCCAGGATGGTGAGAGTTTTCAGGGTTAAGTTTGCGTAGGTGTCAGTGAAGCGGCCCTGTATCAGGTCTCCGCGCTCCTTTGACTCTTCGATCAATTCTTTACCAAGAACCAGGTCCGATGGCTGACCCACGATAAAGAGGGTTATGACACGGTGACCTCTCACTTGCACTTCCCCGCCCCAGGTGTCCCGAATGGCGTTGCGAGCCTTTTTGTTGGCAGGCGCGGATGCCACCAAATTGACGAGGTATGGTTTGGCGCGCTGGCAGACGTGAGAGCTCGGCATAAGAAGGAACTCTTCGGAACGGGTCGGTGGGATACTCTGTGTAAGGACTGCTCCATGAGGACCTTCTGGTCTGCTCATTCCCAAACAGGTTACCCACGATTCAATTACGTCAATGAAGAGTAAAGCGAGCAGGGAGAGACAAAAGAAGATCATGAGGAAATAATGGCCAACTCTTACTTGCTTCCCCACACGCCCCTTGCAGACCCTATAACGGTACCCCACCATTTATACAGATTAAAGAAAAATCACTTCAATCTCAGATCCAGTGAGCTCATCCAAAAGGTAAGAAGGGCATTGACCTATAACAACCTCATGGCAAATCCTAACTATTTCTAATGAATTTATACGATCTCATTCATATGTTTGGGTAGGATCTCCTGGGTAAGTCCATGGGTCTTTGTTATTGCCTTTCCTTCGTTTTCGTAGGATTCGCCACCTCCAAAAATAGTTAGGACTTTCCGTGAGTTCAGGCTCCGTTGATGGTGTCCAATCTGCTTTTGGCTGTCTGCGCTGCCATCTGCAAGAGGAAATAAACACAACACTCTTAAAAAATGAAGGTGCTTCAAAAGTTTCTCCGATGCCATAGAACACCTTTTTTTGTCAAAATGATTGACATCCGAGGAACCTTTCTGTTTCCGCAAGGTTTTTATGTGGGGAAAAAAGGTCCTTCAAATAATGAAAAGGTAAGAAAGAGATGATTCTTTAAATTGAATGGTTCTTTATGGAACTGATAATGGTTCTTCTATGGCATCGCTGTGAAGTGTTCAGGTGGTGTTCAGGTGAGCCTCATATTCAAAAAAGATTAGGGAGGGACGCACCGAAATGAAAATTCTTGGCCTAAACCGAATAAAAATGAAACACTTTGCAGCCGGCCAAATACAAAACGTGACTTCGTATTTCTTCTATTTAGCCAATTTTTTTCAATACAATATAACTTAAAATAAAAATGAGCAAAACAAGTAGGCTAAATTAAAAAAAATTGACCCTTCTCATTTCTTGAATAGCATTAGGCCTCCGCCTGACTCCTGATACTGTACTCTGTACCCCTGCAACAAAGAGTGTCATTCAACATTATAAGCTAAAACTATGAACAAACGAAAACAGTTGGATCATTATATGCTACATTGCAGAACGATTTAAAGAAAAAAAAATCCATGCAAGCAATTCTGAATGATAACCATTTCACGTCTGTCCTCCAAACTCTGCCCACAAAAGCTGACTGTCACTGTGCACTCGTGGCCGGTGTCCTGAAATGTCATGATTCTACTTATTTATTTATTACAGGTTTTGATCAAATTTGATAGGGTATTTTGCACTATAAATTAATCCATCCTGTTTATTCTATACTGTAGGATAATCTGATAAACTGTAAACTTTTTGCTACGACTATCTGACAGGGTATTTTGCATTGAAAAATCATCCCACCTGTTTATTTACAGCGGGATGCACAGAACATACTTTGACAAGTTGTTAAGTTCATGGAATTGTGTGAACAGCAGGCGGTATGATGCGGGTGCGGGCTGCTGTCAGACCTCCTTGAGTATACTCATCACGTTGTAAGCGCAGATGTTCGAGCTCGACACATGCGCAATACGAATGAGATCCACCGGTTAAGACGCTTTCATTCAGTAATTTACTCCGGTGTCTTTCTCTGACACTTTAAAATGCTCCACACACTGCTGACATGTTTAATAAAGCACGTGCGTCTCTTCTCTATTTAATGGCAAAATAAACGTGTACAAACGAAAAGAAAGATAATTATAGTAATACAATAAATAAAACAAAGTGTGATGTATGTAGTGCAACTTAAAGTGGTTTATAATATGTAAACACACAACAACAGAAATATAGTTTAGTTTAAACAAAGATTTATAAAAGCAAGATACACATTTAAGTAGCATGTTGTGTACATATATTGGAAACATCAGGTCAGAGCAGATTCATTTATTTTCTCTTTTGTTGTGCAGCTGAAACACAGCTGTTCTACTAACAGATACGGCATTTTCTCATCGTTTGACAGACTTACAAATGTCTGGTGTATAAACTAGATTTTTCCATAAAACATTGTGTCCATGTGTTTTGGGGATTCTGTTGTGAAGTGGAGTTCCAACTCAGTTTTGATGAGTTGACAGTGGACACAGTCTCTGGTCCTGTGGCAGCCATGTTTGTCTGTGTCTGTCCGTCTCTATAGTGACTTTATGTCCACTGAGTCTGGATCTTGTCAACATGACTCTTAGTTTTATATCTGTCACGTGTACAGATAGTCTGCCATGTGTTCTCTCCTTAGGGCCAAATAACATAGCATTTACTTTGTTGTTTCGGATTCCCAGTGAGTCGTATAGTTTTGTTTCATTTGTGTTGTAATTTGGTCGAGTGTGATTTTGTAAGTATTGTTGTGGTTGGGAGCATCAGTATGTTAGGACTGAAACATCAGGACTGAAGCTCTGGACCAGCTGACAGAGAGGATTCCTTTCTTTGCTCATCTCGTGGTGTTTCAGGGCTTTAGAGTGATATGTGTGAGGGTCACTGCGTTTGACATGTTTCCAGAATTTAATTGTGCTTTTTTCTATCTTTAGGATTAGTGGATATTTGCCAGATTCTGCCCTGCGTACATTGTTTGTTCTGTGCCGGTCCCCTTTTAAGATATTTTAACAGGGTTCTGTATATGCAGGCTCTCGATTGGATGTTTTTCCCATTAGGAAAATCTTGATTTGGATTTGCCAGCGGACCCCACACTTCACTGCCATATAGAGGCAATCTGTTCAATTACTGATTCTAATATTTTCAGCCAAATTCCAGAAATGTAGATTTCTGTAGGACATTAACGTTTGATGTCAATGTCCTATGTTCAATGTCGAGTGGTTGATGCTTTATCATATCACACGTGATTGTTTTATGATCAAGCTTTTTTTTATATTTTCAGAGAAATATTTTCAGTTGCCGGACATTCGGTGCATCCCTGAAAAAGATTGTTTTTTACTTCAAACATTTATATTTACGTATTTTTAGCTGGACATTTTTACCAAAAAGGCAAATGACACCTTTTTTCATTCAATGAGGTACAACAAGGATACATTTACATAAGTTTTCAGGGCTGCAAAATGTGGGTCCACTAGATCTCCGAACACTGTCTGGAAACATGAACGCTACAAGGAGTAATTACTTTGGTTATTTGTAGTAAAACCATGGTTAATGTTCATAATATATATATATATAAATATATATATATAAAACCTTATAGTCTACGGATACCACAATGAATTAATGAATTTATTGCTTCATTATTTTATCGATCTTTTTTTCAACTCTTATCTCTAATGCTCAGAGTAACTGACATGCTTAAAATGATGAATTTGCTTCTGTTTGGGTATCAAAGGGAGTGCCAAAGACGAGGCTGAATCCAGCCTCTTATTCGCAGTTTCTTATTGACGCTATCCGTTCCACCTTAAAAACGCGAAGCATCCGCTTTTCCAGTTTCTTATTCAGGCTTAGCTTAGGGACCGTCTCGCGTTTCTCTTCTTTTACGTTTAAAAAAAAAAACTTTTTGTGTGTGAGTGTCTGTGTGTGTGGGCGTGTGTGTCTGTTCGTGCGTGTGTGTGAGAGAGTGCACAGAGGATGGGCTGCTGCTTGCTGTCTAAGTCATGACCTGCTGAATGCCCCTTGAGATGACCGTGAACTTCACGTGGAACCTCCATCACCCACTCCCCTTACCATTCTCAATATCACTTTGATAGAACAGTTTTTAGGCAGCCTATCTCCACCATGAATATTAATCATATCCAAAAGTACCTACATGTTTGAATGTGCAATCTAGTGCACAGCATGCATTACGGTTTATGCAAAATTCAGTAAATTACGTGTATATTTGTAAAAAGCATAGTATACACAGTTTTGTTATACTTTGCATATATATAAATTAACTGTCCCTCTTACCTCTTATGTAAATTAATTATTTTCTTCATTGATGTATTTTATTTTTATTCTATATATAAATTTTTTTCCATTTCCTGTGTTTGTCTACACTGTATTTTTTCATTCTGAGCTCCTGAAACCACAACACGTTGCTTGTCTTTGTGTGCACAATTGGAAAATAAAGCTTATTCGAATTTTTTCTGATCAATTGCTCTTATACAATTTATTATACTCTTTTTGGTCTTAGCCAGTGCGTTATACACACATTATATTACTGTATCTATTACATGTATATAGATTTATGTAAACTTTGTCACTTGTTTTATGTACAGAAAATGTCTAATGTCAGAACTGTGTTTCTGTACAAGTATGTCTTTGATGGTACCTTGTCTTGATGTCATGCACGAAAACAGACAGTTTTACTTTAGCATTTTGGGAATCGGCATATGTCACAAAACAGTACGATGGCCAATAAACTTTTGGGACATTTTGGGGTGCCATATCTTGACTTTCTTTGAAGTTATACCCAGTATCCCAGTACTTAAATGCGTGAGAAAAGTAATCTGCGTACATACATATATATACATATACAGTATAGATATGCGCATAAATCCTTCTTAAACATACTACTCGTGCAAGAGACCGCTTGTGCGCCTCTTTCTGGAGACTGATGGTCCAGGGCAAAAGGAAGTTAGTGCAGGCATTGTCAAAACAGTAGCCTTTTTTCACAGGTATACCTTTATAAAAATTAATAAATACATAATTTCCTCCCTTCCTAAAAAATTGTTTACTTTTTAAATGAGCCCCAAAATTTTTTAAAAGTCTATGACACAATTCGTTGTTCGTCCATTTGGAGGCGACATTTACTTTTACTACAAAATTATGTTTCAACAGACTATTATGACCCCGGAGATCATCATTTCACCAAAGGTCATGCGTGTTTTCCAACTCACTTTTTTCATCTACAACTATAGTGTGACTGTAAATGCGTTGGTAAATTAGTACAATTAAACTGACTAACTAAATAAACTTAAACGTATTCCAACTTCAGGGGTCCATAGCTTAAAAATACTACAGTAAAAATGTCTGCTTTTTGGCAAGATGATAGTCAAGCATACTGGGAATAACCCCTATGTGTACATTTTAACACACCCTTAAAGGTTTTTGAGATGTTGCTCCTCAAAATGTCCCATTGGCCCATTGAACAGTACTATGAGATATGCCAACTTCAGGGGTCAATAACTTAAAAATGCTACAGTAAAAATGTCTTCATTTTGGCTAGATGGTAGTCAAGCATACTGGGAATAAACCCTATGTGTAAATTTTAACGCACCCTTAAAAGTTTTGGAGATGTAGCACCTCAGAATTTACATTTACATTTAGTCATTTAGCAGACGCTTTTATCCAAAGCGACTTACATGTGGGGTAGGCAATGGAAGCAATTGGGACAGCATAAGTACAACAAAAGCATAAGTGCAATCAAAAAAAGAGGATTGGGTCTCATATAACCTAACACAGTATACAGAACCATTCATTCATTCATTCATTCATTTTTTTTTTTTTTAAAGAGTAGAGAAGAAAATAGAGTCAGAACAGATCAGTCAGATGTTTACTGACAAGAATGTACCATTGGTTCATTGAACAGTACTGTAAAATATCCCAAATTCAGGGGTCCATAACTTAAAAATGCTGCAGTAAAAATGTCTGCTTTTTGGCAAGATGGTAGTCAGGAATACTGGGTATAACTTCAAAGAAAGTCGAGATATGGCACCCCAAAATGTCCCAAAAGTGTATTGGCCATCGTACTATTTGGTGACATATGCCGATTCCCAAAATGCTAAAGTAAAACTGTCTGTTTTCGTGCATGACATCAAGACAAGGTACCATCAAAGACATACTTGTACAGAAACACAGTTCTGACATTAGACATTTTCTGTACATAAAACAAGTGACAAAGTTTACATAAATCTATATACATGTAATAGATATATTAATATAATGTGTGTATAACGCACTGGCTAAGACCAAAAAGAGTATAATAAATTGTATAAGAGCAATTGATCAGAAAAAAAATCGAATAAGCTTTATTTTCCAATTGTGCACACAAAGGCAAGCAACGTATTGTGTTTTCAGGAGCTCAGAATGAAAAAATACAGTGTAGACAAACAGGAAATGGAAAAAATAATAATATATAGAATAAAAATAAAATACATCAATGAAGAAAATAATTAATTTACATAAGAGGTAAGAGGGACAGTTAATTTATATATATGCAAAGTATAACAAAACTGTGTATACTATGATTTTTACAAATATACACGTAATTTACTGAATTTTGCATAAACCGTAATGCATGCTGTGCACTAGATTGCACATTCAAACATGTAGGTACTTTTGGATATGATTAATATTCTTGGTGGAGATAGGCTGCCTAAAAACTGTTCTATCAAAGTGATATTGAGGATGGTAAGGGGAGTGGGTGATGGAGGTTCCACCTGAAGTTCACGGTCATCTCAAGGGGCATTCAGAAGGTCATGCAGCAAGCAGCCCATCCTCTGTGCACTCTCTCTCTCACCACACGCCCACACACACACACACTCACACACACATATAAAAAACGCTAAGCTAAGCGTGAAAAAGAAACTGAAAAGCGGATGCTTCTCGTTTTTAAGGTGGAACGGATAGCGTCAATAAGAAACTGCGAATAAGAAGCTGGATTCAGCCTCGTGTGCCAAGCCCATATTCTTTATTTCTATTAACAAATCCACGGGGGGCCACAGAGACAGGTGGGATTTCACCTCTGAACACACAGATCACAAACAATTTTGACGGAAATAAAAAAATGTGTTTGCTGTAAAAATCTAGACATTTACTGCACGTGGGATTCAGTAACGAAAATAGCATCAACTCCCGCATGAAACATGACAGCGAGAAACATGCAGCCGCAGCATCTTCTATCACTTATCCAGTCGACATTTGTCTAGCAAATTAAACCGTTTTATACGATCATGTAGAATACGTGACCAACGAAATTTCAACACATTAACATTTATTTTTACGACATTTTATTCTTTCATAGTCTGAGGCAGAAGCATTACCTTCTCGAGTCTTCTCGAATACAATCCAGCCAATAAGTGAATGAATGAGGATGTCCAGATCTGTCTCGGTGTCCGTTTCAACATTCAACGGCTTTCAATCCGATATTAAAATAAATCTGCGCGCGATATAATTTAGTCCGTGGGATTAAAATGCAGATCAGATCTTTGTGAAATGATGGTTGATGTGAACGACTGATTTGCTGGTAGTTGTTAAGGGTTAAGCGTGTCGCGATCGGCTAACAAAAATCTTATTTGCGTGATTGAATCCGATGTGCACGGAAAGAGAAACATTAATGTGCTTTAGACGAGAGGAACGTCACGATGAGATCTGCAGGCTGCGCAGTGAAGGCGCACAGTGGAGGCACGACGTCATCAGAGGAAACACCGCGCAGACCCAGTGACGTATGAAATGTCCGTTTGCGCAGCACCGAATGAACTGTGTGCATTGTCACAAAGCAGCTTTACAAAAATGTTTATAATGTCTAAAATATACTGGATTTTTTACATTATTAAACTTTGTAAATCACATTCTCGAATGATCGAAACCGTTAAGAATCATGAAAAGAAATCATTTGTGTTTGTACATTTGCCAACGTATAAATAGTCCTCCTGTGAGAAATCCTTACGACAATAACCACGAATAAATAACGGTTTACGTGTTTTGTGTTTGTTTCATTTATGTACTAAACATAAATTACAGTGGTCCTAGTTTTACCATGGTTTTTGTAGTAAAGACATGGAAAGGGTAATGAAATATAGGCGTAAAGTACAAACATTTTCATGATGAAGGCCGTAGGCTACTGTGGTGAGGAAGCCTAAATGTTTAGCAATAGAGAGAGACCAGGTTTAAACGAAAGATACCAGGTTTAAACGAAAGATACCAGGTTTAAACGAAAGATACCAGGTTTAAACGAAAGATACCAGGTTTAAACAAGTGCTGTTTGGAATCCTGAACATCAGGCCAAACTGGAACTTGGTTTGTCGGTTTATAGATGTTTCTGAAAAAAAGAAACTGGTTTTAGTTTTGACATACTATATAACACGGTTATAGAAACCCCTCTAGCTAAGCCAAAATGGGACGAATAGGAACTTAAAAATGAAACTTAAAAAGTTTCCACATATTAGTCCGCTTTAATCAAACAGGCACTGCAGTTGTTGTTGGTCCTTGAGACCTTCATTAGGGCTGTTGTATTGGTTTTTTTTTGCAATATTTGTTTATATTTAATCAACTGGTTGTAAATATTTTCTTTCCCTTCCTAACGGTATGGTTTAGCGTGTTGACAAAATGTAAGTCGCTTTGGATAAATGTAAATGTGTGTACGTTGTGGTTGATTCACAGACACGCAAAGTCGCACACATGTGTATATGTATAATAATGTACATTTGCTGTCGTCTTTTCATCTTGTAAACAGTGTGAATACTTCTCCCCATGAAAGCGTAGGGGTTGGGTGACATCTTTTCATCTTACGCTTTATTTGAAAACTGAAACTTAAAATGGCAACAAGTTACCTTTCCAAAATGTTCTTATGTTCCCACATTAAGAGGCGGAAAGGTTTATACACATAACTTGAAATAATAAAGCTTTAAATGAGCTACTTATACTTTAACAAGCTCCCAGTGTTATTGATAGAAAAATACTTATTTAAGCAATGATTTTATTGAACACACAGTACGTAGTCAGATCTTGATCATTAACAGGAACATGTTTCCAGGGTTTTTTTTTTCATGGGGAAGCAGGAAGAGAAATGACAAGTTCATCCAGTGCTTCTATGATTCAAGCTCTTGTGGACTTTTTGCTTCCTCAAACTGTGAAATTTTGGGGATGGGATTTTATACAATGGATTCTTTAGAATACTGAATTATCTTTTATAATTACTTCATTCATAGGCCTGCCCTGCAAAAACTGATTGTTAAAAATGACTCATGTTGTGTCAAACTTTTAACACACGTAGGGAGAGTGTTCAGGGACAACACGGGTTGTGTCAAATGCAACACAATGTGTGTGCAAGGCATGTTTGCGCACAAACAGTGTCAGGTAATTTAACACTCAAACGTGTGTTTCAAACATTTAATGTGTCAACCATTTTAACACACTCAAATGTCATTTTAACACACTAAAGTGTAGAAATGTGCATATGACTAGAAATAAGAAAGTATTGTGTTGATATTACAATATTAAACATTACCAGCCATTCGTAAATAAAAAAGCAACTGTGAAGTGTAAAAATGTTAACCGTTTAATCAACAGTCAATTTCAGCAGGGTACAGACCAATGCAGACAAAGCACAAAGAAGCACACAATAAATGATAACATTTTAAAACATTCTATTAACACTTTTGACAATCATTGGTCTGCATGTTAAACAAGGAACATGTTACAGTAAGTAAAAAGCAACTAAACATGTAAGACTTCTTAGGAAATTTCTCATAAAAACAACCGACTGCAATATAACAAAAGCCAGACACATTTAGACACCTTTGAAAATACAATTTTCTAAATTGGATAACAAATGAGGGGGGCACGGTGGCTTAGTGGTTAGCGCGTTCGCCTCACACCTCCAGAGTTGGGGGTTCGATTCCTGCTTCTGACTTGTGTGTGTGTGGAGTTTGCATGTTCTCCCCGTGCCTCGGGGGTTTCCTCCGGGTACTCCGGTTTCCTCCCCTGGTCCAAAGACATGCATGGTAGGTTGATTGGCATCTCTGGAAAAATTGTCCGTAGGGTGTGAGTGAATGAGTGAATGAGTGAGTGTGTGTGCCCTGCGATGGGTTGGCACTCCATCCAGGGTGTATCCTGCCTTGATGCCCGATGACTCCTGAGATAGGCGCAGGCTCCCCGTGACCCGAGGTAGTTCGGATAAGCGGTAGAGAATGGAATGGATAACAAATGAAATAAGACAATCTACAGTCTGGTAAACAGCATTCTGGAGCATAAACATTGGATCTACATACAGTTCATTTGTATTAAAACCCAACAATATATCAAATGAAAGACTCTGTCTTTTCATAATGTTCATACAGCATATGTGACAGACTGGGATGTGGTTTGTGTGGTTCTACAAACAGTGTGCTCAACATAGTGCTGTTGATCTCAGAATGTCTATAGCACAACATGAGCTTTCTTCAAGGAACTGATGCAGGGTATGCATTTGTTATAATAATGGTGACGTCCTGTCCATCTGATCCTGCATGTGTTTCACCTAGATGCCAAATTACTTTTCGTCTGTGGATATTGATCGTCTGCACTCTGGGTACATGTACATTCTCGTGTGTTTTACTGTACAGCCTGAAGTTTTGAGATTAGCTCTCCAGAGCAGGTTACGATCTAGATAAGAGGTCTCACACTGAAACTAAACCAATCAGCTGCGAGCAAATTTACAGATAAATAACGCAACTAATTCACAGTGTGTGTTACAATGGATAGTTTTCTTTTATAATGTGTAATTAAATTAAAATACTAATATAAAAATATATAAATATATTGCAAATATAAAATTGAATAATGGTAAATATTTATACATTTTGATTTTAGAAATAACATTTGCTGGTTTTCACTTACACTAACATGAAATGTATTTATTTTACATTCTTTTACTGTACTGTAATGTGCATTTCTTTGCATTGCATTTTTTACATTCATATCTGTGATACAGAACATAACCTTCTATTAAACAGCTACAGTAACATACAGACAAAACCATACATTGACAGGTGACATCACATATCTTTAAAAACATTTTGCTTTCCTGTAGCTCAGTGGTAAGAGCATTGCGTTAACAGCGCAAGGTTGTGTGTTCGATCTCAGGGGATTGCACATACTTAGAAACTAATGTATAGGATAATGCAATGTAAGTCGCTTTGGATAAAAGCGTCTGCCAAATGCGTAAAAAAAAGAAAACTGCTTTTTTCTAAAATCTAGTGACACTTATAATCCACCTAAATAATGTATCATACAGTAGGCCTCTACATTTTTTAAATGCATAAGAAGTTTTCCATGCTGTAATGCCTGCATCATTCCCTTATGCATCCATGCTGTGTCAGTAATCTGAAGGAGGTCAAATAAAATGGGGGAACAGCACAAAGCACATTAAACATGTGACCAAAAATCAATTTCAAACTGAAATACAATCTTCTCTTCTTTGTTCTATGAAAGGACTGTTTGAAAGCCTGTTGGTGGGAGACAGGGCTTATCATACATGAGAGGTTTTTGTTATTCTGACCTTAGAACCACTTCAACATGGCCCTCAGTCGAAGCATATGCAGGATTGAGATGACCTTCAGATTTTTAAATGTACACTTCATCTGATTATTAAATTCACATAGGCCCATGACATTTTCTTAATTTAATCTCATTCTAAATAAAGAAGATTTCATTCTTTTGTTCACATTTCTTCTGTAATTTATGGAGGTTGTGAAATGTCCTACAAGAACAGAGACACCAGTAACATAAAATATAAATCTTCACATCACACGTGTGCCATAATGAATATTTCAGTACATTGATCTCTTTAGCTCTGTAAGAGCGCACAGATACTCGTGTGCTTCACCCTCATTAATAAATGTAAACTAAATGATAAATAATATAAGGCAGGATATTTTTACTCACTGTAGGTGCACATGCACACATATTATACACACACATCATATATATTACATTACTGTAGTATTAACCTTACTAAAATGGGCCTATACTAAAGTTAAAGCTTGTACTATTAGTTTAACTTGCGCATTAACTCAATCAGCAGTGCTTCTGAAACACTTCTCTCTTGGGTAGACAGCAGAAACAGTATTACTCCGTGGCTGAAATACATTTGTGTGTTACTAATTCTAACACACAACTAAATTGTGACTAATATTTGCGCATAATTATTTCCTGAGAAACATAAGGAACTCCCTCTATCCATCTTGAACGCGATTAGTTTTGCTATCCCGACATCACTTGTTCATGTGCTCATGCGCGTGAACTAATCTTAGCTTCACAATCAAAGCTTGAGTTGACATATAAACCCCATGAGCTGCTTCATGGTACCAACAAAGCCTGATCACATTAGTTTGGTTTTGTCAACCCCAAACTAATCCTGTAACCCTGAGTTGGTTCAGATACGTTCATGGTTCAGGCCCCAGGGGCAACGGGACAAGACAGGGATGAAGACAATGAACCAGCACAGGACAGCAAGCAGAAGGGAATTAGGAGAGGAACAAAAGTGTCATGACGAGGGCAACAGGTGAAGAGGGTAAACTGATAACGGGATAATGAATAAGGTAACAACGGGGCGGGGCTTAGACAAAAGACATGAGGCTGTCATGATCCTGTCCTGACACTTCTTGCTCTTGCAAAACATACCGCCACAAAGTCAAGTAGAAATGTAACTGCAGATTTAACACTGCAGCGACTCCCAGGCAATGGTGGCAGAAGAAAGACTGTTATTATCAATCAGCCGGTTCGCTCATCTCTTTTCCTTAATAAGGGATGCAACATCATCACTTCCATGGTAATGGCAGCTTTAAGCTTTGAAATGATGTGGGCTTCACGTCGTCTGATAAACAGATCTTTCTTTCCATCTGTCATTTTGCCAAACTCGACATCCATCTTAAAGAGATACAGCATCAGAACATCTGGACTGTCTATTACAATAACTTGAGTAATTAAAGAGTACATAACATGAGATCATGAAAATGACATTTCATGCAGTGTGTAATGTTGTCGTGTGTGAAAGTAAGCAGTATGGCAAGTTGTAAATCCGAAGGTAAATGAATAAAGTTGTTGGCTTGTAAAAAAGGGAGTCGACTCTGAATCACGCAAACAAGTTCCTAGTCTGATTTGCGAACAACTGTGGATTTACGTCACTGCATATAGTCCTCATATACATTTTGCTAGGACTGCCCATGAAAACTTCACTCTTCTCCCCCAAACACTGTCGCCCGCGAGCCTCATTCACTTTTTTTTAACCAAACAGCTCTTCATTTCTCAAAACATACCTGTTCCACATTTATTTGACTAACCAATATCTGTTTATGTACTGTGTCTAACATTTTGAATTGTTGCTCATCCTCTCCTTTGTAACTCCAGCTTTAAACCTAGTAGCATGGCGTTGTAAACTAACGGTACAGTTTAGCGTGTTGACAAAATGTTTATACGCTCTCCTACTTGTAAGTCGCTTTGGATAAATGTAAATGTGTGTACGTTGTGGTTGATTCACACACACGCACAGTCGCGCATAAACATGTGTATATGTATCTGTATAATAGTGTAAATTTGCTGTCCTCTTTTCACCATGTAAACACTGTGAATAAACCTCCCCATGAAAGCATAGGGGTTGGGTGACATCTTTTCATCTTACGCTTTACGCAGGTTATACTGTACATAGGATTCTTACGAATACTTTATTTGACATATTTCATTATTTGCCTACTCAAAAAACTGAAGAATGTCAATTTGCTTTTTCACGCTTGTGTACCTCCCACAATTATTGCATCCCGATTGTTCATGTTCTCCAGTGCTTCTAGAGTTGGTGCAATTCTTCCAGAACATTGCGTACACCTCTTCAAAAGAAACATACACATTATTACTTTTGAATGTTTTTCGAATGTTTCATCTGTTGTATACAATCTTGCCGGGGAAAACGAGAGCCTGTGGTTCACCTCCCGATTAATTTATAAGGATTACTTTGCAGATTGTAAAAAAGAAGACATTGCTCTATTTATTCAATTCAAGTTTGTTTATGTAGCGCTTTTCACAATGTGCATTGTTCCAAAGCAGCTTTACAAGAGCAAATAAGAAAATCACAGAAAGGTAAAACACAGCCCAGTGCATGGTGTTTATAGAACAAGCAAGATCGTTCTAATAAATAATATCTAACAAATAAATAAATAAATGCAGTCTCCCGGTGAGCAAGCCAACACTGCCCTGCTGTGGCGAGGAACTCAAACTCCAATGATTGATTAATGGAGAAAAAAAAACTCGGTAGAAACCAGCCTCAACCCAGGAGGGCCAGATCCCCTCTGACGTGTCATAGCTGCACTCTGTGTCCCCTACCAAAAGCCACCGAGCAAACATCCACGAAGAAGAAGGAGAGCCCGCCACCCGCTACCCAGTGGTGTAAAGAGTACCGGAAAACCATACTTAAGTAAAAGTACAGATATCTTGCAGCGAACACAACCCCATTACAAGTTACAAGTCACCAATTCAAAAATTACTTAAGTAAAGTATTTGAATTTAGCAGTACTTGAGTATTTTACTCGTACTGAATGTAGGATCAAAGCAGCACCAGTCCTCAACACTTAAGAGACAGTAACATTGTTAAACAAAATTAGACTGAACACCTAAAAATTGCAACAAATCATGGTCGACACCATAACCTACGTAAGCTTAAGTGCTCATAATAATCCAATCTCTTTCAAAAGGTTTTATATACAACGGTTAAATAAAATAATGTTAAGTCAAATTAAAAGTAAAAGGACATGCTGGTTTTGGCCTCATCATCAGCTGCTGTCATGTCCTCCTTTCACATATAAACCGCCAGCGATTGACATTGATAACACTAACCCATTGATAATTGATAATGCACTCGTATTCACATAAAGAAGCCATGTTGACAAGTTTATTAAGTAAGAGCAAAACCCACAAGATATATACCCTGTATAATGCCCTGTAAATGGCAATATTAATTATTCTGTATCAAAAAATAAACTGCTGCAAAAGAATGATAGGTGCCAGGCGAAATGTAATGTGTAATTACATTTGGATATTGAAAATGATTTCAAAAAGATCTTAAATGATTTTAAGTTGTACAAGGGCCTGATCTCTGAGGGGCACATGCAAGCTATCATAAACTACACATTCACCATAGCTGTCATATTTAAATAAGTGAGGTGGAAGTCAACAATCTATATTCAATCTATATTTTCCAGCGTACATAATACATTCATCTGCATCCTTACACAAATTTGCTAAAGTGCCCATACTTAAGAATCCAATAGCCTAGATACACAGCTATTGTTGCACATTTTTAATAAGACAATACACAATAATACAAAAATAAACATATTTGTATTAAAGTAACAGTCACAAAGAAACATCGCTCACACAGAAAGGTTTCTGGTTGTGTTATTTTTGATTAAGTGTAATAAATATCAAATCTTTATCAATATATTTTTTTGCTCAAAACAGTTCCGCAGTGTCGGAGGCAGACAGGGTGACGTCAGCGCCGTCTTCCCCAGATGCGCGAGCTCTAGTCGCGTGAGCGCGCACAACAGAAAGGAAGAAAAACTACCGCACGCTGGCAAACGGGGTCACGAACTATGACCTTTCACTGGAGTAAAACAATAACAAACAATGTGAAATAAACCCGACGCGCATCCCTGTCATAGGTGAGCAGCTTTTAATGTCTGCATGTCACGTAGTGTTTTTAAAGCGCTCGCGGAAAAACCTTTTTGGTCAGGTTTGTTGCATAAAACAGGCCTGATTATGCCACGAAAACGCATAAGCGGCGTCAACAATTAAGCTTCAGTTTTTCTTTGACGACCAAAAATCCCTTTTTAACATTGGACGCGTTAAAATCCACCGAACGATGCATTTTGTCCTAGAGCTGCTGTCGGTGGTATATAGTGTGATCGGTCATTGTGTTAGGAGGCGTACGGCAGCGGACGTGTTGACAGTATTAGCTGGTTAGCCTGAGAGCTATCATATGAACTCGACCCTTTTACCTTTGCACCGCGGGCACCAACACTGGGTGGATTTTACAATCAATTTTCGCATACGATTAGCGAATCTAGAGATAACCTCCAATTAAAACTGTCACGATGAAACACGATTGTAATGTGAACTCTAATGATTTTAATACACGTTTGAAAGGTTTGGCGTTCTGTCGCTGGCTTTGTGCCAGATTCTCCATTTTGTTCTGTTTTGACAGCGCTTCCTGAACAGTCTACTAGCGTTATCGTGATTGACGTAATCTCTAGCCAATCAATGCCTCGTTCGGGGATGACGTACAATAACGTTGTCCAATTATTTATCCTGACTACGTTTAAAGCGATCATCTGAACCATATGAACGTGTTGTGTTTCTATTCATCTGACTTACAAATAGGGAATTGAACAAAGCGATTCAAACATAATGCAGTAACATGAGAAGAGCTGTATACAGTAAAGTCTACAATCTAGATGAAGATAATAGAAAATAGATATGGTCATTCAATATTGTCCTTATTTGTTTGATGAGACAATTTTGTACACAAAATGTTAATGTTATGTAAATATTACTTGACTAACAACACTTGTTAAGGGGAAAGAGGCACCAGTTTATTCTAAATCCTCGATTATGTTGTTAATATATATATTAGGTGTTTTTAACATAGTTGAAGGTGTTAACATTTTACTTATCTAGGGTGTTTATATACAGATTATTGTATTTTTATTCATTATATAATCAGCTTTTCTAGATGTATTGTGGCCATTCCAGTCAAGTGTTTTTTTTTATTTCAACAAAATCAAACCTCAGATGACATAAAGTCATCCAACAGCAGCAATGTAAAAGTGTGACAGCAGAAAACAATAAAGCTGTGATGAACGTTTTCTTGCTATTACTGTTCAATTGCTTAAAATTGATTATGAGCTATTTTTCTTTGCTGTATTTAAGGTCTGAGAAATACAAAACATCTTTTCTGTTACTTTGACCTGTTTCTCCGGTTTCCATTTTCTAAAAAATAAATGGAAATAGAAAATAGAAACAATATTTTTATTTGAAAATTGGGAGATATATTGTTAGTAGTTCACAGAATGAAACGAAAATGAGCGTTGTACATTAGCACAAACCTATATGTCCTAAATAGTCTAGTACTGATGTCATAAATGCATAAAATTACTAAAGTGCTGTCCAGGAAACCGCCCCCAAAAGTGGTTTTGGGATGGTTTTGGAATTCAGTGGGTCATGTTTTTACTTAAAGGAGTAGTTGACCGTCAAAATGAAAATTCTGTCATCATTTACTTAGCCTCTTATCATTTCAAACCTGTATGACTTTCGTTCTGCCGCAGAAGACAAAAGAAGATATTTTGAAGAATGCCTTGACTTCTATTGTAACCAATGCATGTGAATGGGGGGCAGTTAACGACATCTTCAAAATATCTTCTTTTTTTCTTCTGCGGAAGAAGAAGAAATCATTCAGGTTTGAAATGACAAGAGGGAATTATTTAGGAATTATTTTAATAGATGATAACATCTTTAGTTGGACTTTCTATGAATTGTGGAGGTTTTACATTACCAATTATCATCTAAATTTAACAGACACACAGCTGGAGGTGTTCTCTGCAGAGGTCGTACTGGCCTTTGTCCAGTCAGACAACGCTAATGACCTCACATTACCATGACAACCAATATGGAGTTGCTGGCTCAGCAAATATTGACGGCTGAGCAGGTTGCAGAGGTGAGTGACTTACAATAGTGAGGAAAACACCACAGCGGCTCGTCTTGGGGAAGCAATAATATGACAAGTGCTATATAATAATATGAATAATAATAATAATGCCAATGTATGACGTATAACACAATTTAACGATAGCGAAAAAGCAAATATCTTATTTTAAAAGGAAAATGAAATATTTCAAAACATCATATTTGTTACATATATCATATTTGCATTCACATGAATATTTGATTTGATAACGCTGCTGGTTTACTGATCTACGTCTGCATAGTTATTGGGTGATGCCACAAATCTGAAAATGAATTTCAATTTCAGTGTTTTAACCTTTCGAAAAACACTATAACATGAGCAGTGGGAAAAAAATCGTTTGAATTGCTCGTGGTTTAACAAAAAAATGTTTGTTTCAATCCCTGTCTCCTGTTTTCATTAGCTTCATGAATGTTTTGGCCGAGGTGCATATTATTGTTGGGATCTTTTGTTGAAGAAGACTATTCCGTTACCATGGAAACACACTGCCTTTGACCCTGAGAGGGAATGTCATTTGTGTGTGTGTGTGTGTGTGTGTGTGGGTGTGTGTACGTGCCTGCGTGTGTGTGTGTGCGCGTTGCAGGTACAGTCTTCTCCATCTGACGGCTCAGTGATGAGCGCCTCCCCCCAGCGCATTCAGATCATCTCCACTGACCCGTCCATCACCAGCCCACAGCGAATACAGGTGCAGACACAGCCGCACACTCAAGGTTTATAATAGACAAAGTCTGTGCCAACACACTCACACACACACTTTGTCTTTGTCAGATTGTGACTGAACAGCAGACAGGTCAGAAGATTCAGATAGTGACCACGCTGGACTCCAGTTTGGCCAAACAGCAGTTTATCCTGACGGCACCCGATGCCAGTGGAGCGAGCAAAGTCCTCCTGGCATCACCTGAGAGCACTAGTGCCAAACGGCTCATCTTTGCCACTGCAGACAGCATGGTGCCCAGCCGAATTCAGGTATGAATTCACCTACATGCTTTTCTCTGTGTTTGGTACAGGCCGAATAGAAAACGTTTGCCCATGTCCCAGACTCAGGTTTTACTAAACATTTGACATGTTAACAATTATGATGAGAAATGTAATGCCATTTCAGTATTGACTCTACAAGAATTTTGTATATTCTTCTTCACATAAAAATGTCTCTTATTTTAACCACATCAAATGATTTTGTCCCTAGTTAAAAACCCCCCATTAAAAACATGTTTGAAAAGAGCAATTTCTATGGCCCGAGCACCTGCTTTTACACTCTTGAAACTTCCCTGTTATATTGTGATTTAATTGGAATTCTCTGATGTTAAGCAAAAAGTATTCAAATTGTATTTAATATTAGGGTTAAATAAGCTTTCAAGACAAGACAAAGCGTTTTTCCGTTGAATTAAAAAAAAATCATACATAACACATCGTTTGAGATTATTATTCTAAGGCATTTTTGAAGGACTTTACAATTGAAAACGAATTGGAACTACCATTATTTCTTAGGATTTATAGTCCCACTGTATTTAAACTCAACTCCATTTATATAGTGCTTTTTACAATGTTCATTGTTACAAAGCAGCTGTACGTGAAACATGTAGACTATAAGCAAAACATTGAAGTTATTCAAGAACAAAGTGACTTTTGAAAGTGTTTGAAATGTTCCAACATTTTATAGTTTAAACAATTGAAACTTTTCAGTCACTGGTGTATATAAAAAATCTGTGATTTTATTATCGCAAGCAAATGATTTAAACAAATAGGTTCAAATGAGTCATTTATTTGTGAGTCGTTCTGATCGCAATGTGCGTTCATACTGGCAAACACGCTGTGTACAGTTCAACGCTGATTCAATGAGCCAACTGCACAGTTTAAATCATTACAATGTTAATTTAAGAAACCTTTTAAGAATTTAAACGTACTTGAATGCAAAACAAAAAATATTCATCTAGTAAAGCTCCTATGGAGTGTCTCACAGGTGACGTGCTTTTGTAGTCTTAAGGTCATTTCACATAGAGTCCGAAATTTGCGTCCAAAATTTTCGCACGTAAAAAAATTTATACGACCTCACGCTGTGTCAATCGCATTTACACACTGCCTCCAATATTTTCATCTGTCATAAAAAATCTTTGACTGGGTTCGATTTTCTGCGTTTTTCGCATCCATAGCAAGGATTTTAATAGGGGATTTGGTAATTCAGAGACACCTTAGTGTGTCTTAGTGTGCTTCGTCTCGCAGCCCAAAGTACTGTATGAGAAACAATTAAATGGAGATTACAAAGATAGAATAAAGGGAGAGAGTTTGGCAGATGAGCAGATGAATGCGGAACAGTTTGATAACAGGATAGTATGTACTGATTTTCTAGCCACGGTGCTAAATGCTAGAAGATCATACCTCATACATTCCCAGGGCTGTTTCCAGTCTCCGTCGGGTCCATTCATGAAATTGAAATACTGTTTCACGGGAGAAATAACAAAACGGATGGATGGCAGCAGGTGGGTGTGAAAAACGAGTGTTGACAGGTATGCAAGAAATGCAGTCATAGAGCGTGAAGACAGCCTACCTAGTGAGCACTGTCAATCAAGAGAAGCAAGGGATGAAAGGAGAGATAAGGAGAACGGCAGAGTGAACGCAGGGTCAGGCTGTATTTTTTTGTGTTTGTTTTTGCAAACAGATTAATTAAAACGCATGGGATTCAGTGTGCAATGTTTGTGTGTGTGACAAATTTTTAGGATAACGATTACAGAAAAAAAAAATGAAAATTTCAGACTGTGGGCGCAAAAACATTAACCCAGGAGTGCCGCGCAGGTTCCCTCGACCAAAAGTCTATGTATTTTTCGCATAGACTTTTGGAAGAGTGCAATAGGCTGTGAATAAGCTATGCACGATGACGTTTAATGTCCCCGCCAAAGGAAGTCGTCGTTATTAGCAACCGCCGTTTTTAATACACAATAAGACTCTCAAAAACCACAAGCGGATTATAATTATGATTTGATAGGAAAGAATCCCTTTCACTTTGTAGGACTACCGGTTCCATCGCTCCAAGGTCTATGGGATTTTTAAATGGGTTTTTGGTAAATTGACCAAAATAAGGTCCTTGGTAAACAAGAGAGACTGAGTCGCCTCCAATATTTCTACTGAGAACACCCTGACCATGAATATGCAGATTTGCCCTCTCTAAACTCGATCACACCAGCTCGGACCATAGATATGAATGTGCAAATTAGTCCATGCCTCCACTCATTTGCACCAGCTCGGACATGCAAAGAAACTGCGTTTGGCAGTTCCAGACGTTGCAAAAATTGAAACCGAGAGTGAAACTGAGAGCTGAAAAAGTGATTGTTTCATTGGCATCCTCACATACCTATGGCTCGAATTGCTGATCAACGGAGTCAAATGAGTCGATGATTGGTTATAGGGTTAAGGGCTCTTCGTCTGACAAAGTTACGCCGTATGAAAATGACAAGAAACAAATAAGTAATAACGTGTAAAGTGTTGCAATGGCAGTGCAAAAGTGTGTTTGATTCCAGAACAAGCATACGGAATATAAAACATACCTTTAATGCACTGTAAATACATATGTATTTTGATAAAAGCATCTTCAAAAAGGACAAAGGATCATATAATGTAAACACATTTTGCTTTTTCTGATAGTTTGTGACTGATGCAGTGTCAGTGGAGAGGCTTCTTGGCAAAGGAGGAGACATGAGTCGAGCCCAGCCTGTAGAATACTGCCTGGTGTGTGGCGATAAAGCATCAGGTACTAGCACCAGACTGACATTAAACATGGACCCTTACTATCCTGTTTATAAATCATCCATCTTTGTGTGCAGGGCGGCACTACGGTGCGGTGAGCTGTGAAGGTTGTAAGGGGTTCTTCAAGAGAAGCGTACGCAAGAGTTTGACCTACAGCTGCCGCAGTAACCAGGACTGTGTCGTCAATAAACACCATCGCAACCGCTGCCAGTTCTGCAGACTCAGGAAATGCCTGGAGGTCGGCATGAAGATGGACTGTGAGTGTTCAACTGTAACCGCATCCGTCATCATTTAAAGGATCCTATACAATTTATAACTAAAGAGAAGGTGAAACCTTCACATTAGGACTTTTAAGTCTTGACAGCAAACGGATGTTTGTATTGCAGCCCGGAGCATAGACTGATTTGTGTGTGTGTCCTGCAGCTGTACAGAGTGAGCGGAAACCCATTGACCTGCCCAGAGAAAAGCCTGCCAACTGTGCTGCGTCCACAGAGAAAATCTACATCCGCAAAGACCTGCGGAGTCCTTTTATCGCAACACCCACCTTCATCACAGAGACAGAGGCCACAAGGTGAGATATCCTTCAATGCTGCTTACATTCACCCACAGGGCACAATGGTGTCAAGGGAACAATCGTTGCGAGGGAATATGGATTAGTGGTGCTAGGGCTACAGTGGAAAAATAAATCGATGTGTAAATCAATCTAGCAAACATGCCTTTAATTGAGGCGTGGTCAGTTTAGCAGCACAGTTGCCATTATTCAGAAATAAATGATTGCATACATGAAATTGAAACTTCTCAGTAAATGTATACAAATATTTAGTTTAATTGTACAGTTGTCAGTGCTTTATTTGGCTTGTCTGCTCTGTGCAGGTCTGGCCTGTCGGACTCTGGGATGCTGGTCAATATCCAACAACCTTTAATTCAGGCTGATGGCACATTGCTTTTGGCAACAGATAAAGTAACAACCTTGTCCTTAACATGAATCTCTAACACATGCTTAAATTCTTCTGTCTCTTTCAGTTTTCCCTCCTTTGACATGTAGTAATGAACAATTGACAGTCTTTACAAGTTAGTAATTGAATCGTTGGACAGTAAATGTCAAGAGATTCTGCTGTTGTACTAAACGCTTTGCTGCTACAGTGTTTGTTTTAACCAGTAATAAGAGCTTTAATTTTGTGTATTTGCGTGGTTCTTGAATTTTAAAATATAAATTAAAGATGTTTTTTCTATTTTCTGACGGAGTCAGGACAGGGTGATCTAGGAACACTGGCTAACGTGGTTTCATCACTAGCCAACCTGAATGACTCTCTGAAAAACGGAGATCCCACAGACAGGCAACTGGAGGACTCGCCCAGTGAGATCACACGGTGTGTTAATGCCGACAACATATGTGCCTTTGCATGTAAATGAAATCAATATTTTACAGTGTTATACATACCTGGGGTATTAGTTAAAGGGGTCATATGACACTGATAAATTATCGTTTGACTTGTAATGCAATGTGTATACACGATTTAAGGTTATAAAACGCTGTATTTTTCACATACCGTGCATGTTTGTATTTTTTTGCCCCGCCTCTCTGATACGCGCAGATTATTCCTAAGCTCATCGCTTGGAAAAGCGAGTTGTGCTATGATTGGCCAGTTAACCAGTGCGTAGTGATTGGTCGAATACTGCAAGCGTGTGACGGTACTGTAATGCTTCTTACCATATTTGGAACATCAGGTTCCTCTCCAATTGTACTGACAGCTACACCACCTTACTTGCGTATACATTTGGACACAGTCAAATCAGACCACCAACTGACGTAGATTTGTGGGGGTGTGGTTACACGAGGCGTTTCAGGCAGGTCTGGGTGAGCATGTTTTGTTTCCACACTTTAATTTTTGCAATTTTACATGTTTAAGACATTCAGGAATGAGAAATACAGGATGATGGCAGAATAAATGTGGTTTCGAGAGATCCCTTTAAAGTGGCCCAGCTGACCTGGAGGATGGCCAACTATGACTACAAATTGTAAAAGAAGCATAACTTTGAGATAGTCCAATGCATGCATTTGAACAAACAACACAATTCACTTTTGAAGGACAACAGCTATTGGTGTACACAACAGGAATGAACAGAAAATATATCAGAGCGCTACAAATTAAATGCACTGTCTTACTGTTGCTGCTCTTCTTATTGGTCAGGATGATGACATCGTTTTTGCATGAAATAGGTAAAAGATGTTTTATGATGTTTGTTTGTTTGGCGTGTTGTATGTGGTGTCACAGTGCCTTCGATACGCTGGCTAAAGCTCTGAATCCCAGTGAGGGGATGGAGGCTCAGAGTCTGTCTGAGGTGGAAGGGATTGGTGGACCTACAATACAGGTGATCAGCAGAGATCACATCACACCTCTCATAGAAGTTGAAGGACCTCTGCTTACAGACGCACACGTCAACTTTAAGGTGTGTAACGGCACTGAACATAATAGCACTTGAATATCTTGTTTAGTCATGAATTGTCACTTCAGATAGAGTATTGATGTACAGTATCCCCTTGAGGCTACAGTACGTTCTCAGAAAGGAATTGTTAATACGCTTAATGACCTATTGATCGAAATTGATCTCAGAGTGATCTGATACGTCATTGTTTGATTTGTTTTTGTTTTATTTAGTTGACAATGCCAAGCCCGATGCCCGAGTACCTGAACGTGCATTACATCTGTGAGTCTGCGTCGCGCCTGTTGTTTCTCTCCATGCATTGGGCGCGATCTATCCCAGCATTCCATGCTCTCGGGTGAGATTTCCAGCATTGAAAGGCATGTTGTTAACTATGCTCTGCACACACACCTGTTACGTCTAAGGAGTATATTAATCACAAAGCGTGTGTGTGTGTTTTGTAGGCAGGAGTGTAACACAGCTTTGGTACGAGCCTGTTGGAATGAGCTGTTTACTCTTGGGCTGGCTCAGTGCACACACATCATGAGTCTGTCTACCATCCTCGCTGCCATCGTCAATCACCTGCAGTCCAGCATACAGGACGGTACGATACTTATAGACACCTCATGACAGGCTAATGCTGATCTCTGATTGGATATTGTTGTCAGCATCATATTATAATTCATGAATAACTGCTATTCTCTCAGTAGACAAGCTATCCAGCGAGCGCATTAAACTGGTCATGGAACACATATGGAAGCTGCAAGAGTTCTGCAACAGCATGTCAAAGCTGGAGACGGACGGATACGAGTACGCCTACCTGAAAGCCATTGTCCTCTTCAGTCCAGGTACACATGCCAGCACACCCTTGAATTCCTAACAGAAAGTCAGAATGTTACATCTCAATGTTTCAAACATGTGTAATACATGTTAGTTGTTATATTTTCTAACACGCAACTGACAAGATCATCCGGGTTTGAGCAGCTGCAGTCAGATTGACAAATTCCAGGAAAAAGCACAGATGGAACTTCAGGATTATGTCCAGAAGACCTACCCTGATGACACCTATAGGTGTGTTCTTTATGACATTTACATTTATGCATTTGGCAGATGCTTTTAGCCAAAGCGACTTACAAAGCGACTTACATTGCATTATCCTACACATTTAGTTTTAAAGTATGTGCAATCCCCTGGGATCAAACCCACGTCCTTTCTTTGTTAATGCAATGCTCTAACCACTGAGCTACAGGAAAGCTTATGATAGAAATGCTGTGCTACGAATGAAGATCGTCATGTTGTTTCAAACTTTTGTTTTGGTGACTTTATCAACAGAACTTGGTAGACATGATGTGTGTATGATGGCCAACCTGTAATGTAATATAGTGGCATGCAAAATGGTTTTCTAAAGCACAGATTAATATAGTATTTTTGTATGCGAAACCCCGGAAGCGAGACTTTAGCACACATTCCATCGCCCATCAAGTCAATGTTTTTTTTTGAATGGGGATTACATTAAATGTCTGAAATAAGGTCTGGGTTGAACAAAAACTATACTATACAAAAGTTTACAATATACAAATAATACTTTCAGGCTTTATCCTACGACATAAAACACACTAGTAATGACCCGCCAATGAGTTTTATCGTGTCTTAAAAACGGCTGTTGATAACAAGTTCCTAATCGACTGCACACATTGGTGGGGACGTTAGATGTCAGCGCACATAAAAATCACACAAATCTCTGTAAACGTGGATGGAGATTGATTCATTAATTACTTACCAGGAAACATGTTTTTAGTAACCTTATAAAAAGTTGTTTATAGCATAATGTTAGTTCTTTACTTCTGCCGATTATATTTAGGCTTCAAAATTAACAAATGTTGTGTGCATTTGTAAGATTATCTTTTTAGAAAAAACATGTAAATTAACTAGAATAGATAGGATTATGAATGTTTGATGCCTCACCTTTCAGTTTGTTTGAAAATGGTCCACTTGTTTGGTGCACACCAGGGTTCAAGTGGAAGGAACAAAAATAAAACACACTTACAGAGCAATCGCACCATAACTCGCTTTTACCAAACATGGCATATGTGAACACATCCTAAAATAAAGAAAGAAATCGTGATAATATTGTGTAGTGCAAATCTGATTCCATGATAGCCATAACTTGTAGGTGTGTATATTTAAAGGGATACTTCACCCAAAAATAAAAATTTTGTCGTAATTTACTCACCCCCATGTTGTTTCAAATCTGTCTACATTTCTTGGTTCTGATGAACATATAGAAAGATATTATATTTTGATTGTAATGCCAATTTCAATTTTTGGTTCACTGTCTCTTTCAATTTTGAGCACAGATCAGAGGAGCAGTTATCATGTTGCACACTTTGAAGATCTTCTCAAAAAGAGAAAACTAAAGGAATAAAGAACAAACCTATAATGAAAAATATTTTTTCTTTTCAAATGTATTATTGTTAAATAATGCATTTCATGATTTGCAAAAAAATTTTTTGAATACGCTAACCGCAACCTATAAGTTAAACATTTTTACATTTACATTTATGTATTTGGCAGACGCTTTTATCCAAAGCGACTTACATTGCTTTATCCTATACATTTATACATAGGTATTTGCAATCCCCTGGTATCAAACGCACAACGTTGCGTTGTTAACGCAATGCTCTTACCACTGAGCTACAGGAAAACTACAGTTTCAAAGCCACAAAGTTTACGATGTTTTAGTGACTTTTTATTTTGCAAGTTGATATGGGAGGATCGCCACCCGATCTATTGACACACGTCTTGTCTCTTGATGACTGAAATCACTGCCTTTTTCTTATACATTGGGTAAAAGTCAGGCTTTAAAAAATATTTGCGTTGACATTTTCTTCATATGCTACGTGCAGGGCAAGGGGTAAAGTGGGTGGTCACCCATACCTAAGTATAAAAAAATACTGTATATTCTTTTGTTCTGTTGAACGCGTAATGGACTATTTTGAAGAATTTAGGAAAACAAACAGTTCTGGGGCAGCTTTGCCTTACCTTACATTTTTCCTACTATGGTAGTCAGTGATGTCCCAGAACTGAACATTGATAATATTCTTCCAAATATCTCTATGTGTTCATCAGAACAATGAACACATAGAGATGTTTTTTATTTAAACACAGCCAGTTAAGTCAAGAGGATTCCCTGCGGCAACAGACAGCAAACTCTGTTTAATCTTGAATATTCCTATAATCTGACCATCTGATCTTCGGTTGGGCAGGTTGGCACGACTCCTGTTGCGTTTACCAGCACTGCGACTGATGAGCTCCAGCATAACCGAGGAACTTTTCTTCACCGGACTTATTGGCAACGTACCAATCGACAGTATCATCCCATACATCCTCAAAATGGAGACTGCTGACTACAACAGCCAAGTGACGGGTCCCTCTGTGTAACCACGCTCTGAAACCCAGAGTCATGCGACTCCCATCCTCCTCTGCCCTCGTCAAATAAATGGACTTGCGTTATATTGGACCGACCAACAAGCTCTACCTCAAGAGGAGCTGCAACAGTGAAGACCACGTAGTGTATGAGAGATTCCCTACAAATATTGTGATTTACTTCATGGAGTGAGAGGAATGATGGGACTTTGAGTTCCAATGGCAGTGCATTTGCTTCCTAGGAGATCAAACAGACGTACGCCTTGCTTTCCTTTCAACCTTTATTTAAAAACACTTAAGCACTTCGTTAAATGATTCCTATAGGAGTCCCATATCCAGACCTCTCCAAAGTGTCCGAAATATCTTTATTACCTACAGTACAGTATTTGCAGCTATGGATCGTTGATGGATCTTCTGCCACATGACATGAATCTGATCATTTCTGCCCCCCCCAAAAGAAAGAAGAACATATGTTTCATATAAAGAAGTACAGTGCCAGATTTATTTTTTTGCATATAAATACAGCACCACAGCTCATTATTGCTCTGTATTGTATCACCTCTCTAGTCGTGACAATCATCTAATATTACGACGCTGCACTTACTTCAAAATCCTCTTTTTTTAAGACCTATTTATTTAAACGAGTCTAACTCAGTCAAAACGGCATCATAAAGTTAGTTGCTTAAAAATAATCAGTGTAAATAAATGACATACTATTGAAAATAGGAAATATTTCAGAGGTTACGTGTCTTTTTAGCGTGTAGCCAGTTAAAATGTGTCATTTTAGATGTAATCTAATACATGCAGTTTTGTTATGAACGTTTTTTTCTAATGTAGGCACTATGGAGTGCAATGTGTTTTTAGAGCAAATATATTCATTATCAATACAAGTATCCTGTTTGAAATGTAAAGAGTATGTGATGAGTATGTGTTGAAATGAACTTCTTTGCCATGTTTTTTATCAGAAACATTCATAATGTTTTAACTGTATCTGTATATGTGCATACAGATATTAACCTGAAAGCAAAAAGATTACGAAGTTTGATCTTCCAGACTATTTTTGCATTTTCTTCATGTATGGTTTATGCATCTTCAACCAAATCAGTATCGATGTGTCAACTATTGGTATTTTATCCACATGAAATTTGTTTTCAAACCAAATGCGATATTCCAAACACACCAACTTTTACATAACAGCATGGCAAGTCAATGCTTTTTTACTCATAGTACATACGAATGAGCAGAATGATTTGCAATCAAATCTTTTTCCTTAAGATATTCCTTGAGAATCACCACCAGCTGTTACCGAACTCTTAAAACGGTCTTAGATATTTCCAAAATGTGCCTCGTATATTTGAAAACGATCCGATACACAGTTGTTTTGCACTTGCATGCTTTGCTTATTTATTAAGAACATTTCTGACTGAACTCTACAATACTTTCAGTATATGTCTATTATTTCTGTATGTCTACTGCAATATTTAAGTTGTGTATAAAATTGTTTTAATGACTTATTTGTTTGTATATAGCAATTTGACTTGCATAGCTGTAAACTGATTGCTTCTGAATTGTTTATTGGTAGATTCTCATATTTTAATCTTTCTTTTGTAAAATGAAACCATTATCTGATGTACGGAAACATATACATTAATGGTTTTTGTGATTAATCATATTTTCCTTAAAATTCTTTAATTCTTTATGGCCAAAAGCACTTGGGATCTACCCCATTTAAACACACTTCTCTATAGTTATGCTTTCAACGCCTGTGTATGTATTATAAATTGCTTGTTTTGATTTTGTTCTCTCTGTTTTTTATAGGTATTGTAATGCCGTGTGACGGATTTGTTGTATGTGTATTTTCATATAAGTGCATATATTTGTTTTATTTTCCTGTTTTCTGTCAATGAGACAAATTGTGCATGAACTAGCTAATGCATTTTATGAAATGCTATACTATATGTGAATTTTAAATATTGTGGCTTTAGAAAAAATATACATATGCACACATGTATACACTGTGTGTATGTACGAAACCAGACCGAAGCAAAAAAGAACTATAGCAGTACATTTCTGGTAATGATCTTGTTTATGTATCTTGTGGAGCAAGCAATGACCTCAGTGTGTTGTAAGTGAGCCTTCTTTGTTTATTTTGTGAGCATATTTGAAATATACTGTTCAGATCGCATAGTTTGTGTTTGATCCTTTTCACTCTTTTACCTCTTCTCATTTTTAATGATTTGATCTTCCTTTGCTGGTTAAGAAAATGAAGGAGTGAAGTGTAACTGTGATTTTTTTATTAAAGGTCCAGCGTAAAAGAATGTGGAGGATCTATTGATATTGCTGGCAATTCCTAACCTCACCACTGGATGCCAGTAAAATCTCCACCTTGCTCCTTTAAATGTGTTTAACGAATTCTTTCCTGATGTAAACTACAGAAGAAGCAATAACATTAGCCGCTATTTGTAATTTTATCTTATTTGCATGTTTATTCAACACGTTCATTTACTAGTTTTGCCCAATTTAACAGTTTATTATAGGACTATTAGATGGTAAAACGTTTTGCTTATTGTTGCCACTTTCCAGAGATAAGTTAAGTGGGGAACAAATATGCTGCTAGGAAAGCTGGTCACGGAAGATCATGGGAAGAACTGGTGGAGTGAGAAATAAATATGGAGCAGGATGATGGTACCACGAATAGTTAGGACAACAGAACTTTGCTGAGGTCATTGGGTGGATACTCTCTTTTCTTTTCGATGATAGTGTATGACAGCTTTACGAAAGGCCCTTTTGTTCATTGTTATCCTCTTTGCATCAATTCTTATGGTAACGTGTGATTTCAACAAAAGTCCAGGAGCAAGGTTTAGTGATGGTCCGTGCCTCAAGACCCAGTAATTGTGGTTTGTGAGACCAGAGGTTGATTAAAATGATGAATTATACTAACTGATGCTTATTGGAAAATACAAAAAGTTAGTGTGCGGTTTCGGGTAGGAGGACAGAATATACCGTACAGTAAGGGATAGTTCACCCAAAAATGTCAATTCTGTATGAATTACTCACCCATAAGGTGTTTCTAAACCTGTATGAACTTCTTTGTTTGGCTGAACACTAAAAAGAAAGATGTTTGGAACTTTTGAAGAATGTTAGGAACTGACATTTCTCGGGCACCACTGACTATCATAGCAGAAATAATTATTCTATCATTTGTTTTTGTTCTGTTGAACACAGAAGAAAATATTTTGAAGAATTTAGGAAAACAAACAGTTCTGGTGGACCTTTAACAACCAGTTTAATGGTAGTCGATGGTAAATAAATCCTCAGTTGCTAACATTTTTCCAAATATCTTTGTGTTCAACAGAAAAACGAAATGTATACATGTTTGGAACAAACAGAATTTAAATTTTTGTGTGAGCTATCCCTTTAACTCATTATGATGTTTTCTAGTTGTCTTAACAAACGATTTCGTGTTGTTGTTCTAATACGTGGGCCCACACAAAAGCACTTTTAACATTCATATATGCGTTGATGTGGATATATGCACATCCACCTTGATGCCGCTAAGTGGCGCTCAAAGGTTTGTGTTCTCGTGATCAGACCTCATTGTGAAGCGCGAAGGAGACGCAATGTGAGGTCGTGTTTGCTTTATGTCTATGGGTCTTTCAGTGATATAATTTATACAAACTCATAATATAATCATGCCTATGAAAGGCAGATTTCCCATTCGGCGGACGCTGGAGTATCTTCAGAAAGGAGAAGTCGTCTTTAACAACTCGGTGAAGATTATGACTGTCAATTATAACACGCATGGAGATCTGAGCGAAGGAGCAAGGTCAGAAAAACAACATCATCACCTTTACATATGCAAACCTGTACATAAAAATACTGTAATGATAAACTGTAGTAAAATTCCAAAGGAATTTAGACCACAGCAAATATGGGACCTTGTCTGTGAATACGTCATCATTTTATATTATGTGAAAACGAGCATAAAAGTATAATTTCAATCATTCATTCAATTAGATTTCAATTCTTGACATGGCTTTACTCAGTCCATATGAGTTGTGTAGTACAGTGTTTTGTTCAAGTCGGTATTAAAGTATAACTTTCATTTTGATTCATAAAATTAAATACACACTTTCATTTTTGATTCTCTTCCAAAAGACTGCAGTCCCAGCAGTAAAATATTTAATATATGTTCTTTCTTCAATTAAAAAATAATTGTAATGACATATGTTGGCTGTTTCAGCAACCATGTTTAATGATGTCGTTTGACAGGAAGTTTGTGCTCTTCAACATCCCACAAATCCAGTACAAAAATCCCTGGGTTCAAATAATGATGTTTAAAAACATGACTCCCTCTCCCTTCCTCAGATTCTATCTCGGTAAGATGAAGATCTTGATCCGTCTTTCATGATGCTGACAGCTGTGTGGTCATATTCTGATGATTTTTAACATGTTTTCTAGATGATGGTGAACAAGTGCGGATGGATGTCGAAGGAAAGGACTACAAAGAAATCACACAGCATGTGAAAAAGATTCTGGGCAAGTCAGAGTAAGTCATTCTGAAATGTGTAAATGATATGATATGAATCATTTCTTTATTGGGCAGTTCCAGCGTTACAGATGTGACAGTTGCAGTCAAAACCTCAAATTAAAATCTATTTTATTACCAATGTATTGAGTTTGTTTTGAATATATTTAAAGTTATGGAAATAAACATGGGTGTGACAAAAACAACACTTTTTTTATCCATAGTTTATTGATTTCTCACAAATAAAATGATAACAGACACATTTGAGAGACAACATTGTTGCATTTCTAAGATTTAAGTGTAAAAACCAGAAGAAATAACTGCATCATACAACATAAAATGCTTTTTTATTTTAATTTATATATATTTTAATATAGCCCATTATGGAGGGGCATTTTGAGAGAGCCACTTACTTGACAATGGAAAGTCATGCTTTAAAATACACATAACAAGCTCATAGATACACATTGTTTATATCAAAAGTTCAAGTGTGGACCGTTTTACCAATTTTAATTTGTCATCATTTGTCGTTCAAAAACTGCATATTGTTTCTGAGGGTATGTATCCATACAATGGAACTAAATGGGGCTCTTAGTTGTGTGGTTACAAACATTCTTTACAAATTAATTTCTTCTTCAGATTTTCTTTTAATGATACGATACTGACCAGAATGTGCGGTGGTCTTCTGCCACTTTAAACATCTGTAGTCTGACACGTTGTGCGTTTAGAGACGCTCTTCTCCATTCCCATTTTGATTCAATGCCCAGATCTGGCCATTGACAAGATTGCTTCACCCATAGAACTGCCACTCACGTGGTTGTATTCATGCATGTGTCTCTCTCTCTCTGTCCACAGTAAAGTCCTCGAGGCCGAAGCTTTGGCTAAAATGGAGTTGTCGAACCCTGCTAACTTTGGGCCCAAGAAATACTTTCTGCGGGAGTGTATGAGCGAGGTAGAGGGGCAGGTTCCTCATCCGCGTTTCGTGCCTCTTCCCAAAGAGATGACCGGCAAATACCGAGCCAAATTGGCTGCTGGCACAGATGATTAAGAACAGTTTGAGAAGACCTCAAGTCATATATATTGTTTTCTGTAACGTGACGTTCTTATTTAAATTATGCCGTTACCTAGTTTGTTTTTTACTGTAACTGTCAATTTCTGTAGTAAAGAGATTTTTCCAAAAATCACAAAACCCCATGAAGTTGTGTTTATTACTAGCAGAAATGTAAATAAATGTAAAACATTTGATTGACTTTTTCTTGGATCAAACCACAACATAAAATATAAAATGAGAATCAGGAATATTATGTCAGATTTTTTTATTAGTGTTCCATTTATGATATTGTTCAGTGTAAACAGAAAACATCCAAAAGCTAATTAGGATTGGCTGTTCACAAGTACTCTTTACCACAAAATCTGTGATTATTACAAAAGCACTGCATTCAGCTGTTGTGTTCTTACATACATGGTAAACGATCATTTCATAATAAATCTATAATTTACAGTTTACTCTTTACTAGAACGCTTTACATAGCTCACACAGACAAAACACAAGTCACTAAGTGTTCGACATCTGTTTGTGGTATGTACAATTATGTATTACTGAGACATGCAAGTCATTTACAGTAAGTTACAGGAAAAAACATAAGCATATTAATTGTAGTTTTTGCATTTTGAGAACCGAGCGATGAAAACCAAGACCAGTAATAAAACACCAGTTTTCAAAAATAAGCCGTGGAGATAGGGACTGCTAATGGATTTCAGTAAAACAATGAAAGTCTGTATGTGTTTGATTATACACCTTACAAGTAAATCAACCAAGAGATTTAACATCATATCATTTAACATTGCAAATAGAATTTCAGAGCCACACAATGTTTTAAAGAAGTGCAGGACGTCAGGGTCACGATCGGTTGAAGTTTTGATCATACATTAGATCATAATCAAGCAGAAGAAAATATTAAACATTACAATTGTGCATTTCAATTTGCTGCTTGAAAACAATTTGTTGAGAAAATCTTCAACGGACGTGCATAAAATACTGAATAGGTCGGATGAAAAATGCTTACACAGTTTCAAATTTGAATAACACAAACCCGTTTTTCTCAAACTACCCGTTGAGACATTATGAATTTGAATATTTAGGACTGCTATTGCTCCCTATTCTTCTTTCTAAAGCAATTTCGAATCTAACTCGACGTTTCTCCCTTCCTGCAGATTCCTACAATGTAAAAGTCAGGGTTTGTGACTACTTTTTTCTTTTCTGCTCTTGAAGCGTTCGATGTAGCTCCCTTAAGTTCTCTGACAAAAGCTCCACTTCATCTGCACGCCCGTTTAGTTTGGCGTCAAACATATACGCACGGATATTGTCTATCTGTTGGAGAAGCAGCTCTTCCTCGATCATGTCATCCATTGAGGCGTCGTCGTCATCATCAAATGGATTGGTTGAGCCAGCTGGATTCCCATCCGAAACCTCTTTAAAAGGGTTCCCTCGATCTTCATCACCGTCCTCATCTTCGAAAGGATTTCCTTGCGACTTTGCCGTACCCGCGTCTAGTTCATCTTCGGCATCTTCCTCCTCAAATGGGTTGTATTCTTTCTTTCCATTGGCTGCATGACTATTTTCCCTCTTGATCTCTACACTTGAAGAGCTGGTTGCTCCTTCCTCGACTGGAGAGAAATCCTCAGCATCGAATGGGTTTCTTGCTTGTGGAGTTGGTTCCTCTTTGTGCCTCGCCACGGGTGGAGAGTTTCCAGACTTCGTAGGCTTAGACTCAAGGTCTGCACTCAAATGATCTTCCAGGTCACCTCCGTCCTGTTCTTCATCTTGAACATTGTCTCTAAAATCTAAGGAAGCCATTTTTGTGTGGACTTTGTTCTCAAGCTCTCTTTGCTCCAGATGTTCAATCTGTCTCTGCTGCAGGTCCGTTTCCTCGGCCAGCTTCCGTGAAAGCTGAATGGCTCTTCTGGTCTGCTGGGCGTCAAACTCGTCCTGAAGCTGCCGCAGGTTCTCCTCCAGCATGGCCACCTCGTCGGTGCGGTTTGCCAGGCGGGCCTGCTGTAAGAAGGACTCTATGTTTCCAATCTGTTGCAGCAGAGGGTCGTCCAGCTCAGAGCGAGTGCCTGACTGCGGCAGCCAGCCGCCGGCTTTGGTCATACGGGAACCTGGAACGCTTCCGTTCACACCGAGGGCCGGGCGGTTCTTCTCATTTTCAGATCGACGTTTTTGTGCCTCTAGAGATGCCTGAGTTTCAAAAAGACAGATGGACGTTACAAGGAATTCATTTACAGTGAGTAAAGTTTATTCATGGTTATACAATCTAACCACAGCACCTGTTTCTCCTGCTGAATCCTTTTCACTTGCTCCTCCTTCCTCTTCTCCTTCAGCTCCTCATATTTCCCCTTGGTAGGCAGGGACGTCAGACCCAGCAGTTTCTCCTACACGGAAATATTCAAATTATGTGCGCATCCCCCTTTGAAGTTTATGTCTGAGATCTTGTTTTTTGAAATCTTACCTGTATAAAGAGCGTGGCGGCGTAGCGCACCATTTTTTGTAGCTGCAGGGCTTTAGGGTGCGGCGGGACCTCATCTTTTAACCCGAGTGTGAGGATCTTCTTACTAATGCACATACGACATTACAGAAATGCATGATGAAAATTCTAATACAGACACTTTCATAACAACTCATGTCTAATTTCTACCTCAGAACATCGATGAGCTCGTAGTATTTTTGTATTTCCATCCTCAATCCAGCAGCATTCTCCAGATTGAAAGCGGTCTCTCCAGCACTGCACAGGACACACAAAATGTGCAATGTATTGACGCGTTACCAGGCAGACGAACAAATGCACATCTGTAGTGGTTTTCTTACAGCTGTTGAGGGCTTACTTGAGCGACTCGGCCATGTGCATGTACTCTGGAGCCTTAGCTTCAACCTTCTCCATACACGTCCTCAACCTCTACACATTGAAAAACAATATGTTTGTTTGTATCTCACAAGCTTCAAAGTTCCTATAAGCCTTTTATGTATTTGTTACATTTTCAATGAAATACCCAAATATCTGTACATATACAGAATATTATCAAAATCGTGCATGAAATTGTAAAGAATATTAGGTAATCCAGTGAGGTATAAAATGACAACGTTCACCTAAAATTTGGAGCAGAATTACAGGGGTTAAAATGACTTATAACAAAATATACAAATATTAGTTTAGTTAAAAAATAAACCATACAAAAAAAAAATCCATCAGCCTTTTAAATTTTCTTACGCTTGATCGCATAAGGTGAGGTGATTACGTCACATTAACGACATAAGCAACCGCATTTGGTGCGGCAAGTCAATTAACACGTTAAACATTCCCATATGTGCACGCAGATTATCTTTCAGGCTTTAAATTGAGTATTGTTTTGGTTGAAATGAAACGTTGTCTATATCAACCAAAGACAACGGAGGGAGGGCAGTGGAGGAGGGCGGAAAAGCGCCGCAGTCAGAAAGGCCATTGACCTCAGGTACGAATAGAGGCCGACGTTTGCATAAAATTGACGAAAAATCAGTTTGTTGATATTTGACCATCTGTAGTACTACTTCAAGGTTTATGTATAACACAAGTAATGTAATGAATAAATATTCTATAAAATAATATTATGTTAGACTGTGCTCTTTTGTGTTGTCACTATGCGCGTGTTTGGATAGACCTAATAAGTGCATGTGGGCACAACGTTTGTATACTTTAACCACCTCCGAAGATAGAGGGGGTCTCGAGTCACTGGCACTGTTATTTTGGGGGTCACGTTCGGAAAAGTTTGGGAACCCCTGTTGTAAAGTGTTTACAGTAGTCTTCTGCAGCTGGTACCTCATAGAGTTTGACAATATCAGGCACGTGATCCTTTTCCTCCAGTTTAAGCTGATAGCGCATCAGCGCGTCCATGCAATGATGACAGCAGCGCACCCGATCATCATCTTTCTCCTCCAGAACAGATGTGACGGAGGAGATGCTGCTGATGGAGCCGCGGCGAGGGATCTGTGGTGCGACCTGTGCTCCGGGAGACCCCCTCTGACCCAGAGTGCCCGGTGCATATAAAGCTTCTTTTGTTCCAGTGGTTAACTTATCTGAAACAAAACATTTCACAAGTGTTACATGACAGAAATAGAAAAACAATTGTAACTGTATCAGCAAGTGTAACGGATGAATAAATGATAATCTGTAAAACGGTGATACATTAGCTGGATTTCAAACCCCAATGTCTTAGACGGCATTTTAAAATCAGGCTGCTTTAGTATGCTCAAATTCATTCTTCTACCCAACATCTAAAATACATTTATACTTCAACATTAAAGTCCAAGTGAAATAAAAAATGACCATTCTTATATTTTCATGAAACATTGCAGCGTTTCTAGTAAATAGTTTATCAATGTGGGTCATTTTCTTTTCATAATTCATATGCCCTCATAATCTTCAATTAAAATCTGAAAATGCATTTCTGCCCTGAAATGATGATCCATTTAAAATGACGTAAATTAGACGGCTTGGACAGAGCATCTGTTAACTCCTCCCCTTCAACTGTCAGTCTGCTGCCAGTTTCATTTCAAAGTCAATGCAATAATAATTTTTTACACATCCAATCAATTCGGAGTGAAAAACACAAGCCACGCCCACTAATTTTCCCGTCATCGGCTTCACATAAGGAGTGATATGAATGAGGTGTGTAGAGTTGTGTGTGTCACTCACACGCCAGCTGCAGAGGCACAAAGTCTGTGCACTTTCTGCACATAATGGAACCACAAAGGCGGCAATGGTGGCGGCGGTTGCGAATGTTGAATTTGCCCCCACAATCCGGGCAGAACGGCACATCTTGATCATTCACCCATGACACCAAGGATTTCTCAAGTGCTGAGAAAACAAAGCAGTCACATTACAACAATTACTTTAATGCAGCGAACTCATTCGTAATTTGCCGTTATATTCTTCACCTACATCTTATCTGCGCCGCATCCATATTGCTTCTGTCGAAGGAGGTCAGCTAGAAACAAACAACAACAAAAAAGGAAATCAATCAGATCACCGTTTGAAGTTCCATTTCAAACGTCATAATTTATCTGAACCTACAGTTCAAGCTTGGCTTGATTTTAATGGTTTTAAGCCCAATTCTTGATGCAACATAAGCATTGCATTCCATGTGATGCTGGAACTTTTTCTTGCCCCCCTCCAGTTAAATTAAAGTAAAAAAAGTAAATCACATTTAATAATTGTGGTCTCAATATCGGCCAAAATAATCATGATTATGACTTTTAGTCACTAAGAAAATACTCACCTTTTCCAGTCGTATGATGCATTTGTTGACTTCAATAACATAATGGTCGATTCTTGCAGCTCTGTGCTTCTTGAAAGCATCCAAGTGACTGCAGGTGGCCCCTAGTTTAATGGAATTCATACATTTATTACACTGCAGATTAGGAGTGAATTATTCACCTTGCACACGACGCCATACAGTGAACATACGGTGACTACCAACATTTATTTTAACACACTGAGCAACAACAGCCAAGTGTATTATAACCAAAGTCAGACTCAAAAGCAGAAGGTCGGGTGTTACCGAGTTCCTGCGGCTCCCACATGTAAGGGTCCACCCCTCCATAATAAAACGACTCATAGCTGCTCTCTGACCGATCGTCTCCATCCCGCTTCAACAGCTTGTCTTTGGCTCTCTTCGCCTTCTGGACCAGGCCTGAGAAACCATGAGAAACATTCAGACTACATCCGTATGTGGTTTTGGTGAACCTTCTACACCGTGTTTACACCTGTACAGTTAGGTGTCTAGGCTCACAAGTTCCTGTCACTCGTGTTGAGTTGTGGTCTTGTAAATGTTTTGCAATCTAAAATGAGAATCAGATCTGACCAGTACTTACTCTTCAGCTGGCCGCTGACATGCCGGTTGTCTCCAGAGTGCTCTTCCTCAAAGTGGTCCTGTAACTGGTAGAAGGACTGGAGGTCTTTCAGACAGAGGGGACACAGAAAGCCCTCCTTCACCTCAGATGAGTCTTCTAACGAAGGTTGATATATGGAGGCCATGAGCTGGTTTTGGATATGAAGGGGTTCACGCCGCACCTGTTATGACAGCACCAGACCCCCTACATCACTTACATCTGCACAAAATATACAACAAAATATAAAGAGAACTTTCGTATTAACTGTTTGCCATGTCAAAAGAATTACACGAAACAAATAAACGCGCAAATAATCTTCTATAGTAGGTTGATCGTCTGTATGTTTAAGTTTCTCACGGATTTCTTCTCGTGAACATAACGCAGGCCAGAGTCAAACCCCGGTGAGTGACAGATGACAAAGGAATGTCTGTATTATTCCTTACCGAGATCAGTTCATCTCGAAACATCCCTTTAAATGTGGACGTTTATAGATATTAAGCTGATGGAGCTGAGCAGAGGCGTTTTAAAAGAGCAGTAAAGCGCTGATCATATGGCAGATCGTGTGACTCTTTCAGTGTGACCATCGCAACTACGCTACATCCTCTGGTCAAAGCATCGTGTCAAAATAAAAGTCGCCCTCTTCTTCTTCTCGGTTTTCAACGGCGGCTGGCGTCCATCGAATTAAGCTCATTACCGCCACCTCCTGCTCCGGAGTGTGGAACAGCGCTCAGTATTCTACTTATCAGCTCTGCTGTCTTTCTCATAAAATCAAAAAAAGCTTTAAACTTAACCTCACTTTACCATTTTATTGAAACCTACAATTTACGTATTGAATTCCACTTTTCCTCATTCCTTCCATCATAATATTCCTTCTGTGATTATACTTACTAATGCACTCAAGATTCACACGTGTTATTGTTTCCTCAGCGTGACATTGTTCACATAAGCTCTGGATGTTAACCGAGTATTTTAAGTGTACTATTTAAATCGGAATGCCCTAACATTATTCTATATTACCTCTTGATTTAACAATATATATTATATTTTGATTCACTTTCTTAATTAAAATAATATAATATCTCATCTTTCCACTCTTCTATTGCCTTATTCCAAATTAAAACGTTAATTTCTGACTTGCTTCATGAAACGTGCATATCTATTGTTATTCACTTATGCACACCATATCCACATACAGCGGTGTAAATACAACAATTTGATGTCGTATTCCAGAAACCCCTCCAAATTTCATAAAAAACTGATGAAAGTGATTATTGTATGTGTTGTCAGTCCTATGATTTTTTTTTAAATAAAGGCACTTTTTTTCTAAAGTCTATTTTTGAAAGTGTATTACTCTGAGCCTGATGGGCACAGGAACCTGCAGACAATTGTTCTTCACTACAGTAGGTCTCAATAAATGGAGGAAAACTGATTTTTTTCTCTATCATGTTTTCAATTATTATTCTAAAGCAACGCAAGTGTCCTTTTTTCGTAATTTCCCCATAAAATTGGCAATTTTAAACAGACCCCATAACCACATACAGTTGAATCAAAAATGGCAGGCTTTAATTTCATAGTTAACCTCTCAAAATTGCATTTTGCCCAGCTGAAAGTGCATGTAACAAGCAAAACTTGGTGTTGAGTTTGCGGATAGACGTAGGTTCAGATATTATACTGAATTTTTAACTTTCAACGAATTATGTCATGTGCTGATAGCATGTTGATAGGAGACATTGAAAGCGAATATTGAATTTAAAAAAAAAAACACTTGTAGGCCAAGAGCAGAGTTTTGGAGCGAGCGACTAGGGAGCCAATGTTAGCTAATTAAGAGAGGTTACATTTGTTGATGTACCCAGTGTTGAGCGTGCTGTCGCTTTATTAATGCAGTTTATTAATTCTTCGGCACTCATGTTGAAGGCTTACGCTGCTGTAGGTCAGGCCCCAGTGCCCCATGACCATTGTGAAGGTCCACCAGGCCAATGTGATTAAGGTGTAAGACTGACCCAGAGCTTATGCACCTCCTCAACTCGATGTCTGGGCTATTTTGGCTCTCTTGTGAAATCAGTTGTGTGCTCTAAGGGACCTACAGGCCAACTGGGAAAAGAGCAAGTCTCTGTGCATCTCTAATGGAGCTGGACTCATTCTTAATGATGGTGCATCTTATCAACCACTATTTCAGACACAATTCCTCTTCAGCACAGAGCAACATAATATCCAATAAATTTTATGTATGATTCATAATCCCTGGTTTAAATAAACTTGGTCCAACACTGTTATGTATTCCTTTTTTTCACACCAGACAACTGAACACAAGGGCTATATACACACACAGATGAAGGGACAAACAGGAAATGAGACACTGGTGAAACCAATACACAACAAACCATAAAGCATGATGGGAACTGGAGTCCTTACAAAACACAGGCAGAACACAGAGTAGCATGGCGCCATCTATGAGACTTTTTCTTCCTGAGAAGACTGAATCTCCACAGCAACAGGCCCATTTTACTGAGCAGCATTAAATGTATTTCCTAACAAATGATTAATTTCCTTCCAATTTTTACTTAATAAAGAACAATAAATCATACCTGCTTTCTTACAGAATAAACAAATTCTCTAATGAAACTCCACATCGTGTAAATTTTTCAATTACTCAGATAGTGTGCGTGCTGTGACAATTGAGTAAGTGCTACAGATACAAATTAATTATTTGAATAGCAGCTAAGTGAATATTACTGATAACAATGGTTCATTGGGTTAATGATATTTTTAACACAATTTTATTTCTGTATACATACACATAATTCATAAAATATGGCGTTATCTTCTTTAATCAAAGGCACTATAAATGCTTCATAAACACTTTATTATAGTTACTTTGAGAAATCATCCAGTGCAAGCAAGAACGTGAATCATACATATATTTCATACATATAGAGTATTAATAATTATATCAATAGAATAGAATTGCATTAGCTTTTTACCTAAGTGTATACAACATAAGAAGTTGCACATACTTTTATATCATTTCATCAATCAAACTATGAATGTGTATCATTACATGCCTGTAAAAGACCTTCATTTCATTGACACTTTACAATTGCATAGACAATGAACACTTAAAATCTGATGTTTCTGTTTCTTTTCCTTGTAGGATTTGTAGAACTAGCAAACAACTGGAAAGATGTAAAGTGATAAAGGTTTGCCAACTGTTTTTCTAAATCAGACACATTCATTTGCATGACAGGATTATTCTTGTTTTCACCAATATATCCTTGTGAAAATTGACATTTTTCATTGTTGTCTAAGCAGCAGTACGCAGTCCAGAAATGACTAGGCACATTCACATTATTCCCTATTTTTACATTTCCTGGTACCACACCAGTAACTATATACTTAGTGTATGGTTTACAATTATTGTTCAGATGGACTGCAATATTATTTTCAGTCTTTCTCCATTTGCCACTGTTAAAATATTTGTTTTGTGGAGCAACATTGGTGAGTGTGAACGTGGCTTTAGCACACTTCTTTGAGCTTGCCTGGTAGACTGGTGCAAGATGGCCTCTGTCATAGCCAGATTTGACGTAGTCTTCATTGAGAGCCTGTTTGCTTCCACATGTGACACCTTTAGTGCACTTAGGTGCCATATTTGCTCCTGCATTATTATCATCAAGCTGTAATGTAAACAGAAGAGTGTACATAAGAGGACTTCCCGGGAGTGTTAACTAATATCATAAAAAAATCTCTCTATAAATCAAAATCAAAGATACTGTATATTGTGCTATGAAGACTGAAAGACTTTCCCAGTATTCAAACTTTGTATGAGCAATGCACACTGAATGAAGCTAATAGGATTTTAAATGACCCGTCCCATGTACTCTACTCTTGTTACAAACTCTTAACCTCCAGAAGAAGGTACAGAATGTCTCACTATAAACAAAACAGATTTGAGATCTTTGTGCCAGGATCAATTTGACTGCTGAACATGGATCAGTGCGTTCAATGTGTTATAATGTGTCTAATATGTGTTTGCATATGGTGTGTATGAATGTTGTGCAGCAGGTTGCATCAAAAAATGTTTTGGCTATAGACTCCACAACCAATTTCTCTATCAGGGACAATAATTATATTTCATTTCATTTTACAAAACAGGAATTTTACAAAAAAAGGCTGAAATGTTGCAGGAATTAAAATGCATTTAAATGCAAAGCATACAGAAATCTGTCCTTTTAAGGATTTAACTGATTTATCAGACGCTGTATAAAATCATACTTTATGCTTTTCAGTTGCATGTTACACTTAGTTCTGCAAAAAATACATAGTGTACATAATCGATCAAAGTGACATTTCACTTGCTTGCATTTCAAATATTTGCCTCTGTGTTGCACAGTTACAGGAAGTAAGGAAGTATATCTGAAATTCTCTTACCTGAGGTTCGATGTACCATTCACTTTGCCGTTCACACTTTATTAACCCTTCAAACTTATAGGCTGAGTACACAGGAATCTTGTTGCTGGTATCATAAAGCGTGGCATAATAGACAACATTATTTAGCGTTTGACAGATCTCTTGGAAAGCAGGTGTCGGGGTGATAATTGGTGGTTGTTTGACTGCAAAATAACCATCACATTGATTCTCAAAAGTCTGAACAACTTTAGCTGAAGCACCAGAAAGCAGACACAGCATCACCACAGGAAGAAAGAATGTCATGATGACGTGATAAGAGATGAGGAACTTCTCTGCAAGTACAAGAAACTAACATAACATCAACACATACAATTCCTCCACCGGAAAACTTGGACAAGCTGACACAATGAGAATTTTAAAAACATAGGAAACTTGAATTAGATTTTTGTAATAAGATTTTTTGTTTAAATTAATATGGAAATCATTGATAGTGTAACCACTGTCAGACAAGTTGTTGGTAGAGACTATACATTAGCAAATGTTTTACAAGAGGCATTTTGCAACTTACTGGTGTATTTTTATATATACTCATATATTTCCCTTCTATTCTAATGATATCCCATGATTAGAAAGCTATCCTGTCTAATGTACCTGTAAAATTACTTTTATAATAGTACTTGTAATGTTTTTTTATTAACAGTACTGTGGTTAATAATCAGTAGTTAAAAACAGTCTAAAATCAATATACAGTAATCCTTTACATCATTCGCCATCCTTTGCCAAACCTTCCCAGTGTACATGGTATGGGTCTTATCCACAGCTGATGACACTACTATAGCAAGACGTCCCGAGCTCTTGACTCTTGCCAAAACCTTGATGTATTGATTTTATTTTCACTTTTGGTGAACTATTTTTTATTTAACTTATTCATTTATTTACTAATCTTAAGTGATTAAGCTAAAAGCGGTTCTCTTTTCTTAGAAGTTCAATTCACGATATGGTTTAACACCATAAAATATGGATGTTATAATGATAAAGCAACAATATGGTACATTTGCTCACGTGTTCCCCCATTTGGTTGATAGGCGCTATTGTCTGTTGCTAGTGTCGTAAATACTGTCACTGTGTAAGCTTGACCGTGGGCAGTGCAACTCGCCTGAACTTGTTGGCTAAGCTGATGGAACAGAAACGAATGCTGAAATGTCGTTTGGAAACTCTTCCGCAGGAAGGGGATGGGAGGGGCTGTCTGTACCAACCCGGACACTGAACTTACAGAGTGTGGTCGAAGCAGCTATGAGCTATGAGAATTCCGTTTTTGTAATAACTTTTCTTAGTCCCTTATTGGACAATTCTCCCGGAAAAGCACGCAGCATGCCCACGTGTCAACCATGCCCATACCTCAAACAGCTGGAGCAAGAGAGAGAGCACTGCGTTTGCGATGTTCAGCTGTGATGGTTTGACTGCATTTCTGTGAGGAATGGTATATATATGGCGGATATAACGCTACATTTGGAGATCGTTTGAAACTGATAGACCGAGTGGTCCCAGGACTAAAAGAAGCCGGACATGAACCGCAAGTGGGTAAGTGAAACTGAGTCATATGTCTGTGTTTTGTTGCCAATGGATGCGCACATATTTTAGTTCCGCCCCATCCCCTCGATGCGTAATCGGCTGTATCCGTCTTTTATAAAAGTGATCAAACGAAAGACTCTACGGATGTGCGAAGGATATGGTATTATACTAAGTCTATACTAAGTACTCAATATAACCGGGAGAAAGGTATAAACAGTCTGAGTGTCAGCCACTTTTAGAATCATTTTAGAGATATTATTTTAAGATCGAAAAACTTAAAGATGTTGCTTTAAAAATAAAAATAATGCTCTTACCTGTTGTAATACAACCTTGTAGTCCGTCTGTATTCTGTCCCTGTGTGTCTTAATGTCACTTGCGTAGACACTTGCATTTATACAGTAGATTTGAGTCATGTGACTTGTGCATGGAACAACCTATGGTGTTTTAGGGAGGTGCTTACAGATTTTTTACAGAATTTCTTAATTTCCCCCAACTTCCTTCTCTCTATTAGACACATCGTTTAACAGCTCAAAGGGTTTATAATCACTTTCTTAATGTATAATTATTATAAAATGTTACCAATACTGTAACATGGTAGTTTTTAAAGCATAATTATTGTGAAATGAACCCTTATCTACTGTAGAACCTGTTAACAGCAGGTTGCCGCTGATCTGCAAAGCATCATGTGCAAATGTCAATACTGTTATCCTGAGAATCATATTGCAGATTTCAGTCCAAATCCATAGAGATTGCACATTTTCCAAAAAATATACTTCAGCAAAGCACCTTTTATTGTTAATATTCACTCATTGTTAGTTGTTATTGCTCCACATTAAGCCCAAGTTTCTCTGTGTTTAACAATGTTTAACAGTTTAACTGTGCAGTATATAGAAAAGAATGATAACCACCTTAACTGGTATACAACTAGTGTGTGCATATTACAAGCTCATATATTGTACATGTGGAGATATGGTATTGATATATAGTCTCATCTATCAGCATTTGAAAAAAAACGTCTTCAGTTTGGTAAAGAGGTAACTTTGTTGGATATATGGTTATATGGTGGGATCTTCATCAAAGGCACAATAAAGACTTTAAAAACACATAAAAAGCAGTTCTACTGTCTTCTTTATAGTTACATGAAGAAATCATACATAGTGCAGGCAAGAAAGTGAATAATACATATATTTCATACTTCCAGTATTATACAATATATCAATATGATGACATTGTGTTATCTTTTAACCTTGTTATAGGTCTGTAGTATCAAGGACAAGGATTAATATTCTTGTTGACACCAATATAATCTTGTGAAAATGTAGCCCAGAAATGATTTATTTCATCTTTTCCTGGTATCACCCTAGAAACAAACTACTTAGTGTATGGTTTACAATTATTGGTCAGAAAGTCTGCAATATTTTCCATTGACCACTGTAGTTTAAAGATCTAATATTTAGTATACTAATGTTAATATAAAAAAATATGGGAAAAACATGAGAATTATTCAAATATTCGCCTCTGTGTTGTCGAATTACAGGAAGTAAAGAAATATATCTGAAATTCTCTTACCTGAGGTTCAATGTTCCATGCACTTGATCGTTTACACTGCATTAACCCTTCAAACTTATAGGCTGAGTACACAGGAGTCCTGTTGCTTGTATAATAAAGCGTGGCATAATAGACAACATTACTTAGAGTTTGACAGATCTTTTTGATAAGCAGGAGTGGGGGGAAAATGGTAGTTGTTTTAAAACTTTTTCAAAAAAAATTCAAATTGATTCTCAAAAGTTGGAATAACTTTAGTTGAAGCACCAGAAAGCAACCACAGCACCAGCAATTGAAGAAAGAAAGTCATGTTCAGTGTTGGGTAAATTAGTCTGAAAAAGTAAGGAGTTACTAGTTACTAATTACATGTTCAATAGTGTCATTAGATTAGTGCACAAATTATTCTCTCGAAAAAGTATTTTATAATTTATTACTAATTCCTTACTGTATCCTACATCAACCTTGATTAGTAAAGTGATTCACACACATATGTATTTAGTTTAATTATGTCAGAAGTTACTGTAATTCAATTACAGAAAAACGGAGTACTCCCTTACTTTACCTTTTCAAGAGAAAAGTAATTAAATTACAGTAACCAATTACTTAGTAAATAGTTACACCCAATACTGGTCATGATGATAAAGTGATTTGAGATGATAGACTTCTCTCCAAGTACAAGAAGAAAACATGATGCAATATAACATTACACAATGTTTTTGACATCGTTTTTAATATTGTACAACTATTTGATTAATCAAGATGAAAACATGTTGTATGGCCATCAGGAATTAGGTGTCTATACTTTATACCATATTAACAACATTAACGTATACATTTCTTCCCTTGAAAAATAAATTTGGAAAACATGCAGTAAGACACGCTGGGAATTTTTTTAGTAGAAAATGTAAATTAGACTTATTTTATCTTAACACTCAGTTTAAGTGACTATGAATATCAATGATAGTGTTCCAACTGTCTGACAAGTGAGGTAGTTGTTAACTGTCGGAGCCCTTTTTGAGCCTACACATGAAAACGCTTGTTGGAACTAAAATGGCGGTAACTCATGAATTCTTTGGAACACAGACTTACGGCTGGTGTCGTTTGAAAAAAGAAAAGTAGCTGCTTATTGCTAAAAAAAATCACACACACACAAAAAAAATTAGAGATGTGTTTTCATAGGATTCTTAAAGATGGACACAGAATCTGCAGATCTTTGCAGCAGCTGCCAGATCATTCCACATAGGTGGAATCAATCCGGAGAAGGTACGTGAGAGAGATTTTTTGCCTTATTGGGAGGGCACCACAAGAAGTCGTTTGACTGGCGGTCACATATGTCTGCATTAGCGAATGAAGATAAGTTGGTGCCGAACCACTGGTGGTCTTATAGGCCAGGAGCAGAGTCTTGAATTTGATGCAAGCGCCTATAGGGAGCCAATGTAACTTAATGAATAGAGTGACGTGTGCTCTCTTCGGTTCATTAAAGATAAATCTTGCCGCGGCATTCTGGATCATCTGTAGCGGTTTGGTCATGCAAGCTGGAAGTCCACCCAGCAGCGCATTGCAGTAGTCCAGTCTGGTCAGGACAACAGCCTGTACTAGGACTTGCGTAGCATGCTCTGATAGGAAGGGTCTAATTTTCTTAATATTGTAGAGGATGAATCAACAGGACCAGGCGGTGCTGGCAACTTGATCTGTGAAGTAAAGCTGATCATCGATCACCAATCCCAGGTTTCTTGCCTTTCTGGAAGATGTGATGGTTGATGAGCCCAGTTGAATGGAGAGGTTCTGATGAGTCTTTGTGTCGGCCGGGATTACAAGCAGTTCTATTTTGTAACTTTCAGCTGCAGGTGATGGCCATTCATCCAGAGCGAGATGTCGACTAGGCAAGCTGAGATGCTTAAAGACACCAATAATATCTGTATTCTACAGTCTTAGACCTTTCCAATGATATATAGTTTGTCATGATTCGATTAGAAATTACATGCACAATATTGAGGCAAACTTAGGTGTCCCGAATATGGAACGGGTGACAGTTAACAGGCTACAGTGATTATGTATTAGCAAATGTTTTACCAGAGCCATTTTTAAACTTATGATGTAATTTTTGTATTTCCCTTTTATTTAATGATATCTCACGATTGGATACTATCATGTCTAATGTACATGTCAAATTACCTTTTTCACAGACTTCTTTACAGATTTATTTATTTGTAACAATATTAAAAAAAACACAAATTTTATTTTTTACAGTCTTTACTGGTAGATCTTATAAATGGTGCTATAGCACTAAAAGAACCCCCACACATGTCATCATTGCAAAATGACACCTCAATATATAATTTAATTAGGACGGTAAAATTGTTGTGCCCATCATGTCTGCATGTTGATGCCAATGGAATACCCTGCATGTCGAAACATGACTCCAAAGGAGAACCCTACCGTGGCCGCTAGGTGTCACTGCGCTGCAACAGAAGAAAACACATGCAAACACAAAAAAACACAAGCAAAATTAGGGAGCATCTCCATTAGTTTGGCGACACATGCCCTGCAAAGACTCGCAACACAAACAAACACAGAAACGCGCTGCAAACTGCACGGACGACAACGGAAGTGTTTCCGGGGGACCCCAAAAACTGATGCACCTGATTGGGACGCGCTTCACTTTGACTGTTCAAATTCGTTAGTGGAGTTGTCAGCCACACTGACTATGTCGACTAGAGTAAGCTTTTAATCATTTTTTTAAACCTTTAAACTTTTTTATAGTGACACTTGTTTAAGTAAGTCGAGCAGTTACTACGTCTCATCGTTTTTGTTAAACTGTTCAAATCGACAGTCTAATAATATCCTACGGACGTACGTTAAGAAAGTTAAAATAAAGTTATAAAGCAATTACCTTCAATGTGGCTGACAGCTCCACTAACGAATTTGAACAGTCAAAGTGAAGCGCGTCCCAATTAGGTGCATCAGTTTTGGGGTCCCCCGGAAACACTTCCGTTGTCGTCCGTGCAGTTTGCAGCGCGTTTCTGTGTTTGTTTGTGTTTCGAGTATTTGCAGGGCATGTGTCGTCAAACTAATGAAGATGCTTTCTGAATTTGCTTGTGTTTTTTTGTGTTTGCATGTGTTTTCTTCTGTTGCAGCGCAGTGACACCTAGCGGCCACCGTAGAACCCCGCACGCGAAGAAGTGATTAATATTGATTCATTATTAGTTGTTTTTATTGAACCTTTAGCACAGTTATCTTTTCATTTAACAGTGTTTAACAGTTCAAAGTCTGCATGAAACTGAAGTTGCAATAGTTTTATATTGAGAAATCAACAATAGTGCTGTCATGATTCTGCTTCTTTATGTCATTTCTCTCTTGGTCTAGTGCAGTGTTTCTAAACTCTGGCCGACGAGATCTAAACTCTGGCACTTGAGTTTAGCACCAACTCTGATAAAACACCTGAAGAGGCTTATCAGTGACTTCAGGAACATGTGGGATGTTGGGCTGTGCAGATTGTTTGCAATATCGCATTAATGTACCGCGAGAGCGATGCAAATGCCTACCGAGCAATCTGCACTTGAATCGTTATCGCGGTACCTAATTATCATACGGTGATAGATTTGCATAGCGCCACATTAAGTTGAACGCATCTATTCTAAGGACGCTGATTGGCTTGTTCAGGTGTTTTGTATCAGAGCTGGGGCTAAACTCAGCAGGAAAATGGATCACACGGGCCGGAGTTGAGAACCACTGGTCTAGTTGCAGGATCATGACGGAGCCTCATGTCTTGTGTGGAGCGAGACATGTTATTGTTGATTCTGACATAACATGCACTCTCTCTGAGCTCAAAGCCGGTGTCCCAGCAGGTAATTCAGCAGGCACCCAGTCCTGTCCAGCCAGCATCCTGTCCTGTCCAGTTGTACCAGAAACCCTGTCTTGAGCTCGCCACAGAGTCGGCTGCACTCTCGCAAGAACCTGCGTTCAAGTCCGCGGCAGCAACCCAAGGGCCAGTGGGCCCTCAGTCAGTAGCCGCTTCCCAAGAGCCGTAGCAGTGCTTTAAAGCTGTAATGAACTGGCCTTGTTTATTCTTTTATACAGTTGTATGAGGTCTAGTAATGACGTTCGCCTGCTTTTTACATTCAAAAACATCAATGATCAATTTGATCGGATAACAGTTCGCGTAGTTGGAGCTTCCTTTTAAATTTGGCTCGAGACGTAACGTTGGGTTTCATATTAGCACCATTCACAGTTTTCACACGCCATCAGTATTATCTGGAGACCTACTGTGATTTATAAATGACCTCCCCATATCAGTATTTCATGTGACGCAGTCGAACCGGATTATTTAACTCAAAGTTACTGACTTATATCCCGGATGTGATGGCAAGGCTCTGCGTATAGTTTGTATAGCCTATAGCCTTTAATGATATATGACCATACCTGTCAGCATGTGAGACCAGTGATTCCGAACCGGACGAAAGATCACCGTGATCACGAGTCTCAATGTTACGAGAGTTTTCATGAAAAAAAAACAAATGGGAGACTCCAGGTAACTTATGGATATCACCCAGCACCCAAAATAATACCAAAACACTTCAAAACAGCCTCCATTATTCGCAGATGGTGGATAAAACCTTGAATAATTATATTTGAGCCCACCAAATCACAGAGATGGCGATTCGCTTGGCCTTAAGATCACAGACAACCTCTGCAATAAATACAAATGACTAGAGGTCCCCAGGTAGGGTTAGGGTTTTAAAACAAGTTAAATAAGTTTAGGAGCAGATGATACTGCATTTTATTTATTTTTTCCTTGTGGTGGAACCATTAATATGCTGTAAATTGTTTATTGTTGTTGAGAGAAAACAGCAGATTTCAAAATGTTTATATTGCACTATAACTTGATTGTCCTGTTGAATTATGAGGTGACAGGGTGATTTCTGTTTAAAATGAGCTGAGGACCAAAATGCTTCTTGATTCTATGATATTATGGATTTTTGTTTGTGTCTGTTGACTTCCTCTCTGATGGCTCTATCAATTCAATACATTTGTGCTGGGAGCAGGTGTTGTTAAATAAATACTGGACTCTATGAAAGTGGTTGCTTATTTATTTATTTGTGAAAATGGAGGACACTTCATTCACTCTCTATGTAGTGGGTCAATTTTGCCAGATTATACTGATGCTGATGGGTTTTGTTTTCATAACATCATAAATGAGTGGCCTTGACAAGAGAACACAGTGGTGCTTTTCTAGTTCTATGAGCATTTGCACATCTGTACATCTGGGAGAAGCAGTTTGTTGCTGGGTGAAGCAGTTTGTTGCAGTTTGAGAATCATCTGAAAGTCGTAAGTGTAATCGATTAATAGTGTGTGTGTTTAATTGAGTCTAACGCAGTTTCGTTCCCATTGTGTGCGTCCGCTGAGTCACGCTGAGTCAAGTGTTAATAGTTGCGTTTGTTTTCGCGTGATATTGGGAGAAAGTGGAAGGCGTGTCCTGCTGAATTCAATTGCTGGACTAAATGTGTATATAAATAAGACTAACCACCGCGTGCAGCGGTCGCGTGCAGCCCTCATCGCGTGAAGACTCCACCGAGCAAGGACACCGACAAGGCACTTGAGTGTTACTGTTTTGCACTTATACTATTGCACCTTATTTATTCTCTTTATTCTCTTTTCTATATTTGTCTTGTAAATTCCTTCATTTTTCACTATGTGTTTTCAAATCCACAATGTCATTAAAACTCGTAAATCACCGGTAACACGCAGAAGGCCACGCATGGCTAATGCTAAAAATCTACGCACTCTTTCAGCATCCAAAACTACCTCCATTACCTTTCCTATTGGTTTATGGAACTGCCAATCTGCTGTAAACAAGGCAGATTTCATCACAGCTTTTGCCAAACATTCTGGTCTTTCTCTTTTAGCACTTACCGAAACCTGGATCAAACCGGAGGACACTGCCACACCGGCTGCCCTCTCCAATAATTATACTTTCTCCCACAGCCCACGCATATCAGGGAGGGGTGGAGGAACCGGACTACTTATTCCTAATGACTGGAAATTCAAACAGCTGGCACCCTCTTGCAACAACACCGCCTTTGAATCTCATGCTGTTACTGTCATCCACCCTGTTAAAACACATGTTGTAGTTATCTATCGTCCCCCAGGGCACCTTGGACTTTTCTTGGAGGAGTTGGATGCGCTTCTGTCATCTTTCCCCGAGGACGGTACTCCTCTGGTGGTACTTGGAGACTTAAAAATTCACCTGCAAAAACCACAGGCTGCTGACTTCAACAACCTGACTGTGTCGTTTGACCTCAAGCGAGTCCCAACTTCAGCAACTCATAAATCTGGTAATCAACTTGATCTTATCTACACACGCCATTGTTTCACCCATCACTCCCAGGTCACCCCGCTACACAAGTCAGATCATTTCCTCATTACTCTTGATCTCGACTTAACTTCTCCAGACACTACACATGCTTCCCCACTGCTCACATTCCGACGCAACCTACGATCACTCTCTCCCTCCCGCTTATCCTCTGCAGTCTCTGCCACTCTCCCACCCCCTAAACAGTTCTCTCTCCTTGATGCTAACACCGCCACCCACACCCTTTGCTCCACACTAACCTCCTGCTTAGACATCTTATGCCCTTTAAGATCTAGGCCATCTTGTGCATCTCCTTCTGGCCCCTGGTTATCTGATGTTCTCCGTGAACATCGCGCCTCTCTCAGGTCTGCTGAGAGAAAGTGGCGCAAATCAAAAGAACCTACCTCTCTCTCTCTCTATCAGTCTATTCTCTCTTCTTTCTCTGCGTATGTCTCCTCTGCGAAAACCCAGTACTACCACGCTAAAATCAATAACTCTCCTGACCCTCGTACTCTCTTTAAAACCTTTTCTGCTCTTCTTTGCCCGCCTACCCCCTCACCTCCTTCGGACTTAACAGCTGAGGATTTTGCGTCGTTCTTTGTAAATAAAAAGACCGCCATCAGCAATCAATTCTCTGCGTCACCGCCTCTTGACCACGCCCAATCCCCAGACACATGCTTGCTCCCCTCGTTCTCTCTCGCATCTGAAGAGGACGTTTCCAAGGTCATTGGAAAATCTGTTGATTCATCCTCTACAATATTAGGAAAATTAGACCCTTCCTATCAGAGCATGCTATGCAGGTCCTAGTTAAGGCTCTGGTCCTGTCCAGACTGGACTACTGCAATGCGCTACTGGGTGGAATTCCAGCTTGCACAACCAAACCTCTACAAATGATCCAGAATGCTGCGGCAAGGGTTGTCTTTAATGAATCGAAGAGAGCACACGTCACTCCTCTATTCATTAAGCTACATTGGCTCCCTATAGTCGCTCGCATCATATTCAAGACTCTGCTCCTGGCTTACAAGACCACCACTGGTTCGGCACCACCTTATCTTCACTCGCTACTGTAGACATATGTACCCGCCAGATCCCTACGCTCTGCAAACGAACAGCGTCTTGTGGTGCCATCCCAAAAAGGAAATAAATCTCTCTCGCGCACCTTCTCCGGATCTGTTCCACCTATGTGGAACGATCTGCCTGCTGCTACAAGATCTGCAGATTCTGTAGCCATCTTTAAGAAACGTCTGAAAACACATATCTTCCGTCAACATCTGACTAATCTGTTCTAACTCTATTTTCTTCTCTACTCTTTAAAAAAAAATGAATGAATGATTGATAGAATGAATGAATGGTTCTGTATACTGTGTTAGGTTATATGAGACCAGTCCTCTTTTTTTTGATTGCACTTATGCTTTTGTTGTACTTATGCAGTCCCAATTGCTTCTATTGCCTACCCCACCTGTAAGTCGCTTTCGATAAAAGCGTCTGCTAAATGACTAAATGTAAATGTAAAATGCACTTGATGACAGTTAGTTATTGTAATATTGAGTATATTTACTGTATTACTGTAATTCTGTATTTTGCCAGATTATGGTGATCCTGGGGTCGTGATGATGGGGTACTTGAATAATGTTGCCGCATTAGTACAGCGAAGTGTTAATCTGGCCCTGGCCTCAGCTGATGCGAGCTACAAGGAAGAATGTTGCCTCGTCCCCTGATGTGCAACTCTTAGCTGCATTCTCTGAGATATTATGCAACAGGCAGTTTCCTTCAGGTACTCTGTGATGGACTTGGACTAAGTAAAGCATCTGTATAAAGAGCTGTACAAGCAGTCACCTATGCATTGCTTCCACTTGCTGCTGAAAACATCAAATTCAGAGCATCTAGACAGGCCATGACAAACATACAGGAGTTTTATTTTTTACTCATTACCATATACCACCAGTCATTGGAGTGATTGCTGGTACTTCAATCCCCATTAGTACACCATCTGTGGATGGCCATATATATATATATATATGCCACATATATTATCCAGAAATCAACTGCCAGGTGATCTGTTACCATAACGCCTTGATCACAGACATTGTTGCAAGGTGGCCTGGGACCACGCATGACTCCTTTTATCTTTAGTAGCTCATCTGTGGGTCAGGAAGGCCAAAAACTCGCAGGGACAGCGGATATCCACTGAGCCCATATCTGTTCACCCCTGTTGCTAATCCTGTCAGTAACAGAGAAGCAGATTTCAACAAGGCTCACCGTGTTGCCCGAAGTGTTTCGGAGCGCACTTTAGGGCTATTTACAAGTCAAGTGTTGGACTTCTCTTTGTGTCTCAAAAGTCCTGTGCTGTAACAACAATTTCAGCTATGTTGCACAACATTGCAGTGCGGGCAAGAGTGCCCTGGCACATCAGGGAGGAAGACGAAGAGGTGGAGGAAGAGAATGAAGATGACATGAGCCCTCATGATGACCAACCAAAACATGAACAATACATGGTTGGGTTTCATGCATGCCAGCAAGTCATTGACACATTTTTTTGAGTTCCTCTTTTATTTTTCTTGTCTTTGAAGCACACTAACCATTTTCTTGTTAAAAACCACATTTGTACTGTACTTGAAGTCCATATACAGCAGTGTGCTTTTTCATGCTACAATTTATTTGTGTTCGGTTATGTCAATTTTATTTTATTTATTTTTTCATTATTGAATTATGTGTATCTATATTGAATTATGTGTAATAAAGAAAAAATGAATACAAATATCCGTAAAAGTAATTAATATGTCACATTGAAGATAAGTACATTTGAGTGCAATCTGCCGGTTGTCCTGCAGGTGACCTCATAACTCTGTCTTCTAACGATGCACTTAGGGCTTTACGATTAATCCAGAGCACTCGTAGATCTACGATGATTTTCAAGTGCTACTTAAGTAACGATGCTTTTGGGAAACAGACCGTTGTATTAAGATCACTCGTATGATCATTTTTACCATGAACTTAGGCTTTTGGGATACGCTGCCCAGTACGTTTTCCTGTAGCCCATGCTCTTTGACCATTGAGGAAAGGATGACTGAAGATATTTCCTTGCCACAGAGACCTTCAGTTGTTGATTTTGCATCAACAAAAAATATCTGAGCCATGACTGTCATGATTCTGCCTCATCCTGTCATGTCTATTCTTGGTCTTGGGGCAGAGTCATTGCAAGCTTTAGGTTTTATGCTGAGAGAGAGATTTTTTACTTTTCTGCCTTCTACACTCTCTCTCCGGTCCTCGTCTCTGTTTCCCTCCCTTTCGTTATTGGTTGTTAATTAGTTCATGCCCCGCACCTGCCTCCCTTGATTTTGACTCCTTTAAATAGTCCTCATGTGTCATTGTCCTGTGCTCGTTCGATGTACTCACTCAAGTGGATTAATCTGTGTGTGCCTTGAGCTATTCTCTGTTTGCTACCGTCTCTAGTATTGTGTACCACTAAGCATTTTTGTTTCTTTCGAACCTAGTCGTGTTATTGTTTAAAGTCTCCTTGTGACTCTTTTTATAGTAAGTTTTCTGTTTTTCCCCCATTGTGGGAATTTGTTTTGTCCTTTTTATTAAAGTCTTGCCTTTTACCCCGAACCCCTGAGTGCATCTGGGTTATTACTTTGCCAACCCTGACACATGACGACCCAAACAAGGTTAAAGCTATCACTACCTGAATACATTATTCCTTTGTTCAGTAATGAAATCTTTATTATTTATTATTATCAAACAATCTTTAGACACTAGGCCAAGTTTACATTTAAACTACATACTGTATAACTCTGTAACACATAACAATATTGAATCTTTAAGCATCTACAAGGTTCAACATTGAATTTAAAGGATGCCATGGAAGAAAGATGTTACCATTACTGACTTCTGTATTTGAAAGTTTGACCTGTTGGTTTATTGTTAAGGGGTTGGCCTGTTCCTTTTGGTTGTTGTGACCCATTGGTCACTGGTTCTCAAATACACTATTTTGCCAAAAGTGTGTGGATATCTTTAGTAGTTGATGGTTTTGGCGAGGCATCATCATTGCTTTAATTCGAATCTTGATGCTAGTGCCCATTGACATTATAGACTAGAGCATTCTGTGCATTCAGTTTTGTTGGACTGACCTGGAAACATTGTCTGCAAGACTTTTCTTCCTGCACTGAGACGACAGAATCTCCACAACAGCAGGCCCATTTTACTTAGCCATTCATCATTAAATGTATTTCCTAACAAATGTCTGTAATACTTTAGTACAGGGACCAATTCTCACTATTAACAAGTTGCTTATTAGCATATTGGCTGTTTATTAGCACTTATAAAGCACATATTCTGCATGACCATATTCTACATTCCTAATCCTACCCAATACCTAAACCTAACAATTACCATACTAACTATTAATAAACACTGTAGTGTATTTCGGGGATCTATGAGTTTGAACACAGTAAAATACAGATAATTAATGATGATTAACTATACCTATTTTATACACTTTTATCGGATTCAGCAGACCTAATAATAGCGACAATCTAAATGCACTTGTCCAGCGAGTGATCAGCAGATCGTTTATCAAATCTAAGAAATATTACCTTCGTGGCCTTTGAAACATAACACTCTTACTGTAGTACAGTACTGCTCCAGATATTATAACGAAATCAAGCAGTTTGAGTGACGTTAATATGTGATAAGGAAACACAGCAGCAATTCGGTTGTAGATTATTGACTATACTAAAAGGGGAATGTGGAGAGGTGGGCGTGGTTCAGCACGGTCTGCGGGGAGAGAGAGTGTCGGGAGAAAGACGGTGAGTAGGCAGATCAACGGTTTAGTGAAATCACCTGCTTCTTGTTCTAGTAATTGGCGAGGAGACGCTACAAAAGGGATCGACAGATCCAGAGGATTGGAGAGAGAGCGGCTGAGAAGACGTCCATGTGAGGAGCTGCCGAGAGACGTTGCGTCCAAGGCAGTCATCAAAGAAAAGCTTCGATTAAAGAATCGTGAAGGAACTCTTATTTTGAACCGGAAGTGTGATACCCGGAAGTATTGAACAAATAAAAAGAATCTTACTCTTCTCAGCCACGCCGACCCCGACTCCTTTCTTCCTACATACATTGAACCTGTTTACAGGGAAACATAACAACTAACTAGATATAACACGTTAAGACAAATGTAACATGAAACATAAAAACAGTAAAGAAAGGTATGAGATTAACAAACAAAAGGGGTGACAGTATTACAAACAGCTATTCACATCTGCATGAACCATCGAGGACAATCTCCTTGTAAAAAGGGGTTACAGCTTAAACGCAGCTGTTTAGAATATAGTTTCTATACTTGCATTGGTTTCCTTTGAGTGTGCTTGGACAAGGATTCGTGCCCGTGGAAAAGTGGTTTTTAGAGTACTTATCCGTCGGGTCCTTTCTTGGAGCCTGATTGGCGGATGAAGTCAGAAACGAACTTTGCCTAAGTAGCTGCCGAAAGGAAAAACTGTCTCTGAAGAGAGAGACAGGTCTCAGGATGTGGTTCAAACTGGAGCGCGCAAAAACACGGTAGAGCATCGATTGCTCCGTTCACGGATGTTTTAAGCATGGGGGTTTCACGCCCCCCCCCCAAAGTGGGCGATCCAATGCGATGAGATGATTTTAGGAGTGAAATCAAGTTTCTTTGTTTCGCTTATTAGCTCATTTGCATTTAGGATCACTTAGGAGTTTGGTTCTGTAAAACTCTTAGAATGACATAAAAGGAGTGTTGTATACAACACATTACTGTGCTATACGTCATCTTTCAAGGAATGAAGAGAGAAACATTTAGATATAAAACATGCCAGGATTGTAAGTACATTGGCCAGAAATTTGTACAAGAATGAAAATATAAACAGAATAAACTGAACACACATTCTTTTGAGGTTATCGGTGATGCCTAATAACATGGGGACAAACATACAATGTGGAGATATAGAGGTATATCCATTTAGACCATTCTTTGTGTGATTAAGGAAAAAGACAGACAATTTCAAAAGGAGATGAAAACATAGGCCACATTCCTTTTAGGCCAAATGGTCCATCATTGGAGAAACGCCCAATCATCCCCGTTGGGAGTCCTTTGAAGTCCAAGGGAGGGTGTTAGAATCTATCCTGACCAAATGATGGATGCCAAAGAGAGGGCAGTTGAATCAGACTTGCTGGCGCCGGTTAGACTTCTGACGAGAGGTCAGGGTGTTTTACAATGGTCAAATGGTCACCTTTGGTCTGGCCAGATCCAATAACACCAAATTAGCAGTTTATTAAGGCAAAAGTCATAGTTAATGATTTGTTAATGGTGAGAATCGGACATTAAAATATAGCGTGACCCAAGTGTCTAATTAATTTCCTTCCCTTTTTTTTGTAATAAAAGAACAATGAATGACACCTGCTTTCTCACAGAATTAACAAAAACTAATAAAAGTGGTATTTTGTCAATTACTCAGATGATGTGCAATTGAGTTAGTGTTAGATGTCTTGATTCCGCTATCATGTCATGTCTATTCTTGTTCTTGGGGCAGAGTCATGGCATAGCCTTAGGTTGTGTGTGGAGGGAGAGATAGTGATCCTATCGGCTTGCTATACTCTCTCTCTGGTCTGCGTCTTTGTTCCTGCCATCTCGTTTTCTCGTTAGCTTTCCTTGAGTGTTCATCCCTATCACCTGGTCCTTGTTATTATCCTTTGTCTGTCTCCCCTATATAACATCATTGTGTCTATTGTCTTGTGGTCGGTCATTGTATGTATCTGTATGCTCTTACATGTGCTTCCTGGTCATGTATACACTCACCTAAAGGATTATAAGGAACACCATACTAATACTGTTTTTGACCCCCTTTCGCCTTCAGAACTGCCTTAATTCTATGTGGCATTGATTCAACAAGGTGCTGAAAGCATTCTTTAGAAATGTTGGCCCATATTGATAGGATAGCATCTTGCAGTTGATGGAGATTTGTGGGATGCACGAAGCTCCCGTTCCACCACATCCCAAAGATGCTCTATTGGGTTGAGATCATTAGTACAGTGAACTCATTGTCATGTTCAAGAAATCATTCAGCGCAAGCAAGAACGTGAATCATACATATATTTCATACATATAGAGTACTAATAATATAACAATAAAATAGAATTGCATTAGCTTTTTACCTAAGTATATACAGCAGTAAAGGTTTGCACATGCTTTTTTATGCCATTTCATCAATCAAAGAAACATAAATGTATCATTGCATGCCTGTAAAAGACCTTCATTTCATTGACACTACAATTGCATAGACAATGAACACTTAAAATCTGATGTTTCTGTTACCCTTTCTTTTGATTAGCAAACAAGTTGAAAGATGTAAAGTGATAAAGGTTTGCCAACTGTGCTTCTAAAGCAGACACATCCGTTCGGTTGACAGGATCATTCTTGTTTTCACCAATATATCCATGTGAAAATGTACATTTGCTATTGTTGTCTAAGCAGCAGTACGCAGTCCAGAAATGACTAGGCACAGTCACATAATTCCCTATTTTTACATTTCCTGGTACCACACCAGTAACTATAAACTTAGTATATGGTTTACAATTATTGTTCAGGTATATTGCAATATTATTTTCAGTCTTTCTCCATTGGCCTCTGTTAAAAGATGGGTTTTGTGGAGCAGCATTAGTGAGTGTGAATGTGGCTTTAGCACACTTCTTTGAGCTTGCGTGGTAGACCGGTGCTCTGATGGCCTCTGTCATAGTCAGAGTTGACGTAGACTTCATTGAGAGCCTGTTTGCTTCCACATGTACCAGCTTTAGTGCACCGTGATGCCATATTTGCTCCTGCATTATTATCATCAAGCTGATGAGTGTACATAAGAGGACTTCTCCATGTTAACTAAGATTATAATATATAATAATATAAATATTGTGCAGGTTGCATCGAAAAATTTTTTGACTATTGAGTCAACTACCAATTTCCCTATCAGGGACAAAAAGTATATTTAATTTCATTTTACAAAAAAGTATTTAACAAAATAAGGCTGAAATCACACAGGAATTATAATGATCATAAAGTTAAAATGCATTTAAATTCAAAGCATAGAGAAATACATCTTTTTAATATTTTAACTGATTTATCTGCCACTGTATAAAATCATACTTTGCGCTGTTCGCAGTTGCATGTTACACTTAGTTCTGCACATGGGAAAAAAACATGAAAAATATGTTGCCAAGTTACAGGAAGTAAAGAAATATATCTATAGGTTCGATGTACAATGGACTTGATCGTTTACACTTTAAACGCATTAACCCTTCAAACTTATAGGCTGAGTACACAGGAATCTTGTTGCTGGTATTATAAAGCGTGGCATGTCACGGTTCTGCCAATCTTGGTTGACTAATTCCTGGTCTTGAGGCAGAACCAAAACAGAATTCCCTGTTTCATGTGGGGAGAGACATTTTTGACCTTGTGGCCTTCCATATTCTCCCCGAGTCTCGTCTGTGTTCCCGCCCTTTCCGTCTCATTAGCTTCCCCTTGGTGTTTGATCTGTGTCACCTGGTCCCCATTTAATTATCCTGTGTTTGTTCCCTATAAAGAGTCCTCATGTTTCATTGTCCTGTGCTGTTTCGTTACTTGTGCTTGTATGCTTGTGCTTGTAGCTTCTTGTTAGTTGTTCCTGTACCCGTAGTGTATGAGCTGAATTCTTGCCATTGTCCTACCTTGTTCCTGTTTACCCCTTGTCATAGTAAGTGTTAGTTTAGTGTTTGTATCAGTGTTTGTTTTATAGTCTAGTAAATCAGTGTCCTTGTTAAATTGTATTATTTTTCCTGTCTTGTTTTCCCCATTGTGGGTTTTGTTTTGTCCTTTTGCCTTTTGTCCTGATTTTGTTTAATAAATACCCGTGTTACCCCCACCATCTCGTCTCGTGCTTGCCTGCACTTGGGTTCGTCCTTGAGGACCATGACAGTGGCATAATAAACTTCATCATTTAGCGTTTGGCAGATCTTTCGGAAAGCAGGTGTGGGGGTGATAATTGGTGGTTGTTTGACTGCAAAATAACCATCACATTGATTCTCAAAAGTCTGAATAACTTTAGCTGAAGCACCAGAAAGCAGACACAGCATCACCACAGGAAGAAAGAATGTCATGATGACGTGATAAGAGATGAGGAACTTCTCTGCAAGTACAAGAAACTAACATAACATCAACATATAGTTTTCACCTCGAAAACTTAGACAAGCTGACACAATGAGAATTTTAGGAAACATAAAAAAATTGTAATAAGATTTTTAATTTAAAGGTCCAGTCACTGAAATCACTCCTCGCTTCACTCCACCCCTCCATTACGAAACACTGCGACGGCTGACAGAACATGGTGAATTACATGCAAGGTGTATGTAGATAGAAATAACAAATTTTAAGGTAATAAAAACATAACGCTTCATCATGTAAGCTGTTTTTACACCTCTGAAGACATAGTTATTCAATTTCAAGATCAAGTTGAGCTTTATTGTGATTCCGCTACATGTGGGTAAATACAGTGGAACGAAATGTTGAGCCTCACAGGACCATGATGCTACATAAGTACAAACATACAACAATGAAGTCAAACATTATAAGCTTATACACAACTAACCTACTGACAGATTTTGACGCTAAATATACTATATATACATGTTAACCCATACATAAGACTATATATATTATATTGCATTTCTATTATAATATTAATAATAGTAGTGATAGCTATCTAGATGTTTTTCAGAGCCATTTTGCAGCCATTTATTTATCATTATTATTTATACATTTATCATGTAACTTGTAACGGAGTCATTTTTGCTGCAAGGTATCTGTACTTTTACTTAAGTATGTTTTTTAGGTACTCTTTTCTCTGAAAGAAATATAATGACCTTATCTTTGTTATGAACCCTCATCTTCCCTCTGTGTGTGTGTTGTCTCCCAGTCTCTGTCTGTCTTAGTTTCCCTTTCACGGACTCTTGGATTTATAGATTTCTGTCATGTGATTTGTACACTGAAGAGCAAATATCTATATGTTGTCTTAGGGAGGGGGTTACAGGTCTTCCACCAACTTCCTTCTCGCTATTAGTTTCATTCCTGTCCTCTTTATAGTTGTTTTTCTAGTTCAGGCTGACAGGATCCTGACAGCCCCATGTCGATACCAACACGGGGTTAGGTTAGGGTTAGTGACATTCAACACGGAATGTCACTGAATCTGGCAAATTAATTATTTATCTCTATCTATCTATCTATCTATCTATTGTTGTGGCGAATCGGCCTTCCATCGCAGAAAGAAATCTCAGAGACAAGGTTTCCAGGTGCCAAGAGTTTAAACTTTATTTGCCCTGGCAAGCAAAGTGGGATATTCAGAGTTCATCTGAAGTGATCGAACGGATACACATCTGACTCCATCTTTTATTCATTGTTTTCAAGTTGTTATCACAGCTTAAACCAATCATGTGTGCCTGACATCATCTTCTTCCAATCAGGTTTCATATGACATCACTTTTTCAGTAGCCCGTCCCTCTGCACTCATAGTTCCGGCCTGCCATATGAGGATTTAATCGATGCGAGCACCTCTCATCAACAGGTGACTCTTTATCTCAACTCTTTTCCAGGGCCTTCGGATGATACATGATTTAACCTTGTTTTGAATACAAATGAGCTCATTGTTTAGCGTATGAAATTAATTAAACTTCTCTTCAAAAGTGTAAAAAGACATTTGGTGTGTGTGCAGATGTTCAAGTGTTCAAACTCATAACATTAGCTCTATTAATAATGAGCTCACTGTTTAGCGATACCCAGTGTCCTTGACTCTATGCGACAAACCAAACTTCCTTATTAAAAATGATGTGTGGTGTACATGCAGTTAAGATAAGATGTTTGTTGTTCATGCAGGTGTTCAAGAACTCAAGCTTATACATATGAGGCCCATGCTGAGGCCCATGCCCAATATTATGTCAGAAGAATACATAAAACCTAGAGCTAACTAAATGTATAATTTTTATAAGAAAACACTATAAACAATCAACACTATAATAGAAAAAAACACCATATAATTCCCCCTTTGAGGCTGACAAAATCATAAATTGTAATATCTAAAATATCAAAAAAAAATTCAATAGTGCTGAAATACATTAATAAATTCTCTTAATTCAGTTAATGATAAAATACTTAGGATAAAGTTCTACGTAAATTTAAATGATACGTAGGTTCAAATAATACTTGGGTTACGAGCAAGCAATATACAGTATATATATATATATATATATATATATATATATATATATTTGAATTTACTACCTCTCTCTTTGTGAAAATTTAATTGTCACAAAGCCAAACCACATACACTGGAGGAATGTTTATTTCACAATCTTTAATAATGTAGGCATTGGTGAGTCTTGATATTTTGTATAGTATATTTTAAAGGTATTCACCTCCATCATGTCTCTCCATCATATCTTAAATTAGCATCTTTCTGTGCAAAATAATGAAGGAGTCCTGGAGTCTGTTCTTCAAAGAAAAGCACCAGGTATTTTTGAAGAACACAAGAAAACCAGAACAATAAAAATTGAGTCAAGAAGGTTGCTGGTGAAATTATCCGTCAGTCACTTGCTGGAGAAACATGGCTTGTAAGTAGATATAGTGTTACACACTGAACTTTACTGTTTTCTTTGTCCAGTAATATAGCACATTTTTGTTATTTAGCACATTGGTCAGGAACCAAAAATGTTTGGAAATGTAAACTAATATTTCCTACTGACACGCTAAAGCACTTAAAGTGTACTTATGCCTGTTTTAAACCTGCAAGTAGTTTATGAGGAAGTACATTTTATCAAGTAGTCTATAAACCTTACAAAATTGTCATGGTTCCACTACCATATCATGTTTTATTCCTGTATCAAGTGGAGCCATGGCATTGCCTGATGGTTTTGTGTGGGAAAGAATGATTCTTTCTCGTGTCTCGTCATTGTTCCCTACATCTCGTTCCTCGTCAGCCTCTCCTCAGTGCTAATCCCCAGCACCTGTTCCTCGTTATGATCCTGTGTTTGTTCCCTTTAAAACACCCTCGTGTTCTTTGTCTTGTGCTCGTGCATTGTACTTGTACCTGTATCTGTACACTGTTTTATGAAGTTCCCGCTGTCGTATACTTGTTACCTCGTTCCTTGTTCCTGTTTCCCGTAAATAGTAAGTGTCAGTTTAGTGTTTGTCCCAAGTGTTTGTTTTTTGTAGTTTTAGTCAGTCAGTGTCCTTGTTAAAGTTTATTATTTATCCTGTCTTGTTTTCCCCATTGTGGGTTTTGTTTTGTCCTTTTGCCTTTCGTCCTGCTTTTGTAAATAAATACCTTTGTTATATCTACCGTCTCTGTCTGCCTGCAATTGGGTTCCCACGCCATGTCTCCACCTGAGAATCATGACAGAATGCACGAGCCTGAAACGAACCCAGTAGGCAGCATGGACGGTACGACGTCGTCCTTGCGGTCTCGCCAGGCCAACTTCCTACTTGGGTTCCACCAGGGGAATTACGGTGACCAGGAGTTCGCCAGGGCATTCTCGGCGGTGGCGGAGGTGACCGAGTTTGGTGAGGCGGAGTTGAAGACGATCTTCAACTGCTGCCTCACTCGGCGCCTTACACTGTCGGAGAAGAGGCTGCTGGTTCCCCTAGGGTTTGCGGACATGGTCAGGTACGTGATCAACCGGAGCGATCCTGGGGGTGAGGTTCCACATGGGACATTCACCCCACGGTCGAGCGCTGCGGAGGATCTCGTCCTGGCCGCCGCTGCCCGGGGGGGGCTCAGTACCCTCTGGCTCGAGCTCCACGGCTGCTGGTCCTTCTGGTGGAGTCCGAGATTAGTGGGTGGCTAGAGACTCGGGGGCGATGTCGCTGGAAACCTCCTACCCAGTACTCCCTCGATCCCCCACTGGCCCGGCTGAATCAGCAGTGGGCCCGACCGACCGTAGAGGGAGGAGAAGGGCACGTGGAGGATATTTCAGGCCGAAGTTGCTGTCCTGCTGTCCGGAGGACCCGATTCCGGAGGTCCCGAGTCTGGAGGTCCCGAGTCCGGAGGTCCCGAGTCCGGTGGTGTCAAACCCCATATATTTTTTGGGGGGGCGCCATGGGGAGGTGACGGTCCGAGCGGCCAGCCCGGACGCAGATTCTTCCCAGAAACCGGCACCAAATCCCGCCCAGCAGGCGGCACCAAGCCCGGCCCAGCAGCCGGCACCAAGCCCGGCCCAGCAGCCGGCACCAAGCCCGGCCCAGCAACCGGCACCAAGCCCGGCCCAGCAACCGGCACCAAGCCCGGTCCAGCAACCGGCAGAGAATGCTGCCCATCCGGCTGAGATCGCTGCCCATCCGCCTGAGATCGCTGCCCATCCGCCTGAGATCGCTGCCCATCCGCCTGAGATCGCTGCCCATCCACCTGAGATCGCTACCCAGCCGCCAGAGAGCGCAGCCCAGCCACCAGAACGCGCTGCCCAGCCACTGTCAAGTCCGGCATCCCAGCCGGCATCCAGCCCTGTCCTGCCGGCCTTCCGACCGGCGTCAAGCCCTGTCCAGCCGGCCTTCCGACCGGTTTTTGTAAATAAACATCTTTGTTACCTCTACCGTCTGTGTCTGCTTGCAATTGGGTCCCCTCCACCTGAGATTCATGACACAAAATGTTGAGTTATTGAAGTTCATGCAATGGCTCTTTCATAAAAGGTTTAACAGAAATGAAAAATAGCTGTTTGGTTAAAATAAGCGACTGACATCACCTGATGCAGCATCATGTCAGGTCCTTCGATGTCTGAATTTTTCTGTTCTCTGTTTCTCCCATCAGTTACCCATCCAGTGCTGAAAAGCTTTCTTTAGCTAAACACATCATTACCTCTTTCCCTTCCTTAAAGGTTAAGATTGGAGGAATGGGAGAAGGATTTGTAAGTTAAGAATCCAAATTTGTTCTTGATCTCTGTGACTAGTGGCCTATAAATTGCTTGTTTTATCATCTGACTCTTTGTTAGAAGCTGAAGTCCTGCACATATTTTAATGATTATTATTGTGTGTATTTTATTGTCAGTATTCTAAATATTTAATTATATATATGTATTTTTATTATCTTTGGAGCATTTTATGATCTTAGGAGCATTTTTATGATCCACACTCACATTCTGGATTCCTGGAAATGAGGCTGCGCAATATCCAGCGAAAGATAGAGGCATGTCAGCGCCGTTACTCAAAACGTAAGGTAGGGTGTGAAACTGGACCAGCATTAGGAGACGACCAGAGGGAAAGCAGTGCGAGTGTGACTAGGGAGTAGGTCACATTAATGAAGCAGCTTCGGCCCACTGCAGAGAACATGCCTTCCCTCAAATCCTTAATGGAGAAGACATATATTGGGCGTAGATCATGGATTTCCAAGGAGAGTCCCACCTTAAGTGAAATCTTTACTGAATACCCACGCTTCTTGGATGTGCCTAGTCTGGTAGATTTCACTTTTTACTTTGTTATTTTAAAAGACAGTGCAGAAGTTCTGGTTTTGTATCTCTTCAAGCTGGATGTCGAGTTTGGCAAAATGACAGATGCAAAGACATCTGTTTATCAGACGATGGTAGGCCAGCATTATTCCAAAACTGAAAGCCGTCATTACCATGGAAGATGGTGTTGCGTCCCTTATAGAAGGAATAGAAGACAAAACAGATGGTATGTACGGATATTTAGCTGATACTACTTTTGTATTGATAATACAGCTCGGTGATCAAAATGTATACCTCTGAAATTTTGGAATGCGTGGCGATAGGCAGAGTATTTCATGGTATTTTTAACAAAGTGTAAATTTGTAGTGTAAAGTTTACATGTAGTTAAAATGTAAAAATAGTTAAAACCGCTAAAGCTTTTAGAAAGTGTTTTTAAAAAAAACGAATTCATTACATACTTTGTAAAACATTCTATCTACAGATAAAAAGATGAGGGAAACAACACAAAGTTTTGCTACACATGTATTTCATAATAAACCATTATAAAAGAAAGTGTGTTAGGTGGCACAGATTTAGCGCTTTAAAATGGTGGTATTAAAAGACTTATTCCAATGCAGACTTAATTAATAAAGAATACTTGACACAGGCAAACAAGATCAGTATAATAAATCATCTGTTATTTCATTTTCAGATGAATAGTGCTACACAATGCTGGTCGTGCTCACACATCTTCTGCCACCATTGCCTAGGAGTCGCTTCAGTGTTAAATCTGCAGTTTCATTTCTTCTTGACTTTGTGCCGGTTTGGTTTGCAAGAACTGTTGCAAAAATAAACCCTTATATTTTACCTAATTAGGTATAGCTTTTTAACTTATATGATTTTCTATTCAAAGTCTGGAACCAGCATTGCATCCCTCTTCGGCAACTCTGAGACCACATCAATGACCCAACCACAGCTAATCTGCATCAGCAGTCTTAGTAGTACAACACGACAGTTTATCATCGTTGCGAGAAATGACAGAGTGACCATTCCTGTAGATGATGGCTTGACATGTGCTGTCGACAAGATATTCAAGCTCTACTGAGTGTGCAAGGTGTCCTATCCACCACAACTCAGATCTGTGTTCACCTTCTTCATCATCTATGACGTGCCCATTTCAACCAACAGAAGAGCCAAGGAGCTAGAACTTATCTCAAAACTTCAGGCTGTAAAGTAAATCACACGAGAATGTACAAGTGCAGACAATCAAAATCCACTGAAGTAAAGAAAGTAATTTGGCATCTACGTGAAATACATTATCAGATGGACAGGACTTTACTATTATCTGCAGCCAAGATGGTTGCCCAAGTAAATACCATACCATACCATTAATTCATTTTCCAAACATCTTCATAGAGATCACCAGTCCACAGCAACACAAATGGACAATGTGTCATTTCAAACTATTGACCAAAGTTCATTAAATATATCTGAGCCAGTGGCATCTAATATTGAGGAAATGCCAGCCGCTGTTCAATGTAACACTACCACACCTACTGACGTTGTGGCCTCTTTTTTGGCCAAAATGTATTCTTCATCAAATATAACTGTAAGGGATGTAGCAAGAAGTATAACTTGTACACAAGAGGTGCTAGAAAGAACTGTAGAAAGTCTGCAACATTCAACAGCTGAATTATTGAATAATTTAGAGATACCATTTGACAGTGAATCTGTTCAGTCATTGATGAGCAAGTCTGAAAATGCAAAACATGCATTTAAAGATGTAGACACACCTTTCAAAATGAACAAATACTTTTCAAAGAAGTTTGATCTTGTAAAGCCAAAAGAAATATTTCTTGGTCATAGGGCAGACACTGCAAGAAAATGTGGACAAGTAAAACAAGTGTTGGCAGCAGACACTTGTCAATATTTATCAGTAATTGAGACCATCAAATTCTTATTCAGTAATGACCAGATGCAAAAAAAAGTATAACTTCAAATAAAAAAAACGAAGAAAATATGCATAACTATTGTGATGGCTCTCAATTTTCATCTCACTTATTGTTTAGAAAATGTCCTCAAGCACTTCAAATACAGTTGTATTTTGATGATTTTGAAACTACAAACCCTTTGGGGTCCAAAACAAAAATTCATAAAATGGGGGCTGTTTAATTTAGTCTGAAAAATCTGCCACCGGTATGCAATTCATCGCTTTCATATATTCACTTTTTTATTGTTTAATTGTTTGGACAGAGAGGTATATGGATTTGGTAGAATTTTTTAAACCGCTGTTGGAAGATATAAGAATTCTTGAAAGTTCTGTGTACAGGTGGAGATGCAAGGACAACAGTTTCAACTGTTTGGAACAATCTGCAGACAATTTAGCTATTCATTCTCTTTGTGGATATTTGGAAAGCTTTTCAGTTAACAAGTTTTGTCACTTTTGCACAGTTGAAAAACAGTTGCTTAGTCTGTTTACGATGAAGAGGACTTTGAGATGCCCACTGAAGGAAACGATCAGCAACATGTCACACTTAATGACACAAGCTCAACTGGTATAAAAGAGGACTCCTGTTTAAATACGTTACAGTATTTTCATGTTACAGAGAACACATGTGTTGACATTATGCATAATATCCTTGAGGGTGTAGCCCCATTGGAGATAAGACTAATGCTACACCACTTTATTTATAAGGAAAAACTTTTTACCCTTGAACTGCTGAATAAGAGAATTTCCAGTTTCAACTATGGTTATGGGAATGAGAAGAACAAGCCAAGTGTTATACTCAACCAGAAAACCTCTGAAAATGCCATAAAACGGACTGCGTCACAAATGTGGTGCCTTTTGCAGACGTTTGCCTTTTTTGTTGGTGATCTTGTTGACAAAAAAAGTCAACACTGGAATCTCTTCATCCTGCTGAGAGAAATATGCAGCATTGTTTTTGCACTTGCTGTTACCCACGGGCTGGCTGTGTTTCTGAAACAACTCATTATAGACCACCACACATTGTTTAAGCAGCTATTTAGCAAAAATCTGAATCCTAAACATCATTTTATGGTTCATTATCCAAGGATGATGGTTATGTTCGGACCACTTTCTCAGCTTTGGTTTATCACATTCGAGGCAAAGCACCACCCATTATAAAGACATGCTCATGTTGTTGGAAACTTCAAAAACATTTCTAAAACATTGAGTTACAAACATCAAGTTCAGCAAATGTATAACTTCAAGTTTGGAGACACTTTTTCAGTCACAATGAATGTTACAAATGCATACCCTATTACCATCAGTCCATTGAAGGAAGCACAAGTTTTGCAGGACAATCTGAGATCAACCTTTGATGAATTGACTTTGAACAGCACTGTCTATATTGCGCACACTGTAAGTGTGCTTGGCACATCAGTCTGTTGTGATGTTTGTAAGAGTACTTACAGTAAAGTACTTTGATGAGCATTTATATGCATATGCCGTACAACAGACAAAGGACTATGAATGACAAATGCGAATGATGCTGCAGATATTCGATTTTTAGATATACTGTTGAGTTTTAGTACAGATGAGTTATATGTAAACCCAAGGTACAAGATTATATAGTGATGATTCCAGAATGCCTGTTGCCTGACTGCAGATTGTTTTGCCATCAATGTATTCCAAAATGTACATAATTTAGCAGATTTTTTTAGTATAGTTTGAAAGAGTATAGTTTTTATGAGGCATGTTATCCACTAGTCTCGACTGGTTCTGTTATGTTTGTAAAAATACTTTCAGTAAAGTATTTAATGTGCGTTTATTTACATATGCTGTACAACAACTGACTAAAAGACAAGTCTGAGTGATGCTGTATTAATCCTGCCACTTGATATATTCAAATGAACTAAAGATCCAAAGTGTATACTCCAGAATGCTGTTTGCTGTTGATTGTCTCATTACATTTGTTATCCATTTAAAAAAGTTTTATATTGAACTTGAAGTGTTTAAATCTTTCTGTCTTTTGTTATACTGCAGTAGCTTGAATTTATGCAAAATTAATATAACATGTTCCTTGTTTAACATGTAGCCCAGAAGAGTAGATGAGTTTTTGACAAAAGTGCTGGAACATTTCAAAACTATCATTTATTGTTCTTTGTGTCCTACTTTGATCTTTGTCATAATTGTTCTGGACCCTGCCGAAATTGACTGTTGATTAAATGATTTACATTTTTACACTTCACTGTTGTTTATATTTACAAATGGCTGGTAATGTTTAATATTGTTATATTAACACAATAATTGGTATTAACATTTGATTGTTTTAAAATAGTTGACACATGAATTGCTTAAAATCACACATTTGTGTGTTAAATTGGTTTGCACACATATTGTGTTAAATATGACACAACATGTTGTCCCTGAACACACTCCCTACATGTGTTAAAATTTGACACAACATGTGTCATTTTCAACACATCACTTTTTGCAGTGCACGTAAAACGATATAATAATTGATCTTTGTCATCATGAGGAATCTATTACAGAGCGGAGATACGAAACTATTGATAGACCGTCTGCATTTGACAATAAAACCCGACCAGTGAGAGACAAGACTCTTGCCAGCCATGAATTGAACTCTATACTAATAAGGTCTTTTATGGGATTGAGTTTAATCTCTGCGGGAATCATATTTGAATTTAAAGACACTTTTACACCCGAATAATGAATTGCATCTTTAATCTGAATTTATACGCCATACAAAATAGTTAAACGTAGGAAGGGGGACATTTGTTTTTTCAAGTAGCCTGCAAATGAAATTCAAATTAATTTACTGAAATAGCAATCATTATAAAAAGGCGCTGAGTCGCCTATTGACGACTAAATCGGGCGGATTTTTTCATTTGAAGTTTTCACATGCCTGTAGAGTGTAGGGACAGGTTTGTGTCCATATTTTGAAAATGACCAGCCCGTAGAATCTCTTCAATGTTTGGTATCAGACACGCATGACACTCTGAGACAACTTCCGCTCAGGATCACCTGTTCGTCCACGGAGCATTTGATGGCTGGAGACATCAGGCGGCACTGCGCACTCGAACACACCTGCCTGAAGCTCGCGCGTAACGTTGAGATGTATTTAATGTAATCTTTAAGTTAAATTCAGACGAAAAGCGAAGAGGTTCATCCTCACGAGACGATGGTTTTTGATTTTACTCTATTTGAGAGTTTGATAGACGTCAATGGTCGTTGTGTGGAAAAGCTGTGAAGAATCTCAAACGACATGAGGGTGAGTGATTGACAGAAATGATAATTAATTATGTTAAATCTATAAAATAATATTATTTTATATCAATCAATGACAAATGTACAATTTAAAAATATGTTTTCAAAAGAAAACAAGTTTATTCATTGCACACATGTTAAGTAAAACTGTACAGGAGGGAAATTTGCACATACTTATTTTATTGCACATATAGATATTTTTTGCACATATACTTCATTTTTTTTGCACATATACTTCATTTTTTTTTGCACATATACCTCATTTTTTAACAAATATACTTCATTTTTTAACACATATACTTCATTTTTTAACACCTAATCATTTTTTAACACATATACCTCATTTTTTTTGCACATATACTTCATTTTTTTACACATACTTATTTTTATCACACATAAACTTAATTATTTTGCACATAAACTTAATTATTTTCCACATAAGTTATAGAAGGAGTATGGGGATATAGTTAGAGTTGTTCTTATTAACACACAAATGCTTCAATGCTGGACTGTTCAAGTATCTCTCCCGCAGTAACTGTGTTTCTGTTATTTCCCTTTCTTTTCTCATTTTCTTCTCCCGTCGTTCTTTGGTCTTTTTCTCAACCCAGTTATGAAGAACAAATAATCCTTTAGTTTTGCTGGCAGCTTTTGTCTTCTCTGGACCATTCAGGGGATCTTGGCTATCTCCAGCGGGACCACAAGGACCTGTCATGATGATGTTTTCATGAGCGTCTGTCTCCTTCTGAAGGGTTTGTTGTTTGTCAGCGTTGCTCTCTGGATGGGATTTTTTCACAGGTCTCTCCTGCTTCTCTGGAGCTTCTGGCTGGACTTCATCCCCTTCACTTTCACTCTCCTGCATTTCCGTGTTCTCCATCCAACAAAACATCGGTTGATTTTTTGTCATGGGCTTCGGTCTTCTGTGTCTGGGGTCCTTCAGCTCAAATGGAGAGATGAACTCCACCTCAGGCTCATCAAACTCGCTGTTATCATTCATGTCCATGAGGATGAGATCAGAATGTGATGAAGGTGCTGACAGTGATATCGCCTCGGTATATTCATACGGGATGTACGGAGATGATCCTGAAGAATGAAGACATTGAAAGAGTCACAATGTTTTTATCTCGTCACATATGATACACTTTCTCTTACCTTCGTGGTCCGTTTTTTTGCCACTGTTCAGTTTCTTCTCTGATCTTTCACTCTCCAGCATCTCTGTGTTCTCCTCCATCCAACTAAACATGGGTTGTTTTTTCCTGATGGGCTTAGGTCTCCTTTGTCTGGTGTCCTTCAGCCCAAATGGAGAGATGATATGCACCTCATCTTCCTCTTCAATGTCCACGAGGACCAGGTGTGTAAAGAGATCAAACCGTGACGTGACCAGCGGTTCAGGCCCAGTTGGAGCTGGTGTTGGTGGACCAGCTGATATTGGCAAAGGAGATGAAGTGAGTCTTGATTTTTTTAGTTTCGTCTTGTCATACATCACTAGATTTTCTCTTACCTTCATATTTTGTCACCTCCGTCTGTTCAGGATTCCGGTCGGGTGAGGCAGATCTATGAAACCCTGATGAATGAAGAGATGGAGAGAGTCTCAAGGTTTTACCTCAACATACAAAGTGTTTGAACTGTGAAATCTTCACAAACTTTCTGTTACCTTCATGATTCATGTTTTGAGCTTCCTTCCTCAGATTCCTCCTCGAACGTCTCGTCTTTGGTCTCTCAGGTGATGAAGTTGATGGTTTAGGTGCAAATTGTCTCACCAGCCGTTCAGGCACTGATGAATGATGGGATTTAGAGAGTCACAATGTTTTTACCTCAACATACAAAGTGTTTGAACTGTGAAATCTTCATAAACTTTCTGTTACCTTCATGATTCATGTTTTGAGCTTCCTTCCTCAGATTCCTCCTCGAACGTCTCGTCTTTGGTCTCTCAGGTGATGAAGTTGATGGTTTAGGTGCAAAATGTCTCACCAGCCGTTCAGGCACTGATGAATGATGGGATTTAGAGAGTCACAATGTTTTTACCTCAGCAAAATGCACTCTTGTCACATCTTAATAAACTTTCTCTTACCTTCATGATCCGTTTTCTTGTCACCCTTCTTCAGTTTATTTGCTGAAACTATCTGCTCTGATCTCTCAGGTGATGCAGTCGCGTGTTGAGGATCAACACGTATCACCAGCGGTTTAGGCACTGATGAATGAAGAGAAAGAGAGTTTCAACGTTTTACCTCGAAATATGTAATATTGTCATGTCTTTATAGAAAAATTCTTACCTTGATGATACATGTTTTCAGCTTCCTTCCTCCGTTTCCTCCGTTTCCTCCTTGAACGTCTCACCTCTGATCTCTCAGGTGTTGCAGTTGAGGGTTGAGGATCAGAACATAAAACCAACGGTTCCAGCCTTGACGGATGACGGGATTTTAACCTCTCAGCTGTTGAAGCTGGTGGGCATGGAGCGGCTTGTATCGGTGGAGGAGATAGTGAAAGTGTCAACGTATCGATGCTCAATGGAGAAGCATCTCGGGATTCCTTCCTAGACTTCGGTGTGGAGTCATCTTGACGCTGTGCTCCTCTCTGTTCTTGCTCCTGTACAGTGTTGGTTATAACTAGTTACTGAGTAATTAGTTACTGTAATTCAATTACTTTCCCCTTGAAAAAGTAAGTGATGGATTTCTCTTAGTTTTGCTGTGATTTAATTACAGTTTCTTCTGATGTAATTGAACTAAATACAGTGTAATATATTCAATAGTCGACATGACATTAACACTAAGTTTAAGTTTTAATGAATGCTTTAATGTATCCTTCTCACATTGGTATACTTTGGTCAGTTAATAAGAATGATTGATGTAGTTATTTATTAGAAATAATTAATTTCGCCGTTCGATGTCTATCCGGGGGGCACGGTGGCTTAGTGGTTAGCACGTTCGCCTCACACCTCCAGGGTTGGGGGTTCGATTCCCGCTTCTGACCTGTGTGTGTGGAGTTTGCATGTTCTCCCCGTGCCTCGGGGGTTTCCTCCGGGTACTCCGGTTTCCTCCCCTGGTCCAAAGACATGCATGGTAGGTTGATTGGCATCTCTGGAAAAATTGTCCGTAGGGTGTGAGTGTGTGAGTGTGTGAGTGAATGAGTGAGTGTGTGTGCCCTGCGATGGGTTGGCACTCCATCCAGGGTGTATCCTGCCTTGATGCCCGATGACTCCTGAGATAGGCGCAGGCTCCCCGTGACCCGAGGTAGTTCGGATAAAGCGGTAGAAAATGGATGGATGGATGTCTATCCTTGAATCACTTCTAATCAAGATTGATGTAGGATATAGAAAGTAATTAGGAATAAGTAATGAAATCTTTTTGGATGGAGTAATTTGTACGGTAATGTAATGACACTATTGAATATGTAATTAGTAATTATCACTGTTTCAGAGTAACTTACACAACACTGCTCCTGTGTTTGGTTGTATTCCGGATCTGGCGTCTCGTGGCCCAAGCATCCACAGTTCACTTGTCCCATGATGTGCAACTACACCAAACTAGCCTACTTACTTTAATACTAAACTTAAAATAAGTATTTATGCTACTTCTTTGCAAACCGCAAATGTAAAAGTAATCGCGAAAACAGACTAGTAACTCCTGCAGTCGCTCGCGCTGTCAACAAGTTTACTTTGATCTCTGACGTCATCGACAATATTAGTAACCAATGGAAACCAAAGCGATCCTTAAAAAAACAAAACATAAACCACTGAAATAAAGACATAAAATACAATAACCATTTAAATTGGAATGTTTTGTCTATTTGTAACAGCTGAAAGCATGAGTCAAACGTTTAACAAGCAGAGAACATCTAGCGACTTAATTTTTTTGAACTAAGTGCATTATTTAAACGAATCTGATCGATGAAATAAGCCGCTCGCGTTAAACATCCAAGTATCGCGAGATCACGCTGCTCCCGTTGACGCGCGATCTGCGCAGAGCAGCTGACGTGATTTACGTCTTGAGGTTTTCATTGTCGTTGATAAAAGTTCGGTGTGAGATTTATCAATAAAGTCGTAGACTCTACAAGAAGAGAAACGAATAAAACTCACATGTGAGCTCAGTCTCAGTATTATATACATTAGACGTTCAGCTCCATTCTAAAATTTACATGCAGATGTTTTGAGAGATTTCTTTTAACTCATGTGTGTCTTATTGAATATTCTCTCATGTTAGTAGCAGATGTGAGGGAGTATATATTGGTTTATAGTCTGCCTAAAGCAGCTCTAGAGTGTATTTTTTTCTGTATTTGCTTTAATATTATCTAAACTATGTTATGTCTTTATGAAGACAAGAAACTGGAAATGTAAATCCTTCTTATTCACTTTATTAATCAGCACTAACGGTCAGTTTAACATGCATGCACACGCTCAGTAATTCTTCTCACTCGTCTCTCCTTCCTATACACATCTATACAACTCAAGAAGTTTGAGTGCCATCTAGTGGTGCAATAATGTAACAACACCACAAACTATTTCTGTATTTGCTGTTATATCATTTAAACTAATGTGAAGTTTTTTCTTGAAAATGTTTATAATATATCGTGCTTGTTTTCTGTTTGTGTTTATTTCAGGTGGGTTTTGCACGAGCTGTGAACACCAGATGTCGCTCATCTCATCTACAGTCCCTGTGCCCAGTTGTTGCATAAAGCACCTAAAGTTTTTCCTAAGTGATTTCCCTTCACCAAAGACAATAGGAGGATAACTTAAGTAAAACTTGAGGTATATTTAAGGGCACGCTTAAGGGAAAATTACACTCAAGGTACTTTATGCAACCGGGGCCTGGACTTCACAGGTTGAGTGCGTGTCACATGTGCAGATATATTCTTGTTATCAGTGGCGTATTGTGTGAAATATTTAATTTCCATAAACATTTACCAACAGATTTATAAAACTAAATGACATAGAGGTTTAATGTATATTTATATAAATCACAGTGAAATGTATAAGGCTTTCTCTAAATGAATTTTTGGAGGCTATTAGTCCTGAGACGGCGTTAGAGGTTGAAAGTTTAAAATCATTCCTCCTCCTTCTTCTCTCATGAGCAGGTTTTAGAGGCGACGCACCGGTTTGGGTCCGGGCAGAATTCTGAACCTTGACACCGTTTTAGCGCCCACCACCTTCATTTCTGCCATAGAAAAGTTCTTGACGGATGCAGTGCCTAGCAGACATACACAGAAGAGTAACAGTAGAAGGATTCGATTGGCGAGTCCAACACAAATGAACTGTCTCAATGAACAAGATTAATTTGTGAGTGTATACTATAGTGTGAACTGTACCTGGGTGCTGCAGAGAATGCTATCAAAGCATGAGGTGATCTTCCCTTTGGCCTCTGTGGATCAAACCGCATGGGGTCAAACACCTGAAGAGAGAGACTGCAGACATCGTTCCCAATGTTTTCATTTAATATGTTTGAAATGTGTCTGAATGTGTCTTTAATTACAAATAAACTGCAGCTAAATAAATGTTTGGGCACACCTCATGAATACGTGTCACAATTTTTTACACATTTTATGTTTTGTGTAGAAGTGACTGTCCAACTTTACAATTTTAATTTAAGTAGTTGCAAACGTTCAGTCGACTGTGTCTCAACATTTGAACGTTAGTGATAATTAAAGACTTAATTTACCTCAAAACTAGCATGATGAGGCAAACTAAAATCTATACATTATACCGATAAACATGTTTTTTCCTATCCTTTCCAATAAAAATCCTCCATACTGACACAACCCAAAGCAACACAAATTACGCTTTTAAAAAACCACAGGAAAAATGGATATTTAAAAAAAATTCTAGCCTATATTAAGGAAAGTGACTCACAGTGTGTTTGTGTCTCCTTTGTTGACCTTTGACCTTGTAAGTACTTTATTATTATTAATGCCAATATAACACACAGAAACTATTGAAAACAATATTGATAGTTACACTTCACAAGAAATCATAATCATACAAGGAGGAAGAGAAAAAATTCAAATAACTTAAGGCAGAGGGAGGAATTATATAAGATGGAACCTAAAGAGCAATTTTTGACTTTTAAATATTTTTTGTTCTTTATGCCCACAAAGGATTTAACTTAGGCATTAAAATCAACCCAAAAATTGACAATAGTAGATTTTTCCAAACATTTGCATTTGGGAATAAATCATTTACCAAGTATAATAGCATTTTTTAACAATATATTGAAAACTATAGAAAAGTATAGAATAATATCAAAAGAATTCAAATATGTCCAGATTTTTTTTGTGAGAGATACTGTGCAAAACTAATTCCAAAAAGATTTAATGAAAACACATTCACAAAAACTATGAATAATTGTTTCTTCCATAATAAAGAATGTTCATTTTCAATATTTTGCTAGATTGCGATAAGTACTATTACAGGGATAACATCTACAGTATGTAATATTTTCAAAAATATGTTTTCAAAAGAAGACAAGTTTATTCATTGCACACATGTTAAGTAAAACTGTACAGGAGGGAAATTTGCACATACTTATTTTATTGCACATATAGACATTTTTTTTGCACACATACTTCATTTTTTAACACATATACCTCATTTTTTAACACATATACCTCATTTTTTAACACATATACTTCATTTTTTAACACATATACCTCATTTTTTTTGCACATATACTTCATTTTTTAACACATACACTTCATTTTTTAACACATATACCTCATTTTTTTTTTGCACATATACTTCATTTTTTAACACATATACCTCATTTTTTAACACATATACTTCATTTTTTTTTGCACATATACTTCATTTTTTAACACATATACCTCATTTTTTAACACATATACCTCATTTTTTTTTTGCACATATACTTCATTTTTTTACACATACTTATTTTTATCACACATAAACTTAATTATTTTGCACATAAACTTAATTATTTTCCACATAAGTTATAGAAGGAGTATGGGGATATAGTTAGAGTTGTTCTTATTAACACACAAATGCTTCAATGCTGGACTGTTCAAGTATCTCTCCCGCAGTAACTGTGTTTCTGTTATTTCCCTTTCTTTTCTCATTTTCTTCTCCCGTCGTTCTTTGGTCTTTTTCTCAACCCAGTTATGAAGAACAAATAATCCTTTAGTTTTGCTGGCAGCTTTTGTCTTCTCTGGACCATTCAGGGGATCTTGGGTATCTCCAGCGGGACCACAAGGACCTGTCATGATGATGTTTTCATGAGCGTCTGTCTCCTTCTGAAGGGTTTGTTGTTTGTCAGCGTTGCTCTCTGGATGGGATTTTTTCACAGGTCTCTCCTGCTTCTCTGGAGCTTCTGGCTGGACTTCATCCCCTTCACTTTCACTCTCCTGCATTTCCGTGTTCTCCATCCAACAAAACATCGGTTGATTTTTTGTCATGGGCTTCGGTCTTCTGTGTCTGGGGTCCTTCAGCTCAAATGGAGAGATGAACTCCACCTCAGGCTCATCAAACTCGCTGTTATCATTCATGTCCATGAGGATGAGATCAGAATGTGATGAAGGTGCTGACAGTGATATCGCCTCGGTATATTCATACGGGATGTACGGAGATGATCCTGAAGAATGAAGACATTGAAAGAGTCACAATGTTTTTATCTCGACACAATGAACTATCTCGTCACATATGATACACTTTCTCTTACCTTCGTGGTCCGTTTTTTTGCCACTGTTCAGTTTCTTCTCTGATCTTTCACTCTCCAGCATCTCTGTGTTCTCCTCCATCCAACTAAACATGGGTTGTTTTTTCCTGATGGGCTTAGGTCTCCTTTGTCTGGTGTCCTTCAGCCCAAATGGAGAGATGATATGCACCTCATCTTCCTCTTCAATGTCCACGAGGACCAGGTGTGTAAAGAGATCAAACCGTGACGTGACCAGCGGTTCAGGCCCAGTTGGAGCTGGTGTTGGTGGACCAGCTGATATTGGCAAAGGAGATGAAGTGAGTCTTGATTTTTTTAGTTTCGTCTTGTCATACATCACTAGATTTTCTCTTACCTTCATATTTTGTCACCTCCGTCTGTTCAGGATTCCGGTCGGGTGAGGCAGATCTATGAAACCCTGATGAATGAAGAGATGGAGAGAGTCTCAAGGTTTTACCTCAACATACAAAGTGTTTGAACTGTGAAATCTTCACAAACTTTCTGTTACCTTCATGATTCATGTTTTGAGCTTCCTTCCTCAGATTCCTCCTCGAACGTCTCGTCTTTGGTCTCTCAGGTGATGAAGTTGATGGTTTAGGTGCAAAATGTCTCACCAGCCGTTCAGGCACTGATGAATGATGGGATTTAGAGAGTCACAATGTTTTTACCTCAGCAAAATGCACTCTTGTCACATCTTAATAAACTTTCTCTTACCTTCATGATCCGTTTTCTTGTCACCCTTCTTCAGTTTATTTGCTGAAACTATCTGCTCTGATCTCTCAGGTGATGCAGTCGCGTGTTGAGGATCAACACGTATCACCAGCGGTTTAGGCACTGATGAATGAAGAGAAAGAGAGTTTCAACGTTTTACCTCGAAATATGTAATATTGTCATGTCTTTATAAAAAAATTCTTACCTTCATGATACATGTTTTCAGCTTCCTTCCTCCGTTTCCTCCGTTTCCTCCTTGAACGTCTCACCTCTGATCTCTCAGGTGTTGCAGTTGAGGGTTGAGGATCAGAACATAAAACCAACGGTTCCAGCCTTGACGGATGACGGGATTTTAACCTCTCAGCTGTTGAAGCTGGTGGGCATGGAGCGGCTTGTATCGGTGGAGGAGATAGTGAAAGTGTCAACGTATCGATGCTCAATGGAGAAGCATCTCGGGATTCCTTCCTAGACTTCGGTGTGGAGTCATCTTGACGCTGTGCTCCTCTCTGTTCTTGCTCCTGTACAGTGTTGGTTATAACTAGTTACTGAGTAATTAGTTACTGTAATTCAATTACTTTCCCCTTGAAAAAGTAAGTGATGGATTTCTCTTAGTTTTGCTGTGATTTAATTACAGTTTCTTCTGATGTAATTGAACTAAATACAGTGTAATATATTCAATAGTCGACATGACATTAACACTAAGTTTAAGTTTTAATGTATGCTTTAATGTATCCTTCTCACATTGGTATACTTTGGTCAGTTAATAAGAATGATTGATGTAGTTATTTATTAGAAATAATTAATTTCGCCGTTCCATGTCTATCCTTGAATCACTTCTAATCAAGATTGATGTAGGATATAGAAAGTAATTAGGAATAAGTAATGAAATCTTTTTGGATGGAGTAATTTGTACGGTAATGTAATGACACTATTGAATATGTAATTAGTAATTATCACTGTTTCAGAGTAACTTACACAACACTGCTCCTGTGTTTGGTTGTATTCCGGATCTGGCGTCTCGTGGCCCAAGCATCCACAGTTCACTTGTCCCATGATGTGCAACTACACCAAACTAGCCTACTTACTTTAATACTAAACTTAAAATAAGTATTTATGCTACTTCTTTGCAAACCGCAAATGTAAAAGTAATCGCGAAAACAGACTAGTAACTCCTGCAGTCGCTCGCGCTGTCAACAAGTTTACTTTGATCTCTGACGTCATCGACAATATTAGTAACCAATGGAAACCAAAGCGATCCTTAAAAAAACAAAACATAAACCACTGAAATAAAGACATAAAATACAATAACCATTTAAATTGGAATGTTTTGTCTATTTGTAACAGCTGAAAGCATGAGTCAAACGTTTAAGAAGCAGAGAACATCTAGCGACTTTATTTTTTTGAACTAAGTGTATTATTTAAACGCATCTGATCGATGAAATAAGCCGCTCGCGTTAAACATCCAAGTATCGCGAGATCACGCTGCTCCCGTTGACGCGCGATCTGCGCAGAGCAGCTGACGTGATTTACGTCTTGAGGTTTTCATTGTCGTTGATAAAAGTTCGGTGTGAGATTTATCAATAAAGTCGTAGACTCTACAAGAAGAGAAACGAATAAAACTCACATGTGAGCTCAGTCTCAGTATTATATACATTAGACGTTCAGCTCCATTCTAAAATTTACATGCAGATGTTTTGAGAGATTTCTTTTAACTCATGTGTGTCTTATTGAATATTCTCTCATGTTAGTAGCAGATGTGAGGGAGTATATATTGGTTTATAGTCTGCCTAAAGCAGCTCTAGAGTGTATTTTTTTCTGTATTTGCTTTAATATTATCTAAACTATGTTATGTCTTTATGAAGACAAGAAACTGGAAATGTAAATCCTTCTTATTCACTTTATTAATCAGCACTAACGGTCAGTTTAACATGCATGCACACGCTCAGTAATTCTTCTCACTCGTCTCTCCTTCCTATACACATCTATACAACTCAAGAAGTTTGAGTGCCATCTAGTGGTGCAATAATGTAACAACACCACAAACTATTTCTGTATTTGCTGTTATATCATTTAAACTAATGTGAAGTTTTTTCTTGAAAATGTTTATAATATATCGTGCTTGTTTTCTGTTTGTGTTTATTTCAGGTGGGTTTTGCACGAGCTGTGAACACCAGATGTCGCTCATCTCATCTACAGTCCCTGTGCCCAGTTGTTGCATAAAGCACCTAAAGTTTTTCCTGAGTGATTTCCCTTCACCAAAGACAATAGGAGGATAACTTAAGTAAAACTTGAGGTATATTTAAGGGCACGCTTAAGGGAAAATTACACTCAAGGTACTTTATGCAACCGGGGCCTGGAGTTCACAGGTTGAGTGCGTGTCACATGTGCAGATATATTCTTGTTATCAGTGGCGTATTGTGTGAAATATTTAATTTCCATAAACATTTACGAACAGATTTATAAAACTAAATGACATAGAGGTTTAATGTATATAAATCACAGTGAAATGTATAAGGCTTTCTCTAAATGAATTTTTGGAGGCTATTAGTCCTGAGACGGCGTTAGAGGTTGAAAGTTTAAAATCATTCCTCCTCCTTCTTCTCTCATGAGCAGGTTTTAGAGGCGACGCACCGGTTTGGGTCCGGGCAGAATTCTGAACCTTGACACCGTTTTAGCGCCCACCACCTTCATTTCTGCCATAGAAAAGTTCTTGACGGATGCAGTGCCTAGCAGACATACACAGAAGAGTAACAGTAGAAGGATTCGATTGGCGAGTCCAACACAAATGAACTGTCTCAATGAACAAGATTAATTTGTGAGTGTATACTATAGTGTGAACTGTACCTGGGTGCTGCAGAGAATGCTATCAAAGCATGAGGTGATCTTCCCTTTGGCCTCTGTGGATCAAACCGCATGGGGTCAAACACCTGAAGAGAGAGACTGCAGACATCGTTCCCAATGTTTTCATTTAATATGTTTGAAATGTGTCTGAATGTGTCTTTAATTACAAATAAACTGCAGCTAAATAAATGTTTGGGCACACCTCATGAATACGTGTCACAATTTTTTACACATTTTATGTTTTGTGTAGAAGTGACTGTCCAACTTTACAATTTTAATTTAAGTAGTTGCGAACGTTCAGTCGACTGTGTCTCAACATTTGAATGTTAGTGATAATTAAAGACTTAATTTACCTCAAAACTAGCATGATGAGGCAAACTAAAATCTATACATTATACCGATAAACATGTTTTTTCCTATCCTTTCCAATAAAAATCCTCCATACTGACACAACCCAAAGCAACACAAATTACGCTTTTAAAAAACCACAGGAAAAATGGATATTTAAAAAAAATTCTAGCCTATATTAAGGAAAGTGACTCACAGTGTGTTTGTGTCTACTTTGTTGACCTTTGACCTTGTAAGTACTTTATTATTATTAATGCCAATATAACACACAGAAACTATTGAAAACAATATTGATAGTTACACTTCACAAGAAATCATAATCATACAAGGAAGAAGAGAAAAAATTTAAATAACTTAAGGCAGAGGGAGGAATTATATAAGACGGAACCTAAAGAGCAATTTTTGACTTTTAAATATTTTTTGTTCTTTATGCCCACAAAGGATTTAACTTAGGCATTAAAATCAACCCAAAAATTGACAATAGTAGATTTTTCCAAACATTTGCATTTGGGAATAAATCATTTACCAAGTATAATAGCATTTTTTAACAATATATTGAAAACTATAGAAAAGTATAGAATAATATCAAAAGAATTCAAATATGTCCTGATTTTTTTTTGTGAGAGATACTGTGCAAAACTAATTCCAAAAAGATTTAATGAAAACACATTCACAAAAACTATGAATAATTGTTTCTTCCATAATAAAGAATGTTCATTTTCAATATTTTGCTAGATTGCGATAAGTACTATTACAGGGATAACATCTACAGTATGTAATATTTTCAAAAATATGTTTTCAAAAGAAGACAAGTTTATTCATTGCACACATGTTAAGTAAAACTGTACAGGAGGGAAATTTGCACATACTTATTTTATTGCACATATAGACATTTTTTTTGCACACATACTTCATTTTTTAACACATATACTTCATTTATAACACATATATCTCATTTTTTAACACATATACTTCATTTTTTTTTGCACATATACTTCATTTTTTAACACATATACCTCATTTATTAACACATATACTTCATTTTTTAACACATATACTTCATTTATAACACATATACTTCATTTATAACACATATATCTCATTTTTTAACACATATACTTCATTTTTTTTTGCACATATACTTCATTTTTTAACACATATACCTCATTTTTTAACACATATACCTCATTTTTTAACACATATACTTCATTTTTTTTGCACATATACTTCATTTTTTAACACATATACCTCATTTTTTAACACATATACTTCATTTTTTAACACATATACCTCATTTTTTTTTGCACATATACTTCATTTTTTTACACATACTTATTTTTATCACACATAAACTTAATTATTTTGCACATAAACTTAATTATTTTCCACATAAGTTATAGAAGGAGTATGGGGATATAGTTAGAGTTGTTCTTATTAACACACAAATGCTTCAATGCTGGACTGTTCAAGTATCTCTCCCGCAGTAACTGTGTTTCTGTTATTTCCCTTTCTTTTCTCATTTTCTTCTCCCGTCGTTCTTTGGTCTTTTTCTCAACCCAGTTATGAAGAACAAATAATCCTTTAGTTTTGGTGGCAGCTTTTGTCTTCTCTGGACCATTCAGGGGATCTTGGGTATCTCCAGCGGGACCACAAGGACCTGTCATGATGATGTTTTCATGAGCGTCTGTCTCCTTCTGAAGGGTTTGTTGTTTGTCAGCGTTGCTCTCTGGATGGGATTTTTTCACAGGTCTCTCCTGCTTCTCTGGAGCTTCTGGCTGGACTTCATCCCCTTCACTTTCACTCTCCTGCATTTCCGTGTTCTCCATCCAACAAAACATCGGTTGATTTTTTGTCATGGGCTTCGGTCTTCTGTGTCTGGGGTCCTTCAGCTCAAATGGAGAGATGAACTCCACCTCAGGCTCATCAAACTCGCTGTTATCATTCATGTCCATGAGGATGAGATCAGAATGTGATGAAGGTGCTGACAGTGATATCGCCTCGGTATATTCATGCGGGATGTACGGAGATGATGCTGAAGAATGAAGACATTGAAAGAGTCACAATGTTTTTATCTCGACACAATGAACTATCTCGTCACATATGATACACTTTCTCTTACCTTCGTGGTCCGTTTTTTTGCCACTGTTCAGTTTCTTCTCTGATCTTTCACTCTCCAGCATCTCTGTGTTCTCCTCCATCCAACTAAACATGGGTTGTTTTTTCCTGATGGGCTTAGGTCTCCTTTGTCTGGTGTCCTTCAGCCCAAATGGAGAGATGATATGCACCTCATCTTCCTCTTCAATGTCCACGAGGACCAGGTGTGTAAAGAGATCAAACCGTGACGTGACCAGCGGTTCAGGCCCAGTTGGAGCTGGTGTTGGTGGACCAGCTGATATTGGCAAAGGAGATGAAGTGAGTCTTGATTTTTTTGGTTTCGTCTTGTCATACATCACTAGATTTTCTCTTACCTTCATATTTTGTCACCTCCGTCTGTTCAGGATTCCGGTCGGGTGAGGCAGATCTATGAAACCCTGATGAATGAAGAGATGGAGAGAGTCTCAAGGTTTTACCTCAACATACAAAGTGTTTGAACTGTGAAATCTTCACAAACTTTCTGTTACCTTCATGATTCATGTTTTGAGCTTCCTTCCTCAGATTCCTCCTTGAACGTCTCGTCTTTGGTCTCTCAGGTGATGAAGTTGATGGTTTAGGTGCAAATTGTCTCACCAGCGGTTCAGGCACTGATGAATGATGGGATTTAGAGAGTCACAATGTTTTTACCTCAACATACAAAGTGTTTGAACTGTGAAATCTTCATAAACTTTCTGTTACCTTCATGATTCATGTTTTGAGCTTCCTTCCTCAGATTCCTCCTCGAACGTCTCGTCTTTGGTCTCTCAGGTGATGAAGTTGATGGTTTAGGTGCAAAATGTCTCACCAGCCGTTCAGGCACTGATGAATGATGGGATTTAGAGAGTCACAATGTTTTTACCTCAGCAAAATGCACTCTTGTCACATCTTAATAAACTTTCTCTTACCTTCATGATCCGTTTTCTTGTCACCCTTCTTCAGTTTATTTGCTGAAACTCTCTGCTCTGATCTCTCAGGTGATGCAGTCGCGTGTTGAGGATCAACACGTATCACCAGCGGTTTAGGCACTGATGAATGAAGAGAAAGAGAGTTTCAACGTTTTACCTCGAAATATGTAATATTGTCATGTCTTTATAGAAAAATTCTTACCTTGATGATACATGTTTTCAGCTTCCTTCCTCCGTTTCCTCCGTTTCCTCCTTGAACGTCTCACCTCTGATCTCTCAGGTGTTGCAGTTGAGGGTTGAGGATCAGAACATAAAACCAACGGTTCCAGCCTTGACGGATGACGGGATTTTAACCTCTCAGCTGTTGAAGCTGGTGGGCATGGAGCGGCTTGTATCGGTGGAGGAGATAGTGAAAGTGTCAACGTATCGATGCTCAATGGAGAAGCATCTCGGGATTCCTTCCTAGACTTCGGTGTGGAGTCATCTTGACGCTGTGCTCCTCTCTGTTCTTGCTCCTGTACAGTGTTGGTTATAACTAGTTACTGAGTAATTAGTTACTGTAATTCAATTACTTTCCCCTTGAAAAAGTAAGTGATGGATTTCTCTTAGTTTTGCTGTGATTTAATTACAGTTTCTTCTGATGTAATTGAACTAAATACAGTGTAATATATTCAATAGTCGACATGACATTAACACTAAGTTTAAGTTTTAATGTATGCTTTAATGTATCCTTCTCACATTGGTATACTTTGGTCAGTTAATAAGAATGATTGATGTAGTTATTTATTAGAAATAATTAATTTCGCCGTTCGATGTCTATCCTTGAATCACTTCTAATCAAGATTGATGTAGGATATAGAAAGTAATTAGGAATAAGTAATGAAATCTTTTTGGATGGAGTAATTTGTACGGTAATGTAATGACACTATTGAATATGTAATTAGTAATTATCACTGTTTCAGAGTAACTTACACAACACTGCTCCTGTGTTTGGTTGTATTCCGGATCTGGCGTCTCGTGGCCCAAGCATCCACAGTTCACTTGTCCCATGATGTGCAACTACACCAAACTAGCCTACTTACTTTAATACTAAACTTAAAATAAGTATTTATGCTACTTCTTTGCAAACCGCAAATGTAAAAGTAATCGCGAAAACAGACTAGTAACTCCTGCAGTCGCTCGCGCTGTCAACAAGTTTACTTTGAATATCTGACGTCATCGACAACATTAGTAACCAATGGAAACCAAAGCGATCCTTAAAAAAACAAAACATAAACCACTGAAATAAAGACATAAAATACAATAACCATTTAAATTGGAATGTTTTGTCTATTTGTAACAGCTGAAAGCATGAGTCAAACGTTTAACAAGCAGAGAACATCTAGCGACTTAATTTTTTTGAACTAAGTGTATTATTTAAACGCATCTGATCGATGAAATAAGCCGCTCGCGTTAAACATCCAAGTATCGCGAGATCACGCTGCTCCCGTTGACGCGCGATCTGCGCAGAGCAGCTGACGTGATTTACGTCTTGAGGTTTTCATTGTCGTCGATAAAAGTTCGGTGTGAGATTTATCAATAAAGTCGTAGACTCTACAAGAAGAGAAACGAATAAAACTCACATGTGAGCTCAGTCTCAGTATTATATACATTAGACGTTCAGCTCCATTCTAAAATTTACATGCAGATGTTTTGAGAGATTTCTTTTAACTCATGTGTGTCTTATTGAATATTCTCTCATGTTAGTAGCAGATGTGAGGGAGTATATATTGGTTTATAGTCTGCCTAAAGCAGCTCTAGAGTGTATTTTTTTCTGTATTTGCTTTAATATTATCTAAACTATGTTATGTCTTTATGAAGACAAGAAACTGGAAATGTAAATCCTTCTTATTCACTTTATTAATCAGCACTAACGGTCAGTTTAACATGCATGCACACGCTCAGTAATTCTTCTCACTCGTCTCTCCTTCCTATACACATCTATACAACTCAAGAAGTTTGAGTGCCATCTAGTGGTGCAATAATGTAACAACACCACAAACTATTTCTGTATTTGCTGTTATATCATTTAAACTAATGTGAAGTTTTTTCTTGAAAATGTTTATAATATATCGTGCTTGTTTTCTGTTTGTGTTTATTTCAGGTGGGTTTTGCACGAGCTGTGAACACCAGATGTCGCTCATCTCATCTACAGTCCCTGTGCCCAGTTGTTGCATAAAGCACCTAAAGTTTTTCCTGAGTGATTTCCCTTCACCAAAGACAATAGGAGGATAACTTAAGTAAAACTTGAGGTATATTTAAGGGCACGCTTAAGGGAAAATTACACTCAAGGTACTTTATACAATCGGGGCCTGGACTTCACAGGTGGAGTGCGTGTCACATGTGCAGATATATTCTTGTTATCAGTGGCGTATTGTGTGAAATATTTAATTTCCATAAACATTTACGAACAGATTTATAAAACTAAATGACATAGAGGTTTAATGTATATAAATCACAGTGAAATGTATAAGGCTTTCTCTAAATGAATTTTTGGAGGCTATTAGTCCTGAGACGGCGTTAGAGGTTGAAAGTTTAAAATCATTCCTCCTCCTTCTTCTCTCATGAGCAGGTTTTAGAGGCGACGCACCGGTTTGGGTCCGGGCAGAATTCTGAACCTTGACACCGTTTTAGCGCCCACCACCTTCATTTCTGCCATAGAAAAGTTCTTGACGGATGCAGTGCCTAGCAGACATACACAGAAGAGTAACAGTAGAAGGATTCGATTGGCGAGTCCAACACAAATGAACTGTCTCAATGAACAAGATTAATTTGTGAGTGTATACTATAGTGTGAACTGTACCTGGGTGCTGCAGAGAATGCTATCAAAGCATGAGGTGATCTTCCCTTTGGCCTCTGTGGATCAAACCGCATGGGGTCAAACACCTGAAGAGAGAGACTGCAGACATCGTTCCCAATGTTTTCATTTAATATGTTTGAAATGTGTCTGAATGTGTCTTTAATTACAAATAAACTGCAGCTAAATAAATGTTTGGGCACACCTCATGAATACGTGTCACAATTTTTTACACATTTTATGTTTTGTGTAGAAGTGACTGTCCAACTTTACAATTTTAATTTAAGTAGTTGCGAACGTTCAGTCGACTGTGTCTCAACATTTGAATGTTAGTGATAATTAAAGACTTAATTTACCTCAAAACTAGCATGATGAGGCAAACTAAAATCTATACATTATACCGATAAACATGTTTTTTCCTATCCTTTCCAATAAAAATCCTCCATACTGACACAACCCAAAGCAACACAAATTACGCTTTTAAAAAACCACAGGAAAAATGGATATTTAAAAAAAATTCTAGCCTATATTAAGGAAAGTGACTCACAGTGTGTTTGTGTCTACTTTGTTGACCTTTGACCTTGTAAGTACTTTATTATTATTAATGCCAATATAACACACAGAAACTATTGAAAACAATATTGATAGTTACACTTCACAAGAAATCATAATCATACAAGGAAGAAGAGAAAAAATTTAAATAACTTAAGGCAGAGGGAGGAATTATATAAGACGGAACCTAAAGAGCAATTTTTGACTTTTAAATATTTTTTGTTCTTTATGCCCACAAAGGATTTAACTTAGGCATTAAAATCAACCCAAAAATTGACAATAGTAGATTTTTCCAAACATTTGCATTTGGGAATAAATCATTTACCAAGTATAATAGCATTTTTTAACAATATATTGAAAACTATAGAAAAGTATAGAATAATATCAAAAGAATTCAAATATGTCCTGATTTTTTTTTGTGAGAGATACTGTGCAAAACTAATTCCAAAAAGATTTAATGAAAACACATTCACAAAAACTATGAATAATTGTTTCTTCCATAATAAAGAATGTTCATTTTCAATATTTTGCTAGATTGCGATAAGTACTATTACAGGGATAACATCTACAGTATGTAATATTTTCAAAAATATGTTTTCAAAAGAAGACAAGTTTATTCATTGCACACATGTTAAGTAAAACTGTACAGGAGGGAAATTTGCACATACTTATTTTATTGCACATATAGACATTTTTTTTGCACACATACTTCATTTTTTAACACATATACTTCATTTATAACACATATATCTCATTTTTTAACACATATACTTCATTTTTTTTTGCACATATACTTCATTTTTTAACACATATACCTCATTTTTTAACACATATACTTCATTTTTTAACACATATACTTCATTTATAACACATATACTTCATTTATAACACATATATCTCATTTTTTAACACATATACTTCATTTTTTTTTGCACATATACTTCATTTTTTAACACATATACCTCATTTTTTAACACATATACCTCATTTTTTAACACATATACTTCATTTTTTTTGCACATATACTTCATTTTTTAACACATATACCTCATTTTTTAACACATATACTTCATTTTTTAACACATATACCTCATTTTTTTTTGCACATATACTTCATTTTTTTACACATACTTATTTTTATCACACATAAACTTAATTATTTTGCACATAAACTTAATTATTTTCCACATAAGTTATAGAAGGAGTATGGGGATATAGTTAGAGTTGTTCTTATTAACACACAAATGCTTCAATGCTGGACTGTTCAAGTATCTCTCCCGCAGTAACTGTGTTTCTGTTATTTCCCTTTCTTTTCTCATTTTCTTCTCCCGTCGTTCTTTGGTCTTTTTCTCAACCCAGTTATGAAGAACAAATAATCCTTTAGTTTTGGTGGCAGCTTTTGTCTTCTCTGGACCATTCAGGGGATCTTGGGTATCTCCAGCGGGACCACAAGGACCTGTCATGATGATGTTTTCATGAGCGTCTGTCTCCTTCTGAAGGGTTTGTTGTTTGTCAGCGTTGCTCTCTGGATGGGATTTTTTCACAGGTCTCTCCTGCTTCTCTGGAGCTTCTGGCTGGACTTCATCCCCTTCACTTTCACTCTCCTGCATTTCCGTGTTCTCCATCCAACAAAACATCGGTTGATTTTTTGTCATGGGCTTCGGTCTTCTGTGTCTGGGGTCCTTCAGCTCAAATGGAGAGATGAACTCCACCTCAGGCTCATCAAACTCGCTGTTATCATTCATGTCCATGAGGATGAGATCAGAATGTGATGAAGGTGCTGACAGTGATATCGCCTCGGTATATTCATGCGGGATGTACGGAGATGATGCTGAAGAATGAAGACATTGAAAGAGTCACAATGTTTTTATCTCGACACAATGAACTATCTCGTCACATATGATACACTTTCTCTTACCTTCGTGGTCCGTTTTTTTGCCACTGTTCAGTTTCTTCTCTGATCTTTCACTCTCCAGCATCTCTGTGTTCTCCTCCATCCAACTAAACATGGGTTGTTTTTTCCTGATGGGCTTAGGTCTCCTTTGTCTGGTGTCCTTCAGCCCAAATGGAGAGATGATATGCACCTCATCTTCCTCTTCAATGTCCACGAGGACCAGGTGTGTAAAGAGATCAAACCGTGACGTGACCAGCGGTTCAGGCCCAGTTGGAGCTGGTGTTGGTGGACCAGCTGATATTGGCAAAGGAGATGAAGTGAGTCTTGATTTTTTTGGTTTCGTCTTGTCATACATCACTAGATTTTCTCTTACCTTCATATTTTGTCACCTCCGTCTGTTCAGGATTCCGGTCGGGTGAGGCAGATCTATGAAACCCTGATGAATGAAGAGATGGAGAGAGTCTCAAGGTTTTACCTCAACATACAAAGTGTTTGAACTGTGAAATCTTCACAAACTTTCTGTTACCTTCATGATTCATGTTTTGAGCTTCCTTCCTCAGATTCCTCCTTGAACGTCTCGTCTTTGGTCTCTCAGGTGATGAAGTTGATGGTTTAGGTGCAAATTGTCTCACCAGCGGTTCAGGCACTGATGAATGATGGGATTTAGAGAGTCACAATGTTTTTACCTCAACATACAAAGTGTTTGAACTGTGAAATCTTCATAAACTTTCTGTTACCTTCATGATTCATGTTTTGAGCTTCCTTCCTCAGATTCCTCCTCGAACGTCTCGTCTTTGGTCTCTCAGGTGATGAAGTTGATGGTTTAGGTGCAAAATGTCTCACCAGCCGTTCAGGCACTGATGAATGATGGGATTTAGAGAGTCACAATGTTTTTACCTCAGCAAAATGCACTCTTGTCACATCTTAATAAACTTTCTCTTACCTTCATGATCCGTTTTCTTGTCACCCTTCTTCAGTTTATTTGCTGAAACTCTCTGCTCTGATCTCTCAGGTGATGCAGTCGCGTGTTGAGGATCAACACGTATCACCAGCGGTTTAGGCACTGATGAATGAAGAGAAAGAGAGTTTCAACGTTTTACCTCGAAATATGTAATATTGTCATGTCTTTATAGAAAAATTCTTACCTTGATGATACATGTTTTCAGCTTCCTTCCTCCGTTTCCTCCGTTTCCTCCTTGAACGTCTCACCTCTGATCTCTCAGGTGTTGCAGTTGAGGGTTGAGGATCAGAACATAAAACCAACGGTTCCAGCCTTGACGGATGACGGGATTTTAACCTCTCAGCTGTTGAAGCTGGTGGGCATGGAGCGGCTTGTATCGGTGGAGGAGATAGTGAAAGTGTCAACGTATCGATGCTCAATGGAGAAGCATCTCGGGATTCCTTCCTAGACTTCGGTGTGGAGTCATCTTGACGCTGTGCTCCTCTCTGTTCTTGCTCCTGTACAGTGTTGGTTATAACTAGTTACTGAGTAATTAGTTACTGTAATTCAATTACTTTCCCCTTGAAAAAGTAAGTGATGGATTTCTCTTAGTTTTGCTGTGATTTAATTACAGTTTCTTCTGATGTAATTGAACTAAATACAGTGTAATATATTCAATAGTCGACATGACATTAACACTAAGTTTAAGTTTTAATGTATGCTTTAATGTATCCTTCTCACATTGGTATACTTTGGTCAGTTAATAAGAATGATTGATGTAGTTATTTATTAGAAATAATTAATTTCGCCGTTCGATGTCTATCCTTGAATCACTTCTAATCAAGATTGATGTAGGATATAGAAAGTAATTAGGAATAAGTAATGAAATCTTTTTGGATGGAGTAATTTGTACGGTAATGTAATGACACTATTGAATATGTAATTAGTAATTATCACTGTTTCAGAGTAACTTACACAACACTGCTCCTGTGTTTGGTTGTATTCCGGATCTGGCGTCTCGTGGCCCAAGCATCCACAGTTCACTTGTCCCATGATGTGCAACTACACCAAACTAGCCTACTTACTTTAATACTAAACTTAAAATAAGTATTTATGCTACTTCTTTGCAAACCGCAAATGTAAAAGTAATCGCGAAAACAGACTAGTAACTCCTGCAGTCGCTCGCGCTGTCAACAAGTTTACTTTGAATATCTGACGTCATCGACAACATTAGTAACCAATGGAAACCAAAGCGATCCTTAAAAAAACAAAACATAAACCACTGAAATAAAGACATAAAATACAATAACCATTTAAATTGGAATGTTTTGTCTATTTGTAACAGCTGAAAGCATGAGTCAAACGTTTAACAAGCAGAGAACATCTAGCGACTTAATTTTTTTGAACTAAGTGTATTATTTAAACGCATCTGATCGATGAAATAAGCCGCTCGCGTTAAACATCCAAGTATCGCGAGATCACGCTGCTCCCGTTGACGCGCGATCTGCGCAGAGCAGCTGACGTGATTTACGTCTTGAGGTTTTCATTGTCGTCGATAAAAGTTCGGTGTGAGATTTATCAATAAAGTCGTAGACTCTACAAGAAGAGAAACGAATAAAACTCACATGTGAGCTCAGTCTCAGTATTATATACATTAGACGTTCAGCTCCATTCTAAAATTTACATGCAGATGTTTTGAGAGATTTCTTTTAACTCATGTGTGTCTTATTGAATATTCTCTCATGTTAGTAGCAGATGTGAGGGAGTATATATTGGTTTATAGTCTGCCTAAAGCAGCTCTAGAGTGTATTTTTTTCTGTATTTGCTTTAATATTATCTAAACTGTTATGTCTTTATGAAGACAAGAAACTGGAAATGTAAATCCTTCTTATTCACTTTATTAATCAGCACTAACGGTCAGTTTAACATGCATGCACACGCTCAGTAATTCTTCTCACTCGTCTCTCCTTCCTATACACATCTATACAACTCAAGAAGTTTGAGTGCCATCTAGTGGTGCAATAATGTAACAACACCACAAACTATTTCTGTATTTGCTGTTATATCATTTAAACTAATGTGAAGTTTTTTCTTGAAAATGTTTATAATATATCGTGCTTGTTTTCTGTTTGTGTTTATTTCAGGTGGGTTTTGCACGAGCTGTGAACACCAGATGTCGCTCATCTCATCTACAGTCCCTGTGCCCAGTTGTTGCATAAAGCACCTAAAGTTTTTCCTGAGTGATTTCCCTTCACCAAAGACAATAGGAGGATAACTTAAGTAAAACTTGAGGTATATTTAAGGGCACGCTTAAGGGAAAATTACACTCAAGGTACTTTATACAATCGGGGCCTGGACTTCACAGGTGGAGTGCGTGTCACATGTGCAGATATATTCTTGTTATCAGTGGCGTATTGTGTGAAATATTTAATTTCCATAAACATTTACGAACAGATTTATAAAACTAAATGACATAGAGGTTTAATGTATATAAATCACAGTGAAATGTATAAGGCTTTCTCTAAATGAATTTTTGGAGGCTATTAGTCCTGAGACGGCGTTAGAGGTTGAAAGTTTAAAATCATTCCTCCTCCTTCTTCTCTCATGAGCAGGTTTTAGAGGCGACGCACCGGTTTGGGTCCGGGCAGAATTCTGAACCTTGACACCGTTTTAGCGCCCACCACCTTCATTTCTGCCATAGAAAAGTTCTTGACGGATGCAGTGCCTAGCAGACATACACAGAAGAGTAACAGTAGAAGGATTCGATTGGCGAGTCCAACACAAATGAACTGTCTCAATGAACAAGATTAATTTGTGAGTGTATACTATAGTGTGAACTGTACCTGGGTGCTGCAGAGAATGCTATCAAAGCATGAGGTGATCTTCCCTTTGGCCTCTGTGGATCAAACCGCATGGGGTCAAACACCTGAAGAGAGAGACTGCAGACATCGTTCCCAATGTTTTCATTTAATATGTTTGAAATGTGTCTGAATGTGTCTTTAATTACAAATAAACTGCAGCTAAATAAATGTTTGGGCACACCTCATGAATACGTGTCACAATTTTTTACACATTTTATGTTTTGTGTAGAAGTGACTGTCCAACTTTACAATTTTAATTTAAGTAGTTGCGAACGTTCAGTCGACTGTGTCTCAACATTTGAATGTTAGTGATAATTAAAGACTTAATTTACCTCAAAACTAGCATGATGAGGCAAACTAAAATCTATACATTATACCGATAAACATGTTTTTTCCTATCCTTTCCAATAAAAATCCTCCATACTGACACAACCCAAAGCAACACAAATTACGCTTTTAAAAAACCACAGGAAAAATGGATATTTAAAAAAAATTCTAGCCTTTATTAAGGAAAGTGACTCACAGTGTGTTTGTGTCTACTTTGTTGACCTTTGACCTTGTAAGTACTTTATTATTATTAATGCCAATATAACACACAGAAACTATTGAAAACAATATTGATAGTTACACTTCACAAGAAATCATAATCATACAAGGAAGAAGAGAAAAAATTTAAATAACTTAAGGCAGAGGGAGGAATTATATAAGACGGAACCTAAAGAGCAATTTTTGACTTTTAAATATTTTTTGTTCTTTATGCCCACAAAGGATTTAACTTAGGCATTAAAATCAACCCAAAAATTGACAATAGTAGATTTTTCCAAACATTTGCATTTGGGAATAAATCATTTACCAAGTATAATAGCATTTTTTAACAATATATTGAAAACTATAGAAAAGTATAGAATAATATCAAAAGAATTCAAATATGTCCTGATTTTTTTTTGTGAGAGATACTGTGCAAAACTAATTCCAAAAAGATTTAATGAAAACACATTCACAAAAACTATGAATAATTGTTTCTTCCATAATAAAGAATGTTCATTTTCAATATTTTGCTAGATTGCGATAAGTACTATTACAGGGATAACATCTACAGTATGTAATATTTTCAAAAATATGTTTTCAAAAGAAGACAAGTTTATTCATTGCACACATGTTAAGTAAAACTGTACAGGAGGGAAATTTGCACATACTTATTTTATTGCACATATAGACATTTTTTTTGCACACATACTTCATTTTTTAACACATATACTTCATGTATAACACATATATCTCATTTTTTAACACATATACTTCATTTTTTTTTGCACATATACTTCATTTTTTAACACATATACCTCATTTTTTAACACATATACTTCATTTTTTTTTTGCACATATACTTCATTTTTTAACACATATACCTCATTTTTTAACACATATACCTCATTTTTTAACACATATACTTCATTTTTTAACACATATACCTCATTTTTTTTTTGCACATATACTTCATTTTTTTACACATACTTATTTTTATCACACATAAACTTAATTATTTTGCACATAAACTTAATTATTTTCCACATAAGTTATAGAAGGAGTATGGGGATATAGTTAGAGTTGTTCTTATTAACACACAAATGCTTCAATGCTGGACTGTTCAAGTATCTCTCCCGCAGTAACTGTGTTTCTGTTATTTCCCTTTCTTTTCTCATTTTCTTCTCCCGTCGTTCTTTGGTCTTTTTCTCAACCCAGTTATGAAGAACAAATAATCCTTTAGTTTTGCTGGCAGCTTTTGTCTTCTCTGGACCATTCAGGGGATCTTGGGTATCTCCAGCGGGACCACAAGGACCTGTCATGATGATGTTTTCATGAGCATCTGTCTCCTTCTGAAGGGTTTGTTGTTTGTCAGCGTTGCTCTCTGGATGGGATTTTTTCACAGGTCTCTCCTGCTTCTCTGGAGCTTCTGGCTGGACTTCATCCCCTTCACTTTCACTCTCCTGCATTTCCGTGTTCTCCATCCAACAAAACATCGGTTGATTTTTTGTCATGGGCTTCGGTCTTCTGTGTCTGGGGTCCTTCAGCTCAAATGGAGAGATGAACTCCACCTCAGGCTCATCAAACTCGCTGTTATCATTCATGTCCATGAGGATGAGATCAGAATGTGATGAAGGTGCTGACAGTGATATCGCCTCGGTATATTCATACGGGATGTACGGAGATGATGCTGAAGAATGAAGACATTGAAAGAGTCACAATGTTTTTATCTCGACACAATGAACTATCTCGTCACATATGATACACTTTCTCTTACCTTCGTGGTCCGTTTTTTTGCCACTGTTCAGTTTCTTCTCTGATCTTTCACTCTCCAGCATCTCTGTGTTCTCCTCCATCCAACTAAACATGGGTTGTTTTTTCCTGATGGGCTTAGGTCTCCTTTGTCTGGTGTCCTTCAGTCCAAATGGAGAGATGATATGCACCTCATCTTCCTCTTCAATGTCCACGAGGACCAGGTGTGTAAAGAGATCAAACCGTGACGTGACCAGCGGTTCAGGCCCAGTTGGAGCTGGTGTTGGTGGACCAGCTGATATTGGCAAAGGAGATGAAGTGAGTCTTGATTTTTTTAGTTTCGTCTTGTCATACATCACTAGATTTTCTCTTACCTTCATATTTTGTCACCTCCGTCTGTTCAGGATTCCGGTCGGGTGAGGCAGATCTATGAAACCCTGATGAATGAAGAGATGGAGAGAGTCTCAAGGTTTTACCTCAACATACAAAGTGTTTGAACTGTGAAATCTTCACAAACTTTCTGTTACCTTCATGATTCATGTTTTGAGCTTCCTTCCTCAGATTCCTCCTTGAACGTCTCGTCTTTGGTCTCTCAGGTGATGAAGTTGATGGTTTAGGTGCAAATTGTCTCACCAGCGGTTCAGGCACTGATGAATGATGGGATTTAGAGAGTCACAATGTTTTTACCTCAACATACAAAGTGTTTGAACTGTGAAATCTTCATAAACTTTCTGTTACCTTCATGATTCATGTTTTGAGCTTCCTTCCTCAGATTCCTCCTCGAACGTCTCGTCTTTGGTCTCTCAGGTGATGAAGTTGATGGTTTAGGTGCAAAATGTCTCACCAGCCGTTCAGGCACTGATGAATGATGGGATTTAGAGAGTCACAATGTTTTTACCTCAGCAAAATGCACTCTTGTCACATCTTAATAAACTTTCTCTTACCTTCATGATCCGTTTTCTTGTCACCCTTCTTCAGTTTATTTGCTGAAACTATCTGCTCTGATCTCTCAGGTGATGCAGTCGCGTGTTGAGGATCAACACGTATCACCAGCGGTTTAGGCACTGATGAATGAAGAGAAAGAGAGTTTCAACGTTTTACCTCGAAATATGTAATATTGTCATGTCTTTATAGAAAAATTCTTACCTTCATGATACATGTTTTCAGCTTCCTTCCTCCGTTTCCTCCGTTTCCTCCTTGAACGTCTCACCTCTGATCTCTCAGGTGTTGCAGTTGAGGGTTGAGGATCAGAACATAAAACCAACGGTTCCAGCCTTGACGGATGACGGGATTTTAACCTCTCAGCTGTTGAAGCTGGTGGGCATGGAGCGGCTTGTATCGGTGGAGGAGATAGTGAAAGTGTCAACGTATCGATGCTCAATGGAGAAGCATCTCGGGATTCCTTCCTAGACTTCGGTGTGGAGTCATCTTGACGCTGTGCTCCTCTCTGTTCTTGCTCCTGTACAGTGTTGGTTATAACTAGTTACTGAGTAATTAGTTACTGTAATTCAATTACTTTCCCCTTGAAAAAGTAAGTGATGGATTTCTCTTAGTTTTGCTGTGATTTAATTACAGTTTCTTCTGATGTAATTGAACTAAATACAGTGTAATATATTCAATAGTCGACATGACATTAACACTAAGTTTAAGTTTTAATGTATGCTTTAATGTATCCTTCTCACATTGGTATACTTTGGTCAGTTAATAAGAATGATTGATGTAGTTATTTATTAGAAATAATTAATTTCGCCGTTCGATGTCTATCCTTGAATCACTTCTAATCAAGATTGATGTAGGATATAGAAAGCAATTAGGAATAAGTAATGAAATCTTTTTGGATGGAGTAATTTGTACGGTAATGTAATGACACTATTGAATATGTAATTAGTAATTATCACTGTTTCAGAGTAACTTACACAACACTGCTCCTGTGTTTGGTTGTATTCCGGATCTGGCGTCTCGTGGCCCAAGCATCCACAGTTCACTTGTCCCATGATGTGCAACTACACCAAACTAGCCTACTTACTTTAATACTAAACTTAAAATAAGTATTTATGCTACTTCTTTGCAAACCGCAAATGTAAAAGTAATCGCGAAAACAGACTAGTAACTCCTGCAGTCGCTCGCGCTGTCAACAAGTTTACTTTGATCTCTGACGTCATCGACAATATTAGTAACCAATGGAAACCAAAGCGATCCTTAAAAAAACAAAACATAAACCACTGAAATAAAGACATAAAATACAATAACCATTTAAATTGGAATGTTTTGTCTATTTGTAACAGCTGAAAGCATGAGTCAAACGTTTAACAAGCAGAGAACATCTAGCGACTTAATTTTTTTGAACTAAGTGTATTATTTAAACGAATCTGATCGATGAAATAAGCCGCTCGCGTTAAACATCCAAGTATCGCGAGATCACGCTGCTCCCGTTGACGCGCGATCTGCGCAGAGCAGCTGACGTGATTTACGTCTTGAGGTTTTCATTGTCGTTGATAAAAGTTCGGTGTGAGATTTATCAATAAAGTCGTAGACTCTACAAGAAGAGAAACGAATAAAACTCACATGTGAGCTCAGTCTCAGTATTATATACATTAGACGTTCAGCTCCATTCTAAAATTTACATGCAGATGTTTTGAGAGATTTCTTTTAACTCATGTGTGTCTTATTGAATATTCTCTCATGTTAGTAGCAGATGTGAGGGAGTATATATTGGTTTATAGTCTGCCTAAAGCAGCTCTAGAGTGTATTTTTTTCTGTATTTGCTTTAATATTATCTAAACTATGTTATGTCTTTATGAAGACAAGAAACTGGAAATGTAAATCCTTCTTATTCACTTTATTAATCAGCACTAACGGTCAGTTTAACATGCATGCACACGCTCAGTAATTCTTCTCACTCGTCTCTCCTTCCTATACACATCTATACAACTCAAGAAGTTTGAGTGCCATCTAGTGGTGCAATAATGTAACAACACCACAAACTATTTCTGTATTTGCTGTTATATCATTTAAACTAATGTGAAGTTTTTTCTTGAAAATGTTTATAATATATCGTGCTTGTTTTCTGTTTGTGTTTATTTCAGGTGGGTTTTGCACGAGCTGTGAACACCAGATGTCGCTCATCTCATCTACAGTCCCTGTGCCCAGTTGTTGCATAAAGCACCTAAAGTTTTTCCTAAGTGATTTCCCTTCACCAAAGACAATAGGAGGATAACTTAAGTAAAACTTGAGGTATATTTAAGGGCACGCTTAAGGGAAAATTACACTCAAGGTACTTTATGCAACCGGGGCCTGGACTTCACAGGTTGAGTGCGTGTCACATGTGCAGATATATTCTTGTTATCAGTGGCGTATTGTGTGAAATATTTAATTTCCATAAACATTTACGAAAACAGATTTATAAAACTAAATGACATAGAGGTTTAATGTATATAAATCACAGTGAAATGTATAAGGCTTTCTCTAAATGAATTTTTGGAGGCTATTAGTCCTGAGACGGCCTTAGAGGTTGAAAGTTTAAAATCATTCCTCCTCCTTCTTCTCTCATGAGCAGGTTTTAGAGGCGACGCACCGGTTTGGGTCCGGGCAGAATTCTGAACCTTGACACCGTTTTAGCGCCCACCACCTTCATTTCTGCCATAGAAAAGTTCTTGACGGATGCAGTGCCTAGCAGACATACACAGAAGAGTAACAGTAGAAGGATTCGATTGGCGAGTCCAACACAAATGAACTGTCTCAATGAACAAGATTAATTTGTGAGTGTATACTATAGTGTGAACTGTACCTGGGTGCTGCAGAGAATGCTATCAAAGCATGAGGTGATCTTCCCTTTGGCCTCTGTGGATCAAACCGCATGGGGTCAAACACCTGAAGAGAGAGACTGCAGACATCGTTCCCAATGTTTTCATTTAATATGTTTGAAATGTGTCTGAATGTGTCTTTAATTACAAATAAACTGCAGCTAAATAAATGTTTGGGCACACCTCATGAATACGTGTCACAATTTTTTACACGTTTTATGTTTTGTGTAGAAGTGACTGTCCAACTTTACAATTTTAATTTAAGTAGTTGCGAACGTTCAGTCGACTGTGTCTCAACATTTGAATGTTAGTGATAATTAAAGACTTAATTTACCTCAAAACTAGCATGATGAGGCAAACTAAAATCTATACATTATACCGATAAACATGTTTTTTCCTATCCTTTCCAATAAAAATCCTCCATACTGACACATCCCAAAGCAACACAAATTACGCTTTTAAAAAACCACAGGAAAAATGGATATTTAAAAAAACTTCTAGCCTATATTAAGGAAAGTGACTCACAGTGTGTTTGTGTCTACTTTGTTGACCTTTGACCTTGTAAGTACTTTATTATTATTAATGCCAATATAACACACAGAAACTATTGAAAACAATATTGATAGTTACACTTCACAAGAAATCATAATCATACAAGGAAGAAGAGAAAAAATTTAAATAACTTAAGGCAGAGGGAGGAATTATATAAGACGGAACCTAAAGAGCAATTTTTGACTTTTAAATATTTTTTGTTCTTTATGCCCACAAAGGATTTAACTTAGGCATTAAAATCAACCCAAAAATTGACAATAGTAGATTTTTCCAAACATTTGCATTTGGGAATAAATCATTTACCAAGTATAATAGCATTTTTTAACAATATATTGAAAACTATAGAAAAGTATAGAATAATATCAAAAGAATTCAAATATGTCCTGATTTTTTTTTGTGAGAGATACTGTGCAAAACTAATTCCAAAAAGATTTAATGAAAACACATTCACAAAAACTATGAATAATTGTTTCTTCCATAATAAAGAATGTTCATTTTCAATATTTTGCTAGATTGCGATAAGTACTATTACAGGGATAACATCTACAGTATGTAATATTTTCAAAAATATGTTTTCAAAAGAAGACAAGTTTATTCATTGCACACATGTTAAGTAAAACTGTACAGGAGGGAAATTTGCACATACTTATTTTATTGCACATATAGACATTTTTTTTGCACACATACTTCATTTTTTAACACATATACTTCATTTATAACACATATATCTCATTTTTTAACACATATACTTCATTTTTTTTTGCACATATACTTCATTTTTTAACACATATACCTCATTTTTTAACACATATACTTCATTTTTTTTTTGCACATATACTTCATTTTTTAACACATATACCTCATTTTTTAACACATATACTTCATTTTTTAACACATATACCTCATTTTTTTTTTGCACATATACTTCATTTTTTTACACATACTTATTTTTATCACACATAAACTTAATTATTTTGCACATAAACTTAATTATTTTCCACATAAGTTATAGAAGGAGTATGGGGATATAGTTAGAGTTGTTCTTATTAACACACAAATGCTTCAATGCTGGACTGTTCAAGTATCTCTCCCGCAGTAACTGTGTTTCTGTTATTTCCCTTTCTTTTCTCATTTTCTTCTCCCGTCGTTCTTTGGTCTTTTTCTCAACCCAGTTATGAAGAACAAATAATCCTTTAGTTTTGCTGGCAGCTTTTGTCTTCTCTGGACCATTCAGGGGATCTTGGGTATCTCCAGCGGGACCACAAGGACCTGTCATGATGATGTTTTCATGAGCGTCTGTCTCCTTCTGAAGGGTTTGTTGTTTGTCAGCGTTGCTCTCTGGATGGGATTTTTTCACAGGTCTCTCCTGCTTCTCTGGAGCTTCTGGCTGGACTTCATCCCCTTCACTTTCACTCTCCTGCATTTCCGTGTTCTCCATCCAACAAAACATCGGTTGATTTTTTGTCATGGGCTTCGGTCTTCTGTGTCTGGGGTCCTTCAGCTCAAATGGAGAGATGAACTCCACCTCAGGCTCATCAAACTCGCTGTTATCATTCATGTCCATGAGGATGAGATCAGAATGTGATGAAGGTGCTGACAGTAATATCGCCTCGGTATATTCATACGGGATGTACGGAGATGATGCTGAAGAATGAAGACATTGAAAGAGTCACAATGTTTTTATCTCGACACAATGAACTATCTCGTCACATATGATACACTTTCTCTTACCTTCGTGGTCCGTTTTTTTGCCACTGTTCAGTTTCTTCTCTGATCTTTCACTCTCCAGCATCTCTGTGTTCTCCTCCATCCAACTAAACATGGGTTGTTTTTTCCTGATGGGCTTAGGTCTCCTTTGTCTGGTGTCCTTCAGCCCAAATGGAGAGATGATATGCACCTCATCTTCCTCTTCAATGTCCACGAGGACCAGGTGTGTAAAGAGATCAAACCGTGACGTGACCAGCGGTTCAGGCCCAGTTGGAGCTGGTGTTGGTGGACCAGCTGATATTGGCAAAGGAGATGAAGTGAGTCTTGATTTTTTTAGTTTCGTCTTGTCATACATCACTAGATTTTCTCTTACCTTCATATTTTGTCACCTCCGTCTGTTCAGGATTCCGCTCGGGTGAGGCAGATCTATGAAACCCTGATGAATGAAGAGATGGAGAGAGTCTCAAGGTTTTACCTCAACATACAAAGTGTTTGAACTGTGAAATCTTCACAAACTTTCTGTTACCTTCATGATTCATGTTTTGAGCTTCCTTCCTCAGATTCCTCCTTGAACGTCTCGTCTTTGGTCTCTCAGGTGATGAAGTTGATGGTTTAGGTGCAAATTGTCTCACCAGCGGTTCAGGCACTGATGAATGATGGGATTTAGAGAGTCACAATGTTTTTACCTCAACATACAAAGTGTTTGAACTGTGAAATCTTCATAAACTTTCTGTTACCTTCATGATTCATGTTTTGAGCTTCCTTCCTCAGATTCCTCCTCGAACGTCTCGTCTTTGGTCTCTCAGGTGATGAAGTTGATGGTTTAGGTGCAAAATGTCTCACCAGCCGTTCAGGCACTGATGAATGATGGGATTTAGAGAGTCACAATGTTTTTACCTCAGCAAAATGCACTCTTGTCACATCTTAATAAACTTTCTCTTACCTTCATGATCCGTTTTCTTGTCACCCTTCTTCAGTTTATTTGCTGAAACTATCTGCTCTGATCTCTCAGGTGATGCAGTCGCGTGTTGAGGATCAACACGTATCACCAGCGGTTTAGGCACTGATGAATGAAGAGAAAGAGAGTTTCAACGTTTTACCTCGAAATATGTAATATTGTCATGTCTTTATAGAAAAATTCTTACCTTGATGATACATGTTTTCAGCTTCCTTCCTCCGTTTCCTCCGTTTCCTCCTTGAACGTCTCACCTCTGATCTCTCAGGTGTTGCAGTTGAGGGTTGAGGATCAGAACATAAAACCAACGGTTCCAGCCTTGACGGATGACGGGATTTTAACCTCTCAGCTGTTGAAGCTGGTGGGCATGGAGCGGCTTGTATCGGTGGAGGAGATAGTGAAAGTGTCAACGTATCGATGCTCAATGGAGAAGCATCTCGGGATTCCTTCCTAGACTTCGGTGTGGAGTCATCTTGACGCTGTGCTCCTCTCTGTTCTTGCTCCTGTACAGTGTTGGTTATAACTAGTTACTGAGTAATTAGTTACTGTAATTCAATTACTTTCCCCTTGAAAAAGTAAGTGATGGATTTCTCTTAGTTTTGCTGTGATTTAATTACAGTTTCTTCTGATGTAATTGAACTAAATACAGTGTAATATATTCAATAGTCTACATGACATTAACACTAAGTTTAAGTTTTAATGTATGCTTTAATGTATCCTTCTCACATTGGTATACTTTGGTCAGTTAATAAGAATGATTAATGTAGTTATTTATTAGAAATAATTAATTTCGCCGTTCCATGTCTATCCTTGAATCACTTCTAATCAAGATTGATGTAGGATATAGAAAGCAATTAGGAATAAGTAATGAAATCTTTTTGGATGGAGTAATTTGTACGGTAATGTAATGACACTATTGAATATGTAATTAGTAATTATCACTGTTTCAGAGTAACTTACACAACACTGCTCCTGTGTTTGGTTGTATTCCGGATCTGGCGTCTCGTGGCCCAAGCATCCACAGTTCACTTGTCCCATGATGTGCAACTACACCAAACTAGCCTACTTACTTTAATACTAAACTTAAAATAAGTATTTATGCTACTTCTTTGCAAACCGCAAATGTAAAAGTAATCGCGAAAACAGACTAGTAACTCCTGCAGTCGCTCGCGCTGTCAACAAGTTTACTTTGATCTCTGACGTCATCGACAATATTAGTAACCAATGGAAACCAAAGCGATCCTTAAAAAAACAAAACATAAACCACTGAAATAAAGACATAAAATACAATAACCATTTAAATTGGAATGTTTTGTCTATTTGTAACAGCTGAAAGCATGAGTCAAACGTTTAACAAGCAGAGAACATCTAGCGACTTAATTTTTTTGAACTAAGTGTATTATTTAAACGAATCTGATCGATGAAATAAGCCGCTCGCGTTAAACATCCAAGTATCGCGAGATCACGCTGCTCCCGTTGACGCGCGATCTGCGCAGAGCAGCTGACGTGATTTACGTCTTGAGGTTTTCATTGTCGTTGATAAAAGTTCGGTGTGAGATTTATCAATAAAGTCGTAGACTCTACAAGAAGAGAAACGAATAAAACTCACATGTGAGCTCAGTCTCAGTATTATATACATTAGACGTTCAGCTCCATTCTAAAATTTACATGCAGATGTTTTGAGAGATTTCTTTTAACTCATGTGTGTCTTATTGAATATTCTCTCATGTTAGTAGCAGATGTGAGGGAGTATATATTGGTTTATAGTCTGCCTAAAGCAGCTCTAGAGTGTATTTTTTTCTGTATTTGCTTTAATATTATCTAAACTATGTTATGTCTTTATGAAGACAAGAAACTGGAAATGTAAATCCTTCTTATTCACTTTATTAATCAGCACTAACGGTCAGTTTAACATGCATGCACACGCTCAGTAATTCTTCTCACTCGTCTCTCCTTCCTATACACATCTATACAACTCAAGAAGTTTGAGTGCCATCTAGTGGTGCAATAATGTAACAACACCACAAACTATTTCTGTATTTGCTGTTATATCATTTAAACTAATGTGAAGTTTTTTCTTGAAAATGTTTATAATATATCGTGCTTGTTTTCTGTTTGTGTTTATTTCAGGTGGGTTTTGCACGAGCTGTGCACACCAGATGTCGCTCATCTCATCTACAGTCCCTGTGCCCAGTTGTTGCATAAAGCACCTAAAGTTTTTCCTAAGTGATTTCCCTTCACCAAAGACAATAGGAGGATAACTTAAGTAAAACTTGAGGTATATTTAAGGGCACGCTTAAGGGAAAATTACACTCAAGGTACTTTATGCAACCGGGGCCTGGACTTCACAGGTTGAGTGCGTGTCACATGTGCAGATATATTCTTGTTATCAGTGGCGTATTGTGTGAAATATTTAATTTCCATAAACATTTACGAAAACAGATTTATAAAACTAAATGACATAGAGGTTTAATGTATATAAATCACAGTGAAATGTATAAGGCTTTCTCTAAATGAATTTTTGGAGGCTATTAGTCCTGAGACGGCGTTAGAGGTTGAAAGTTTAAAATCATTCCTCCTCCTTCTTCTCTCATGAGCAGGTTTTAGAGGCGACGCACCGGTTTGGGTCCGGGCAGAATTCTGAACCTTGACACCGTTTTAGCGCCCACCACCTTCATTTCTGCCATAGAAAAGTTCTTGACGGATGCAGTGCCTAGCAGACATACACAGAAGAGTAACAGTAGAAGGATTCGATTGGCGAGTCCAACACAAATGAACTGTCTCAATGAACAAGATTAATTTGTGAGTGTATACTATAGTGTGAACTGTACCTGGGTGCTGCAGAGAATGCTATCAAAGCATGAGGTGATCTTCCCTTTGGCCTCTGTGGATCAAACCGCATGGGGTCAAACACCTGAAGAGAGAGACTGCAGACATCGTTCCCAATGTTTTCATTTAATATGTTTGAAATGTGTCTGAATGTGTCTTTAATTACAAATAAACTGCAGCTAAATAAATGTTTGGGCACACCTCATGAATACGTGTCACAATTTTTTACACGTTTTATGTTTTGTGTAGAAGTGACTGTCCAACTTTACAATTTTAATTTAAGTAGTTGCGAACGTTCAGTCGACTGTGTCTCAACATTTGAATGTTAGTGATAATTAAAGACTTAATTTACCTCAAAACTAGCATGATGAGGCAAACTAAAATCTATACATTATACCGATAAACATGTTTTTTCCTATCCTTTCCAATAAAAATCCTCCATACTGACACAACCCAAAGCAACACAAATTACGCTTTTAAAAAACCACAGGAAAAATGGATATTTAAAAAAAATTCTAGCCTATATTAAGGAAAGTGACTCACAGTGTGTTTGTGTCTACTTTGTTGACCTTTGACCTTGTAAGTACTTTATTATTATTAATGCCAATATAACACACAGAAACTATTGAAAACAATATTGATAGTTACACTTCACAAGAAATCATAATCATACAAGGAAGAAGAGAAAACATTTAAATAACTTAAGGCAGAGGGAGGAATTATATAAGATGGAACCTAAAGAGCAATTTTTGACTCTTAAATATTTTTGTTCTTTATGCCCACAAAGGATTTAACTTAGGCATTAAAATCAACCCAAAAATTGGCAATAGTAGATTTTTCCAAACATTTGCATTTGGGAATAAATCATTTACCAAGTATAATAGCATTTTTTAACAATATATTGAAAACTATAGAAAAGTATAGAATAACATCAAAAGAATTCAAATATGTCCTGATTTTTTTTTGTGAGAGATACTGTGCAAAACTAATTCCAAAAAGATTTAATGAAAACACATTCACAAAAACTATGAATAATTGTTTCTTCCATAATAAAGAATGTTCATTTTCAATATTTTGCTAGATTGCGATAAGTACTATTACAGGGATAACATCTACAGTATGTAATATTTTCAAAAATATGTTTTCAAAAGAAGACAAGTTTATTCATTGCACACATGTTAAGTAAAACTGTACAGGAGGGAAATTTGCACATACTTATTTTATTGCACATATAGACATTTTTTTTGCACACATACTTCATTTTTTAACACATATACTTCATTTATAACACATATATCTCATTTTTTAACACATATACTTCATTTTTTTTTGCACATATACTTCATTTTTTAACACATATACCTCATTTTTTAACACATATACTTCATTTTTTAACACATATACCTCATTTTTTTTTTCCACATATACTTCATTTTTTTCCACATACTTATTTTTATCACACATAAACTTAATTATTTTGCACATAAACTTAATTATTTTCCACATAAGTTATAGAAGGAGTATGGGGATATAGTTAGAGTTGTTCTTATTAACACACAAATGCTTCAATGCTGGACTGTTCAAGTATCTCTCCCGCAGTAACTGTGTTTCTGTTATTTCCCTTTCTTTTCTCATTTTCTTCTCCCGTCGTTCTTTGGTCTTTTTCTCAACCCAGTTATGAAGAACAAATAATCCTTTAGTTTTGCTGGCAGCTTTTGTCTTCTCTGGACCATTCAGGGGATCTTGGGTATCTCCAGCGGGACCACAAGGACCTGTCATGATGATGTTTTCATGAGCGTCTGTCTCCTTCTGAAGGGTTTGTTGTTTGTCAGCGTTGCTCTCTGGATGGGATTTTTTCACAGGTCTCTCCTGCTTCTCTGGAGCTTCTGGCTGGACTTCATCCCCTTCACTTTCACTCTCCTGCATTTCCGTGTTCTCCATCCAACAAAACATCGGTTGATTTTTTGTCATGGGCTTCGGTCTTCTGTGTCTGGGGTCCTTCAGCTCAAATGGAGAGATGAACTCCACCTCAGGCTCATCAAACTCGCTGTTATCATTCATGTCCATGAGGATGAGATCAGAATGTGATGAAGGTGCTGACAGTGATATCGCCTCGGTATATTCATACGGGATGTACGGAGATGATGCTGAAGAATGAAGACATTGAAAGAGTCACAATGTTTTTATCTCGACACAATGAACTATCTCGTCACATATGATACACTTTCTCTTACCTTCGTGGTCCGTTTTTTTGCCACTGTTCAGTTTCTTCTCTGATCTTTCACTCTCCAGCATCTCTGTGTTCTCCTCCATCCAACTAAACATGGGTTGTTTTTTCCTGATGGGCTTAGGTCTCCTTTGTCTGGTGTCCTTCAGCCCAAATGGAGAGATGATATGCACCTCATCTTCCTCTTCAATGTCCACGAGGACCAGGTGTGTAAAGAGATCAAACCGTGACGTGACCAGCGGTTCAGGCCCAGTTGGAGCTGGTGTTGGTGGACCAGCTGATATTGGCAAAGGAGATGAAGTGAGTCTTGATTTTTTTAGTTTCGTCTTGTCATACATCACTAGATTTTCTCTTACCTTCATATTTTGTCACCTCCGTCTGTTCAGGATTCCGGTCGGGTGAGGCAGATCTATGAAACCCTGATGAATGAAGAGATGGAGAGAGTCTCAAGGTTTTACCTCAACATACAAAGTGTTTGAACTGTGAAATCTTCACAAACTTTCTGTTACCTTCATGATTCATGTTTTGAGCTTCCTTCCTCAGATTCCTCCTTGAACGTCTCGTCTTTGGTCTCTCAGGTGATGAAGTTGATGGTTTAGGTGCAAATTGTCTCACCAGCGGTTCAGGCACTGATGAATGATGGGATTTAGAGAGTCACAATGTTTTTACCTCAACATACAAAGTGTTTGAACTGTGAAATCTTCATAAACTTTCTGTTACCTTCATGACTCATGTTTTGAGCTTCCTTCCTCAGATTCCTCCTCGAACGTCTCGTCTTTGGTCTCTCAGGTGATGAAGTTGATGGTTTAGGTGCAAAATGTCTCACCAGCCGTTCAGGCACTGATGAATGATGGGATTTAGAGAGTCACAATGTTTTTACCTCAGCAAAATGCACTCTTGTCACATCTTAATAAACTTTCTCTTACCTTCATGATCCGTTTTCTTGTCACCCTTCTTCAGTTTATTTGCTGAAACTATCTGCTCTGATCTCTCAGGTGATGCAGTCGCGTGTTGAGGATCAACACGTATCACCAGCGGTTTAGGCACTGATGAATGAAGAGAAAGAGAGTTTCAACGTTTTACCTCGAAATATGTAATATTGTCATGTCTTTATAGAAAAATTCTTACCTTGATGATACATGTTTTCAGCTTCCTTCCTCCGTTTCCTCCGTTTCCTCCTTGAACGTCTCACCTCTGATCTCTCAGGTGTTGCAGTTGAGGGTTGAGGATCAGAACATAAAACCAACGGTTCCAGCCTTGACGGATGACGGGATTTTAACCTCTCAGCTGTTGAAGCTGGTGGGCATGGAGCGGCTTGTATCGGTGGAGGAGATAGTGAAAGTGTCAACGTATCGATGCTCAATGGAGAAGCATCTCGGGATTCCTTCCTAGACTTCGGTGTGGAGTCATCTTGACGCTGTGCTCCTCTCTGTTCTTGCTCCTGTACAGTGTTGGTTATAACTAGTTACTGAGTAATTAGTTACTGTAATTCAATTACTTTCCCCTTGAAAAAGTAAGTGATGGATTTCTCTTAGTTTTGCTGTGATTTAATTACAGTTTCTTCTGATGTAATTGAACTAAATACAGTGTAATATATTCAATAGTCGACATGACATTAACACTAAGTTTAAGTTTTAATGTATGCTTTAATGTATCCTTCTCACATTGGTATACTTTGGTCAGTTAATAAGAATGATTGATGTAGTTATTTATTAGAAATAATTAATTTCGCCGTTCGATGTCTATCCTTGAATCACTTCTAATCAAGATTGATGTAGGATATAGAAAGCAATTAGGAATAAGTAATGAAATCTTTTTGGATGGAGTAATTTGTACGGTAATGTAATGACACTATTGAATATGTAATTAGTAATTATCACTGTTTCAGAGTAACTTACACAACACTGCTCCTGTGTTTGGTTGTATTCCGGATCTGGCGTCTCGTGGCCCAAGCATCCACAGTTCACTTGTCCCATGATGTGCAACTACACCAAACTAGCCTACTTACTTTAATACTAAACTTAAAATAAGTATTTATGCTACTTCTTTGCAAACCGCAAATGTAAAAGTAATCGCGAAAACAGACTAGTAACTCCTGCAGTCGCTCGCGCTGTCAACAAGTTTACTTTGATCTCTGACGTCATCGACAATATTAGTAACCAATGGAAACCAAAGCGATCCTTAAAAAAACAAAACATAAACCACTGAAATAAAGACATAAAATACAATAACCATTTAAATTGGAATGTTTTGTCTATTTGTAACAGCTGAAAGCATGAGTCAAACGTTTAACAAGCAGAGAACATCTAGCGACTTAATTTTTTTGAACTAAGTGTATTATTTAAACGAATCTGATCGATGAAATAAGCCGCTCGCGTTAAACATCCAAGTATCGCGAGATCACGCTGCTCCCGTTGACGCGCGATCTGCGCAGAGCAGCTGACGTGATTTACGTCTTGAGGTTTTCATTGTCGTTGATAAAAGTTCGGTGTGAGATTTATCAATAAAGTCGTAGACTCTACAAGAAGAGAAACGAATAAAACTCACATGTGAGCTCAGTCTCAGTATTATATACATTAGACGTTCAGCTCCATTCTAAAATTTACATGCAGATGTTTTGAGAGATTTCTTTTAACTCATGTGTGTCTTATTGAATATTCTCTCATGTTAGTAGCAGATGTGAGGGAGTATATATTGGTTTATAGTCTGCCTAAAGCAGCTCTAGAGTGTATTTTTTTCTGTATTTGCTTTAATATTATCTAAACTATGTTATGTCTTTATGAAGACAAGAAACTGGAAATGTAAATCCTTCTTATTCACTTTATTAATCAGCACTAACGGTCAGTTTAACATGCATGCACACGCTCAGTAATTCTTCTCACTCGTCTCTCCTTCCTATACACATCTATACAACTCAAGAAGTTTGAGTGCCATCTAGTGGTGCAATAATGTAACAACACCACAAACTATTTCTGTATTTGCTGTTATATCATTTAAACTAATGTGAAGTTTTTTCTTGAAAATGTTTATAATATATCGTGCTTGTTTTCTGTTTGTGTTTATTTCAGGTGGGTTTTGCACGAGCTGTGCACACCAGATGTCGCTCATCTCATCTACAGTCCCTGTGCCCAGTTGTTGCATAAAGCACCTAAAGTTTTTCCTAAGTGATTTCCCTTCACCAAAGACAATAGGAGGATAACTTAAGTAAAACTTGAGGTATATTTAAGGGCACGCTTAAGGGAAAATTACACTCAAGGTACTTTATGCAACCGGGGCCTGGACTTCACAGGTTGAGTGCGTGTCACATGTGCAGATATATTCTTGTTATCAGTGGCGTATTGTGTGAAATATTTAATTTCCATAAACATTTACGAAAACAGATTTATAAAACTAAATGACATAGAGGTTTAATGTATATAAATCACAGTGAAATGTATAAGGCTTTCTCTAAATGAATTTTTGGAGGCTATTAGTCCTGAGACGGCGTTAGAGGTTGAAAGTTTAAAATCATTCCTCCTCCTTCTTCTCTCATGAGCAGGTTTTAGAGGCGACGCACCGGTTTGGGTCCGGGCAGAATTCTGAACCTTGACACCGTTTTAGCGCCCACCACCTTCATTTCTGCCATAGAAAAGTTCTTGACGGATGCAGTGCCTAGCAGACATACACAGAAGAGTAACAGTAGAAGGATTCGATTGGCGAGTCCAACACAAATGAACTGTCTCAATGAACAAGATTAATTTGTGAGTGTATACTATAGTGTGAACTGTACCTGGGTGCTGCAGAGAATGCTATCAAAGCATGAGGTGATCTTCCCTTTGGCCTCTGTGGATCAAACCGCATGGGGTCAAACACCTGAAGAGAGAGACTGCAGACATCGTTCCCAATGTTTTCATTTAATATGTTTGAAATGTGTCTGAATGTGTCTTTAATTACAAATAAACTGCAGCTAAATAAATGTTTGGGCACACCTCATGAATACGTGTCACAATTTCTTACACGTTTTATGTTTTGTGTAGAAGTGACTGTCCAACTTTACAATTTTAATTTAAGTAGTTGCGAACGTTCAGTCGACTGTGTCTCAACATTTGAATGTTAGTGATAATTAAAGACTTAATTTACCTCAAAACTAGCATGATGAGGCAAACTAAAATCTATACATTATACCGATAAACATGTTTTTTCCTATCCTTTCCAATAAAAATCCTCCATACTGACACAACCCAAAGCAACACAAATTACGCTTTTAAAAAACCACAGGAAAAATGGATATTTAAAAAAAATTCTAGCCTATATTAAGGAAAGTGACTCACAGTGTGTTTGTGTCTACTTTGTTGACCTTTGACCTTGTAAGTACTTTATTATTATTAATTCCAATATAACACACAGAAACTATTGAAAACAATATTGATAGTTACACTTCACAAGAAATCATAATCATACAAGGAAGAAGAGAAAACATTTAAATAACTTAAGGCAGAGGGAGGAATTATATAAGATGGAACCTAAAGAGCAATTTTTGACTTTTAAATATTTTTTGTTCTTTATGCCCACAAAGGATTTAACTTAGGCATTAAAATCAACCCAAAAATTGGCAATAGTAGATTTTTCCAAACATTTGCATTTGGGAATAAATCATTTACCAAGTATAATAGCATTTTTTAACAATATATTGAAAACTATAGAAAAGTATAGAATAATATCAAAAGAATTCAAATATGTCCTGATTTTTTTTTGTGAGAGATACTGTGCAAAACTAATTCCAAAAAGATTTAATGAAAACACATTCACAAAAACTATGAATAATTGTTTCTTCCATAATAAAGAATGTTCATTTTCAATATTTTGCTAGATTGCGATAAGTACTATTACAGGGATAACATCTACAGTATGTAATATTTTCAAAAATATGTTTTCAAAAGAAGACAAGTTTATTCATTGCACACATGTTAAGTAAAACTGTACAGGAGGGAAATTTGCACATACTTATTTTATTGCACATATAGACATTTTTTTTGCACACATACTTCATTTTTTAACACATATACTTCATTTATAACACATATATCTCATTTTTTAACACATATACTTCATTTTTTTTTGCACATATACTTCATTTTTTAACACATATACCTCATTTTTTAACACATATACTTCATTTTTTTTGCACATATACTTCATTTTTTAACACATATACCTCATTTTTTAACACATATACTTCATTTTTTAACACATATACATCATTTTTTTTTTGCACATATACTTCATTTTTTTACACATACTTATATTTATCACACATAAACTTAATTATTTTGCACATAAACTTAATTATTTTCCACATAAGTTATAGAAGGAGTATGGGGATATAGTTAGAGTTGTTCTTATTAACACACAAATGCTTCAATGCTGGACTGTTCAAGTATCTCTCCCGCAGTAACTGTGTTTCTGTTATTTCCCTTTCTTTTCTCATTTTCTTCTCCCGTCGTTCTTTGGTCTTTTTCTCAACCCAGTTATGAAGAACAAATAATCCTTTAGTTTTGCTGGCAGCTTTTGTCTTCTCTGGACCATTCAGGGGATCTTGGGTATCTCCAGCGGGACCACAAGGACCTGTCATGATGATGTTTTCATGAGCGTCTGTCTCCTTCTGAAGGGTTTGTTGTTTGTCAGCGTTGCTCTCTGGATGGGATTTTTTCACAGGTCTCTCCTGCTTCTCTGGAGCTTCTGGCTGGACTTCATCCCCTTCACTTTCACTCTCCTGCATTTCCGTGTTCTCCATCCAACAAAACATCGGTTGATTTTTTGTCATGGGCTTCGGTCTTCTGTGTCTGGGGTCCTTCAGCTCAAATGGAGAGATGAACTCCACCTCAGGCTCATCAAACTCGCTGTTATCATTCATGTCCATGAGGATGAGATCAGAATGTGATGAAGGTGCTGACAGTGATATCGCCTCGGTATATTCATACGGGATGTACGGAGATGATGCTGAAGAATGAAGACATTGAAAGAGTCACAATGTTTTTATCTCGACACAATGAACTATCTCGTCACATATGATACACTTTCTCTTACCTTCGTGGTCCGTTTTTTTGCCACTGTTCAGTTTCTTCTCTGATCTTTCACTCTCCAGCATCTCTGTGTTCTCCTCCATCCAACTAAACATGGGTTGTTTTTTCCTGATGGGCTTAGGTCTCCTTTGTCTGGTGTCCTTCAGCCCAAATGGAGAGATGATATGCACCTCATCTTCCTCTTCAATGTCCACGAGGACCAGGTGTGTAAAGAGATCAAACCGTGACGTGACCAGCGGTTCAGGCCCAGTTGGAGCTGGTGTTGGTGGACCAGCTGATATTGGCAAAGGAGATGAAGTGAGTCTTGATTTTTTTAGTTTCGTCTTGTCATACATCACTAGATTTTCTCTTACCTTCATATTTTGTCACCTCCGTCTGTTCAGGATTCCGGTCGGGTGAGGCAGATCTATGAAACCCTGATGAATGAAGAGATGGAGAGAGTCTCAAGGTTTTACCTCAACATACAAAGTGTTTGAACTGTGAAATCTTCACAAACTTTCTGTTACCTTCATGATTCATGTTTTGAGCTTCCTTCCTCAGATTCCTCCTCGAACGTCTCGTCTTTGGTCTCTCAGGTGATGAAGTTGATGGTTTAGGTGCAAATTGTCTCACCAGCGGTTCAGGCACTGATGAATGATGGGATTTAGAGAGTCACAATGTTTTTACCTCAGCAAAATGCACTCTTGTCACATCTTAATAAACTTTCTCTTACCTTCATGATCCGTTTTCTTGTCACCCTTCTTCAGTTTATTTGCTGAAACTATCTGCTCTGATCTCTCAGGTGATGCAGTCGCGTGTTGAGGATCAACACGTATCACCAGCGGTTTAGGCACTGATGAATGAAGAGAAAGAGAGTTTCAACGTTTTACCTCGAAATATGTAATATTGTCATGTCTTTATAGAAAAATTCTTACCTTCATGATACATGTTTTCAGCTTCCTTCCTCCGTTTCCTCCGTTTCCTCCTTGAACGTCTCACCTCTGATCTCTCAGGTGTTGCAGTTGAGGGTTGAGGATCAGAACATAAAACCAACGGTTCCAGCCTTGACGGATGACGGGATTTTAACCTCTCAGCTGTTGAAGCTGGTGGGCATGGAGCGGCTTGTATCGGTGGAGGAGATAGTGAAAGTGTCAACGTATCGATGCTCAATGGAGAAGCATCTCGGGATTCCTTCCTAGACTTCGGTGTGGAGTCATCTTGACGCTGTGCTCCTCTCTGTTCTTGCTCCTGTACAGTGTTGGTTATAACTAGTTACTGAGTAATTAGTTACTGTAATTCAATTACTTTCCCCTTGAAAAAGTAAGTGATGGATTTCTCTTAGTTTTGCTGTGATTTAATTACAGTTTCTTCTGATGTAATTGAACTAAATACAGTGTAATATATTCAATAGTCGACATGACATTAACACTAAGTTTAAGTTTTAATGTATGCTTTAATGTATCCTTCTCACATTGGTATACTTTGGTCAGTTAATAAGAAAGATTGATGTAGTTATTTATTAGAAATAATTAATTTCGCCGTTCGATGTCTATCCTTGAATCACTTCTAATCAAGATTGATGTAGGATATAGAAAGTAATTAGGAATAAGTAATGAAATCTTTTTGGATGGAGTAATTTGTACGGTAATGTAATGACACTATTGAATATGTAATTAGTAATTATCACTGTTTCAGAGTAACTTACACAACACTGCTCCTGTGTTTGGTTGTATTCCGGATCTGGCGTCTCGTGGCCCAAGCATCCACAGTTCACTTGTCCCATGATGTGCAACTACACCAAACTAGCCTACTTACTTTAATACTAAACTTAAAATAAGTATTTATGCTACTTCTTTGCAAACCGCAAATGTAAAAGTAATCGCGAAAACAGACTAGTAACTCCTGCAGTCGCTCGCGCTGTCAACAAGTTTACTTTGATCTCTGACGTCATCGACAATATTAGTAACCAATGGAAACCAAAGCGATCCTTAAAAAAACAAAACATAAACCACTGAAATAAAGACATAAAATACAATAACCATTTAAATTGGAATGTTTTGTCTATTTGTAACAGCTGAAAGCATGAGTCAAACGTTTAACAAGCAGAGAACATCTAGCGACTTAATTTTTTTGAACTAAGTGTATTATTTAAACGAATCTGATCGATGAAATAAGCCGCTCGCGTTAAACATCCAAGTATCGCGAGATCACGCTGCTCCCGTTGACGCGCGATCTGCGCAGAGCAGCTGACGTGATTTACGTCTTGAGGTTTTCATTGTCGTTGATAAAAGTTCGGTGTGAGATTTATCAATAAAGTCGTAGACTCTACAAGAAGAGAAACGAATAAAACTCACATGTGAGCTCAGTCTCAGTATTATATACATTAGACGTTCAGCTCCATTCTAAAATTTACATGCAGATGTTTTGAGAGATTTCTTTTAACTCATGTGTGTCTTATTGAATATTCTCTCATGTTAGTAGCAGATGTGAGGGAGTATATATTGGTTTATAGTCTGCCTAAAGCAGCTCTAGAGTGTATTTTTTTCTGTATTTGCTTTAATATTATCTAAACTATGTTATGTCTTTATGAAGACAAGAAACTGGAAATGTAAATCCTTCTTATTCACTTTATTAATCAGCACTAACGGTCAGTTTAACATGCATGCACACGCTCAGTAATTCTTCTCACTCGTCTCTCCTTCCTATACACATCTATACAACTCAAGAAGTTTGAGTGCCATCTAGTGGTGCAATAATGTAACAACACCACAAACTATTTCTGTATTTGCTGTTATATCATTTAAACTAATGTGAAGTTTTTTCTTGAAAATGTTTATAATATATCGTGCTTGTTTTCTGTTTGTGTTTATTTCAGGTGGGTTTTGCACGAGCTGTGAACACCAGATGTCGCTCATCTCATCTACAGTCCCTGTGCCCAGTTGTTGCATAAAGCACCTAAAGTTTTTCCTAAGTGATTTCCCTTCACCAAAGACAATAGGAGGATAACTTAAGTAAAACTTGAGGTATATTTAAGGGCACGCTTAAGGGAAAATTACACTCAAGGTACTTTATGCAACCGGGGCCTGGACTTCACAGGTTGAGTGCGTGTCACATGTGCAGATATATTCTTGTTATCAGTGGCGTATTGTGTGAAATATTTAATTTCCATAAACATTTACGAAAACAGATTTATAAAACTAAATGACATAGAGGTTTAATGTATATAAATCACAGTGAAATGTATAAGGCTTTCTCTAAATGAATTTTTGGAGGCTATTAGTCCTGAGACGGCCTTAGAGGTTGAAAGTTTAAAATCATTCCTCCTCCTTCTTCTCTCATGAGCAGGTTTTAGAGGCGACGCACCGGTTTGGGTCCGGGCAGAATTCTGAACCTTGACACCGTTTTAGCGCCCACCACCTTCATTTCTGCCATAGAAAAGTTCTTGACGGATGCAGTGCCTAGCAGACATACACAGAAGAGTAACAGTAGAAGGATTCGATTGGCGAGTCCAACACAAATGAACTGTCTCAATGAACAAGATTAATTTGTGAGTGTATACTATAGTGTGAACTGTACCTGGGTGCTGCAGAGAATGCTATCAAAGCATGAGGTGATCTTCCCTTTGGCCTCTGTGGATCAAACCGCATGGGGTCAAACACCTGAAGAGAGAGACTGCAGACATCGTTCCCAATGTTTTCATTTAATATGTTTGAAATGTGTCTGAATGTGTCTTTAATTACAAATAAACTGCAGCTAAATAAATGTTTGGGCACACCTCATGAATACGTGTCACAATTTTTTACACGTTTTATGTTTTGTGTAGAAGTGACTGTCCAACTTTACAATTTTAATTTAAGTAGTTGCGAACGTTCAGTCGACTGTGTCTCAACATTTGAATGTTAGTGATAATTAAAGACTTAATTTACCTCAAAACTAGCATGATGAGGCAAACTAAAATCTATACATTATACCGATAAACATGTTTTTTCCTATCCTTTCCAATAAAAATCCTCCATACTGACACATCCCAAAGCAACACAAATTACGCTTTTAAAAAACCACAGGAAAAATGGATATTTAAAAAAACTTCTAGCCTATATTAAGGAAAGTGACTCACAGTGTGTTTGTGTCTACTTTGTTGACCTTTGACCTTGTAAGTACTTTATTATTATTAATGCCAATATAACACACAGAAACTATTGAAAACAATATTGATAGTTACACTTCACAAGAAATCATAATCATACAAGGAAGAAGAGAAAAAATTTAAATAACTTAAGGCAGAGGGAGGAATTATATAAGACGGAACCTAAAGAGCAATTTTTGACTTTTAAATATTTTTTGTTCTTTATGCCCACAAAGGATTTAACTTAGGCATTAAAATCAACCCAAAAATTGACAATAGTAGATTTTTCCAAACATTTGCATTTGGGAATAAATCATTTACCAAGTATAATAGCATTTTTTAACAATATATTGAAAACTATAGAAAAGTATAGAATAATATCAAAAGAATTCAAATATGTCCTGATTTTTTTTTGTGAGAGATACTGTGCAAAACTAATTCCAAAAAGATTTAATGAAAACACATTCACAAAAACTATGAATAATTGTTTCTTCCATAATAAAGAATGTTCATTTTCAATATTTTGCTAGATTGCGATAAGTACTATTACAGGGATAACATCTACAGTATGTAATATTTTCAAAAATATGTTTTCAAAAGAAGACAAGTTTATTCATTGCACACATGTTAAGTAAAACTGTACAGGAGGGAAATTTGCACATACTTATTTTATTGCACATATAGACATTTTTTTTGCACACATACTTCATTTTTTAACACATATACTTCATTTATAACACATATATCTCATTTTTTAACACATATACTTCATTTTTTTTTGCACATATACTTCATTTTTTAACACATATACCTCATTTTTTAACACATATACTTCATTTTTTTTTTGCACATATACTTCATTTTTTAACACATATACCTCATTTTTTAACACATATACTTCATTTTTTAACACATATACCTCATTTTTTTTTTGCACATATACTTCATTTTTTTACACATACTTATTTTTATCACACATAAACTTAATTATTTTGCACATAAACTTAATTATTTTCCACATAAGTTATAGAAGGAGTATGGGGATATAGTTAGAGTTGTTCTTATTAACACACAAATGCTTCAATGCTGGACTGTTCAAGTATCTCTCCCGCAGTAACTGTGTTTCTGTTATTTCCCTTTCTTTTCTCATTTTCTTCTCCCGTCGTTCTTTGGTCTTTTTCTCAACCCAGTTATGAAGAACAAATAATCCTTTAGTTTTGCTGGCAGCTTTTGTCTTCTCTGGACCATTCAGGGGATCTTGGGTATCTCCAGCGGGACCACAAGGACCTGTCATGATGATGTTTTCATGAGCGTCTGTCTCCTTCTGAAGGGTTTGTTGTTTGTCAGCGTTGCTCTCTGGATGGGATTTTTTCACAGGTCTCTCCTGCTTCTCTGGAGCTTCTGGCTGGACTTCATCCCCTTCACTTTCACTCTCCTGCATTTCCGTGTTCTCCATCCAACAAAACATCGGTTGATTTTTTGTCATGGGCTTCGGTCTTCTGTGTCTGGGGTCCTTCAGCTCAAATGGAGAGATGAACTCCACCTCAGGCTCATCAAACTCGCTGTTATCATTCATGTCCATGAGGATGAGATCAGAATGTGATGAAGGTGCTGACAGTAATATCGCCTCGGTATATTCATACGGGATGTACGGAGATGATGCTGAAGAATGAAGACATTGAAAGAGTCACAATGTTTTTATCTCGACACAATGAACTATCTCGTCACATATGATACACTTTCTCTTACCTTCGTGGTCCGTTTTTTTGCCACTGTTCAGTTTCTTCTCTGATCTTTCACTCTCCAGCATCTCTGTGTTCTCCTCCATCCAACTAAACATGGGTTGTTTTTTCCTGATGGGCTTAGGTCTCCTTTGTCTGGTGTCCTTCAGCCCAAATGGAGAGATGATATGCACCTCATCTTCCTCTTCAATGTCCACGAGGACCAGGTGTGTAAAGAGATCAAACCGTGACGTGACCAGCGGTTCAGGCCCAGTTGGAGCTGGTGTTGGTGGACCAGCTGATATTGGCAAAGGAGATGAAGTGAGTCTTGATTTTTTTAGTTTCGTCTTGTCATACATCACTAGATTTTCTCTTACCTTCATATTTTGTCACCTCCGTCTGTTCAGGATTCCGCTCGGGTGAGGCAGATCTATGAAACCCTGATGAATGAAGAGATGGAGAGAGTCTCAAGGTTTTACCTCAACATACAAAGTGTTTGAACTGTGAAATCTTCACAAACTTTCTGTTACCTTCATGATTCATGTTTTGAGCTTCCTTCCTCAGATTCCTCCTTGAACGTCTCGTCTTTGGTCTCTCAGGTGATGAAGTTGATGGTTTAGGTGCAAATTGTCTCACCAGCGGTTCAGGCACTGATGAATGATGGGATTTAGAGAGTCACAATGTTTTTACCTCAACATACAAAGTGTTTGAACTGTGAAATCTTCATAAACTTTCTGTTACCTTCATGATTCATGTTTTGAGCTTCCTTCCTCAGATTCCTCCTCGAACGTCTCGTCTTTGGTCTCTCAGGTGATGAAGTTGATGGTTTAGGTGCAAAATGTCTCACCAGCCGTTCAGGCACTGATGAATGATGGGATTTAGAGAGTCACAATGTTTTTACCTCAGCAAAATGCACTCTTGTCACATCTTAATAAACTTTCTCTTACCTTCATGATCCGTTTTCTTGTCACCCTTCTTCAGTTTATTTGCTGAAACTATCTGCTCTGATCTCTCAGGTGATGCAGTCGCGTGTTGAGGATCAACACGTATCACCAGCGGTTTAGGCACTGATGAATGAAGAGAAAGAGAGTTTCAACGTTTTACCTCGAAATATGTAATATTGTCATGTCTTTATAGAAAAATTCTTACCTTGATGATACATGTTTTCAGCTTCCTTCCTCCGTTTCCTCCGTTTCCTCCTTGAACGTCTCACCTCTGATCTCTCAGGTGTTGCAGTTGAGGGTTGAGGATCAGAACATAAAACCAACGGTTCCAGCCTTGACGGATGACGGGATTTTAACCTCTCAGCTGTTGAAGCTGGTGGGCATGGAGCGGCTTGTATCGGTGGAGGAGATAGTGAAAGTGTCAACGTATCGATGCTCAATGGAGAAGCATCTCGGGATTCCTTCCTAGACTTCGGTGTGGAGTCATCTTGACGCTGTGCTCCTCTCTGTTCTTGCTCCTGTACAGTGTTGGTTATAACTAGTTACTGAGTAATTAGTTACTGTAATTCAATTACTTTCCCCTTGAAAAAGTAAGTGATGGATTTCTCTTAGTTTTGCTGTGATTTAATTACAGTTTCTTCTGATGTAATTGAACTAAATACAGTGTAATATATTCAATAGTCTACATGACATTAACACTAAGTTTAAGTTTTAATGTATGCTTTAATGTATCCTTCTCACATTGGTATACTTTGGTCAGTTAATAAGAATGATTAATGTAGTTATTTATTAGAAATAATTAATTTCGCCGTTCCATGTCTATCCTTGAATCACTTCTAATCAAGATTGATGTAGGATATAGAAAGTAATTAGGAATAAGTAATGAAATCTTTTTGGGTGGAGTAATTTGTACGGTAATGTAATGACACTATTGAATATGTAATTAGTAATTATCACTGTTTCAGAGTAACTTACACAACACTGCTCCTGTGTTTGGTTGTATTCCGGATCTGGCGTCTCGTGGCCCAAGCATCCACAGTTCACTTGTCCCATGATGTGCAACTACACCAAACTAGCCTACTTACTTTAATACTAAACTTAAAATAAGTATTTATGCTACTTCTTTGCAAACCGCAAATGTAAAAGTAATCGCGAAAACAGACTAGTAACTCCTGCAGTCGCTCGCGCTGTCAACAAGTTTACTTTGATCTCTGACGTCATCGACAATATTAGTAACCAATGGAAACCAAAGCGATCCTTAAAAAAACAAAACATAAACCACTGAAATAAAGACATAAAATACAATAACCATTTAAATTGGAATGTTTTGTCTATTTGTAACAGCTGAAAGCATGAGTCAAACGTTTAACAAGCAGAGAACATCTAGCGACTTAATTTTTTTGAACTAAGTGTATTATTTAAACGAATCTGATCGATGAAATAAGCCGCTCGCGTTAAACATCCAAGTATCGCGAGATCACGCTGCTCCCGTTGACGCGCGATCTGCGCAGAGCAGCTGACGTGATTTACGTCTTGAGGTTTTCATTGTCGTTGATAAAAGTTCGGTGTGAGATTTATCAATAAAGTCGTAGACTCTACAAGAAGAGAAACGAATAAAACTCACATGTGAGCTCAGTCTCAGTATTATATACATTAGACGTTCAGCTCCATTCTAAAATTTACATGCAGATGTTTTGAGAGATTTCTTTTAACTCATGTGTGTCTTATTGAATATTCTCTCATGTTAGTAGCAGATGTGAGGGAGTATATATTGGTTTATAGTCTGCCTAAAGCAGCTCTAGAGTGTATTTTTTTCTGTATTTGCTTTAATATTATCTAAACTATGTTATGTCTTTATGAAGACAAGAAACTGGAAATGTAAATCCTTCTTATTCACTTTATTAATCAGCACTAACGGTCAGTTTAACATGCATGCACACGCTCAGTAATTCTTCTCACTCGTCTCTCCTTCCTATACACATCTATACAACTCAAGAAGTTTGAGTGCCATCTAGTGGTGCAATAATGTAACAACACCACAAACTATTTCTGTATTTGCTGTTATATCATTTAAACTAATGTGAAGTTTTTTCTTGAAAATGTTTATAATATATCGTGCTTGTTTTCTGTTTGTGTTTATTTCAGGTGGGTTTTGCACGAGCTGTGCACACCAGATGTCGCTCATCTCATCTACAGTCCCTGTGCCCAGTTGTTGCATAAAGCACCTAAAGTTTTTCCTAAGTGATTTCCCTTCACCAAAGACAATAGGAGGATAACTTAAGTAAAACTTGAGGTATATTTAAGGGCACGCTTAAGGGAAAATTACACTCAAGGTACTTTATGCAACCGGGGCCTGGACTTCACAGGTTGAGTGCGTGTCACATGTGCAGATATATTCTTGTTATCAGTGGCGTATTGTGTGAAATATTTAATTTCCATAAACATTTACGAAAACAGATTTATAAAACTAAATGACATAGAGGTTTAATGTATATAAATCACAGTGAAATGTATAAGGCTTTCTCTAAATGAATTTTTGGAGGCTATTAGTCCTGAGACGGCGTTAGAGGTTGAAAGTTTAAAATCATTCCTCCTCCTTCTTCTCTCATGAGCAGGTTTTAGAGGCGACGCACCGGTTTGGGTCCGGGCAGAATTCTGAACCTTGACACCGTTTTAGCGCCCACCACCTTCATTTCTGCCATAGAAAAGTTCTTGACGGATGCAGTGCCTAGCAGACATACACAGAAGAGTAACAGTAGAAGGATTCGATTGGCGAGTCCAACACAAATGAACTGTCTCAATGAACAAGATTAATTTGTGAGTGTATACTATAGTGTGAACTGTACCTGGGTGCTGCAGAGAATGCTATCAAAGCATGAGGTGATCTTCCCTTTGGCCTCTGTGGATCAAACCGCATGGGGTCAAACACCTGAAGAGAGAGACTGCAGACATCGTTCCCAATGTTTTCATTTAATATGTTTGAAATGTGTCTGAATGTGTCTTTAATTACAAATAAACTGCAGCTAAATAAATGTTTGGGCACACCTCATGAATACGTGTCACAATTTTTTACACGTTTTATGTTTTGTGTAGAAGTGACTGTCCAACTTTACAATTTTAATTTAAGTAGTTGCGAACGTTCAGTCGACTGTGTCTCAACATTTGAATGTTAGTGATAATTAAAGACTTAATTTACCTCAAAACTAGCATGATGAGGCAAACTAAAATCTATACATTATACCGATAAACATGTTTTTTCCTATCCTTTCCAATAAAAATCCTCCATACTGACACAACCCAAAGCAACACAAATTACGCTTTTAAAAAACCACAGGAAAAATGGATATTTAAAAAAAATTCTAGCCTATATTAAGGAAAGTGACTCACAGTGTGTTTGTGTCTACTTTGTTGACCTTTGACCTTGTAAGTACTTTATTATTATTAATGCCAATATAACACACAGAAACTATTGAAAACAATATTGATAGTTACACTTCACAAGAAATCATAATCATACAAGGAAGAAGAGAAAACATTTAAATAACTTAAGGCAGAGGGAGGAATTATATAAGATGGAACCTAAAGAGCAATTTTTGACTCTTAAATATTTTTGTTCTTTATGCCCACAAAGGATTTAACTTAGGCATTAAAATCAACCCAAAAATTGGCAATAGTAGATTTTTCCAAACATTTGCATTTGGGAATAAATCATTTACCAAGTATAATAGCATTTTTTAACAATATATTGAAAACTATAGAAAAGTATAGAATAACATCAAAAGAATTCAAATATGTCCTGATTTTTTTTTGTGAGAGATACTGTGCAAAACTAATTCCAAAAAGATTTAATGAAAACACATTCACAAAAACTATGAATAATTGTTTCTTCCATAATAAAGAATGTTCATTTTCAATATTTTGCTAGATTGCGATAAGTACTATTACAGGGATAACATCTACAGTATGTAATATTTTCAAAAATATGTTTTCAAAAGAAGACAAGTTTATTCATTGCACACATGTTAAGTAAAACTGTACAGGAGGGAAATTTGCACATACTTATTTTATTGCACATATAGACATTTTTTTTGCACACATACTTCATTTTTTAACACATATACTTCATTTATAACACATATATCTCATTTTTTAACACATATACTTCATTTTTTTTTGCACATATACTTCATTTTTTAACACATATACCTCATTTTTTAACACATATACTTCATTTTTTAACACATATACCTCATTTTTTTTTTCCACATATACTTCATTTTTTTACACATACTTATTTTTATCACACATAAACTTAATTATTTTGCACATAAACTTAATTATTTTCCACATAAGTTATAGAAGGAGTATGGGGATATAGTTAGAGTTGTTCTTATTAACACACAAATGCTTCAATGCTGGACTGTTCAAGTATCTCTCCCGCAGTAACTGTGTTTCTGTTATTTCCCTTTCTTTTCTCATTTTCTTCTCCCGTCGTTCTTTGGTCTTTTTCTCAACCCAGTTATGAAGAACAAATAATCCTTTAGTTTTGCTGGCAGCTTTTGTCTTCTCTGGACCATTCAGGGGATCTTGGGTATCTCCAGCGGGACCACAAGGACCTGTCATGATGATGTTTTCATGAGCGTCTGTCTCCTTCTGAAGGGTTTGTTGTTTGTCAGCGTTGCTCTCTGGATGGGATTTTTTCACAGGTCTCTCCTGCTTCTCTGGAGCTTCTGGCTGGACTTCATCCCCTTCACTTTCACTCTCCTGCATTTCCGTGTTCTCCATCCAACAAAACATCGGTTGATTTTTTGTCATGGGCTTCGGTCTTCTGTGTCTGGGGTCCTTCAGCTCAAATGGAGAGATGAACTCCACCTCAGGCTCATCAAACTCGCTGTTATCATTCATGTCCATGAGGATGAGATCAGAATGTGATGAAGGTGCTGACAGTGATATCGCCTCGGTATATTCATACGGGATGTACGGAGATGATGCTGAAGAATGAAGACATTGAAAGAGTCACAATGTTTTTATCTCGACACAATGAACTATCTCGTCACATATGATACACTTTCTCTTACCTTCGTGGTCCGTTTTTTTGCCACTGTTCAGTTTCTTCTCTGATCTTTCACTCTCCAGCATCTCTGTGTTCTCCTCCATCCAACTAAACATGGGTTGTTTTTTCCTGATGGGCTTAGGTCTCCTTTGTCTGGTGTCCTTCAGCCCAAATGGAGAGATGATATGCACCTCATCTTCCTCTTCAATGTCCACGAGGACCAGGTGTGTAAAGAGATCAAACCGTGACGTGACCAGCGGTTCAGGCCCAGTTGGAGCTGGTGTTGGTGGACCAGCTGATATTGGCAAAGGAGATGAAGTGAGTCTTGATTTTTTTAGTTTCGTCTTGTCATACATCACTAGATTTTCTCTTACCTTCATATTTTGTCACCTCCGTCTGTTCAGGATTCCGGTCGGGTGAGGCAGATCTATGAAACCCTGATGAATGAAGAGATGGAGAGAGTCTCAAGGTTTTACCTCAACATACAAAGTGTTTGAACTGTGAAATCTTCACAAACTTTCTGTTACCTTCATGATTCATGTTTTGAGCTTCCTTCCTCAGATTCCTCCTTGAACGTCTCGTCTTTGGTCTCTCAGGTGATGAAGTTGATGGTTTAGGTGCAAATTGTCTCACCAGCGGTTCAGGCACTGATGAATGATGGGATTTAGAGAGTCACAATGTTTTTACCTCAACATACAAAGTGTTTGAACTGTGAAATCTTCATAAACTTTCTGTTACCTTCATGACTCATGTTTTGAGCTTCCTTCCTCAGATTCCTCCTCGAACGTCTCGTCTTTGGTCTCTCAGGTGATGAAGTTGATGGTTTAGGTGCAAAATGTCTCACCAGCCGTTCAGGCACTGATGAATGATGGGATTTAGAGAGTCACAATGTTTTTACCTCAGCAAAATGCACTCTTGTCACATCTTAATAAACTTTCTCTTACCTTCATGATCCGTTTTCTTGTCACCCTTCTTCAGTTTATTTGCTGAAACTATCTGCTCTGATCTCTCAGGTGATGCAGTCGCGTGTTGAGGATCAACACGTATCACCAGCGGTTTAGGCACTGATGAATGAAGAGAAAGAGAGTTTCAACGTTTTACCTCGAAATATGTAATATTGTCATGTCTTTATAGAAAAATTCTTACCTTGATGATACATGTTTTCAGCTTCCTTCCTCCGTTTCCTCCGTTTCCTCCTTGAACGTCTCACCTCTGATCTCTCAGGTGTTGCAGTTGAGGGTTGAGGATCAGAACATAAAACCAACGGTTCCAGCCTTGACGGATGACGGGATTTTAACCTCTCAGCTGTTGAAGCTGGTGGGCATGGAGCGGCTTGTATCGGTGGAGGAGATAGTGAAAGTGTCAACGTATCGATGCTCAATGGAGAAGCATCTCGGGATTCCTTCCTAGACTTCGGTGTGGAGTCATCTTGACGCTGTGCTCCTCTCTGTTCTTGCTCCTGTACAGTGTTGGTTATAACTAGTTACTGAGTAATTAGTTACTGTAATTCAATTACTTTCCCCTTGAAAAAGTAAGTGATGGATTTCTCTTAGTTTTGCTGTGATTTAATTACAGTTTCTTCTGATGTAATTGAACTAAATACAGTGTAATATATTCAATAGTCGACATGACATTAACACTAAGTTTAAGTTTTAATGTATGCTTTAATGTATCCTTCTCACATTGGTATACTTTGGTCAGTTAATAAGAATGATTGATGTAGTTATTTATTAGAAATAATTAATTTCGCCGTTCGATGTCTATCCTTGAATCACTTCTAATCAAGATTGATGTAGGATATAGAAAGCAATTAGGAATAAGTAATGAAATCTTTTTGGATGGAGTAATTTGTACGGTAATGTAATGACACTATTGAATATGTAATTAGTAATTATCACTGTTTCAGAGTAACTTACACAACACTGCTCCTGTGTTTGGTTGTATTCCGGATCTGGCGTCTCGTGGCCCAAGCATCCACAGTTCACTTGTCCCATGATGTGCAACTACACCAAACTAGCCTACTTACTTTAATACTAAACTTAAAATAAGTATTTATGCTACTTCTTTGCAAACCGCAAATGTAAAAGTAATCGCGAAAACAGACTAGTAACTCCTGCAGTCGCTCGCGCTGTCAACAAGTTTACTTTGATCTCTGACGTCATCGACAATATTAGTAACCAATGGAAACCAAAGCGATCCTTAAAAAAACAAAACATAAACCACTGAAATAAAGACATAAAATACAATAACCATTTAAATTGGAATGTTTTGTCTATTTGTAACAGCTGAAAGCATGAGTCAAACGTTTAACAAGCAGAGAACATCTAGCGACTTAATTTTTTTGAACTAAGTGTATTATTTAAACGAATCTGATCGATGAAATAAGCCGCTCGCGTTAAACATCCAAGTATCGCGAGATCACGCTGCTCCCGTTGACGCGCGATCTGCGCAGAGCAGCTGACGTGATTTACGTCTTGAGGTTTTCATTGTCGTTGATAAAAGTTCGGTGTGAGATTTATCAATAAAGTCGTAGACTCTACAAGAAGAGAAACGAATAAAACTCACATGTGAGCTCAGTCTCAGTATTATATACATTAGACGTTCAGCTCCATTCTAAAATTTACATGCAGATGTTTTGAGAGATTTCTTTTAACTCATGTGTGTCTTATTGAATATTCTCTCATGTTAGTAGCAGATGTGAGGGAGTATATATTGGTTTATAGTCTGCCTAAAGCAGCTCTAGAGTGTATTTTTTTCTGTATTTGCTTTAATATTATCTAAACTATGTTATGTCTTTATGAAGACAAGAAACTGGAAATGTAAATCCTTCTTATTCACTTTATTAATCAGCACTAACGGTCAGTTTAACATGCATGCACACGCTCAGTAATTCTTCTCACTCGTCTCTCCTTCCTATACACATCTATACAACTCAAGAAGTTTGAGTGCCATCTAGTGGTGCAATAATGTAACAACACCACAAACTATTTCTGTATTTGCTGTTATATCATTTAAACTAATGTGAAGTTTTTTCTTGAAAATGTTTATAATATATCGTGCTTGTTTTCTGTTTGTGTTTATTTCAGGTGGGTTTTGCACGAGCTGTGCACACCAGATGTCGCTCATCTCATCTACAGTCCCTGTGCCCAGTTGTTGCATAAAGCACCTAAAGTTTTTCCTAAGTGATTTCCCTTCACCAAAGACAATAGGAGGATAACTTAAGTAAAACTTGAGGTATATTTAAGGGCACGCTTAAGGGAAAATTACACTCAAGGTACTTTATGCAACCGGGGCCTGGACTTCACAGGTTGAGTGCGTGTCACATGTGCAGATATATTCTTGTTATCAGTGGCGTATTGTGTGAAATATTTAATTTCCATAAACATTTACGAAAACAGATTTATAAAACTAAATGACATAGAGGTTTAATGTATATAAATCACAGTGAAATGTATAAGGCTTTCTCTAAATGAATTTTTGGAGGCTATTAGTCCTGAGACGGCGTTAGAGGTTGAAAGTTTAAAATCATTCCTCCTCCTTCTTCTCTCATGAGCAGGTTTTAGAGGCGACGCACCGGTTTGGGTCCGGGCAGAATTCTGAACCTTGACACCGTTTTAGCGCCCACCACCTTCATTTCTGCCATAGAAAAGTTCTTGACGGATGCAGTGCCTAGCAGACATACACAGAAGAGTAACAGTAGAAGGATTCGATTGGCGAGTCCAACACAAATGAACTGTCTCAATGAACAAGATTAATTTGTGAGTGTATACTATAGTGTGAACTGTACCTGGGTGCTGCAGAGAATGCTATCAAAGCATGAGGTGATCTTCCCTTTGGCCTCTGTGGATCAAACCGCATGGGGTCAAACACCTGAAGAGAGAGACTGCAGACATCGTTCCCAATGTTTTCATTTAATATGTTTGAAATGTGTCTGAATGTGTCTTTAATTACAAATAAACTGCAGCTAAATAAATGTTTGGGCACACCTCATGAATACGTGTCACAATTTCTTACACGTTTTATGTTTTGTGTAGAAGTGACTGTCCAACTTTACAATTTTAATTTAAGTAGTTGCGAACGTTCAGTCGACTGTGTCTCAACATTTGAATGTTAGTGATAATTAAAGACTTAATTTACCTCAAAACTAGCATGATGAGGCAAACTAAAATCTATACATTATACCGATAAACATGTTTTTTCCTATCCTTTCCAATAAAAATCCTCCATACTGACACAACCCAAAGCAACACAAATTACGCTTTTAAAAAACCACAGGAAAAATGGATATTTAAAAAAAATTCTAGCCTATATTAAGGAAAGTGACTCACAGTGTGTTTGTGTCTACTTTGTTGACCTTTGACCTTGTAAGTACTTTATTATTATTAATTCCAATATAACACACAGAAACTATTGAAAACAATATTGATAGTTACACTTCACAAGAAATCATAATCATACAAGGAAGAAGAGAAAACATTTAAATAACTTAAGGCAGAGGGAGGAATTATATAAGATGGAACCTAAAGAGCAATTTTTGACTTTTAAATATTTTTTGTTCTTTATGCCCACAAAGGATTTAACTTAGGCATTAAAATCAACCCAAAAATTGGCAATAGTAGATTTTTCCAAACATTTGCATTTGGGAATAAATCATTTACCAAGTATAATAGCATTTTTTAACAATATATTGAAAACTATAGAAAAGTATAGAATAATATCAAAAGAATTCAAATATGTCCTGATTTTTTTTTGTGAGAGATACTGTGCAAAACTAATTCCAAAAAGATTTAATGAAAACACATTCACAAAAACTATGAATAATTGTTTCTTCCATAATAAAGAATGTTCATTTTCAATATTTTGCTAGATTGCGATAAGTACTATTACAGGGATAACATCTACAGTATGTAATATTTTCAAAAATATGTTTTCAAAAGAAGACAAGTTTATTCATTGCACACATGTTAAGTAAAACTGTACAGGAGGGAAATTTGCACATACTTATTTTATTGCACATATAGACATTTTTTTTGCACACATACTTCATTTTTTAACACATATACTTCATTTATAACACATATATCTCATTTTTTAACACATATACTTCATTTTTTTTTGCACATATACTTCATTTTTTAACACATATACCTCATTTTTTAACACATATACTTCATTTTTTTTGCACATATACTTCATTTTTTAACACATATACCTCATTTTTTAACACATATACTTCATTTTTTAACACATATACATCATTTTTTTTTTGCACATATACTTCATTTTTTTACACATACTTATATTTATCACACATAAACTTAATTATTTTGCACATAAACTTAATTATTTTCCACATAAGTTATAGAAGGAGTATGGGGATATAGTTAGAGTTGTTCTTATTAACACACAAATGCTTCAATGCTGGACTGTTCAAGTATCTCTCCCGCAGTAACTGTGTTTCTGTTATTTCCCTTTCTTTTCTCATTTTCTTCTCCCGTCGTTCTTTGGTCTTTTTCTCAACCCAGTTATGAAGAACAAATAATCCTTTAGTTTTGCTGGCAGCTTTTGTCTTCTCTGGACCATTCAGGGGATCTTGGGTATCTCCAGCGGGACCACAAGGACCTGTCATGATGATGTTTTCATGAGCGTCTGTCTCCTTCTGAAGGGTTTGTTGTTTGTCAGCGTTGCTCTCTGGATGGGATTTTTTCACAGGTCTCTCCTGCTTCTCTGGAGCTTCTGGCTGGACTTCATCCCCTTCACTTTCACTCTCCTGCATTTCCGTGTTCTCCATCCAACAAAACATCGGTTGATTTTTTGTCATGGGCTTCGGTCTTCTGTGTCTGGGGTCCTTCAGCTCAAATGGAGAGATGAACTCCACCTCAGGCTCATCAAACTCGCTGTTATCATTCATGTCCATGAGGATGAGATCAGAATGTGATGAAGGTGCTGACAGTGATATCGCCTCGGTATATTCATACGGGATGTACGGAGATGATGCTGAAGAATGAAGACATTGAAAGAGTCACAATGTTTTTATCTCGACACAATGAACTATCTCGTCACATATGATACACTTTCTCTTACCTTCGTGGTCCGTTTTTTTGCCACTGTTCAGTTTCTTCTCTGATCTTTCACTCTCCAGCATCTCTGTGTTCTCCTCCATCCAACTAAACATGGGTTGTTTTTTCCTGATGGGCTTAGGTCTCCTTTGTCTGGTGTCCTTCAGCCCAAATGGAGAGATGATATGCACCTCATCTTCCTCTTCAATGTCCACGAGGACCAGGTGTGTAAAGAGATCAAACCGTGACGTGACCAGCGGTTCAGGCCCAGTTGGAGCTGGTGTTGGTGGACCAGCTGATATTGGCAAAGGAGATGAAGTGAGTCTTGATTTTTTTAGTTTCGTCTTGTCATACATCACTAGATTTTCTCTTACCTTCATATTTTGTCACCTCCGTCTGTTCAGGATTCCGGTCGGGTGAGGCAGATCTATGAAACCCTGATGAATGAAGAGATGGAGAGAGTCTCAAGGTTTTACCTCAACATACAAAGTGTTTGAACTGTGAAATCTTCACAAACTTTCTGTTACCTTCATGATTCATGTTTTGAGCTTCCTTCCTCAGATTCCTCCTCGAACGTCTCGTCTTTGGTCTCTCAGGTGATGAAGTTGATGGTTTAGGTGCAAATTGTCTCACCAGCGGTTCAGGCACTGATGAATGATGGGATTTAGAGAGTCACAATGTTTTTACCTCAGCAAAATGCACTCTTGTCACATCTTAATAAACTTTCTCTTACCTTCATGATCCGTTTTCTTGTCACCCTTCTTCAGTTTATTTGCTGAAACTATCTGCTCTGATCTCTCAGGTGATGCAGTCGCGTGTTGAGGATCAACACGTATCACCAGCGGTTTAGGCACTGATGAATGAAGAGAAAGAGAGTTTCAACGTTTTACCTCGAAATATGTAATATTGTCATGTCTTTATAGAAAAATTCTTACCTTCATGATACATGTTTTCAGCTTCCTTCCTCCGTTTCCTCCGTTTCCTCCTTGAACGTCTCACCTCTGATCTCTCAGGTGTTGCAGTTGAGGGTTGAGGATCAGAACATAAAACCAACGGTTCCAGCCTTGACGGATGACGGGATTTTAACCTCTCAGCTGTTGAAGCTGGTGGGCATGGAGCGGCTTGTATCGGTGGAGGAGATAGTGAAAGTGTCAACGTATCGATGCTCAATGGAGAAGCATCTCGGGATTCCTTCCTAGACTTCGGTGTGGAGTCATCTTGACGCTGTGCTCCTCTCTGTTCTTGCTCCTGTACAGTGTTGGTTATAACTAGTTACTGAGTAATTAGTTACTGTAATTCAATTACTTTCCCCTTGAAAAAGTAAGTGATGGATTTCTCTTAGTTTTGCTGTGATTTAATTACAGTTTCTTCTGATGTAATTGAACTAAATACAGTGTAATATATTCAATAGTCGACATGACATTAACACTAAGTTTAAGTTTTAATGTATGCTTTAATGTATCCTTCTCACATTGGTATACTTTGGTCAGTTAATAAGAAAGATTGATGTAGTTATTTATTAGAAATAATTAATTTCGCCGTTCGATGTCTATCCTTGAATCACTTCTAATCAAGATTGATGTAGGATATAGAAAGTAATTAGGAATAAGTAATGAAATCTTTTTGGATGGAGTAATTTGTACGGTAATGTAATGACACTATTGAATATGTAATTAGTAATTATCACTGTTTCAGAGTAACTTACACAACACTGCTCCTGTGTTTGGTTGTATTCCGGATCTGGCGTCTCGTGGCCCAAGCATCCACAGTTCACTTGTCCCATGATGTGCAACTACACCAAACTAGCCTACTTACTTTAATACTAAACTTAAAATAAGTATTTATGCTACTTCTTTGCAAACCGCAAATGTAAAAGTAATCGCGAAAACAGACTAGTAACTCCTGCAGTCGCTCGCGCTGTCAACAAGTTTACTTTGATCTCTGACGTCATCGACAATATTAGTAACCAATGGAAACCAAAGCGATCCTTAAAAAAACAAAACATAAACCACTGAAATAAAGACATAAAATACAATAACCATTTAAATTGGAATGTTTTGTCTATTTGTAACAGCTGAAAGCATGAGTCAAACGTTTAACAAGCAGAGAACATCTAGCGACTTAATTTTTTGAACTAAGTGTATTATTTAAACGAATCTGATCGATGAAATAAGCCGCTCGCGTTAAACATCCAAGTATCGCGAGATCACGCTGCTCCCGTTGACGCGCGATCTGCGCAGAGCAGCTGACGTGATTTACGTCTTGAGGTTTTCATTGTCGTTGATAAAAGTTCGGTGTGAGATTTATCAATAAAGTCGTAGACTCTACAAGAAGAGAAACGAATAAAACTCACATGTGAGCTCAGTCTCAGTATTATATACATTAGACGTTCAGCTCCATTCTAAAATTTACATGCAGATGTTTTGAGAGATTTCTTTTAACTCATGTGTGTCTTATTGAATATTCTCTCATGTTAGTAGCAGATGTGAGGGAGTATATATTGGTTTATAGTCTGCCTAAAGCAGCTCTAGAGTGTATTTTTTTCTGTATTTGCTTTAATATTATCTAAACTATGTTATGTCTTTATGAAGACAAGAAACTGGAAATGTAAATCCTTCTTATTCACTTTATTAATCAGCACTAACGGTCAGTTTAACATGCATGCACACGCTCAGTAATTCTTCTCACTCGTCTCTCCTTCCTATACACATCTATACAACTCAAGAAGTTTGAGTGCCATCTAGTGGTGCAATAATGTAACAACACCACAAACTATTTCTGTATTTGCTGTTATATCATTTAAACTAATGTGAAGTTTTTTCTTGAAAATGTTTATAATATATCGTGCTTGTTTTCTGTTTGTGTTTATTTCAGGTGGGTTTTGCACGAGCTGTGAACACCAGATGTCGCTCATCTCATCTACAGTCCCTGTGCCCAGTTGTTGCATAAAGCACCTAAAGTTTTTCCTAAGTGATTTCCCTTCACCAAAGACAATAGGAGGATAACTTAAGTAAAACTTGAGGTATATTTAAGGGCACGCTTAAGGGAAAATTACACTCAAGGTGCTTTATGCAACCGGGGCCTGGACTTCACAGGTTGAGTGCGTGTCACATGTGCAGATATATTCTTGTTATCAGTGGCGTATTGTGTGAAATATTTAATTTTCATAAACATTTACGAAAACAGATTTATAAAACTAAATGACATAGAGGTTTAATGTATATAAATCACAGTGAAATGTATAAGGCTTTCTCTAAATGAATTTTTGGAGGCTATTAGTCCTGAGACGGCGTTAGAGGTTGAAAGTTTAAAATCATTCCTCCTCCTTCTTCTCTCATGAGCAGGTTTTAGAGGCGACGCACCGGTTTGGGTCCGGGCAGAATTCTGAACCTTGACACCGTTTTAGCGCCCACCACCTTCATTTCTGCCATAGAAAAGTTCTTGACGGATGCAGTGCCTAGCAGACATACACAGAAGAGTAACAGTAGAAGGATTCGATTGGCGAGTCCAACACAAATGAACTGTCTCAATGAACAAGATTAATTTGTGAGTGTATACTATAGTGTGAACTGTACCTGGGTGCTGCAGAGAATGCTATCAAAGCATGAGGTGATCTTCCCTTTGGCCTCTGTGGATCAAACCGCATGGGGTCAAACACCTGAAGAGAGAGACTGCAGACATCGTTCCCAATGTTTTCATTTAATATGTTTGAAATGTGTCTGAATGTGTCTTTAATTACAAATAAACTGCAGCTAAATAAATGTTTGGGCACACCTCATGAATACGTGTCACAATTTTTTACACGTTTTATGTTTTGTGTAGAAGTGACTGTCCAACTTTACAATTTTAATTTAAGTAGTTGCGAACGTTCAGTCGACTGTGTCTCAACATTTGAATGTTAGTGATAATTAAAGACTTAATTTACCTCAAAACTAGCATGATGAGGCAAACTAAAATCTATACATTATACCGATAAACATGTTTTTTCCTATCCTTTCCAATAAAAATCCTCCATACTGACACAACCCAAAGCAACACAAATTACGCTTTTAAAAAACCACAGGAAAAATGGATATTTAAAAAAAATTCTAGCCTATATTAAGGAAAGTGACTCACAGTGTGTTTGTGTCTACTTTGTTGACCTTTGACCTTGTAAGTACTTTATTATTATTAATGCCAATATAACACACAGAAACTATTGAAAACAATATTGATAGTTACACTTCACAAGAAATCATAATCATACAAGGAAGAAGAGAAAACATTTAAATAACTTAAGGCAGAGGGAGGAATTATATAAGATGGAACCTAAAGAGCAATTTTTGACTCTTAAATATTTTTGTTCTTTATGCCCACAAAGGATTTAACTTAGGCATTAAAATCAACCCAAAAATTGGCAATAGTAGATTTTTCCAAACATTTGCATTTGGGAATAAATCATTTACCAAGTATAATAGCATTTTTTAACAATATATTGAAAACTATAGAAAAGTATAGAATAACATCAAAAGAATTCAAATATGTCCTGATTTTTTTTTGTGAGAGATACTGTGCAAAACTAATTCCAAAAAGATTTAATGAAAACACATTCACAAAAACTATGAATAATTGTTTCTTCCATAATAAAGAATGTTCATTTTCAATATTTTGCTAGATTGCGATAAGTACTATTACAGGGATAACATCTACAGTATGTAATATTTTCAAAAATATGTTTTCAAAAGAAGACAAGTTTATTCATTGCACACATGTTAAGTAAAACTGTACAGGAGGGAAATTTGCACATACTTATTTTATTGCACATATAGACATTTTTTTTGCACACATACTTCATTTTTTAACACATATACTTCATTTATAACACATATATCTCATTTTTTAACACATATACTTCATTTTTTTTTGCACATATACTTCATTTTTTAACACATATACCTCATTTTTTAACACATATACTTCATTTTTTTTTTGCACATATACTTCATTTTTTAACACATATACCTCATTTTTTAACACATATACTTCATTTTTTAACACATATACCTCATTTTTTTTTTGCACATATACTTCATTTTTTTACACATACTTATTTTTATCACACATAAACTTAATTATTTTGCACATAAACTTAATTATTTTCCACATAAGTTATAGAAGGAGTATGGGGATATAGTTAGAGTTGTTCTTATTAACACACAAATGCTTCAATGCTGGACTGTTCAAGTATCTCTCCCGCAGTAACTGTGTTTCTGTTATTTCCCTTTCTTTTCTCATTTTCTTCTCCCGTCGTTCTTTGGTCTTTTTCTCAACCCAGTTATGAAGAACAAATAATCCTTTAGTTTTGCTGGCAGCTTTTGTCTTCTCTGGACCATTCAGGGGATCTTGGGTATCTCCAGCGGGACCACAAGGACCTGTCATGATGATGTTTTCATGAGCGTCTGTCTCCTTCTGAAGGGTTTGTTGTTTGTCAGCGTTGCTCTCTGGATGGGATTTTTTCACAGGTCTCTCCTGCTTCTCTGGAGCTTCTGGCTGGACTTCATCCCCTTCACTTTCACTCTCCTGCATTTCCGTGTTCTCCATCCAACAAAACATCGGTTGATTTTTTGTCATGGGCTTCGGTCTTCTGTGTCTGGGGTCCTTCAGCTCAAATGGAGAGATGAACTCCACCTCAGGCTCATCAAACTCGCTGTTATCATTCATGTCCATGAGGATGAGATCAGAATGTGATGAAGGTGCTGACAGTGATATCGCCTCGGTATATTCATACGGGATGTACGGAGATGATGCTGAAGAATGAAGACATTGAAAGAGTCACAATGTTTTTATCTCGACACAATGAACTATCTCGTCACATATGATACACTTTCTCTTACCTTCGTGGTCCGTTTTTTTGCCACTGTTCAGTTTCTTCTCTGATCTTTCACTCTCCAGCATCTCTGTGTTCTCCTCCATCCAACTAAACATGGGTTGTTTTTTCCTGATGGGCTTAGGTCTCCTTTGTCTGGTGTCCTTCAGCCCAAATGGAGAGATGATATGCACCTCATCTTCCTCTTCAATGTCCACGAGGACCAGGTGTGTAAAGAGATCAAACCGTGACGTGACCAGCGGTTCAGGCCCAGTTGGAGCTGGTGTTGGTGGACCAGCTGATATTGGCAAAGGAGATGAAGTGAGTCTTGATTTTTTTAGTTTCGTCTTGTCATACATCACTAGATTTTCTCTTACCTTCATATTTTGTCACCTCCGTCTGTTCAGGATTCCGGTCGGGTGAGGCAGATCTATGAAACCCTGATGAATGAAGAGATGGAGAGAGTCTCAAGGTTTTACCTCAACATACAAAGTGTTTGAACTGTGAAATCTTCACAAACTTTCTGTTACCTTCATGATTCATGTTTTGAGCTTCCTTCCTCAGATTCCTCCTCGAACGTCTCGTCTTTGGTCTCTCAGGTGATGAAGTTGATGGTTTAGGTGCAAATTGTCTCACCAGCGGTTCAGGCACTGATGAATGATGGGATTTAGAGAGTCACAATGTTTTTACCTCAACATACAAAGTGTTTGAACTGTGAAATCTTCATAAACTTTCTGTTACCTTCATGACTCATGTTTTGAGCTTCCTTCCTCAGATTCCTCCTCGAACGTCTCGTCTTTGGTCTCTCAGGTGATGAAGTTGATGGTTTAGGTGCAAATTGTCTCACCAGCGGTTCAGGCACTGATGAATGATGGGATTTAGAGAGTCACAATGTTTTTACCTCAGCAAAATGCACTCTTGTCACATCTTAATAAACTTTCTCTTACCTTCATGATCCGTTTTCTTGTCACCCTTCTTCAGTTTATTTGCTGAAACTATCTGCTCTGATCTCTCAGGTGATGCAGTCGCGTGTTGAGGATCAACACGTATCACCAGCGGTTTAGGCACTGATGAATGAAGAGAAAGAGAGTTTCAACGTTTTACCTCGAAATATGTAATATTGTCATGTCTTTATAGAAAAATTCTTACCTTGATGATACATGTTTTCAGCTTCCTTCCTCCGTTTCCTCCGTTTCCTCCTTGAACGTCTCACCTCTGATCTCTCAGGTGTTGCAGTTGAGGGTTGAGGATCAGAACATAAAACCAACGGTTCCAGCCTTGACGGATGACGGGATTTTAACCTCTCAGCTGTTGAAGCTGGTGGGCATGGAGCGGCTTGTATCGGTGGAGGAGATAGTGAAAGTGTCAACGTATCGATGCTCAATGGAGAAGCATCTCGGGATTCCTTCCTAGACTTCGGTGTGGAGTCATCTTGACGCTGTGCTCCTCTCTGTTCTTGCTCCTGTACAGTGTTGGTTATAACTAGTTACTGAGTAATTAGTTACTGTAATTCAATTACTTTCCCCTTGAAAAAGTAAGTGATGGATTTCTCTTAGTTTTGCTGTGATTTAATTACAGTTTCTTCTGATGTAATTGAACTAAATACAGTGTAATATATTCAATAGTCGACATGACATTAACACTAAGTTTAAGTTTTAATGTATGCTTTAATGTATCCTTCTCACATTGGTATACTTTGGTCAGTTAATAAGAATGATTGATGTAGTTATTTATTAGAAATAATTAATTTCGCCGTTCGATGTCTATCCTTGAATCACTTCTAATCAAGATTGATGTAGGATATAGAAAGCAATTAGGAATAAGTAATGAAATCTTTTTGGATGGAGTAATTTGTACGGTAATGTAATGACACTATTGAATATGTAATTAGTAATTATCACTGTTTCAGAGTAACTTACACAACACTGCTCCTGTGTTTGGTTGTATTCCGGATCTGGCGTCTCGTGGCCCAAGCATCCACAGTTCACTTGTCCCATGATGTGCAACTACACCAAACTAGCCTACTTACTTTAATACTAAACTTAAAATAAGTATTTATGCTACTTCTTTGCAAACCGCAAATGTAAAAGTAATCGCGAAAACAGACTAGTAACTCCTGCAGTCGCTCGCGCTGTCAACAAGTTTACTTTGATCTCTGACGTCATCGACAATATTAGTAACCAATGGAAACCAAAGCGATCCTTAAAAAAACAAAACATAAACCACTGAAATAAAGACATAAAATACAATAACCATTTAAATTGGAATGTTTTGTCTATTTGTAACAGCTGAAAGCATGAGTCAAACGTTTAACAAGCAGAGAACATCTAGCGACTTAATTTTTTTGAACTAAGTGTATTATTTAAACGAATCTGATCGATGAAATAAGCCGCTCGCGTTAAACATCCAAGTATCGCGAGATCACGCTGCTCCCGTTGACGCGCGATCTGCGCAGAGCAGCTGACGTGATTTACGTCTTGAGGTTTTCATTGTCGTTGATAAAAGTTCGCTGTGAGATTTATCAATAAAGTCGTAGACTCTACAAGAAGAGAAACGAATAAAACTCACATGTGAGCTCAGTCTCAGTATTATATACATTAGACGTTCAGCTCCATTCTAAAATTTACATGCAGATGTTTTGAGAGATTTCTTTTAACTCATGTGTGTCTTATTGAATATTCTCTCATGTTAGTAGCAGATGTGAGGGAGTATATATTGGTTTATAGTCTGCCTAAAGCAGCTCTAGAGTGTATTTTTTTCTGTATTTGCTTTAATATTATCTAAACTATGTTATGTCTTTATGAAGACAAGAAACTGGAAATGTAAATCCTTCTTATTCACTTTATTAATCAGCACTAACGGTCAGTTTAACATGCATGCACACGCTCAGTAATTCTTCTCACTCGTCTCTCCTTCCTATACACATCTATACAACTCAAGAAGTTTGAGTGCCATCTAGTGGTGCAATAATGTAACAACACCACAAACTATTTCTGTATTTGCTGTTATATCATTTAAACTAATGTGAAGTTTTTTCTTGAAAATGTTTATAATATATCGTGCTTGTTTTCTGTTTGTGTTTATTTCAGGTGGGTTTTGCACGAGCTGTGCACACCAGATGTCGCTCATCTCATCTACAGTCCCTGTGCCCAGTTGTTGCATAAAGCACCTAAAGTTTTTCCTAAGTGATTTCCCTTCACCAAAGACAATAGGAGGATAACTTAAGTAAAACTTGAGGTATATTTAAGGGCACGCTTAAGGGAAAATTACACTCAAGGTACTTTATGCAACCGGGGCCTGGACTTCACAGGTTGAGTGCGTGTCACATGTGCAGATATATTCTTGTTATCAGTGGCGTATTGTGTGAAATATTTAATTTCCATAAACATTTACGAAAACAGATTTATAAAACTAAATGACATAGAGGTTTAATGTATATAAATCACAGTGAAATGTATAAGGCTTTCTCTAAATGAATTTTTGGAGGCTATTAGTCCTGAGACGGCGTTAGAGGTTGAAAGTTTAAAATCATTCCTCCTCCTTCTTCTCTCATGAGCAGGTTTTAGAGGCGACGCACCGGTTTGGGTCCGGGCAGAATTCTGAACCTTGACACCGTTTTAGCGCCCACCACCTTCATTTCTGCCATAGAAAAGTTCTTGACGGATGCAGTGCCTAGCAGACATACACAGAAGAGTAACAGTAGAAGGATTCGATTGGCGAGTCCAACACAAATGAACTGTCTCAATGAACAAGATTAATTTGTGAGTGTATACTATAGTGTGAACTGTACCTGGGTGCTGCAGAGAATGCTATCAAAGCATGAGGTGATCTTCCCTTTGGCCTCTGTGGATCAAACCGCATGGGGTCAAACACCTGAAGAGAGAGACTGCAGACATCGTTCCCAATGTTTTCATTTAATATGTTTGAAATGTGTCTGAATGTGTCTTTAATTACAAATAAACTGCAGCTAAATAAATGTTTGGGCACACCTCATGAATACGTGTCACAATTTCTTACACATTTTATGTTTTGTGTAGAAGTGACTGTCCAACTTTACAATTTTAATTTAAGTAGTTGCGAACGTTCAGTCGACTGTGTCTCAACATTTGAATGTTAGTGATAATTAAAGACTTAATTTACCTCAAAACTAGCATGATGAGGCAAACTAAAATCTATACATTATACCGATAAACATGTTTTTTCCTATCCTTTCCAATAAAAATCCTCCATACTGACACAACCCAAAGCAACACAAATTACGCTTTTAAAAAACCACAGGAAAAATGGATATTTAAAAAAACTTCTAGCCTATATTAAGGAAAGTGACTCACAGTGTGTTTGTGTCTACTTTGTTGACCTTTGACCTTGTAAGTACTTTATTATTATTAATGCCAATATAACACACAGAAACTATTGAAAACAATATTGATAGTTACACTTCACAAGAAATCATAATCATACAAGGAAGAAGAGAAAACATTTAAATAACTTAAGGCAGAGGGAGGAATTATATAAGATGGAACCTAAAGAGCAATTTTTGACTTTTAAATATTTTTTGTTCTTTATGCCCACAAAGGATTTAACTTAGGCATTAAAATCAACCCAAAAATTGACAATAGTAGATTTTTCCAAACATTTGCATTTGGGAATAAATCATTTACCAAGTATAATAGCATTTTTTAACAATATATTGAAAACTATAGAAAAGTATAGAATAATATCAAAAGAATTCAAATATGTCCTGATTTTTTTTTGTGAGAGATACTGTGCAAAACTAATTCCAAAAAGATTTAATGAAAACACATTCACAAAAACTATGAATAATTGTTTCTTCCATAATAAAGAATGTTCATTTTCAATATTTTGCTAGATTGCGATAAGTACTATTACAGGGATAACATCTACAGTATGTAATATTTTCAAAAATATGTTTTCAAAAGAAGACAAGTTTATTCATTGCACACATGTTAAGTAAAACTGTACAGGAGGGAAATTTGCACATACTTATTTTATTGCACATATAGACATTTTTTTTGCACACATACTTCATTTTTTAACACATATACTTCATTTATAACACATATATCTCATTTTTTAACACATATACTTCATTTTTTTTTGCACATATACTTCATTTTTTAACACATATACCTCATTTTTTAACACATATACTTCATTTTTTTTTGCACATATACTTCATTTTTTAACACATATACCTCATTTTTTAACACATATACTTCATTTTTTTTTTGCACATATACTTCATTTTTTAACACATATACCTCATTTTTTAACACATATACTTCATTTTTTAACACATATACCTCATTTTTTTTTGCACATATACTTCATTTTTTTACACATACTTATTTTTATCACACATAAACTTAATTATTTTGCACATAAACTTAATTATTTTCCACATAAGTTATAGAAGGAGTATGGGGATATAGTTAGAGTTGTTCTTATTAACACACAAATGCTTCAATGCTGGACTGTTCAAGTATCTCTCCCGCAGTAACTGTGTTTCTGTTATTTCCCTTTCTTTTCTCATTTTCTTCTCCCGTCGTTCTTTGGTCTTTTTCTCAACCCAGTTATGAAGAACAAATAATCCTTTAGTTTTGCTGGCAGCTTTTGTCTTCTCTGGACCATTCAGGGGATCTTGGGTATCTCCAGCGGGACCACAAGGACCTGTCATGATGATGTTTTCATGAGCGTCTGTCTCCTTCTGAAGGGTTTGTTGTTTGTCAGCGTTGCTCTCTGGATGGGATTTTTTCACAGGTCTCTCCTGCTTCTCTGGAGCTTCTGGCTGGACTTCATCCCCTTCACTTTCACTCTCCTGCATTTCCGTGTTCTCCATCCAACAAAACATCGGTTGATTTTTTGTCATGGGCTTCGGTCTTCTGTGTCTGGGGTCCTTCAGCTCAAATGGAGAGATGAACTCCACCTCAGGCTCATCAAACTCGCTGTTATCATTCATGTCCATGAGGATGAGATCAGAATGTGATGAAGGTGCTGACAGTGATATCGCCTCGGTATATTCATACGGGATGTACGGAGATGATGCTGAAGAATGAAGACATTGAAAGAGTCACAATGTTTTTATCTCGACACAATGAACTATCTCGTCACATATGATACACTTTCTCTTACCTTCGTGGTCCGTTTTTTTGCCACTGTTCAGTTTCTTCTCTGATCTTTCACTCTCCAGCATCTCTGTGTTCTCCTCCATCCAACTAAACATGGGTTGTTTTTTCCTGATGGGCTTAGGTCTCCTTTGTCTGGTGTCCTTCAGCCCAAATGGAGAGATGATATGCACCTCATCTTCCTCTTCAATGTCCACGAGGACCAGGTGTGTAAAGAGATCAAACCGTGACGTGACCAGCGGTTCAGGCCCAGTTGGAGCTGGTGTTGGTGGACCAGCTGATATTGGCAAAGGAGATGAAGTGAGTCTTGATTTTTTTAGTTTCGTCTTGTCATACATCACTAGATTTTCTCTTACCTTCATATTTTGTCACCTCCGTCTGTTCAGGATTCCGGTCGGGTGAGGCAGATCTATGAAACCCTGATGAATGAAGAGATGGAGAGAGTCTCAAGGTTTTACCTCAACATACAAAGTGTTTGAACTGTGAAATCTTCACAAACTTTCTGTTACCTTCATGATTCATGTTTTGAGCTTCCTTCCTCAGATTCCTCCTCGAACGTCTCGTCTTTGGTCTCTCAGGTGATGAAGTTGATGGTTTAGGTGCAAATTGTCTCACCAGCGGTTCAGGCACTGATGAATGATGGGATTTAGAGAGTCACAATGTTTTTACCTCAACATACAAAGTGTTTGAACTGTGAAATCTTCATAAACTTTCTGTTACCTTCATGACTCATGTTTTGAGCTTCCTTCCTCAGATTCCTCCTCGAACGTCTCGTCTTTGGTCTCTCAGGTGATGAAGTTGATGGTTTAGGTGCAAAATGTCTCACCAGCCGTTCAGGCACTGATGAATGATGGGATTTAGAGAGTCACAATGTTTTTACCTCAGCAAAATGCACTCTTGTCACATCTTAATAAACTTTCTCTTACCTTCATGATCCGTTTTCTTGTCACCCTTCTTCAGTTTATTTGCTGAAACTATCTGCTCTGATCTCTCAGGTGATGCAGTCGCGTGTTGAGGATCAACACGTATCACCAGCGGTTTAGGCACTGATGAATGAAGAGAAAGAGAGTTTCAACGTTTTACCTCGAAATATGTAATATTGTCATGTCTTTATAGAAAAATTCTTACCTTGATGATACATGTTTTCAGCTTCCTTCCTCCGTTTCCTCCGTTTCCTCCTTGAACGTCTCACCTCTGATCTCTCAGGTGTTGCAGTTGAGGGTTGAGGATCAGAACATAAAACCAACGGTTCCAGCCTTGACGGATGACGGGATTTTAACCTCTCAGCTGTTGAAGCTGGTGGGCATGGAGCGGCTTGTATCGGTGGAGGAGATAGTGAAAGTGTCAACGTATCGATGCTCAATGGAGAAGCATCTCGGGATTCCTTCCTAGACTTCGGTGTGGAGTCATCTTGACGCTGTGCTCCTCTCTGTTCTTGCTCCTGTACAGTGTTGGTTATAACTAGTTACTGAGTAATTAGTTACTGTAATTCAATTACTTTCCCCTTGAAAAAGTAAGTGATGGATTTCTCTTAGTTTTGCTGTGATTTAATTACAGTTTCTTCTGATGTAATTGAACTAAATACAGTGTAATATATTCAATAGTCGACATGACATTAACACTAAGTTTAAGTTTTAATGTATGCTTTAATGTATCCTTCTCACATTGGTATACTTTGGTCAGTTAATAAGAATGATTGATGTAGTTATTTATTAGAAATAATTAATTTCGCCGTTCGATGTCTATCCTTGAATCACTTCTAATCAAGATTGATGTAGGATATAGAAAGCAATTAGGAATAAGTAATGAAATCTTTTTGGATGGAGTAATTTGTACGGTAATGTAATGACACTATTGAATATGTAATTAGTAATTATCACTGTTTCAGAGTAACTTACACAACACTGCTCCTGTGTTTGGTTGTATTCCGGATCTGGCGTCTCGTGGCCCAAGCATCCACAGTTCACTTGTCCCATGATGTGCAACTACACCAAACTAGCCTACTTACTTTAATACTAAACTTAAAATAAGTATTTATGCTACTTCTTTGCAAACCGCAAATGTAAAAGTAATCGCGAAAACAGACTAGTAACTCCTGCAGTCGCTCGCGCTGTCAACAAGTTTACTTTGATCTCTGACGTCATCGACAATATTAGTAACCAATGGAAACCAAAGCGATCCTTAAAAAAACAAAACATAAACCACTGAAATAAAGACATAAAATACAATAACCATTTAAATTGGAATGTTTTGTCTATTTGTAACAGCTGAAAGCATGAGTCAAACGTTTAACAAGCAGAGAACATCTAGCGACTTAATTTTTTTGAACTAAGTGTATTATTTAAACGAATCTGATCGATGAAATAAGCCGCTCGCGTTAAACATCCAAGTATCGCGAGATCACGCTGCTCCCGTTGACGCGCGATCTGCGCAGAGCAGCTGACGTGATTTACGTCTTGAGGTTTTCATTGTCGTTGATAAAAGTTCGGTGTGAGATTTATCAATAAAGTCGTAGACTCTACAAGAAGAGAAACGAATAAAACTCACATGTGAGCTCAGTCTCAGTATTATATACATTAGACGTTCAGCTCCATTCTAAAATTTACATGCAGATGTTTTGAGAGATTTCTTTTAACTCATGTGTGTCTTATTGAATATTCTCTCATGTTAGTAGCAGATGTGAGGGAGTATATATTGGTTTATAGTCTGCCTAAAGCAGCTCTAGAGTGTATTTTTTTCTGTATTTGCTTTAATATTATCTAAACTATGTTATGTCTTTATGAAGACAAGAAACTGGAAATGTAAATCCTTCTTATTCACTTTATTAATCAGCACTAACGGTCAGTTTAACATGCATGCACACGCTCAGTAATTCTTCTCACTCGTCTCTCCTTCCTATACACATCTATACAACTCAAGAAGTTTGAGTGCCATCTAGTGGTGCAATAATGTAACAACACCACAAACTATTTCTGTATTTGCTGTTATATCATTTAAACTAATGTGAAGTTTTTTCTTGAAAATGTTTATAATATATCGTGCTTGTTTTCTGTTTGTGTTTATTTCAGGTGGGTTTTGCACGAGCTGTGCACACCAGATGTCGCTCATCTCATCTACAGTCCCTGTGCCCAGTTGTTGCATAAAGCACCTAAAGTTTTTCCTAAGTGATTTCCCTTCACCAAAGACAATAGGAGGATAACTTAAGTAAAACTTGAGGTATATTTAAGGGCACGCTTAAGGGAAAATTACACTCAAGGTACTTTATGCAACCGGGGCCTGGACTTCACAGGTTGAGTGCGTGTCACATGTGCAGATATATTCTTGTTATCAGTGGCGTATTGTGTGAAATATTTAATTTCCATAAACATTTACGAAAACAGATTTATAAAACTAAATGACATAGAGGTTTAATGTATATAAATCACAGTGAAATGTATAAGGCTTTCTCTAAATGAATTTTTGGAGGCTATTAGTCCTGAGACGGCGTTAGAGGTTGAAAGTTTAAAATCATTCCTCCTCCTTCTTCTCTCATGAGCAGGTTTTAGAGGCGACGCACCGGTTTGGGTCCGGGCAGAATTCTGAACCTTGACACCGTTTTAGCGCCCACCACCTTCATTTCTGCCATAGAAAAGTTCTTGACGGATGCAGTGCCTAGCAGACATACACAGAAGAGTAACAGTAGAAGGATTCGATTGGCGAGTCCAACACAAATGAACTGTCTCAATGAACAAGATTAATTTGTGAGTGTATACTATAGTGTGAACTGTACCTGGGTGCTGCAGAGAATGCTATCAAAGCATGAGGTGATCTTCCCTTTGGCCTCTGTGGATCAAACCGCATGGGGTCAAACACCTGAAGAGAGAGACTGCAGACATCGTTCCCAATGTTTTCATTTAATATGTTTGAAATGTGTCTGAATGTGTCTTTAATTACAAATAAACTGCAGCTAAATAAATGTTTGGGCACACCTCATGAATACGTGTCACAATTTCTTACACGTTTTATGTTTTGTGTAGAAGTGACTGTCCAACTTTACAATTTTAATTTAAGTAGTTGCGAACGTTCAGTCGACTGTGTCTCAACATTTGAATGTTAGTGATAATTAAAGACTTAATTTACCTCAAAACTAGCATGATGAGGCAAACTAAAATCTATACATTATACCGATAAACATGTTTTTTCCTATCCTTTCCAATAAAAATCCTCCATACTGACACAACCCAAAGCAACACAAATTACGCTTTTAAAAAACCACAGGAAAAATGGATATTTAAAAAAAATTCTAGCCTATATTAAGGAAAGTGACTCACAGTGTGTTTGTGTCTACTTTGTTGACCTTTGACCTTGTAAGTACTTTATTATTATTAATTCCAATATAACACACAGAAACTATTGAAAACAATATTGATAGTTACACTTCACAAGAAATCATAATCATACAAGGAAGAAGAGAAAACATTTAAATAACTTAAGGCAGAGGGAGGAATTATATAAGATGGAACCTAAAGAGCAATTTTTGACTTTTAAATATTTTTTGTTCTTTATGCCCACAAAGGATTTAACTTAGGCATTAAAATCAACCCAAAAATTGGCAATAGTAGATTTTTCCAAACATTTGCATTTGGGAATAAATCATTTACCAAGTATAATAGCATTTTTTAACAATATATTGAAAACTATAGAAAAGTATAGAATAATATCAAAAGAATTCAAATATGTCCTGATTTTTTTTTGTGAGAGATACTGTGCAAAACTAATTCCAAAAAGATTTAATGAAAACACATTCACAAAAACTATGAATAATTGTTTCTTCCATAATAAAGAATGTTCATTTTCAATATTTTGCTAGATTGCGATAAGTACTATTACAGGGATAACATCTACAGTATGTAATATTTTCAAAAATATGTTTTCAAAAGAAGACAAGTTTATTCATTGCACACATGTTAAGTAAAACTGTACAGGAGGGAAATTTGCACATACTTATTTTATTGCACATATAGACATTTTTTTTGCACACATACTTCATTTTTTAACACATATACTTCATTTATAACACATATATCTCATTTTTTAACACATATACTTCATTTTTTTTTGCACATATACTTCATTTTTTAACACATATACCTCATTTTTTAACACATATACTTCATTTTTTTTGCACATATACTTCATTTTTTAACACATATACCTCATTTTTTAACACATATACTTCATTTTTTAACACATATACATCATTTTTTTTTTGCACATATACTTCATTTTTTTACACATACTTATATTTATCACACATAAACTTAATTATTTTGCACATAAACTTAATTATTTTCCACATAAGTTATAGAAGGAGTATGGGGATATAGTTAGAGTTGTTCTTATTAACACACAAATGCTTCAATGCTGGACTGTTCAAGTATCTCTCCCGCAGTAACTGTGTTTCTGTTATTTCCCTTTCTTTTCTCATTTTCTTCTCCCGTCGTTCTTTGGTCTTTTTCTCAACCCAGTTATGAAGAACAAATAATCCTTTAGTTTTGCTGGCAGCTTTTGTCTTCTCTGGACCATTCAGGGGATCTTGGGTATCTCCAGCGGGACCACAAGGACCTGTCATGATGATGTTTTCATGAGCGTCTGTCTCCTTCTGAAGGGTTTGTTGTTTGTCAGCGTTGCTCTCTGGATGGGATTTTTTCACAGGTCTCTCCTGCTTCTCTGGAGCTTCTGGCTGGACTTCATCCCCTTCACTTTCACTCTCCTGCATTTCCGTGTTCTCCATCCAACAAAACATCGGTTGATTTTTTGTCATGGGCTTCGGTCTTCTGTGTCTGGGGTCCTTCAGCTCAAATGGAGAGATGAACTCCACCTCAGGCTCATCAAACTCGCTGTTATCATTCATGTCCATGAGGATGAGATCAGAATGTGATGAAGGTGCTGACAGTGATATCGCCTCGGTATATTCATACGGGATGTACGGAGATGATGCTGAAGAATGAAGACATTGAAAGAGTCACAATGTTTTTATCTCGACACAATGAACTATCTCGTCACATATGATACACTTTCTCTTACCTTCGTGGTCCGTTTTTTTGCCACTGTTCAGTTTCTTCTCTGATCTTTCACTCTCCAGCATCTCTGTGTTCTCCTCCATCCAACTAAACATGGGTTGTTTTTTCCTGATGGGCTTAGGTCTCCTTTGTCTGGTGTCCTTCAGCCCAAATGGAGAGATGATATGCACCTCATCTTCCTCTTCAATGTCCACGAGGACCAGGTGTGTAAAGAGATCAAACCGTGACGTGACCAGCGGTTCAGGCCCAGTTGGAGCTGGTGTTGGTGGACCAGCTGATATTGGCAAAGGAGATGAAGTGAGTCTTGATTTTTTTAGTTTCGTCTTGTCATACATCACTAGATTTTCTCTTACCTTCATATTTTGTCACCTCCGTCTGTTCAGGATTCCGGTCGGGTGAGGCAGATCTATGAAACCCTGATGAATGAAGAGATGGAGAGAGTCTCAAGGTTTTACCTCAACATACAAAGTGTTTGAACTGTGAAATCTTCACAAACTTTCTGTTACCTTCATGATTCATGTTTTGAGCTTCCTTCCTCAGATTCCTCCTCGAACGTCTCGTCTTTGGTCTCTCAGGTGATGAAGTTGATGGTTTAGGTGCAAATTGTCTCACCAGCGGTTCAGGCACTGATGAATGATGGGATTTAGAGAGTCACAATGTTTTTACCTCAACATACAAAGTGTTTGAACTGTGAAATCTTCATAAACTTTCTGTTACCTTCATGACTCATGTTTTGAGCTTCCTTCCTCAGATTCCTCCTCGAACGTCTCGTCTTTGGTCTCTCAGGTGATGAAGTTGATGGTTTAGGTGCAAAATGTCTCACCAGCCGTTCAGGCACTGATGAATGATGGGATTTAGAGAGTCACAATGTTTTTACCTCAGCAAAATGCACTCTTGTCACATCTTAATAAACTTTCTCTTACCTTCATGATCCGTTTTCTTGTCACCCTTCTTCAGTTTATTTGCTGAAACTATCTGCTCTGATCTCTCAGGTGATGCAGTCGCGTGTTGAGGATCAACACGTATCACCAGCGGTTTAGGCACTGATGAATGAAGAGAAAGAGAGTTTCAACGTTTTACCTCGAAATATGTAATATTGTCATGTCTTTATAGAAAAATTCTTACCTTCATGATACATGTTTTCAGCTTCCTTCCTCCGTTTCCTCCTTGAACGTCTCACCTCTGATCTCTCAGGTGTTGCAGTTGAGGGTTGAGGATCAGAACATAAAACCAACGGTTCCAGCCTTGACGGATGACGGGATTTTAACCTCTCAGCTGTTGAAGCTGGTGGGCATGGAGCGGCTTGTATCGGTGGAGGAGATAGTGAAAGTGTCAACGTATCGATGCTCAATGGAGAAGCATCTCGGGATTCCTTCCTAGACTTCGGTGTGGAGTCATCTTGACGCTGTGCTCCTCTCTGTTCTTGCTCCTGTACAGTGTTGGTTATAACTAGTTACTGAGTAATTAGTTACTGTAATTCAATTACTTTCCCCTTGAAAAAGTAAGTGATGGATTTCTCTTAGTTTTGCTGTGATTTAATTACAGTTTCTTCTGATGTAATTGAACTAAATACAGTGTAATATATTCAATAGTCGACATGACATTAACACTAAGTTTAAGTTTTAATGTATGCTTTAATGTATCCTTCTCACATTGGTATACTTTGGTCAGTTAATAAGAATGATTGATGTAGTTATTTATTAGAAATAATTAATTTCGCCGTTCGATGTCTATCCTTGAATCACTTCTAATCAAGATTGATGTAGGATATAGAAAGCAATTAGGAATAAGTAATGAAATCTTTTTGGATGGAGTAATTTGTACGGTAATGTAATGACACTATTGAATATGTAATTAGTAATTATCACTGTTTCAGAGTAACTTACACAACACTGCTCCTGTGTTTGGTTGTATTCCGGATCTGGCGTCTCGTGGCCCAAGCATCCACAGTTCACTTGTCCCATGATGTGCAACTACACCAAACTAGCCTACTTACTTTAATACTAAACTTAAAATAAGTATTTATGCTACTTCTTTGCAAACCGCAAATGTAAAAGTAATCGCGAAAACAGACTAGTAACTCCTGCAGTCGCTCGCGCTGTCAACAAGTTTACTTTGATCTCTGACGTCATCGACAATATTAGTAACCAATGGAAACCAAAGCGATCCTTAAAAAAACAAAACATAAACCACTGAAATAAAGACATAAAATACAATAACCATTTAAATTGGAATGTTTTGTCTATTTGTAACAGCTGAAAGCATGAGTCAAACGTTTAACAAGCAGAGAACATCTAGCGACTTAATTTTTTTGAACTAAGTGTATTATTTAAACGAATCTGATCGATGAAATAAGCCGCTCGCGTTAAACATCCAAGTATCGCGAGATCACGCTGCTCCCGTTGACGCGCGATCTGCGCAGAGCAGCTGACGTGATTTACGTCTTGAGGTTTTCATTGTCGTTGATAAAAGTTCGCTGTGAGATTTATCAATAAAGTCGTAGACTCTACAAGAAGAGAAACGAATAAAACTCACATGTGAGCTCAGTCTCAGTATTATATACATTAGACGTTCAGCTCCATTCTAAAATTTACATGCAGATGTTTTGAGAGATTTCTTTTAACTCATGTGTGTCTTATTGAATATTCTCTCATGTTAGTAGCAGATGTGAGGGAGTATATATTGGTTTATAGTCTGCCTAAAGCAGCTCTAGAGTGTATTTTTTTCTGTATTTGCTTTAATATTATCTAAACTATGTTATGTCTTTATGAAGACAAGAAACTGGAAATGTAAATCCTTCTTATTCACTTTATTAATCAGCACTAACGGTCAGTTTAACATGCATGCACACGCTCAGTAATTCTTCTCACTCGTCTCTCCTTCCTATACACATCTATACAACTCAAGAAGTTTGAGTGCCATCTAGTGGTGCAATAATGTAACAACACCACAAACTATTTCTGTATTTGCTGTTATATCATTTAAACTAATGTGAAGTTTTTTCTTGAAAATGTTTATAATATATCGTGCTTGTTTTCTGTTTGTGTTTATTTCAGGTGGGTTTTGCACGAGCTGTGCACACCAGATGTCGCTCATCTCATCTACAGTCCCTGTGCCCAGTTGTTGCATAAAGCACCTAAAGTTTTTCCTAAGTGATTTCCCTTCACCAAAGACAATAGGAGGATAACTTAAGTAAAACTTGAGGTATATTTAAGGGCACGCTTAAGGGAAAATTACACTCAAGGTACTTTATGCAACCGGGGCCTGGACTTCACAGGTTTAGTGCGTGTCACATGTGCAGATATATTCTTGTTATCAGTGGCGTATTGTGTGAAATATTTAATTTCCATAAACATTTACGAAAACAGATTTATAAAACTAAATGACATAGAGGTTTAATGTATATAAATCACAGTGAAATGTATAAGGCTTTCTCTAAATGAATTTTTGGAGGCTATTAGTCCTGAGACGGCGTTAGAGGTTGAAAGTTTAAAATCATTCCTCCTCCTTCTTCTCTCATGAGCAGGTTTTAGAGGCGACGCACCGGTTTGGGTCCGGGCAGAATTCTGAACCTTGACACCGTTTTAGCGCCCACCACCTTCATTTCTGCCATAGAAAAGTTCTTGACGGATGCAGTGCCTAGCAGACATACACAGAAGAGTAACAGTAGAAGGATTCGATTGGCGAGTCCAACACAAATGAACTGTCTCAATGAACAAGATTAATTTGTGAGTGTATACTATAGTGTGAACTGTACCTGGGTGCTGCAGAGAATGCTATCAAAGCATGAGGTGATCTTCCCTTTGGCCTCTGTGGATCAAACCGCATGGGGTCAAACACCTGAAGAGAGAGACTGCAGACATCGTTCCCAATGTTTTCATTTAATATGTTTGAAATGTGTCTGAATGTGTCTTTAATTACAAATAAACTGCAGCTAAATAAATGTTTGGGCACACCTCATGAATACGTGTCACAATTTCTTACACATTTTATGTTTTGTGTAGAAGTGACTGTCCAACTTTACAATTTTAATTTAAGTAGTTGCGAACGTTCAGTCGACTGTGTCTCAACATTTGAATGTTAGTGATAATTAAAGACTTAATTTACCTCAAAACTAGCATGATGAGGCAAACTAAAATCTATACATTATACCGATAAACATGTTTTTTCCTATCCTTTCCAATAAAAATCCTCCATACTGACACATCCCAAAGCAACACAAATTACGCTTTTAAAAACCCACAGGAAAAATGGATATTTAAAAAAACTTCTAGCCTATATTAAGGAAAGTGACTCACAGTGTGTTTGTGTCTACTTTGTTGACCTTTGACCTTGTAAGTACTTTATTATTATTAATGCCAATATAACACACAGAAACTATTGAAAACAATATTGATAGTTACACTTCACAAGAAATCATAATCATACAAGGAAGAAGAGAAAACATTTAAATAACTTAAGGCAGAGGGAGGAATTATATAAGATGGAACCTAAAGAGCAATTTTTGACTTTTAAATATTTTTTGTTCTTTATGCCCACAAAGGATTTAACTTAGGCATTAAAATCAACCCAAAAATTGACAATAGTAGATTTTTCCAAACATTTGCATTTGGGAATAAATCATTTACCAAGTATAATAGCATTTTTTAACAATATATTGAAAACTATAGAAAAGTATAGAATAATATCAAAAGAATTCAAATATGTCCTGATTTTTTTTTGTGAGAGATACTGTGCAAAACTAATTCCAAAAAGATTTAATGAAAACACATTCACAAAAACTATGAATAATTGTTTCTTCCATAATAAAGAATGTTCATTTTCAATATTTTGCTAGATTGCGATAAGTACTATTACAGGGATAACATCTACAGTATGTAATATTTTCAAAAATATGTTTTCAAAAGAAGACAAGTTTATTCATTGCACACATGTTAAGTAAAACTGTACAGGAGGGAAATTTGCACATACTTATTTTATTGCACATATAGACATTTTTTTTGCACACATACTTCATTTTTTAACACATATACTTCATTTATAACACATATATCTCATTTTTTAACACATATACTTCATTTTTTTTTGCACATATACTTCATTTTTTAACACATATACCTCATTTTTTAACACATATACTTCATTTTTTTTTTGCACATATACTTCATTTTTTAACACATATACCTCATTTTTTAACACATATACTTCATTTTTTAACACATATACCTCATTTTTTTTTTGCACATATACTTCATTTTTTTACACATACTTATTTTTATCACACATAAACTTAATTATTTTGCACATAAACTTAATTATTTTCCACATAAGTTATAGAAGGAGTATGGGGATATAGTTAGAGTTGTTCTTATTAACACACAAATGCTTCAATGCTGGACTGTTCAAGTATCTCTCCCGCAGTAACTGTGTTTCTGTTATTTCCCTTTCTTTTCTCATTTTCTTCTCCCGTCGTTCTTTGGTCTTTTTCTCAACCCAGTTATGAAGAACAAATAATCCTTTAGTTTTGCTGGCAGCTTTTGTCTTCTCTGGACCATTCAGGGGATCTTGGGTATCTCCAGCGGGACCACAAGGACCTGTCATGATGATGTTTTCATGAGCGTCTGTCTCCTTCTGAAGGGTTTGTTGTTTGTCAGCGTTGCTCTCTGGATGGGATTTTTTCACAGGTCTCTCCTGCTTCTCTGGAGCTTCTGGCTGGACTTCATCCCCTTCACTTTCACTCTCCTGCATTTCCGTGTTCTCCATCCAACAAAACATCGGTTGATTTTTTGTCATGGGCTTCGGTCTTCTGTGTCTGGGGTCCTTCAGCTCAAATGGAGAGATGAACTCCACCTCAGGCTCATCAAACTCGCTGTTATCATTCATGTCCATGAGGATGAGATCAGAATGTGATGAAGGTGCTGACAGTGATATCGCCTCGGTATATTCATACGGGATGTACGGAGATGATGCTGAAGAATGAAGACATTGAAAGAGTCACAATGTTTTTATCTCGACACAATGAACTATCTCGTCACATATGATACACTTTCTCTTACCTTCGTGGTCCGTTTTTTTGCCACTGTTCAGTTTCTTCTCTGATCTTTCACTCTCCAGCATCTCTGTGTTCTCCTCCATCCAACTAAACATGGGTTGTTTTTTCCTGATGGGCTTAGGTCTCCTTTGTCTGGTGTCCTTCAGCCCAAATGGAGAGATGATATGCACCTCATCTTCCTCTTCAATGTCCACGAGGACCAGGTGTGTAAAGAGATCAAACCGTGACGTGACCAGCGGTTCAGGCCCAGTTGGAGCTGGTGTTGGTGGACCAGCTGATATTGGCAAAGGAGATGAAGTGAGTCTTGATTTTTTTAGTTTCGTCTTGTCATACATCACTAGATTTTCTCTTACCTTCATATTTTGTCACCTCCGTCTGTTCAGGATTCCGGTCGGGTGAGGCAGATCTATGAAACCCTGATGAATGAAGAGATGGAGAGAGTCTCAAGGTTTTACCTCAACATACAAAGTGTTTGAACTGTGAAATCTTCACAAACTTTCTGTTACCTTCATGATTCATGTTTTGAGCTTCCTTCCTCAGATTCCTCCTCGAACGTCTCGTCTTTGGTCTCTCAGGTGATGAAGTTGATGGTTTAGGTGCAAATTGTCTCACCAGCGGTTCAGGCACTGATGAATGATGGGATTTAGAGAGTCACAATGTTTTTACCTCAACATACAAAGTGTTTGAACTGTGAAATCTTCATAAACTTTCTGTTACCTTCATGACTCATGTTTTGAGCTTCCTTCCTCAGATTCCTCCTCGAACGTCTCGTCTTTGGTCTCTCAGGTGATGAAGTTGATGGTTTAGGTGCAAAATGTCTCACCAGCCGTTCAGGCACTGATGAATGATGGGATTTAGAGAGTCACAATGTTTTTACCTCAGCAAAATGCACTCTTGTCACATCTTAATAAACTTTCTCTTACCATCATGATCCGTTTTCTTGTCACCCTTCTTCAGTTTATTTGCTGAAACTATCTGCTCTGATCTCTCAGGTGATGCAGTCGCGTGTTGAGGATCAACACGTATCACCAGCGGTTTAGGCACTGATGAATGAAGAGAAAGAGAGTTTCAACGTTTTACCTCGAAATATGTAATATTGTCATGTCTTTATAGAAAAATTCTTACCTTCATGATACATGTTTTCAGCTTCCTTCCTCCGTTTCCTCCGTTTCCTCCTTGAACGTCTCACCTCTGATCTCTCAGGTGTTGCAGTTGAGGGTTGAGGATCAGAACATAAAACCAACGGTTCCAGCCTTGACGGATGACGGGATTTTAACCTCTCAGCTGTTGAAGCTGGTGGGCATGGAGCGGCTTGTATCGGTGGAGGAGATAGTGAAAGTGTCAACGTATCGATGCTCAATGGAGAAGCATCTCGGGATTCCTTCCTAGACTTCGGTGTGGAGTCATCTTGACGCTGTGCTCCTCTCTGTTCTTGCTCCTGTACAGTGTTGGTTATAACTAGTTACTGAGTAATTAGTTACTGTAATTCAATTACTTTCCCCTTGAAAAAGTAAGTGATGGATTTCTCTTAGTTTTGCTGTGATTTAATTACAGTTTCTTCTGATGTAATTGAACTAAATACAGTGTAATATATTCAATAGTCGACATGACATTAACACTAAGTTTAAGTTTTAATGTATGCTTTAATGTATCCTTCTCACATTGGTATACTTTGGTCAGTTAATAAGAATGATTGATGTAGTTATTTATTAGAAATAATTAATTTCGCCGTTCGATGTCTATCCTTGAATCACTTCTAATCAAGATTGATGTAGGATATAGAAAGCAATTAGGAATAAGTAATGAAATCTTTTTGGATGGAGTAATTTGTACGGTAATGTAATGACACTATTGAATATGTAATTAGTAATTATCACTGTTTCAGAGTAACTTACACAACACTGCTCCTGTGTTTGGTTGTATTCCGGATCTGGCGTCTCGTGGCCCAAGCATCCACAGTTCACTTGTCCCATGATGTGCAACTACACCAAACTAGCCTACTTACTTTAATACTAAACTTAAAATAAGTATTTATGCTACTTCTTTGCAAACCGCAAATGTAAAAGTAATCGCGAAAACAGACTAGTAACTCCTGCAGTCGCTCGCGCTGTCAACAAGTTTACTTTGATCTCTGACGTCATCGACAATATTAGTAACCAATGGAAACCAAAGCGATCCTTAAAAAAACAAAACATAAACCACTGAAATAAAGACATAAAATACAATAACCATTTAAATTGGAATGTTTTGTCTATTTGTAACAGCTGAAAGCATGAGTCAAACGTTTAACAAGCAGAGAACATCTAGCGACTTAATTTTTTTGAACTAAGTGTATTATTTAAACGAATCTGATCGATGAAATAAGCCGCTCGCGTTAAACATCCAAGTATCGCGAGATCACGCTGCTCCCGTTGACGCGCGATCTGCGCAGAGCAGCTGACGTGATTTACGTCTTGAGGTTTTCATTGTCGTTGATAAAAGTTCGGTGTGAGATTTATCAATAAAGTCGTAGACTCTACAAGAAGAGAAACGAATAAAACTCACATGTGAGCTCAGTCTCAGTATTATATACATTAGACGTTCAGCTCCATTCTAAAATTTACATGCAGATGTTTTGAGAGATTTCTTTTAACTCATGTGTGTCTTATTGAATATTCTCTCATGTTAGTAGCAGATGTGAGGGAGTATATATTGGTTTATAGTCTGCCTAAAGCAGCTCTAGAGTGTATTTTTTTTCTGTATTTGCTTTAATATTATCTAAACTATGTTATGTCTTTATGAAGACAAGAAACTGGAAATGTAAATCCTTCTTATTCACTTTATTAATCAGCACTAACGGTCAGTTTAACATGCATGCACACGCTCAGTAATTCTTCTCACTCGTCTCTCCTTCCTATACACATCTATACAACTCAAGAAGTTTGAGTGCCATCTAGTGGTGCAATAATGTAACAACACCACAAACTATTTCTGTATTTGCTGTTATATCATTTAAACTAATGTGAAGTTTTTTCTTGAAAATGTTTATAATATATCGTGCTTGTTTTCTGTTTGTGTTTATTTCAGGTGGGTTTTGCACGAGCTGTGAACACCAGATGTCGCTCATCTCATCTACAGTCCCTGTGCCCAGTTGTTGCATAAAGCACCTAAAGTTTTTCCTAAGTGATTTCCCTTCACCAAAGACAATAGGAGGATAACTTAAGTAAAACTTGAGGTATATTTAAGGGCACGCTTAAGGGAAAATTACACTCAAGGTACTTTATGCAACCGGGGCCTGGACTTCACAGGTTGAGTGCGTGTCACATGTGCAGATATATTCTTGTTATCAGTGGCGTATTGTGTGAAATATTTAATTTCCATAAACATTTACGAAAACAGATTTATAAAACTAAATGACATAGAGGTTTAATGTATATAAATCACAGTGAAATGTATAAGGCTTTCTCTAAATGAATTTTTGGAGGCTATTAGTCCTGAGACGGCGTTAGAGGTTGAAAGTTTAAAATCATTCCTCCTCCTTCTTCTCTCATGAGCAGGTTTTAGAGGCGACGCACCGGTTTGGGTCCGGGCAGAATTCTGAACCTTGACACCGTTTTAGCGCCCACCACCTTCATTTCTGCCATAGAAAAGTTCTTGACGGATGCAGTGCCTAGCAGACATACACAGAAGAGTAACAGTAGAAGGATTCGATTGGCGAGTCCAACACAAATGAACTGTCTCAATGAACAAGATTAATTTGTGAGTGTATACTATAGTGTGAACTGTACCTGGGTGCTGCAGAGAATGCTATCAAAGCATGAGGTGATCTTCCCTTTGGCCTCTGTGGATCAAACCGCATGGGGTCAAACACCTGAAGAGAGAGACTGCAGACATCGTTCCCAATGTTTTCATTTAATATGTTTGAAATGTGTCTGAATGTGTCTTTAATTACAAATAAACTGCAGCTAAATAAATGTTTGGGCACACCTCATGAATACGTGTCACAATTTCTTACACATTTTATGTTTTGTGTAGAAGTGACTGTCCAACTTTACAATTTTAATTTAAGTAGTTGCGAACGTTCAGTCGACTGTGTCTCAACATTTGAATGTTAGTGATAATTAAAGACTTAATTTACCTCAAAACTAGCATGATGAGGCAAACTAAAATCTATACATTATACCGATAAACATGTTTTTTCCTATCCTTTCCAATAAAAATCCTCCATACTGACACAACCCAAAGCAACACAAATTACGCTTTTAAAAAACCACAGGAAAAATGGATATTTAAAAAAACTTCTAGCCTATATTAAGGAAAGTGACTCACAGTGTGTTTGTGTCTACTTTGTTGACCTTTGACCTTGTAAGTACTTTATTATTATTAATGCCAATATAACACACAGAAACTATTGAAAACAATATTGATAGTTACACTTCACAAGAAATCATAATCATACAAGGAAGAAGAGAAAACATTTAAATAACTTAAGGCAGAGGGAGGAATTATATAAGATGGAACCTAAAGAGCAATTTTTGACTTTTAAATATTTTTTGTTCTTTATGCCCACAAAGGATTTAACTTAGGCATTAAAATCAACCCAAAAATTGACAATAGTAGATTTTTCCAAACATTTGCATTTGGGAATAAATCATTTACCAAGTATAATAGCATTTTTTAACAATATATTGAAAACTATAGAAAAGTATAGAATAATATCAAAAGAATTCAAATATGTCCTGATTTTTTTTTGTGAGAGATACTGTGCAAAACTAATTCCAAAAAGATTTAATGAAAACACATTCACAAAAACTATGAATAATTGTTTCTTCCATAATAAAGAATGTTCATTTTCAATATTTTGCTAGATTGCGATAAGTACTATTACAGGGATAACATCTACAGTATGTAATATTTTCAAAAATATGTTTTCAAAAGAAGACAAGTTTATTCATTGCACACATGTTAAGTAAAACTGTACAGGAGGGAAATTTGCACATACTTATTTTATTGCACATATAGACATTTTTTTGCACACATACTTCATTTTTTAACACATATACTTCATTTATAACACATATATCTCATTTTTTAACACATATACTTCATTTATAACACATATATCTCATTTTTTAACACATATACTTCATTTTTTAACACATATACCTCATTTTTTAACACATATACTTCATTTTTTTTTTGCACATATACTTCATTTTTTAACACATATACCTCATTTTTTAACACATATACTTCATTTTTTAACACATATACCTCATTTTTTTTTTGCACATATACTTCATTTTTTTACACATACTTATTTTTATCACACATAAACTTAATTATTTTGCACATAAACTTAATTATTTTCCACATAAGTTATAGAAGGAGTATGGGGATATAGTTAGAGTTGTTCTTATTAACACACAAATGCTTCAATGCTGGACTGTTCAAGTATCTCTCCCGCAGTAACTGTGTTTCTGTTATTTCCCTTTCTTTTCTCATTTTCTTCTCCCGTCGTTCTTTGGTCTTTTTCTCAACCCAGTTATGAAGAACAAATAATCCTTTAGTTTTGCTGGCAGCTTTTGTCTTCTCTGGACCATTCAGGGGATCTTGGGTATCTCCAGCGGGACCACAAGGACCTGTCATGATGATGTTTTCATGAGCGTCTGTCTCCTTCTGAAGGGTTTGTTGTTTGTCAGCGTTGCTCTCTGGATGGGATTTTTTCACAGGTCTCTCCTGCTTCTCTGGAGCTTCTGGCTGGACTTCATCCCCTTCACTTTCACTCTCCTGCATTTCCGTGTTCTCCATCCAACAAAACATCGGTTGATTTTTTGTCATGGGCTTCGGTCTTCTGTGTCTGGGGTCCTTCAGCTCAAATGGAGAGATGAACTCCACCTCAGGCTCATCAAACTCGCTGTTATCATTCATGTCCATGAGGATGAGATCAGAATGTGATGAAGGTGCTGACAGTGATATCGCCTCGGTATATTCATACGGGATGTACGGAGATGATGCTGAAGAATGAAGACATTGAAAGAGTCACAATGTTTTTATCTCGACACAATGAACTATCTCGTCACATATGATACACTTTCTCTTACCTTCGTGGTCCGTTTTTTTGCCACTGTTCAGTTTCTTCTCTGATCTTTCACTCTCCAGCATCTCTGTGTTCTCCTCCATCCAACTAAACATGGGTTGTTTTTTCCTGATGGGCTTAGGTCTCCTTTGTCTGGTGTCCTTCAGCCCAAATGGAGAGATGATATGCACCTCATCTTCCTCTTCAATGTCCACGAGGACCAGGTGTGTAAAGAGATCAAACCGTGACGTGACCAGCGGTTCAGGCCCAGTTGGAGCTGGTGTTGGTGGACCAGCTGATATTGGCAAAGGAGATGAAGTGAGTCTTGATTTTTTTAGTTTCGTCTTGTCATACATCACTAGATTTTCTCTTACCTTCATATTTTGTCACCTCCGTCTGTTCAGGATTCCGGTCGGGTGAGGCAGATCTATGAAACCCTGATGAATGAAGAGATGGAGAGAGTCTCAAGGTTTTACCTCAACATACAAAGTGTTTGAACTGTGAAATCTTCACAAACTTTCTGTTACCTTCATGATTCATGTTTTGAGCTTCCTTCCTCAGATTCCTCCTTGAACGTCTCGTCTTTGGTCTCTCAGGTGATGAAGTTGATGGTTTAGGTGCAAATTGTCTCACCAGCGGTTCAGGCACTGATGAATGATGGGATTTAGAGAGTCACAATGTTTTTACCTCAACATACAAAGTGTTTGAACTGTGAAATCTTCATAAACTTTCTGTTACCTTCATGACTCATGTTTTGAGCTTCCTTCCTCAGATTCCTCCTCGAACGTCTCGTCTTTGGTCTCTCAGGTGATGAAGTTGATGGTTTAGGTGCAAAATGTCTCACCAGCCGTTCAGGCACTGATGAATGATGGGATTTAGAGAGTCACAATGTTTTTACCTCAGCAAAATGCACTCTTGTCACATCTTAATAAACTTTCTCTTACCTTCATGATCCGTTTTCTTGTCACCCTTCTTCAGTTTATTTGCTGAAACTATCTGCTCTGATCTCTCAGGTGATGCAGTCGCGTGTTGAGGATCAACACGTATCACCAGCGGTTTAGGCACTGATGAATGAAGAGAAAGAGAGTTTCAACGTTTTACCTCGAAATATGTAATATTGTCATGTCTTTATAGAAAAATTCTTACCTTGATGATACATGTTTTCAGCTTCCTTCCTCCGTTTCCTCCGTTTCCTCCTTGAACGTCTCACCTCTGATCTCTCAGGTGTTGCAGTTGAGGGTTGAGGATCAGAACATAAAACCAACGGTTCCAGCCTTGACGGATGACGGGATTTTAACCTCTCAGCTGTTGAAGCTGGTGGGCATGGAGCGGCTTGTATCGGTGGAGGAGATAGTGAAAGTGTCAACGTATCGATGCTCAATGGAGAAGCATCTCGGGATTCCTTCCTAGACTTCGGTGTGGAGTCATCTTGACGCTGTGCTCCTCTCTGTTCTTGCTCCTGTACAGTGTTGGTTATAACTAGTTACTGAGTAATTAGTTACTGTAATTCAATTACTTTCCCCTTGAAAAAGTAAGTGATGGATTTCTCTTAGTTTTGCTGTGATTTAATTACAGTTTCTTCTGATGTAATTGAACTAAATACAGTGTAATATATTCAATAGTCTACATGACATTAACACTAAGTTTAAGTTTTAATGTATGCTTTAATGTATCCTTCTCACATTGGTATACTTTGGTCAGTTAATAAGAATGATTGATGTAGTTATTTATTAGAAATAATTAATTTCGCCGTTCGATGTCTATCCTTGAATCACTTCTAATCAAGATTGATGTAGGATATAGAAAGCAATTAGGAATAAGTAATGAAATCTTTTTGGATGGAGTAATTTGTACGGTAATGTAATGACACTATTGAATATGTAATTAGTAATTATCACTGTTTCAGAGTAACTTACACAACACTGCTCCTGTGTTTGGTTGTATTCCGGATCTGGCGTCTCGTGGCCCAAGCATCCACAGTTCACTTGTCCCATGATGTGCAACTACACCAAACTAGCCTACTTACTTTAATACTAAACTTAAAATAAGTATTTATGCTACTTCTTTGCAAACCGCAAATGTAAAAGTAATCGCGAAAACAGACTAGTAACTCCTGCAGTCGATCGCGCTGTCAACAAGTTTACTTTGATCTCTGACGTCATCGACAATATTAGTAACCAATGGAAACCAAAGCGATCCTTAAAAAAACAAAACATAAACCACTGAAATAAAGACATAAAATACAATAACCATTTAAATTGGAATGTTTTGTCTATTTGTAACAGCTGAAAGCATGAGTCAAACGTTTAACAAGCAGAGAACATCTAGCGACTTAATTTTTTTGAACTAAGTGTATTATTTAAACGAATCTGATCGATGAAATAAGCCGCTCGCGTTAAACATCCAAGTATCGCGAGATCACGCTGCTCCCGTTGACGCGCGATCTGCGCAGAGCAGCTGACGTGATTTACGTCTTGAGGTTTTCATTGTCGTTGATAAAAGTTCGGTGTGAGATTTATCAATAAAGTCGTAGACTCTACAAGAAGAGAAACGAATAAAACTCACATGTGAGCTCAGTCTCAGTATTATATACATTAGACGTTCAGCTCCATTCTAAAATTTACATGCAGATGTTTTGAGAGATTTCTTTTAACTCATGTGTGTCTTATTGAATATTCTCTCATGTTAGTAGCAGATGTGAGGGAGTATATATTGGTTTATAGTCTGCCTAAAGCAGCTCTAGAGTGTATTTTTTTCTGTATTTGCTTTAATATTATCTAAACTATGTTATGTCTTTATGAAGACAAGAAACTGGAAATGTAAATCCTTCTTATTCACTTTATTAATCAGCACTAACGGTCAGTTTAACATGCATGCACACGCTCAGTAATTCTTCTCACTCGTCTCTCCTTCCTATACACATCTATACAACTCAAGAAGTTTGAGTGCCATCTAGTGGTGCAATAATGTAACAACACCACAAACTATTTCTGTATTTGCTGTTATATCATTTAAACTAATGTGAAGTTTTTTCTTGAAAATGTTTATAATATATCGTGCTTGTTTTCTGTTTGTGTTTATTTCAGGTGGGTTTTGCACGAGCTGTGCACACCAGATGTCGCTCATCTCATCTACAGTCCCTGTGCCCAGTTGTTGCATAAAGCACCTAAAGTTTTTCCTAAGTGATTTCCCTTCACCAAAGACAATAGGAGGATAACTTAAGTAAAACTTGAGGTATATTTAAGGGCACGCTTAAGGGAAAATTACACTCAAGGTACTTTATGCAACCGGGGCCTGGACTTCACAGGTTGAGTGCGTGTCACATGTGCAGATATATTCTTGTTATCAGTGGCGTATTGTGTGAAATATTTAATTTCCATAAACATTTACGAAAACAGATTTATAAAACTAAATGACATAGAGGTTTAATGTATATAAATCACAGTGAAATGTATAAGGCTTTCTCTAAATGAATTTTTGGAGGCTATTAGTCCTGAGACGGCGTTAGAGGTTGAAAGTTTAAAATCATTCCTCCTCCTTCTTCTCTCATGAGCAGGTTTTAGAGGCGACGCACCGGTTTGGGTCCGGGCAGAATTCTGAACCTTGACACCGTTTTAGCGCCCACCACCTTCATTTCTGCCATAGAAAAGTTCTTGACGGATGCAGTGCCTAGCAGACATACACAGAAGAGTAACAGTAGAAGGATTCGATTGGCGAGTCCAACACAAATGAACTGTCTCAATGAACAAGATTAATTTGTGAGTGTATACTATAGTGTGAACTGTACCTGGGTGCTGCAGAGAATGCTATCAAAGCATGAGGTGATCTTCCCTTTGGCCTCTGTGGATCAAACCGCATGGGGTCAAACACCTGAAGAGAGAGACTGCAGACATCGTTCCCAATGTTTTCATTTAATATGTTTGAAATGTGTCTGAATGTGTCTTTAATTACAAATAAACTGCAGCTAAATAAATGTTTGGGCACACCTCATGAATACGTGTCACAATTTTTTACACGTTTTATGTTTTGTGTAGAAGTGACTGTCCAACTTTACAATTTTAATTTAAGTAGTTGCGAACGTTCAGTCGACTGTGTCTCAACATTTGAATGTTAGTGATAATTAAAGACTTAATTTACCTCAAAACTAGCATGATGAGGCAAACTAAAATCTATACATTATACCGATAAACATGTTTTTTCCTATCCTTTCCAATAAAAATCCTCCATACTGACACAACCCAAAGCAACACAAATTACGCTTTTAAAAAACCACAGGAAAAATGGATATTTAAAAAAACTTCTAGCCTATATTAAGGAAAGTGACTCACAGTGTGTTTGTGTCTACTTTGTTGACCTTTGACCTTGTAAGTACTTTATTATTATTAATGCCAATATAACACACAGAAACTATTGAAAACAATATTGATAGTTACACTTCACAAGAAATCATAATCATACAAGGAAGAAGAGAAAAAATTTAAATAACTTAAGGCAGAGGGAGGAATTATATAAGATGGAACCTAAAGAGCAATTTTTGACTTTTAAATATTTTTTGTTCTTTATGCCCACAAAGGATTTAACTTAGGCATTAAAATCAACCCAAAAATTGACAATAGTAGATTTTTCCAAACATTTGCATTTGGGAATAAATCATTTACCAAGTATAATAGCATTTTTTAACAATATATTGAAAACTATAGAAAAGTATAGAATAATATCAAAAGAATTCAAATATGTCCTGATTTTTTTTTGTGAGAGATACTGTGCAAAACTAATTCCAAAAAGATTTAATGAAAACACATTCACAAAAACTATGAATAATTGTTTCTTCCATAATAAAGAATGTTCATTTTCAATATTTTGCTAGATTGCGATAAGTACTATTACAGGGATAACATCTACAGTATGTAATATTTTCAAAAATATGTTTTCAAAAGAAGACAAGTTTATTCATTGCACACATGTTAAGTAAAACTGTACAGGAGGGAAATTTGCACATACTTATTTTATTGCACATATAGACATTTTTTTTGCACACATACTTCATTTTTTAACACATATACTTCATTTATAACACATATATCTCATTTTTTAACACATATACTTCATTTTTTTTTGCACATATACTTCATTTTTTAACACATATACCTCATTTTTTTTTTGCACATATACTTCATTTTTTAACACATATACTTCATTTTTTTTTTGCACATATACTTCATTTTTTAACACATATACCTCATTTTTTAACACATATACTTCATTTTTTAACACATATACCTCATTTTTTTTTTGCACATATACTTCATTTTTTTACACATACTTATTTTTATCACACATAAACTTAATTATTTTGCACATAAACTTAATTATTTTCCACATAAGTTATAGAAGGAGTATGGGGATATAGTTAGAGTTGTTCTTATTAACACACAAATGCTTCAATGCTGGACTGTTCAAGTATCTCTCCCGCAGTAACTGTGTTTCTGTTATTTCCCTTTCTTTTCTCATTTTCTTCTCCCGTCGTTCTTTGGTCTTTTTCTCAACCCAGTTATGAAGAACAAATAATCCTTTAGTTTTGCTGGCAGCTTTTGTCTTCTCTGGACCATTCAGGGGATCTTGGGTATCTCCAGCGGGACCACAAGGACCTGTCATGATGATGTTTTCATGAGCGTCTGTCTCCTTCTGAAGGGTTTGTTGTTTGTCAGCGTTGCTCTCTGGATGGGATTTTTTCACAGGTCTCTCCTGCTTCTCTGGAGCTTCTGGCTGGACTTCATCCCCTTCACTTTCACTCTCCTGCATTTCCGTGTTCTCCATCCAACAAAACATCGGTTGATTTTTTGTCATGGGCTTCGGTCTTCTGTGTCTGGGGTCCTTCAGCTCAAATGGAGAGATGAACTCCACCTCAGGCTCATCAAACTCGCTGTTATCATTCATGTCCATGAGGATGAGATCAGAATGTGATGAAGGTGCTGACAGTGATATCGCCTCGGTATATTCATACGGGATGTACGGAGATGATGCTGAAGAATGAAGACATTGAAAGAGTCACAATGTTTTTATCTCGACACAATGAACTATCTCGTCACATATGATACACTTTCTCTTACCTTCGTGGTCCGTTTTTTTGCCACTGTTCAGTTTCTTCTCTGATCTTTCACTCTCCAGCATCTCTGTGTTCTCCTCCATCCAACTAAACATGGGTTGTTTTTTCCTGATGGGCTTAGGTCTCCTTTGTCTGGTGTCCTTCAGCCCAAATGGAGAGATGATATGCACCTCATCTTCCTCTTCAATGTCCACGAGGACCAGGTGTGTAAAGAGATCAAACCGTGACGTGACCAGCGGTTCAGGCCCAGTTGGAGCTGGTGTTGGTGGACCAGCTGATATTGGCAAAGGAGATGAAGTGAGTCTTGATTTTTTTAGTTTCGTCTTGTCATACATCACTAGATTTTCTCTTACCTTCATATTTTGTCACCTCCGTCTGTTCAGGATTCCGGTCGGGTGAGGCAGATCTATAAAACCCTGATGAATGAAGAGATGGAGAGAGTCTCAAGGTTTTACCTCAACATACAAAGTGTTTGAACTGTGAAATCTTCACAAACTTTCTGTTACCTTCATGATTCATGTTTTGAGCTTCCTTCCTCAGATTCCTCCTTGAACGTCTCGTCTTTGGTCTCTCAGGTGATGAAGTTGATGGTTTAGGTGCAAATTGTCTCACCAGCGGTTCAGGCACTGATGAATGATGGGATTTAGAGAGTCACAATGTTTTTACCTCAACATACAAAGTGTTTGAACTGTGAAATCTTCATAAACTTTCTGTTACCTTCATGATTCATGTTTTGAGCTTCCTTCCTCAGATTCCTCCTCGAACGTCTCGTCTTTGGTCTCTCAGGTGATGAAGTTGATGGTTTAGGTGCAAAATGTCTCACCAGCCGTTCAGGCACTGATGAATGATGGGATTTAGAGAGTCACAATGTTTTTACCTCAGCAAAATGCACTCTTGTCACATCTTAATAAACTTTCTCTTACCTTCATGATCCGTTTTCTTGTCACCCTTCTTCAGTTTATTTGCTGAAACTATCTGCTCTGATCTCTCAGGTGATGCAGTCGCGTGTTGAGGATCAACACGTATCACCAGCGGTTTAGGCACTGATGAATGAAGAGAAAGAGAGTTTCAACGTTTTACCTCGAAATATGTAATATTGTCATGTCTTTATAGAAAAATTCTTACCTTCATGATACATGTTTTCAGCTTCCTTCCTCCGTTTCCTCCGTTTCCTCCTTGAACGTCTCACCTCTGATCTCTCAGGTGTTGCAGTTGAGGGTTGAGGATCAGAACATAAAACCAACGGTTCCAGCCTTGACGGATGACGGGATTTTAACCTCTCAGCTGTTGAAGCTGGTGGGCATGGAGCGGCTTGTATCGGTGGAGGAGATAGTGAAAGTGTCAACGTATCGATGCTCAATGGAGAAGCATCTCGGGATTCCTTCCTAGACTTCGGTGTGGAGTCATCTTGACGCTGTGCTCCTCTCTGTTCTTGCTCCTGTACAGTGTTGGTTATAACTAGTTACTGAGTAATTAGTTACTGTAATTCAATTACTTTCCCCTTGAAAAAGTAAGTGATGGATTTCTCTTAGTTTTGCTGTGATTTAATTACAGTTTCTTCTGATGTAATTGAACTAAATACAGTGTAATATATTCAATAGTCGACATGACATTAACACTAAGTTTAAGTTTTAATGTATGCTTTAATGTATCCTTCTCACATTGGTATACTTTGGTCAGTTAATAAGAATGATTGATGTAGTTATTTATTAGAAATAATTAATTTCGCCGTTCGATGTCTATCCTTGAATCACTTCTAATCAAGATTGATGTAGGATATAGAAAGCAATTAGGAATAAGTAATGAAATCTTTTTGGATGGAGTAATTTGTACGGTAATGTAATGACACTATTGAATATGTAATTAGTAATTATCACTGTTTCAGAGTAACTTACACAACACTGCTCCTGTGTTTGGTTGTATTCCGGATCTGGCGTCTCGTGGCCCAAGCATCCACAGTTCACTTGTCCCATGATGTGCAACTACACCAAACTAGCCTACTTACTTTAATACTAAACTTAAAATAAGTATTTATGCTACTTCTTTGCAAACCGCAAATGTAAAAGTAATCGCGAAAACAGACTAGTAACTCCTGCAGTCGCTCGCGCTGTCAACAAGTTTACTTTGATCTCTGACGTCATCGACAATATTAGTAACCAATGGAAACCAAAGCGATCCTTAAAAAAACAAAACATAAACCACTGAAATAAAGACATAAAATACAATAACCATTTAAATTGGAATGTTTTGTCTATTTGTAACAGCTGAAAGCATGAGTCAAACGTTTAACAAGCAGAGAACATCTAGCGACTTAATTTTTTTGAACTAAGTGTATTATTTAAACGAATCTGATCGATGAAATAAGCCGCTCGCGTTAAACATCCAAGTATCGCGAGATCACGCTGCTCCCGTTGACGCGCGATCTGCGCAGAGCAGCTGACGTGATTTACGTCTTGAGGTTTTCATTGTCGTTGATAAAAGTTCGGTGTGAGATTTATCAATAAAGTCGTAGACTCTACAAGAAGAGAAACGAATAAAACTCACATGTGAGCTCAGTCTCAGTATTATATACATTAGACGTTCAGCTCCATTCTAAAATTTACATGCAGATGTTTTGAGAGATTTCTTTTAACTCATGTGTGTCTTATTGAATATTCTCTCATGTTAGTAGCAGATGTGAGGGAGTATATATTGGTTTATAGTCTGCCTAAAGCAGCTCTAGAGTGTATTTTTTTCTGTATTTGCTTTAATATTATCTAAACTATGTTATGTCTTTATGAAGACAAGAAACTGGAAATGTAAATCCTTCTTATTCACTTTATTAATCAGCACTAACGGTCAGTTTAACATGCATGCACACGCTCAGTAATTCTTCTCACTCGTCTCTCCTTCCTATACACATCTATACAACTCAAGAAGTTTGAGTGCCATCTAGTGGTGCAATAATGTAACAACACCACAAACTATTTCTGTATTTGCTGTTATATCATTTAAACTAATGTGAAGTTTTTTCTTGAAAATGTTTATAATATATCGTGCTTGTTTTCTGTTTGTGTTTATTTCAGGTGGGTTTTGCACGAGCTGTGCACACCAGATGTCGCTCATCTCATCTACAGTCCCTGTGCCCAGTTGTTGCATAAAGCACCTAAAGTTTTTCCTAAGTGATTTCCCTTCACCAAAGACAATAGGAGGATAACTTAAGTAAAACTTGAGGTATATTTAAGGGCACGCTTAAGGGAAAATTACACTCAAGGTACTTTATGCAACCGGGGCCTGGACTTCACAGGTTTAGTGCGTGTCACATGTGCAGATATATTCTTGTTATCAGTGGCGTATTGTGTGAAATATTTAATTTCCATAAACATTTACGAAAACAGATTTATAAAACTAAATGACATAGAGGTTTAATGTATATAAATCACAGTGAAATGTATAAGGCTTTCTCTAAATGAATTTTTGGAGGCTATTAGTCCTGAGACGGCGTTAGAGGTTGAAAGTTTAAAATCATTCCTCCTCCTTCTTCTCTCATGAGCAGGTTTTAGAGGCGACGCACCGGTTTGGGTCCGGGCAGAATTCTGAACCTTGACACCGTTTTAGCGCCCACCACCTTCATTTCTGCCATAGAAAAGTTCTTGACGGATGCAGTGCCTAGCAGACATACACAGAAGAGTAACAGTAGAAGGATTCGATTGGCGAGTCCAACACAAATGAACTGTCTCAATGAACAAGATTAATTTGTGAGTGTATACTATAGTGTGAACTGTACCTGGGTGCTGCAGAGAATGCTATCAAAGCATGAGGTGATCTTCCCTTTGGCCTCTGTGGATCAAACCGCATGGGGTCAAACACCTGAAGAGAGAGACTGCAGACATCGTTCCCAATGTTTTCATTTAATATGTTTGAAATGTGTCTGAATGTGTCTTTAATTACAAATAAACTGCAGCTAAATAAATGTTTGGGCACACCTCATGAATACGTGTCACAATTTTTTACACATTTTATGTTTTGTGTAGAAGTGACTGTCCAACTTTACAATTTTAATTTAAGTAGTTGCGAACGTTCAGTCGACTGTGTCTCAACATTTGAATGTTAGTGATAATTAAAGACTTAATTTACCTCAAAACTAGCATGATGAGGCAAACTAAAATCTATACATTATACCGATAAACATGTTTTTTCCTATCCTTTCCAATAAAAATCCTCCATACTGACACAACCCAAAGCAACACAAATTACGCTTTTAAAAAACCACAGGAAAAATGGATATTTAAAAAAAATTCTAGCCTATATTAAGGAAAGTGACTCACAGTGTGTTTGTGTCTACTTTGTTGACCTTTGACCTTGTAAGTACTTTATTATTATTAATGCCAATATAACACACAGAAACTATTGAAAACAATATTGATAGTTACACTTCACAAGAAATCATAATCATACAAGGAAGAAGAGAAAACATTTAAATAACTTAAGGCAGAGGGAGGAATTATATAAGATGGAACCTAAAGAGCAATTTTTGACTTTTAAATATTTTTTGTTCTTTATGCCCACAAAGGATTTAACTTAGGCATTAAAATCAACCCAAAAATTGACAATAGTAGATTTTTCCAAACATTTGCATTTGGGAATAAATCATTTACCAAGTATAATAGCATTTTTTAACAATATATTGAAAACTATAGAAAAGTATAGAATAATATCAAAAGAATTCAAATATGTCCTGATTTTTTTTTGTGAGAGATACTGTGCAAAACTAATTCCAAAAAGATTTAATGAAAACACATTCACAAAAACTATGAATAATTGTTTCTTCCATAATAAAGAATGTTCATTTTCAATATTTTGCTAGATTGCGATAAGTACTATTACAGGGATAACATCTACAGTATGTAATATTTTCAAAAATATGTTTTCAAAAGAAGACAAGTTTATTCATTGCACACATGTTAAGTAAAACTGTACAGGAGGGAAATTTGCACATACTTATTTTATTGCACATATAGACATTTTTTTTGCACACATACTTCATTTTTTAACACATATACTTCATTTATAACACATATATCTCATTTTTTAACACATATACTTCATTTTTTTTTGCACATATACTTCATTTTTTAACACATATACCTCATTTTTTAACACATATACTTCATTTTTTTTTTGCACATATACTTCATTTTTTAACACATATACTTCATTTTTTAACACATATACCTCATTTTTTTTTGCACATATACTTCATTTTTTTACACATACTTATTTTTATCACACATAAACTTAATTATTTTGCACATAAACTTAATTATTTTCCACATAAGTTATAGAAGGAGTATGGGGATATAGTTAGAGTTGTTCTTATTAACACACAAATGCTTCAATGCTGGACTGTTCAAGTATCTCTCCCGCAGTAACTGTGTTTCTGTTATTTCCCTTTCTTTTCTCATTTTCTTCTCCCGTCGTTCTTTGGTCTTTTTCTCAACCCAGTTATGAAGAACAAATAATCCTTTAGTTTTGCTGGCAGCTTTTGTCTTCTCTGGACCATTCAGGGGATCTTGGGTATCTCCAGCGGGACCACAAGGACCTGTCATGATGATGTTTTCATGAGCGTCTGTCTCCTTCTGAAGGGTTTGTTGTTTGTCAGCGTTGCTCTCTGGATGGGATTTTTTCACAGGTCTCTCCTGCTTCTCTGGAGCTTCTGGCTGGACTTCATCCCCTTCACTTTCACTCTCCTGCATTTCCGTGTTCTCCATCCAACAAAACATCAGTTGATTTTTTGTCATGGGCTTCGGTCTTCTGTGTCTGGGGTCCTTCAGCTCAAATGGAGAGATGAACTCCACCTCAGGCTCATCAAACTCGCTGTTATCATTCATGTCCATGAGGATGAGATCAGAATGTGATGAAGGTGCTGACAGTGATATCGCCTCGGTATATTCATACGGGATGTACGGAGATGATGCTGAAGAATGAAGACATTGAAAGAGTCACAATGTTTTTATCTCGACACAATGAACTCTCTCGTCACATATGATACACTTTCTCTTACCTTCGTGGTCCGTTTTTTTGCCACTGTTCAGTTTCTTCTCTGATCTTTCACTCTCCAGCATCTCTGTGTTCTCCTCCATCCAACTAAACATGGGTTGTTTTTTCCTGATGGGCTTAGGTCTCCTTTGTCTGGTGTCCTTCAGCCCAAATGGAGAGATGATATGCACCTCATCTTCCTCTTCAATGTCCACGAGGACCAGGTGTGTAAAGAGATCAAACCGTGACGTGACCAGCGGTTCAGGCCCAGTTGGAGCTGGTGTTGGTGGACCAGCTGATATTGGCAAAGGAGATGAAGTGAGTCTTGATTTTTTTAGTTTCGTCTTGTCATACATCACTAGATTTTCTCTTACCTTCATATTTTGTCACCTCCGTCTGTTCAGGATTCCGGTCGGGTGAGGCAGATCTATGAAACCCTGATGAATGAAGAGATGGAGAGAGTCTCAAGGTTTTACCTCAACATACAAAGTGTTTGAACTGTGAAATCTTCACAAACTTTCTGTTACCTTCATGATTCATGTTTTGAGCTTCCTTCCTCAGATTCCTCCTTGAACGTCTCGTCTTTGGTCTCTCAGGTGATGAAGTTGATGGTTTAGGTGCAAATTGTCTCACCAGCGGTTCAGGCACTGATGAATGATGGGATTTAGAGAGTCACAATGTTTTTACCTCAACATACAAAGTGTTTGAACTGTGAAATCTTCATAAACTTTCTGTTACCTTCATGATTCATGTTTTGAGCTTCCTTCCTCAGATTCCTCCTCGAACGTCTCGTCTTTGGTCTCTCAGGTGATGAAGTTGATGGTTTAGGTGCAAAATGTCTCACCAGCGGTTCAGGCACTGTTGAATGATGGGATTTAGAGAGTCACAATGTTTTTACCTCAGCAAAATGCACTCTTGTCACATCTTAATAAACTTTCTCTTACCTTCATGATCCGTTTTCTTGTCACCCTTCAGTTTATTTGCTGAAACGCTCTGCTCTGATCTCTCAGGTGATGCAGTCGCGGGTTGAGGATCAACACGTATCACAAGCGGTTTAGGCACTGATGAATGAAGAGAAAGAGAGTTTCAACGTTTTACCTCGACATATGTAATATTGTCATGTCTTTATAAAAAAATTCTTACCTTCATGATACATGTTTTCAGCTTCCTTCCTCCGTTTCCTCCGTTTCCTCCTTGAACGTCTCACCTCTGATCTCTCAGGTGTTGCAGTTGAGGGTTGAGGATCATAACATAAAACCAAAGGTTCCAGCCTTGACGGATGACGGGATTTTAACCTCTCAGCTGTTGAAGCTGGTGGGCATGGAGCGGCTTGTATCGGTGGAGGAGATAGTGAAAGTGTCAACGTATCGATGCTCAATGGAGAAGCATCTCGGGATTCCTTCCTAGACTTCGGTGTGGAGTCATCTTGACGCTGTGCTCCTCTCTGTTCTTGCTCCTGTACAGTGTTGGTTATAACTAGTTACTGATTAATTAGTTACTGTAATTCAATTACTTTCCCCTTGAAAAAGTAAGTGATGGATTTCTCTTAGTTTTGCTGTGATTTAATTACAGTTTCTTCTGATGTAATTGAACTAAATACAGTGTAATATATTCAATAGTCGACATGACATTAACACTAAGTTTAAGTTTAAATGTATGCTTTAATGTATCCTTCTCACATTGGTATACTTTGGTCAGTTAATAAGAATGATTGATGTAGTTATTTATTAGAAATAATTAATTAAGCCGTTCGATGTCTATCCTTGAATCACTTCTAATCAAGATTGATGTAGGATATAGAAAGTAATTAGGAATAAGTAATGAAATCTTTTTGGATGGAGTAATTTGTACGGTAATGTAATGACACTATTGAATATGTAATTAGTAATTATCACTGTTTCAGAGTAACTTACACAACACTGCTCCTGTGTTTGGTTGTATTCCGGATCTGGCGTCTCGTGGCCCAAGCATCCACAGTTCACTTGTCCCATGATGTGCAACTACACCAAACTAGCCTACTTACTTTAATACTAAACTTAAAATAAGTATTTATGCTACTTCGTTGCAAACCGCAAATGTAAAAGTAATCGCGAAAACAGACTAGTAACTCCTGCAGTCGCTCGCGCTGTCAACAAGTTTACTTTGATCTCTGACGTCATCGACAATATTAGTAACCAATGGAAACCAAAGCGATCCTTAAAAAAACAAAACGTAAACCACTGAAATAAAGACATAAAATACAATAATCATTTAAATTGGAATGTTTTGTCTATTTGTAACAGCTGAAAGCATGAGTCAAACGTTTAACAAGCAGAGAACATCTAGCGACTTAATTTTTTTGAACTAAGTGTATTATTTAAACGAATCTGATCGATGAAATAAGCCGCTCGCGTTAAACATCCAAGTATCGCGAGATCACGCTGCTCCCGTTGACGCGCGATCTGCGCAGAGCAGCTGACGTGATTTACGTCTTGAGGTTTTCATTGTCGTTGATAAAAGTTCGGTGTGAGATTTATCAATAAAGTCGTAGACTCTACAAGAAGAGAAACGAATAAAACTCACATGTGAGCTCAGTCTCAGTATTATATACATTAGACGTTCAGCTCCATTCTAAAATTTACATGCAGATGTTTTGAGAGATTTCTTTTAACTCATGTGTGTCTTATTGAATATTCTCTCATGTTAGTAGCAGATGTGAGGGAGTATATATTGGTTTATAGTCTGCCTAAAGCAGCTCTAGAGTGTATTTTTTCTGTATTTGCTTTAATATTATCTAAACTATGTTATGTCTTTATGAAGACAAGAAACTGGAAATGTAAATCCTTCTTATTCACTTTATTAATCAGCACTAACGGTCAGTTTAACATGCATGCATGCACACGCTCAGTAATTCTTCTCACTCGTCTCTCCTTCCTATACACATCTATACAACTCAAGAAGTTTGAGTGCCATCTAGTGGTGCAATAATGCAACAACACCACAAACTATTTCTGTATTTGCTGTTATATCGTTTAAACTAATGTGAAGTTTTTTCTTGAAAATGTTTATAATATATCGTGCTTGTTTTCTGTTTGTGTTTATTTCAGGTGGGTTTTGCACGAGCTGTGAACACCAGATGTCGCTCATCTCATCTACAGTCCCTGTGCCCAGTTGTTGCATAAAGCACCTAAAGTTTTTCCTAAGTGATTTCCCTTCACCAAAGACAATAGGAGGATAACTTAAGTAAAACTTGAGGTATATTTAAGGGCACGCTTAAGGGAAAATTACACTCAAGGTACTTTATGCAACCGGGGCCTGGACTTCACAGGTTGAGTGCGTGTCACATGTGCAGATATATTCTTGTTATCAGTGGCGTATTGTGTGAAATATTTAATTTCCATAAACATTTACGAACAGATTTATAAAACTAAATGACATAGAGGTTTAATGTATATAAATCACAGTGAAATGTATAAGGCTTTCTCTAAATGAATTTTTGGAGGCTATTAGTCCTGAGACGGCGTTAGAGGTTGAAAGTTTAAAATCATTCCTCCTCCTTCTTCTCTCATGAGCAGGTTTTAGAGGCGACGCACCGGTTTGGGTCCGGGCAGAATTCTGAACCTTGACACCGTTTTAGCGCCCACCACCTTCATTTCTGCCATAGAAAAGTTCTTGACGGATGCAGTGCCTAGCAGACATACACAGAAGAGTAACAGTAGAAGGATTCGATTGGCGAGTCCAACACAAATGAACTGTCTCAATGAACAAGATTAATTTGTGAGTGTATACTATAGTGTGAACTGTACCTGGGTGCTGCAGAGAATGCTATCAAAGCATGAGGTGATCTTCCCTTTGGCCTCTGTGGATCAAACCGCATGGGGTCAAACACCTGAAGAGAGAGACTGCAGACATCGTTCCCAATGTTTTCATTTAATATGTTTGAAATGTGTCTGAATGTGTCTTTAATTACAAATAAACTGCAGCTAAATAAATGTTTGGGCACACCTCATGAATACGTGTCACAATTTTTTACACATTTTATGTTTTGTGTAGAAGTGACTGTCCAACTTTACAATTTTAATTTAAGTAGTTGCGAACGTTCAGTCGACTGTGTCTCAACATTTGAATGTTAGTGATAATTAAAGACTTAATTTACCTCAAAACTAGCATGATGAGGCAAACTAAAATCTATACATTATACCGATAAACATGTTTTTTCCTATCCTTTCCAATAAAAATCCTCCATACTGACACAACCCAAAGCAACACAAATTACGCTTTTAAAAAACCACAGGAAAAATGGATATTTAAAAAAAATTCTAGCCTATATTAAGGAAAGTGACTCACAGTGTGTTTGTGTCTACTTTGTTGACCTTTGACCTTGTAAGTACTTTATTATTATTAATGCCAATATAACACACAGAAACTATTGAAAACAATATTGATAGTTACACTTCACAAGAAATCATAATCATACAAGGAGGAAGAGAAAAAATTTAAATAACTTAAGGCAGAGGGAGGAATTATATAAGACGGAACCTAAAGAGCAATTTTTGACTTTTAAATATTTTTTGTTCTTTATGCCCACAAAGGATTTAACTTAGGCATTAAAATCAACCCAAAAATTGACAATAGTAGATTTTTCCAAACATTTGCATTTGGGAATAAATCATTTACCAAGTATAATAGCATTTTTTAACAATATATTGAAAACTATAGAAAAGTATAGAATAATATCAAAAGAATTCAAATATGTCCTGATTTTTTTTTGTGAGAGATACTGTGCAAAACTAATTCCAAAAAGATTTAATGAAAACACATTCACAAAAACTATGAATAATTGTTTCTTCCATAATAAAGAATGTTCATTTTCAATATTTTGCTAGATTGCGATAAGTACTATTACAGGGATAACATCTACAGTATGTAATATTTTCAAAAATATGTTTTCAAAAGAAGACAAGTTTATTCATTGCACACATGTTAAGTAAAACTGTACAGGAGGGAAATTTGCACATACTTATTTTATTGCACATATAGACATTTTTTTTGCACACATACTTCATTTTTTAACACATATACTTCATTTATAACACATATATCTCATTTTTTAACACATATACTTCATTTTTTTTTGCACATATACTTCATTTTTTAACACATATACCTCATTTTTTAACACATATACTTCATTTTTTTTTTGCACATATACTTCATTTTTTAACACATATACCTCATTTTTTAACACATATACTTCATTTTTTAACACATATACCTCTTTTTTTTTTGCACATATACTTCATTTTTTTACACATACTTATTTTTATCACACATAAACTTAATTATTTTGCACATAAACTTAATTATTTTCCACATAAGTTATAGAAGGAGTATGGGGATATACTTAGAGTTGTTCTTATTAACACACAAATGCTTCAATGCTGGACTGTTCAAGTATCTCTCCCGCAGTAACTGTGTTTCTGTTATTTCCCTTTCTTTTCTCATTTTCTTCTCCCGTCGTTCTTTGGTCTTTTTCTCAACCCAGTTATGAAGAACAAATAATCCTTTAGTTTTGCTGGCAGCTTTTGTCTTCTCTGGACCATTCAGGGGATCTTGGGTATCTCCAGCGGGACCACAAGGACCTGTCATGATGATGTTTTCATGAGCGTCTGTCTCCTTCTGAAGGGTTTGTTGTTTGTCAGCGTTGCTCTCTGGATGGGATTTTTTCACAGGTCTCTCCTGCTTCTCTGGAGCTTCTGGCTGGACTTCATCCCCTTCACTTTCACTCTCCTGCATTTCCGTGTTCTCCATCCAACAAAACATCGGTTGATTTTTTGTCATGGGCTTCGGTCTTCTGTGTCTGGGGTCCTTCAGCTCAAATGGAGAGATGAACTCCACCTCAGGCTCATCAAACTCGCTGTTATCATTCATGTCCATGAGGATGAGATCAGAATGTGATGAAGGTGCTGACAGTGATATCGCCTCGGTATATTCATACGGGATGTACGGAGATGATGCTGAAGAATGAAGACATTGAAAGAGTCACAATGTTTTTATCTCGACACAATGAACTATCTCGTCACATATGATACACTTTCTCTTACCTTCGTGGTCCGTTTTTTTGCCACTGTTCAGTTTCTTCTCTGATCTTTCACTCTCCAGCATCTCTGTGTTCTCCTCCATCCAACTAAACATGGGTTGTTTTTTCCTGATGGGCTTAGGTCTCCTTTGTCTGGTGTCCTTCAGCCCAAATGGAGAGATGATATGCACCTCATCTTCCTCTTCAATGTCCACGAGGACCAGGTGTGTAAAGAGATCAAACCGTGACGTGACCAGCGGTTCAGGCCCAGTTGGAGCTGGTGTTGGTGGACCAGCTGATATTGGCAAAGGAGATGAAGTGAGTCTTGATTTTTTTAGTTTCGTCTTGTCATACATCACTAGATTTTCTCTTACCTTCATATTTTGTCACCTCCGTCTGTTCAGGATTCCGGTCGGGTGAGGCAGATCTATGAAACCCTGATGAATGAAGAGATGGAGAGAGTCTCAAGGTTTTACCTCAACATACAAAGTGTTTGAACTGTGAAATCTTCACAAACTTTCTGTTACCTTCATGATTCATGTTTTGAGCTTCCTTCCTCAGATTCCTCCTCGAACGTCTCGTCTTTGGTCTCTCAGGTGATGAAGTTGATGGTTTAGGTGCAAATTGTCTCACCAGCGGTTCAGGCACTGATGAATGATGGGATTTAGAGAGTCACAATGTTTTTACCTCAACATACAAAGTGTTTGAACTGTGAAATCTTCATAAACTTTCTGTTACCTTCATGATTCATGTTTTGAGCTTCCTTCCTCAGATTCCTCCTCGAACGTCTCGTCTTTGGTCTCTCAGGTGATGAAGTTGATGGTTTAGGTGCAATATGTCTCACCAGCGGTTCAGGCACTGTTGAATGATGGGATTTAGAGAGTCACAATGTTTTTACCTCAGCAAAATGCACTCTTGTCACATCTTAATAAACTTTCTCTTACCTTCATGATCCGTTTTCTTGTCACCCTTCTTCAGTTTATTTGCTGAAACTCTCTGCTCTGATCTCTCAGGTGATGCAGTCGCGGGTTGAGGATCAACACGTATCACAAGCGGTTTAGGCACTGATGAATGAAGAGAAAGAGAGTTTCAACGTTTTACCTCGACATATGTAATATTGTCATGTCTTTATAAAAAAATTCTTACCTTCATGATACATGTTTTCAGCTTCCTTCCTCCGTTTCCTCCGTTTCCTCCTTGAACGTCTCACCTCTGATCTCTCAGGTGTTGCAGTTGAGGGTTGAGGATCAGAACATAAAACCAAAGGTTCCAGCCTTGACGGATGACGGGATTTTAACCTCTCAGCTGTAGAAGCTGGTGGGCATGGAGCGGCTTGTATCGGTGGAGGAGATAGTGAAAGTGTCAACGTATCGATGCTCAATGGAGAAGCATCTCGGGATTCCTTCCTAGACTTCGGTGTGGAGTCATCTTGACGCTGTGCTCCTCTCTGTTCTTGCTCCTGTACAGTGTTGGTTATAACTAGTTACTGAGTAATTAGTTACTGTAATTCAATTACTTTCCCCTTGAAAAAGTAAGTGATGGATTTCTCTTAGTTTTGCTGTGATTTAATTACAGTTTCTTCTGATGTAATTGAACTAAATACAGTGTAATATATTCAATAGTCGACATGACATTAACACTAAGTTTACGTTTAAATGTATGCTTTAATGTATCCTTCTCACATTGGTATACTTTGGTCAGTTAATAAGAATGATTGATGTAGTTATTTATTAGAAATAATTAATTAAGCCGTTCGATGTCTATCCTTGAATCACTTCTAATCAAGATTGATGTAGGATATAGAAAGTAATTAGGAATAAGTAATGAAATCTTTTTGGATGGAGTAATTTGTACGGTAATGTAATGACACTATTGAATATGTAATTAGTAATTATCACTGTTTCAGAGTAACTTACACAACACTGCTCCTGTGTTTGGTTGTATTCCGGATCTGGCGTCTCGTGGCCCAAGCATCCACAGTTCACTTGTCCCATGATGTGCAACTACACCAAACTAGCCTACTTACTTTAATACTAAACTTAAAAAAAGTATTTATGCTACTTCTTTGCAAACCGCAAATGTAAAAGTAATCGCGAAAACAGACTAGTAACTCCTGCAGTTGCTCGCGCTGTCAACAAGTTTACTTTGAATATCTGACGTCATCGACAACATTAGTAACCAATGGAAACCAAAGCGATCCTTAAAAAAACAAAACATAAACCACTGAAATAAAGACATAAAATACAATATTCATTTAAATTGGAATGTTTTGTCTATTTGTAACAGCTGAAAGCATGAGTCAAACGTTTAACAAGCAGAGAACATCTAGCGACTTAATTTTTTTGAACTAAGTGTATTATTTAAACGAATCTGATCGATGAAATAAGCCGCTCGCGTTAAACATCCAAGTATCGCGAGATCACGCTGCTCCCGTTGACGCGCGATCTGCGCAGAGCAGCTGACGTGATTTACGTCTTGAGGTTTTCATTGTCGTTGATAAAAGTTCGCTGTGAGATTTATCAATAAAGTCGTAGACTCTACAAGAAGAGAAACGAATAAAACTCACATGTGAGCTCAGTCTCAGTATTATATACATTAGACGTTCAGCTCCATTCTAAAATTTACATGCAGATGTTTTGAGAGATTTCTTTTAACTCATGTGTGTCTTATTGAATATTCTCTCATGTTAGTAGCAGATGTGAGGGAGTATATATTGGTTTATAGTCTGCCTAAAGCAGCTCTAGAGTGTATTTTTTTCTGTATTTGCTTTAATATTATCTAAACTATGTTATGTCTTTATGAAGACAAGAAACTGGAAATGTAAATCCTTCTTATTCACTTTATTAATCAGCACTAACGGTCAGTTTAACATGCATGCACACGCTCAGTAATTCTTCTCACTCGTCTCTCCTTCCTATACACATCTATACAACTCAAGAAGTTTGAGTGCCATCTAGTGGTGCAATAATGTAACAACACCACAAACTATTTCTGTATTTGCTGTTATATCGTTTAAACTAATGTGAAGTTTTTTCTTGAAAATGTTTATAATATATCGTGCTTGTTTTCTGTTTGTGTTTATTTCAGGTGGGTTTTGCACGAGCTGTGAACACCAGATGTCGCTCATCTCATCTACAGTCCCTGTGCCCAGTTGTTGCATAAAGCACCTAAAGTTTTTCCTAAGTGATTTCCCTTCACCAAAGACAATAGGAGGATAACTTAAGTAAAACTTGAGGTATATTTAAGGGCACGCTTAAGGGAAAATTACACTCAAGGTACTTTATGCAACCGGGGCCTGGACTTCACAGGTTGAGTGCGTGTCACATGTGCAGATATATTCTTGTTATCAGTGGCGTATTGTGTGAAATATTTAATTTCCATAAACATTTACGAAAACAGATTTATAAAACTAAATGACATAGAGGTTTAATGTATATAAATCACAGTGAAATGTATAAGGCTTTCTCTAAATGAATTTTTGGAGGCTATTAGTCCTGAGACGGCGTTAGAGGTTGAAAGTTTAAAATCATTCCTCCTCCTTCTTCTCTCATGAGCAGGTTTTAGAGGCGACGCACCGGTTTGGGTCCGGGCAGAATTCTGAACCTTGACACCGTTTTAGCGCCCACCACCTTCATTTCTGCCATAGAAAAGTTCTTGACGGATGCAGTGCCTAGCAGACATACACAGAAGAGTAACAGTAGAAGGATTCGATTGGCGAGTCCAACACAAATGAACTGTCTCAATGAACAAGATTAATTTGTGAGTGTATACTATAGTGTGAACTGTACCTGGGTGCTGCAGAGAATGCTATCAAAGCATGAGGTGATCTTCCCTTTGGCCTCTGTGGATCAAACCGCATGGGGTCAAACACCTGAAGAGAGAGACTGCAGACATCGTTCCCAATGTTTTCATTTAATATGTTTGAAATGTGTCTGAATGTGTCTTTAATTACAAATAAACTGCAGCTAAATAAATGTTTGGGCACACCTCATGAATACGTGTCACAATTTTTTACACATTTTATGTTTTGTGTAGAAGTGACTGTCCAACTTTACAATTTTAATTTAAGTAGTTGCGAACGTTCAGTCGACTGTGTCTCAACATTTGAATGTTAGTGATAATTAAAGACTTAATTTACCTCAAAACTAGCATGATGAGGCAAACTAAAATCTATACATTATACCGATAAACATGTTTTTTCCTATCCTTTCCAATAAAAATCCTCCATACTGACACAACCCAAAGCAACACAAATTACGCTTTTAAAAAACCACAGGAAAAATGGATATTTAAAAAAAATTCTAGCCTATATTAAGGAAAGTGACTCACAGTGTGTTTGTGTCTACTTTGTTGACCTTTGACCTTGTAAGTACTTTATTATTATTAATGCCAATATAACACACAGAAACTATTGAAAACAATATTGATAGTTACACTTCACAAGAAATCATAATCATACAAGGAAGAAGAGAAAAAATTTAAATAACTTAAGGCAGAGGGAGGAATTATATAAGATGGAACCTGAAGAGCAATTTTTGACTTTTAAATATTTTTTGTTCTTTATGCCCACAAAGGATTTAACTTAGGCATTAAAATCAACCCAAAAATTGACAATAGTAGATTTTTCCAAACATTTGCATTTGGGAATAAATCATTTACCAAGTATAATAGCATTTTTAACAATATATTGAAAACTATAGAAAAGTATAGAATAATATCAAAAGAATTCAAATATGTCCTGATTTTTTTTGTGAGAGATACTGTGCAAAACTAATTCCAAAAAGATTTAATGAAAACACATTCACAAAAACTATGAATAATTGTTTCTTCCATAATAAAGAATGTTCATTTTCAATATTTTGCTAGATTGCGATAAGTACTATTACAGGGATAACATCTACAGTATGTAATATTTTCAAAAATATGTTTTCAAAAGAAGACAAGTTTATTCATTGCACACATGTCAAGTAAAACTGTACAGGAGGGAAATTTGCACATACTTATTTTATTGCACATATAGACATTTTTTTTGCACACATACTTCATTTTTTTTTGCACATATACTTCATTTTTTAACACATATACCTCATTTTTTAACACATATACTTCATTTTTTAACACATATACTTCATTTTTTAACACATATACTTCATTTTTTAACACATATACCTCATTTTTTAACACATATACTTCATTTTTTAACACATATACATCATTTTTTTTTTGCACATATACTTCATTTTTTTACACATACTTATATTTATCACACATAAACTTAATTATTTTGCACATAAACTTAATTATTTTCCACATAAGTTATAGAAGGAGTATGGGGATATACTTAGAGTTGTTCTTATTAACACACAAATGCTTCAATGCTGGACTGTTCAAGTATCTCTCCCGCAGTAACTGTGTTTCTGTTATTTCCCTTTCTTTTCTCATTTTCTTCTCCCGTCGTTCTTTGGTCTTTTTCTCAACCCAGTTATGAAGAACAAATAATCCTTTAGTTTTGCTGGCAGCTTTTGTCTTCTCTGGACCATTCAGGGGATCTTGGGTATCTCCAGCGGGACCACAAGGACCTGTCATGATGATGTTTTCATGAGCGTCTGTCTCCTTCTGAAGGGTTTGTTGTTTGTCAGCGTTGCTCTCTGGATGGGATTTTTTCACAGGTCTCTCCTGCTTCTCTGGAGCTTCTGGCTGGACTTCATCCCCTTCACTTTCACTCTCCTGCATTTCCGTGTTCTCCATCCAACAAAACATCGGTTGATTTTTTGTCATCGGCTTCGGTCTTCTGTGTCTGGGGTCCTTCAGCTCAAATGGAGAGATGAACTCCACCTCAGGCTCATCAAACTCGCTGTTATCATTCATGTCCATGAGGATGAGATCAGAATGTGATGAAGGTGCTGACAGTGATATCGCCTCGGTATATTCATACGGGATGTACGGAGATGATCCTGAAGAATGAAGACATTGAAAGAGTCACAATGTTTTTATCTCGACACAATGAACTATCTCGTCACATATGATACACTTTCTCTTACCTTCGTGGTCCGTTTTTTTGCCACTGTTCAGTTTCTTCTCTGATCTTTCACTCTCCAGCATCTCTGTGTTCTCCTCCATCCAACTAAACATGGGTTGTTTTTTCCTGATGGGCTTAGGTCTCCTTTGTCTGGTGTCCTTCAGCCCAAATGGAGAGATGATATGCACCTCATCTTCCTCTTCAATGTCCACGAGGACCAGGTGTGTAAAGAGATCAAACCGTGACGTGACCAGCGGTTCAGGCCCAGTTGGAGCTGGTGTTGGTGGACCAGCTGATATTGGCAAAGGAGATGAAGTGAGTCTTGATTTTTTTAGTTTCGTCTTGTCATACATCACTAGATTTTCTCTTACCTTCATATTTTGTCACCTCCGTCTGTTCAGGATTCCGGTCGGGTGAGGCAGATCTATGAAACCCTGATGAATGAAGAGATGGAGAGAGTCTCAAGGTTTTACCTCAACATACAAAGTGTTTGAACTGTGAAATCTTCACAAACTTTCTGTTACCTTCATGATTCATGTTTTGAGCTTCCTTCCTCAGATTCCTCCTCGAACGTCTCGTCTTTGGTCTCTCAGGTGATGAAGTTGATGGTTTAGGTGCAAATTGTCTCACCAGCGGTTCAGGCACTGATGAATGATGGGATTTAGAGAGTCACAATGTTTTTACCTCAACATACAAAGTGTTTGAACTGTGAAATCTTCATAAACTTTCTGTTACCTTCATGATTCATGTTTTGAGCTTCCTTCCTCAGATTCCTCCTCGAACGTCTCGTCTTTGGTCTCTCAGGTGATGAAGTTGATGGTTTAGGTGCAAAATGTCTCACCAGCCGTTCAGGCACTGATGAATGATGGGATTTAGAGAGTCACAATGTTTTTACCTCAGCAAAATGCACTCTTGTCACATCTTAATAAACTTTCTCTTACCTTCATGATCCGTTTTCTTGTCACCCTTCTTCAGTTTATTTGCTGAAACTATCTGCTCTGATCTCTCAGGTGATGCAGTCGCGTGTTGAGGATCAACACGTATCACCAGCGGTTTAGGCACTGATGAATGAAGAGAAAGAGAGTTTCAACGTTTTACCTCGAAATATGTAATATTGTCATGTCTTTATAAAAAAATTCTTACCTTCATGATACATGTTTTCAGCTTCCTTCCTTCGTTTCCTCCGTTTCCTCCTTGAACGTCTCACCTCTGATCTCTCAGGTGTTGCAGTTGAGGGTTGAGGATCAGAACATAAAACCAACGGTTCCAGCCTTGACGGATGACGGGATTTTAACCTCTCAGCTGTTGAAGCTGGTGGGCATGGAGCGGCTTGTATCGGTGGAGGAGATAGTGAAAGTGTCAACGTATCGATGCTCAATGGAGAAGCATCTCGGGATTCCTTCCTAGACTTCGGTGTGGAGTCATCTTGACGCTGTGCTCCTCTCTGTTCTTGCTCCTGTACAGTGTTGGTTATAACTAGTTACTGAGTAATTAGTTACTGTAATTCAATTACTTTCCCCTTGAAAAAGTAAGTGATGGATTTCTCTTAGTTTTGCTGTGATTTAATTACAGTTTCTTCTGATGTAATTGAACTAAATACAGTGTAATATATTCAATAGTCGACATGACATTAACACTAAGTTTAAGTTTTAATGTATGCTTTAATGTATCCTTCTCACATTGGTATACTTTGGTCAGTTAATAAGAATGATTGATGTAGTTATTTATTAGAAATAATTAATTTCGCCGTTCGATGTCTATCCTTGAATCACTTCTAATCAAGATTGATGTAGGATATAGAAAGTAATTAGGAATAAGTAATGAAATCTTTTTGGATGGAGTAATTTGTACGGTAATGTAATGACACTATTGAATATGTAATTAGTAATTATCACTGTTTCAGAGTAACTTACACAACACTGCTCCTGTGTTTGGTTGTATTCCGGATCTGGCGTCTCGTGGCCCAAGCATCCACAGTTCACTTGTCCCATGATGTGCAACTACACCAAACTAGCCTACTTACTTTAATACTAAACTTAAAATAAGTATTTATGCTACTTCTTTGCAAACCGCAAATGTAAAAGTAATCGCGAAAACAGACTAGTAACTCCTGCAGTCGCTCGCGCTGTCAACAAGTTTACTTTGATCTCTGACGTCATCGACAATATTAGTAACCAATGGAAACCAAAGCGATCCTTAAAAAAACAAAACATAAACCACTGAAATAAAGACATAAAATACAATAACCATTTAAATTGGAATGTTTTGTCTATTTGTAACAGCTGAAAGCATGAGTCAAACGTTTAACAAGCAGAGAACAACTAGCGACTTAATTTTTTTGAACTAAGTGTATTATTTAAACGAATCTGATCGATGAAATAAGCCGCTCGCGTTAAACATCCAAGTATCGCGAGATCACGCTGCTCCCGTTGACGCGCGATCTGCGCAGAGCAGCTGACGTGATTTACGTCTTGAGGTTTTCATTGTCGTTGATAAAAGTTCGGTGTGAGATTTATCAATAAAGTCGTAGACTCTACAAGAAGAGAAACGAATAAAACTCACATGTGAGCTCAGTCTCAGTATTATATACATTAGACGTTCAGCTCCATTCTAAAATTTACATGCAGATGTTTTGAGAGATTTCTTTTAACTCATGTGTGTCTTATTGAATATTCTCTCATGTTAGTAGCAGATGTGAGGGAGTATATATTGGTTTATAGTCTGCCTAAAGCAGCTCTAGAGTGTATTTTTTTCTGTATTTGCTTTAATATTATATAAACTATGTTATGTCTTTATGAAGACAAGAAACTGGAAATGTAAATCCTTCTTATTCACTTTATTAATCAGCACTAACGGTCAGTTTAACATGCATGCATGCACACGCTCAGTAATTCTTCTCACTCGTCTCTCCTTCCTATACACATCTATACAACTCAAGAAGTTTGAGTGCCATCTAGTGGTGCAATAATGTAACAACACCACAAACTATTTCTGTATTTGCTGTTATATCGTTTAAACTAATGTGAAGTTTTTTCTTGAAAATGTTTATAATATATCGTGCTTGTTTTCTGTTTGTGTTTATTTCAGGTGGGTTTTGCACGAGCTGTGAACACCAGATGTCGCTCATCTCATCTACAGTCCCTGTGCCCAGTTGTTGCATAAAGCACCTAAAGTTTTTCCTAAGTGATTTCCCTTCACCAAAGACAATAGGAGGATAACTTAAGTAAAACTTGAGGTATATTTAAGGGCACGCTTAAGGGAAAATTACACTCAAGGTACTTTATGCAACCGGGGCCTGGACTTCACAGGTTGAGTGCGTGTCACATGTGCAGATATATTCTTGTTATCAGTGGCGTATTGTGTGAAATATTTAATTTCCATAAACATTTACGAACAGATTTATAAAACTAAATGACATAGAGGTTTAATGTATATAAATCACAGTGAAATGTATAAGGCTTTCTCTAAATGAATTTTTGGAGGCTATTAGTCCTGAGACGGCGTTAGAGGTTGAAAGTTTAAAATCATTCCTCCTCCTTCTTCTCTCATGAGCAGGTTTTAGAGGCGACGCACCGGTTTGGGTCCGGGCAGAATTCTGAACCTTGACACCGTTTTAGCGCCCACCACCTTCATTTCTGCCATAGAAAAGTTCTTGACGGATGCAGTGCCTAGCAGACATACACAGAAGAGTAACAGTAGAAGGATTCGATTGGCGAGTCCAACACAAATGAACTGTCTCAATGAACAAGATTAATTTGTGAGTGTATACTATAGTGTGAACTGTACCTGGGTGCTGCAGAGAATGCTATCAAAGCATGAGGTGATCTTCCCTTTGGCCTCTGTGGATCAAACCGCATGGGGTCAAACACCTGAAGAGAGAGACTGCAGACATCGTTCCCAATGTTTTCATTTAATATGTTTGAAATGTGTCTGAATGTGTCTTTAATTACAAATAAACTGCAGCTAAATAAATGTTTGGGCACACCTCATGAATACGTGTCACAATTTTTTACACATTTTATGTTTTGTGTAGAAGTGACTGTCCAACTTTACAATTTTAATTTAAGTAGTTGCGAACGTTCAGTCGACTGTGTCTCAACATTTGAATGTTAGTGATAATTAAAGACTTAATTTACCTCAAAACTAGCATGATGAGGCAAACTAAAATCTATACATTATACCGATAAACATGTTTTTTCCTATCCTTTCCAATAAAAATCCTCCATACTGACACAACCCAAAGCAACACAAATTACGCTTTTAAAAAACCACAGGAAAAATGGATATTTAAAAAAAATTCTAGCCTATATTAAGGAAAGTGACTCACAGTGTGTTTGTGTCTACTTTGTTGACCTTTGACCTTGTAAGTACTTTATTATTATTAATGCCAATATAACACACAGAAACTATTGAAAACAATATTGATAGTTACACTTCACAAGAAATCATAATCATAATCATAATCACAAGGAGGAAGAGAAAAAATTTAAATAACTTAAGGCAGAGGGAGGAATTATATAAGACGGAACCTAAAGAGCAATTTTTGACTTTTAAATATTTTTTGTTCTTTATGCCCACAAAGGATTTAACTTAGGCATTAAAATCAACCCAAAAATTGACAATAGTAGATTTTTCCAAACATTTGCATTTGGGAATAAATCATTTACCAAGTATAATAGCATTTTTTAACAATATATTGAAAACTATAGAAAAGTATAGAATAATATCAAAAGAATTCAAATATGTCCTGATTTTTTTTTGTGAGAGATACTGTGCAAAACTAATTCCAAAAAGATTTAATGAAAACACATTCACAAAAACTATGAATAATTGTTTCTTCCATAATAAAGAATGTTCATTTTCAATATTTTGCTAGATTGCGATAAGTACTATTACAGGGATAACATCTACAGTATGTAATATTTTCAAAAATATGTTTTCAAAAGAAGACAAGTTTATTCATTGCACACATGTTAAGTAAAACTGTACAGGAGGGAAATTTGCACATACTTATTTTATTGCACATATAGACATTTTTTTTGCACACATACTTCATTTTTTAACACATATACTTCATTTATAACACATATATCTCATTTTTTAACAAATATACTTCATTTTTTTTTGCACATATACTTCATTTTTTAACACATATACCTCATTTTTTAACACATATACTTCATTTTTTTTGCACATATACTTCATTTTTTAACACATATACCTCATTTTTTAACACATATACTTCATTTTTTAACACATATACCTCATTTTTTTTTTGCACATATACTTCCTTTTTTTACACATACTTATTTTTATCACACATAAACTTAATTATTTTGCACATAAACTTAATTATTTTCCACATAAGTTATAGAAGGAGTATGGGGATATAGTTAGAGTTGTTCTTATTAACACACAAATGCTTCATTGCTGGACTGTTCAAGTATCTCTCCCGCAGTAACTGTGTTTCTGTTATTTCCCTTTCTTTTCTCATTTTCTTCTCCCGTCGTTCTTTGGTCTTTTTCTCAACCCAGTTATGAAGAACAAATAATCCTTTAGTTTTGCTGGCAGCTTTTGTCTTCTCTGGACCATTCAGGGGATCTTGGGTATCTCCAGCGGGACCACAAGGACCTGTCATGATGATGTTTTCATGAGCGTCTGTCTCCTTCTGAAGGGTTTGTTGTTTGTCAGCGTTGCTCTCTGGATGGGATTTTTTCACAGGTCTCTCCTGCTTCTCTGGAGCTTCTGGCTGGACTTCATCCACTTCACTTTCACTCTCCTGCATTTCCGTGTTCTCCATCCAACAAAACATCGGTTGATTTTTTGTCATGGGCTTCGGTCTTCTGTGTCTGGGGTCCTTCAGCTCAAATGGAGAGATGAACTCCACCTCAGGCTCATCAAACTCGCTGTTATCATTCATGTCCATGAGGATGAGATCAGAATGTGATGAAGGTGCTGACAGTGATATCGCCTCGGTATATTCATACGGGATGTACGGAGATGATCCTGAAGAATGAAGACATTGAAAGAGTCACAATGTTTTTATCTCGACACAATGAACTATCTCGTCACATATGATACACTTTCTCTTACCTTCGTGCTCCGTTTTTTTGCCACTGTTCAGTTTCTTCTCTGATCTTTCACTCTCCAGCATCTCTGTGTTCTCCTCCATCCAACTAAACATGGGTTGTTTTTTCCTGATGGGCTTAGGTCTCCTTTGTCTGGTGTCCTTCAGCCCAAATGGAGAGATGATATGCACCTCATCTTCCTCTTCAATGTCCACGAGGACCAGGTGTGTAAAGAGATCAAACCGTGACGTGACCAGCGGTTCAGGCCCAGTTGGAGCTGGTGTTGGTGGACCAGCTGATATTGGCAAAGGAGATGAAGTGAGTCTTGATTTTTTTAGTTTCGTCTTGTCATACATCACTAGATTTTCTCTTACCTTCATATTTTGTCACCTCCGTCTGTTCAGGATTCCGGTCGGGTGAGGCAGATCTATGAAACCCTGATGAATGAAGAGATGGAGAGAGTCTCAAGGTTTTACCTCAACATACAAAGTGTTTGAACTGTGAAATCTTCACAAACTTTCTGTTACCTTCATGATTCATGTTTTCAGCTTCCTTCCTCAGATTCCTCCTCGAACGTCTCGTCTTTGGTCTCTCAGGTGATGAAGTTGATGGTTTAGGTGCAAATTGTCTCACCAGCGGTTCAGGCACTGATGAATGATGGGATTTAGAGAGTCACAATGTTTTTACCTCAACATACAAAGTGTTTGAACTGTGAAATCTTCATAAACTTTCTGTTACCTTCATGACTCATGTTTTGAGCTTCCTTCCTCAGATTCCTCCTCGAACGTCTCGTCTTTGGTCTCTCAGGTGATGAAGTTGATGGTTTAGGTGCAAAATGTCTCACCAGCCGTTCAGGCACTGATGAATGATGGGATTTAGAGAGTCACAATGTTTTTACCTCAGCAAAATGCACTCTTGTCACATCTTAATAAACTTTCTCTTACCTTCATGATCCGTTTTCTTGTCACCCTTCTTCAGTTTATTTGCTGAAACTATCTGCTCTGATCTCTCAGGTGATGCAGTCGCGTGTTGAGGATCAACACGTATCACCAGCGGTTTAGGCACTGATGAATGAAGAGAAAGAGAGTTTCAACGTTTTACCTCGAAATATGTAATATTGTCATGTCTTTATAAAAAAATTCTTACCTTCATGATACATGTTTTCAGCTTCCTTCCTCCGTTTCCTCCGTTTCCTCCTTGAACGTCTCACCTCTGATCTCTCAGGTGTTGCAGTTGAGGGTTGAGGATCAGAACATAAAACCAACGGTTCCAGCCTTGACGGATGACGGGATTTTAACCTCTCAGCTGTTGAAGCTGGTGGGCATGGAGCGGCTTGTATCGGTGGAGGAGATAGTGAAAGTGTCAACGTATCGATGCTCAATGGAGAAGCATCTCGGGATTCCTTCCTAGACTTCGGTGTGGAGTCATCTTGACGCTGTGCTCCTTTCTGTTCTTGCTCCTGTACAGTGTTGGTTATAACTAGTTACTGAGTAATTAGTTACTGTAATTCAATTACTTTCCCCTTGAAAAAGTAAGTGATGGATTTCTCTTAGTTTTGCTGTGATTTAATTACAGTTTCTTCTGATGTAATTGAACTAAATACAGTGTAATATATTCAATAGTCGACATGACATTAACACTAAGTTTAAGTTTTAATGTATGCTTTAATGTATCCTTCTCACATTGGTATACTTTGGTCAGTTAATAAGAATGATTGATGTAGTTATTTATTAGAAATAATTAATTTCGCCGTTCGATGTCTATCCTTGAATCACTTCTAATCAAGATTGATGTAGGATATAGAAAGTAATTAGGAATAAGTAATGAAATCTTTTTGGATGGAGTAATTTGTACGGTAATGTAATGACACTATTGAATATGTAATTAGTAATTATCACTGTTTCAGAGTAACTTACACAACACTGCTCCTGTGTTTGGTTGTATTCCGGATCTGGCGTCTCGTGGCCCAAGCATCCACAGTTCACTTGTCCCATGATGTGCAACTACACCAAACTAGCCTACTTACTTTAATACTAAACTTAAAATAAGTATTTATGCTACTTCTTTGCAAACCGCAAATGTAAAAGTAATCGCGAAAACAGACTAGTAACTCCTGCAGTCGCTCGCGCTGTCAACAAGTTTACTTTGATCTCTGACGTCATCGACAATATTAGTAACCAATGGAAACCAAAGCGATCCTTAAAAAAACAAAACATAAACCACTGAAATAAAGACATAAAATACAATAACCATTTAAATTGGAATGTTTTGTCTATTTGTAACAGCTGAAAGCATGAGTCAAACGTTTAACAAGCAGAGAACATCTAGCGACTTTATTTTTTTGAACTAAGTGTATTATTTAAACGAATCTGTTCGATGAAATAAGCCGCTCGCGTTAAACATCCAAGTATCGCGAGATCACGCTGCTCCCGTTGACGCGCGATCTGCGCAGAGCAGCTGACGTAATTTACGTCTTGAGGTTTTCATTGTCGTTGATAAAAGTTCGGTGTGAGATTTATCAATAAAGTCGTAGACTCTACAAGAAGAGAAACGAATAAAACTCACATGTGAGCTCAGTCTCAGTATTATATACATTAGACTTTCAGCTCCATTCTAAAATTTACATGCAGATGTTTTGAGAGATTTCTTTTAACTCATGTGTGTCTTATTGAATATTCTCTCATGTTAGTAGCAGATGTGAGGGAGTATATATTGGTTTATAGTCTGCCTAAAGCAGCTCTAGAGTGTATTTTTTTTCTGTATTTGCTTTAATATTATCTAAACTATGTTATGTCTTTATGAAGACAAGAAACTGGAAATGTAAATCCTTCTTATTCACTTTATTAATCAGCACTAACGGTCAGTTTAACATGCATGCACACGCTCAGTAATTCTTCTCACTCGTCTCTCCTTCCTATACACATCTATACAACTCAAGAAGTTTGAGTGCCATCTAGTGGTGCAATAATGTAACAACACCACAAACTATTTCTGTATTTGCTGTTATATCATTTAAACTAATGTGAAGTTTTTTCTTGAAAATGTTTATAATATATCGTGCTTGTTTTCTGTTTGTGTTTATTTCAGGTGGGTTTTGCACGAGCTGTGAACACCAGATGTCGCTCATCTCATCTACAGTCCCTGTGCCCAGTTGTTGCATAAAGCACCTAAAGTTTTTCCTAAGTGATTTCCCTTCACCAAAGACAATAGGAGGATAACTTAAGTAAAACTTGAGGTATATTTAAGGGCACGCTTAAGGGAAAATTACACTCAAGGTACTTTATGCAACCGGGCCCTGGACTTCACAGGTTGAGTGCGTGTCACATGTGCAGATATATTCTTGTTATCAGTGGCGTATTGTGTGAAATATCTAATTTCCATAAACATTTACGAACAGATTTATAAAACTAAATGACATAGAGGTTTAATGTATATAAATCACAGTGAAATGTATAAGGCTTTCTCTAAGTGAATTTTTGGAGGCTATTAGTCCTGAGACGGCGTTAGAGGTTGAAAGTTTAAAATCATTCCTCCTCCTTCTTCTCTCATGAGCAGGTTTTAGAGGCGACGCACCGGTTTGGGTCCGGGCAGAATTCTGAACCTTGACACCTTTTAGCGCCCACCACCTTCATTTCTGCCATAGAAAAGTTCTTGACCGATGCAGTGCCTAGCAGACATACACAGAAGAGTAACAGTAGAAGGATTCGATTGGCGAGTCCAACACAAATGAACTGTCTTAATGAACAAGATTAATTTGTGAGTGTATACTATAGTGTGAACTGTACCTGGGTGCTGCAGAGAATGCTATCAAAGCATGAGGTGATCTTCCCTTTGGCCTCTGTGGATCAAACCGCATGGGGTCAAACACCTGAAGAGAGAGACTGCAGACATCGTTCCCAATGTTTTCATTTAATATGTTTGAAATGTGTCTGAATGTGTCTTTAATTACAAATAAACTGCAGCTAAATAAATGTTTGGGCACACCTCATGAATACGTGTCACAATTTTTTACACATTTTATGTTTTGTGTAGAAGTGACTGTCCAACTTTACAATTTTAATTTAAGTAGTTGCAAACGTTCAGTCGACTGTGTCTCAACATTTGAATGTTAGTGATAATTAAAGACTTAATTTACCTCAAAACTAGCATGATGAGGCAAACTAAAATCTATACATTATACCGATAAACATGTTTTTTCCTATCCTTTCCAATAAAAATCCTGCATACTGACACAACCCAAAGCAACACAAATTACGCTTTTAAAAAACCACAGGAAAAATGGATATTTAAAAAAAATTCTAGCCTATATTAAGGAAAGTGACTCGCAGTGTGTTTGTGTCTACTTTGTTGACCTTTGACCTTGTAAGTACTTTATTATTATTAATGCCAATATAACACACAGAAACTATTGAAAACAATATTGATAGTTACACTTCACAAGAAATCATAATCATACAAGGAAGAAGAGAAAAAATTTAAATAACTTAAGGCAGAGGGAGGAATTATATAAGATGGAACCTAAAGAGCAATTTTTGACTTTTAAATATTTTTTGTTCTTTATGCCCACAAAGGATTTAACTTAGGCATTAAAATCAACCCAAAAATTGACAATAGTAGATTTTTCCAAACATTTGCATTTGGGAATAAATCATTTACCAAGTATAATAGCATTTTTTAACAATATATTGAAAACTATAGAAAAGTATAGAATAATATCAAAAGAATTCAAATATGTCCTGATTTTTTTTTGTGAGAGATACTGTGCAAAACTAATTCCAAAAAGATTTAATGAAAACACATTCACAAAAACTATGAATAATTGTTTCTTCCATAATAAAGAATGTTCATTTTCAATATTTTGCTAGATTGCGATAAGTACTATTACAGGGATAACATCTACAGTATGTAATATTTTCAAAAATATGTTTTCAAAAGAAGACAAGTTTATTCATTGCACACATGTTAAGTAAAACTGTACAGGAGGGAAATTTGCACATACTTATTTTATTGCACATATAGACATTTTTTTTGCACACATACTTCATTTTTTAACACATATACTTCATTTATAACACATATATCTCATTTTTTAACACATATACTTCATTTTTTTTTGCACATATACTTCATTTTTTAACACATATACCTCATTTTTTAACACATATACTTCATTTTTTTTTGCACATATACTTCATTTTTTAACACATATACCTCATTTTTTAACACATATACTTCATTTTTTAACACATATACCTCTTTTTTTTTTGCACATATACTTCATTTTTTTACACATACTTATTTTTATCACACATAAACTTAATTATTTTGCACATAAACTTAATTATTTTCCACATAAGTTATAGAAGGAGTATGGGGATATAGTTAGAGTTGTTCTTATTAACACACAAATGCTTCATTGCTGGACTGTTCAAGTATCTCTCCCGCAGTAACTGTGTTTCTGTTATTTCCCTTTCTTTTCTCATTTTCTTCTCCCGTCGTTCTTTGGTCTTTTTCTCAACCCAGTTATGAAGAACAAATAATCCTTTAGTTTTGCTGGCAGCTTTTGTCTTCTCTGGACCATTCAGGGGATCTTGGGTATCTCCAGCGGGACCACAAGGACCTGTCATGATGATGTTTTCATGAGCGTCTGTCTCCTTCTGAAGGGTTTGTTGTTTGTCAGCGTTGCTCTCTGGATGGGATTTTTTCACAGGTCTCTCCTGCTTCTCTGGAGCTTCTGGCTGGACTTCATCCACTTCACTTTCACTCTCCTGCATTTCCGTGTTCTCCATCCAACAAAACATCGGTTGATTTTTTGTCATGGGCTTCGGTCTTCTGTGTCTGGGGTCCTTCAGCTCAAATGGAGAGATGAACTCCACCTCAGGCTCATCAAACTCGCTGTTATCATTCATGTCCATGAGGATGAGATCAGAATGTGATGAAGGTGCTGACAGTGATATCGCCTCGGTATATTCATACGGGATGTACGGAGATGATCCTGAAGAATGAAGACATTGAAAGAGTCACAATGTTTTTATCTCGACACAATGAACTATCTCGTCACATATGATACACTTTCTCTTACCTTCGTGCTCCGTTTTTTTGCCACTGTTCAGTTTCTTCTCTGATCTTTCACTCTCCAGCATCTCTGTGTTCTCCTCCATCCAACTAAACATGGGTTGTTTTTTCCTGATGGGCTTAGGTCTCCTTTGTCTGGTGTCCTTCAGCCCAAATGGAGAGATGATATGCACCTCATCTTCCTCTTCAATGTCCACGAGGACCAGGTGTGTAAAGTGATCAAACCGTGACGTGACCAGCGGTTCAGGCCCAGTTGGAGCTGGTGTTGGTGGACCAGCTGATATTGGCAAAGGAGATGAAGTGAGTCTTGATTTTTTTAGTTTCGTCTTGTCATACATCACTAGATTTTCTCTTACCTTCATATTTTGTCACCTCCGTCTGTTCAGGATTCCGGTCGGGTGAGGCAGATCTATGAAACCCTGATGAATGAAGAGATGGAGAGAGTCTCAAGGTTTTACCTCAACATACAAAGTGTTTGAACTGTGAAATCTTCACAAACTTTCTGTTACCTTCATGATTCATGTTTTCAGCTTCCTTCCTCAGATTCCTCCTCGAACGTCTCGTCTTTGGTCTCTCAGGTGATGAAGTTGATGGTTTAGGTGCAAATTGTCTCACCAGCGGTTCAGGCACTGATGAATGATGGGATTTAGAGAGTCACAATGTTTTTACCTCAACATACAAAGTGTTTGAACTGTGAAATCTTCATAAACTTTCTGTTACCTTCATGACTCATGTTTTCAGCTTCCTTCCTCAGATTCCTCCTCGAACGTCTCGTCTTTGGTCTCTCAGGTGATGAAGTTGATGGTTTAGGTGCAAAATGTCTCACCAGCGGTTCAGGCACTGTTGAATGATGGGATTTAGAGAGTCACAATGTTTTTACCTCAGCAAAATGCACTCTTGTCATATCTTAATAAACTTTCTCTTACCTTCATGATCCGTTTTCTTGTCACCCTTCTTCAGTTTATTTGCTGAAACTCTCTGCTCTGATCTCTCAGGTGATGCAGTCGCGGGTTGAGGATCAACACGTATCACAAGCGGTTTAGGCACTGATGAATGAAGAGAAAGAGAGTTTCAACGTTTTACCTCGACATATGTAATATTGTCATGTCTTTATAAAAAAATTCTTACCTTCATGATACATGTTTTCAGCTTCCTTCCTCCGTTTCCTCCGTTTCCTCCTTGAACGTCTCACCTCTGATCTCTCAGGTGTTGCAGTTGAGGGTTGAGGATCAGAACATAAAACCAACGGTTCCAGCCTTGACGGATGACGGGATTTTAACCTCTCAGCTGTTGAAGCTGGTGGGCATGGAGCGGCTTGTATCGGTGGAGGAGATAGTGAAAGTGTCAACGTATCGATGCTCAATGGAGAAGCATCTCGGGATTCCTTCCTAGACTTCGGTGTGGAGTCATCTTGACGCTGTGCTCCTCTCTGTTCTTGCTCCTGTACAGTGTTGGTTATAACTAGTTACTGAGTAATTCGTTACTGTAATTCAATTACTTTCCCCTTGAAAAGTAAGTGATGGATTTCTCTTAGTTTTGCTGTGATTTAATTACAGTTTCTTCTGATGTAATTGAACTAAATACAGTGTAATATATTCAATAGTCGACATGACATTAACACTAAGTTTAAGTTTAAATGTATGCTTTAATGTATCCTTCTCACATTGGTATACTTTGGTCAGTTAATAAGAATGATTGATGTAGTTATTTATTAGAAATAATTAATTAAGCCGTTCGATGTCTATCCTTGAATCACTTCTAATCAAGATTGATGTAGGATATAGAAAGTAATTAGGAATAAGTAATGAAATCTTTTTGGATGGAGTAATTTGTACGGTAATGTAATGACACTATTGAATATGTAATTAGTAATTATCACTGTTTCAGAGTAACTTACACAACACTGCTCCTGTGTTTGGTTGTATTCCGGATCTGGCGTCTCGTGGCCCAAGCATCCACAGTTCACTTGTCCCATGATGTGCAACTACACCAAACTAGCCTACTTACTTTAATACTAAACTTAAAATAAGTATTTATGCTACTTCTTTGCAAACCGCAAATGTAAAAGTAATCGCGAAAACAGACTAGTAACTCCTGCAGTCGCTCGCGCTGTCAACAAGTTTACTTTGATCTCTGACGTCATCGACAATATTAGTAACCAATGGAAACCAAAGCGATCCTTAAAAAAACAAAACATAAACCACTGAAATAAAGACATAAAATACAATATTCATTTAAATTGGAATGTTTTGTCTATTTGTAACAGCTGAAAGCAGAAGTCAAACGTTTAACAAGCAGAGAACATCTAGCGACTTTATTTTTTTGAACTAAGTGCATTATTTAAACGAATCTGTTCGATTAAATAAGCCGCTCGCGTTAAACATCCAAGTATCGCGAGATCACGCTGCTCCCGTTGACGCGCGATCTGCGCAGAGCAGCTGACGTGATTTACGTCTTGAGGTTTTCATTGTCGTTGATAAAAGTTCGGTGTGAGATTTATCAATAAAGTCGTAGACTCTACAAGAAGAGAAACGAATAAAACTCACATGTGAGCTCAGTCTCAGTATTATATACATTAGACGTTCAGCTCCATTCTAAAATTTACATGCAGATGTTTTGAGAGATTTCTTTTAACTCATGTGTGTCTTATTGAATATTCTCTCATGTTAGTAGCAGATGTGAGGGAGTATATATTGGTTTATAGTCTGCCTAAAGCAGCTCTAGAGTGTATTTTTTTCTGTATTTGCTTTAATATTATCTAAACTATGTTATGTCTTTATGAAGACAAGAAACTGGAAATGTAAATCCTTCTTATTCACTTTATTAATCAGCACTAACGGTCAGTTTAACATGCATGCACACGCTCAGTAATTCTTCTCACTCGTCTCTCCTTCCTATACACATCTATACAACTCAAGAAGTTTGAGTGCCATCTAGTGGTGCAATAATGTAACAACACCACAAACTATTTCTGTATTTGCTGTTATATCATTTAAACTAATGTGAAGTTTTTTCTTGAAAATGTTTATAATATATCGTGCTTGTTTTCTGTTTGTGTTTATTTCAGGTGGGTTTTGCACGAGCTGTGAACACCAGATGTCGCTCATCTCATCTACAGTCCCTGTGCCCAGTTGTTGCATAAAGCACCTAAAGTTTTTCCTAAGTGATTTCCCTTCACCAAAGACAATAGGAGGATAACTTAAGTAAAACTTGAGGTATATTTAAGGGCACGCTTAAGGGAAAATTACACTCAAGGTACTTTATGCAACCGGGCCCTGGACTTCACAGGTTGAGTGCGTGTCACATGTGCAGATATATTCTTGTTATCAGTGGCGTATTGTGTGAAATATTTAATTTCCATAAACATTTACGAACAGATTTATAAAACTAAATGACATAGAGGTTTAATGTATATAAATCACAGTGAAATGTATAAGGCTTTCTCTAAATGAATTTTTGGAGGCTATTAGTCCTGAGACGGCGTTAGAGGTTGAAAGTTTAAAATCATTCCTCCTCCTTCTTCTCTCATGAGCAGGTTTTAGAGACGACGCACCGGTTTGGGTCCGGGCAGAATTCTGAACCTTGACACCGTTTTAGCGCCCACCACCTTCATTTCTGCCATAGAAAAGTTCTTGACCGATGCAGTGCCTAGCAGACATACACAGAAGAGTAAGAGTAGAAGGATTCGATTGGCGAGTCCAACACAAATGAACTGTCTTAATGAACAAGATTAATTTGTGAGTGTATACTATAGTGTGAACTGTACCTGGGTGCTGCAGAGAATGCTATCAAAGCATGAGGTGATCTTCCCTTTGGCCTCTGTGGATCAAACCGCATGGGGTCAAACACCTGAAGAGAGAGACTGCAGACATCGTTCCCAATGTTTTCATTTAATATGTTTGAAATGTGTCTGAATGTGTCTTTAATTACAAATAAACTGCAGCTAAATAAATGTTTGGGCACACCTCATGAATACGTGTCACAATTTTTTACACATTTTATGTTTTGTGTAGAAGTGACTGTCCAACTTTACAATTTTAATTTAAGTAGTTGCAAACGTTCAGTCGACTGTGTCTCAACATTTGAATGTTAGTGATAATTAAAGACTTAATTTACCTCAAAACTAGCATGATGAGGCAAACTAAAATCTATACATTATACCGATAAACATGTTTTTTCCTATCCTTTCCAATAAAAATCCTCCATACTGACACAACCCAAAGCAACACAAATTACGCTTTTAAAAAACCACAGGAAAAATGGATATTTAAAAAAAATTCTAGCCTATATTAAGGAAAGTGACTCGCAGTGTGTTTGTGTCTACTTTGTTGACCTTTGACCTTGTAAGTACTTTATTATTATTAATGCCAATATAACACACAGAAACTATTGAAAACAATATTGATAGTTACACTTCACAAGAAATCATAATCATACAAGGAAGAAGAGAAAAAATTTAAATAACTTAAGGCAGAGGGAGGAATTATATAAGATGGAACCTAAAGAGCAATTTTTGACTTTTAAATATTTTTTGTTCTTTATGCCCACAAAGGATTTAACTTAGGCATTAAAATCAACCCAAAAATTGACAATAGTAGATTTTTCCAAACATTTGCATTTGGGAATAAATCATTTACCAAGTATAATAGCATTTTTTAACAATATATTGAAAACTATAGAAAAGTATAGAATAATATCAAAAGAATTCAAATATGTCCTGATTTTTTTTTGTGAGAGATACTGTGCAAAACTAATTCCAAAAAGATTTAATGAAAACACATTCACAAAAACTATGAATAATTGTTTCTTCCATAATAAAGAATGTTCATTTTCAATATTTTGCTAGATTGCGATAAGTACTATTACAGGGATAACATCTACAGTATGTAATATTTTCAAAAATATGTTTTCAAAAGAAGACAAGTTTATTCATTGCACACATGTTAAGTAAAACTGTACAGGAGGGAAATTTGCACATACTTATTTTATTGCACATATAGACATTTTTTTTGCACACATACTTCATTTTTTAACACATATACTTCATTTATAACACATATATCTCATTTTTTAACACATATACTTCATTTTTTTTTGCACATATACTTCATTTTTTAACACATATACCTAATTTTTTAACACATATACTTCATTTTTTTTGCACATATACTTCATTTTTTAACACATATACCTCATTTTTTAACACATATACTTCATTTTTTAACACATATACCTCATTTTTTTTTTTGCACATATACTTCCTTTTTTTACACATACTTATTTTTATCACACATAAACTTAATTATTTTGCACATAAACTTAATTATTTTCCACATAAGTTATAGAAGGAGTATGGGGATATAGTTAGAGTTGTTCTTATTAACACACAAATGCTTCATTGCTGGACTGTTCAAGTATCTCTCCCGCAGTAACTGTGTTTCTGTTATTTCCCTTTCTTTTCTCATTTTCTTCTCCCGTCGTTCTTTGGTCTTTTTCTCAACCCAGTTATGAAGAACAAATAATCCTTTAGTTTTGCTGGCAGCTTTTGTCTTCTCTGGACCATTCAGGGGATCTTGGGTATCTCCAGCGGGACCACAAGGACCTGTCATGATGATGTTTTCATGAGCGTCTGTCTCCTTCTGAAGGGTTTGTTGTTTGTCAGCGTTGCTCTCTGGATGGGATTTTTTCACAGGTCTCTCCTGCTTCTCTGGAGCTTCTGGCTGGACTTCATCCACTTCACTTTCACTCTCCTGCATTTCCGTGTTCTCCATCCAACAAAACATCGGTTGATTTTTTGTCATGGGCTTCGGTCTTCTGTGTCTGGGGTCCTTCAGCTCAAATGGAGAGATGAACTCCACCTCAGGCTCATCAAACTCGCTGTTATCATTCATGTCCATGAGGATGATATCAGAATGTGATGAAGGTGCTGACAGTGATATCGCCTCGCTATATTCATACGGGATGTACGGAGATGATCCTGAAGAATGAAGACATTGAAAGAGTCACAATGTTTTTATCTCGACACAATGAACTATCTCGTCACATATGATACACTTTCTCTTACCTTCGTGCTCCGTTTTTTTGCCACTGTTCAGTTTCTTCTCTGATCTTTCACTCTCCAGCATCTCTGTGTTCTCCTCCATCCAACTAAACATGGGTTGTTTTTTCCTGATGGGCTTAGGTCTCCTTTGTCTGGTGTCCTTCAGCCCAAATGGAGAGATGATATGCACCTCATCTTCCTCTTCAATGTCCACGAGGACCAGGTGTGTAAAGAGATCAAACCGTGACGTGACCAGCGGTTCAGGCCCAGTTGGAGCTGGTGTTGGTGGACCAGCTGATATTGGCAAAGGAGATGAAGTGAGTCTTGATTTTTTTAGTTTCGTCTTGTCATACATCACTAGATTTTCTCTTACCTTCATATTTTGTCACCTCCGTCTGTTCAGGATTCCGGTCGGGTGAGGCAGATCTATGAAACCCTGATGAATGAAGAGATGGAGAGAGTCTCAAGGTTTTACCTCAACATACAAAGTGTTTGAACTGTGAAATCTTCACAAACTTTCTGTTACCTTCATGATTCATGTTTTCAGCTTCCTTCCTCAGATTCCTCCTCGAACGTCTCGTCTTTGGTCTCTCAGGTGATGAAGTTGATGGTTTAGGTGCAAATTGTCTCACCAGCGGTTCAGGCACTGATGAATGATGGGATTTAGAGAGTCACAATGTTTTTACCTCAACATACAAAGTGTTTGAACTGTGAAATCTTCATAAACTTTCTGTTACCTTCATGACTCATGTTTTGAGCTTCCTTCCTCAGATTCCTCCTCGAACGTCTCGTCTTTGGTCTCTCAGGTGATGAAGTTGATGGTTTAGGTGCAAAATGTCTCACCAGCCGTTCAGGCACTGATGAATGATGGGATTTAGAGAGTCACAATGTTTTTACCTCAGCAAAATGCACTCTTGTCACATCTTAATAAACTTTCTCTTACCTTCATGATCCGTTTTCTTGTCACCCTTCTTCAGTTTATTTGCTGAAACTATCTGCTCTGATCTCTCAGGTGATGCAGTCGCGTGTTGAGGATCAACACGTATCACCAGCGGTTTAGGCACTGATGAATGAAGAGAAAGAGAGTTTCAACGTTTTACCTCGAAATATGTAATATTGTCATGTCTTTATAAAAAAATTCTTACCTTCATGATACATGTTTTCAGCTTCCTTCCTCCGTTTCCTCCGTTTCCTCCTTGAACGTCTCACCTCTGATCTCTCAGGTGTTGCAGTTGAGGGTTGAGGATCAGAACATAAAACCAACGGTTCCAGCCTTGACGGATGACGGGATTTTAACCTCTCAGCTGTTGAAGCTGGTGGGCATGGAGCGGCTTGTATCGGTGGAGGAGATAGTGAAAGTGTCAACGTATCGATGCTCAATGGAGAAGCATCTCGGGATTCCTTCCTAGACTTCGGTGTGGAGTCATCTTGACGCTGTGCTCCTTTCTGTTCTTGCTCCTGTACAGTGTTGGTTATAACTAGTTACTGAGTAATTAGTTACTGTAATTCAATTACTTTCCCCTTGAAAAAGTAAGTGATGGATTTCTCTTAGTTTTGCTGTGATTTAATTACAGTTTCTTCTGATGTAATTGAACTAAATACAGTGTAATATATTCAATAGTCGACATGACATTAACACTAAGTTTAAGTTTTAATGTATGCTTTAATGTATCCTTCTCACATTGGTATACTTTGGTCAGTTAATAAGAATGATTGATGTAGTTATTTATTAGAAATAATTAATTTCGCCGTTCGATGTCTATCCTTGAATCACTTCTAATCAAGATTGATGTAGGATATAGAAAGTAATTAGGAATAAGTAATGAAATCTTTTTGGATGGAGTAATTTGTACGGTAATGTAATGACACTATTGAATATGTAATTAGTAATTATCACTGTTTCAGAGTAACTTACACAACACTGCTCCTGTGTTTGGTTGTATTCCGGATCTGGCGTCTCGTGGCCCAAGCATCCACAGTTCACTTGTCCCATGATGTGCAACTACACCAAACTAGCCTACTTACTTTAATACTAAACTTAAAATAAGTATTTATGCTACTTCTTTGCAAACCGCAAATGTAAAAGTAATCGCGAAAACAGACTAGTAACTCCTGCAGTCGCTCGCGCTGTCAACAAGTTTACTTTGATCTCTGACGTCATCGACAATATTAGTAACCAATGGAAACCAAAGCGATCCTTAAAAAAACAAAACATAAACCACTGAAATAAAGACATAAAATACAATAACCATTTAAATTGGAATGTTTTGTCTATTTGTAACAGCTGAAAGCATGAGTCAAACGTTTAACAAGCAGAGAACATCTAGCGACTTTATTTTTTTGAACTAAGTGTATTATTTAAACGAATCTGTTCGATGAAATAAGCCGCTCGCGTTAAACATCCAAGTATCGCGAGATCACGCTGCTCCCGTTGACGCGCGATCTGCGCAGAGCAGCTGACGTGATTTACGTCTTGAGGTTTTCATTGTCGTTGATAAAAGTTCGGTGTGAGATTTATCAATAAAGTCGTAGACTCTACAAGAAGAGAAACGAATAAAACTCACATGTGAGCTCAGTCTCAGTATTATATACATTAGACTTTCAGCTCCATTCTAAAATTTACATGCAGATGTTTTGAGAGATTTCTTTTAACTCATGTGTGTCTTATTGAATATTCTCTCATGTTAGTAGCAGATGTGAGGGAGTATATATTGGTTTATAGTCTGCCTAAAGCAGCTCTAGAGTGTATTTTTTTTCTGTATTTGCTTTAATATTATCTAAACTATGTTATGTCTTTATGAAGACAAGAAACTGGAAATGTAAATCCTTCTTATTCACTTTATTAATCAGCACTAACGGTCAGTTTAACATGCATGCAAACGCTCAGTAATTCTTCTCACTCGTCTCTCCTTCCTATACACATCTATACAACTCAAGAAGTTTGAGTGCCATCTAGTGGTGCAATAATGTAACAACACCACAAACTATTTCTGTATTTGCTGTTATATCATTTAAACTAATGTGAAGTTTTTTCTTGAAAATGTTTATAATATATCGTGCTTGTTTTCTGTTTGTGTTTATTTCAGGTGGGTTTTGCACGAGCTGTGAACACCAGATGTCGCTCATCTCATCTACAGTCCCTGTGCCCAGTTGTTGCATAAAGCACCTAAAGTTTTTCCTAAGTGATTTCCCTTCACCAAAGACAATAGGAGGATAACTTAAGTAAAACTTGAGGTATATTTAAGGGCACGCTTAAGGGAAAATTACACTCAAGGTACTTTATGCAACCGGGCCCTGGACTTCACAGGTTGAGTGCGTGTCACATGTGCAGATATATTCTTGTTATCAGTGGCGTATTGTGTGAAATATCTAATTTCCATAAACATTTACGAACAGATTTATAAAACTAAATGACATAGAGGTTTAATGTATATAAATCACAGTGAAATGTATAAGGCTTTCTCTAAGTGAATTTTTGGAGGCTATTAGTCCTGAGACGGCGTTAGAGGTTGAAAGTTTAAAATCATTCCTCCTCCTTCTTCTCTCATGAGCAGGTTTTAGAGGCGACGCACCGGTTTGGGTCCGGGCAGAATTCTGAACCTTGACACCTTTTAGCGCCCACCACCTTCATTTCTGCCATAGAAAAGTTCTTGACGGATGCAGTGCCTAGCAGACATACACAGAAGAGTAACAGTAGAAGGATTCGATTGGCGAGTCCAACACAAATGAACTGTCTTAATGAACAAGATTAATTTGTGAGTGTATACTATAGTGTGAACTGTACCTGGGTGCTGCAGAGAATGCTATCAAAGCATGAGGTGATCTTCCCTTTGGCCTCTGTGGATCAAACCGCATGGGGTCAAACACCTGAAGAGAGAGACTGCAGACATCGTTCCCAATGTTTTCATTTAATATGTTTGAAATGTGTCTGAATGTGTCTTTAATTACAAATAAACTGCAGCTAAATAAATGTTTGGGCACACCTCATGAATACGTGTCACAATTTTTTACACATTTTATGTTTTGTGTAGAAGTGACTGTCCAACTTTACAATTTTAATTTAAGTAGTTGCAAACGTTCAGTCGACTGTGTCTCAACATTTGAATGTTAGTGATAATTAAAGACTTAATTTACCTCAAAACTAGCATGATGAGGCAAACTAAAATCTATACATTATACCGATAAACATGTTTTTTCCTATCCTTTCCAATAAAAATCCTCCATACTGACACAACCCAAAGCAACACAAATTACGCTTTTAAAAAACCACAGGAAAAATGGATATTTAAAAAAAATTCTAGCCTATATTAAGGAAAGTGACTCACAGTGTGTTTGTGTCTACTTTGTTGACCTTTGACCTTGTAAGTACTTTATTATTATTAATGCCAATATAACACACAGAAACTATTGAAAACAATATTGATAGTTACACTTCACAAGAAATCATAATCATACAAGGAAGAAGAGAAAAAATTTAAATAACTTAAGGCAGAGGGAGGAATTATATAAGATGGAACCTAAAGAGCAATTTTTGACTTTTAAATATTTTTTGTTCTTTATGCCCACAAAGGATTTAACTTAGGCATTAAAATCAACCCAAAAATTGACAATAGTAGATTTTTCCAAACATTTGCATTTGGGAATAAATCATTTACCAAGTATAATAGCATTTTTTAACAATATATTGAAAACTATAGAAAAGTATAGAATAATATCAAAAGAATTCAAATATGTCCTGATTTTTTTTTGTGAGAGATACTGTGCAAAACTAATTCCAAAAAGATTTAATGAAAACACATTCACAAAAACTATGAATAATTGTTTCTTCCATAATAAAGAATGTTCATTTTCAATATTTTGCTAGATTGCGATAAGTACTATTACAGGGATAACATCTACAGTATGTAATATTTTCAAAAATATGTTTTCAAAAGAAGACAAGTTTATTCATTGCACACATGTTAAGTAAAACTGTACAGGAGGGAAATTTGCACATACTTATTTTATTGCACATATAGACATTTTTTTTGCACACATACTTCATTTTTTAACACATATACTTCATTTATAACACATATATCTCATTTTTTAACACATATACTTCATTTTTTTTTGCACATATACTTCATTTTTTAACACATATACCTCATTTTTTAACACATATACTTCATTTTTTTTTGCACATATACTTCATTTTTTAACACATATACCTCATTTTTTAACACATATACTTCATTTTTTAACACATATACCTCTTTTTTTTTTGCACATATACTTCATTTTTTTACACATACTTATTTTTATCACACATAAACTTAATTATTTTGCACATAAACTTAATTATTTTCCACATAAGTTATAGAAGGAGTATGGGGATATAGTTAGAGTTGTTCTTATTAACACACAAATGCTTCATTGCTGGACTGTTCAAGTATCTCTCCCGCAGTAACTGTGTTTCTGTTATTTCCCTTTCTTTTCTCATTTTCTTCTCCCGTCGTTCTTTGGTCTTTTTCTCAACCCAGTTATGAAGAACAAATAATCCTTTAGTTTTGCTGGCAGCTTTTGTCTTCTCTGGACCATTCAGGGGATCTTGGGTATCTCCAGCGGGACCACAAGGACCTGTCATGATGATGTTTTCATGAGCGTCTGTCTCCTTCTGAAGGGTTTGTTGTTTGTCAGCGTTGCTCTCTGGATGGGATTTTTTCACAGGTCTCTCCTGCTTCTCTGGAGCTTCTGGCTGGACTTCATCCACTTCACTTTCACTCTCCTGCATTTCCGTGTTCTCCATCCAACAAAACATCGGTTGATTTTTTGTCATGGGCTTCGGTCTTCTGTGTCTGGGGTCCTTCAGCTCAAATGGAGAGATGAACTCCACCTCAGGCTCATCAAACTCGCTGTTATCATTCATGTCCATGAGGATGAGATCAGAATGTGATGAAGGTGCTGACAGTGATATCGCCTCGGTATATTCATACGGGATGTACGGAGATGATCCTGAAGAATGAAGACATTGAAAGAGTCACAATGTTTTTATCTCGACACAATGAACTATCTCGTCACATATGATACACTTTCTCTTACCTTCGTGCTCCGTTTTTTTGCCACTGTTCAGTTTCTTCTCTGATCTTTCACTCTCCAGCATCTCTGTGTTCTCCTCCATCCAACTAAACATGGGTTGTTTTTTCCTGATGGGCTTAGGTCTCCTTTGTCTGGTGTCCTTCAGCCCAAATGGAGAGATGATATGCACCTCATCTTCCTCTTCAATGTCCACGAGGACCAGGTGTGTAAAGTGATCAAACCGTGACGTGACCAGCGGTTCAGGCCCAGTTGGAGCTGGTGTTGGTGGACCAGCTGATATTGGCAAAGGAGATGAAGTGAGTCTTGATTTTTTTAGTTTCGTCTTGTCATACATCACTAGATTTTCTCTTACCTTCATATTTTGTCACCTCCGTCTGTTCAGGATTCCGGTCGGGTGAGGCAGATCTATGAAACCCTGATGAATGAAGAGATGGAGAGAGTCTCAAGGTTTTACCTCAACATACAAAGTGTTTGAACTGTGAAATCTTCACAAACTTTCTGTTACCTTCATGATTCATGTTTTCAGCTTCCTTCCTCAGATTCCTCCTCGAACGTCTCGTCTTTGGTCTCTCAGGTGATGAAGTTGATGGTTTAGGTGCAAATTGTCTCACCAGCGGTTCAGGCACTGATGAATGATGGGATTTAGAGAGTCACAATGTTTTTACCTCAACATACAAAGTGTTTGAACTGTGAAATCTTCATAAACTTTCTGTTACCTTCATGACTCATGTTTTCAGCTTCCTTCCTCAGATTCCTCCTCGAACGTCTCGTCTTTGGTCTCTCAGGTGATGAAGTTGATGGTTTAGGTGCAAAATGTCTCACCAGCGGTTCAGGCACTGTTGAATGATGGGATTTAGAGAGTCACAATGTTTTTACCTCAGCAAAATGCACTCTTGTCACATCTTAATAAACTTTCTCTTACCTTCATGATCCGTTTTCTTGTCACCCTTCTTCAGTTTATTTGCTGAAACTCTCTGCTCTGATCTCTCAGGTGATGCAGTCGCGGGTTGAGGATCAACACGTATCACAAGCGGTTTAGGCACTGATGAATGAAGAGAAAGAGAGTTTCAACGTTTTACCTCGACATATGTAATATTGTCATGTCTTTATAAAAAAATTCTTACCTTCATGATACATGTTTTCAGCTTCCTTCCTCCGTTTCCTCCGTTTCCTCCTTGAACGTCTCACCTCTGATCTCTCAGGTGTTGCAGTTGAGGGTTGAGGATCAGAACATAAAACCAACGGTTCCAGCCTTGACGGATGACGGGATTTTAACCTCTCAGCTGTTGAAGCTGGTGGGCATGGAGCGGCTTGTATCGGTGGAGGAGATAGTGAAAGTGTCAACGTATCGATGCTCAATGGAGAAGCATCTCGGGATTCCTTCCTAGACTTCGGTGTGGAGTCATCTTGACGCTGTGCTCCTCTCTGTTCTTGCTCCTGTACAGTGTTGGTTATAACTAGTTACTGAGTAATTCGTTACTGTAATTCAATTACTTTCCCCTTGAAAAGTAAGTGATGGATTTCTCTTAGTTTTGCTGTGATTTAATTACAGTTTCTTCTGATGTAATTGAACTAAATACAGTGTAATATATTCAATAGTCGACATGACATTAACACTAAGTTTAAGTTTAAATGTATGCTTTAATGTATCCTTCTCACATTGGTATACTTTGGTCAGTTAATAAGAATGATTGATGTAGTTATTTATTAGAAATAATTAATTAAGCCGTTCGATGTCTATCCTTGAATCACTTCTAATCAAGATTGATGTAGGATATAGAAAGTAATTAGGAATAAGTAATGAAATCTTTTTGGATGGAGTAATTTGTACGGTAATGTAATGACACTATTGAATATGTAATTAGTAATTATCACTGTTTCAGAGTAACTTACACAACACTGCTCCTGTGTTTGGTTGTATTCCGGATCTGGCGTCTCGTGGCCCAAGCATCCACAGTTCACTTGTCCCATGATGTGCAACTACACCAAACTAGCCTACTTACTTTAATACTAAACTTAAAATAAGTATTTATGCTACTTCTTTGCAAACCGCAAATGTAAAAGTAATCGCGAAAACAGACTAGTAACTCCTGCAGTCGCTCGCGCTGTCAACAAGTTTACTTTGATCTCTGACGTCATCGACAATATTAGTAACCAATGGAAACCAAAGCGATCCTTAAAAAAACAAAACATAAACCACTGAAATAAAGACATAAAATACAATATTCATTTAAATTGGAATGTTTTGTCTATTTGTAACAGCTGAAAGCAGAAGTCAAACGTTTAACAAGCAGAGAACATCTAGCGACTTTATTTTTTTGAACTAAGTGCATTATTTAAACGAATCTGTTCGATTAAATAAGCCGCTCGCGTTAAACATCCAAGTATCGCGAGATCACGCTGCTCCCGTTGACGCGCGATCTGCGCAGAGCAGCTGACGTGATTTACGTCTTGAGGTTTTCATTGTCGTTGATAAAAGTTCGGTGTGAGATTTATCAATAAAGTCGTAGACTCTACAAGAAGAGAAACGAATAAAACTCACATGTGAGCTCAGTCTCAGTATTATATACATTAGACGTTCAGCTCCATTCTAAAATTTACATGCAGATGTTTTGAGAGATTTCTTTTAACTCATGTGTGTCTTATTGAATATTCTCTCATGTTAGTAGCAGATGTGAGGGAGTATATATTGGTTTATAGTCTGCCTAAAGCAGCTCTAGAGTGTATTTTTTTCTGTATTTGCTTTAATATTATCTAAACTATGTTATGTCTTTATGAAGACAAGAAACTGGAAATGTAAATCCTTCTTATTCACTTTATTAATCAGCACTAACGGTCAGTTTAACATGCATGCACACGCTCAGTAATTCTTCTCACTCGTCTCTCCTTCCTATACACATCTATACAACTCAAGAAGTTTGGGTGCCATCTAGTGGTGCAATAATGTAACAACACCACAAACTATTTCTGTATTTGCTGTTATATCATTTAAACTAATGTGAAGTTTTTTCTTGAAAATGTTTATAATATATCGTGCTTGTTTTCTGTTTGTGTTTATTTCAGGTGGGTTTTGCACGAGCTGTGAACACCAGATGTCGCTCATCTCATCTACAGTCCCTGTGCCCAGTTGTTGCATAAAGCACCTAAAGTTTTTCCTAAGTGATTTCCCTTCACCAAAGACAATAGGAGGATAACTTAAGTAAAACTTGAGGTATATTTAAGGGCACGCTTAAGGGAAAATTACACTCAAGGTACTTTATGCAACCGGGCCCTGGACTTCACAGGTTGAGTGCGTGTCACATGTGCAGATATATTCTTGTTATCAGTGGCGTATTGTGTGAAATATTTAATTTCCATAAACATTTACGAACAGATTTATAAAACTAAATGACATAGAGGTTTAATGTATATAAATCACAGTGAAATGTATAAGGCTTTCTCTAAATGAATTTTTGGAGGCTATTAGTCCTGAGACGGCGTTAGAGGTTGAAAGTTTAAAATCATTCCTCCTCCTTCTTCTCTCATGAGCAGGTTTTAGAGACGACGCACCGGTTTGGGTCCGGGCAGAATTCTGAACCTTGACACCGTTTTAGCGCCCACCACCTTCATTTCTGCCATAGAAAAGTTCTTGACCGATGCAGTGCCTAGCAGACATACACAGAAGAGTAAGAGTAGAAGGATTCGATTGGCGAGTCCAACACAAATGAACTGTCTTAATGAACAAGATTAATTTGTGAGTGTATACTATAGTGTGAACTGTACCTGGGTGCTGCAGAGAATGCTATCAAAGCATGAGGTGATCTTCCCTTTGGCCTCTGTGGATCAAACCGCATGGGGTCAAACACCTGAAGAGAGAGACTGCAGACATCGTTCCCAATGTTTTCATTTAATATGTTTGAAATGTGTCTGAATGTGTCTTTAATTACAAATAAACTGCAGCTAAATAAATGTTTGGGCACACCTCATGAATACGTGTCACAATTTTTTACACATTTTATGTTTTGTGTAGAAGTGACTGTCCAACTTTACAATTTTAATTTAAGTAGTTGCAAACGTTCAGTCGACTGTGTCTCAACATTTGAATGTTAGTGATAATTAAAGACTTAATTTACCTCAAAACTAGCATGATGAGGCAAACTAAAATCTATACATTATACCGATAAACATGTTTTTTCCTATCCTTTCCAATAAAAATCCTCCATACTGACACAACCCAAAGCAACACAAATTACGCTTTTAAAAAACCACAGGAAAAATGGATATTTAAAAAAAATTCTAGCCTATATTAAGGAAAGTGACTCGCAGTGTGTTTGTGTCTACTTTGTTGACCTTTGACCTTGTAAGTACTTTATTATTATTAATGCCAATATAACACACAGAAACTATTGAAAACAATATTGATAGTTACACTTCACAAGAAATCATAATCATACAAGGAAGAAGAGAAAAAATTTAAATAACTTAAGGCAGAGGGAGGAATTATATAAAATGGAACCTAAAGAGCAATTTTTGACTTTTAAATATTTTTTGTTCTTTATGCCCACAACGGATTTAACTTAGGCATTAAAATCAACCCAAAAATTGACAATAGTAGATTTTTCCAAACATTTGCATTTGGGAATAAATCATTTACCAAGTATAATAGCATTTTTTAACAATATATTGAAAACTATAGAAAAGTATAGAATAATATCAAAAGAATTCAAATATGTCCTGATTTTTTTTTGTGAGAGATACTGTGCAAAACTAATTCCAAAAAGATTTAATGAAAACACATTCACAAAAACTATGAATAATTGTTTCTTCCATAATAAAGAATGTTCATTTTCAATATTTTGCTAGATTGCGATAAGTACTATTACAGGGATAACATCTACAGTATGTAATATTTTCAAAAATATGTTTTCAAAAGAAGACAAGTTTATTCATTGCACACATGTTAAGTAAAACTGTACAGGAGGGAAATTTGCACATACTTATTTTATTGCACATATAGACATTTTTTTTGCACACATACTTCATTTTTTAACACATATACTTCATTTATAACACATATATCTCATTTTTTAACACATATACTTCATTTTTTTTTGCACATATACTTCATTTTTTAACACATATACCTCATTTTTTAACACATATACTTCATTTTTTTTTGCACATATACTTCATTTTTTAACACATATACCTCATTTTTTAACACATATACTTCATTTTTTTTGCACATATACTTCATTTTTTAACACATATACCTCTTTTTTTTTTTGCACATATACTTCATTTTTTTACACATACTTATTTTTATCACACATAAACTTAATTATTTTCCACATAAGTTATAGAAGGAGTATGGGGATATAGTTAGAGTTGTTCTTATTAACACACAAATGCTTCAATGCTGGACTGTTCAAGTATCTCTCCCGCAGTAACTGTGTTTCTGTTATTTCCCTTTCTTTTCTCATTTTCTTCTCCCGTCGTTCTTTGGTCTTTTTCTCAACCCAGTTATGAAGAACAAATAATCCTTTAGTTTTGCTGGCAGCTTTTGTCTTCTCTGGACCATTCAGGGGATCTTGGGTATCTCCAGCGGGACCACAAGGACCTGTCATGATGATGTTTTCATGAGCGTCTGTCTCCTTCTGAAGGGTTTGTTGTTTGTCAGCGTTGCTCTCTGGATGGGATTTTTTCACAGGTCTCTCCTGCTTCTCTGGAGCTTCTGGCTGGACTTCATCCACTTCACTTTCACTCTCCTGCATTTCCGTGTTCTCCATCCAACAAAACATCGGTTGATTTTTTGTCATGGGCTTCGGTCTTCTGTGTCTGGGGTCCTTCAGCTCAAATGGAGAGATGAACTCCACCTCAGGCTCATCAAACTCGCTGTTATCATTCATGTCCATGAGGATGAGATCAGAATGTGATGAAGGTGCTGACAGTGATATCGCCTCGGTATATTCATACGGGATGTACGGAGATGATCCTGAAGAATGAAGACATTGAAAGAGTCACAATGTTTTTATCTCGACACAATGAACTATCTCGTCACATATGATACACTTTCTCTTACCTTCGTGCTCCGTTTTTTTGCCACTGTTCAGTTTCTTCTCTGATCTTTCACTCTCCAGCATCTCTGTGTTCTCCTCCATCCAACTAAACATGGGTTGTTTTTTCCTGATGGGCTTAGGTCTCCTTTGTCTGGTGTCCTTCAGCCCAAATGGAGAGATGATATGCACCTCATCTTCCTCTTCAATGTCCACGAGGACCAGGTGTGTAAAGTGATCAAACCGTGACGTGACCAGCGGTTCAGGCCCAGTTGGAGCTGGTGTTGGTGGACCAGCTGATATTGGCAAAGGAGATGAAGTGAGTCTTGATTTTTTTAGTTTCGTCTTGTCATACATCACTAGATTTTCTCTTACCTTCATATTTTGTCACCTCCGTCTGTTCAGGATTCCGGTCGGGTGAGGCAGATCTATGAAACCCTGATGAATGAAGAGATGGAGAGAGTCTCAAGGTTTTACCTCAACATACAAAGTGTTTGAACTGTGAAATCTTCACAAACTTTCTGTTACCTTCATGATTCATGTTTTGAGCTTCCTTCCTCAGATTCCTCCTCGAACGTCTCGTCTTTGGTCTCTCAGGTGATGAAGTTGATGGTTTAGGTGCAAATTGTCTCACCAGCGGTTCAGGCACTGATGAATGATGGGATTTAGAGAGTCACAATGTTTTTACCTCAACATACAAAGTGTTTGAACTGTGAAATCTTCATAAACTTTCTGTTACCTTCATGACTCATGTTTTCAGCTTCCTTCCTCAGATTCCTCCTCGAACGTCTCGTCTTTGGTCTCTCAGGTGATGAAGTTGATGGTTTAGGTGCAAAATGTCTCACCAGCGGTTCAGGCACTGTTGAATGATGGGATTTAGAGAGTCACAATGTTTTTACCTCAGCAAAATGCACTCTTGTCACATCTTAATAAACTTTCTCTTACCTTCATGATCCGTTTTCTTGTCACCCTTCTTCAGTTTATTTGCTGAAACTCTCTGCTCTGATCTCTCAGGTGATGCAGTCGCGGGTTGAGGATCAACACGTATCACAAGCGGTTTAGGCACTGATGAATGAAGAGAAAGAGAGTTTCAACGTTTTACCTCGACATATGTAATATTGTCATGTCTTTATAAAAAAATTCTTACCTTCATGATACATGTTTTCAGCTTCCTTCCTCCGTTTCCTCCGTTTCCTCCTTGAACGTCTCACCTCTGATCTCTCAGGTGTTGCAGTTGAGGGTTGAGGATCAGAACATAAAACCAACGGTTCCAGCCTTGACGGATGACGGGATTTTAACCTCTCAGCTGTTGAAGCTGGTGGGCATGGAGCGGCTTGTATCGGTGGAGGAGATAGTGAAAGTGTCAACGTATCGATGCTCAATGGAGAAGCATCTCGGGATTCCTTCCTAGACTTCGGTGTGGAGTCATCTTGACGCTGTGCTCCTTTCTGTTCTTGCTCCTGTACAGTGTTGGTTATAACTAGTTACTGAGTAATTCGTTACTGTAATTCAATTACTTTCCCCTTGAAAAGTAAGTGATGGATTTCTCTTAGTTTTGCTGTGATTTAATTACAGTTTCTTCTGATGTAATTGAACTAAATACAGTGTAATATATTCAATAGTCGACATGACATTAACACTAAGTTTAAGTTTAAATGTATGCTTTAATGTATCCTTCTCACATTGGTATACTTTGGTCAGTTAATAAGAATGATTGATGTAGTTATTTATTAGAAATAATTAATTAAGCCGTTCGATGTCTATCCTTGAATCACTTCTAATCAAGATTGATGTAGGATATAGAAAGTAATTAGGAATAAGTAATGAAATCTTTTTGGATGGAGTAATTTGTACGGTAATGTAATGACACTATTGAATATGTAATTAGTAATTATCACTGTTTCAGAGTAACTTACACAACACTGCTCCTGTGTTTGGTTGTATTCCGGATCTGGCGTCTCGTGGCCCAAGCATCCACAGTTCACTTGTCCCATGATGTGCAACTACACCAAACTAGCCTACTTACTTTAATACTAAACTTAAAATAAGTATTTATGCTACTTCTTTGCAAACCGCAAATGTAAAAGTAATCGCGAAAACAGACTAGTAACTCCTGCAGTCGCTCGCGCTGTCAACAAGTTTACTTTGATCTCTGACGTCATCGACAATATTAGTAACCAATGGAAACCAAAGCGATCCTTAAAAAAACAAAACATAAACCACTGAAATAAAGACATAAAATACAATATTCATTTAAATTGGAATGTTTTGTCTATTTGTAACAGCTGAAAGCAGAAGTCAAACGTTTAACAAGCAGAGAACATCTAGCGACTTTATTTTTTTGAACTAAGTGCATTATTTAAACGAATCTGTTCGATTAAATAAGCCGCTCGCGTTAAACATCCAAGTATCGCGAGATCACGCTGCTCCCGTTGACGCGCGATCTGCGCAGAGCAGCTGACGTGATTTACGTCTTGAGGTTTTCATTGTCGTTGATAAAAGTTCGGTGTGAGATTTATCAATAAAGTCGTAGACTCTACAAGAAGAGAAACGAATAAAACTCACATGTGAGCTCAGTCTCAGTATTATATACATTAGACGTTCAGCTCCATTCTAAAATTTACATGCAGATGTTTTGAGAGATTTCTTTTAACTCATGTGTGTCTTATTGAATATTCTCTCATGTTAGTAGCAGATGTGAGGGAGTATATATTGGTTTATAGTCTGCCTAAAGCAGCTCTAGAGTGTATTTTTTTCTGTATTTGCTTTAATATTATCTAAACTATGTTATGTCTTTATGAAGACAAGAAACTGGAAATGTAAATCCTTCTTATTCACTTTATTAATCAGCACTAACGGTCAGTTTAACATGCATGCACACGCTCAGTAATTCTTCTCACTCGTCTCTCCTTCCTATACACATCTATACAACTCAAGAAGTTTGAGTGCCATCTAGTGGTGCAATAATGTAACAACACCACAAACTATTTCTGTATTTGCTGTTATATCATTTAAACTAATGTGAAGTTTTTTCTTGAAAATGTTTATAATATATCGTGCTTGTTTTCTGTTTGTGTTTATTTCAGGTGGGTTTTGCACGAGCTGTGAACACCAGATGTCGCTCATCTCATCTACAGTCCCTGTGCCCAGTTGTTGCATAAAGCACCTAAAGATTTTCCTAAGTGATTTCCCTTCACCAAAGACAATAGGAGGATAACTTAAGTAAAACTTGAGGTATATTTAAGGGCACGCTTAAGGGAAAATTACACTCAAGGTACTTTATGCAACCGGGCCCTGGACTTCACAGGTTGAGTGCGTGTCACATGTGCAGATATATTCTTGTTATCAGTGGCGTATTGTGTGAAATATTTAATTTCCATAAACATTTACGAACAGATTTATAAAACTAAATGACATAGAGGTTTAATGTATATAAATCACAGTGAAATGTATAAGGCTTTCTCTAAATGAATTTTTGGAGGCTATTAGTCCTGAGACGGCGTTAGAGGTTGAAAGTTTAAAATCATTCCTCCTCCTTCTTCTCTCATGAGCAGGTTTTAGAGACGACGCACCGGTTTGGGTCCGGGCAGAATTCTGAACCTTGACACCGTTTTAGCGCCCACCACCTTCATTTCTGCCATAGAAAAGTTCTTGACCGATGCAGTGCCTAGCAGACATACACAGAAGAGTAAGAGTAGAAGGATTCGATTGGCGAGTCCAACACAAATGAACTGTCTTAATGAACAAGATTAATTTGTGAGTGTATACTATAGTGTGAACTGTACCTGGGTGCTGCAGAGAATGCTATCAAAGCATGAGGTGATCTTCCCTTTGGCCTCTGTGGATCAAACCGCATGGGGTCAAACACCTGAAGAGAGAGACTGCAGACATCGTTCCCAATGTTTTCATTTAATATGTTTGAAATGTGTCTGAATGTGTCTTTAATTACAAATAAACTGCAGCTAAATAAATGTTTGGGCACACCTCATGAATACGTGTCACAATTTTTTACACATTTTATGTTTTGTGTAGAAGTGACTGTCCAACTTTACAATTTTAATTTAAGTAGTTGCAAACGTTCAGTCGACTGTGTCTCAACATTTGAATGTTAGTGATAATTAAAGACTTAATTTACCTCAAAACTAGCATGATGAGGCAAACTAAAATCTATACATTATACCGATAAACATGTTTTTTCCTATCCTTTCCAATAAAAATCCTCCATACTGACACAACCCAAAGCAACACAAATTACGCTTTTAAAAAACCACAGGAAAAATGGATATTTAAAAAAAATTCTAGCCTATATTAAGGAAAGTGACTCGCAGTGTGTTTGTGTCTACTTTGTTGACCTTTGACCTTGTAAGTACTTTATTATTATTAATGCCAATATAACACACAGAAACTATTGAAAACAATATTGATAGTTACACTTCACAAGAAATCATAATCATACAAGGAAGAAGAGAAAAAATTTAAATAACTTAAGGCAGAGGGAGGAATTATATAAGACGGAACCTAAAGAGCAATTTTTGACTTTTAAATATTTTTTGTTCTTTATGCCCACAAAGGATTTAACTTAGGCATTAAAATCAACCCAAAAATTGACAATAGTAGATTTTTCCAAACATTTGCATTTGGGAATAAATCATTTACCAAGTATAATAGCATTTTTTAACAATATATTGAAAACTATAGAAAAGTATAGAATAATATCAAAAGAATTCAAATATGTCCTGATTTTTTTTTGTGAGAGATACTGTGCAAAACTAATTCTAAAAAGATTTAATGAAAACACATTCACAAAAACTATGAATAATTGTTTCTTCCATAATAAAGAATGTTCATTTTCAATATTTTGCTAGATTGCGATAAGTACTATTACAGGGATAACATCTACAGTATGTAATATTTTCAAAAATATGTTTTCAAAAGAAGACAAGTTTATTCATTGCACACATGTTAAGTAAAACTGTACAGGAGGGAAATTTGCACATACTTATTTTATTGCACATATAGACATTTTTTTTGCACACATACTTCATTTTTTAACACATATACTTCATTTATAACACATATATCTCATTTTTTAACACATATACTTCATTTTTTTTTGCACATATACTTCATTTTTTAACACATATACCTCATTTTTTAACACATATACTTCATTTTTTTTGCACATATACTTCATTTTTTAACACATATACCTCATTTTTTAACACATATACTTCATTTTTTAACACATATACCTCATTTTTTTTTTTGCACATATACTTCATTTTTTTACACATACTTATTTTTATCACACATAAACTTAATTATTTTGCACATAAACTTAATTATTTTCCACATAAGTTATAGAAGGAGTATGGGGATATAGTTAGAGTTGTTCTTATTAACACACAAATGCTTCAATGCTGGACTGTTCAAGTATCTCTCCCGCAGTAACTGTGTTTCTGTTATTTCCCTTTCTTTTCTCATTTTCTTCTCCCGTCGTTCTTTGGTCTTTTTCTCAACCCAGTTATGAAGAACAAATAATCCTTTAGTTTTGCTGGCAGCTTTTGTCTTCTCTGGACCATTCAGGGGATCTTGGGTATCTCCAGCGGGACCACAAGGACCTGTCATGATGATGTTTTCATGAGCGTCTGTCTCCTTCTGAAGGGTTTGTTGTTTGTCAGCGTTGCTCTCTGGATGGGATTTTTTCACAGGTCTCTCCTGCTTCTCTGGAGCTTCTGGCTGGACTTCATCCACTTCACTTTCACTCTCCTGCATTTCCGTGTTCTCCATCCAACAAAACATCGGTTGATTTTTTGTCATGGGCTTCGGTCTTCTGTGTCTGGGGTCCTTCAGCTCAAATGGAGAGATGAACTCCACCTCAGGCTCATCAAACTCGCTGTTATCATTCATGTCCATGAGGATGAGATCAGAATGTGATGAAGGTGCTGACAGTGATATCGCCTCGGTATATTCATACGGGATGTACGGAGATGATCCTGAAGAATGAAGACATTGAAAGAGTCACAATGTTTTTATCTCGACACAATGAACTATCTCGTCACATATGATACACTTTCTCTTACCTTCGTGCTCCGTTTTTTTGCCACTGTTCAGTTTCTTCTCTGATCTTTCACTCTCCAGCATCTCTGTGTTCTCCTCCATCCAACTAAACATGGGTTGTTTTTTCCTGATGGGCTTAGGTCTCCTTTGTCTGGTGTCCTTCAGCCCAAATGGAGAGATGATATGCACCTCATCTTCCTCTTCAATGTCCACGAGGACCAGGTGTGTAAAGTGATCAAACCGTGACGTGACCAGCGGTTCAGGCCCAGTTGGAGCTGGTGTTGGTGGACCAGCTGATATTGGCAAAGGAGATGAAGTGAGTCTTGATTTTTTTAGTTTCGTCTTGTCATACATCACTAGATTTTCTCTTACCTTCATATTTTGTCACCTCCGTCTGTTCAGGATTCCGGTCGGGTGAGGCAGATCTATGAAACCCTGATGAATGAAGAGATGGAGAGAGTCTCAAGGTTTTACCTCAACATACAAAGTGTTTGAACTGTGAAATCTTCACAAACTTTCTGTTACCTTCATGATTCATGTTTTCAGCTTCCTTCCTCAGATTCCTCCTCGAACGTCTCGTCTTTGGTCTCTCAGGTGATGAAGTTGATGGTTTAGGTGCAAATTGTCTCACCAGCGGTTCAGGCACTGATGAATGATGGGATTTAGAGAGTCACAATGTTTTTACCTCAACATACAAAGTGTTTGAACTGTGAAATCTTCATAAACTTTCTGTTACCTTCATGACTCATGTTTTCAGCTTCCTTCCTCAGATTCCTCCTCGAACGTCTCGTCTTTGGTCTCTCAGGTGATGAAGTTGATGGTTTAGGTGCAAAATGTCTCACCAGCGGTTCAGGCACTGTTGAATGATGGGATTTAGAGAGTCACAATGTTTTTACCTCAGCAAAATGCACTCTTGTCACATCTTAATAAACTTTCTCTTACCTTCATGATCCGTTTTCTTGTCACCCTTCTTCAGTTTATTTGCTGAAACTCTCTGCTCTGATCTCTCAGGTGATGCAGTCGCGGGTTGAGGATCAACACGTATCACAAGCGGTTTAGGCACTGATGAATGAAGAGAAAGAGAGTTTCAACGTTTTACCTCGACATATGTAATATTGTCATGTCTTTATAAAAAAATTCTTACCTTCATGATACATGTTTTCAGCTTCCTTCCTCCGTTTCCTCCGTTTCCTCCTTGAACGTCTCACCTCTGATCTCTCAGGTGTTGCAGTTGAGGGTTGAGGATCAGAACATAAAACCAACGGTTCCAGCCTTGACGGATGACGGGATTTTAACCTCTCAGCTGTTGAAGCTGGTGGGCATGGAGCGGCTTGTATCGGTGGAGGAGATAGTGAAAGTGTCAACGTATCGATGCTCAATGGAGAAGCATCTCGGGATTCCTTCCTAGACTTCGGTGTGGAGTCATCTTGACGCTGTGCTCCTCTCTGTTCTTGCTCCTGTACAGTGTTGGTTATAACTAGTTACTGAGTAATTCGTTACTGTAATTCAATTACTTTCCCCTTGAAAAGTAAGTGATGGATTTCTCTTAGTTTTGCTGTGATTTAATTACAGTTTCTTCTGATGTAATTGAACTAAATACAGTGTAATATATTCAATAGTCGACATGACATTAACACTAAGTTTAAGTTTAAATGTATGCTTTAATGTATCCTTCTCACATTGGTATACTTTGGTCAGTTAATAAGAATGATTGATGTAGTTATTTATTAGAAATAATTAATTTCGCCGTTCGATGTCTATCCTTGAATCACTTCTAATCAAGATTGATGTAGGATATAGAAAGTAATTAGGAATAAGTAATGAAATCTTTTTGGATGGAGTAATTTGTACGGTAATGTAATGACACTATTGAATATGTAATTAGTAATTATCACTGTTTCAGAGTAACTTACACAACACTGCTCCTGTGTTTGGTTGTATTCCGGATCTGGCGTCTCGTGGCCCAAGCATCCACAGTTCACTTGTCCCATGATGTGCAACTACACCAAACTAGCCTACTTACTTTAATACTAAACTTAAAATAAGTATTTATGCTACTTCTTTGCAAACCGCAAATGTAAAAGTAATCGCGAAAACAGACTAGTAACTCCTGCAGTCGCTCGCGCTGTCAACAAGTTTACTTTGATCTCTGACGTCATCGACAATATTAGTAACCAATGGAAACCAAAGCGATCCTTAAAAAAACAAAACATAAACCACTGAAATAAAGACATAAAATACAATATTCATTTAAATTGGAATGTTTTGTCTATTTGTAACAGCTGAAAGCAGAAGTCAAACGTTTAACAAGCAGAGAACATCTAGCGACTTTATTTTTTTGAACTAAGTGCATTATTTAAACGAATCTGTTCGATTAAATAAGCCGCTCGCGTTAAACATCCAAGTATCGCGAGATCACGCTGCTCCCGTTGACGCGCGATCTGCGCAGAGCAGCTGACGTGATTTACGTCTTGAGGTTTTCATTGTCGTTGATAAAAGTTCGGTGTGAGATTTATCAATAAAGTCGTAGACTCTACAAGAAGAGAAACGAATAAAACTCACATGTGAGCTCAGTCTCAGTATTATATACATTAGACGTTCAGCTCCATTCTAAAATTTACATGCAGATGTTTTGAGAGATTTCTTTTAACTCATGTGTGTCTTATTGAATATTCTCTCATGTTAGTAGCAGATGTGAGGGAGTATATATTGGTTTATAGTCTGCCTAAAGCAGCTCTAGAGTGTATTTTTTTCTGTATTTGCTTTAATATTATCTAAACTATGTTATGTCTTTATGAAGACAAGAAACTGGAAATGTAAATCCTTCTTATTCACTTTATTAATCAGCACTAACGGTCAGTTTAACATGCATGCACACGCTCAGTAATTCTTCTCACTCGTCTCTCCTTCCTATACACATCTATACAACTCAAGAAGTTTGAGTGCCATCTAGTGGTGCAATAATGTAACAACACCACAAACTATTTCTGTATTTGCTGTTATATCATTTAAACTAATGTGAAGTTTTTTCTTGAAAATGTTTATAATATATCGTGCTTGTTTTCTGTTTGTGTTTATTTCAGGTGGGTTTTGCACGAGCTGTGAACACCAGATGTCGCTCATCTCATCTACAGTCCCTGTGCCCAGTTGTTGCATAAAGCACCTAAAGTTTTTCCTAAGTGATTTCCCTTCACCAAAGACAATAGGAGGATAACTTAAGTAAAACTTGAGGTATATTTAAGGGCACGCTTAAGGGAAAATTACACTCAAGGTACTTTATGCAACCGGGCCCTGGACTTCACAGGTTGAGTGCGTGTCACATGTGCAGATATATTCTTGTTATCAGTGGCGTATTGTGTGAAATATTTAATTTCCATAAACATTTACGAACAGATTTATAAAACTAAATGACATAGAGGTTTAATGTATATAAATCACAGTGAAATGTATAAGGCTTTCTCTAAATGAATTTTTGGAGGCTATTAGTCCTGAGACGGCGTTAGAGGTTGAAAGTTTAAAATCATTCCTCCTCCTTCTTCTCTCATGAGCAGGTTTTAGAGACGACGCACCGGTTTGGGTCCGGGCAGAATTCTGAACCTTGACACCGTTTTAGCGCCCACCACCTTCATTTCTGCCATAGAAAAGTTCTTGACCGATGCAGTGCCTAGCAGACATACACAGAAGAGTAAGAGTAGAAGGATTCGATTGGCGAGTCCAACACAAATGAACTGTCTTAATGAACAAGATTAATTTGTGAGTGTATACTATAGTGTGAACTGTACCTGGGTGCTGCAGAGAATGCTATCAAAGCATGAGGTGATCTTCCCTTTGGCCTCTGTGGATCAAACCGCATGGGGTCAAACACCTGAAGAGAGAGACTGCAGACATCGTTCCCAATGTTTTCATTTAATATGTTTGAAATGTGTCTGAATGTGTCTTTAATTACAAATAAACTGCAGCTAAATAAATGTTTGGGCACACCTCATGAATACGTGTCACAATTTTTTACACATTTTATGTTTTGTGTAGAAGTGACTGTCCAACTTTACAATTTTAATTTAAGTAGTTGCAAACGTTCAGTCGACTGTGTCTCAACATTTGAATGTTAGTGATAATTAAAGACTTAATTTACCTCAAAACTAGCATGATGAGGCAAACTAAAATCTATACATTATACCGATAAACATGTTTTTTCCTATCCTTTCCAATAAAAATCCTCCATACTGACACAACCCAAAGCAACACAAATTACGCTTTTAAAAAACCACAGGAAAAATGGATATTTAAAAAAAATTCTAGCCTATATTAAGGAAAGTGACTCGCAGTGTGTTTGTGTCTACTTTGTTGACCTTTGACCTTGTAAGTACTTTATTATTATTAATGCCAATATAACACACAGAAACTATTGAAAACAATATTGATAGTTACACTTCACAAGAAATCATAATCATACAAGGAAGAAGAGAAAAAATTTAAATAACTTAAGGCAGAGGGAGGAATTATATAAGACGGAACCTAAAGAGCAATTTTTGACTTTTAAATATTTTTTGTTCTTTATGCCCACAAAGGATTTAACTTAGGCATTAAAATCAACCCAAAAATTGACAATAGTAGATTTTTCCAAACATTTGCATTTGGGAATAAATCATTTACCAAGTATAATAGCATTTTTTAACAATATATTGAAAACTATAGAAAAGTATAGAATAATATCAAAAGAATTCAAATATGTCCTGATTTTTTTTTGTGAGAGATACTGTGCAAAACTAATTCCAAAAAGATTTAATGAAAACACATTCACAAAAACTATGAATAATTGTTTCTTCCATAATAAAGAATGTTCATTTTCAATATTTTGCTAGATTGCGATAAGTACTATTACAGGGATAACATCTACAGTATGTAATATTTTCAAAAATATGTTTTCAAAAGAAGACAAGTTTATTCATTGCACACATGTTAAGTAAAACTGTACAGGAGGGAAATTTGCACATACTTATTTTATTGCACATATAGACATTTTTTTTGCACACATACTTCATTTTTTAACACATATACTTCATTTATAACACATATATCTCATTTTTTAACACATATACTTCATTTTTTTTTGCACATATACTTCATTTTTTAACACATATACCTCATTTTTTAACACATATACTTCATTTTTTTTGCACATATACTTCATTTTTTAACACATATACCTCATTTTTTAACACATATACTTCATTTTTTAACACATATACCTCATTTTTTTTTTTGCACATATACTTCATTTTTTTACACATACTTATTTTTATCACACATAAACTTAATTATTTTGCACATAAACTTAATTATTTTCCACATAAGTTATAGAAGGAGTATGGGGATATAGTTAGAGTTGTTCTTATTAACACACAAATGCTTCAATGCTGGACTGTTCAAGTATCTCTCCCGCAGTAACTGTGTTTCTGTTATTTCCCTTTCTTTTCTCATTTTCTTCTCCCGTCGTTCTTTGGTCTTTTTCTCAACCCAGTTATGAAGAACAAATAATCCTTTAGTTTTGCTGGCAGCTTTTGTCTTCTCTGGACCATTCAGGGGATCTTGGGTATCTCCAGCGGGACCACAAGGACCTGTCATGATGATGTTTTCATGAGCGTCTGTCTCCTTCTGAAGGGTTTGTTGTTTGTCAGCGTTGCTCTCTGGATGGGATTTTTTCACAGGTCTCTCCTGCTTCTCTGGAGCTTCTGGCTGGACTTCATCCACTTCACTTTCACTCTCCTGCATTTCCGTGTTCTCCATCCAACAAAACATCGGTTGATTTTTTGTCATGGGCTTCGGTCTTCTGTGTCTGGGGTCCTTCAGCTCAAATGGAGAGATGAACTCCACCTCAGGCTCATCAAACTCGCTGTTATCATTCATGTCCATGAGGATGAGATCAGAATGTGATGAAGGTGCTGACAGTGATATCGCCTCGGTATATTCATACGGGATGTACGGAGATGATCCTGAAGAATGAAGACATTGAAAGAGTCACAATGTTTTTATCTCGACACAATGAACTATCTCGTCACATATGATACACTTTCTCTTACCTTCGTGCTCCGTTTTTTTGCCACTGTTCAGTTTCTTCTCTGATCTTTCACTCTCCAGCATCTCTGTGTTCTCCTCCATCCAACTAAACATGGGTTGTTTTTTCCTGATGGGCTTAGGTCTCCTTTGTCTGGTGTCCTTCAGCCCAAATGGAGAGATGATATGCACCTCATCTTCCTCTTCAATGTCCACGAGGACCAGGTGTGTAAAGTGATCAAACCGTGACGTGACCAGCGGTTCAGGCCCAGTTGGAGCTGGTGTTGGTGGACCAGCTGATATTGGCAAAGGAGATGAAGTGAGTCTTGATTTTTTTAGTTTCGTCTTGTCATACATCACTAGATTTTCTCTTACCTTCATATTTTGTCACCTCCGTCTGTTCAGGATTCCGGTCGGGTGAGGCAGATCTATGAAACCCTGATGAATGAAGAGATGGAGAGAGTCTCAAGGTTTTACCTCAACATACAAAGTGTTTGAACTGTGAAATCTTCACAAACTTTCTGTTACCTTCATGATTCATGTTTTGAGCTTCCTTCCTCAGATTCCTCCTCGAACGTCTCGTCTTTGGTCTCTCAGGTGATGAAGTTGATGGTTTAGGTGCAAATTGTCTCACCAGCGGTTCAGGCACTGATGAATGATGGGATTTAGAGAGTCACAATGTTTTTACCTCAACATACAAAGTGTTTGAACTGTGAAATCTTCATAAACTTTCTGTTACCTTCATGACTCATGTTTTCAGCTTCCTTCCTCAGATTCCTCCTCGAACGTCTCGTCTTTGGTCTCTCAGGTGATGAAGTTGATGGTTTAGGTGCAAAATGTCTCACCAGCGGTTCAGGCACTGTTGAATGATGGGATTTAGAGAGTCACAATGTTTTTACCTCAGCAAAATGCACTCTTGTCACATCTTAATAAACTTTCTCTTACCTTCATGATCCGTTTTCTTGTCACCCTTCTTCAGTTTATTTGCTGAAACTCTCTGCTCTGATCTCTCAGGTGATGCAGTCGCGGGTTGAGGATCAACACGTATCACAAGCGGTTTAGGCACTGATGAATGAAGAGAAAGAGAGTTTCAACGTTTTACCTCGACATATGTAATATTGTCATGTCTTTATAAAAAAATTCTTACCTTCATGATACATGTTTTCAGCTTCCTTCCTCCGTTTCCTCCGTTTCCTCCTTGAACGTCTCACCTCTGATCTCTCAGGTGTTGCAGTTGAGGGTTGAGGATCAGAACATAAAACCAACGGTTCCAGCCTTGACGGATGACGGGATTTTAACCTCTCAGCTGTTGAAGCTGGTGGGCATGGAGCGGCTTGTATCGGTGGAGGAGATAGTGAAAGTGTCAACGTATCGATGCTCAATGGAGAAGCATCTCGGGATTCCTTCCTAGACTTCGGTGTGGAGTCATCTTGACGCTGTGCTCCTCTCTGTTCTTGCTCCTGTACAGTGTTGGTTATAACTAGTTACTGAGTAATTCGTTACTGTAATTCAATTACTTTCCCCTTGAAAAGTAAGTGATGGATTTCTCTTAGTTTTGCTGTGATTTAATTACAGTTTCTTCTGATGTAATTGAACTAAATACAGTGTAATATATTCAATAGTCGACATGACATTAACACTAAGTTTAAGTTTAAATGTATGCTTTAATGTATCCTTCTCACATTGGTATACTTTGGTCAGTTAATAAGAATGATTGATGTAGTTATTTATTAGAAATAATTAATTAAGCCGTTCGATGTCTATCCTTGAATCACTTCTAATCAAGATTGATGTAGGATATAGAAAGTAATTAGGAATAAGTAATGAAATCTTTTTGGATGGAGTAATTTGTACGGTAATGTAATGACACTATTGAATATGTAATTAGTAATTATCACTGTTTCAGAGTAACTTACACAACACTGCTCCTGTGTTTGGTTGTATTCCGGATCTGGCGTCTCGTGGCCCAAGCATCCACAGTTCACTTGTCCCATGATGTGCAACTACACCAAACTAGCCTACTTACTTTAATACTAAACTTAAAATAAGTATTTATGCTACTTCTTTGCAAACCGCAAATGTAAAAGTAATCGCGAAAACAGACTAGTAACTCCTGCAGTCGCTCGCGCTGTCAACAAGTTTACTTTGATCTCTGACGTCATCGACAATATTAGTAACCAATGGAAACCAAAGCGATCCTTAAAAAAACAAAACATAAACCACTGAAATAAAGACATAAAATACAATATTCATTTAAATTGGAATGTTTTGTCTATTTGTAACAGCTGAAAGCAGAAGTCAAACGTTTAACAAGCAGAGAACATCTAGCGACTTTATTTTTTTGAACTAAGTGCATTATTTAAACGAATCTGTTCGATTAAATAAGCCGCTCGCGTTAAACATCCAAGTATCGCGAGATCACGCTGCTCCCGTTGACGCGCGATCTGCGCAGAGCAGCTGACGTGATTTACGTCTTGAGGTTTTCATTGTCGTTGATAAAAGTTCGGTGTGAGATTTATCAATAAAGTCGTAGACTCTACAAGAAGAGAAACGAATAAAACTCACATGTGAGCTCAGTCTCAGTATTATATACATTAGACGTTCAGCTCCATTCTAAAATTTACATGCAGATGTTTTGAGAGATTTCTTTTAACTCATGTGTGTCTTATTGAATATTCTCTCATGTTAGTAGCAGATGTGAGGGAGTATATATTGGTTTATAGTCTGCCTAAAGCAGCTCTAGAGTGTATTTTTTTCTGTATTTGCTTTAATATTATCTAAACTATGTTATGTCTTTATGAAGACAAGAAACTGGAAATGTAAATCCTTCTTATTCACTTTATTAATCAGCACTAACGGTCAGTTTAACATGCATGCACACGCTCAGTAATTCTTCTCACTCGTCTCTCCTTCCTATACACATCTATACAACTCAAGAAGTTTGAGTGCCATCTAGTGGTGCAATAATGTAACAACACCACAAACTATTTCTGTATTTGCTGTTATATCATTTAAACTAATGTGAAGTTTTTTCTTGAAAATGTTTATAATATATCGTGCTTGTTTTCTGTTTGTGTTTATTTCAGGTGGGTTTTGCACGAGCTGTGAACACCAGATGTCGCTCATCTCATCTACAGTCCCTGTGCCCAGTTGTTGCATAAAGCACCTAAAGTTTTTCCTAAGTGATTTCCCTTCACCAAAGACAATAGGAGGATAACTTAAGTAAAACTTGAGGTATATTTAAGGGCACGCTTAAGGGAAAATTACACTCAAGGTACTTTATGCAACCGGGCCCTGGACTTCACAGGTTGAGTGCGTGTCACATGTGCAGATATATTCTTGTTATCAGTGGCGTATTGTGTGAAATATTTAATTTCCATAAACATTTACGAACAGATTTATAAAACTAAATGACATAGAGGTTTAATGTATATAAATCACAGTGAAATGTATAAGGCTTTCTCTAAATGAATTTTTGGAGGCTATTAGTCCTGAGACGGCGTTAGAGGTTGAAAGTTTAAAATCATTCCTCCTCCTTCTTCTCTCATGAGCAGGTTTTAGAGACGACGCACCGGTTTGGGTCCGGGCAGAATTCTGAACCTTGACACCGTTTTAGCGCCCACCACCTTCATTTCTGCCATAGAAAAGTTCTTGACCGATGCAGTGCCTAGCAGACATACACAGAAGAGTAAGAGTAGAAGGATTCGATTGGCGAGTCCAACACAAATGAACTGTCTTAATGAACAAGATTAATTTGTGAGTGTATACTATAGTGTGAACTGTACCTGGGTGCTGCAGAGAATGCTATCAAAGCATGAGGTGATCTTCCCTTTGGCCTCTGTGGATCAAACCGCATGGGGTCAAACACCTGAAGAGAGAGACTGCAGACATCGTTCCCAATGTTTTCATTTAATATGTTTGAAATGTGTCTGAATGTGTCTTTAATTACAAATAAACTGCAGCTAAATAAATGTTTGGGCACACCTCATGAATACGTGTCACAATTTTTTACACATTTTATGTTTTGTGTAGAAGTGACTGTCCAACTTTACAATTTTAATTTAAGTAGTTGCAAACGTTCAGTCGACTGTGTCTCAACATTTGAATGTTAGTGATAATTAAAGACTTAATTTACCTCAAAACTAGCATGATGAGGCAAACTAAAATCTATACATTATACCGATAAACATGTTTTTTCCTATCCTTTCCAATAAAAATCCTCCATACTGACACAACCCAAAGCAACACAAATTACGCTTTTAAAAAACCACAGGAAAAATGGATATTTAAAAAAAATTCTAGCCTATATTAAGGAAAGTGACTCGCAGTGTGTTTGTGTCTACTTTGTTGACCTTTGACCTTGTAAGTACTTTATTATTATTAATGCCAATATAACACACAGAAACTATTGAAAACAATATTGATAGTTACACTTCACAAGAAATCATAATCATACAAGGAAGAAGAGAAAAAATTTAAATAACTTAAGGCAGAGGGAGGAATTATATAAGACGGAACCTAAAGAGCAATTTTTGACTTTTAAATATTTTTTGTTCTTTATGCCCACAAAGGATTTAACTTAGGCATTAAAATCAACCCAAAAATTGACAATAGTAGATTTTTCCAAACATTTGCATTTGGGAATAAATCATTTACCAAGTATAATAGCATTTTTTAACAATATATTGAAAACTATAGAAAAGTATAGAATAATATCAAAAGAATTCAAATATGTCCTGATTTTTTTTTGTGAGAGATACTGTGCAAAACTAATTCCAAAAAGATTTAATGAAAACACATTCACAAAAACTATGAATAATTGTTTCTTCCATAATAAAGAATGTTCATTTTCAATATTTTGCTAGATTGCGATAAGTACTATTACAGGGATAACATCTACAGTATGTAATATTTTCAAAAATATGTTTTCAAAAGAAGACAAGTTTATTCATTGCACACATGTTAAGTAAAACTGTACAGGAGGGAAATTTGCACATACTTATTTTATTGCAAATATAGACATTTTTTTTGCACACATACTTCATTTTTTAACACATATACTTCATTTATAACACATATATCTCATTTTTTAACACATATACTTCATTTTTTTTTGCACATATACTTCATTTTTTAACACATATACCTCATTTTTTAACACATATACTTCATTTTTTTTGCACATATACTTCATATTTTAACACATATACCTCATTTTTTAACACATATACTTCATTTTTTAACACATATACCTCATTTTTTTTTTGCACATATACTTCATTTTTTTACACATACTTATTTTTATCACACATAAACTTAATTATTTTGCACATAAACTTAATTATTTTCCACATAAGTTATAGAAGGAGTATGGGGATATAGTTAGAGTTGTTCTTATTAACACACAAATGCTTCAATGCTGGACTGTTCAAGTATCTCTCCCGCAGTAACTGTGTTTCTGTTATTTCCCTTTCTTTTCTCATTTTCTTCTCCCGTCGTTCTTTGGTCTTTTTCTCAACCCAGTTATGAAGAACAAATAATCCTTTAGTTTTGCTGGCAGCTTTTGTCTTCTCTGGACCATTCAGGGGATCTTGGGTATCTCCAGCGGGACCACAAGGACCTGTCATGATGATGTTTTCATGAGCGTCTGTCTCCTTCTGAAGGGTTTGTTGTTTGTCAGCGTTGCTCTCTGGATGGGATTTTTTCACAGGTCTCTCCTGCTTCTCTGGAGCTTCTGGCTGGACTTCATCCACTTCACTTTCACTCTCCTGCATTTCCGTGTTCTCCATCCAACAAAACATCGGTTGATTTTTTGTCATGGGCTTCGGTCTTCTGTGTCTGGGGTCCTTCAGCTCAAATGGAGAGATGAACTCCACCTCAGGCTCATCAAACTCGCTGTTATCATTCATGTCCATGAGGATGAGATCAGAATGTGATGAAGGTGCTGACAGTGATATCGCCTCGGTATATTCATACGGGATGTACGGAGATGATCCTGAAGAATGAAGACATTGAAAGAGTCACAATGTTTTTATCTCGACACAATGAACTATCTCGTCACATATGATACACTTTCTCTTACCTTCGTGCTCCGTTTTTTTGCCACTGTTCAGTTTCTTCTCTGATCTTTCACTCTCCAGCATCTCTGTGTTCTCCTCCATCCAACTAAACATGGGTTGTTTTTTCCTGATGGGCTTAGGTCTCCTTTGTCTGGTGTCCTTCAGCCCAAATGGAGAGATGATATGCACCTCATCTTCCTCTTCAATGTCCACGAGGACCAGGTGTGTAAAGTGATCAAACCGTGACGTGACCAGCGGTTCAGGCCCAGTTGGAGCTGGTGTTGGTGGACCAGCTGATATTGGCAAAGGAGATGAAGTGAGTCTTGATTTTTTTAGTTTCGTCTTGTCATACATCACTAGATTTTCTCTTACCTTCATATTTTGTCACCTCCGTCTGTTCAGGATTCCGGTCGGGTGAGGCAGATCTATGAAACCCTGATGAATGAAGAGATGGAGAGAGTCTCAAGGTTTTACCTCAACATACAAAGTGTTTGAACTGTGAAATCTTCATAAACTTTCTGTTACCTTCATGACTCATGTTTTCAGCTTCCTTCCTCAGATTCCTCCTCGAACGTCTCGTCTTTGGTCTCTCAGGTGATGAAGTTGATGGTTTAGGTGCAAAATGTCTCACCAGCGGTTCAGGCACTGTTGAATGATGGGATTTAGAGAGTCACAATGTTTTTACCTCAGCAAAATGCACTCTTGTCACATCTTAATAAACTTTCTCTTACCTTCATGATCCGTTTTCTTGTCACCCTTCTTCAGTTTATTTGCTGAAACTCTCTGCTCTGATCTCTCAGGTGATGCAGTCGCGGGTTGAGGATCAACACGTATCACAAGCGGTTTAGGCACTGATGAATGAAGAGAAAGAGAGTTTCAACGTTTTACCTCGACATATGTAATATTGTCATGTCTTTATAAAAAAATTCTTACCTTCATGATACATGTTTTCAGCTTCCTTCCTCCGTTTCCTCCGTTTCCTCCTTGAACGTCTCACCTCTGATCTCTCAGGTGTTGCAGTTGAGGGTTGAGGATCAGAACATAAAACCAACGGTTCCAGCCTTGACGGATGACGGGATTTTAACCTCTCAGCTGTTGAAGCTGGTGGGCATGGAGCGGCTTGTATCGGTGGAGGAGATAGTGAAAGTGTCAACGTATCGATGCTCAATGGAGAAGCATCTCGGGATTCCTTCCTAGACTTCGGTGTGGAGTCATCTTGACGCTGTGCTCCTCTCTGTTCTTGCTCCTGTACAGTGTTGGTTATAACTAGTTACTGAGTAATTCGTTACTGTAATTCAATTACTTTCCCCTTGAAAAGTAAGTGATGGATTTCTCTTAGTTTTGCTGTGATTTAATTACAGTTTCTTCTGATGTAATTGAACTAAATACAGTGTAATATATTCAATAGTCGACATGACATTAACACTAAGTTTAAGTTTAAATGTATGCTTTAATGTATCCTTCTCACATTGGTATACTTTGGTCAGTTAATAAGAATGATTGATGTAGTTATTTATTAGAAATAATTAATTTCGCCGTTCGATGTCTATCCTTGAATCACTTCTAATCAAGATTGATGTAGGATATAGAAAGTAATTAGGAATAAGTAATGAAATCTTTTTGGATGGAGTAATTTGTACGGTAATGTAATGACACTATTGAATATGTAATTAGTAATTATCACTGTTTCAGAGTAACTTACACAACACTGCTCCTGTGTTTGGTTGTATTCCGGATCTGGCGTCTCGTGGCCCAAGCATCCACAGTTCACTTGTCCCATGATGTGCAACTACACCAAACTAGCCTACTTACTTTAATACTAAACTTAAAATAAGTATTTATGCTACTTCTTTGCAAACCGCAAATGTAAAAGTAATCGCGAAAACAGACTAGTAACTCCTGCAGTCGCTCGCGCTGTCAACAAGTTTACTTTGATCTCTGACGTCATCGACAATATTAGTAACCAATGGAAACCAAAGCGATCCTTAAAAAAACAAAACATAAACCACTGAAATAAAGACATAAAATACAATATTCATTTAAATTGGAATGTTTTGTCTATTTGTAACAGCTGAAAGCAGAAGTCAAACGTTTAACAAGCAGAGAACATCTAGCGACTTTATTTTTTTGAACTAAGTGCATTATTTAAACGAATCTGTTCGATTAAATAAGCCGTTCGCGTTAAACATCCAAGTATTGCGAGATCACGCTGCTCCCGTTGACGCGCGATCTGCGCAGAGCAGCTGACGTGATTTACGTCTTGAGGTTTTCATTGTCGTTGATAAAAGTTCGGTGTGAGATTTATCAATAAAGTCGTAGACTCTACAAGAAGAGAAACGAATAAAACTCACATGTGAGCTCAGTCTCAGTATTATATACATTAGACGTTCAGCTCCATTCTAAAATTTACATGCAGATGTTTTGAGAGATTTCTTTTAACTCATGTGTGTCTTATTGAATATTCTCTCATGTTAGTAGCAGATGTGAGGGAGTATATATTGGTTTATAGTCTGCCTAAAGCAGCTCTAGAGTGTATTTTTTTCTGTATTTGCTTTAATATTATCTAAACTATGTTATGTCTTTATGAAGACAAGAAACTGGAAATGTAAATCCTTCTTATTCACTTTATTAATCAGCACTAACGGTCAGTTTAACATGCATGCACACGCTCAGTAATTCTTCTCACTCGTCTCTCCTTCCTATACACATCTATACAACTCAAGAAGTTTGAGTGCCATCTAGTGGTGCAATAATGTAACAACACCACAAACTATTTCTGTATTTGCTGTTATATCATTTAAACTAATGTGAAGTTTTTTCTTGAAAATGTTTATAATATATCGTGCTTGTTTTCTGTTTGTGTTTATTTCAGGTGGGTTTTGCACGAGCTGTGAACACCAGATGTCGCTCATCTCATCTACAGTCCCTGTGCCCAGTTGTTGCATAAAGCACCTAAAGTTTTTCCTAAGTGATTTCCCTTCACCAAAGACAATAGGAGGATAACTTAAGTAAAACTTGAGGTATATTTAAGGGCACGCTTAAGGGAAAATTACACTCAAGGTACTTTATGCAACCGGGCCCTGGACTTCACAGGTTGAGTGCGTGTCACATGTGCAGATATATTCTTGTTATCAGTGGCGTATTGTGTGAAATATTTAATTTCCATAAACATTTACGAACAGATTTATAAAACTAAATGACATAGAGGTTTAATGTATATAAATCACAGTGAAATGTATAAGGCTTTCTCTAAATGAATTTTTGGAGGCTATTAGTCCTGAGACGGCGTTAGAGGTTGAAAGTTTAAAATCATTCCTCCTCCTTCTTCTCTCATGAGCAGGTTTTAGAGACGACGCACCGGTTTGGGTCCGGGCAGAATTCTGAACCTTGACACCGTTTTAGCGCCCACCACCTTCATTTCTGCCATAGAAAAGTTCTTGACCGATGCAGTGCCTAGCAGACATACACAGAAGAGTAAGAGTAGAAGGATTCGATTGGCGAGTCCAACACAAATGAACTGTCTTAATGAACAAGATTAATTTGTGAGTGTATACTATAGTGTGAACTGTACCTGGGTGCTGCAGAGAATGCTATCAAAGCATGAGGTGATCTTCCCTTTGGCCTCTGTGGATCAAACCGCATGGGGTCAAACACCTGAAGAGAGAGACTGCAGACATCGTTCCCAATGTTTTCATTTAATATGTTTGAAATGTGTCTGAATGTGTCTTTAATTACAAATAAACTGCAGCTAAATAAATGTTTGGGCACACCTCATGAATACGTGTCACAATTTTTTACACATTTTATGTTTTGTGTAGAAGTGACTGTCCAACTTTACAATTTTAATTTAAGTAGTTGCAAACGTTCAGTCGACTGTGTCTCAACATTTGAATGTTAGTGATAATTAAAGACTTAATTTACCTCAAAACTAGCATGATGAGGCAAACTAAAATCTATACATTATACCGATAAACATGTTTTTTCCTATCCTTTCCAATAAAAATCCTCCATACTGACACAACCCAAAGCAACACAAATTACGCTTTTAAAAAACCACAGGAAAAATGGATATTTAAAAAAAATTCTAGCCTATATTAAGGAAAGTGACTCGCAGTGTGTTTGTGTCTACTTTGTTGACCTTTGACCTTGTAAGTACTTTATTATTATTAATGCCAATATAACACACAGAAACTATTGAAAACAATATTGATAGTTACACTTCACAAGAAATCATAATCATACAAGGAAGAAGAGAAAAAATTTAAATAACTTAAGGCAGAGGGAGGAATTATATAAGATGGAACCTAAAGAGCAATTTTTGACTTTTAAATATTTTTTGTTCTTTATGCCCACAAAGGATTTAACTTAGGCATTAAAATCAACCCAAAAATTGACAATAGTAGATTTTTCCAAACATTTGCATTTGGGAATAAATCATTTACCAAGTATAATAGCATTTTTTAACAATATATTGAAAACTATAGAAAAGTATAGAATAATATCAAAAGAATTCAAATATGTCCTGATTTTTTTTGTGAGAGATACTGTGCAAAACTAATTCCAAAAAGATTTAATGAAAACACATTCACAAAAACTATGAATAATTGTTTCTTCCATAATAAAGAATGTTCATTTTCAATATTTTGCTAGATTGCGATAAGTACTATTACAGGGATAACATCTACAGTATGTAATATTTTCAAAAATATGTTTTCAAAAGAAGACAAGTTTATTCATTGCACACATGTTAAGTAAAACTGTACAGGAGGGAAATTTGCACATACTTATTTTATTGCACATATAGACATTTTTTTTGCACACATACTTCATTTTTTAACACATATACTTCATTTATAACACATATATCTCATTTTTTAACACATATACTTCATTTTTTTTTGCACATATACTTCATTTTTTAATACATATACCTCATTTTTTAACACATATACTTCATTTTTTTTGCACATATACTTCATTTTTTAACACATATACCTCATTTTTTAACACATATACTTCATTTTTTAACACATATACCTCATTTTTTTTTGCACATATACTTCCTTTTTTTACACATACTTATTTTTATCACACATAAACTTAATTATTTTGCACATAAACTTAATTATTTTCCACATAAGTTATAGAAGGAGTATGGGGATATAGTTAGAGTTGTTCTTATTAACACACAAATGCTTCATTGCTGGACTGTTCAAGTATCTCTCCCGCAGTAACTGTGTTTCTGTTATTTCCCTTTCTTTTCTCATTTTCTTCTCCCGTCGTTCTTTGGTCTTTTTCTCAACCCAGTTATGAAGAACAAATAATCCTTTAGTTTTGCTGGCAGCTTTTGTCTTCTCTGGACCATTCAGGGGATCTTGGGTATCTCCAGCGGGACCACAAGGACCTGTCATGATGATGTTTTCATGAGCGTCTGTCTCCTTCTGAAGGGTTTGTTGTTTGTCAGCGTTGCTCTCTGGATGGGATTTTTTCACAGGTCTCTCCTGCTTCTCTGGAGCTTCTGGCTGGACTTCATCCACTTCACTTTCACTCTCCTGCATTTCCGTGTTCTCCATCCAACAAAACATCGGTTGATTTTTTGTCATGGGCTTCGGTCTTCTGTGTCTGGGGTCCTTCAGCTCAAATGGAGAGATGAACTCCACCTCAGGCTCATCAAACTCGCTGTTATCATTCATGTCCATGAGGATGAGATCAGAATGTGATGAAGGTGCTGACAGTGATATCGCCTCGGTATATTCATACGGGATGTACGGAGATGATCCTGAAGAATGAAGACATTGAAAGAGTCACAATGTTTTTATCTCGACACAATGAACTATCTCGTCACATATGATACACTTTCTCTTACCTTCGTGCTCCGTTTTTTTGCCACTGTTCAGTTTCTTCTCTGATCTTTCACTCTCCAGCATCTCTGTGTTCTCCTCCATCCAACTAAACATGGGTTGTTTTTTCCTGATGGGCTTAGGTCTCCTTTGTCTGGTGTCCTTCAGCCCAAATGGAGAGATGATATGCACCTCATCTTCCTCTTCAATGTCCACGAGGACCAGGTGTGTAAAGAGATCAAACCGTGACGTGACCAGCGGTTCAGGCCCAGTTGGAGCTGGTGTTGGTGGACCAGCTGATATTGGCAAAGGAGATGAAGTGAGTCTTGATTTTTTTAGTTTCGTCTTGTCATACATCACTAGATTTTCTCTTACCTTCATATTTTGTCACCTCCGTCTGTTCAGGATTCCGGTCGGGTGAGGCAGATCTATGAAACCCTGATGAATGAAGAGATGGAGAGAGTCTCAAGGTTTTACCTCAACATACAAAGTGTTTGAACTGTGAAATCTTCACAAACTTTCTGTTACCTTCATGATTCATGTTTTCAGCTTCCTTCCTCAGATTCCTCCTCGAACGTCTCGTCTTTGGTCTCTCAGGTGATGAAGTTGATGGTTTAGGTGCAAATTGTCTCACCAGCGGTTCAGGCACTGATGAATGATGGGATTTAGAGAGTCACAATGTTTTTACCTCAACATACAAAGTGTTTGAACTGTGAAATCTTCATAAACTTTCTGTTACCTTCATGACTCATGTTTTCAGCTTCCTTCCTCAGATTCCTCCTCGAACGTCTCGTCTTTGGTCTCTCAGGTGATGAAGTTGATGGTTTAGGTGCAAAATGTCTCACCAGCGGTTCAGGCACTGTTGAATGATGGGATTTAGAGAGTCACAATGTTTTTACCTCAGCAAAATGCACTCTTGTCACATCTTAATAAACTTTCTCTTACCTTCATGATCCGTTTTCTTGTCACCCTTCTTCAGTTTATTTGCTGAAACTCTCTGCTCTGATCTCTCAGGTGATGCAGTCGCGGGTTGAGGATCAACACGTATCACAAGCGGTTTAGGCACTGATGAATGAAGAGAAAGAGAGTTTCAACGTTTTACCTCGACATATGTAATATTGTCATGTCTTTATAAAAAAATTCTTACCTTCATGATACATGTTTTCAGCTTCCTTCCTCCGTTTCCTCCGTTTCCTCCTTGAACGTCTCACCTCTGATCTCTCAGGTGTTGCAGTTGAGGGTTGAGGATCAGAACATAAAACCAACGGTTCCAGCCTTGACGGATGACGGGATTTTAACCTCTCAGCTGTTGAAGCTGGTGGGCATGGAGCGGCTTGTATCGGTGGAGGAGATAGTGAAAGTGTCAACGTATCGATGCTCAATGGAGAAGCATCTCGGGATTCCTTCCTAGACTTCGGTGTGGAGTCATCTTGACGCTGTGCTCCTCTCTGTTCTTGCTCCTGTACAGTGTTGGTTATAACTAGTTACTGAGTAATTCGTTACTGTAATTCAATTACTTTCCCCTTGAAAAGTAAGTGATGGATTTCTCTTAGTTTTGCTGTGATTTAATTACAGTTTCTTCTGATGTAATTGAACTAAATACAGTGTAATATATTCAATAGTCGACATGACATTAACACTAAGTTTAAGTTTAAATGTATGCTTTAATGTATCCTTCTCACATTGGTATACTTTGGTCAGTTAATAAGAATGATTGATGTAGTTATTTATTAGAAATAATTAATTTCGCCGTTCGATGTCTATCCTTGAATCACTTCTAATCAAGATTGATGTAGGATATAGAAAGTAATTAGGAATAAGTAATGAAATCTTTTAGGATGGAGTAATTTGTACGGTAATGTAATGACACTATTGAATATGTAATTAGTAATTATCACTGTTTCAGAGTAACTTACACAACACTGCTCCTGTGTTTGGTTGTATTCCGGATCTGGCGTCTCGTGGCCCAAGCATCCACAGTTCACTTGTCCCATGATGTGCAACTACACCAAACTAGCCTACTTACTTTAATACTAAACTTAAAATAAGTATTTATGCTACTTCTTTGCAAACCGCAAATGTAAAAGTAATCGCGAAAACAGACTAGTAACTCCTGCAGTCGCTCGCGCTGTCAACAAGTTTACTTTGATCTCTGACGTCATCGACAATATTAGTAACCAATGGAAACCAAAGCGATCCTTAAAAAAACAAAACATAAACCACTGAAATAAAGACATAAAATACAATATTCATTTAAATTGGAATGTTTTGTCTATTTGTAACAGCTGAAAGCAGAAGTCAAACGTTTAACAAGCAGAGAACATCTAGCGACTTTATTTTTTTGAACTAAGTGCATTATTTAAACGAATCTGTTCGATTAAATAAGCCGCTCGCGTTAAACATCCAAGTATCGCGAGATCACGCTGCTCCCGTTGACGCGCGATCTGCGCAGAGCAGCTGACGTGATTTACGTCTTGAGGTTTTCATTGTCGTTGATAAAAGTTCGGTGTGAGATTTATCAATAAAGTCGTAGACTCTACAAGAAGAGAAACGAATAAAACTCACATGTGAGCTCAGTCTCAGTATTATATACATTAGACGTTCAGCTCCATTCTAAAATTTACATGCAGATGTTTTGAGAGATTTCTTTTAACTCATGTGTGTCTTATTGAATATTCTCTCATGTTAGTAGCAGATGTGAGGGAGTATATATTGGTTTATAGTCTGCCTAAAGCAGCTCTAGAGTGTATTTTTTTCTGTATTTGCTTTAATATTATCTAAACTATGTTATGTCTTTATGAAGACAAGAAACTGGAAATGTAAATCCTTCTTATTCACTTTATTAATCAGCACTAACGGTCAGTTTAACATGCATGCACACGCTCAGTAATTCTTCTCACTCGTCTCTCCTTCCTATACACATCTATACAACTCAAGAAGTTTGAGTGCCATCTAGTGGTGCAATAATGTAACAACACCACAAACTATTTCTGTATTTGCTGTTATATCATTTAAACTAATGTGAAGTTTTTTCTTGAAAATGTTTATAATATATCGTGCTTGTTTTCTGTTTGTGTTTATTTCAGGTGGGTTTTGCACGAGCTGTGAACACCAGATGTCGCTCATCTCATCTACAGTCCCTGTGCCCAGTTGTTGCATAAAGCACCTAAAGTTTTTCCTAAGTGATTTCCCTTCACCAAAGACAATAGGAGGATAACTTAAGTAAAACTTGAGGTATATTTAAGGGCACGCTTAAGGGAAAATTACACTCAAGGTACTTTATGCAACCGGGCCCTGGACTTCACAGGTTGAGTGCGTGTCACATGTGCAGATATATTCTTGTTATCAGTGGCGTATTGTGTGAAATATTTAATTTCCATAAACATTTACGAACAGATTTATAAAACTAAATGACATAGAGGTTTAATGTATATAAATCACAGTGAAATGTATAAGGCTTTCTCTAAATGAATTTTTGGAGGCTATTAGTCCTGAGACGGCGTTAGAGGTTGAAAGTTTAAAATCATTCCTCCTCCTTCTTCTCTCATGAGCAGGTTTTAGAGACGACGCACCGGTTTGGGTCCGGGCAGAATTCTGAACCTTGACACCGTTTTAGCGCCCACCACCTTCATTTCTGCCATAGAAAAGTTCTTGACCGATGCAGTGCCTAGCAGACATACACAGAAGAGTAAGAGTAGAAGGATTCGATTGGCGAGTCCAACACAAATGAACTGTCTTAATGAACAAGATTAATTTGTGAGTGTATACTATAGTGTGAACTGTACCTGGGTGCTGCAGAGAATGCTATCAAAGCATGAGGTGATCTTCCCTTTGGCCTCTGTGGATCAAACCGCATGGGGTCAAACACCTGAAGAGAGAGACTGCAGACATCGTTCCCAATGTTTTCATTTAATATGTTTGAAATGTGTCTGAATGTGTCTTTAATTACAAATAAACTGCAGCTAAATAAATGTTTGGGCACACCTCATGAATACGTGTCACAATTTTTTACACATTTTATGTTTTGTGTAGAAGTGACTGTCCAACTTTACAATTTTAATTTAAGTAGTTGCAAACGTTCAGTCGACTGTGTCTCAACATTTGAATGTTAGTGATAATTAAAGACTTAATTTACCTCAAAACTAGCATGATGAGGCAAACTAAAATCTATACATTATACCGATAAACATGTTTTTTCCTATCCTTTCCAATAAAAATCCTCCATACTGACACAACCCAAAGCAACAAAAATTACGCTTTTAAAAAACCACAGGAAAAATGGATATTTAAAAAAAATTCTAGCCTATATTAAGGAAAGTGACTCGCAGTGTGTTTGTGTCTACTTTGTTGACCTTTGACCTTGTAAGTACTTTATTATTATTAATGCCAATATAACACACAGAAACTATTGAAAACAATATTGATAGTTACACTTCACAAGAAATCATAATCATACAAGGAAGAAGAGAAAAAATTTAAATAACTTAAGGCAGAGGGAGGAATTATATAAGATGGAACCTAAAGAGCAATTTTTGACTTTTAAATATTTTTTGTTCTTTATGCCCACAAAGGATTTAACTTAGGCATTAAAATCAACCCAAAAATTGACAATAGTAGATTTTTCCAAACATTTGCATTTGGGAATAAATCATTTACCAAGTATAATAGCATTTTTTAACAATATATTGAAAACTATAGAAAAGTATAGAATAATATCAAAAGAATTCAAATATGTCCTGATTTTTTTTGTGAGAGATACTGTGCAAAACTAATTCCAAAAAGATTTAATGAAAACACATTCACAAAAACTATGAATAATTGTTTCTTCCATAATAAAGAATGTTCATTTTCAATATTTTGCTAGATTGCGATAAGTACTATTACAGGGATAACATCTACAGTATGTAATATTTTCAAAAATATGTTTTCAAAAGAAGACAAGTTTATTCATTGCACACATGTTAAGTAAAACTGTACAGGAGGGAAATTTGCACATACTTATTTTATTGCACATATAGACATTTTTTTTGCACACATACTTCATTTTTTAACACATATACTTCATTTATAACACATATATCTCATTTTTTAACACATATACTTCATTTTTTTTTGCACATATACTTCATTTTTTAATACATATACCTCATTTTTTAACACATATACTTCATTTTTTTTGCACATATACTTCATTTTTTAACACATATACCTCATTTTTTAACACATATACTTCATTTTTTAACACATATACCTCATTTTTTTTTGCACATATACTTCCTTTTTTTACACATACTTATTTTTATCACACATAAACTTAATTATTTTGCACATAAACTTAATTATTTTCCACATAAGTTATAGAAGGAGTATGGGGATATAGTTAGAGTTGTTCTTATTAACACACAAATGCTTCATTGCTGGACTGTTCAAGTATCTCTCCCGCAGTAACTGTGTTTCTGTTATTTCCCTTTCTTTTCTCATTTTCTTCTCCCGTCGTTCTTTGGTCTTTTTCTCAACCCAGTTATGAAGAACAAATAATCCTTTAGTTTTGCTGGCAGCTTTTGTCTTCTCTGGACCATTCAGGGGATCTTGGGTATCTCCAGCGGGACCACAAGGACCTGTCATGATGATGTTTTCATGAGCGTCTGTCTCCTTCTGAAGGGTTTGTTGTTTGTCAGCGTTGCTCTCTGGATGGGATTTTTTCACAGGTCTCTCCTGCTTCTCTGGAGCTTCTGGCTGGACTTCATCCACTTCACTTTCACTCTCCTGCATTTCCGTGTTCTCCATCCAACAAAACATCGGTTGATTTTTTGTCATGGGCTTCGGTCTTCTGTGTCTGGGGTCCTTCAGCTCAAATGGAGAGATGAACTCCACCTCAGGCTCATCAAACTCGCTGTTATCATTCATGTCCATGAGGATGAGATCAGAATGTGATGAAGGTGCTGACAGTGATATCGCCTCGGTATATTCATACGGGATGTACGGAGATGATCCTGAAGAATGAAGACATTGAAAGAGTCACAATGTTTTTATCTCGACACAATGAACTATCTCGTCACATATGATACACTTTCTCTTACCTTCGTGCTCCGTTTTTTTGCCACTGTTCAGTTTCTTCTCTGATCTTTCACTCTCCAGCATCTCTGTGTTCTCCTCCATCCAACTAAACATGGGTTGTTTTTTCCTGATGGGCTTAGGTCTCCTTTGTCTGGTGTCCTTCAGCCCAAATGGAGAGATGATATGCACCTCATCTTCCTCTTCAATGTCCACGAGGACCAGGTGTGTAAAGAGATCAAACCGTGACGTGACCAGCGGTTCAGGCCCAGTTGGAGCTGGTGTTGGTGGACCAGCTGATATTGGCAAAGGAGATGAAGTGAGTCTTGATTTTTTTAGTTTCGTCTTGTCATACATCACTAGATTTTCTCTTACCTTCATATTTTGTCACCTCCGTCTGTTCAGGATTCCGGTCGGGTGAGGCAGATCTATGAAACCCTGATGAATGAAGAGATGGAGAGAGTCTCAAGGTTTTACCTCAACATACAAAGTGTTTGAACTGTGAAATCTTCACAAACTTTCTGTTACCTTCATGATTCATGTTTTCAGCTTCCTTCCTCAGATTCCTCCTCGAACGTCTCGTCTTTGGTCTCTCAGGTGATGAAGTTGATGGTTTAGGTGCAAATTGTCTCACCAGCGGTTCAGGCACTGATGAATGATGGGATTTAGAGAGTCACAATGTTTTTACCTCAACATACAAAGTGTTTGAACTGTGAAATCTTCATAAACTTTCTGTTACCTTCATGACTCATGTTTTCAGCTTCCTTCCTCAGATTCCTCCTCGAACGTCTCGTCTTTGGTCTCTCAGGTGATGAAGTTGATGGTTTAGGTGCAAAATGTCTCACCAGCGGTTCAGGCACTGTTGAATGATGGGATTTAGAGAGTCACAATGTTTTTACCTCAGCAAAATGCACTCTTGTCACATCTTAATAAACTTTCTCTTACCTTCATGATCCGTTTTCTTGTCACCCTTCTTCAGTTTATTTGCTGAAACTCTCTGCTCTGATCTCTCAGGTGATGCAGTCGCGGGTTGAGGATCAACACGTATCACAAGCGGTTTAGGCACTGATGAATGAAGAGAAAGAGAGTTTCAACGTTTTACCTCGACATATGTAATATTGTCATGTCTTTATAAAAAAATTCTTACCTTCATGATACATGTTTTCAGCTTCCTTCCTCCGTTTCCTCCGTTTCCTCCTTGAACGTCTCACCTCTGATCTCTCAGGTGTTGCAGTTGAGGGTTGAGGATCAGAACATAAAACCAACGGTTCCAGCCTTGACGGATGACGGGATTTTAACCTCTCAGCTGTTGAAGCTGGTGGGCATGGAGCGGCTTGTATCGGTGGAGGAGATAGTGAAAGTGTCAACGTATCGATGCTCAATGGAGAAGCATCTCGGGATTCCTTCCTAGACTTCGGTGTGGAGTCATCTTGACGCTGTGCTCCTCTCTGTTCTTGCTCCTGTACAGTGTTGGTTATAACTAGTTACTGAGTAATTCGTTACTGTAATTCAATTACTTTCCCCTTGAAAAGTAAGTGATGGATTTCTCTTAGTTTTGCTGTGATTTAATTACAGTTTCTTCTGATGTAATTGAACTAAATACAGTGTAATATATTCAATAGTCGACATGACATTAACACTAAGTTTAAGTTTAAATGTATGCTTTAATGTATCCTTCTCACATTGGTATACTTTGGTCAGTTAATAAGAATGATTGATGTAGTTATTTATTAGAAATAATTAATTTCGCCGTTCGATGTCTATCCTTGAATCACTTCTAATCAAGATTGATGTAGGATATAGAAAGTAATTAGGAATAAGTAATGAAATCTTTTTGGATGGAGTAATTTGTACGGTAATGTAATGACACTATTGAATATGTAATTAGTAATTATCACTGTTTCAGAGTAACTTACACAACACTGCTCCTGTGTTTGGTTGTATTCCGGATCTGGCGTCTCGTGGCCCAAGCATCCACAGTTCACTTGTCCCATGATGTGCAACTACACCAAACTAGCCTACTTACTTTAATACTAAACTTAAAATAAGTATTTATGCTACTTCTTTGCAAACCGCAAATGTAAAAGTAATCGCGAAAACAGACTAGTAACTCCTGCAGTCGCTCGCGCTGTCAACAAGTTTACTTTGATCTCTGACGTCATCGACAATATTAGTAACCAATGGAAACCAAAGCGATCCTTAAAAAAACAAAACATAAACCACTGAAATAAAGACATAAAATACAATATTCATTTAAATTGGAATGTTTTGTCTATTTGTAACAGCTGAAAGCAGAAGTCAAACGTTTAACAAGCAGAGAACATCTAGCGACTTTATTTTTTTGAACTAAGTGCATTATTTAAACGAATCTGTTCGATTAAATAAGCCGCTCGCGTTAAACATCCAAGTATCGCGAGATCACGCTGCTCCCGTTGACGCGCGATCTGCGCAGAGCAGCTGACGTGATTTACGTCTTGAGGTTTTCATTGTCGTTGATAAAAGTTCGGTGTGAGATTTATCAATAAAGTCGTAGACTCTACAAGAAGAGAAACGAATAAAACTCACATGTGAGCTCAGTCTCAGTATTATATACATTAGACGTTCAGCTCCATTCTAAAATTTACATGCAGATGTTTTGAGAGATTTCTTTTAACTCATGTGTGTCTTATTGAATATTCTCTCATGTTAGTAGCAGATGTGAGGGAGTATATATTGGTTTATAGTCTGCCTAAAGCAGCTCTAGAGTGTATTTTTTTCTGTATTTGCTTTAATATTATCTAAACTATGTTATGTCTTTATGAAGACAAGAAACTGGAAATGTAAATCCTTCTTATTCACTTTATTAATCAGCACTAACGGTCAGTTTAACATGCATGCACACGCTCAGTAATTCTTCTCACTCGTCTCTCCTTCCTATACACATCTATACAACTCAAGAAGTTTGAGTGCCATCTAGTGGTGCAATAATGTAACAACACCACAAACTATTTCTGTATTTGCTGTTATATCATTTAAACTAATGTGAAGTTTTTTCTTGAAAATGTTTATAATATATCGTGCTTGTTTTCTGTTTGTGTTTATTTCAGGTGGGTTTTGCACGAGCTGTGAACACCAGATGTCGCTCATCTCATCTACAGTCCCTGTGCCCAGTTGTTGCATAAAGCACCTAAAGTTTTTCCTAAGTGATTTCCCTTCACCAAAGACAATAGGAGGATAACTTAAGTAAAACTTGAGGTATATTTAAGGGCACGCTTAAGGGAAAATTACACTCAAGGTACTTTATGCAACCGGGCCCTGGACTTCACAGGTTGAGTGCGTGTCACATGTGCAGATATATTCTTGTTATCAGTGGCGTATTGTGTGAAATATTTAATTTCCATAAACATTTACGAACAGATTTATAAAACTAAATGACATAGAGGTTTAATGTATATAAATCACAGTGAAATGTATAAGGCTTTCTCTAAATGAATTTTTGGAGGCTATTAGTCCTGAGACGGCGTTAGAGGTTGAAAGTTTAAAATCATTCCTCCTCCTTCTTCTCTCATGAGCAGGTTTTAGAGACGACGCACCGGTTTGGGTCCGGGCAGAATTCTGAACCTTGACACCGTTTTAGCGCCCACCACCTTCATTTCTGCCATAGAAAAGTTCTTGACCGATGCAGTGCCTAGCAGACATACACAGAAGAGTAAGAGTAGAAGGATTCGATTGGCGAGTCCAACACAAATGAACTGTCTTAATGAACAAGATTAATTTGTGAGTGTATACTATAGTGTGAACTGTACCTGGGTGCTGCAGAGAATGCTATCAAAGCATGAGGTGATCTTCCCTTTGGCCTCTGTGGATCAAACCGCATGGGGTCAAACACCTGAAGAGAGAGACTGCAGACATCGTTCCCAATGTTTTCATTTAATATGTTTGAAATGTGTCTGAATGTGTCTTTAATTACAAATAAACTGCAGCTAAATAAATGTTTGGGCACACCTCATGAATACGTGTCACAATTTTTTACACATTTTATGTTTTGTGTAGAAGTGACTGTCCAACTTTACAATTTTAATTTAAGTAGTTGCAAACGTTCAGTCGACTGTGTCTCAACATTTGAATGTTAGTGATAATTAAAGACTTAATTTACCTCAAAACTAGCATGATGAGGCAAACTAAAATCTATACATTATACCGATAAACATGTTTTTTCCTATCCTTTCCAATAAAAATCCTCCATACTGACACAACCCAAAGCAACACAAATTACGCTTTTAAAAAACCACAGGAAAAATGGATATTTAAAAAAAATTCTAGCCTATATTAAGGAAAGTGACTCGCAGTGTGTTTGTGTCTACTTTGTTGACCTTTGACCTTGTAAGTACTTTATTATTATTAATGCCAATATAACACACAGAAACTATTGAAAACAATATTGATAGTTACACTTCACAAGAAATCATAATCATACAAGGAAGAAGAGAAAAAATTTAAATAACTTAAGGCAGAGGGAGGAATTATATAAGACGGAACCTAAAGAGCAATTTTTGACTTTTAAATATTTTTTGTTCTTTATGCCCACAAAGGATTTAACTTAGGCATTAAAATCAACCCAAAAATTGACAATAGTAGATTTTTCCAAACATTTGCATTTGGGAATAAATCATTTACCAAGTATAATAGCATTTTTTAACAATATATTGAAAACTATAGAAAAGTATAGAATAATATCAAAAGAATTCAAATATGTCCTGATTTTTTTTTGTGAGAGATACTGTGCAAAACTAATTCCAAAAAGATTTAATGAAAACACATTCACAAAAACTATGAATAATTGTTTCTTCCATAATAAAGAATGTTCATTTTCAATATTTTGCTAGATTGCGATAAGTACTATTACAGGGATAACATCTACAGTATGTAATATTTTCAAAAATATGTTTTCAAAAGAAGACAAGTTTATTCATTGCACACATGTTAAGTAAAACTGTACAGGAGGGAAATTTGCACATACTTATTTTATTGCACATATAGACATTTTTTTTGCACACATACTTCATTTTTTAACACATATACTTCATTTATAACACATATATCTCATTTTTTAACACATATACTTCATTTTTTTTTGCACATATACTTCATTTTTTAACACATATACCTCATTTTTTAACACATATACTTCATTTTTTTTGCACATATACTTCATTTTTTAACACATATACCTCATTTTTTAACACATATACTTCATTTTTTAACACATATACCTCATTTTTTTTTTGCACATATACTTCATTTTTTTACACATACTTATTTTTATCACACATAAACTTAATTATTTTGCACATAAACTTAATTATTTTCCACATAAGTTATAGAAGGAGTATGGGGATATAGTTAGAGTTGTTCTTATTAACACACAAATGCTTCAATGCTGGACTGTTCAAGTATCTCTCCCGCAGTAACTGTGTTTCTGTTATTTCCCTTTCTTTTCTCATTTTCTTCTCCCGTCGTTCTTTGGTCTTTTTCTCAACCCAGTTATGAAGAACAAATAATCCTTTAGTTTTGCTGGCAGCTTTTGTCTTCTCTGGACCATTCAGGGGATCTTGGGTATCTCCAGCGGGACCACAAGGACCTGTCATGATGATGTTTTCATGAGCGTCTGTCTCCTTCTGAAGGGTTTGTTGTTTGTCAGCGTTGCTCTCTGGATGGGATTTTTTCACAGGTCTCTCCTGCTTCTCTGGAGCTTCTGGCTGGACTTCATCCACTTCACTTTCACTCTCCTGCATTTCCGTGTTCTCCATCCAACAAAACATCGGTTGATTTTTTGTCATGGGCTTCGGTCTTCTGTGTCTGGGGTCCTTCAGCTCAAATGGAGAGATGAACTCCACCTCAGGCTCATCAAACTCGCTGTTATCATTCATGTCCATGAGGATGAGATCAGAATGTGATGAAGGTGCTGACAGTGATATCGCCTCGGTATATTCATACGGGATGTACGGAGATGATCCTGAAGAATGAAGACATTGAAAGAGTCACAATGTTTTTATCTCGACACAATGAACTATCTCGTCACATATGATACACTTTCTCTTACCTTCGTGCTCCGTTTTTTTGCCACTGTTCAGTTTCTTCTCTGATCTTTCACTCTCCAGCATCTCTGTGTTCTCCTCCATCCAACTAAACATGGGTTGTTTTTTCCTGATGGGCTTAGGTCTCCTTTGTCTGGTGTCCTTCAGCCCAAATGGAGAGATGATATGCACCTCATCTTCCTCTTCAATGTCCACGAGGACCAGGTGTGTAAAGTGATCAAACCGTGACGTGACCAGCGGTTCAGGCCCAGTTGGAGCTGGTGTTGGTGGACCAGCTGATATTGGCAAAGGAGATGAAGTGAGTCTTGATTTTTTTAGTTTCGTCTTGTCATACATCACTAGATTTTCTCTTACCTTCATATTTTGTCACCTCCGTCTGTTCAGGATTCCGGTCGGGTGAGGCAGATCTATGAAACCCTGATGAATGAAGAGATGGAGAGAGTCTCAAGGTTTTACCTCAACATACAAAGTGTTTGAACTGTGAAATCTTCACAAACTTTCTGTTACCTTCATGATTCATGTTTTGAGCTTCCTTCCTCAGATTCCTCCTCGAACGTCTCGTCTTTGGTCTCTCAGGTGATGAAGTTGATGGTTTAGGTGCAAATTGTCTCACCAGCGGTTCAGGCACTGATGAATGATGGGATTTAGAGAGTCACAATGTTTTTACCTCAACATACAAAGTGTTTGAACTGTGAAATCTTCATAAACTTTCTGTTACCTTCATGACTCATGTTTTCAGCTTCCTTCCTCAGATTCCTCCTCGAACGTCTCGTCTTTGGTCTCTCAGGTGATGAAGTTGATGGTTTAGGTGCAAAATGTCTCACCAGCGGTTCAGGCACTGTTGAATGATGGGATTTAGAGAGTCACAATGTTTTTACCTCAGCAAAATGCACTCTTGTCACATCTTAATAAACTTTCTCTTACCTTCATGATCCGTTTTCTTGTCACCCTTCTTCAGTTTATTTGCTGAAACTCTCTGCTCTGATCTCTCAGGTGATGCAGTCGCGGGTTGAGGATCAACACGTATCACAAGCGGTTTAGGCACTGATGAATGAAGAGAAAGAGAGTTTCAACGTTTTACCTCGACATATGTAATATTGTCATGTCTTTATAAAAAAATTCTTACCTTCATGATACATGTTTTCAGCTTCCTTCCTCCGTTTCCTCCGTTTCCTCCTTGAACGTCTCACCTCTGATCTCTCAGGTGTTGCAGTTGAGGGTTGAGGATCAGAACATAAAACCAACGGTTCCAGCCTTGACGGATGACGGGATTTTAACCTCTCAGCTGTTGAAGCTGGTGGGCATGGAGCGGCTTGTATCGGTGGAGGAGATAGTGAAAGTGTCAACGTATCGATGCTCAATGGAGAAGCATCTCGGGATTCCTTCCTAGACTTCGGTGTGGAGTCATCTTGACGCTGTGCTCCTCTCTGTTCTTGCTCCTGTACAGTGTTGGTTATAACTAGTTACTGAGTAATTCGTTACTGTAATTCAATTACTTTCCCCTTGAAAAGTAAGTGATGGATTTCTCTTAGTTTTGCTGTGATTTAATTACAGTTTCTTCTGATGTAATTGAACTAAATACAGTGTAATATATTCAATAGTCGACATGACATTAACACTAAGTTTAAGTTTTATCCTTCTCACATTGGTATACTTTGGTCAGTTAATAAGAATGATTGATGTAGTTATTTATTAGAAATAATTAATTTCGCCGTTCGATGTCTATCCTTGAATCACTTCTAATCAAGATTGATGTAGGATATAGAAAGTAATTAGGAATAAGTAATGAAATCTTTTTGGATGGAGTAATTTGTACGGTAATGTAATGACACTATTGAATATGTAATTAGTAATTATCACTGTTTCAGAGTAACTTACACAACACTGCTCCTGTGTTTGGTTGTATTCCGGATCTGGCGTCTCGTGGCCCAAGCATCCACAGTTCACTTGTCCCATGATGTGCAACTACACCAAACTAGCCTACTTACTTTAATACTAAACTTAAAATAAGTATTTATGCTACTTCTTTGCAAACCGCAAATGTAAAAGTAATCGCGAAAACAGACTAGTAACTCCTGCAGTCGCTCGCGCTGTCAACAAGTTTACTTTGATCTCTGACGTCATCGACAATATTAGTAACCAATGGAAACCAAAGCGATCCTTAAAAAAACAAAACATAAACCACTGAAATAAAGACATAAAATACAATAACCATTTAAATTGGAATGTTTTGTCTATTTGTAACAGCTGAAAGCATGAGTCAAACGTTTAACAAGCAGAGAACATCTAGCGACTTTATTTTTTTGAACTAAGTGTATTATTTAAACGAATCTGTTCGATGAAATAAGCCGCTCGCGTTAAACATCCAAGTATCGCGAGATCACGCTGCTCCCGTTGACGCGCGATCTGCGCAGAGCAGCTGACGTGATTTACGTCTTGAGGTTTTCATTGTCGTTGATAAAAGTTCGGTGTGAGATTTATCAATAAAGTCGTAGACTCTACAAGAAGAGAAACGAATAAAACTCACATGTGAGCTCAGTCTCAGTATTATATACATTAGACTTTCAGCTCCATTCTAAAATTTACATGCAGATGTTTTGAGAGATTTCTTTTAACTCATGTGTGTCTTATTGAATATTCTCTCATGTTAGTAGCAGATGTGAGGGAGTATATATTGGTTTATAGTCTGCCTAAAGCAGCTCTAGAGTGTATTTTTTTTCTGTATTTGCTTTAATATTATCTAAACTATGTTATGTCTTTATGAAGACAAGAAACTGGAAATGTAAATCCTTCTTATTCACTTTATTAATCAGCACTAACGGTCAGTTTAACATGCATGCACACGCTCAGTAATTCTTCTCACTCGTCTCTCCTTCCTATACACATCTATACAACTCAAGAAGTTTGAGTGCCATCTAGTGGTGCAATAATGTAACAACACCACAAACTATTTCTGTATTTGCTGTTATATCATTTAAACTAATGTGAAGTTTTTTCTTGAAAATGTTTATAATATATCGTGCTTGTTTTCTGTTTGTGTTTATTTCAGGTGGGTTTTGCACGAGCTGTGAACACCAGATGTCGCTCATCTCATCTACAGTCCCTGTGCCCAGTTGTTGCATAAAGCACCTAAAGTTTTTCCTAAGTGATTTCCCTTCACCAAAGACAATAGGAGGATAACTTAAGTAAAACTTGAGGTATATTTAAGGGCACGCTTAAGGGAAAATTACACTCAAGGTACTTTATGCAACCGGGCCCTGGACTTCACAGGTTGAGTGCGTGTCACATGTGCAGATATATTCTTGTTATCAGTGGCGTATTGTGTGAAATATTTAATTTCCATAAACATTTACGAACAGATTTATAAAACTAAATGACATAGAGGTTTAATGTATATAAATCACAGTGAAATGTATAAGGCTTTCTCTAAGTGAATTTTTGGAGGCTATTAGTCCTGAGACGGCGTTAGAGGTTGAAAGTTTAAAATCATTCCTCCTCCTTCTTCTCTCATGAGCAGGTTTTAGAGGCGACGCACCGGTTTGGGTCCGGGCAGAATTCTGAACCTTGACACCTTTTAGCGCCCACCACCTTCATTTCTGCCATAGAAAAGTTCTTGACCGATGCAGTGCCTAGCAGACATACACAGAAGAGTAAGAGTAGAAGGATTCGATTGGCGAGTCCAACACAAATGAACTGTCTTAATGAACAAGATTAATTTGTGAGTGTATACTATAGTGTGAACTGTACCTGGGTGCTGCAGAGAATGCTATCAAAGCATGAGGTGATCTTCCCTTTGGCCTCTGTGGATCAAACCGCATGGGGTCAAACACCTGAAGAGAGAGACTGCAGACATCGTTCCCAATGTTTTCATTTAATATGTTTGAAATGTGTCTGAATGTGTCTTTAATTACAAATAAACTGCAGCTAAATAAATGTTTGGGCACACCTCATGAATACGTGTCACAATTTTTTACACATTTTATGTTTTGTGTAGAAGTGACTGTCCAACTTTACAATTTTAATTTAAGTAGTTGCAAACGTTCAGTCGACTGTGTCTCAACATTTGAATGTTAGTGATAATTAAAGACTTAATTTACCTCAAAACTAGCATGATGAGGCAAACTAAAATCTATACATTATACCGATAAACATGTTTTTTCCTATCCTTTCCAATAAAAATCCTCCATACTGACACAACCCAAAGCAACACAAATTACGCTTTTAAAAAACCACAGGAAAAATGGATATTTAAAAAAAATTCTAGCCTATATTAAGGAAAGTGACTCGCAGTGTGTTTGTGTCTACTTTGTTGACCTTTGACCTTGTAAGTACTTTATTATTATTAATGCCAATATAACACACAGAAACTATTGAAAACAATATTGATAGTTACACTTCACAAGAAATCATAATCATACAAGGAAGAAGAGAAAAAATTTAAATAACTTAAGGCAGAGGGAGGAATTATATAAGACGGAACCTAAAGAGCAATTTTTGACTTTTAAATATTTTTTGTTCTTTATGCCCACAAAGGATTTAACTTAGGCATTAAAATCAACCCAAAAATTGACAATAGTAGATTTTTCCAAACATTTGCATTTGGGAATAAATCATTTACCAAGTATAATAGCATTTTTTAACAATATATTGAAAACTATAGAAAAGTATAGAATAATATCAAAAGAATTCAAATATGTCCTGATTTTTTTTTGTGAGAGATACTGTGCAAAACTAATTCCAAAAAGATTTAATGAAAACACATTCACAAAAACTATGAATAATTGTTTCTTCCATAATAAAGAATGTTCATTTTCAATATTTTGCTAGATTGCGATAAGTACTATTACAGGGATAACATCTACAGTATGTAATATTTTCAAAAATATGTTTTCAAAAGAAGACAAGTTTATTCATTGCACACATGTTAAGTAAAACTGTACAGGAGGGAAATTTGCACATACTTATTTTATTGCACATATAGACATTTTTTTTGCACACATACTTCATTTTTTAACACATATACTTCATTTATAACACATATATCTCATTTTTTAACACATATACTTCATTTTTTTTTGCACATATACTTCATTTTTTAACACATATACCTCATTTTTTAACACATATACTTCATTTTTTTTGCACATATACTTCATTTTTTAACACATATACCTCATTTTTTAACACATATACTTCATTTTTTAACACATATACCTCATTTTTTTTTTGCACATATACTTCATTTTTTTACACATACTTATTTTTATCACACATAAACTTAATTATTTTGCACATAAACTTAATTATTTTCCACATAAGTTATAGAAGGAGTATGGGGATATAGTTAGAGTTGTTCTTATTAACACACAAATGCTTCAATGCTGGACTGTTCAAGTATCTCTCCCGCAGTAACTGTGTTTCTGTTATTTCCCTTTCTTTTCTCATTTTCTTCTCCCGTCGTTCTTTGGTCTTTTTCTCAACCCAGTTATGAAGAACAAATAATCCTTTAGTTTTGCTGGCAGCTTTTGTCTTCTCTGGACCATTCAGGGGATCTTGGGTATCTCCAGCGGGACCACAAGGACCTGTCATGATGATGTTTTCATGAGCGTCTGTCTCCTTCTGAAGGGTTTGTTGTTTGTCAGCGTTGCTCTCTGGATGGGATTTTTTCACAGGTCTCTCCTGCTTCTCTGGAGCTTCTGGCTGGACTTCATCCACTTCACTTTCACTCTCCTGCATTTCCGTGTTCTCCATCCAACAAAACATCGGTTGATTTTTTGTCATGGGCTTCGGTCTTCTGTGTCTGGGGTCCTTCAGCTCAAATGGAGAGATGAACTCCACCTCAGGCTCATCAAACTCGCTGTTATCATTCATGTCCATGAGGATGAGATCAGAATGTGATGAAGGTGCTGACAGTGATATCGCCTCGGTATATTCATACGGGATGTACGGAGATGATCCTGAAGAATGAAGACATTGAAAGAGTCACAATGTTTTTATCTCGACACAATGAACTATCTCGTCACATATGATACACTTTCTCTTACCTTCGTGCTCCGTTTTTTTGCCACTGTTCAGTTTCTTCTCTGATCTTTCACTCTCCAGCATCTCTGTGTTCTCCTCCATCCAACTAAACATGGGTTGTTTTTTCCTGATGGGCTTAGGTCTCCTTTGTCTGGTGTCCTTCAGCCCAAATGGAGAGATGATATGCACCTCATCTTCCTCTTCAATGTCCACGAGGACCAGGTGTGTAAAGTGATCAAACCGTGACGTGACCAGCGGTTCAGGCCCAGTTGGAGCTGGTGTTGGTGGACCAGCTGATATTGGCAAAGGAGATGAAGTGAGTCTTGATTTTTTTAGTTTCGTCTTGTCATACATCACTAGATTTTCTCTTACCTTCATATTTTGTCACCTCCGTCTGTTCAGGATTCCGGTCGGGTGAGGCAGATCTATGAAACCCTGATGAATGAAGAGATGGAGAGAGTCTCAAGGTTTTACCTCAACATACAAAGTGTTTGAACTGTGAAATCTTCACAAACTTTCTGTTACCTTCATGATTCATGTTTTGAGCTTCCTTCCTCAGATTCCTCCTCGAACGTCTCGTCTTTGGTCTCTCAGGTGATGAAGTTGATGGTTTAGGTGCAAATTGTCTCACCAGCGGTTCAGGCACTGATGAATGATGGGATTTAGAGAGTCACAATGTTTTTACCTCAACATACAAAGTGTTTGAACTGTGAAATCTTCATAAACTTTCTGTTACCTTCATGACTCATGTTTTCAGCTTCCTTCCTCAGATTCCTCCTCGAACGTCTCGTCTTTGGTCTCTCAGGTGATGAAGTTGATGGTTTAGGTGCAAAATGTCTCACCAGCGGTTCAGGCACTGTTGAATGATGGGATTTAGAGAGTCACAATGTTTTTACCTCAGCAAAATGCACTCTTGTCACATCTTAATAAACTTTCTCTTACCTTCATGATCCGTTTTCTTGTCACCCTTCTTCAGTTTATTTGCTGAAACTCTCTGCTCTGATCTCTCAGGTGATGCAGTCGCGGGTTGAGGATCAACACGTATCACAAGCGGTTTAGGCACTGATGAATGAAGAGAAAGAGAGTTTCAACGTTTTACCTCGACATATGTAATATTGTCATGTCTTTATAAAAAAATTCTTACCTTCATGATACATGTTTTCAGCTTCCTTCCTCCGTTTCCTCCGTTTCCTCCTTGAACGTCTCACCTCTGATCTCTCAGGTGTTGCAGTTGAGGGTTGAGGATCAGAACATAAAACCAACGGTTCCAGCCTTGACGGATGACGGGATTTTAACCTCTCAGCTGTTGAAGCTGGTGGGCATGGAGCGGCTTGTATCGGTGGAGGAGATAGTGAAAGTGTCAACGTATCGATGCTCAATGGAGAAGCATCTCGGGATTCCTTCCTAGACTTCGGTGTGGAGTCATCTTGACGCTGTGCTCCTCTCTGTTCTTGCTCCTGTACAGTGTTGGTTATAACTAGTTACTGAGTAATTCGTTACTGTAATTCAATTACTTTCCCCTTGAAAAGTAAGTGATGGATTTCTCTTAGTTTTGCTGTGATTTAATTACAGTTTCTTCTGATGTAATTGAACTAAATACAGTGTAATATATTCAATAGTCGACATGACATTAACACTAAGTTTAAGTTTTAATGTATGCTTTAATGTATCCTTCTCACATTGGTATACTTTGGTCAGTTAATAAGAATGATTGATGTAGTTATTTATTAGAAATAATTAATTTCGCCGTTCGATGTCTATCCTTGAATCACTTCTAATCAAGATTGATGTAGGATATAGAAAGTAATTAGGAATAAGTAATGAAATCTTTTTGGATGGAGTAATTTGTACGGTAATGTAATGACACTATTGAATATGTAATTAGTAATTATCACTGTTTCAGAGTAACTTACACAACACTGCTCCTGTGTTTGGTTGTATTCCGGATCTGGCGTCTCGTGGCCCAAGCATCCACAGTTCACTTGTCCCATGATGTGCAACTACACCAAACTAGCCTACTTACTTTAATACTAAACTTAAAATAAGTATTTATGCTACTTCTTTGCAAACCGCAAATGTAAAAGTAATCGCGAAAACAGACTAGTAACTCCTGCAGTCGCTCGCGCTGTCAACAAGTTTACTTTGATCTCTGACGTCATCGACAATATTAGTAACCAATGGAAACCAAAGCGATCCTTAAAAAAACAAAACATAAACCACTGAAATAAAGACATAAAATACAATAACCATTTAAATTGGAATGTTTTGTCTATTTGTAACAGCTGAAAGCATGAGTCAAACGTTTAACAAGCAGAGAACATCTAGCGACTTTATTTTTTTGAACTAAGTGTATTATTTAAACGAATCTGTTCGATGAAATAAGCCGCTCGCGTTAAACATCCAAGTATCGCGAGATCACGCTGCTCCCGTTGACGCGCGATCTGCGCAGAGCAGCTGACGTGATTTACGTCTTGAGGTTTTCATTGTCGTTGATAAAAGTTCGGTGTGAGATTTATCAATAAAGTCGTAGACTCTACAAGAAGAGAAACGAATAAAACTCACATGTGAGCTCAGTCTCAGTATTATATACATTAGACTTTCAGCTCCATTCTAAAATTTACATGCAGATGTTTTGAGAGATTTCTTTTAACTCATGTGTGTCTTATTGAATATTCTCTCATGTTAGTAGCAGATGTGAGGGAGTATATATTGGTTTATAGTCTGCCTAAAGCAGCTCTAGAGTGTATTTTTTTTCTGTATTTGCTTTAATATTATCTAAACTATGTTATGTCTTTATGAAGACAAGAAACTGGAAATGTAAATCCTTCTTATTCACTTTATTAATCAGCACTAACGGTCAGTTTAACATGCATGCACACGCTCAGTAATTCTTCTCACTCGTCTCTCCTTCCTATACACATCTATACAACTCAAGAAGTTTGAGTGCCATCTAGTGGTGCAATAATGTAACAACACCACAAACTATTTCTGTATTTGCTGTTATATCATTTAAACTAATGTGAAGTTTTTTCTTGAAAATGTTTATAATATATCGTGCTTGTTTTCTGTTTGTGTTTATTTCAGGTGGGTTTTGCACGAGCTGTGAACACCAGATGTCGCTCATCTCATCTACAGTCCCTGTGCCCAGTTGTTGCATAAAGCACCTAAAGTTTTTCCTAAGTGATTTCCCTTCACCAAAGACAATAGGAGGATAACTTAAGTAAAACTTGAGGTATATTTAAGGGCACGCTTAAGGGAAAATTACACTCAAGGTACTTTATGCAACCGGGCCCTGGACTTCACAGGTTGAGTGCGTGTCACATGTGCAGATATATTCTTGTTATCAGTGGCGTATTGTGTGAAATATTTAATTTCCATAAACATTTACGAACAGATTTATAAAACTAAATGACATAGAGGTTTAATGTATATAAATCACAGTGAAATGTATAAGGCTTTCTCTAAGTGAATTTTTGGAGGCTATTAGTCCTGAGACGGCGTTAGAGGTTGAAAGTTTAAAATCATTCCTCCTCCTTCTTCTCTCATGAGCAGGTTTTAGAGGCGACGCACCGGTTTGGGTCCGGGCAGAATTCTGAACCTTGACACCTTTTAGCGCCCACCACCTTCATTTCTGCCATAGAAAAGTTCTTGACCGATGCAGTGCCTAGCAGACATACACAGAAGAGTAAGAGTAGAAGGATTCGATTGGCGAGTCCAACACAAATGAACTGTCTTAATGAACAAGATTAATTTGTGAGTGTATACTATAGTGTGAACTGTACCTGGGTGCTGCAGAGAATGCTATCAAAGCATGAGGTGATCTTCCCTTTGGCCTCTGTGGATCAAACCGCATGGGGTCAAACACCTGAAGAGAGAGACTGCAGACATCGTTCCCAATGTTTTCATTTAATATGTTTGAAATGTGTCTGAATGTGTCTTTAATTACAAATAAACTGCAGCTAAATAAATGTTTGGGCACACCTCATGAATACGTGTCACAATTTTTTACACATTTTATGTTTTGTGTAGAAGTGACTGTCCAACTTTACAATTTTAATTTAAGTAGTTGCAAACGTTCAGTCGACTGTGTCTCAACATTTGAATGTTAGTGATAATTAAAGACTTAATTTACCTCAAAACTAGCATGATGAGGCAAACTAAAATCTATACATTATACCGATAAACATGTTTTTTCCTATCCTTTCCAATAAAAATCCTCCATACTGACACAACCCAAAGCAACACAAATTACGCTTTTAAAAAACCACAGGAAAAATGGATATTTAAAAAAAATTCTAGCCTATATTAAGGAAAGTGACTCGCAGTGTGTTTGTGTCTACTTTGTTGACCTTTGACCTTGTAAGTACTTTATTATTATTAATGCCAATATAACACACAGAAACTATTGAAAACAATATTGATAGTTACACTTCACAAGAAATCATAATCATACAAGGAAGAAGAGAAAAAATTTAAATAACTTAAGGCAGAGGGAGGAATTATATAAGACGGAACCTAAAGAGCAATTTTTGACTTTTAAATATTTTTTGTTCTTTATGCCCACAAAGGATTTAACTTAGGCATTAAAATCAACCCAAAAATTGACAATAGTAGATTTTTCCAAACATTTGCATTTGGGAATAAATCATTTACCAAGTATAATAGCATTTTTTAACAATATATTGAAAACTATAGAAAAGTATAGAATAATATCAAAAGAATTCAAATATGTCCTGATTTTTTTTTGTGAGAGATACTGTGCAAAACTAATTCCAAAAAGATTTAATGAAAACACATTCACAAAAACTATGAATAATTGTTTCTTCCATAATAAAGAATGTTCATTTTCAATATTTTGCTAGATTGCGATAAGTACTATTACAGGGATAACATCTACAGTATGTAATATTTTCAAAAATATGTTTTCAAAAGAAGACAAGTTTATTCATTGCACACATGTTAAGTAAAACTGTACAGGAGGGAAATTTGCACATACTTATTTTATTGCACATATAGACATTTTTTTTGCACACATACTTCATTTTTTAACACATATACTTCATTTATAACACATATATCTCATTTTTTAACACATATACTTCATTTTTTTTTGCACATATACTTCATTTTTTAACACATATACCTCATTTTTTAACACATATACTTCATTTTTTTTGCACATATACTTCATTTTTTAACACATATACCTCATTTTTTAACACATATACTTCATTTTTTAACACATATACCTCATTTTTTTTTTGCACATATACTTCATTTTTTTACACATACTTATTTTTATCACACATAAACTTAATTATTTTGCACATAAACTTAATTATTTTCCACATAAGTTATAGAAGGAGTATGGGGATATAGTTAGAGTTGTTCTTATTAACACACAAATGCTTCAATGCTGGACTGTTCAAGTATCTCTCCCGCAGTAACTGTGTTTCTGTTATTTCCCTTTCTTTTCTCATTTTCTTCTCCCGTCGTTCTTTGGTCTTTTTCTCAACCCAGTTATGAAGAACAAATAATCCTTTAGTTTTGCTGGCAGCTTTTGTCTTCTCTGGACCATTCAGGGGATCTTGGGTATCTCCAGCGGGACCACAAGGACCTGTCATGATGATGTTTTCATGAGCGTCTGTCTCCTTCTGAAGGGTTTGTTGTTTGTCAGCGTTGCTCTCTGGATGGGATTTTTTCACAGGTCTCTCCTGCTTCTCTGGAGCTTCTGGCTGGACTTCATCCACTTCACTTTCACTCTCCTGCATTTCCGTGTTCTCCATCCAACAAAACATCGGTTGATTTTTTGTCATGGGCTTCGGTCTTCTGTGTCTGGGGTCCTTCAGCTCAAATGGAGAGATGAACTCCACCTCAGGCTCATCAAACTCGCTGTTATCATTCATGTCCATGAGGATGAGATCAGAATGTGATGAAGGTGCTGACAGTGATATCGCCTCGGTATATTCATACGGGATGTACGGAGATGATCCTGAAGAATGAAGACATTGAAAGAGTCACAATGTTTTTATCTCGACACAATGAACTATCTCGTCACATATGATACACTTTCTCTTACCTTCGTGCTCCGTTTTTTTGCCACTGTTCAGTTTCTTCTCTGATCTTTCACTCTCCAGCATCTCTGTGTTCTCCTCCATCCAACTAAACATGGGTTGTTTTTTCCTGATGGGCTTAGGTCTCCTTTGTCTGGTGTCCTTCAGCCCAAATGGAGAGATGATATGCACCTCATCTTCCTCTTCAATGTCCACGAGGACCAGGTGTGTAAAGTGATCAAACCGTGACGTGACCAGCGGTTCAGGCCCAGTTGGAGCTGGTGTTGGTGGACCAGCTGATATTGGCAAAGGAGATGAAGTGAGTCTTGATTTTTTTAGTTTCGTCTTGTCATACATCACTAGATTTTCTCTTACCTTCATATTTTGTCACCTCCGTCTGTTCAGGATTCCGGTCGGGTGAGGCAGATCTATGAAACCCTGATGAATGAAGAGATGGAGAGAGTCTCAAGGTTTTACCTCAACATACAAAGTGTTTGAACTGTGAAATCTTCACAAACTTTCTGTTACCTTCATGATTCATGTTTTGAGCTTCCTTCCTCAGATTCCTCCTCGAACGTCTCGTCTTTGGTCTCTCAGGTGATGAAGTTGATGGTTTAGGTGCAAATTGTCTCACCAGCGGTTCAGGCACTGATGAATGATGGGATTTAGAGAGTCACAATGTTTTTACCTCAACATACAAAGTGTTTGAACTGTGAAATCTTCATAAACTTTCTGTTACCTTCATGACTCATGTTTTCAGCTTCCTTCCTCAGATTCCTCCTCGAACGTCTCGTCTTTGGTCTCTCAGGTGATGAAGTTGATGGTTTAGGTGCAAAATGTCTCACCAGCGGTTCAGGCACTGTTGAATGATGGGATTTAGAGAGTCACAATGTTTTTACCTCAGCAAAATGCACTCTTGTCACATCTTAATAAACTTTCTCTTACCTTCATGATCCGTTTTCTTGTCACCCTTCTTCAGTTTATTTGCTGAAACTCTCTGCTCTGATCTCTCAGGTGATGCAGTCGCGGGTTGAGGATCAACACGTATCACAAGCGGTTTAGGCACTGATGAATGAAGAGAAAGAGAGTTTCAACGTTTTACCTCGACATATGTAATATTGTCATGTCTTTATAAAAAAATTCTTACCTTCATGATACATGTTTTCAGCTTCCTTCCTCCGTTTCCTCCGTTTCCTCCTTGAACGTCTCACCTCTGATCTCTCAGGTGTTGCAGTTGAGGGTTGAGGATCAGAACATAAAACCAACGGTTCCAGCCTTGACGGATGACGGGATTTTAACCTCTCAGCTGTTGAAGCTGGTGGGCATGGAGCGGCTTGTATCGGTGGAGGAGATAGTGAAAGTGTCAACGTATCGATGCTCAATGGAGAAGCATCTCGGGATTCCTTCCTAGACTTCGGTGTGGAGTCATCTTGACGCTGTGCTCCTCTCTGTTCTTGCCCCTGTACAGTGTTGGTTATAACTAGTTACTGAGTAATTCGTTACTGTAATTCAATTACTTTCCCCTTGAAAAGTAAGTGATGGATTTCTCTTAGTTTTGCTGTGATTTAATTACAGTTTCTTCTGATGTAATTGAACTAAATACAGTGTAATATATTCAATAGTCGACATGACATTAACACTAAGTTTAAGTTTTAATGTATGCTTTAATGTATCCTTCTCACATTGGTATACTTTGGTCAGTTAATAAGAATGATTGATGTAGTTATTTATTAGAAATAATTAATTTCGCCGTTCGATGTCTATCCTTGAATCACTTCTAATCAAGATTGATGTAGGATATAGAAAGTAATTAGGAATAAGTAATGAAATCTTTTTGGATGGAGTAATTTGTACGGTAATGTAATGACACTATTGAATATGTAATTAGTAATTATCACTGTTTCAGAGTAACTTACACAACACTGCTCCTGTGTTTGGTTGTATTCCGGATCTGGCGTCTCGTGGCCCAAGCATCCACAGTTCACTTGTCCCATGATGTGCAACTACACCAAACTAGCCTACTTACTTTAATACTAAACTTAAAATAAGTATTTATGCTACTTCTTTGCAAACCGCAAATGTAAAAGTAATCGCGAAAACAGACTAGTAACTCCTGCAGTCGCTCGCGCTGTCAACAAGTTTACTTTGATCTCTGACGTCATCGACAATATTAGTAACCAATGGAAACCAAAGCGATCCTTAAAAAAACAAAACATAAACCACTGAAATAAAGACATAAAATACAATAACCATTTAAATTGGAATGTTTTGTCTATTTGTAACAGCTGAAAGCATGAGTCAAACGTTTAACAAGCAGAGAACATCTAGCGACTTTATTTTTTTGAAGTAAGTGTATTATTTAAACGAATCTGTTCGATGAAATAAGCCGCTCGCGTTAAACATCCAAGTATCGCGAGATCACGCTGCTCCCGTTGACGCGCGATCTGCGCAGAGCAGCTGACGTGATTTACGTCTTGAGGTTTTCATTGTCGTTGATAAAAGTTCGGTGTGAGATTTATCAATAAAGTCGTAGACTCTACAAGAAGAGAAACGAATAAAACTCACATGTGAGCTCAGTCTCAGTATTATATACATTAGACTTTCAGCTCCATTCTAAAATTTACATGCAGATGTTTTGAGAGATTTCTTTTAACTCATGTGTGTCTTATTGAATATTCTCTCATGTTAGTAGCAGACGTGAGGGAGTATATATTGGTTTATAGTCTGCCTAAAGCAGCTCTAGAGTGTATTTTTTTTCTGTATTTGCTTTAATATTATCTAAACTATGTTATGTCTTTATGAAGACAAGAAACTGGAAATGTAAATCCTTCTTATTCACTTTATTAATCAGCACTAACGGTCAGTTTAACATGCATGCACACGCTCAGTAATTCTTCTCACTCGTCTCTCCTTCCTATACACATCTATACAACTCAAGAAGTTTGAGTGCCATCTAGTGGTGCAATAATGTAACAACACCACAAACTATTTCTGTATTTGCTGTTATATCATTTAAACTAATGTGAAGTTTTTTCTTGAAAATGTTTATAATATATCGTGCTTGTTTTCTGTTTGTGTTTATTTCAGGTGGGTTTTGCACGAGCTGTGAACACCAGATGTCGCTCATCTCATCTACAGTCCCTGTGCCCAGTTGTTGCATAAAGCACCTAAAGTTTTTCCTAAGTGATTTCCCTTCACCAAAGACAATAGGAGGATAACTTAAGTAAAACTTGAGGTATATTTAAGGGCACGCTTAAGGGAAAATTACACTCAAGGTACTTTATGCAACCGGGCCCTGGACTTCACAGGTTGAGTGCGTGTCACATGTGCAGATATATTCTTGTTATCAGTGGCGTATTGTGTGAAATATTTAATTTCCATAAACATTTACGAACAGATTTATAAAACTAAATGACATAGAGGTTTAATGTATATAAATCACAGTGAAATGTATAAGGCTTTCTCTAAGTGAATTTTTGGAGGCTATTAGTCCTGAGACGGCGTTAGAGGTTGAAAGTTTAAAATCATTCCTCCTCCTTCTTCTCTCATGAGCAGGTTTTAGAGGCGACGCACCGGTTTGGGTCCGGGCAGAATTCTGAACCTTGACACCTTTTAGCGCCCACCACCTTCATTTCTGCCATAGAAAAGTTCTTGACCGATGCAGTGCCTAGCAGACATACACAGAAGAGTAAGAGTAGAAGGATTCGATTGGCGAGTCCAACACAAATGAACTGTCTTAATGAACAAGATTAATTTGTGAGTGTATACTATAGTGTGAACTGTACCTGGGTGCTGCAGAGAATGCTATCAAAGCATGAGGTGATCTTCCCTTTGGCCTCTGTGGATCAAACCGCATGGGGTCAAACACCTGAAGAGAGAGACTGCAGACATCGTTCCCAATGTTTTCATTTAATATGTTTGAAATGTGTCTGAATGTGTCTTTAATTACAAATAAACTGCAGCTAAATAAATGTTTGGGCACACCTCATGAATACGTGTCACAATTTTTTACACATTTTATGTTTTGTGTAGAAGTGACTGTCCAACTTTACAATTTTAATTTAAGTAGTTGCAAACGTTCAGTCGACTGTGTCTCAACATTTGAATGTTAGTGATAATTAAAGACTTAATTTACCTCAAAACTAGCATGATGAGGCAAACTAAAATCTATACATTATACCGATAAACATGTTTTTTCCTATCCTTTCCAATAAAAATCCTCCATACTGACACAACCCAAAGCAACACAAATTACGCTTTTAAAAAACCACAGGAAAAATGGATATTTAAAAAAAATTCTAGCCTATATTAAGGAAAGTGACTCGCAGTGTGTTTGTGTCTACTTTGTTGACCTTTGACCTTGTAAGTACTTTATTATTATTAATGCCAATATAACACACAGAAACTATTGAAAACAATATTGATAGTTACACTTCACAAGAAATCATAATCATACAAGGAAGAAGAGAAAAAATTTAAATAACTTAAGGCAGAGGGAGGAATTATATAAGACGGAACCTAAAGAGCAATTTTTGACTTTTAAATATTTTTTGTTCTTTATGCCCACAAAGGATTTAACTTAGGCATTAAAATCAACCCAAAAATTGACAATAGTAGATTTTTCCAAACATTTGCATTTGGGAATAAATCATTTACCAAGTATAATAGCATTTTTTAACAATATATTGAAAACTATAGAAAAGTATAGAATAATATCAAAAGAATTCAAATATGTCCTGATTTTTTTTTGTGAGAGATACTGTGCAAAACTAATTCCAAAAAGATTTAATGAAAACACATTCACAAAAACTATGAATAATTGTTTCTTCCATAATAAAGAATGTTCATTTTCAATATTTTGCTAGATTGCGATAAGTACTATTACAGGGATAACATCTACAGTATGTAATATTTTCAAAAATATGTTTTCAAAAGAAGACAAGTTTATTCATTGCACACATGTTAAGTAAAACTGTACAGGAGGGAAATTTGCACATACTTATTTTATTGCACATATAGACATTTTTTTTGCACACATACTTCATTTTTTAACACATATACTTCATTTATAACACATATATCTCATTTTTTAACACATATACTTCATTTTTTTTTGCACATATACCTCATTTTTTAACACATATACCTCATTTTTTAACACATATACTTCATTTTTTTTGCACATATACTTCATTTTTTAACACATATACCTCATTTTTTAACACATATACTTCATTTTTTAACACATATACCTCATTTTTTTTTTGCACATATACTTCATTTTTTTACACATACTTATTTTTATCACACATAAACTTAATTATTTTGCACATAAGTTATAGAAGGAGTATGGGGATATAGTTAGAGTTGTTCTTATTAACACACAAATGCTTCAATGCTGGACTGTTCAAGTATCTCTCCCGCAGTAACTGTGTTTCTGTTATTTCCCTTTCTTTTCTCATTTTCTTCTCCCGTCGTTCTTTGGTCTTTTTCTCAACCCAGTTATGAAGAACAAATAATCCTTTAGTTTTGCTGGCAGCTTTTGTCTTCTCTGGACCATTCAGGGGATCTTGGGTATCTCCAGCGGGACCACAAGGACCTGTCATGATGATGTTTTCATGAGCGTCTGTCTCCTTCTGAAGGGTTTGTTGTTTGTCAGCGTTGCTCTCTGGATGGGATTTTTTCACAGGTCTCTCCTGCTTCTCTGGAGCTTCTGGCTGGACTTCATCCACTTCACTTTCACTCTCCTGCATTTCCGTGTTCTCCATCCAACAAAACATCGGTTGATTTTTTGTCATGGGCTTCGGTCTTCTGTGTCTGGGGTCCTTCAGCTCAAATGGAGAGATGAACTCCACCTCAGGCTCATCAAACTCGCTGTTATCATTCATGTCCATGAGGATGAGATCAGAATGTGATGAAGGTGCTGACAGTGATATCGCCTCGGTATATTCATACGGGATGTACGGAGATGATCCTGAAGAATGAAGACATTGAAAGAGTCACAATGTTTTTATCTCGACACAATGAACTATCTCGTCACATATGATACACTTTCTCTTACCTTCGTGCTCCGTTTTTTTGCCACTGTTCAGTTTCTTCTCTGATCTTTCACTCTCCAGCATCTCTGTGTTCTCCTCCATCCAACTAAACATGGGTTGTTTTTTCCTGATGGGCTTAGGTCTCCTTTGTCTGGTGTCCTTCAGCCCAAATGGAGAGATGATATGCACCTCATCTTCCTCTTCAATGTCCACGAGGACCAGGTGTGTAAAGTGATCAAACCGTGACGTGACCAGCGGTTCAGGCCCAGTTGGAGCTGGTGTTGGTGGACCAGCTGATATTGGCAAAGGAGATGAAGTGAGTCTTGATTTTTTTAGTTTCGTCTTGTCATACATCACTAGATTTTCTCTTACCTTCATATTTTGTCACCTCCGTCTGTTCAGGATTCCGGTCGGGTGAGGCAGATCTATGAAACCCTGATGAATGAAGAGATGGAGAGAGTCTCAAGGTTTTACCTCAACATACAAAGTGTTTGAACTGTGAAATCTTCACAAACTTTCTGTTACCTTCATGATTCATGTTTTGAGCTTCCTTCCTCAGATTCCTCCTCGAACGTCTCGTCTTTGGTCTCTCAGGTGATGAAGTTGATGGTTTAGGTGCAAATTGTCTCACCAGCGGTTCAGGCACTGATGAATGATGGGATTTAGAGAGTCACAATGTTTTTACCTCAACATACAAAGTGTTTGAACTGTGAAATCTTCATAAACTTTCTGTTACCTTCATGACTCATGTTTTCAGCTTCCTTCCTCAGATTCCTCCTCGAACGTCTCGTCTTTGGTCTCTCAGGTGATGAAGTTGATGGTTTAGGTGCAAAATGTCTCACCAGCGGTTCAGGCACTGTTGAATGATGGGATTTAGAGAGTCACAATGTTTTTACCTCAGCAAAATGCACTCTTGTCACATCTTAATAAACTTTCTCTTACCTTCATGATCCGTTTTCTTGTCACCCTTCTTCAGTTTATTTGCTGAAACTCTCTGCTCTGATCTCTCAGGTGATGCAGTCGCGGGTTGAGGATCAACACGTATCACAAGCGGTTTAGGCACTGATGAATGAAGAGAAAGAGAGTTTCAACGTTTTACCTCGACATATGTAATATTGTCATGTCTTTATAAAAAAATTCTTACCTTCATGATACATGTTTTCAGCTTCCTTCCTCCGTTTCCTCCGTTTCCTCCTTGAACGTCTCACCTCTGATCTCTCAGGTGTTGCAGTTGAGGGTTGAGGATCAGAACATAAAACCAACGGTTCCAGCCTTGACGGATGACGGGATTTTAACCTCTCAGCTGTTGAAGCTGGTGGGCATGGAGCGGCTTGTATCGGTGGAGGAGATAGTGAAAGTGTCAACGTATCGATGCTCAATGGAGAAGCATCTCGGGATTCCTTCCTAGACTTCGGTGTGGAGTCATCTTGACGCTGTGCTCCTCTCTGTTCTTGCTCCTGTACAGTGTTGGTTATAACTAGTTACTGAGTAATTCGTTACTGTAATTCAATTACTTTCCCCTTGAAAAGTAAGTGATGGATTTCTCTTAGTTTTGCTGTGATTTAATTACAGTTTCTTCTGATGTAATTGAACTAAATACAGTGTAATATATTCAATAGTCGACATGACATTAACACTAAGTTTAAGTTTTAATGTATGCTTTAATGTATCCTTCTCACATTGGTATACTTTGGTCAGTTAATAAGAATGATTGATGTAGTTATTTATTAGAAATAATTAATTTCGCCGTTCGATGTCTATCCTTGAATCACTTCTAATCAAGATTGATGTAGGATATAGAAAGTAATTAGGAATAAGTAATGAAATCTTTTTGGATGGAGTAATTTGTACGGTAATGTAATGACACTATTGAATATGTAATTAGTAATTATCACTGTTTCAGAGTAACTTACACAACACTGCTCCTGTGTTTGGTTGTATTCCGGATCTGGCGTCTCGTGGCCCAAGCATCCACAGTTCACTTGTCCCATGATGTGCAACTACACCAAACTAGCCTACTTACTTTAATACTAAACTTAAAATAAGTATTTATGCTACTTCTTTGCAAACCGCAAATGTAAAAGTAATCGCGAAAACAGACTAGTAACTCCTGCAGTCGCTCGCGCTGTCAACAAGTTTACTTTGATCTCTGACGTCATCGACAATATTAGTAACCAATGGAAACCAAAGCGATCCTTAAAAAAACAAAACATAAACCACTGAAATAAAGACATAAAATACAATATTCATTTAAATTGGAATGTTTTGTCTATTTGTAACAGCTGAAAGCAGAAGTCAAACGTTTAACAAGCAGAGAACATCTAGCGACTTTATTTTTTTGAACTAAGTGCATTATTTAAACGAATCTGTTCGATTAAATAAGCCGCTCGCGTTAAACATCCAAGTATCGCGAGATCACGCTGCTCCCGTTGACGCGCGATCTGCGCAGAGCAGCTGACGTGATTTACGTCTTGAGGTTTTCATTGTCGTTGATAAAAGTTCGGTGTGAGATTTATCAATAAAGTCGTAGACTCTACAAGAAGAGAAACGAATAAAACTCACATGTGAGCTCAGTCTCAGTATTATATACATTAGACGTTCAGCTCCATTCTAAAATTTACATGCAGATGTTTTGAGAGATTTCTTTTAACTCATGTGTGTCTTATTGAATATTCTCTCATGTTAGTAGCAGATGTGAGGGAGTATATATTGGTTTATAGTCTGCCTAAAGCAGCTCTAGAGTGTATTTTTTTCTGTATTTGCTTTAATATTATCTAAACTATGTTATGTCTTTATGAAGACAAGAAACTGGAAATGTAAATCCTTCTTATTCACTTTATTAATCAGCACTAACGGTCAGTTTAACATGCATGCACACGCTCAGTAATTCTTCTCACTCGTCTCTCCTTCCTATACACATCTATACAACTCAAGAAGTTTGAGTGCCATCTAGTGGTGCAATAATGTAACAACACCACAAACTATTTCTGTATTTGCTGTTATATCATTTAAACTAATGTGAAGTTTTTTCTTGAAAATGTTTATAATATATCGTGCTTGTTTTCTGTTTGTGTTTATTTCAGGTGGGTTTTGCACGAGCTGTGAACACCAGATGTCGCTCATCTCATCTACAGTCCCTGTGCCCAGTTGTTGCATAAAGCACCTAAAGATTTTCCTAAGTGATTTCCCTTCACCAAAGACAATAGGAGGATAACTTAAGTAAAACTTGAGGTATATTTAAGGGCACGCTTAAGGGAAAATTACACTCAAGGTACTTTATGCAACCGGGCCCTGGACTTCACAGGTTGAGTGCGTGTCACATGTGCAGATATATTCTTGTTATCAGTGGCGTATTGTGTGAAATATTTAATTTCCATAAACATTTACGAACAGATTTATAAAACTAAATGACATAGAGGTTTAATGTATATAAATCACAGTGAAATGTATAAGGCTTTCTCTAAATGAATTTTTGGAGGCTATTAGTCCTGAGACGGCGTTAGAGGTTGAAAGTTTAAAATCATTCCTCCTCCTTCTTCTCTCATGAGCAGGTTTTAGAGACGACGCACCGGTTTGGGTCCGGGCAGAATTCTGAACCTTGACACCGTTTTAGCGCCCACCACCTTCATTTCTGCCATAGAAAAGTTCTTGACCGATGCAGTGCCTAGCAGACATACACAGAAGAGTAAGAGTAGAAGGATTCGATTGGCGAGTCCAACACAAATGAACTGTCTTAATGAACAAGATTAATTTGTGAGTGTATACTATAGTGTGAACTGTACCTGGGTGCTGCAGAGAATGCTATCAAAGCATGAGGTGATCTTCCCTTTGGCCTCTGTGGATCAAACCGCATGGGGTCAAACACCTGAAGAGAGAGACTGCAGACATCGTTCCCAATGTTTTCATTTAATATGTTTGAAATGTGTCTGAATGTGTCTTTAATTACAAATAAACTGCAGCTAAATAAATGTTTGGGCACACCTCATGAATACGTGTCACAATTTTTTACACATTTTATGTTTTGTGTAGAAGTGACTGTCCAACTTTACAATTTTAATTTAAGTAGTTGCAAACGTTCAGTCGACTGTGTCTCAACATTTGAATGTTAGTGATAATTAAAGACTTAATTTACCTCAAAACTAGCATGATGAGGCAAACTAAAATCTATACATTATACCGATAAACATGTTTTTTCCTATCCTTTCCAATAAAAATCCTCCATACTGACACAACCCAAAGCAACACAAATTACGCTTTTAAAAAACCACAGGAAAAATGGATATTTAAAAAAAATTCTAGCCTATATTAAGGAAAGTGACTCGCAGTGTGTTTGTGTCTACTTTGTTGACCTTTGACCTTGTAAGTACTTTATTATTATTAATGCCAATATAACACACAGAAACTATTGAAAACAATATTGATAGTTACACTTCACAAGAAATCATAATCATACAAGGAAGAAGAGAAAAAATTTAAATAACTTAAGGCAGAGGGAGGAATTATATAAGACGGAACCTAAAGAGCAATTTTTGACTTTTAAATATTTTTTGTTCTTTATGCCCACAAAGGATTTAACTTAGGCATTAAAATCAACCCAAAAATTGACAATAGTAGATTTTTCCAAACATTTGCATTTGGGAATAAATCATTTACCAAGTATAATAGCATTTTTTAACAATATATTGAAAACTATAGAAAAGTATAGAATAATATCAAAAGAATTCAAATATGTCCTGATTTTTTTTTGTGAGAGATACTGTGCAAAACTAATTCCAAAAAGATTTAATGAAAACACATTCACAAAAACTATGAATAATTGTTTCTTCCATAATAAAGAATGTTCATTTTCAATATTTTGCTAGATTGCGATAAGTACTATTACAGGGATAACATCTACAGTATGTAATATTTTCAAAAATATGTTTTCAAAAGAAGACAAGTTTATTCATTGCACACATGTTAAGTAAAACTGTACAGGAGGGAAATTTGCACATACTTATTTTATTGCACATATAGACATTTTTTTTGCACACATACTTCATTTTTTAACACATATACTTCATTTATAACACATATATCTCATTTTTTAACACATATACTTCATTTTTTTTTGCACATATACTTCATTTTTTAACACATATACCTCATTTTTTAACACATATACTTCATTTTTTTTGCACATATACTTCATTTTTTAACACATATACCTCATTTTTTAACACATATACTTCATTTTTTAACACATATACCTCTTTTTTTTTTTTGCACATATACTTCATTTTTTTACACATACTTATTTTTATCACACATAAACTTAATTATTTTGCACATAAACTTAATTATTTTCCACATAAGTTATAGAAGGAGTATGGGGATATAGTTAGAGTTGTTCTTATTAACACACAAATGCTTCAATGCTGGACTGTTCAAGTATCTCTCCCGCAGTAACTGTGTTTCTGTTATTTCCCTTTCTTTTCTCATTTTCTTCTCCCGTCGTTCTTTGGTCTTTTTCTCAACCCAGTTATGAAGAACAAATAATCCTTTAGTTTTGCTGGCAGCTTTTGTCTTCTCTGGACCATTCAGGGGATCTTGGGTATCTCCAGCGGGACCACAAGGACCTGTCATGATGATGTTTTCATGAGCGTCTGTCTCCTTCTGAAGGGTTTGTTGTTTGTCAGCGTTGCTCTCTGGATGGGATTTTTTCACAGGTCTCTCCTGCTTCTCTGGAGCTTCTGGCTGGACTTCATCCACTTCACTTTCACTCTCCTGCATTTCCGTGTTCTCCATCCAACAAAACATCGGTTGATTTTTTGTCATGGGCTTCGGTCTTCTGTGTCTGGGGTCCTTCAGCTCAAATGGAGAGATGAACTCCACCTCAGGCTCATCAAACTCGCTGTTATCATTCATGTCCATGAGGATGAGATCAGAATGTGATGAAGGTGCTGACAGTGATATCGCCTCGGTATATTCATACGGGATGTACGGAGATGATCCTGAAGAATGAAGACATTGAAAGAGTCACAATGTTTTTATCTCGACACAATGAACTATCTCGTCACATATGATACACTTTCTCTTACCTTCGTGCTCCGTTTTTTTGCCACTGTTCAGTTTCTTCTCTGATCTTTCACTCTCCAGCATCTCTGTGTTCTCCTCCATCCAACTAAACATGGGTTGTTTTTTCCTGATGGGCTTAGGTCTCCTTTGTCTGGTGTCCTTCAGCCCAAATGGAGAGATGATATGCACCTCATCTTCCTCTTCAATGTCCACGAGGACCAGGTGTGTAAAGTGATCAAACCGTGACGTGACCAGCGGTTCAGGCCCAGTTGGAGCTGGTGTTGGTGGACCAGCTGATATTGGCAAAGGAGATGAAGTGAGTCTTGATTTTTTTAGTTTCGTCTTGTCATACATCACTAGATTTTCTCTTACCTTCATATTTTGTCACCTCCGTCTGTTCAGGATTCCGGTCGGGTGAGGCAGATCTATGAAACCCTGATGAATGAAGAGATGGAGAGAGTCTCAAGGTTTTACCTCAACATACAAAGTGTTTGAACTGTGAAATCTTCACAAACTTTCTGTTACCTTCATGATTCATGTTTTGAGCTTCCTTCCTCAGATTCCTCCTCGAACGTCTCGTCTTTGGTCTCTCAGGTGATGAAGTTGATGGTTTAGGTGCAAATTGTCTCACCAGCGGTTCAGGCACTGATGAATGATGGGATTTAGAGAGTCACAATGTTTTTACCTCAACATACAAAGTGTTTGAACTGTGAAATCTTCATAAACTTTCTGTTACCTTCATGACTCATGTTTTCAGCTTCCTTCCTCAGATTCCTCCTCGAACGTCTCGTCTTTGGTCTCTCAGGTGATGAAGTTGATGGTTTAGGTGCAAAATGTCTCACCAGCGGTTCAGGCACTGTTGAATGATGGGATTTAGAGAGTCACAATGTTTTTACCTCAGCAAAATGCACTCTTGTCACATCTTAATAAACTTTCTCTTACCTTCATGATCCGTTTTCTTGTCACCCTTCTTCAGTTTATTTGCTGAAACTCTCTGCTCTGATCTCTCAGGTGATGCAGTCGCGGGTTGAGGATCAACACGTATCACAAGCGGTTTAGGCACTGATGAATGAAGAGAAAGAGAGTTTCAACGTTTTACCTCGACATATGTAATATTGTCATGTCTTTATAAAAAAATTCTTACCTTCATGATACATGTTTTCAGCTTCCTTCCTCCGTTTCCTCCGTTTCCTCCTTGAACGTCTCACCTCTGATCTCTCAGGTGTTGCAGTTGAGGGTTGAGGATCAGAACATAAAACCAACGGTTCCAGCCTTGACGGATGACGGGATTTTAACCTCTCAGCTGTTGAAGCTGGTGGGCATGGAGCGGCTTGTATCGGTGGAGGAGATAGTGAAAGTGTCAACGTATCGATGCTCAATGGAGAAGCATCTCGGGATTCCTTCCTAGACTTCGGTGTGGAGTCATCTTGACGCTGTGCTCCTCTCTGTTCTTGCTCCTGTACAGTGTTGGTTATAACTAGTTACTGAGTAATTCGTTACTGTAATTCAATTACTTTCCCCTTGAAAAGTAAGTGATGGATTTCTCTTAGTTTTGCTGTGATTTAATTACAGTTTCTTCTGATGTAATTGAACTAAATACAGTGTAATATATTCAATAGTCGACATGACATTAACACTAAGTTTAAGTTTAAATGTATGCTTTAATGTATCCTTCTCACATTGGTATACTTTGGTCAGTTAATAAGAATGATTGATGTAGTTATTTATTAGAAATAATTAATTTCGCCGTTCGATGTCTATCCTTGAATCACTTCTAATCAAGATTGATGTAGGATATAGAAAGTAATTAGGAATAAGTAATGAAATCTTTTTGGATGGAGTAATTTGTACGGTAATGTAATGACACTATTGAATATGTAATTAGTAATTATCACTGTTTCAGAGTAACTTACACAACACTGCTCCTGTGTTTGGTTGTATTCCGGATCTGGCGTCTCGTGGCCCAAGCATCCACAGTTCACTTGTCCCATGATGTGCAACTACACCAAACTAGCCTACTTACTTTAATACTAAACTTAAAATAAGTATTTATGCTACTTCTTTGCAAACCGCAAATGTAAAAGTAATCGCGAAAACAGACTAGTAACTCCTGCAGTCGCTCGCGCTGTCAACAAGTTTACTTTGATCTCTGACGTCATCGACAATATTAGTAACCAATGGAAACCAAAGCGATCCTTAAAAAAACAAAACATAAACCACTGAAATAAAGACATAAAATACAATATTCATTTAAATTGGAATGTTTTGTCTATTTGTAACAGCTGAAAGCAGAAGTCAAACGTTTAACAAGCAGAGAACATCTAGCGACTTTATTTTTTTGAACTAAGTGCATTATTTAAACGAATCTGTTCGATTAAATAAGCCGCTCGCGTTAAACATCCAAGTATCGCGAGATCACGCTGCTCCCGTTGACGCGCGATCTGCGCAGAGCAGCTGACGTGATTTACGTCTTGAGGTTTTCATTGTCGTTGATAAAAGTTCGGTGTGAGATTTATCAATAAAGTCGTAGACTCTACAAGAAGAGAAACGAATAAAACTCACATGTGAGCTCAGTCTCAGTATTATATACATTAGACGTTCAGCTCCATTCTAAAATTTACATGCAGATGTTTTGAGAGATTTCTTTTAACTCATGTGTGTCTTATTGAATATTCTCTCATGTTAGTAGCAGATGTGAGGGAGTATATATTGGTTTATAGTCTGCCTAAAGCAGCTCTAGAGTGTATTTTTTTTCTGTATTTGCTTTAATATTATCTAAACTATGTTATGTCTTTATGAAGACAAGAAACTGGAAATGTAAATCCTTCTTATTCACTTTATTAATCAGCACTAACGGTCAGTTTAACATGCATGCACACGCTCAGTAATTCTTCTCACTCGTCTCTCCTTCCTATACACATCTATACAACTCAAGAAGTTTGAGTGCCATCTAGTGGTGCAATAATGTAACAACACCACAAACTATTTCTGTATTTGCTGTTATATCATTTAAACTAATGTGAAGTTTTTTCTTGAAAATGTTTATAATATATCGTGCTTGTTTTCTGTTTGTGTTTATTTCAGGTGGGTTTTGCACGAGCTGTGAACACCAGATGTCGCTCATCTCATCTACAGTCCCTGTGCCCAGTTGTTGCATAAAGCACCTAAAGTTTTTCCTAAGTGATTTCCCTTCACCAAAGACAATAGGAGGATAACTTAAGTAAAACTTGAGGTATATTTAAGGGCACGCTTAAGGGAAAATTACACTCAAGGTACTTTATGCAACCGGGCCCTGGACTTCACAGGTTGAGTGCGTGTCACATGTGCAGATATATTCTTGTTATCAGTGGCGTATTGTGTGAAATATTTAATTTCCATAAACATTTACGAACAGATTTATAAAACTAAATGACATAGAGGTTTAATGTATATAAATCACAGTGAAATGTATAAGGCTTTCTCTAAGTGAATTTTTGGAGGCTATTAGTCCTGAGACGGCGTTAGAGGTTGAAAGTTTAAAATCATTCCTCCTCCTTCTTCTCTCATGAGCAGGTTTTAGAGGCGACGCACCGGTTTGGGTCCGGGCAGAATTCTGAACCTTGACACCTTTTAGCGCCCACCACCTTCATTTCTGCCATAGAAAAGTTCTTGACCGATGCAGTGCCTAGCAGACATACACAGAAGAGTAACAGTAGAAGGATTCGATTGGCGAGTCCAACACAAATGAACTGTCTTAATGAACAAGATTAATTTGTGAGTGTATACTATAGTGTGAACTGTACCTGGGTGCTGCAGAGAATGCTATCAAAGCATGAGGTGATCTTCCCTTTGGCCTCTGTGGATCAAACCGCATGGGGTCAAACACCTGAAGAGAGAGACTGCAGACATCGTTCCCAATGTTTTCATTTAATATGTTTGAAATGTGTCTGAATGTGTCTTTAATTACAAATAAACTGCAGCTAAATAAATGTTTGGGCACACCTCATGAATACGTGTCACAATTTTTTACACATTTTATGTTTTGTGTAGAAGTGACTGTCCAACTTTACAATTTTAATTTAAGTAGTTGCAAACGTTCAGTCGACTGTGTCTCAACATTTGAATGTTAGTGATAATTAAAGACTTAATTTACCTCAAAACTAGCATGATGAGGCAAACTAAAATCTATACATTATACCGATAAACATGTTTTTTCCTATCCTTTCCAATAAAAATCCTCCATACTGACACAACCCAAAGCAACACAAATTACGCTTTTAAAAAACCACAGGAAAAATGGATATTTAAAAAAAATTCTAGCCTATATTAAGGAAAGTGACTCGCAGTGTGTTTGTGTCTACTTTGTTGACCTTTGACCTTGTAAGTACTTTATTATTATTAATGCCAATATAACACACAGAAACTATTGAAAACAATATTGATAGTTACACTTCACAAGAAATCATAATCATACAAGGAAGAAGAGAAAAAATTTAAATAACTTAAGGCAGAGGGAGGAATTATATAAGACGGAACCTAAAGAGCAATTTTTGACTTTTAAATATTTTTTGTTCTTTATGCCCACAAAGGATTTAACTTAGGCATTAAAATCAACCCAAAAATTGACAATAGTAGATTTTTCCAAACATTTGCATTTGGGAATAAATCATTTACCAAGTATAATAGCATTTTTTAACAATATATTGAAAACTATAGAAAAGTATAGAATAATATCAAAAGAATTCAAATATGTCCTGATTTTTTTTTGTGAGAGATACTGTGCAAAACTAATTCCAAAAAGATTTAATGAAAACACATTCACAAAAACTATGAATAATTGTTTCTTCCATAATAAAGAATGTTCATTTTCAATATTTTGCTAGATTGCGATAAGTACTATTACAGGGATAACATCTACAGTATGTAATATTTTCAAAAATATGTTTTCAAAAGAAGACAAGTTTATTCATTGCACACATGTTAAGTAAAACTGTACAGGAGGGAAATTTGCACATACTTATTTTATTGCACATATAGACATTTTTTTTGCACACATACTTCATTTTTTAACACATATACTTCATTTATAACACATATATCTCATTTTTTAACACATATACTTCATTTTTTTTTGCACATATACTTCATTTTTTAACACATATACCTCATTTTTTAACACATATACTTCATTTTTTTTGCACATATACTTCATTTTTTAACACATATACCTCATTTTTTAACACATATACTTCATTTTTTAACACATATACCTCATTTTTTTTTTGCACATATACTTCATTTTTTTACACATACTTATTTTTATCACACATAAACTTAATTATTTTGCACATAAACTTAATTATTTTCCACATAAGTTATAGAAGGAGTATGGGGATATAGTTAGAGTTGTTCTTATTAACACACAAATGCTTCAATGCTGGACTGTTCAAGTATCTCTCCCGCAGTAACTGTGTTTCTGTTATTTCCCTTTCTTTTCTCATTTTCTTCTCCCGTCGTTCTTTGGTCTTTTTCTCAACCCAGTTATGAAGAACAAATAATCCTTTAGTTTTGCTGGCAGCTTTTGTCTTCTCTGGACCATTCAGGGGATCTTGGGTATCTCCAGCGGGACCACAAGGACCTGTCATGATGATGTTTTCATGAGCGTCTGTCTCCTTCTGAAGGGTTTGTTGTTTGTCAGCGTTGCTCTCTGGATGGGATTTTTTCACAGGTCTCTCCTGCTTCTCTGGAGCTTCTGGCTGGACTTCATCCACTTCACTTTCACTCTCCTGCATTTCCGTGTTCTCCATCCAACAAAACATCGGTTGATTTTTTGTCATGGGCTTCGGTCTTCTGTGTCTGGGGTCCTTCAGCTCAAATGGAGAGATGAACTCCACCTCAGGCTCATCAAACTCGCTGTTATCATTCATGTCCATGAGGATGAGATCAGAATGTGATGAAGGTGCTGACAGTGATATCGCCTCGGTATATTCATACGGGATGTACGGAGATGATCCTGAAGAATGAAGACATTGAAAGAGTCACAATGTTTTTATCTCGACACAATGAACTATCTCGTCACATATGATACACTTTCTCTTACCTTCGTGCTCCGTTTTTTTGCCACTGTTCAGTTTCTTCTCTGATCTTTCACTCTCCAGCATCTCTGTGTTCTCCTCCATCCAACTAAACATGGGTTGTTTTTTCCTGATGGGCTTAGGTCTCCTTTGTCTGGTGTCCTTCAGCCCAAATGGAGAGATGATATGCACCTCATCTTCCTCTTCAATGTCCACGAGGACCAGGTGTGTAAAGTGATCAAACCGTGACGTGACCAGCGGTTCAGGCCCAGTTGGAGCTGGTGTTGGTGGACCAGCTGATATTGGCAAAGGAGATGAAGTGAGTCTTGATTTTTTTAGTTTCGTCTTGTCATACATCACTAGATTTTCTCTTACCTTCATATTTTGTCACCTCCGTCTGTTCAGGATTCCGGTCGGGTGAGGCAGATCTATGAAACCCTGATGAATGAAGAGATGGAGAGAGTCTCAAGGTTTTACCTCAACATACAAAGTGTTTGAACTGTGAAATCTTCACAAACTTTCTGTTACCTTCATGATTCATGTTTTGAGCTTCCTTCCTCAGATTCCTCCTCGAACGTCTCGTCTTTGGTCTCTCAGGTGATGAAGTTGATGGTTTAGGTGCAAATTGTCTCACCAGCGGTTCAGGCACTGATGAATGATGGGATTTAGAGAGTCACAATGTTTTTACCTCAACATACAAAGTGTTTGAACTGTGAAATCTTCATAAACTTTCTGTTACCTTCATGACTCATGTTTTCAGCTTCCTTCCTCAGATTCCTCCTCGAACGTCTCGTCTTTGGTCTCTCAGGTGATGAAGTTGATGGTTTAGGTGCAAAATGTCTCACCAGCGGTTCAGGCACTGTTGAATGATGGGATTTAGAGAGTCACAATGTTTTTACCTCAGCAAAATGCACTCTTGTCACATCTTAATAAACTTTCTCTTACCTTCATGATCCGTTTTCTTGTCACCCTTCTTCAGTTTATTTGCTGAAACTCTCTGCTCTGATCTCTCAGGTGATGCAGTCGCGGGTTGAGGATCAACACGTATCACAAGCGGTTTAGGCACTGATGAATGAAGAGAAAGAGAGTTTCAACGTTTTACCTCGACATATGTAATATTGTCATGTCTTTATAAAAAAATTCTTACCTTCATGATACATGTTTTCAGCTTCCTTCCTCCGTTTCCTCCGTTTCCTCCTTGAACGTCTCACCTCTGATCTCTCAGGTGTTGCAGTTGAGGGTTGAGGATCAGAACATAAAACCAACGGTTCCAGCCTTGACGGATGACGGGATTTTAACCTCTCAGCTGTTGAAGCTGGTGGGCATGGAGCGGCTTGTATCGGTGGAGGAGATAGTGAAAGTGTCAACGTATCGATGCTCAATGGAGAAGCATCTCGGGATTCCTTCCTAGACTTCGGTGTGGAGTCATCTTGACGCTGTGCTCCTCTCTGTTCTTGCTCCTGTACAGTGTTGGTTATAACTAGTTACTGAGTAATTCGTTACTGTAATTCAATTACTTTCCCCTTGAAAAGTAAGTGATGGATTTCTCTTAGTTTTGCTGTGATTTAATTACAGTTTCTTCTGATGTAATTGAACTAAATACAGTGTAATATATTCAATAGTCGACATGACATTAACACTAAGTTTAAGTTTTAATGTATGCTTTAATGTATCCTTCTCACATTGGTATACTTTGGTCAGTTAATAAGAATGATTGATGTAGTTATTTATTAGAAATAATTAATTTCGCCGTTCGATGTCTATCCTTGAATCACTTCTAATCAAGATTGATGTAGGATATAGAAAGTAATTAGGAATAAGTAATGAAATCTTTTTGGATGGAGTAATTTGTACGGTAATGTAATGACACTATTGAATATGTAATTAGTAATTATCACTGTTTCAGAGTAACTTACACAACACTGCTCCTGTGTTTGGTTGTATTCCGGATCTGGCGTCTCGTGGCCCAAGCATCCACAGTTCACTTGTCCCATGATGTGCAACTACACCAAACTAGCCTACTTACTTTAATACTAAACTTAAAATAAGTATTTATGCTACTTCTTTGCAAACCGCAAATGTAAAAGTAATCGCGAAAACAGACTAGTAACTCCTGCAGTCGCTCGCGCTGTCAACAAGTTTACTTTGATCTCTGACGTCATCGACAATATTAGTAACCAATGGAAACCAAAGCGATCCTTAAAAAAACAAAACATAAACCACTGAAATAAAGACATAAAATACAATAACCATTTAAATTGGAATGTTTTGTCTATTTGTAACAGCTGAAAGCATGAGTCAAACGTTTAACAAGCAGAGAACATCTAGCGACTTTATTTTTTTGAAGTAAGTGTATTATTTAAACGAATCTGTTCGATGAAATAAGCCGCTCGCGTTAAACATCCAAGTATCGCGAGATCACGCTGCTCCCGTTGACGCGCGATCTGCGCAGAGCAGCTGACGTGATTTACGTCTTGAGGTTTTCATTGTCGTTGATAAAAGTTCGGTGTGAGATTTATCAATAAAGTCGTAGACTCTACAAGAAGAGAAACGAATAAAACTCACATGTGAGCTCAGTCTCAGTATTATATACATTAGACTTTCAGCTCCATTCTAAAATTTACATGCAGATGTTTTGAGAGATTTCTTTTAACTCATGTGTGTCTTATTGAATATTCTCTCATGTTAGTAGCAGATGTGAGGGAGTATATATTGGTTTATAGTCTGCCTAAAGCAGCTCTAGAGTGTATTTTTTTTCTGTATTTGCTTTAATATTATCTAAACTATGTTATGTCTTTATGAAGACAAGAAACTGGAAATGTAAATCCTTCTTATTCACTTTATTAATCAGCACTAACGGTCAGTTTAACATGCATGCACACGCTCAGTAATTCTTCTCACTCGTCTCTCCTTCCTATACACATCTATACAACTCAAGAAGTTTGAGTGCCATCTAGTGGTGCAATAATGTAACAACACCACAAACTATTTCTGTATTTGCTGTTATATCATTTAAACTAATGTGAAGTTTTTTCTTGAAAATGTTTATAATATATCGTGCTTGTTTTCTGTTTGTGTTTATTTCAGGTGGGTTTTGCACGAGCTGTGAACACCAGATGTCGCTCATCTCATCTACAGTCCCTGTGCCCAGTTGTTGCATAAAGCACCTAAAGATTTTCCTAAGTGATTTCCCTTCACCAAAGACAATAGGAGGATAACTTAAGTAAAACTTGAGGTATATTTAAGGGCACGCTTAAGGGAAAATTACACTCAAGGTACTTTATGCAACCGGGCCCTGGACTTCACAGGTTGAGTGCGTGTCACATGTGCAGATATATTCTTGTTATCAGTGGCGTATTGTGTGAAATATTTAATTTCCATAAACATTTACGAACAGATTTATAAAACTAAATGACATAGAGGTTTAATGTATATAAATCACAGTGAAATGTATAAGGCTTTCTCTAAATGAATTTTTGGAGGCTATTAGTCCTGAGACGGCGTTAGAGGTTGAAAGTTTAAAATCATTCCTCCTCCTTCTTCTCTCATGAGCAGGTTTTAGAGACGACGCACCGGTTTGGGTCCGGGCAGAATTCTGAACCTTGACACCGTTTTAGCGCCCACCACCTTCATTTCTGCCATAGAAAAGTTCTTGACCGATGCAGTGCCTAGCAGACATACACAGAAGAGTAAGAGTAGAAGGATTCGATTGGCGAGTCCAACACAAATGAACTGTCTTAATGAACAAGATTAATTTGTGAGTGTATACTATAGTGTGAACTGTACCTGGGTGCTGCAGAGAATGCTATCAAAGCATGAGGTGATCTTCCCTTTGGCCTCTGTGGATCAAACCGCATGGGGTCAAACACCTGAAGAGAGAGACTGCAGACATCGTTCCCAATGTTTTCATTTAATATGTTTGAAATGTGTCTGAATGTGTCTTTAATTACAAATAAACTGCAGCTAAATAAATGTTTGGGCACACCTCATGAATACGTGTCACAATTTTTTACACATTTTATGTTTTGTGTAGAAGTGACTGTCCAACTTTACAATTTTAATTTAAGTAGTTGCAAACGTTCAGTCGACTGTGTCTCAACATTTGAATGTTAGTGATAATTAAAGACTTAATTTACCTCAAAACTAGCATGATGAGGCAAACTAAAATCTATACATTATACCGATAAACATGTTTTTTCCTATCCTTTCCAATAAAAATCCTCCATACTGACACAACCCAAAGCAACACAAATTACGCTTTTAAAAAACCACAGGAAAAATGGATATTTAAAAAAAATTCTAGCCTATATTAAGGAAAGTGACTCGCAGTGTGTTTGTGTCTACTTTGTTGACCTTTGACCTTGTAAGTACTTTATTATTATTAATGCCAATATAACACACAGAAACTATTGAAAACAATATTGATAGTTACACTTCACAAGAAATCATAATCATACAAGGAAGAAGAGAAAAAATTTAAATAACTTAAGGCAGAGGGAGGAATTATATAAGACGGAACCTAAAGAGCAATTTTTGACTTTTAAATATTTTTTGTTCTTTATGCCCACAAAGGATTTAACTTAGGCATTAAAATCAACCCAAAAATTGACAATAGTAGATTTTTCCAAACATTTGCATTTGGGAATAAATCATTTACCAAGTATAATAGCATTTTTTAACAATATATTGAAAACTATAGAAAAGTATAGAATAATATCAAAAGAATTCAAATATGTCCTGATTTTTTTTTGTGAGAGATACTGTGCAAAACTAATTCCAAAAAGATTTAATGAAAACACATTCACAAAAACTATGAATAATTGTTTCTTCCATAATAAAGAATGTTCATTTTCAATATTTTGCTAGATTGCGATAAGTACTATTACAGGGATAACATCTACAGTATGTAATATTTTCAAAAATATGTTTTCAAAAGAAGACAAGTTTATTCATTGCACACATGTTAAGTAAAACTGTACAGGAGGGAAATTTGCACATACTTATTTTATTGCACATATAGACATTTTTTTTGCACACATACTTCATTTTTTAACACATATACTTCATTTATAACACATATATCTCATTTTTTAACACATATACTTCATTTTTTTTTGCACATATACTTCATTTTTTAACACATATACCTCATTTTTTAACACATATACTTCATTTTTTTTGCACATATACTTCATTTTTTAACACATATACCTCATTTTTTAACACATATACTTCATTTTTTAACACATATACCTCATTTTTTAACACATATACCTCATTTTTTTTTTGCACATACTTATTTTTATCACACATAAACTTAATTATTTTCCACATAAGTTATAGAAGGAGTATGGGGATATAGTTAGAGTTGTTCTTATTAACACACAAATGCTTCAATGCTGGACTGTTCAAGTATCTCTCCCGCAGTAACTGTGTTTCTGTTATTTCCCTTTCTATTCTCATTTTCTTCTCCCGTCGTTCTTTGGTCTTTTTCTCAACCCAGTTATGAAGAACAAATAATCCTTTAGTTTTGCTGGCAGCTTTTGTCTTCTCTGGACCATTCAGGGGATCTTGGGTATCTCCAGCGGGACCACAAGGACCTGTCATGATGATGTTTTCATGAGCGTCTGTCTCCTTCTGAAGGGTTTGTTGTTTGTCAGCGTTGCTCTCTGGATGGGATTTTTTCACAGGTCTCTCCTGCTTCTCTGGAGCTTCTGGCTGGACTTCATCCACTTCACTTTCACTCTCCTGCATTTCCGTGTTCTCCATCCAACAAAACATCGGTTGATTTTTTGTCATGGGCTTCGGTCTTCTGTGTCTGGGGTCCTTCAGCTCAAATGGAGAGATGAACTCCACCTCAGGCTCATCAAACTCGCTGTTATCATTCATGTCCATGAGGATGAGATCAGAATGTGATGAAGGTGCTGACAGTGATATCGCCTCGGTATATTCATACGGGATGTACGGAGATGATCCTGAAGAATGAAGACATTGAAAGAGTCACAATGTTTTTATCTCGACACAATGAACTATCTCGTCACATATGATACACTTTCTCTTACCTTCGTGCTCCGTTTTTTTGCCACTGTTCAGTTTCTTCTCTGATCTTTCACTCTCCAGCATCTCTGTGTTCTCCTCCATCCAACTAAACATGGGTTGTTTTTTCCTGATGGGCTTAGGTCTCCTTTGTCTGGTGTCCTTCAGCCCAAATGGAGAGATGATATGCACCTCATCTTCCTCTTCAATGTCCACGAGGACCAGGTGTGTAAAGAGATCAAACCGTGACGTGACCAGCGGTTCAGGCCCAGTTGGAGCTGGTGTTGGTGGACCAGCTGATATTGGCAAAGGAGATGAAGTGAGTCTTGATTTTTTTAGTTTCGTCTTGTCATACATCACTAGATTTTCTCTTACCTTCATATTTTGTCACCTCCGTCTGTTCAGGATTCCGGTCGGGTGAGGCAGATCTATGAAACCCTGATGAATGAAGAGATGGAGAGAGTCTCAAGGTTTTACCTCAACATACAAAGTGTTTGAACTGTGAAATCTTCACAAACTTTCTGTTACCTTCATGATTCATGTTTTGAGCTTCCTTCCTCAGATTCCTCCTTGAACGTCTCGTCTTTGGTCTCTCAGGTGATGAAGTTGATGGTTTAGGTGCAAATTGTCTCACCAGCGGTTCAGGCACTGATGAATGATGGGATTTAGAGAGTCACAATGTTTTTACCTCAACATACAAAGTGTTTGAACTGTGAAATCTTCATAAACTTTCTGTTACCTTCATGATTCATGTTTTGAGCTTCCTTCCTCAGATTCCTCCTCGAACGTCTCGTCTTTGGTCTCTCAGGTGATGAAGTTGATGGTTTAGGTGCAAAATGTCTCACCAGCCGTTCAGGCACTGATGAATGATGGGATTTAGAGAGTCACAATGTTTTTACCTCAGCAAAATGCACTCTTGTCACATCTTAATAAACTTTCTCTTACCTTCATGATCCGTTTTCTTGTCACCCTTCTTCAGTTTATTTGCTGAAACTATCTGCTCTGATCTCTCAGGTGATGCAGTCGCGTGTTGAGGATCAACACGTATCACCAGCGGTTTAGGCACTGATGAATGAAGAGAAAGAGAGTTTCAACGTTTTACCTCGAAATATGTAATATTGTCATGTCTTTATAGAAAAATTCTTACCTTGATGATACATGTTTTCAGCTTCCTTCCTCCGTTTCCTCCGTTTCCTCCTTGAACGTCTCACCTCTGATCTCTCAGGTGTTGCAGTTGAGGGTTGAGGATCAGAACATAAAACCAACGGTTCCAGCCTTGACGGATGACGGGATTTTAACCTCTCAGCTGTTGAAGCTGGTGGGCATGGAGCGGCTTGTATCGGTGGAGGAGATAGTGAAAGTGTCAACGTATCGATGCTCAATGGAGAAGCATCTCGGGATTCCTTCCTAGACTTCGGTGTGGAGTCATCTTGACGCTGTGCTCCTCTCTGTTCTTGCTCCTGTACAGTGTTGGTTATAACTAGTTACTGAGTAATTAGTTACTGTAATTCAATTACTTTCCCCTTGAAAAAGTAAGTGATGGATTTCTCTTAGTTTTGCTGTGATTTAATTACAGTTTCTTCTGATGTAATTGAACTAAATACAGTGTAATATATTCAATAGTCGACATGACATTAACACTAAGTTTAAGTTTTAATGTATGCTTTAATGTATCCTTCTCACATTGGTATACTTTGGTCAGTTAATAAGAATGATTGATGTAGTTATTTATTAGAAATAATTAATTTCGCCGTTCGATGTCTATCCTTGAATCACTTCTAATCAAGATTGATGTAGGATATAGAAAGTAATTAGGAATAAGTAATGAAATCTTTTTGGATGGAGTAATTTGTACGGTAATGTAATGACACTATTGAATATGTAATTAGTAATTATCACTGTTTCAGAGTAACTTACACAACACTGCTCCTGTGTTTGGTTGTATTCCGGATCTGGCGTCTCGTGGCCCAAGCATCCACAGTTCACTTGTCCCATGATGTGCAACTACACCAAACTAGCCTACTTACTTTAATACTAAACTTAAAATAAGTATTTATGCTACTTCTTTGCAAACCGCAAATGTAAAAGTAATCGCGAAAACAGACTAGTAACTCCTGCAGTCGCTCGCGCTGTCAACAAGTTTACTTTGATCTCTGACGTCATCGACAATATTAGTAACCAATGGAAACCAAAGCGATCCTTAAAAAAACAAAACATAAACCACTGAAATAAAGACATAAAATACAATAACCATTTAAATTGGAATGTTTTGTCTATTTGTAACAGCTGAAAGCATGAGTCAAACGTTTAACAAGCAGAGAACATCTAGCGACTTTATTTTTTTGAAGTAAGTGTATTATTTAAACGAATCTGTTCGATGAAATAAGCCGCTCGCGTTAAACATCCAAGTATCGCGAGATCACGCTGCTCCCGTTGACGCGCGATCTGCGCAGAGCAGCTGACGTGATTTACGTCTTGAGGTTTTCATTGTCGTTGATAAAAGTTCGGTGTGAGATTTATCAATAAAGTCGTAGACTCTACAAGAAGAGAAACGAATAAAACTCACATGTGAGCTCAGTCTCAGTATTATATACATTAGACTTTCAGCTCCATTCTAAAATTTACATGCAGATGTTTTGAGAGATTTCTTTTAACTCATGTGTGTCTTATTGAATATTCTCTCATGTTAGTAGCAGATGTGAGGGAGTATATATTGGTTTATAGTCTGCCTAAAGCAGCTCTAGAGTGTATTTTTTTTCTGTATTTGCTTTAATATTATCTAAACTATGTTATGTCTTTATGAAGACAAGAAACTGGAAATGTAAATCCTTCTTATTCACTTTATTAATCAGCACTAACGGTCAGTTTAACATGCATGCACACGCTCAGTAATTCTTCTCACTCGTCTCTCCTTCCTATACACATCTATACAACTCAAGAAGTTTGAGTGCCATCTAGTGGTGCAATAATGTAACAACACCACAAACTATTTCTGTATTTGCTGTTATATCATTTAAACTAATGTGAAGTTTTTTCTTGAAAATGTTTATAATATATCGTGCTTGTTTTCTGTTTGTGTTTATTTCAGGTGGGTTTTGCACGAGCTGTGAACACCAGATGTCGCTCATCTCATCTACAGTCCCTGTGCCCAGTTGTTGCATAAAGCACCTAAAGATTTTCCTAAGTGATTTCCCTTCACCAAAGACAATAGGAGGATAACTTAAGTAAAACTTGAGGTATATTTAAGGGCACGCTTAAGGGAAAATTACACTCAAGGTACTTTATGCAACCGGGCCCTGGACTTCACAGGTTGAGTGCGTGTCACATGTGCAGATATATTCTTGTTATCAGTGGCGTATTGTGTGAAATATTTAATTTCCATAAACATTTACGAACAGATTTATAAAACTAAATGACATAGAGGTTTAATGTATATAAATCACAGTGAAATGTATAAGGCTTTCTCTAAATGAATTTTTGGAGGCTATTAGTCCTGAGACGGCGTTAGAGGTTGAAAGTTTAAAATCATTCCTCCTCCTTCTTCTCTCATGAGCAGGTTTTAGAGACGACGCACCGGTTTGGGTCCGGGCAGAATTCTGAACCTTGACACCGTTTTAGCGCCCACCACCTTCATTTCTGCCATAGAAAAGTTCTTGACCGATGCAGTGCCTAGCAGACATACACAGAAGAGTAAGAGTAGAAGGATTCGATTGGCGAGTCCAACACAAATGAACTGTCTTAATGAACAAGATTAATTTGTGAGTGTATACTATAGTGTGAACTGTACCTGGGTGCTGCAGAGAATGCTATCAAAGCATGAGGTGATCTTCCCTTTGGCCTCTGTGGATCAAACCGCATGGGGTCAAACACCTGAAGAGAGAGACTGCAGACATCGTTCCCAATGTTTTCATTTAATATGTTTGAAATGTGTCTGAATGTGTCTTTAATTACAAATAAACTGCAGCTAAATAAATGTTTGGGCACACCTCATGAATACGTGTCACAATTTTTTACACATTTTATGTTTTGTGTAGAAGTGACTGTCCAACTTTACAATTTTAATTTAAGTAGTTGCAAACGTTCAGTCGACTGTGTCTCAACATTTGAATGTTAGTGATAATTAAAGACTTAATTTACCTCAAAACTAGCATGATGAGGCAAACTAAAATCTATACATTATACCGATAAACATGTTTTTTCCTATCCTTTCCAATAAAAATCCTCCATACTGACACAACCCAAAGCAACACAAATTACGCTTTTAAAAAACCACAGGAAAAATGGATATTTAAAAAAAATTCTAGCCTATATTAAGGAAAGTGACTCGCAGTGTGTTTGTGTCTACTTTGTTGACCTTTGACCTTGTAAGTACTTTATTATTATTAATGCCAATATAACACACAGAAACTATTGAAAACAATATTGATAGTTACACTTCACAAGAAATCATAATCATACAAGGAAGAAGAGAAAAAATTTAAATAACTTAAGGCAGAGGGAGGAATTATATAAGACGGAACCTAAAGAGCAATTTTTGACTTTTAAATATTTTTTGTTCTTTATGCCCACAAAGGATTTAACTTAGGCATTAAAATCAACCCAAAAATTGACAATAGTAGATTTTTCCAAACATTTGCATTTGGGAATAAATCATTTACCAAGTATAATAGCATTTTTTAACAATATATTGAAAACTATAGAAAAGTATAGAATAATATCAAAAGAATTCAAATATGTCCTGATTTTTTTTTGTGAGAGATACTGTGCAAAACTAATTCCAAAAAGATTTAATGAAAACACATTCACAAAAACTATGAATAATTGTTTCTTCCATAATAAAGAATGTTCATTTTCAATATTTTGCTAGATTGCGATAAGTACTATTACAGGGATAACATCTACAGTATGTAATATTTTCAAAAATATGTTTTCAAAAGAAGACAAGTTTATTCATTGCACACATGTTAAGTAAAACTGTACAGGAGGGAAATTTGCACATACTTATTTTATTGCACATATAGACATTTTTTTTGCACACATACTTCATTTTTTAACACATATACTTCATTTATAACACATATATCTCATTTTTTAACACATATACTTCATTTTTTTTTGCACATATACTTCATTTTTTAACACATATACCTCATTTTTTAACACATATACTTCATTTTTTTTTTGCACATATACTTCATTTTTTAACACATATACCTCATTTTTTAACACATATACTTCATTTTTTAACACATATACCTCATTTTTTTTTTGCACATATACTTCATTTTTTTACACATACTTATTTTTATCACACATAAACTTAATTATTTTGCACATAAACTTAATTATTTTCCACATAAGTTATAGAAGGAGTATGGGGATATAGTTAGAGTTGTTCTTATTAACACACAAATGCTTCAATGCTGGACTGTTCAAGTATCTCTCCCGCAGTAACTGTGTTTCTGTTATTTCCCTTTCTTTTCTCATTTTCTTCTCCCGTCGTTCTTTGGTCTTTTTCTCAACCCAGTTATGAAGAACAAATAATCCTTTAGTTTTGCTGGCAGCTTTTGTCTTCTCTGGACCATTCAGGGGATCTTGGGTATCTCCAGCGGGACCACAAGGACCTGTCATGATGATGTTTTCATGAGCGTCTGTCTCCTTCTGAAGGGTTTGTTGTTTGTCAGCGTTGCTCTCTGGATGGGATTTTTTCACAGGTCTCTCCTGCTTCTCTGGAGCTTCTGGCTGGACTTCATCCACTTCACTTTCACTCTCCTGCATTTCCGTGTTCTCCATCCAACAAAACATCGGTTGATTTTTTGTCATGGGCTTCGGTCTTCTGTGTCTGGGGTCCTTCAGCTCAAATGGAGAGATGAACTCCACCTCAGGCTCATCAAACTCGCTGTTATCATTCATGTCCATGAGGATGAGATCAGAATGTGATGAAGGTGCTGACAGTGATATCGCCTCGGTATATTCATACGGGATGTACGGAGATGATCCTGAAGAATGAAGACATTGAAAGAGTCACAATGTTTTTATCTCGACACAATGAACTATCTCGTCACATATGATACACTTTCTCTTACCTTCGTGCTCCGTTTTTTTGCCACTGTTCAGTTTCTTCTCTGATCTTTCACTCTCCAGCATCTCTGTGTTCTCCTCCATCCAACTAAACATGGGTTGTTTTTTCCTGATGGGCTTAGGTCTCCTTTGTCTGGTGTCCTTCAGCCCAAATGGAGAGATGATATGCACCTCATCTTCCTCTTCAATGTCCACGAGGACCAGGTGTGTAAAGTGATCAAACCGTGACGTGACCAGCGGTTCAGGCCCAGTTGGAGCTGGTGTTGGTGGACCAGCTGATATTGGCAAAGGAGATGAAGTGAGTCTTGATTTTTTTAGTTTCGTCTTGTCATACATCACTAGATTTTCTCTTACCTTCATATTTTGTCACCTCCGTCTGTTCAGGATTCCGGTCGGGTGAGGCAGATCTATGAAACCCTGATGAATGAAGAGATGGAGAGAGTCTCAAGGTTTTACCTCAACATACAAAGTGTTTGAACTGTGAAATCTTCACAAACTTTCTGTTACCTTCATGATTCATGTTTTGAGCTTCCTTCCTCAGATTCCTCCTCGAACGTCTCGTCTTTGGTCTCTCAGGTGATGAAGTTGATGGTTTAGGTGCAAATTGTCTCACCAGCGGTTCAGGCACTGATGAATGATGGGATTTAGAGAGTCACAATGTTTTTACCTCAACATACAAAGTGTTTGAACTGTGAAATCTTCATAAACTTTCTGTTACCTTCATGACTCATGTTTTCAGCTTCCTTCCTCAGATTCCTCCTCGAACGTCTCGTCTTTGGTCTCTCAGGTGATGAAGTTGATGGTTTAGGTGCAAAATGTCTCACCAGCGGTTCAGGCACTGTTGAATGATGGGATTTAGAGAGTCACAATGTTTTTACCTCAGCAAAATGCACTCTTGTCACATCTTAATAAACTTTCTCTTACCTTCATGATCCGTTTTCTTGTCACCCTTCTTCAGTTTATTTGCTGAAACTCTCTGCTCTGATCTCTCAGGTGATGCAGTCGCGGGTTGAGGATCAACACGTATCACAAGCGGTTTAGGCACTGATGAATGAAGAGAAAGAGAGTTTCAACGTTTTACCTCGACATATGTAATATTGTCATGTCTTTATAAAAAAATTCTTACCTTCATGATACATGTTTTCAGCTTCCTTCCTCCGTTTCCTCCGTTTCCTCCTTGAACGTCTCACCTCTGATCTCTCAGGTGTTGCAGTTGAGGGTTGAGGATCAGAACATAAAACCAACGGTTCCAGCCTTGACGGATGACGGGATTTTAACCTCTCAGCTGTTGAAGCTGGTGGGCATGGAGCGGCTTGTATCGGTGGAGGAGATAGTGAAAGTGTCAACGTATCGATGCTCAATGGAGAAGCATCTCGGGATTCCTTCCTAGACTTCGGTGTGGAGTCATCTTGACGCTGTGCTCCTCTCTGTTCTTGCTCCTGTACAGTGTTGGTTATAACTAGTTACTGAGTAATTCGTTACTGTAATTCAATTACTTTCCCCTTGAAAAGTAAGTGATGGATTTCTCTTAGTTTTGCTGTGATTTAATTACAGTTTCTTCTGATGTAATTGAACTAAATACAGTGTAATATATTCAATAGTCGACATGACATTAACACTAAGTTTAAGTTTAAATGTATGCTTTAATGTATCCTTCTCACATTGGTATACTTTGGTCAGTTAATAAGAATGATTGATGTAGTTATTTATTAGAAATAATTAATTTCGCCGTTCGATGTCTATCCTTGAATCACTTCTAATCAAGATTGATGTAGGATATAGAAAGTAATTAGGAATAAGTAATGAAATCTTTTTGGATGGAGTAATTTGTACGGTAATGTAATGACACTATTGAATATGTAATTAGTAATTATCACTGTTTCAGAGTAACTTACACAACACTGCTCCTGTGTTTGGTTGTATTCCGGATCTGGCGTCTCGTGGCCCAAGCATCCACAGTTCACTTGTCCCATGATGTGCAACTACACCAAACTAGCCTACTTACTTTAATACTAAACTTAAAATAAGTATTTATGCTACTTCTTTGCAAACCGCAAATGTAAAAGTAATCGCGAAAACAGACTAGTAACTCCTGCAGTCGCTCGCGCTGTCAACAAGTTTACTTTGATCTCTGACGTCATCGACAATATTAGTAACCAATGGAAACCAAATGGAAACTTAAAAAAACAAAACATAAACCACTGAAATAAAGACATAAAATACAATAACCATTTAAATTGGAATGTTTTGTCTATTTGTAACAGCTGAAAGCATGAGTCAAACGTTTAACAAGCAGAGAACATCTAGCGACTTTATTTTTTTGAACTAAGTGTATTATTTAAACGAATCTGTTCGATGAAATAAGCCGCTCGCGTTAAACATCCAAGTATCGCGAGATCACGCTGCTCCCGTTGACGCGCGATCTGCGCAGAGCAGCTGACGTGATTTACGTCTTGAGGTTTTCATTGTCGTTGATAAAAGTTCGGTGTGAGATTTATCAATAAAGTCGTAGACTCTACAAGAAGAGAAACGAATAAAACTCACATGTGAGCTCAGTCTCAGTATTATATACATTAGACTTTCAGCTCCATTCTAAAATTTACATGCAGATGTTTTGAGAGATTTCTTTTAACTCATGTGTGTCTTATTGAATATTCTCTCATGTTAGTAGCAGATGTGAGGGAGTATATATTGGTTTATAGTCTGCCTAAAGCAGCTCTAGAGTGTATTTTTTTTCTGTATTTGCTTTAATATTATCTAAACTATGTTATGTCTTTATGAAGACAAGAAACTGGAAATGTAAATCCTTCTTATTCACTTTATTAATCAGCACTAACGGTCAGTTTAACATGCATGCACACGCTCAGTAATTCTTCTCACTCGTCTCTCCTTCCTATACACATCTATACAACTCAAGAAGTTTGAGTGCCATCTAGTGGTGCAATAATGTAACAACACCACAAACTATTTCTGTATTTGCTGTTATATCATTTAAACTAATGTGAAGTTTTTTCTTGAAAATGTTTATAATATATCGTGCTTGTTTTCTGTTTGTGTTTATTTCAGGTGGGTTTTGCACGAGCTGTGAACACCAGATGTCGCTCATCTCATCTACAGTCCCTGTGCCCAGTTGTTGCATAAAGCACCTAAAGTTTTTCCTAAGTGATTTCCCTTCACCAAAGACAATAGGAGGATAACTTAAGTAAAACTTGAGGTATATTTAAGGGCACGCTTAAGGGAAAATTACACTCAAGGTACTTTATGCAACCGGGCCCTGGACTTCACAGGTTGAGTGCGTGTCACATGTGCAGATATATTCTTGTTATCAGTGGCGTATTGTGTGAAATATTTAATTTCCATAAACATTTACGAACAGATTTATAAAACTAAATGACATAGAGGTTTAATGTATATAAATCACAGTGAAATGTATAAGGCTTTCTCTAAGTGAATTTTTGGAGGCTATTAGTCCTGAGACGGCGTTAGAGGTTGAAAGTTTAAAATCATTCCTCCTCCTTCTTCTCTCATGAGCAGGTTTTAGAGGCGACGCACCGGTTTGGGTCCGGGCAGAATTCTGAACCTTGACACCTTTTAGCGCCCACCACCTTCATTTCTGCCATAGAAAAGTTCTTGACCGATGCAGTGCCTAGCAGACATACACAGAAGAGTAACAGTAGAAGGATTCGATTGGCGAGTCCAACACAAATGAACTGTCTTAATGAACAAGATTAATTTGTGAGTGTATACTATAGTGTGAACTGTACCTGGGTGCTGCAGAGAATGCTATCAAAGCATGAGGTGATCTTCCCTTTGGCCTCTGTGGATCAAACCGCATGGGGTCAAACACCTGAAGAGAGAGACTGCAGACATCGTTCCCAATGTTTTCATTTAATATGTTTGAAATGTGTCTGAATGTGTCTTTAATTACAAATAAACTGCAGCTAAATAAATGTTTGGGCACACCTCATGAATACGTGTCACAATTTTTTACACATTTTATGTTTTGTGTAGAAGTGACTGTCCAACTTTACAATTTTAATTTAAGTAGTTGCAAACGTTCAGTCGACTGTGTCTCAACATTTGAATGTTAGTGATAATTAAAGACTTAATTTACCTCAAAACTAGCATGATGAGGCAAACTAAAATCTATACATTATACCGATAAACATGTTTTTTCCTATCCTTTCCAATAAAAATCCTCCATACTGACACAACCCAAAGCAACACAAATTACGCTTTTAAAAAACCACAGGAAAAATGGATATTTAAAAAAAATTCTAGCCTATATTAAGGAAAGTGACTCGCAGTGTGTTTGTGTCTACTTTGTTGACCTTTGACCTTGTAAGTACTTTATTATTATTAATGCCAATATAACACACAGAAACTATTGAAAACAATATTGATAGTTACACTTCACAAGAAATCATAATCATACAAGGAAGAAGAGAAAAAATTTAAATAACTTAAGGCAGAGGGAGGAATTATATAAGACGGAACCTAAAGAGCAATTTTTGACTTTTAAATATTTTTTGTTCTTTATGCCCACAAAGGATTTAACTTAGGCATTAAAATCAACCCAAAAATTGACAATAGTAGATTTTTCCAAACATTTGCATTTGGGAATAAATCATTTACCAAGTATAATAGCATTTTTTAACAATATATTGAAAACTATAGAAAAGTATAGAATAATATCAAAAGAATTCAAATATGTCCTGATTTTTTTTTGTGAGAGATACTGTGCAAAACTAATTCCAAAAAGATTTAATGAAAACACATTCACAAAAACTATGAATAATTGTTTCTTCCATAATAAAGAATGTTCATTTTCAATATTTTGCTAGATTGCGATAAGTACTATTACAGGGATAACATCTACAGTATGTAATATTTTCAAAAATATGTTTTCAAAAGAAGACAAGTTTATTCATTGCACACATGTTAAGTAAAACTGTACAGGAGGGAAATTTGCACATACTTATTTTATTGCACATATAGACATTTTTTTTGCACACATACTTCATTTTTTAACACATATACTTCATTTATAACACATATATCTCATTTTTTAACACATATACTTCATTTTTTTTTGCACATATACTTCATTTTTTAACACATATACCTCATTTTTTAACACATATACTTCATTTTTTTTGCACATATACTTCATTTTTTAACACATATACCTCATTTTTTAACACATATACTTCATTTTTTAACACATATACCTCATTTTTTAACACATATACCTCATTTTTTTTTTGCACATACTTATTTTTATCACACATAAACTTAATTATTTTCCACATAAGTTATAGAAGGAGTATGGGGATATAGTTAGAGTTGTTCTTATTAACACACAAATGCTTCAATGCTGGACTGTTCAAGTATCTCTCCCGCAGTAACTGTGTTTCTGTTATTTCCCTTTCTATTCTCATTTTCTTCTCCCGTCGTTCTTTGGTCTTTTTCTCAACCCAGTTATGAAGAACAAATAATCCTTTAGTTTTGCTGGCAGCTTTTGTCTTCTCTGGACCATTCAGGGGATCTTGGGTATCTCCAGCGGGACCACAAGGACCTGTCATGATGATGTTTTCATGAGCGTCTGTCTCCTTCTGAAGGGTTTGTTGTTTGTCAGCGTTGCTCTCTGGATGGGATTTTTTCACAGGTCTCTCCTGCTTCTCTGGAGCTTCTGGCTGGACTTCATCCACTTCACTTTCACTCTCCTGCATTTCCGTGTTCTCCATCCAACAAAACATCGGTTGATTTTTTGTCATGGGCTTCGGTCTTCTGTGTCTGGGGTCCTTCAGCTCAAATGGAGAGATGAACTCCACCTCAGGCTCATCAAACTCGCTGTTATCATTCATGTCCATGAGGATGAGATCAGAATGTGATGAAGGTGCTGACAGTGATATCGCCTCGGTATATTCATACGGGATGTACGGAGATGATCCTGAAGAATGAAGACATTGAAAGAGTCACAATGTTTTTATCTCGACACAATGAACTATCTCGTCACATATGATACACTTTCTCTTACCTTCGTGCTCCGTTTTTTTGCCACTGTTCAGTTTCTTCTCTGATCTTTCACTCTCCAGCATCTCTGTGTTCTCCTCCATCCAACTAAACATGGGTTGTTTTTTCCTGATGGGCTTAGGTCTCCTTTGTCTGGTGTCCTTCAGCCCAAATGGAGAGATGATATGCACCTCATCTTCCTCTTCAATGTCCACGAGGACCAGGTGTGTAAAGAGATCAAACCGTGACGTGACCAGCGGTTCAGGCCCAGTTGGAGCTGGTGTTGGTGGACCAGCTGATATTGGCAAAGGAGATGAAGTGAGTCTTGATTTTTTTAGTTTCGTCTTGTCATACATCACTAGATTTTCTCTTACCTTCATATTTTGTCACCTCCGTCTGTTCAGGATTCCGGTCGGGTGAGGCAGATCTATGAAACCCTGATGAATGAAGAGATGGAGAGAGTCTCAAGGTTTTACCTCAACATACAAAGTGTTTGAACTGTGAAATCTTCACAAACTTTCTGTTACCTTCATGATTCATGTTTTGAGCTTCCTTCCTCAGATTCCTCCTTGAACGTCTCGTCTTTGGTCTCTCAGGTGATGAAGTTGATGGTTTAGGTGCAAATTGTCTCACCAGCGGTTCAGGCACTGATGAATGATGGGATTTAGAGAGTCACAATGTTTTTACCTCAACATACAAAGTGTTTGAACTGTGAAATCTTCATAAACTTTCTGTTACCTTCATGATTCATGTTTTGAGCTTCCTTCCTCAGATTCCTCCTCGAACGTCTCGTCTTTGGTCTCTCAGGTGATGAAGTTGATGGTTTAGGTGCAAAATGTCTCACCAGCCGTTCAGGCACTGATGAATGATGGGATTTAGAGAGTCACAATGTTTTTACCTCAGCAAAATGCACTCTTGTCACATCTTAATAAACTTTCTCTTACCTTCATGATCCGTTTTCTTGTCACCCTTCTTCAGTTTATTTGCTGAAACTATCTGCTCTGATCTCTCAGGTGATGCAGTCGCGTGTTGAGGATCAACACGTATCACCAGCGGTTTAGGCACTGATGAATGAAGAGAAAGAGAGTTTCAACGTTTTACCTCGAAATATGTAATATTGTCATGTCTTTATAGAAAAATTCTTACCTTGATGATACATGTTTTCAGCTTCCTTCCTCCGTTTCCTCCGTTTCCTCCTTGAACGTCTCACCTCTGATCTCTCAGGTGTTGCAGTTGAGGGTTGAGGATCAGAACATAAAACCAACGGTTCCAGCCTTGACGGATGACGGGATTTTAACCTCTCAGCTGTTGAAGCTGGTGGGCATGGAGCGGCTTGTATCGGTGGAGGAGATAGTGAAAGTGTCAACGTATCGATGCTCAATGGAGAAGCATCTCGGGATTCCTTCCTAGACTTCGGTGTGGAGTCATCTTGACGCTGTGCTCCTCTCTGTTCTTGCTCCTGTACAGTGTTGGTTATAACTAGTTACTGAGTAATTAGTTACTGTAATTCAATTACTTTCCCCTTGAAAAAGTAAGTGATGGATTTCTCTTAGTTTTGCTGTGATTTAATTACAGTTTCTTCTGATGTAATTGAACTAAATACAGTGTAATATATTCAATAGTCGACATGACATTAACACTAAGTTTAAGTTTTAATGTATGCTTTAATGTATCCTTCTCACATTGGTATACTTTGGTCAGTTAATAAGAATGATTGATGTAGTTATTTATTAGAAATAATTAATTTCGCCGTTCGATGTCTATCCTTGAATCACTTCTAATCAAGATTGATGTAGGATATAGAAAGTAATTAGGAATAAGTAATGAAATCTTTTTGGATGGAGTAATTTGTACGGTAATGTAATGACACTATTGAATATGTAATTAGTAATTATCACTGTTTCAGAGTAACTTACACAACACTGCTCCTGTGTTTGGTTGTATTCCGGATCTGGCGTCTCGTGGCCCAAGCATCCACAGTTCACTTGTCCCATGATGTGCAACTACACCAAACTAGCCTACTTACTTTAATACTAAACTTAAAATAAGTATTTATGCTACTTCTTTGCAAACCGCAAATGTAAAAGTAATCGCGAAAACAGACTAGTAACTCCTGCAGTCGCTCGCGCTGTCAACAAGTTTACTTTGATCTCTGACGTCATCGACAATATTAGTAACCAATGGAAACCAAAGCGATCCTTAAAAAAACAAAACATAAACCACTGAAATAAAGACATAAATTACAATAACCATTTAAATTGGAATGTTTTGTCTATTTGTAACAGCTGAAAGCATGAGTCAAACGTTTAACAAGCAGAGAACAACTAGCGACTTAATTTTTTTGAACTAAGTGCATTATTTAAACGAATCTGATCGATGAAATAAGCCGCTCGCGTTAAACATCCAAGTATCGCGAGATCACGCTGCTCCCGTTGACGCGCGATCTGCGCAGAGCAGCTGACGTGATTTACGTCTTGAGGTTTTCATTGTCGTTGATAAAAGTTCGGTGTGAGATTTATCAATAAAGTCGTAGACTCTACAAGAAGAGAAACGAATAAAACTCACATGTGAGCTCAGTCTCAGTATTATATACATTAGACGTTCAGCTCCATTCTAAAATTTACATGCAGATGTTTTGAGAGATTTCTTTTAACTCATGTGTGTCTTATTGAATATTCTCTCATGTTAGTAGCAGATGTGAGGGAGTATATATTGGTTTATAGTCTGCCTAAAGCAGCTCTAGAGTGTATTTTTTTCTGTATTTGCTTTAATATTATCTAAACTATGTTATGTCTTTATGAAGACAAGAAACTGGAAATGTAAATCCTTCTTATTCACTTTATTAATCAGCACTAACGGTCAGTTTAACATGCATGCACACGCTCAGTAATTCTTCTCACTCGTCTCTCCTTCCTATACACATCTATACAACTCAAGAAGTTTGAGTGCCATCTAGTGGTGCAATAATGTAACAACACCACAAACTATTTCTGTATTTGCTGTTATATCATTTAAACTAATGTGAAGTTTTTTCTTGAAAATGTTTATAATATATCGTGCTTGTTTTCTGTTTGTGTTTATTTCAGGTGGGTTTTGCACGAGCTGTGAACACCAGATGTCGCTCATCTCATCTACAGTCCCTGTGCCCAGTTGTTGCATAAAGCACCTAAAGATTTTCCTAAGTGATTTCCCTTCACCAAAGACAATAGGAGGATAACTTAAGTAAAACTTGAGGTATATTTAAGGGCACGCTTAAGGGAAAATTACACTCAAGGTACTTTATGCAACCGGGCCCTGGACTTCACAGGTTGAGTGCGTGTCACATGTGCAGATATATTCTTGTTATCAGTGGCGTATTGTGTGAAATATTTAATTTCCATAAACATTTACGAACAGATTTATAAAACTAAATGACATAGAGGTTTAATGTATATAAATCACAGTGAAATGTATAAGGCTTTCTCTAAATGAATTTTTGGAGGCTATTAGTCCTGAGACGGCGTTAGAGGTTGAAAGTTTAAAATCATTCCTCCTCCTTCTTCTCTCATGAGCAGGTTTTAGAGGCGACGCACCGGTTTGGGTCCGGGCAGAATTCTGAACCTTGACACCGTTTTAGCGCCCACCACCTTCATTTCTGCCATAGAAAAGTTCTTGACGGATGCAGTGCCTAGCAGACATACACAGAAGAGTAAGAGTAGAAGGATTCGATTGGCGAGTCCAACACAAATGAACTGTCTCAATGAACAAGATTAATTTGTGAGTGTATACTATAGTGTGAACTGTACCTGGGTGCTGCAGAGAATGCTATCAAAGCATGAGGTGATCTTCCCTTTGGCCTCTGTGGATCAAACCGCATGGGGTCAAACACCACTTAATATTATATGAAATCGACTATTTAATCTTTGCCGGTTTGCACGTTTTAATGCAAAGTTTTAGTGCTTGATGTGGACAAAAGTTTGGGATATGCAAATTGTTTCCAAGTTGAAACATTTCTACAACGACAAAACAGTATTTGGACATACTGCTGGTATAACATATATATACTTAATATTGTACAAATTTACAAAAATAAAAATTTTAATATTCTGATTGTTCTTTCATCTTCAGTTTGTTTGGATGGAGTTCTGCTTGTCCTCTGTAATTTGAGCCAGAAAGCCACTAGATGTAAAGCCTGCAACCTTAAGCCAAAAAACGTCCGGGAAATGTTTATGCATTGACATCAGCGGAACGCAGGAAAGAAGACCATAGGCTGGATTTGAATGGATGTCAATGGATATTGTTTGACACTTTAAGCACTGCATAGTGTAATAAAATCTGATAAATTGTAATGACAGTGATGTTATCTTGTAAATTAACTAACACAGTTATATATGTACAGGTAGAGGTATTTTTATTTAAAAGAGTTGTTTTTGGCGTTTTGCCTTTTATTGTATACAGCTTATTGATAGAGAGGACAGGAAACGGGAGAGAGAAGGGGGTGGGTTCGGAAAATGACCAAGAAACGGGAATCCAACCTGGGTCGCTCGATACGCAACCGCGCCACATGTCGGAGCACTGCCCACTAGGCTATCGGCTCCGACACAAGTAGAGATATTTTTAATTAAAAAAAAAGAAAATTAACGTCCAGGTGAAGGGAATTACGACAAAAGTAATTAAACTCAACATAAATGTTAGAAATGTTTTGCTGAAACACTTTAAAAAGACAGAATTGTAGAGCTAGACCAATTACCAGTTTTACACCATTTTCGTGTTCAGGATTTTTTGGACTGTCCTGAAATAATTTCTTGATGGAGCCAGTGAGCATGCATGGCCCCTTCCCAAACACTAGAGCCCATTAGTATCTCTTTTGAGAATTTGATAAAAAAAATTTACATTCAAATTTTGCTGAGTGGTTAAAACACAGTTTACTATCGCGTGACAAACTCTTACATAAACATATATTTGATGTTGGACTTAAAATATAATTCAGTAAAATGAATAAAGAATTTATTTATGAGAGCTTACATCTCAAAGCTAAACAGTGCAAAGATTTCTTTTTTTTATTAAGAATAATTTGTGTATTTATGTTTAACTATTAACTGCTTTATGTAAAACAATGTCAATAAATTTTCCACTAAACATATTACCAAATTTCTAATTAAAAATGATATCATGCTCACACTGTACAGACAGAGGTGAACAAGCATAATATACATAGAAGCAGAATAGTAAAATGAATTGATACAGTATACATGAAAAGGCATGGAAATTCAGTTGAACATATCAGGAAGAAAGTAGCCTAAACTATTTTTGACTTTCCATTTGTGTTTTGATGTGTGTGAAAAAGGCTACACAGAACATGTATCGCTTACAGACTTAGCATAAAAAGAGGCATATTTACATATCATTTTGACATAGTTTCATATCAGTGATCAAATGTAATTTAGATCCAGCCTAATGTGCTTCTGTAAGAGTTAGTTTGTGTGGTTGTCTGGTTTTGCTGTAGTGGAGCACCGTCTGAGGCATCTTCAGTTTCAGACTTGTGTCCTGTACTTCCAGAGAGTCCACAGAGTGCCCCTGATAATGCCTTTGCAGCAGTGCTCAACGACATGGATCGTTTACACTGTCTTGACATGCCTCGTCCCTTATGGACCCCATGCGTGAGCTCCATTAGGAAGCCAAGACTTTGAGACGGTAAGCTGAAAAATGGAAGCCCCTGAAAGAACTCAGGGAATGTCAACACCGACCCAGGAGATTGTTCTTTAACCTGGGCCAGCATAAATCGCTTGCCAGCACGGCCTTGTAAATAGTCAGCAAGAATGCAACTCAGTGACGCGTTGAAAACATCCAAGCAAGGTGATGATTGAAAGGCTTCTTTCGGTTCATATTTTTCACCTTCACCTCGACGTGCCCATTCCTTTGCCCGTTCACAGGTGGTCTGGGTCAGGACCAACACTGCCCTACCTCCACAAATTTGTACCTGGTCGAGGTGGGAGTGTAGCCAGGGAATGGGACCCAAAGTATTTATCTCTGATCGATTCCACAGGTCCGTAGATACATTAAAACCAAGAGTGGAGAGACTGGAGCTGAGGCGACAAATCAGCTCGGTGACTTCATGATCTCTGTCGGGAGGACACACCAAGAGTACCTCAACACCGCCTGCTGCCCCTGTCAGAGTACAGATATATTCATCTTTAATAGCTGATAGGACATACAAGCTATAGATTTTAATACTATAAGTTTGAACAATGATAACAAAGAACAAATAAAACGCACTGGTCATGTTGTCCACCTTCAGCCATCTGGAAATCCAACCTATTGGGTATTTAAGAAACAAAGTTTATTAACACTTCATGCCTGGAAATGAGTCAATCCCATAAAAACAAACTAATTTCACCCCAAGCAAATAATACAAATTATCCTATTGTTCATCAATTAAAACATAGGTTTTCTTACAATTGTAATACAATGACTAATATACAGCAGTGGTCAACATCTAACAATCACCTTGCATATGAAAAAAATAGGTTTTTAAATTAAATTTAAAGTCATGACAGTCTCTTGACTGTCCTCAGTGTAAAAAGATGAATGAGGGGTCAAATTTGAGAAGATACTGATAAAGCAAAAATTGTGGAGGATCTAGAGGATTGTTTTGGAGACAGTTAGTTCTCAGATCAAACAAGAAACTCTTCAACAACTATTACAAAACTTTAAAACTGTCATAAATTGTTAATTACATAGTACAGTATTAAGAATCAGATGTAAACTTTTGAACTGGCTTATATTTTTGTCTATTTAGTTATCATAATGTTACGATTAAAAGATATGTTTAATATATTTTTCATGCTGAGGATGAAATGGTGACAGATTGTTGACAGGTTTCATTTGTGTTTGGACAAAGGCATAACAACAAGGATGGCCTACAGCCCGTGTGAGTTGACAGAACTGTCCCTGGACCAATCTGGGCAGTGCTTAGTTAGTAAAACTTCTTATGTTCATGTCACGCTAGACTAGATGAGAAGAAGTAGCCCTCGCCTGATTACTGAACCGCTCCCTCTGCTGCCTCTACAGTAATTTTCTGTTTGGTAGCCATATAAGAATATACATGGTTGGCATAGCTGGGAATGCCCACAAAAACGTTGTTTCAGTTTATGCCGCGGGGAAAACGATTAATCCAATTATAATCCATTAGGGTCAATGAGTGTAGACGCTTGATCTTAGCACTTTGTAACGATTACGATTGATTTTTGCTGGGTGCAGTGTCGAAAAGTTGCTATGTGGTGTTCTGATTCTTTAATGAGTCTGATCTGGAGTGTTATTTACGGTGAAAATAAAACAAACCGGTGTAGTCTCATCACCCTGCAATGCAACCTAGGGACTTTCTAAAATGTTAATGTGAAAACCCCTTATTCATTTAGTGATTCGTTAAATTGAACCCCGAGTTATGGATAGTTCTGGAACTGATTATTATTTTACACTTTTTCGTATGGTTAGTTACCTTTCTGTCGGTCTCTCAACCTTGTGTCGAATGGATAGATGGGGTTCGCCCTTGAGAACCTATCAACTTTGAACTAGCTTAGAAAAGGCCAATGAAATTTGCGAATGAAATTTGCATGCCAGACCCCGCCCCCGGATATCCGTGTATTAAAGCGAGACGGCATGCTGCATTCATTCACCTTTTGTTCTTCCGAGCCTTCACACATGATCGACTTCTAGACTTCAATCTCTTTGCCAAATTCCTGCTGGATTCTTACTATGTGATTATCCATTTCTGTGGCGACTTCCTGTGGGCGTCTGGGCAGTTCCAGAAGTGTTCAAGTTTTTTCTCTAAAATAGCAAATTTCTCCAGCGTGGCATGTCCCGCTGTTCTCATCGGTGCAATACACTCATCGAGAAGGGGGGACGGACACGATGGCTGCCTCAAGTGTTCGGTTTCCAGCATGCTGGGGCAGCCGTTCAGTATATGTTCTGCCCGCACTGTTGGCGGTTCACGATACAGACGTTGCGTCACGGCGGCTGTGTTCCCATGGGACTCAGCCACCAACTCGTCTGCTTCCCGTTCAATGACAGCAGTGTCCCCAGATTGCCTAGAATTCGGGCCTGGCGATTATCATGTTACCCTGAGACCGGCGGTCTGGATACGTGCCCAAAGTTCCCAACACTCCCTTTCTGGACCAGGTGGTGAAATTGCAGGCGCTCCCCACCGGGGGGAAGACCCAACCCCATCTGTGTTGTATCCAATATGCGCACTGCGCCTCTACTCGGACCGCACGCAGAGCTTCAGGAGCTCTGATCAGCTCTTTGTCTGTTTTGGAGATCAGCAGAGGGGGAGGGCTGTCTCCAAACAGAGAGTAGCTCCCTTCCCATAGGTTGGTCAGTGTACTACGTAGCCTCCATTCTTTCCCCCACGAGGTGAAGAACAGGCTTTCCATCAATCACTAAGCAAGCACCTGCTTTGGGCCTGCTGGGCAGAGCAGCCCTGTCACTAAGGCCGGGTACCTTCTAAATTATCCACAAGAGCTCTAACCGGACCTTGTGCTATCGGATGTTTTAACTCCCTCAGTTGGGCGGTTCCGTCTGAGGTATCCTCATGATTGGTTCCCACATTGGTAACCCATGACCTTCCCTTGCGGTTAATTACTTCAGTCCGCATATTTTTGGTCTCATCGCCCTGACGATGAGACCATGCTGGTGTCTCCACTAACTCCTCCCGATGGTAGGAAGGTGTATGAATGCAGCACGCTGTCTCCCTTTTATACCCGGATATCCGGGGGTGTAGTCCGGTATGCAAATTTAATTCGCCAATTTCATTGGCCTTTTCTAAGCTAGACGAAGTTGATAGGTTCTCAAGGGCGAACCCCATCTGTCGGTTCGATACAAGGTCTCGTTCCCTCCATCAGAGAACTGAGGTTACATCCGTAACCAAGACGTTTGGTAGTTATAATATTAAGATCGCTAAATCATAAATCATTTAAAGTGGCCAATGTGAAATATTAATGCTAACAGGGCTATTAGGATTGTTTTCACCCACGCCGACTCCGCGCAAGGCCACGCCCCCAGCTATGACACGACACCGTCCAAGTCTAATGCCAAACAGGCATTGTGGTGTGTTGTTTTGTTAGCACATATAAGACTTACTTTACCTGATTCTCTGGAATACTGTCTTTTGGATTATCTTTTTACCTGTTTGCTGGTTAGACTGATTTTTGTGTTTTTGACGTCTTATTCATGCCTTATGATTTGGACTGTTGTTCTGTTCTTAATAAAACTTCTGCAAATGGATTTTAACACAGCGTCAGGCTCACCCTCATTACAGTTCATTCATTATTTACATGCGTATTTAAGGCTGAAGGACAGAATCAATCATTATGTTTTATTGGGGCGTCTTGTATTGCCTTCTCATTAGGGCAGTAAATCACTTTCCCGCTTATTCTCCTTCACAACTCCGTCCTGATGGAACATTCTTCCACACTCAGTCCAGTCAACCACATCTCTCACAACATTAAACAACTACTTCAAACCTATCTCTTCTGTGAATACTTGACAGGTAAATGATTAAAAAAAACACTAACCCTCTTTCTCTCTCTCAACAGGTATTGTTCTGGCTTTTGTGGAAACTAGTAACTTGGTATTAGCACGTATTGTATTATTGCCCCTGTATGACACATCGCTGAATTGCTTCCTAGACTCTCTGTAAGTCGCTTTTGAAAAAACAGTCTTCTAAATGACAAAATGTAAATGTATGTTGTTTTAAATGTTGTTCTTCTGATCTAAATATAGCCATGGTAACAAAATTTACCTGCCGTTATTGAGATTGGTAAATGGCGACATGGTCTGCGGTCAAATCAATTTGTGTAGGGATATCTGAACTGTGAAATTGATCACGGTAACAAGCAACTTATTTCCTTTACAATGTGTGTTAGAGGGCTACTTGTTAAATACAAGACGAAAATACATTCAAATTTAAACCATCATGCATTATTTCTCCTTTTACTTTGCGTTTAACTTTAGTTAACTCATTGAACTGTTATGGTTAAATTAGATATTAATCCTTTTTTTGGTTGCAGTCAATTTCACCTTTGTTATACAGTTTCACCCTAACCAGTCACAGAATAGCCTTACATAACCAAACATACATTACTGTCGTAAAAATCTAAATATTTTAATTGGTTCAATTATTCTTTTTATGATTTAATGGTAAACTAAACAAGAAACAGAAGTTGTCATAAAAAGGTAATTAAATAGTCAAATGTAAAATAACACTGCATAATCTTCACTTTAAATTAAGTTTACATTAGTCTATCTGTCACTTTAAGAGATAATAAATGGATCAGTATACTGTTACACATTTTATTTTGAACTGTTTATATGGGCAAAACTGTTGCTTAGAGGTACGAGTTATAGCATGAGATGGATCAAATGACCTAAAAATACCTTTTTTTTATAAAATATTTTCACCAGATCGACGGGGACAAGGGTAACAACTATTATTTTTTCTAACTTTCTTTATGTTAGGCCAGGAAGACTTAATATAGCGATAATTATTAAGACATTTTTGCGATTGCGATAACACAATATCAATAATATTGTTAAGTCACTATAAATCCTATCTTTCCAAATGTTCTAACAAAACATACCAGGAATGGTCATGTGACTTTTGTGTACGCCATATAAAAAAGTGTCTCTATTGCAGTTTTGCGAAATATGCTTTTATCGTATTGCATGAAAAATCACCTCATACAAGCACATTTTGGGATACATTGGAGTTTTACTGAATTGACGTGTTTCATTGGGCGTGTTTTCAATTTCAATTTGAGTTCACATTTTCAAGTGTTCTACCTCAAGTTAGGCCATGTTCAGACTTGAATTCTTTTTCATAGCTTCTAGCGTCTGTTTTACATTATAATCCTACGGGTCAAACCGTATTTTCAAAATATGTCTTTTAAACGCGAGCGCCGGCGTCTTTTTCTGCAGCTCAGGGCATCTTTTTAAGTTAAAATTTTTTCCTTTTCACCGCTTACTAATGACAAGCGAGTAGTGTTTCATTTCCATAACAACATGCGAGGGAGGTGATTGGTCAAGCAGCATCAAGTTTAAAAAAATTAAATGGTGGCCGAAACCCCAGTTGGAGCATAGTTTTGTATAAATGTAAGTTGAACTTTCACTTTCAATAACTTTTGATTGCATTTCTATTGAGAAATTAGTATCGTAGTTTTTAAATATGTGATTAGTTATTGCAAATACGCTCTCTGTTTATAATTCAGATTGACTTACGTTACACTGCCTATCTGATCTCTAGGCTGCCTTTTTGCACAGAGACAGCCTCTGAAGTCATGGCGTTCGGCTGCTATTTGTAACCAAACGCAGCCTGTGGTTTTTTACTAAAAAAGCGCTTTTGTCAACTTTTTCTCGTCAAGTGTGATCATGGCCTCATTTTTCAACTAAGTGTGCCCAGCTCGATGGCGATGCTGAGCTTTGAAGAAACGCAGAATGCTTGAACTGAGCGTCCAAAAATCCTCTAGCTGTAATGTTACAGTTTTGCAGTTGTGCAGCTATATTAATATATTTTGTGTATTTTGTGATAAATTGTGTAATATTCAGCTCATAATGATAATCTTATAGTCATGCCTAATATTAATTTAGATGTTCGAATGTAAGATGAGATATAAAAGACATTAACATTTCAACGCTGTGAGGAGATAACATTTGAACACTGTTGTGTCTGTGTTTCTTCTGGGCAAATTGAATTCAACCATCAGTTTTCACATTCAAACTTAATAGATGTTTTATTTCATTTAATATTATTATGTTTTCTAAAATAAGTTTTTTTGGTGGTGAGGCTAACTACAAATATCAAATGCATATCGGGTCTGGTATGAATGGGCCAGCAAAAAAAATGTTTTGTTAAAACTTGTTTGTGTGTCATTCTCACTTTTAAGTGTACCCTGAAATGCGTGGGCTCCCAGCACAGACAGACACACGAGCAACACACACAGAAGTAACAGGAAACTCCAACGTGCTCTCTTCACTGCAGAGGTGGGAGAAAAGAGATTAGAAAGAACAAAGTGCGCCAATAAATGATGACAAAATCTGAACTGAATCATGGCCTAGTAAGCACATTAGACACTGCAAAATAAGAAAACTAAAATTGCTCATTAATGAGAAATAATGGGTATGAGTTCTTGCCTTCAAATGGGCACACTGGACCCAGATAACCAGCAATTCCCCTCACCTTGACCTGGAGAACATACACAATGCTGTCACATTCCCAAAGCATGCATGCTGTTAACCGTTTGAAAAAATACACAAAACATCATTACCTGTACACATAATGAAGAACTATGTTCAACTTGCGAAAACTCTCCTTGTAATTGCTGCAAAAGAAAAAAGTTGGAAAAGAAATCAATCTGATGCGTTTCAAATCAATGGGAATTCTTTATATGGTGTTTCTGCACCATTATTTTTCTAAGCAATCTAACTTATAACTTGGACTGACATTACCCAACCCATCTAAAATGCAAAAACGGGGATGGCATTCCCTAGGAGTCACATGCAGGGGTTAAACAAAATAATATGAACACCTTGTTACAGGGTTTAATGCTATTTTTACGGGCTACTGTGAAAAAGTCTGATTTCCACAGAGGACATTTCACACCCAGACTGTTTCAAGAGCAACAGTCATGAAAGCTTCTCTACTTCAACTTTTTGTAATAGACGAATAGTCCAACAGTTCACTGGAGCATAATATGGTATATACAGTATAGATTCATGTAATTGTGCCCGTAATATCCATCTATAGAAGCTTGATGAGAGATTCCTACCCAGTGCCCAGCGTCCGTTCTTATCCATTTGTCCTTGCGTCTAATCCGTTTCTGGTATTTGTGTGCATGATGCATGTCGTTTATTTGGTTGCAGCTGCTGTCGACACTTGAGCCTTTCCTGCAAAGCCAAAGTTCAGTCTCTAGCCGGCACGGAGAGGTAAGGTTCCAGATCAGAGCTGTTCTGTCACTTTCCACAGAGTTATGAAGTTTAATTGCTGACACAGACACTGATACATTGGAGTCTATAACAACGAATGACAGAAAAAGATATGAAACAGTGGCACACATGCTGTCGTTGAGGTTAAATCATCTATTTGGCATCTATTTTACATTTTATACATTACATTTTATACAGAAATATACTGTTAAAATTTCTAGTTGATCTAGTTAAGCTCAAAGTTACTGTCAAAGTTAGTAATAGTAAACCGGTAATCAGCTTGTATCCATAGACATAAATATGGTCAAAACAGCAACAACTATTGAAAGGAAATGGCATACCTGTTTCATTCAAAAATGGACAGTGCACTTTTCGAGGAAAGTTACCCCAAATCTATGCAAACATAAAGGAAAATATGTGTCAGTTAAATGGAGCAAATGTAACATGAACAACAATTTTATTTATATTATTTATTATAAATATTTTATATTTATATTGACCATCTTGCTTAAAATGTTTATGCTTAAGTACCCATAATGTGAAGACCATTAATTGTAAAATGCGAACATTGTAGTATACTAAGTTGTTGCAATCTGACTTCTACACATTTTTTTGTTTACATGACCTTGAATGTGCTTATTGTCTATTTTAAATTTCAGAAATTCATTTATTACCTCAAAGCACAGACAGGGGGCAACAGAGCTGCGTGAAATCTCAAACTCCTGGCTTGCATCATTCTTCATGTTTTATGAATGAAGAAAAATAATAAATTAAAATCACAAAACTAGACAAATTAATAAATTATGAACGAAGTTGTTTTGAAGACGTACCCATTCCACCTTTAAACACTTTCCGTCTCTTTCCAGTTTTTGACAAGCCTGGAATTTTTGGAATCTCTCTTCATGTGCATTTTCCACATACAGCATTATCGCTCCTGTTACGGGATCAGTTCTTCTACCCAACCTGGGAGCATCTGAAGAGTATGAAGTTAGAGGCTATAATCGATTTAAATTTGTCCTACCTGAATCAATTCAAATTAATTTGAATTGGGGGATGAGATCTGTTTGGTTACTGGCATTCTTCCAAATATTTTTCTTTGTTTTAAGCAGACCAAAGACATTTATACATGTTTAGAACATTATGAGAGTGAGTAAATTTGGTGAACTGTCCCTTTAATTTAGGACTACAGGATGAAATTGAGCAAAACTCTGTAACTCGTGTCCTGTGCATGAGAAAATGACAGTAATTGCTGTGAGTTGTGTGCTGGGCAAATAATTAACCTTGTTTACTAATTTTATAGTTCTTTTATTAAGGTTATAATATTATAGTCTTCTGTTTTCCTGTGTAAAGTGATGGTACATAAATGATCAGAGAATTTTGACCAACTTACCTTTACAGAACACAACATCTCCCTCCATCGAACACACTGAAAAAGAAAGGAGTGGGTAGCTTCTATCAATGATTATTTGCATTAAATCTGACATAATTACAAGAAAGATTCAAATAATTGAGTATTAACCTTCTTCTTTTGAAGGTGTTAATATAGTGACTTGTTTAGTAGAGTTTGTGAAGAAAGAATAGACTGTGAGTGGGCTGCCGAGGTCTACCTCCCTTATCCTTACTACTAAAGACATCCACACCTACAACACACATGTGCAAAGTAAAAACAATGTTTAAAAACTAAAACTGTGGAAAAAGGAAATCTTACAATACAAGCTTTAAATGCTTAAAAAAATTCTTAATTTGTTACATAGAAGTTGACTGTACATTTTTCAAAATATGAGATACAGTATGTGGTTGCCATGGCTGTAAAAATCATGCAGATTTAAAATCCGGACAAATGGGACAGCCTTTCGTTAATGTCATGTGTTAGTTTGGCGTATATAATGTATGAGTTTACACAACAACAAATATGATTTCATAATAATTCACACATATAACTATTATTGCAAACGCACAGCCAGCTTGCTCTTGAGTGTTCATGGACCGGCTTTCATGGCTACCAGATCTGTGTAACAAAATCAATCATCTCTACCCTAATGTCCCAAGTTAAATAAAAGAACTTAACTCTCAGAAAGTCATTTTGGGATGAACAACTAAATAACAGAATTCCTCCATTATTAACCTGCGGAAAAAACCCCACAGCAACAGTTTAAATTCCACTTGAATACCGCAGACTTGGCAACACATACCGTATCGCAACGTTCCGATATGACATACAACCTACGCATAGCCGCCTATAGAAACAGCTGCGGCATCTAGTTATATATATATATATATATTTGGGCAGAAACATAAGTCATTCCTTTCATATTATAATGGATGAATCTTGTAGAAATATTTGTTACCTGTAGTGTATTGCCACCATCAAACACTGAAGAGGACAACGTGAAGTGTAAAATTTTGGATTTTGACAGCGAAGGGTTTGTGTAACATACACAAACAGTGGCAGTAGTGTTATCTTCATCTTCATAAAGAACCCTTCTGTGTGCTTTCTCAAGGATGTCCGCCGCTTTATCATCACCACTAACATCACCTGCTTGTTCAACACCCACTGCATCTAATCAATCAATCAATCAATCAGTCAGTCAATATTCCTCATGACATAATCTAAATATGCAGACTTCAGAAATAATAATGCCCATAATCCCACTGTGCAGAAGACATACCTCTGACTGTTATATTCACCAAAAGTTTCAAGCACAAACTCCAGGTTTTCTCCTTCGTTTGGCAGAGCACCACGTACGCTTTCAGACCACACACAAATACATTCTCATCATGACCAATGCAAGCTCCTTACACAAAAAGACAAAATGCCATGAGTGTACAGTTGGTCATGCACAGTAAATATTGAAAATAGAAATATAAAAAATGAACAAGTGAAGTAATTGGTATTTGCCAAACAGTAATTTACTCTGTGTTTTCTTACCTGGTTTAACTTCACAGTCAATTATACCCTACAGAGAAAAACAATGGATCAAATGTGTATAAAATGCACTCAACACACACAGTTCATGTAAAAAAAATCATAACATACATCAGAACAGCTTTTGTGAAATGATTTTGAAAAAAGCATGCTCAAGTCATATACTTCAGTCTATTCTCAGAACCACCCAATCTTTTCCTTTGATAGTTTAGTGACGCTCTTCAGAGAATGATATGACATTTTAAAATCTAGCCCAGAATTCAAAATCATAATTTACACCAATCATCCTGTTCAAAGTTAGCATACACCTGTTTTTTAGGTGCGTCACCTTCAGCATCTGTATTTCTTTATACAGTAGTGAACGATTCTCTCAGTTGTCCTCAGAATGACACTTCAATATTATACTGTGTGCTGTTAAAGCAGAGCTTGGGGATTTGTACCTGGAGGGCATGTTAATATCTAATAACAAACAAGAGACGTAAGAAAACAACTATCACAAAAAAGGAAAGTCATTTATCATTCAGGTAACAACACAAAGTATCAAGAATCATGTAGGCCTGGGTTAACTGGCTCAGTTATCATAGTGTCTTTCATCTGTCATGCTAAACTTAAATAAGCTTTTGCATATTTATTATATGTATTATTTCATTAATCATGTATGATAAAATATTATTTATTGTTACTACTGTAGGTCAAAATTGAATTATTTTGAGATCTCCAATGCTTTCAAAATATTTACTTAAAAAAATAAAAATATTTAAACTTAGTTCAACTAAACTTGGCTCTGTATAGTAGGCTTTATGAGAAATGTTTTTATTGCTCTTATACTTTTTTTTGTCCTAATAATTGACCCAATTGCTTCCATTGTTTACCCAACTTGTAAGTCGCTTTGGATAAAGGCGTCTGCTAAATGACTTAATGTAAATGTACTCCTTTAGAATTTTTTTTACTATTTTTTATTTATTGTGATATTTACATATTTTAATGACAGTATATTTATAAAACAAAAATGAATCATTTTATTTATGGAAATAAACCAAAATAGTACAACTTTTGCTAATGTGATTGTATCGAACAAGTATTTACTTAAATATTATTACATGTAAAGTATTTGTATCAATACTGTGTGCCTTTTACCCCATGCTGGTGAGCTTTTTAAAACTGTATGTGGGGCAAAAGATTTTTAAACAAAATCAACCACTTAAAATGTATTTTCTCACACAATCTGTATCTCCATAAATGTTTAATACCAAGATTTATATATTGTTCTTCAATCATACATTATGGGTGTAGTGAAAAGCAAATTTGTAAAATATGTCTGTGTATTTTTCATTTGTGAAAGCCAACACTGTGTCATCAAAGTTTAATGTGGCAGATTGTTTTAAGATAAAAGTCTGTTGCTTTTGCGTGAAAACAAACATTGAGTGGCTTCAGGCTTTAAATGTGAGTGCATGCGTGCACTCATGGGTGAAAACACACAAAACAAGCACATTTGCACCTCTGTGAAGCACACAGAACTTGTTAAAACTGCCGCTGAGATAACCATCAAAACATACACACCTTCACTATAACTGACGCACAACACACCTACTGTATACTGCACCACAGAACACAACCAAATTCCTAGTAACCAACTTAGGGAGCTCCATGTAGAAACTTGCCTGAGGTGGAAACTCTTTTGAAACGATACTAAATGCTAGCAAACAAGATTGAAAATATACGCTTTTAAAGGAAACTTAAACTGTTTTTCCAACTAAACAAGAAATCCATACATTTAAAAAAAAGATTTCTCATGGTCTTACCTGTCCACAGGTGAGAGCGTGCTCTTCGCTAAGACTGACTCTTTCCAGGACCTCAGTGAAGATATACAGTGGCAGAGAGAACAGCACCAGCGTTTGAATCATGTCCCCATATACTGTACACAAATCCTGTTCCCAATGAAAACTAAGAGTGCAACTCTTCCCTTCACTATGAGCGCTCTGTTCTACGTTTTACACAATGAGACAGGAGGGAGAAAGAGAGCAAGATAGAGCAAGAAGAGAGAGAGAGAGAGAGAGAGGGAGGGGGGAGAAAATACAGTGAGTACAATTTTTGGGTAATGCATAATTCTGGATGTAGATTTGTGTCATTTGTTAATTTTGATGAACTTCTTATTGTACTCAAATGTACCAATGTGAAAGACTGACAGCAGGATAACAAATAGAGGTTATCACATAAAAAATACTTTTTGAACTTTTCCTAGATGCATGAAATATTACTGTTGTAAGGGTTAAAAATAAATGTGAACTTGTTTTCTTTGCAGTATTTAAAGTGTACACATAAAGAGCAAACACTAAATTAAGTAGTAGTTCACAGAATAAAAATAATAGTTTTACCTAAACACACACACACACACACAATTGTTGTGTTTCTTTTGAATGGTAGTAGCCTACAGCGATGAGTGGTTGAGTGGCTAAATTTGCATAACCCTGTTTTTTACAAGGTATTTTATTTAGTACTGCACTTCAGAAACTAAATCATTTATTTATTTCACCCTTAACAGTAGAAGTATTATTCATGTTTTTGGGAGATTTATTACCAATTGTATATCCATGATTGTTCAATAAATACCATGTTTAATTTGTGAGCATTATTTAACCCATTGATTTTGTTTTAATTGTACTAAAACCATGGTCAATAGCAATTAAATCTATGTTTTAACCCCCCTTTCAAGGTTTATACTTTAGACAAAATCATTTGTATTAATCCTGCTATTATTTTATTTTGTAAAATATACAGATGTGTAAATATCTGTGTGTATAAATGATGAAGAATGAATACCTAATCATGACAGTTCTACAGTACATTAAAAACAAAATACATTTTCTAAATAATCGTTTTTTCAGATAAACATCTGCATTACGCACATGTTATATACTGAGTAATAGCTCTACCTGTATTAAAATGTATTTACAATATTGTAATAAAATATTCCAATATAAATACTAAAAGAATATGATAGTTTATAGTTTGGTTGAGTTAGAAAAGGTAAACAACTTACCAACTGATGGCGCAGAAGTCTGTGGGATGAGGCGTATGGTGATATACTGCATCTACTGTATGTCGCAGCGGGTTTACACAGGAACTGTTTAGAATAACAAATATCTGAAACCATCACATCACTGTAAATAATGAAAGAGTACCAGACAACTGTTTTTTTTTAACATAAATAAATAATAATTTCACGTAACAGCAGGGCTGCACATTATTTGATTATGATTATGTTTTTAATATAAATCCATATTAGATCTGTTATTGTTATTTTCTATAATTATAGGGGGTCAAGCCCCAAAGGGCAGCCCATAGAAACGTACATGGGAAAGTTAAGAAAACGTGTTATCATGACATATTTGGAGTCTCTAACTCCATCCCTCTAGCGCCAAAAAAATGTTTAAAAGATTTATACATTTTGTCTATAATAACCGTAAGTTGTAGAAACAACATTTTTCTATGAAAAACCAATTTTTTCAAATTCCTCCCAGACCGTTTGTCTGATTTGCACAAAATTTGGTATGTATATGTTGTATATATTGGAAAATGGATTTGATGCTTATCTTCATCAAACTTTTGTGTACTGACATGAAACTTGGTATATGCCATCAAGGTCTGGACCTGAGGTAACGTACACAGTTTCTGCACAGCACCACCTAGTGGTCCAGAGCTTTGATAAATAGAAAACATTTGCTTCTGACGTTTGATAGCTTTGGTCTAAAATCATGAGAGTGGTCTCCTTAGATTCTGTCTGTTTCTCTGTCTTTTGGACTTTTAATTTGTTTTCCTGAGTTCCTGCTTCCCCAATGTCATTTTGTAGTTCTTTGTAGTTTCTTGATTAATAACCTTCTTGGACATTGCCCATTATTCAAGTTTTCCGGACCGCCTCTGCACCACTGTCCTAGCCCTGTTCCCATACACGGGCTTGGCCCTCATCCTGCCCCGTTCCGCCTCCGATCCACCAACCTCCTGGACTGTCATTTTAGGGTGTTTGGGATCAATATGGCCGCTCTATTGACGGAAGTCCTAGCACCCAGTAAAATGAGCCAATCGTCAATAAATAAAGACTGTGCGCTGGTGCAGTAGATGAGGCGACGTCGAAAAGGTGATTTGTTCAGGGCAATTTAAGTTTCCCAATCCAAAGTTATGAAATATGCTGTGAAAGAATGTAAACTTCTCACGTCCCCTTGTCTAAATAAAATTCTACGGTTGAAGAGTCTAGTCGACGGAACACACAGAGTTTCAGGCCTGGAGACAGAGTTTGACACAGACACAAGTGCTTGTTCAATCAGAGTCCAAAGTTTATTGTATTAAGGACTACTACTTATAAGCTTGCATCAGGAGGCGTCATATAAAACCACCAAAGCAGTGGAAAATCACCAGACTTTATGTTTAGTCTTATTCCTCCTGATCAATCAGATATGATTACATATTTAATATTACAATAACAAAACAATTGTCCCTTGACATTATTAGGAACCTTGAGATGGAGAACAACAGATTCTTATATCAACATAAGACAGCATAAGACATGATACAACTTTCAACGAGGTTAAACAACAAGAAAGTAAGGAGCAAATATTATGAATAGGGGATAATAACTAGAGAATAGAGAATAATAAGATAAAGGAATGAATACATATGATGAATATTGGAATAAACACAGATGCAGTATTTGTGGGGAACAGGACGAAATCCAGATTCTCACAATGGCCACTTTCAGACCAACGGTCTTACAAGCTGTCCTGTGTCCCGGTTATCCAATGTCCCCATCCCCCGGCTAGGCTGTCCAACCATTGAAACCATGTTGCATCTACCGGTGTGGGTTCACGAACTGATTCTCTCATGTGCTTCACAACGTCAGTGACATTGTCTTCATAATCTGGAATTGAAAAACAACAAGATACTCCTAGCATTTTGCACACCCCTCCTTTCTCTGCTGTTAATATATCCAAAGCAAGTCTATGTTGCACGACGGCAACTCTCATTTTCTTTAACTCTTTCTTTTATTTCCCTCATCGCTGGTGGTTCTATTTTAATTTGAACTTCCTGATAACGGTCTTTACCTAATAAGGCCCACACGCAGTAGTAAATTTCTTCATCTTGAAATGTAACCTCTTTTATGGTAACATTCATTACCCCTGCATAACTTTCCTTATGGTCTGGACCAGGAAGCGAAGGAAGAGACCCTATAGGAATGGTCTTTGCCTTACCACAATATACACAACGTTTTCCATCCCACATTACTCTGTGTTGTAACTTTACAATCTTTATTTCAAACCTGGGGTCGGTGCCTAGGGCTTCAGGGCCATGATACGCTATCACCTCTGACCACCTACAAGACCCCTTGCATATATACAGACTCTCTCCGAATTGTTCCCTAACTGCTTCTGTATTGCCAGCTGCTCCCATGGTTAAAGATATTGGGTCACAAAGGAAGCTCGCGCTGCTGCCTGCCCTAAGAGTGACCTTGATCGTCTCTTTATCAGGGAAACTTTCATCTACTTCTCGTTTTGGCCGTGTGGCGAGAGTTTCATTTCTCTCTACTTTTCTTTCTTGATTTAGGATTATACCAATGATTATTATACTTATTAGTGTTAGAATAATCGTTGTTCCACGCAGTCCACACATACCTGGCTGCCTGAACGGGTGCCACGGCCTGTTAGGTTCTATCATTGTGAATGTGGGCAATCTCTTTTGCTTACAACTAATTCCCCCCTTCTAGCCTGAAAGCATACAGAATTAGGCTACCTGGTATTGGACGTTGCAGCACCACTCTAGTTGGGTCAGGGGCAATTCCTATGGTCGTTTTTTCTGCGTTAAGAAGATCTGGGCCGAACACAATAAGGGCTTCCGCTAGTGTGCACGCAGTGTAGGAATTGATATCTAAGAATTCCATAGGAAACTGTTGGAATAACACCTTTTATTTCAATTTGGCCCTTAATGCACCTCAGGGGAAGCGGAGTCAGCACTGTTGGCTCAATGGGCCTCCTATCTTCTTGCTTTGGGTGGCCCCCACCTCACAAAAGGTAGTTCTGTCCTCAGCTTAGTCAGTGCTTTCTCTACCCTGAGATGTAGTAAGGTGAATCCCCTGTGGAGATTCTATGTTAAATTGGAGCTTGCCTGCTCTCCTGAAGAACACAACTTCAGTCTGGAAGCGTGTATCCACTGTGGCTGATAGTCCGTCAGAACTCCTGTCCGTGTGACGGCAATCACAGTTGCTGGTCCGTGGTACTTTGGTTCTCCAACCTTTGTTTGCTTCAGACTCCTCACAAGAACTTGTTGTCCTGGAACAAAGTTATGAATAGGGCTTTCTGAGGGAAGAGGAAGGCACAAAGAAACATCAGCACATATCGAATTTAACTTTTCGACTAGGGAGGTCACGTAGTCTTCCTGGATCACCTGAAGATCACCTAAACAAGAAATCCCAGACCGGCCTTTGACCCACGGGGTCGGGAAAGGTCTACCCATTAGTACCTCGAACGGTGAAATTTTTTTTTGTCGTGGAAGATGGAGTCATTCTTATTTCTGCCAAGACTGCAGGCAATAAATCAACCCACTTTCTTCCTGTATCGAGTACAGCTTTTGTTAGTCGTGTTTTCAGTGTTCGATTACATCTCTCCACGACTGCTGCACTTTGCGGATGGTACGGAATATTAAAATGCCAATCAATAAACAAGGCTTTTGCTAAGAGCTGTGTTACCTTTGACGTGAAACTCGTCCCGTTGTCCGATTCCAATATGTTCTAGCATCTTCCTTTGCTGGTGTGAGATAACCCATGGTAATGTCTAATTAGGATAATTAACCCTAATTTCGGTAGTGCTATTCTTGACCTTTACTATGGCCACTTCGAGCGGAAGCTGAACTGCTTCAGTTAACTGTCCTATCAGATTTGCATGTGCTATTGGCTTTCCATCAGCAATTTTAAAACTTCTCGCTTCCCACATTCTGGCATAATGGTGAAGAACACTCCACGCATACTTGGAGTCTGTATAAATTGTTACTCTCTTTCCTGTCATCAGCTCACAGGCCCGTATTAATGCTATCAACTCTGCAGCTTGGGCCGAATTGTAATCTAGAGCTAAAGCTTCTTTTACCTCTCCTGACTCGGAAACCACAGCATAGCCACAGAGGTAGACACCGGCTTGAACAAGACCCATCAACATAAATATGTTCTCCCCCCTCTAGGGGCGTATCCAACAGATCGAACCTAGAATAGTAAGAGGTGGTCAGTTCAACGATGCAATCATGTTCAACATCAAAATCTGCCATGTCTTCCATACCCAAAATACCCAGCAAAGCGGGATTAATGTTTGCTGTTGTTTGGGTGCTAAGATTTTTCGTTGCCAACAGAGTAGCCTCATAACCTGAGCGTCGTTGCGCTGTCATGTGTTGTGTTTGCATGTTGTGCAAGATTACCCCAACCTGATGGGATGCATATAATATTAAAGGGTGTGACAGCACAGTTTTCTCAGCTATCTGTACAATCAGAGCCGCTGCAGCCACCGCACGAAGACATGCTGGCATACCTGTGACTATGTTATCTAACTTTTTAGACAGATATGCAACTGGCCTATATGTTGAGCCATTAATTTGCAATAGGACACCCAGACCTACACCCTCTGTCTCCCTAACATGCAAGTGAAAAGGTTTTGTGTAGTCCGGCAGGCCCAATGCTGGTGCTGTCGTGATGGCTGCCTTCAAAACATTGAAATGTTCATCAGCTTCCGCAGTCCACTCCAATGCTGTGTTTGGCGGAGCTTTGTGATCGATCAGACCCCTCAGGTGCCTATCGTGAATCGCACAGTCAGGTATCCATTGTCTACAATAGTTAATTAGTCCCAGAAAGCTTTGTAGCTGCTGCACTGTTCGTGGGGACTTAACCTTTCTGATCAGCTGGACCCTATCTGTGGATATTGCTCTGAGACCCTGCATCAGCACATGTCCCAAATAGGTTACCTTAGTTTTGACCCATTGCAGTTTCTCTTTCGAAGCTTTGAAACCTGTTTCGGCAAGTACATTGCAAACAATTATAGATGCTTTTTCACAGTCCTCCTCAGTCTCCCCCGTCACGAGTATGTCATCTGCAAACTGAAGCACACACACTGTTGAAGGCATATCATTCATTTTGGCCAAAGTTCTGTGCACTGCTGCAGAAAAGACAGCGGGTGAGTCTACATAGCCCTGAACAAGGCATTTCCACGAATATTGCTGCCCCTTAAATGTAAATGCTAACAAAGGCTGAGTATCTGGGTGTACAGGTACAGAGAAAAAAGCTGCACACAAATCAATTACTGTGAAATACTTGTGCGAATGTGGCACTGAATTCATAACAGTCAAAACATCAGGCACAATCGGTGCGAGTGGTATGATTAACTGGTTAACTGCTCTTAAATCTTGAGTTAATCTCCAAGTTTTCCCATCATTTTCATAACAGGATTAATTGGTGTGTTATATGGTGAGTGTGTTTGTTCGAGGACACCCTGCTTGACAAAATTTTCAATCAAATGTTGAATGCCTTGTTCCTTATCTTTAGACAAAGGGTATTGTTTAATGTAGACAGGTTTGTTTGTTTTGAGTTTTTGCCCGATAAGGTTCCATATCAATGAAACCAGTTTCATCCCTGAACTGAGACCATAACAAAGGGTTAATCATGGTGTCCACCCTTGTAGGCTTGCTGCTGCCGGAGGCAGATACCCTTTAGTCGCTTATCAGCCCACTTGTAGGCAGAGGATCGACGGATGCCTGTAAACTAGACAGAAAGGAAAAAACAACCTTGTTTTCAGTAAACTTAATATCCACCTAATTTATGCATCATATCACGACCTAAAAGATTTACTGGAGGACCCGTGTTCTCATGTTTGCTCTGTGGTGTGTGCTGTTGTGTGTGCGTCTCACCAGAAGTCAGCTTGCGCAGCTGTCTGCAATCTCATTGTAATGGCCCCTCCTTCCGCAATGAAAGGAGATTATTTCTGACTTCTTCCTTTGGCTAGGATGCGGGAATTGCGGATTTACAGACGTTTCTTCAATGTTCCTTTTTCCTGGATAGCCTATAAACATGGCATTCTCTAAAGTCATATCATGCAAGTTTGAAGTCGTTATTCTGATCAATTGCGCTTGCTTATGATTCATGTTATTTAACAGAGTGCTAAAAAAAACAAAGGCTTTATGTCATTATTTAATGGCAATTTAGAATCTTCAATCCATGCTTTCTTAAAACGCACAAAAATTGAGCTGCTGAGTCTCTCTTGCTGCCTGTTTCAAAAGATAAGACCTGTTGACTCCCTAGACATTTATCAAGAAACACTCTTATCTGTCCAAAAAAATATTTCAACATCTTTAAAAGTTTCCAAAACAACGCATGTGGGTTTGCAAAATGGACACATATTTACCCGCTTCCTGTGGAGAAGGCAAACTTTTACAGATATCCTCCATATCAGACATTCTTAGAGGTCTCTCATTTAGCGTGTTCCCAGCTCTCACTCAAACCATTGAATTTTGAGAGTTTGTAGTTACATTAGGTTTATCAATTAACTTTTCCGGTTTTATCTCTTTTGGTTTTATCGGCAGTGATGGTGCAGAGGGAGAAGTCTGTGTCTGGCAAGGGTTTGTGTATCCCGGCGGCCTTTCTAATGGCCACCGGTTTTGATTTGCATACAATAATTTTAGTTTTTTCCGGGCCTTCATCCCAAACTTTTTTCATATCTTTCCATACTGTATAAACTTTATTCATGTATGGATAATCCCATGTTGGGTCTCCCCAACCTCCATTTGACATACCCCCTGCCAGTAACATACACTCATCAGAAAATGAACCTTCCCTCGGATAGGGCATATCAATTTTCGGTTTTATTCCCTCCGACCATCCTGCGATATTGCTAACATATGGATCTGTATAAAATCCCTGATTATTTCTGTAAATAAATGCGACTGGCGTTTCGCCCGGCAGTGGCCTTGAAATAGAATTCCCCATCTTACACTTTCAAACCCGGCGGTGATAAAACAGTACAGTACAGACAAAACAAAGATAAACCCTCGTGTTCAATCGACCAACCGTTTCACCAGTATATTGCGATCAGAGGTGGATATTAAATTCACCGTCCTGATAACAATATCTTAATATATCATGCAGTAACCGTGCAGTATATTTTCAATTTTAACTGTAATAATGTTATCTTTTAGAATAACCATTAAACAGATTTTATTTCTTTTTATTTTTTGTGAGTAACAAAGCCTCCTCAAAGCTAACACTTCGATCCTAAATTACAGTGTGATCAAGACTGTATTAACCATTCATATTCAGTGCGTTAATAATTATTTTACTAATTACTGTTGCCAGCCTCATTGGTACAACAATAGGAAGTGAATCCCACTAACTTGAATTGAAACCTATTCATATCCGTTAATGATTATTTTACTAATCACTGTTGCCAGCCTCATTGGTACAACAATAGGAGAATCAACTCCCACTAACATGAATTTAAAACACACAAGAATCCTACAGGGTAAGCGTTAGATTTCTGTAAGTCATAAAAAACTGTATAGAAACACACTTACCCCCTTTAATGTAGGTCTGTGAACCGATCGTCAGTGCGCCTCAGGCCTTTGTTCTCCTTGGTTCTAAGAGAGAAGAGTCTCCCCCCTCTCGCAGACGAGCCCCCAACTGAAAGAATGTAAACTTCTCACGTCCCCTTGTCTAAATAAAATTCTACGGTTGAAGAGTCTAGTCGACGGAACACACAGAGTTTCAGGCCTGGAGACAGAGTTTGACACAGACACAAGTGCTTGTTCAATCAGAGTCCAAAGTTTATTGTATTAAGGACTACTACTTATAAGCTTGCATCAGGAGGCGTCATATAAAACCACCAAAGCAGTGGAAAATCACCAGACTTTATGTTTAGTCTTATTCCTCCTGATCAATCAGATATGATTACATATTTAATATTACAATAACAAAACAATTGTCCCTTGACATTATTAGGAACCTTGAGATGGAGAACAACAGATTCTTATATCAACATAAGACAGCATAAGACATGATACAACTTTCAACGAGGTTAAACAACAAGAAAGTAAGGAGCAAATATTATGAATAGGGGATAATAACTAGAGAATAGAGAATAATAAGATAAAGGAATGAATACATATGATGAATATTGGAATAAACACAGATGCAGTATTTGTGGGGAACAGGACGAAATCCAGATTCTCACATGCTGTTTAATTCAGATTTTACCAGCGATTTTTGAAATATACAAGAAGATAGGACAGTGGACTTTCTGTGACGTAAATAGCTGCCTAGAGGCATTGCAAGCATGGCCGCCGAGTGGCACGACTTCCGTAAACTAACGTTGTACTTATCTTGTCTTGGTTACCAATTATCCTTAGATTATGTTCAACTGTGTCTTGTTTAGTTTGCTCTTTAGTTCATGTGAGTGTATACTGTATATACCCTTGATTTGGCTCTGTTTCTCTGGCTTGTTTCACAAAGCCTGTTTTGGTTTTTACTGCGCTTCAAGACGCGCCTAACATCGCCCCCTAGCTGTTATAGAATGAACTCTAACCCACTGCTTTCTGGGGCTTATTATTTTAATAACCCTGGTTGGCGTTATAAGGTTTTTCAACTCAGAACTTACTCTGCATTTCAGTTTGTTTATCTTGCTTTATTGCATGGCTCGTTGGAATGGTTATTTCTGATTGGCCAGTTGCGACATTTGCAGGTTTGTTATTCCCAGATAACATCCTCTCAAAACTAATAACACACTGTAACCCAGATGCAACAAATCATTTTGACAAATTAAATATATCTTTAAATAACTGTTAGACATTATATTTACAAATGATTCATCCAAATTGCCTGTTCGTGACACCTGAACGTTGTTTCTTACCTTAAAACCGAAAGCAATACTTTTCCTCGCTGAAGGTCTGCATTCGGTAAATAAGAGCATATCAAATATTTCAAATTTACATTTAATGTCCAGATTTTTTTCTCATGTGGCAAGTAGCCATGTAACAAGCAGCTGGCTGTTATCACAAAACCAGCCCCTTCAGTGAGATACAAGACCCTCCTCGGGTCCTGATCACACATTTAGGGCTTATTTCTGCGATAACAACCGGCTACCTGCACATTATCCCTTACTCGTACAACAGGCCACTGGCCGATTCTTGGTTGTATTAGTGTTGTTTGTGTCCTTGTGCCTTCTATGGATTCCTGAGCTGAAACTGCTTCTTATTTGTGCGGTCTACACCATTACAGATATATTGAAAATCATTAACTCAAGTATGTTTTTGAGAATTGTAGAGGTATGTTTCTTCTACTGTATGTAGAAGAAAGTAGTAGATTCTTTATGTACATAAGTTTTAAAGGTAAAAAAAGCAATGTTTTTACAAAGTGTAGTGGAGTAAAAAGTTTGACGTGCTTTAATGTAAGCCACGAAAAACCTTTTAGAAGTTATTCAAAGGCATGCATTTTTTTCAAACCAGTACATCATGTGTGTTGACAGACTTTATGGATTTGACATACAGTATGTGCGTGAGTAGATGAATACACGTGATAAAATCTTTGAGATATTTTGCATAACTTCCAGCTATTTGTTATCTGTGTTATTGCTCCTTTCGTTGGACACGAGCCAGGATCCTCTGTGAACACACGTCAGGCATCTGGAAGCAAATGAAACCGTTGAGAACTTGTCTGATCACATGTCAGTAACATGGCAGTTCACTGCACCAAAACAATTGGGATTGCAACATACAGTACTGCCCTGCAAAGGCAAAAGGAAGTCATTTTATTTTTTTCAAAATTACTCATTTATACTTTTGGGGCATTCAAGACCTCCTTTATCATGTGGATCAGGGTCTTGAGTGACGTTTGTTGTCCATAAATGTGTACCTTGCAGAGTTTGTTGTAGACTTTTGCAGGGAACAAACACACAAATAACAGTTTGATCCCATTTCACAGAAATTTACATAGATTTTACTATTGGTCTAGGATCGTTCCTCATTCAGCTAAATGGCAACATTTTGTGCTTGTTTTAACTTTCATAGGTATTTTTTTTAAAACACAAATAAAGAATTAATTAAAAAGATTGCGTTTCCCAAATCCCTGACCTGCAATGCATGGTGGAAAAACCCTTGTACTGTCATCAGAATTAACCAAGTGTGAAACACATGTTTTGCTCAAGATCAAAAGCTTATTTTCTTTTAATTTATTGCTATTATATAATGTGTTTTTGTTTTGGATTTATTTGGTTGATATTCTGTCTCTGTCAGTTAAAATAAACTTAGCATAAAAGTCCCTTCATTTCTTTGTAAGTGGGCAAACTTACAAAATCAGCAGGGGATCAAATCATTATTTTCCCCAATGTATTTAACTAAATCCTTTTCAGAGAAAACGGCTGTTTAAATAAGGTCGTTACATCATATTTATATTATCAGCAAGATAATCTGTGAATGTGACACGAATTACGGACAGTTTTTAAATAACCCAAAAAAATGACATTTCACCTTTCACTTTCCATCCTAATTTAGACGTAAAGGGATGGCCTAGAAAAGATGACGTCAACCAACGTCTTTTCACCTTATAACCAAATCGCAATAAAAGCTGATTAGACATCTGAAAAGACTTTTGTTGTGTATTGTCAGTAAACAAACTTCACGATCACCAGTAATCAGGTTTACTTCTTTATTCCATCTTACATCTTCTTCACTTCTTCTTCATTCTTTCTTAACAGGAACGTTAGCGACACCTACTATTTAGGCGTGTTTTTCAATATGCCACAACTTTGTACCAGGACACACAGATCAGATAACATTCTGATCACCATCACATTTTATCTTTTAAATGTTATGTGTACAATACCCGGATAGCAGTCGCATGTCTCTTAGTGTTTGATCTGATTAGTAGCATTACAATCAGATCAACTGTAATAAAAATAAAAATATTTTGCAATATTTGATTTAGACAAACGTGCCTACTACTGTGAAAGCAGAATGTCTGCTATTGAAGGCCAACATTTATTTGTCATTTGATCAGAATTCCCTCAGGATCACTCATACTCCCCTTAGTTTGTTTTAAGCTTTGTGTGTGGTGTTTGTCTGTCTGTTTTTCTGTGAGTTCCTGCGGAGGTTTCTCCCTTGGAACGCAGTGAGGATTTTCTTGGGGCAGGGGTTCTGTCAGGACTCTGTCCTTCCTGTTTCAAGTTTCAGGCTCCTTGGACTGGGTCATGACAGAACCATGTCCTCAGGCTTTTGTGTGGAGACACGTTGCTTTTGTTGTCACTTTGCGCCACGTGTCCTCCTGTCACCTCTTTGCCCCTCACTCCTGTTTCTCATAATCATGCCATCTTTGTTAATCCTCCTCATCTGGCCTCACCTCACTTTTGTAATTATCCTTTGTTAGTTTTCCCTGTATAATGCCCCTATATTCTCTGTCTTGCGTCGGTTTGTATTGTCTTCCGGTATGTTTCATATTGTTTACATGATCCTGTGATTTATAGTGTTCCTCTAGTTTGTTGTTAGTCACAGTCATTGTCATTTGTTTTACCCACTTTTGTTCCCCCTTGTGGGAAGTTTTTTTTTTCTTGTTTTTACATTTATTTATTCAAATTTTTTTCCCATCGTGGGTTTTTCTTTGCGTTTATTCATTTAATAAATATTTGTTACTCACCATTACTGCCTTGCATCTGGGTTCTTTACACGTACAGAGACATCTGCTACATGTTGTTATATTAACAAAACACGTTTTCTTGTTGTATAAAGTTTTGGTGTTACTTCTTAATCACATACTCTTCAACTTCATATCTAAAATGTAAATATTGTGCACTTTTCTTGTCTGCCTTAATTCAGACTAGCGTGGTTTAATGGAAAAAAATAATAATGTTGTATTATGCAAATGTTAAGAACATGATCTCGCACTACTCCACCTTACTCTGGCATGTTTTCATAGTTATACAGTAAGGAGCACTGTAACAAATAGAAAAGGAATATTCATTTCTCACACAATGTATTTTAACAATTTAGAGAACCATTTATTTTTTCAGATCTCTCTTTTATTTTTTATAAAAAAATTACAATAAAAAAATGAAAATTAAAAACGGTTGTGGTTCTAATGGAGTACAACAGGACAAATACAAATGGGAGAATACATACATGTATGTTTGACAAATGGATCAGTGCACATTTTCTCCTTTTTTTAACTATTCATAACAACGTAAGCGGTTGTCTGGTAACATTCTCCAGGTGTCAAAACTTGCAGTCGATATGGTACAATATTCACAGATTTAGTTCTTTACTGTTCTGGTTTTGAAATTTATAATTGTCTTTGTCAATCGCTTCTCCTCTTGAGGTGAGTGGTACTATAGTCTATTTACTACTGTATTCAGTAAGCCGAGTTATTTGATGTTGCATGTTGAGGCTGGATACAGGATTTGCAGTGTGCATGTTTGTCAATGCAATAGGTTTTCTCTTAGTAGCTCTGCTGCATTTTTGTTGTTCAAACACTCCTTTCTTGACAAAATTGATGACACAACGTTCCTGTGACGCTTCTTTTGTTTTAACGTCTTTTGCTTAGTACTGCCTTTTATTTTGTGCGAGAACTTTGGAGGGATTTTCGAGCTGCCTCTGTCCGACACAGGGAGTTTTGTCTCCAGTCTCAATGCAAGCTGACGCGACACTAGAAATGAAAGACCTTTGGAAAGAAAACGTGGCCAGCATCGATTGTTTCCTTTGCTGTTTTCAACCCCATTCCTTGAGCTTCCCAGGTCATGTATTAAAGTGGACAGGTCTCTAGGGAGACTGTACTTCTGAACACTCCTGAATAGTTTTGGGATGCGATTGCTGGTGTCAAGACTCTGGAAGCAAACCAATCCAAATCCTGCACCATGAAAATCACTGTGTATTCCAGTCCACAGACAGGAGAGGGCAGCATTGAAAACGACAGCTGTGATCGAAGATGATATCCTTGGTTTTTCTATCAACTCCTTATCATAACACATCTTCTCCTTGTCTTCACACCCACGTTCAACATCACTATACATGCCTTTGTTACAGACTCTGGATGAGCATTTTTTCTGAAAGAGAGAATGGCTCTTTCTCCATCTTAGATAACTATGGTGAGCATCAAGACTCCATGCGATCAGGATGACGCCGCCAGCCTTCTGCACGGCCTGACACTGGCCGTACAGCCACGGCTGGGGTCCCAGCTGAGCCAGAGAGGGCTGAGACCGACAATGCGACCACTGTGCCAGCCTCACATCCATGAAGAGCTCGTCCTGTAGGCCGGACGCTAAAGAGCACACGGCAGTAATGTGGGCTGTATCATCAGACGAACACACGAGCAGCAGGGGTCTTCTTTCAGCACAGCGCCAAACTGCAAATGAAAAAGAGAAAAACGCCTTTTCATTTATTTATTTGTCTTACACACAAAAAACCAATTCTTTTGAATACTGTACAGTGATGTATTATTGTTGTTACTATGATATTAAAAACGAACAAAAAGAGGTGTTTTGCATGGGCAATTTTAGTTTTCATATTTACTTATATAATAAATTAATACCGTGCACATGTATGCTAAAATTAATAACATTTTTATTTTAGTAATGTAGCTGCATCACTGAATCTGTATGTTTTGCATGGGGAAAGACAGGAGACGTGCCAGGCATATGATGTTCAACTGTGTCTTCAGTTGCAGAGAAAATGCTTTCAGGATCGACATATCGATGTGCAAATGTGTGCTCAAGTGTTCTTGTGTTGATTTGAGTGTGCCCTGTTTGAAAAATGTTTTACCTATAAAACATGCATTATTTATGAGGTCATTTACACGAGGCTGTTTTCAACTTAAAACTTTTTGGGTGTTAGTTTTTGGGTGACTGAAAAGGGTAACTTTAGAAAGGGTTCTCAAAGTTTTTGAAAACGGCGGCATTATCATTTCCATGTAAACTCTGAAGGCGGAATTTTCCTAAAACTATGACGTCATTCGCTTGTCCATTACATGTTCAGTACTTTGTACATGAGTTAACCAAATTCCGGTGGTGCGCGTTCAATTCTTATTTGTGTCACACGCACTGTACGCTGCTGTCCCTCGCTTATGCCTGAAAAGGGAACTTTACTCCAGGCTTAAGCCTTCTCACATTCTTTGTTCTAGCTGCTTCTGAACATTCCATCTTGTTAAAATAATGAATGATTGTAGCATAGCGTAACAAAAGCTGTTATATTTTTACGGCCCAAAATATGTTTCTGGCCCAAATGTTTGCAGACTAACCTGATATTTTTCTTTTGATCAAACAGCACGTGATGCAGACCACTACCATCACTGCGGCCAGAAGAGACAATGCAGCTGCAATGATGAGACCCCATCGCCTGTGTGTGTCTGTGAGAGTAATGCCGAAGCATGAGTGTGTGTTTATGTTCATCTATCAGCAGATATAATGATTCAAGATCATTTTACTTACAATCAGGGCAAATTATTCGTCTTCCCTGAAGATCTAAGCGCCACACCTGCAGGGAGAACAGACGGAAACATTCGGTGTTCAGAATGAAATACTAACACACCCCCCACCGCACAGTAAATGTGTTGAGTAAATACTGCCTCATTATAGGTGAACAAGGATGAATGAACATTTTAAACGATTGACAACACGATGTTACACTTCTGCAAGCTGCATATTTTACCTGCACACACAGTCCTGATGAGAGAAAAGGAAACGGCACGCTCAGTTCAGCCTCTGTGTGCCCCTCATCCTGAGAAGAGAATTAGTGAAGTACACAGAAATAGTCAAATCTAAAATGAAAGTATGGAACAAAATCCCTTTTTTCTCAACATTTCTCCCCAATTCCAAACAAAAATATTTTTTATTCACATTTATTTGCAGAAAACTGAAAGAGGACAAACAAATCCAAATGATAAAAAAGACGCAATGTATGCAGATCTTAAATACTGCATAGAAAACTAATGTTTTACATGTCTTTTAGGATCAGCTCAAAAAAGAACATGTGGTCATTCCTGAGTTTTTTTCTGTTGACATTCAACAGACACTGAAGTGGAATTGCTTGAATGCACGCAGAAATACTGATCAAAGGCAAAACTGAAGAGATCTCACCATTGTTTCTGCAGCTCTATGTTGTTGTTAATGTAATTGCAGAGTAATCTTGATCACAAATTTGGGAGATTTAATCTGTGTCAAGTTTTCAAGTACATATTACTTGTAGTCGTATAACTGGAAATTGCTGTATGTGGAGTTTATGGTTGCCAAGTACAGAGTCTTACATTAAAGGACCAGGAGCCTCTTTTATCAACAGTACGTATTGACAGATATGTGCGTAGTGAGTGCGTAAGAATAGATTCATGCAAAGTTTGGGATTTACCAACTTGTACTTATACATAGAATTGTGTGTAAATATAAGCACACATCTGAGCATGCTTACGCAGAGAATCTAGTGGTAGAATGGTGATACTTCAAAAAGAAAGTGCCTCTGTGTTTCATGTGATCTTTATTGCAAATACTCGATTGGTAATTTGCGTGTGAAACGCTAAAAAAGACAACTGGAAAATCATTTGAAATGTAGTTAGTGTCGTGGCTGATCTCGCTTTGCTGGATGATTTGGCAAACCTTCTTTTATTGAAAGCAGAATGTAAAGACACATTTCACAAGACAACAATTGAAAAAATAATATAAGAAAAAAATAAACATTCAAACTAATTTAAAAAGATTAAAAAGAGATAAATCATTATCAAGAACATAAATCATTATTATAAAATTATATATTTTTTTAACATATTCCTTTTCTATTACTAAATCGCTTTACCAAATCATAATAAGATTTAACCAATTCCACCATAAATAATTGCAAATATTGTTTCTTTTCTGAACAGTTCAATTTAGGATATGGAAAATAAATCTCCTATAAATAATAAACCCAAATTGAGCAAATCATGCATTGGGCAAAGAATGCGTTTTCAAAAGGCTTGTTCGAATTAATGCGTTAAGCCAAAAGACTGCGGTGATGTGTTTAATGACAGCACAGAATACATTCACGTGATTTATAAAGGGAGGTGTTTTCACCACATATGGTAAATCGGAGGCTTTTCTGAACGCTAATGACCGTGGACGAGCATGATACTTGTGCATGTGGGATTTATCAACAATGATAGCTCACTCATGTGCGTACATTTTCTTGTATTTACACACATTCTAAATATCATCCGAAAGGCAAAATATGGAACCTTTCAATGCACTTTTGATAAATGAGGCCCCTGGTGACTCCCTGCGTACTAAATACTTATTTATATATTGTGTTGTATTGACCGCAGGCTCCAGCAGTCAGGCTGGACTGCATGCATCAGGGTCAGCGGCCCATCAAGAACCACATTCAAGATCTTTTGGACACTGCATATTTCTAAGATCTCACAGATTTCGCCCTCATTTACTTTGTTTGCTATGGATTAAATCAACCACTCAGGATAGAAAATACATCACTAACCACTTGACATGAGTGGACATTTCCCTGAGGAAAACACTTGTCTGCCTCTCTGGCGCAGAGCTGCGCTGCAAAAGAAGCTGCAATATTGGCTGTCAGATGTATTTGCAGATGCAGAGATTTAGGGACAACTGTCACACTCCATTCAGAGCCATCCTCTGATAGAATAAGAGAAAATATGTGAAAAAGACAGCAGTGTTACATTACTTTATGACGTTCATGACTACATCCTCTTACCTGACACGAAGGGACAGAAGATTTGACGACTGCCGTTTACGGAAAACTAGAATGTATATAATCATATACACGTGAAAAATCAGCTGCATATGACAGAACATGTGATTGAAAGACTATTGTTGTTTACCTTTACACACATCTGAGGGTGTTTATCTACAGCAGATACATTGTATTTCTGTTGATTAAGAAAGACAAACATGGTTTTCAATAGCTATGCTTAAATTAGCACATTAACATCCTATTATACTGTGCATAGAGTATTCTGCACAGTATGCCGACTTTATGGATGAAATTAATGGATGAACGGTTACTTTGCTCAAAACAAACAGTAAACTGCATGAGACACTGAATTCTATGGTGCAATGCATTCAACTTGTGAGACAAATGAGGCAAAAAGAAAATAAGTTGTGATTTCACGGCACATGCAATATCATCACCCACCAGGTCTGTCCCATAGAGGGCAGCATTGGAGTCAGGGACGCAATGAGAGCCCTGCTCAAGGAGAAGCCAGCACAGAGAAACGGTGACATTCGACTGGTCAGAAGGGCAGACAGGCTTCCAGGTCAGAACAGAGCCAATGACTCTCGCTGAGCTAGAGGACAAGATGTCGCCTCCATCTGCAAACAAAAGACTTTGCATGAATGCCTTTTCCATGCTGAGTTTCCACATTGATGGGTTTCGGATATGAGGGACAACAAACATTTATGGTCAAACCGCAATAACATATGCCTACATGAATCCCAATTACTCACGTGGAAGAAACGTCTCTTTCAGGGGACACTGGGTGTTTCTTTTAGTGTCTTTTCCTGTATACCATAACTATTAAAGGGAAATAGTGCATGATGTAGGATGCATATTCTTAGGATGTAAGAAAGTTTTGAAACGTATGTAAATCAGTGATGCAGGGATTGAAGAGATACACACCTGAACACAAAGACATGGCAGCAGGTAAGGGAAGCTCAGATTAAAAGTCTGATTTACCTGCGGGTCAATCTATAAAAAAACAAAAACAAAACTGAATGTATAATCAAATACTTTTTTAAAAACATGTCAAAATCAAAATAATATAACGTAATGTAGGATCATTATTTTTTATTATTATAAAATTATTAATATTAACTATACTGTCTGATATTCAGTAGGTCTACGTACAAGAATACAATGGTATCCAGTGTTGGGTAAGTTACTCTGAAAAAGTTACTAATTGCTAGTTATTAATTAAATATTCAATAGTGTTAGATTACTGTACAAATTACTCTCTCAAAAAATATTAAGTTACTTATTACTTTCTATATCCGGTATATATACAGTAACACTTTAGTATAAGGACAAATTCTCACTTTAACTAGTTGTTATTAGATGCTGATTTTTGGCATATTGGCTGTTTATTAGTACTTAAAAGCACATATTCATCATGACCATATTCTACATCCCTTATCCTACCTAATACTTAAACCTAAAAACTACCTTACTAACTATTAATAAGCTACAAATTAAGTGGTTACAAACAAAGTTAATGGTTTATTAATACCGAGAATTGGACCTTAAAATAAAGTGTGACCTATAAAACTACATAAAGTAGTATTATTAACTGACCAAAGTATTACAAATGTGAGAATTATACATTAAAGCACAAATTTTAAAGTTAGACTTAAAATTTTGATGTCAATTCTACTATTCCACAAACATATTATACACAGTATTAAGATGAATTACATTAGAAATAACTTTGATTTAAGTACAGAAAAACAAGAGTATTTCTACTTTACTTCAATTAATTAATTCAGTTACAGTAATTAATTACTTAGTAACTAGTTACACCCAACTCAAGGGAGAGAACTTATACGTGCATCAGGTTTAATCGATAATCGATTTAATCGATTAAATCTATCCTCTCTCGTGACTCCTTACACAATGAGTGCTTTTAAATCCTTAATTGTGCATACTCGCTTCCATTCCTCGCATACTTTCCACAAATGAAGTAATAAGGTAAAAAATGCTTAAAAGTGGTCAAGAAATATACATGAAATATGTCAAATATATATTATTTATAAATATGAACTTATATATATATATATGTATTAACGTTTAATGCGAATATGTATATGCTATATAAGAATGCTACGTGCTTGTTGTTACATAATGTTTACCACGTGAGCAAGCGGGTGTAATCTTCTAGGGTGTAATAAAATAATATGATGTTCTTAAGAAAATATAATTGATCTTAAGAAAGATCTTAGATTTTGTCTTAAAACAGTTTCATGAATCCAGCCCCTGTTTGCTCTCTAGGCAAACTGCAGGGGGTCCAGAAGGGTTCTGTGATGTCCTTCAGACACCAGTCTCCTGAATGACTTCATGACCACAGATGTGAGAGCGACGGGTCTGTAGTCATTCAGTCCTGTGAATTTGGGTTTCTTTGGGATGGGGATTATGCGCTTGAAACAGGAAGGAACTGTGCAGAGCTCCAGTGATCTATTGAAGATCTGTGAGAAGATGAAGACAAGTTGAATAGCACAGCTTTTAAGACAGGCTAGGGAGATACGATCTGGGCCTGGTGCTTTTCTTGTCTTTTGTTTCCTAAAGACTTGGCAGACATCCTCTTCACTGATCTGAAGTGCAGACGGTGGGGTAAGGGAAGGTGATAGGTGTTGTGTAGAGAGAATATCAGAGTTGGTGTGAGATGTAAAGTTAGCATTTTCAAATCTGCAGTAAAAGTCATTCGGATCATTGACCAGGTGTTGATTTCCTGCAAATTTGGGGGATGGAAGTGAATGAAAATGAGTGTATACAGCACGTGTTGCACATGTCGCGGACATACTTCATAATGCTTATCTTATATTACACATGTGTGGCTTTATGGATTGTTCGTTAAATGGTAAAGTTAATTTTACCTTATTTGTCATGTTTATTGTATTTTATCGACTAAACCCGACGCACGTAAATTTGTCTCCCCCTGAACAGAATCACCTCATCAAATCATATTCAAAAACTCTTAAATGTAATAAATAAGCATTATATTATTGTAAATGTTCAGACAGCACAGTAAATATTAATATAGTTATTATATTAAATAGGCAAAACATATATTTGCATACATTATATACATTTCTGAGCATTTTTTCTGAGCATGCTTTTAACTTTATTTTAATGTAGTGGGGATTATGAACTCTACCTAAAGTTTGTATTTTACTTTATTTTTTATATTTTTAATGTGTTATGTGCACAGTCAGTCATTAACTGATGAAGCTTTGAAGAGAGCGAGGATATGCAATTTCAACCCTCGCACCCTAAAGCTAAGATTCGTGGAAATGAAACGAGAAAAAAAACAAGGATGCACAAATACGAATTGAGTAGCAGCCCAGATGTACACTTAAAATCTGAGTGCATTGTAGGTAAAGGTAGTGAACGAATTTAGGGAATGAATTGTTCACTCAGAATTCTACAAAATGGCACATTACAAAATGGTAGACACCCAATATAGTGCACTAATAGAGGTTTACTTTGATATGTCTTTGCCACGTCCCAGCGCGACATCCTTTGGGATTCCCAGATCACATCCCATATGTCTAGTCAGTAACAATGACAGGTGAAAACATGCGGGTCGCTTCGCGAGCATATCATGCTGAAGGAAAACGGGGATTTACAAATTGCCCTCATTGTGATCCGCCAAAATGACGGACGGCCTTCAGATTTTTCCGTCAATGGTAAAAAAAATCTGTCAATGTCAGAGAATTTTCGGCAACCACTAGTAAACACACATACAGGGTGACATGGGCCTAATGTGTGTCTGTTGTTGAATCACAGGGGACTCTCAGAGTTGCGGAGACTTTTTTTCCCTCGAACAGCTGGTCGCACCGCTGCGATTTCTGATTATTTTTAGTCGCACCATTGAAAAATAAGATCACATTTGTGACCAAATTGGTCGCACTCTAGAGCCCTGACTATATACGAGATACGGGGCAAATTTGGACATTGTTAGGTGTTTCAGGTATTGTTTGGGTAATAATTCTTTGTTAATTACTTAGAGTTAGTCTTTATTTGGTTGTTTTGTTTAAAATAAAATAAAAATATACTAGTTTTGATTTGTTGTGTAAGAAACGTTGTGTCTACATAGGACGCTACGTGACACGACGTAAGACAATAGAACCCCTTACCATTAAAAATTTGTCCACACTGGATGCAACGCGATGCGACATAACAAACCCATTAAGAACACGGCATTTGTCGTGTCGCGCCTCTAGCGTCTGGTGTTATGCGCAGCATTTGGGTTTCACGTGTCCTTTCTTTATGTTCATTTTCATTTTCGCCGAATTTGAATAGGGGGTCGTAACATGAGTGTGAATAAATGATCCATGTGACAAATATAAAACTATTATTTTCCTCTTTTCATTTTGGAGTAAAGCATACACCAATACATAAAGGGTAAAACACTGTATAAAACCCACCAGACCAAAATAGGTTAACTGTTCACACTCTTTGTTTTGATGCTTGTAACAAAGTAGGATCTTCAGGACATTGTCTGCTTTCACCCTGACAGTGAAATGTTTGGCAAGGATGTCCACGGTAATCTCGGCCTTAGGCACTGGATCTTCAAAACAGGTACACACAAATTGTAAAATAGTCAATGCAGTGAAGCTTGGAGCATTCACATTTTTCTGCAAGAGAAGGAAATTGAGAAATACCTGGGGTGATGTGCTCTGCGCTAGTGAGCATCTCATTTTTGCTGTAAACAGACACATTGACCTTCTGGCCTGGCCGGGCCAGGAAATAGGAAACAAAGCGTAGAATCCTCTAAAAGGTAACAATGTGACACTCAAAATGACTGAAGGCACAGTACAACACAAATACAGTACAGAAGTATTTACTTACACATGTCTGGTCGGTTGTTTTATAACGTATCTGTATTTTAGTACCACTAAGATGAAAACCTTGCTCATCATTTGTGCTGTTCCACTATCAAAGAAAATAGGATCACAGTGCAAGTAAACCACAGTGACAAAGTCATTCATTTTTAATAAGGTGATTTGAGATGTGTAGCAGATACTGTTAGTAATGTAAAGTTCTATAAACAAACTACATGGAAGCTTGTCAATGTGATCACACCTTGAAGTCATTCCTCCAAAAGAATTGAATAGCTCTTTCATCTTTTACCTATTTGTATGACCTGCCCATTTTTAGAACACAAACCATTTTTGGTATCGCTTTAGATTACGGCCCGCAAAGTACCGCATAATTAAAAAGGATTTACAGCTTAACCAAATCAAACCGCTTGATTATAGTCTCAAAAGATCAACATTGATTTAATAAATTTTACAAAAATAAACCTCAAAATAACTCATAACTAAAATAAATAATTTGTAACCAACAATCCTAAATTGAATCAAATGAAAATTAATCCTAAAGTTAAAACTCTGTCAAATTTACAGTTGACAGACAGTCTGTGTGCTTCATTCGTGTTGTTGCAAAAACTGAAACAAATAATTTCCCCTTATTTCATGTTTGCTATAATAATAAGATAAGAACCCTGTACTTAATTAATATCCACAGCAGCTTATTTATGGTATTTATGGTTTTTGGTGATACCAAAAATGTAGAGTATGTTCACGCTAAGATTGTTGTGAAGTTAATATTATACCACATAATATTAAAATAGTTACCCCTTAGTTTTAAAATACGAACAGTATACCTTTTTTCCAGACTTCTTTATTCCCCTAACTTTACCTACAGAAATGTACTGTAGAGGTACATGATTGTTCCAATTAGTTAAGCTGTAAATTCTATTTATTTAAGCTGTACATTGTGTATATATCATATAATATATCATAATCACCCTTAAATCAGATCATTGATCAATTCACATATAGAGCGCAAATAATTATGACGATGCATGAGCTTCATTGTTCATGATGCTTCTCAAACATAAAATATATTTCTACAACATTTTCAAAACTACAAATACTACTCACGTAGCTTTATATACCTTTTTGTTATTTTCGTTTAAAAACAAAAGGTCAGTGGGCTACAGACATACCAAAACAGTGCGGTTTTGTTTCCAGATAAGAAACGTGTAGGAGTCAGCAGTTTCAGAGTTCCTAAACTCTATCTTCAGGGTTTTATTAGCCACTACAACCATAGAAGAGAAAAAAAAACTTAAAAACTAATTGTAATATCTATCATATTGTATTGAATGATTAATTATAACCTTGTACATACATAGAGGTTCTACACAAAGTCGCACACGGACACACACATCCTGAGCAGTGCAGAGTCTGAAACGAGGCATGCATCGCTCTTTTCATGCAAATACAAACAAGCAAAAACAAGCAAAGATAAAGTTAATTGCAGTTACGTTTAAATAGATGGAATATAACATGAAAGATTATGAAGACAAACATTTCCTTTTTTCGTTGTTGTTGGAATAATGTGCACTGATGTACTGTTCACGCTAACACCAGAAATGTGTTAATAGGATCAATTGTGATTTAACATTGACTTTAAACACAAAAGCTAGTGTTATTTTGATCCCCTGATGTCAGCTAAATATTATGTATACAGTTCATTTATTTTAGCAGCTATTAAAAAACTGAAAATGCACACATTAAAATGATGTATTCATTAGGCTACTTACCAGCACCACAACAGCACTGCTCCTATAGACAAAGAAAGAGACAGAGAGGATTCTTACAATATTTATAATATTATTGTTTCTTTAAACAATGCAAATGGAATTATATAATCTATTATTTTTATCGCAAAAACACATTATAAATGACAATTTAAGGTAATGCACCCTCAACAATTTTTTGCTGCTTGTTCAATTTACTTAACTTGCTTAAGTTAAATCAACACAACTTTTGGAAAATTTGGTCACAAAATAATTTTTTTATGTTTAGTCATATAACTGAATCAGTTCATGTTGGGAAAACATAGAGGTGTTGTATTAACATAAAACAGTTACAATTGGGCAGAGGACTATTAAATAATCTTATTGTTGATTTTTTTTTTACATTGGTTTTATGTATAGTATGCATGAAGAAGACACAAATTAATTTAATCAAGACTACTAAAACATTTTTAGTTCATTCAACAACATTATAAAGAATAGTTTAAAAGAAATTAGATTTTGTCTGAGAAATGTCATTCAATTTCGTGGAAAAGTTTTGCTTAGTTTAATAAAATTCTTTCAACAACTTTTTTTGAGTGCAGTAGTATTGAGCAGCTGGAATAAAGGATAACACACATTTTCAATTTTCAAAGAAAGAAATCATTCGGATTAAGGAATTCGAACGTTTTGATTACATGAAAGCTAATAAAGTGATCGGATGGTTTTTTATGTATATTGCACATGTGAAGAACCGTATTTTACAGAACTGGTGTTTACATGTCCCATCAAACAGAATCATTTCCGGTTTGGAAAACAGTTTGACATTAGAAACGGCAGATCAAGCGCAGGCCGTGTGCTTTGATGGACTGTAGGCTATAGCCTAATATTTTTGTTATTACAGTCCCACATAGTTTCAAGTGTATGTGAATGGAGCTGTTGATGAGAGTAACATTTCCTTTGTGATTAAACAATGCAAACTAAGATTAATTTGGCTTGCGAACTCAGCTTAGCTGTTTAAAAACAGTAAAGCCTAAACTTAAATTTACAGACCACTGATGTCCATTTTAAAATATGCTATTTGAGCAATCACATCTTACAACATTGTTCACGCCCGGCAAAGGTGTAAAATGTTTGCAGGGCAATCAAAGAAATTTTAATGGCCAGTTTGCTCTTCCCATTTGACCGAATCGTGTGGGGGAAGACTTTACCAAGCACTGAAAAAAAGTGAAACTTTGGAACAACTTAAAAAAATTGCTTTAACTTTGAAGAACTTAAAAAATGATGTCAGCTTGTTTCAAGCTATTTTATTAGTTTTCCTCAAATTATTTTTATGCCTGGGTTCAAATCAAAATTTATACATTTCAACAAACCACCATTATTTTGATCAGTGTTTGCTTTAGTTGGGCTTTTGATCCCTGACAATGATCAAATAAATCTCTTGATGTGTTTGTAGTAGTGTTTCAATTTTATTAATTCACTTGCGAATTAATAAAATAAGAAAAGAAGGGATGCTTTAAAGTTATGTTTTTGTGATATCTATCAAGCTTTGATAAAGATGTGACACTTAATAATGTGGAAGTCGATCTTTTATGACTGCTTTGATTGCCCTGGTTAACAAATGCAAAGACACTATGATTATATAAACAGATATTGTTATAATAATTATTACAATAACAATACAGATTTAACAAAAAATAAACGAAAATTGTATTATTAAATACTGGTTCCCCTGCACCCAACTAAATAGTTTAATAAGCACTGATGCGAGTTTGCACTGAGGCCTAAAACAAGTCCATGCGCCATTTGTTTGGTCTTCCGGCAATTGTTAACGTTTTCTTTTCAATTCTAAGAAACAGGGCAGAACAGTCCAAAATGTGAATTTTTAAAGGCCAGATCTGTTAATGCACCTACTGTATCTTGGATTAAAAGAAGCAATGACATGCAAACATGTATCAGCAAGTCTTAAGGAATATATAATTTGTTGGTTATTAAAGCTGATCATTTATTGTGCTAAGGTGACCTCCATCAGTATTAATTAATTTATAAACAATACATTCTAAACCAATAGTCCCCCATACAAGGAACAATATGTCAAGACCACTGCAAAAATGATGTCTACACTCTAATTACAACAACACAAATTGTTAAGGGTAAGTTATGGTCGTGCGTAAGACCTACGCTGTAGCCTCAAAGGTTTTCATTTTAATTGTGCGTCACTGTCGGCGTTGACAGGCAATGACCATTAGTCGTCAAAAGAAAAACATTTTGAAGATAGATCAGTTTGGCGACACAGATGGTGAGTCGAGGGACAGATGTCAGATGATGGAAAGAAACGTATTAAACTTGAAGTTGTTTTTAGGTCCCTATTACCATAAAAAGTGAAATCACTTTTAATTTTTTGGTCGGTGCCTTTATTCCAGTTTAGTGCAGCGATCTTACTTCCCCTTTCAGTGGTTTTAGGCAGTCTGTAAAATGATCTCTGAATTCTTGTTGAATCTGTTAGCACAGTCAATAGCAAAACAACTTTTCCGCATGTTTTCCCGGATTTCAAGATGTACACTAATGCGGCCGCTTAGTCATTTTGCAACTCAGTGGGCGGAACCACAGTAAAGTGCTTACCCTCTAGCTGCTTACGAATATATCTGTACAGCAGTTTCGATTCTTAAAAAGCATCAGCTGGTAAGAGTCATTTATTCGTGATCGCAGATACAGTAGTGTGGTTTTAATTCGCTAAAAAGATCCTGTCCATAAGACGCATTCCGTTTTCGTAGGATGGAAAATAAGGACAAGTTAAATTTGTACTGCATGTCCACCCAAAGACTATTAAATAATAATCTCGGTAACACTTTAGTATAAAGACCAATTCTCACTATTAACTAGTTTAATAGAATGTTTATTATTCGCATATTGGCTGTTTATAAGCAATTAAAAATCACATATTTTGCATGACCATATTCTACATCCCTAGCCCTACCCTAAACTCAAACCTGACAACTACTATTAATTACCAACAAATTAAGAGTTAACTAAGCAAAAGTCGTTGTTAATAGTTTACTAAAACCGAGAACTGGACCTTAAAATAAAGTGTGACCAAAATCTCAAATTACTAACTGGTTATCAACAAAAAACTTTTAATCCATGACATTTGAACGAGGTGACCATAACAGGCAGATTACGTCTACGTCATGGTGACAAATCCAGGAATTTCAATTTTCCGGTTGCCACAGGATAACTTGTCACGTTACCACAACATTACTATGGTCATCAGATTACGTTGACCTTATGTAACACACACGTATTTTGGCAAGCTGGGGAGCGGCTGCAGCTCCCGCTGAGAGACGCGCATATTGCAAACTCTTGCGTCCGTTGTCAAACTGAATCTATCTATTCTATGAAAAGAAAAATGACAATCTGGCGGTGTACAATTAACACAAACGGTGGATATCCGACCACTGTGTAACACCGTTTACACTTACTACATACAGGCCCATCCCTAAATAGATACACGGTGATAGAATATTCTGATATTTCTCTTCTATATTCTGATAGAATCTTCTAAATCTGCCGTTCATAATCTCTTTCAGAATCAATATATTTACTTTTCTACTATAATGTGCTCATTCAATTGTCAAAACAGATGGTCCCAAACATAGCTCTGCCGAACTCGCTTCGTTTTTCCTCATGTTTGCTGCAAGACCTCGAACTCGATCATCGTATGTGCCTTGATCAATGACTTCAATCACTCATCTCATTGCTCTGGTTAAATTGATGTTTGAAATCATGCTGGTGCAGGTAACCACCTTTTTTTTTACAATGCGTGAAATTACCATTATGCCTTGTGTGTATGAGTGTAGGGAAGATGCTTTAGCCTTTTCGTTCGTAGCTTGACTAACTAATTTTCTAGCCATTGCTAAGTTAATAATACTAAGTAAGTAATACTTCTTGTGCAGTGTCTAAATTATTTTGCAGTGCGCCGAATGGGCAATAGTTTTTAACCAACTTTTAATTAAGAGTTTAAAAACAACTTCATGTTCCTCAACATACAAAGTTGGACAGCGATATCTTCTTGGGATGATGACATGAAACTCTGGCCAGCAGTAGCATATGTTGATAGTGACTGGTTTGTATGACAGTGTAGATGGCGAAGTGCTTTAAAATGATTAAAGAGCTGAAGTATACAGTTATGCAGTGTTAACAGTTCCCATTTCTAAAAGCGGAGTAAATAAAGCCGATCACATCACAAATAACATAGTATTGGAGAGAGCTGGATGGTTCAGTGTGGCTGGTTCATGTAGGTCACATAGCGATGCAGGTGTTGTATAGTTAAACGTGACTTATTAGCCAGGCATTACGTATCCTGAACTGAACCGACAGCTATCAGAACAGGAGAAATAAGATCACTATTCATATTCCTGACAAGTAACTTAGCTGCTGCATGTGGAACTAGCTACAAGCATGAAATAAGAGGCCTGACAGGGCCTCACATAAAGACGACTAGACGACAGTAGTCCAGTGAGGACAAAATAAAAGCATTAAAGATCTTCTCAAGATCCTAAGTAGAGAGAATCAGATCTAAAAGGATAGTTCCCTTCAAAATGAAAACCCTATCATTATTTACACGCCCTCTAATCATTTCAAACCTGTATGACTTTCTTTCTTCTGCAGGACACAGAAGAAGATATTTTGAAAAATGTTGTAACAGAAAACCCTTTGTCCCCATTGACTTGTGTTGGTTTTGTGTCAATACAATAGACGTCAGGGGAAACCCACGGAACCAACGGTTTAAAAAAATCTTCTTCTGTGTTTTGCAGAAGAAAGAAAAGCGGACAGGTTTAAAATAACAACAGGGTGAGTAAATGATGACAACATTTTATTTTGAAGGTAAACAAAGAGTATTCCTTTAACAAAGAATCTAAAACCGACTGAATTTGGTCTAAAATCAAATTCTTCTTCCCTAAAAAGTATAACATTACCTTTGGTTTTCAATCTCTCTGTCCCTTCCAATTTCATTTACTGTGTGTCCTTACAACATTTGCATTTAATCCCAGCGTAGGTTAGATCAATCCATCAAATGGGGTAAAGTTCAAAATAGAGAAAATATAGCTTGACGGTGCAAAAATATTGACACATTTAAAAAGTTTATTCCAAAAAGTAACAATAACATTTATTGTGTTTTCAAGGATTTTGACGCCAGCGCATTTAGAGCACGAATGAACCAGGGATTTTATACTGCCCATGTTCATTGTTTTAACTGTAACTGTAACTGTGCGTGACCCATCTTATTCCCCTGTGCTACTCACTTGGGGGGCAAAATCCACAGTTTGGGAACCCAAACCTCTGACCTAAAGGTCCATGCATCGCACATAATGGCCGCTCTGCAGAGGTAAAGGAGGTTTTGCATGTTGTATTTCTAGCTCTACTTTTTACATTTTCTTTTTTAAGTATTGCAATATATATCGCAAATGTGTATCGTATCGAAATACATAGCAATATATTGTATCGTGACCCATCTACCGTGATATGTATCGTAGCGGGAGTAACTTGCCAATACACAGCTCTTCTAAAAAACGATCTACTATCTACAGCTAACTGAGAACATGTTTTTTATATTAATATATGAGAAAAACAAAACCTGATAGGACATAATCTCTGTTTTTACTATATTGTTGATCCTCTTTTGGTTTTGCATACATCCGCCTTTCTCTTGGGCCTTGACTCAATAAACTTTGCTCATGTGTAGTGTGTAAACCTTCTCCATGCTTTTCATTATGCAAAATAAGTTATACGTGTTAATAATATATTTTAATATAAAGCAAACATTTAAAGTTTTTGACAGTTGGACATCACTTTTTGTCACTACTTTTTTGAAGACACTGAATGTCTTCTCTAATACAAGTCCATTGTATAAATGTAATATACAATGTCCTATATATAATAACATATAATGATGTATTTATAAAAGATATAAAACCAAATAGCATGTTCAAATTTTTTGAGCTGTGTCTTGCCTTAAAACCAAAAGGAAACAGGTTTTCTTACAAATTAGTTACTAATATTGCAAATCAATATTACACATCCAAAAATACACTCATGAGGCAAGTAGTCGAGTAATGTACATGTACAATCCGTCAGTAATCACAAAATAAAAGTGTGATACTCTGTCAGGTTTATTCTCCGATAACAGCCGACAGGCTGTACATTATTATATAACAGCAAAATCAAAAACAACTTACTCATGAAAACAATGATTAATTATCCAGTTCATACACTAAAAATCAACATAGGAATTCATTGACCTAAAACTGCTGTTGGAGCAATCGGAAAGGTCAAAGACCACCTTTTAAAAGGTGTGCAAAAAATATACGAATACTAATCTGAGGGTTAAGATGCAGATGTTTATGTTATGTTACATTTTGTTGTTGTGGGAAGTTGTTTGCTAACACACAGTTCAAATAACAAGTGTAAAATGTTCTCTTGATTTTATGCTTCAAAACACCAAAAACAGGAAATTTGTCAAACGTGTAAAGATCCACAGCAAAGCATTCACGAAAATGAGGGGAAATTTAAAAAAGTCAAAAACCTCCCCCTTCACTTTCCTCTCAGTTACTCTTTTCTTCCTACACTTCTTACACATCTCTTTATTTGATTCATTCCAGTGTAGTTTGAACATCATTGACTTTAGCTTGTAGCTAAACATGTGCAAGCAGCTTTTGCTTGACTTATTGATTTATTTTTAATTAATAAATATACATGATAAGATATAGATAAGAAGGACAACAATAGGATATTGATATATGTCAAAACATTAGGCTATATGAATTAAATGCATAGGTATATGTTAAGTATAAGTCAAGTATGAAATATGCTATTGGTGCAAATAAATTAAAGAAATTTAAGGCACTTACATCCGTGTTTGAAAAACAAAACGGCGTTATAAAGTTGAAATAAATGTACAGTTTGACAAGAAAAACTATTGTGAATCAGTGCTAATGATTCATACCCATGTGTTCAGGGTGTGAAGTTTACCTGTAAACACATCCAGCTTTACCACATTGTTATCTAGCACTTTAAACAGATACTGAAAGATCAAATATAACCATTTTTTAACCGAATAGACCTACAGAGCCCCAAAAAGATGGAAAATTCACGCTTACCTTTCTGGCTTTGAGAAGATCCCATCGGGTGGTCTTTATGCATAACGACAAATTAAACACCACAAACACTACACAAACGATACACTGCAATCTATACATGGCCGCAGAATAAACACAATGTAACATTTAGCGATACATTATACAGTGAAGTCAGAAACAGACGCATATAGAAGTAAAGTAAACTTAATTCCACTTGCTCTGCGCTCAATCTGGTGAGCTGTGGGCGGAATGGCTTATGATGACGCACGAGCTCGGCCTCTCACCGTATTTCCGGGGCTGAAAGATTCCCGAACCAGTCTGACAAGAGTCAAAACTTAAGAGGCAAGATTAAAACGCGATAAATACCTGTGACTATTTGTCTGTAAAAAAATACATTTCAAAAGTATGAGAATAAACTTAAATTAACCATCACGAAAATGAACTCACAAAAAAAATAAAACAATCCACACAGAATTTGGTTTCTGGACCACAAACACGCTTTTATTTTGTGAATTAAGCATTATTTTGGTGCATTGATTACTATTGGCAAAACCATGGTTAAACTATTACTGTTTGGACCCAATAGCAAATGCACAAAAAACATGGATAATACATTTTACCGCAAAAAACTATGGTTCATTTTCATAAGGGAAAGCAACAGAGTGGTCCAAAACCTCAGTTGTGTGTGGAATTTATTTTCCACTTTCAAGTTATTAATATAAATTATAAACAAACCGCCCCTCTGACTTTCTTGTCTTGTCTCCTCTTTCTCTTCTTATTTTCACATCTTATCTTTATTAATGATCTGATGTTCCTCCGTGTTATGGCTGAAAAAACAACACATATAAATGCTATTAGATGGGAAGGATGTGGCAATAGTTTGTGTGTATGTTATAATCTCACTGTGTTCCTTAAAGCTTTGAAGAACTTTTGAATGAAACTTGTGTTTGTGTCCTAACCAAAGTGAAATTTGAAATACTGATCAGGGCAAAACTGTAGTTGTATCTTATTTTCTTTCCACTGCTGTATATGCAGACATACAGTTCCCTTTCTGTCAGTCGAGAACGACAGATGGTGTTCGCCCTTGAGAACCAATCAACTCTGACTACTATAGAAAAGGCAAATTAAATTTGGCGAATGAAATTTGCATGCCGGGCTCCGCCCCCGGATATCCGGTATAAAAAGAAGCCGGCGTGCATCATTCACTTACCTTTTGTTCTTCAGAGCCTGCGCTCATGACTACGAACAGAACGAATTCAATGAATTCTTCTTCTGCCGGATCTACGACGTAGAGCAGCGGATCGTCCCTATCTGCAGCGACCTTCCCCTGGGCGTCTCGGCGGTTCCGGAGGTGTTAGAGATTTTTTCTAAAAAGGTCCTTTTCAGGACTGACTGAGCATTCTCCAACGCGGCATGTCCCGCTGTTCTCTTGGGTGCGGCACCCTCATCGAGGAGGGGGACGGACACGATCGTTGAGTTAGGTGTCTGGGCGTCCAGCACACTGAAGCAGCGTTCGTTGACACATCTTGCCCGCACTGCAGGCAGATTGTCATTCAGAAGTTGCGGTCACGGGTGACTGTCTTCCTACGGGAACCAGCCACCATTTCGTCTGCTACCAAGGCTGTGACATTTGTGGCTACGGCCCCAAAGTCCGGGACATCAGGGCTACGGCCTCGAAGTCCGCCTGTATTAGCAGCGTTAATGATGTGGGGACCTCTGCAAACGTAAACCCGCCAGCCAAGTGCTCACGGGCCGATTGCACCCTGATTCGCTCTTCTGAACGTTCCCCAACTGGCGGTGGCATACCAACCGGATTCTCACGCACACACTCGGAAACGATGTGTGACGTAGATGAGATGTCGCTCGCAGCATCGGAGGGAGACTGGCATTCGACTCTGACGAATCCGAGCTCCACCCACAGCGGTCGAGTTCAGGAGGAAGCAGAAGTGATGTCATCCATTCTAACCCGGGGATGCGTGGTTCCTGAGGTCGGAGCGCGGTGCAAACCGCGCCCACCCCGGATGCCATGTTTTTCCCGGAGTTGCATGAGGAGCTGTGTAAAACTTGGAACGCTCCATTCACGGACCGTTCCAGTGAAACCAGCTCCGGCTCCCTTACTTCCCTCGTTGGTGGGGCAGCCAAAGGCTACGTCGAGATCCCCCGGGTGGAACGGGCGCCTGCGGTGCACCGGTGCCGTGGGCGGCTACCTCCTGGGGGGAATCGGCCACGCCTACCGTCCAAAGCGTGTAGGACTTCGGCATCACTGGTGTCGAAGCCTTACACTGCCGCGGGCCAGGCTGCCTCCTCTCTACGCCATGGCCATCCTGCAGGTCCGCCAGGCCAGGGCGTGGAGAGAGCTCCACGAGGGTAAGGCCGACCCGGGTATAATGCAGGATCTCCGTGCCGCCACTGACAGCGCTCTACGGGCGACTAAGGTGGCGGCATGGGCCCTGGGTCGGACGATGTCCACGGTTGTGGTCCGAGAGAGACACCCCCGGCTGAACCTTGCGCAGATGAATGACACAGAGAATGTCCGCTTTCTTGATGCATCCGTCTCGCAGGGTGAGTTGTTGGTAACACCGTCGAGGACTGCGCTCAGCAGTTTTTGATGGTGAAGCAGACAGTGGCAATTAGCCAAATTTTTTCACGCTGCGACTCGGCCGCCTATAGGCCTCCGAGATCTCACGTGACATCTGCTTCCCTGCAACCCAGGACCCCTTCGACATCGGCTCCGGTTTGTGCCCCCACAGGCGGCACCCCGGAAGCAGAGGTCGAGGGGGAAACCTCCACCCCGTCAGCAACCTTCTCTCGAGAAGGGACACTGACGGGAAGACCCAAGGGAGAAAAACATCGGGCCCGAACCTTCACAGCCACGGCTCTGATCGGTCAGTACGGGACGACTCCTGCCTCATCACCAAAGCCGGGCCCTTTTCAGGGCTTGGCACCCACTACTCGCAGAGTTTTCTGTTCTCCCGGGTGTACTTGCAGCCTATCGCACACTCCTCTGGACTGTTACACGCCTCTAGACGGCGCCTCTTCTCGTCCTGGTGTCTCTCTCAATGAGAAAGACCCACTGAGGTGCTCGATCAGGATTGTGTTTTCCTTCTTACGAGACTGGAGACTAACATCTCCCCTCCACACTGAATGTGTATGTAGTCGCTATTGCCACTCATCACGACTCAGTCGGTTGAAAGTTTCTAGGGCAACACGACCTGGTCACCAGGTTCCTAAGGGGCGCGAGAGGGCGGAATCCACCTCATCTCCGCTCCAAATCCTCTAGGGACCCTAAGTGGTCCTGGGGAGCCTCAGTGCCCCCCAAGAGCCCCTCGGAGGTTCCGATCTTCCTCACAGAGAAGGCGGCCCTCCTGACGGCGCTCACTCCCTTCAAGAAGGTAGGGGACCACCGAGCATCCTCCGTGTCCCCGGATTGCCTTAAATTCGGCCCTGGAAACTCTCACGTTATCTTGAGACCCAGGCCCGTATGCGTGCCCAAGAAGTTCCCACTACTCCCTCCGGGGCCAAGTGGTGAACTTGCAGGCGCTCCCCATAGGGGAGGAAGACCCAACCCGATCAGTGTTGTGTCCAGTACGTGCTGGACCGCACGCATAAATCTGAACCTCTGACCAGCACCGTGTCTGTTGGAGGACAGCAGAAGGGGAAGGCTGTCTCCAAACAGAGGCTGGCGCAGTGGGTCGTGGACGCCGTTACGACGGCCTTCCCATCTCAGAATCTCCCATGCCCATTGGCAGTGAGGGCTCACTCCACACGGCGTTTAGCCACCTCCTGGGCACTGGCAGAAGCGCCTCTCTAGCAGACATCTGTAGAGCTGTGGGTTGGGCTACGCCCAAACACCTTCGCAAGGGTTAACAACCTTCGCGTAAACCCAGTGTCAGCCCACGTCCTGCGTGGCGACATGTAGTACTGGCATCCGGGGGGGCGTATGCCTGCGAAAGCACCTTTCCACCCTCTAACAGGTTGGGTCAGTAAACCCGAGCCGGATGGCCTCTCGCCAGTAGAGAGCTAAGGCCCCGTCCGTGAAAGGATACCGGTCAGGGCTGTACCCATCTTTCTCCAAGAAAGCTCTGGAACCCCCCGACCACCACACTGGAAGGTTACAGTTTCGCGAAAGCATCGAGCTGACTCGCCCAGGCTTGTTACCGTCGCTTCGCTAGAGATTGTGACGCGATACAGCGTTGTGGCGTTTTCCATAGGCAACCCCATCTGTCGTTCTCGACACAACGTCGAGAGACCGACAGAAAGGGAACGTCTTGGTTACGTCTGTAACCTCAGTTCCCTGATGGAGGTAACGAGACGTTGTGTTCTTTACGCCACAAACACGTATCATATTCTGCTGCAGTCGTGAGAGGCTCACAGGCTCTTCAGAACAAAAGGTAAGTGAATGCTGCACGCCGGCTTCCTTTTATACCGGATATCCGGGGGCGGAGCCCGGCATGCAAATTTCATTCGCCAAATTTCATTGGCCTTTTCTATAGTAGTCAGAGTTGATTGGTTCTGAAGGGCGAACCCCATCTGTCCTTCTCGACACAATGTCTCGTTCCCTCCATCAGGGAACTGAGGTTACATACGTAACCAAGACGTTTGACATTCACAGTTAAGTTACCTCCGCTTCATACATAAAGGTTCACCCTTACAGAATGAGACTCATGAGATTCACATGTGCAAAAACATGCGATTACACATGAAATGTGTAATACAAACTCTTTTGTATGAATCCCATGTACATTACCATATAAAACCATGGGACCTCAATGAGGTGTTTTTGTTTGACATGTGATCCCGTAGGTTTTTACATGGGAATTATTTAAGTCCCACTGCCTGACGTCATCACTTAAAACTCATCTTTGAGCATCAAAAGACCATATGAAATAGTTTTCTGTGATAGAAATTTATTCATGCCTTAAAATGACTTGAGTCTAACTCGGAACGGATGCTTGGGCCGCTCCAACGGATGTATTATAAATACGAATGAACACAGTAATGGTTTTCAAGCATATAAAACACTGTAAGGACATATAAGCAACATTAAAAACATCTTTTTACCACGGGGGCCTTTAAGGCAGTTTTATTGCTCAGTTAGCTTTCCTCATTGCATGCTTGTGACTGTGGTCAGAAATGTGCAATTAGTTATATTTATCTGACTGAGACCGTATCAAAAACACACAATCAGCAGTTCTGAAGATAAACATATTAAAACATCAAAGTCTACCACAGGAAAGACTTGCGCTGCAAGCGCAATGGTTTGTGCAGTGTATCTCTCAATCTTTCTGAGGTAACAGGTGCATCAAGCTCACACACATAGGAGTTTGCACTATTGACAGTGTACATAGACACTGTACTATATGAAAGACAGATAACAAACCAACAGTGCACCAGGAATGATTATCTCACCACAACTACAGTGTGAAAAATACTGCTGTAACCACTATAGGCCTGTATAGTTTTCCCATAAGTACAGTTTTTTAACCTAAATTAACCTAATCCTTTATTCTCTCCAATGAAGTTGTCCATAAATAACCAAACAATTGAACCAAAAAATGAAAAATCCTCCATACTATTTGGTTGAAAAAATACCAAGTTTACATTTTTATTAATTCTATGATGACTACTTTTAAGATGGTAAAAATGTAACGGTTATTTATTTATTTATGATGTTTTCATGACCCAGATTCACTGGCCTAGATCTGCGTCACAAGTACCGGATGCCAAAACAGAGATTTTGGTCAAACTTGTGTTTATTGAAACAGAAATTTTTAACCCAACAGGTAAGTAATCTAAAAGGTTGATAAAAACACTATACAGAACCAAGAACTTGTGGTACAAACAACAAGACCTGACAACAGGTGAATGGCGTGGGGAAGTATTTAAATGAGAGACAGGTACGGGTGATTAAAAGACCGAGGAGAGTAAGCTTAAACTGCTCAGCAAAACCTCCCTTCTAGGGACCACTCATGTGGAGGAGAGAATGGCAGCGCAGACGAGGGGCAAGGTGATAAGTATGGCTGGTATGGAAGTCTCAGAGAATCAAAAGGGTCCAGAATGGAACTGCAATCTACTCATGAGCATTCCTCAGGGCCATACCCCTACCAGTCCTCCAGCTATTCCATTCCATGCTGCCTTGAATCCAGCATAGTGTCGATCCTGTAGATATGGGGAAGGCCTCGCCTCAGCACCCGACACTGTGGAAGGAGGAGAGATAGGGTCAGAGCAAGGCTTTAACAAGGAGACGAGAAATAATGGCAGTTTTGAACAGTTTTGAACGGTGACTGTGTTGATCTGGTGAGCAATGGGGAACGGTCCATTTAACCAGGGACTGAGTGTGCGGCTCTCTTAGATGGATGTCCCTGGTTGAGAGCCAGACCTTTTCAACTGGATGGTATTGGGGTGTCACAGATATTCTTGGATTTACATTTACAAAATTGGCAGAGGCTTTTGTCCAGTGTCAAGTGACTTACATTGCATAATACTATAAATTTGTATTTCAGTATGTGCAATCCCTGGGATCGAACCCATGAGATTGGCGTTGCTAGCGCCAGATAAACTGTACTTGTGTTGGCCTGTGACTTCCAGCAGGCTGAAAAAAGCTTTCCATCGATGGAATGGGTTGTTGTAGAAGTTTGCCTAAGGACAGAAGACAGAGTTCCTTTTTGTGATGAACGATTGGGTTTCCTGGCTGCCTGGGTGCCCCAATCCCGGAACAGTGCGAGCTGAGTCCATGAGAGGAATGTGCTGTGCTGATGAAACAAATCATTTCCCTTCAAGACCTCCCGGTTGAGCGGATTCAATCAGTTCTTCCGCCCATGAAATGGGGCTAACGATTATCACCTAAGGGAGTATTGTACTGTTGTAACTCTTTCACTGAAGCGGGTTGTTGCCATGTCTTAACAGCTTCCACCTTCCTTTGGTCCCTCTGCACTCCCTTACTTTCAATAGTTTAGCCCAGGAAATTTACCTTCTGGAGATTAAATATAGTGTTATGCAGTCAGTGTTGTCGAAGCTGCTGAAGAACCTGTTTGTTGTGCTGTTGATTGTTTGATGGAGTAGATCAAAATGTCTTCTATATAAATGAAGACAAACTGGTTGAGCACGTGCATTGATAAAGCTTTGGAATATGGCTGGTGCATTTACCAAATGGCAGGGCATCACCTTGTTCTCATAATGTCCTGATTTGTTACAAATACGGTCTTCCATTCATCACTCTATTGTATGTGGATATGGCTATAAGCACTCCGTAAATCGTTTTTGGTGAACAGACGTGCACCTCGCAGTTGCTCCAAAGCGACCGGGACCAGAGCATAGGAGTAACGGAACTTGACATGATGTGAGTTCAGGACACGGACGTCTACACAAGGTTGCAAGCCTTCCTCTTTTTTGCTCACAAAAACGAAGCTTGTGCCGGCGAGGGAAGTAGAAGAACGGATTAATTAATGTTGAAGAGCCTCCGTGATGTACTCCTCTTTGGACTTCTGTTCCATGATGGACAATGGATAGACACACTCTTTGGGGACTGAGGCACCAGGCAGCAGCTCGATGGCACAGTCCCATGGCCGATGAGCATGGTATGCCTAAGGGATTTCAACATGGCTTTGGACATCGGCATAGGTGGAATTAACATACACAGGTTTGTGGAGCTTGATCGATCTTGGAAGAGGCAGGCCGGTTTTTGTGCATGAATCACCCCAACTTTTCACCTCAATAGTATCCCAGTCGATTGGAGGGTTGTGTTGTTGTCTGTGTTTTCTTGGTAAATTAAGCTGTTTGAGGAGTTCCAGATAGATGAAGCTTCCTGCTGCTCAATCAAGGCTCAATCAATCAAGGCTTTGGCTGAAACAGACAGAAGGTAAGACATTACATTAGCTCGAGACAAACGTGCTAAGCAGAAGGAAATTGAATCATACTCACCGTGGGTCGTGGAGACCAAACTGAGCATGATGATAGGAAATCCCATCTCCCCCACAGTACAAAAACACAAGTTGAGAGATATGACGTTGGCGTTCAGCCTGGAGAGGTGAAGGAAGTTTAGTGCGAAGGGCAAGCGAGCATGCAGTGAGGCGCTGTGAGATAGGGAGCATTGAATGAAGTTCTCTAAACCCACAGTGTTATTGTAAATGGCTAAATGCCTGCAAACTTCAGGGTTGAGCCCTTGATGATAAACAGTGAGTAACGTGACCTCATTCCACCCACTGACCGCAACTAGGCTACGAAACTGTAAGCATGATCGGCTTTTGATAAGCTACATTAAGTCATCATAAGTTCAGATGATATAGCTGATCATGCACAGATGTTTATGTGTAGTTTGACCAAAGAGCTCCTTGAAGTAAGTAAAGAACGCGGCCAGGTAAGTGGTGGCAGGGCCATTAGAGACCCATATGCTTTCAGCCAAGTGCAGCACTTGCCCCGAGAGATAACAGATGACTTAAGCAATCTTAGGTGTCTCCGCAGGGAAAGATTGGGGCTGCATCATAAAAAAGCACTGCAGGCCAAACCCTGTTATGCTAATCTGCGGCTCCCGTATTATTCAGCAGGGCGGCCATAAGACTGGTGAGAAATGGATGGCTTATCTGAGAGGTGGAGTATTGAAGCTGCTATCGCATAAGGTTTGCCAGTTCAGCAAATTGATTGGCGGAAGCTTGTGTCGTGTCCATGTTGTATTTGGTCTGGTCTTCAGTGACAAGAGACAGATAGCAAGACAAAGATTCTGTTCAAACGGGTGTGTTTAATGGAAACAGCAGATCGAATCCCAGCAGGTAAGTAATCCAACAAGTAAACATTTAAGTATATTCCAAAAGGGAAACGGGTAAGTATATCCCAACAGCGCCAGGAGTGGTGCAGGGGGCGTAGCTGACTCCGTGAAAATCTGCTTATAGGCTATGTCTTGTGCAGCAGCAGGTCTGCAGTTTGACGTTCATATTAAGTTTTGACACCTCATTGCTTAGAGTTTGTTACAGGTAAAATTGTAAGACTTCACTTAATCTTGTCCTTTTTTCAAAAGTATTTGTCTTTATTAATAATAACACAAATTCATATTTTAGTTTTTAGCGAAGCTGCATAAAGTTGATTAAATACATTTAGCTGGTTAAACATCAGCACACCAGGTATTAGAGATTTTATTGCTCTTTTGTTTGTTTGTATGTCTATAAACTATACCTGTTCAGCAGGTACAGGAAAAGGTAAGCAACCAGTATAATAGTGGCAGCGTTGTACTCAGAGGTGAGTTTAGCTCAAACAAACACTGCTTGGTTATGGAGTTACTGTTTGTGGATTTAGGATTTGGATTTTCACTTATTGGATTGTATATAACGAAGTGGACTCTATCACAATTGGACTTTTTAGATCGTTCTAAAATAACGTATTGCATGTTGTTTTAACAATCTTAGTTTAAGTGTGTTGTTTTAAGTTCAATGCGAGTTTGTAAATATGCTTTTCATTTCACTTGTAAGTCTCACAGCAAGATTTTGTTACGCTTTAGTTTATTTTCAATCAAGTCGGCCATACCGGTACTGGCCCCCATTGGAGTGTGTTAATTCTTGGAATAGGTTGGGCTGTAAAGGGTAATATAGATTTACCATGTTGAAATTTCCGACCCTAACCTAAGGAAAATCATTACCTTTAAATAAGCTGGGTTGTTTTCAGTTCACACACAAAATTGTGCTTACTCCTTCCTCCATTTTCTTTCCCACAGAGTGAGGTATTCCTTCCCATCCTCTGCAAGCTGTACATCTTTTCTATGGGAAGCCGTCTCGTTCAAGCAAAACTAGAACATACCAACCAGTCGCTCATACCTTTCTCTGTAAAAAAATCGTGACAGAATATCTGCCTTCCTCACACAGGAAAACAAACTAGAAAATTTGGATTCAAAAGGACACGCCACAGAGATGGGAAGTCCTGTCTGTTGTCAAAAAACCTACGACAGGCATGAGCCAACTCCACATTCAGTCCTTGCTCTACTCGATCTCTCTGCTGCCTTGGACACATTCAACTAGCAGATCCTGCTCTTCAACCTCTGTACTACTGGGACTGCACTCAGCAGGTTCAAGTTGTAAAAGATCCTTCAAGGTTTCAACTAAGCATTGGGTGCCTCAGGGATCAGTATGGAGAAGATGATGAAGAAATATGTTTTCAAGTGCGCAGTTTGGGAACCCTGAGCGGAGGAGACGATGGACTGATCTGAAGAAAATTTGCTCGCCCACTGTGAGAAATAGTTATGTAATGTATAAAAATTGGTTATCTCTGATGGAGAATCAGACAGGCTGTGAATCCAACAAACAATCAACCCAAACATTGATAAATAAAGTCTTTATTTATCATAATTTATTGTTTACTTTCAAAATACTTTTTGAACAACGAATAAAGTTTTGAAGGGCAAAAAAAGTTAAGTGCAAATAAAAGTTTTCATCAGCGAAAAAAAAAGTTTTGAAGAGCGAAATAAAGGCCAAGGAGAGAGAAAAACAATCAGAGAGAGAGAGAGAGAGAGAGAGAGAGAGAAAGTCTTCGGACTCTGGAAGGATCTAATACAGAGAATATTTACACAAGCTTTCTTTTGTGTTGCGGTTCAGGGCTTCCATTAAATATAAACATTATTAGGCTTAATGTAACCCAACAGTTTTCAATTTATACTTTTTTAATGTGCTGCTTACTTTTTAAATGACTAAAAATCTTTGTTATTTTATATTCCATTAACTAAAGTTAGTTTGTACACATTAGAATATAAATCGGTTGAAAAGGTATCGTTAGAAGTTCTTAAAAATGCTGACAATGTTGATACCCATTTCTTTACATAATCTCTTTTCACAGAATCGGTTAATAAAGTTTCTGTTCACCTTTTAAAACCTCTCACTACTAACTTGATGATTTGGTGAAGCAACATACATAACCATTTAAAAAAACATACTTGTAGATTCATCATTAAGCAGAAATAACTCAAGAAGCAGATGTACAAAACTCAAATGTTTTTATTAAAGCCTATCGCACATATTTTATATTTATATATAAAAGATCTACAGTGATAGAACTGGCACATGAGCAGACAACAGTTTGTCATCAATGTATTCATTCATTCAAACATCGCAGTATGAGAAATGTTCACCACAAACACAGACAGATACGCCGATTCAAGAGCTGAGAATGTGTGTGGCTGCATTATAGGAGGATGAGAGTTTGTCTCATTTGGAAGAACAAATAAATACAGTACCGCAATCAAGCGTCGTTTGTGCCCTCTACACAAAATGCACTGCTTCTTTTTTAACATCCTATATGAACACTTACATGAATTCTCTCTTGCACATAACCACACAAACACAGTCAGCAGAACACATGGTTTAGGTGTACTAAAGTTGTGAAGATGTGGTTTTAGACATTTTAAAAGTTTCAATAAGCAGAGAACTATCAAAACTGTGTTCTTTACATACAGAATACTGGCTGTAGTGTGAGGTAAATGGACCACATGTTTGTCCTTTATTTATGAATGCACTGGAAAAACACATACAGCTGCACTGATCGTGTACACGTAAAAACAACCGTCCTGTCTAAAGACCACCGGCAGCTTAGCACCAGAATAGAGAACGTACTAAAGTGTGTATTTCAATTTAAATGCATACTTTCTATAGTTCTTTTTGTTGCGAAGTGTGTGTTCAGTCGCTGTCACTGGTATCACTGCTGGGGTCACCCTGGACTTTGTTACGGTGCTGCATTGCACGGTGGTACGCCACCTGAACGGACTTCCTGATGTTTGACTTTCTGCCCTCCAACATCTTCTCCTTGTCTAGATCCTGATTCACACCAAGAGGAACCAGTTTGGAGCGCGGCAGCCACTGCCTGTACACACACACACACACACACACATTTAGACACAGTTATTTCCTGTCTTCCTTCTCTCTTTTCTCATCCACACGATTTCAGCTGTCAAAAGCATTTTCATGTTTGTTTCCTCTGGCCTATTTCTCTTTGTTTGCAAGTACAGGATGTTCTAAAATGCTGACAGCTCCACAACGCTTTCTTAAAATGAGCCTTGAGGGTTTGAGAACAGTAAAGTCAATACGAAAACCTTTTATCTAGGAATAAACATTAAGTACAAAAGTACACTCGGCGTGTGCATATCAAAGAAAAAATTGGCTTGTCAAGTAAACAAAACCTTCCTCACAGATGGCACCTTTATTTTTATTATTTTTACATGGTTTAGTCTAATGGCATTTCTAACATACACCAACAGGTAAAGGTTTCAAATAGTCAGAAGCGTTCTCAATGTTTCTTTTTCCCACTTTATATGTCTTACTTAAAGTACACAGTACATAGCAGGGAAATGTATATATAATTGTTTCACTTTTTGTTTTATAAGCTTGTGACTAGGGATGGGTATCGTTAAGGTTTTAACGGTACTACTACTTTTATCGATACCACTTATCGGCCCGGTACTTTAACGGTACTCTTATCGGTACTTTTTTGTTGTGTTTTTTTTATGAAAGACAAAACTAAAGCTGGAGTTTTTTTCACTTTTTAAAACATTCGTATTCTTTACATTCGTTGACCTAACATATCTTAATGCAGGTAAAAGATGACTGATACCCGCCTATTATTCATAGAGAATTAAAATAAAATGCATGTGGTCCTAAATTTGTTTATGTTTTTTGTTGTTTTTGTTTAATAATAATAATAATAATTATACAGGTTTGTAACCTCTTGCAATTTACACAAACACAAAAAAAGTTTATGTATTTCATCGCTACAAATGAATTTTTTAGGTAAGCTCTGCTTTATAATTTCTTAAGCATAATTTATTATTATTCATCCATTTTAAACGCAGTACTGTGAAAGCAGTTTTTATGTTTAAGATTTATTTAGGCTACTGCATAAAAAAACACACTCTAAAGATTTATATGTAGGCTAATTTTTTATGCGATGTGTGTTTATTAAATTATTACATACTAATTTAAAGAAATCTTATGCAATGTTTATGTCTGTGTTATTTAGGAAGACTGCTAGGCTAGCATACGTACCTGAGGACGTGGATGATGAACTATTAGCTAGCAGGCAGTCGAAAACTTTCCATTTCTCTGTCTGCACATAATGCACTTTAGAGAGATGTTTAGCTAGATTACTTGTGTTACCGCTCTTACAAGCAAAAGTCTTGTTGCACTTGTTGCAACGAGCATTATCTGTATACTCGCGTGAAATGTAGCCAGACTTTAGAACGTTTGTTTCTCTCCGCCATCGTCACTCTATTATGCGCGCCGCGAGCTTTCGTGTTGTGTGCGTGCGAGCTCTGTGTAGTGTGGGACGGATGTACATTTCTCGTGCAGTGCGAGATTGCGAATAACGAAAATGCAGGTAAATGTTTTAAATATTATCTCAAATTAGAAATGGCTGGTCAGTTAAAATGCTAGGTAACGTTTATTTAGCAATAAAAAAGAGGAAATGTTTTTCTTAATTTCTCAAGTACCGATAGCAGAACCGTTAACGTCAGACCTTATCGATACTTCGGTCTTTCATAATTTAGCCCCGAGACCGATAAAGTACCGAGTTTCGGTACCCATCCCTACTTGTGACCGACAAATTGACACTAACTACCAGTTTACAACTAAAATTTGTTTTAATAATATAATAATATATGTAAAATAAAAAAGTTATTATATAAAGGCATTCATACATTAGCATTAAACTACAAAAATAATTGCAAGCATTTCAACAGGCCACTAAATCGTTCTCTCTTCCAGAACTACGGGAGGCAATAAGATATATATTTTGTGCATTATACCACGATAAAACTATCGTATTTAAGATTGAATAAGTACAAAACAAAGAGTGAAAACACAAATGTGTGCGACTAACCAGGTTCTCTTGTTGTCAAAGAAAAGCACAAGAAAGAGATGTTCTCGGGCCTCCTGGGTCATCTGCTCTCCTAGTTTTAGCACCTCTAGAGGAGGAACTGGGATCGGGACGCCCCTGTGGAACACACCTTCTCGTGGCATCTTGGGATCAATGATCTGGAGGGAACATCAACCAGATTAGGTAGTTGCACATTAGGTAGTTACACCGCCCTCTGCAGGTCAAACAGAGCAAAACACTAAACAAATATCCTAAATGTAACTTTAACACAAAACTAAATATATTTTTTTTAACAACTACTAATTTCGTATAGTAGTACTCTGAGTAGTGTAGCACTCACCAGTGCGGGGTAAGAGGGGTATCCTCTGCACTTGGCCCACACAAGATCAAGAGCATCCAGAGAGCTGTAATCATCAGAACTCATCCAGCATCCGGAGCGGGCCCTGCCTCGAACCACTGCACGCATGCACACAAACACACACACACACACACTGAGTCTATAACCAGCTTACATGTAGGGTCTCATTTGATGGTGTGTCTACTAGACTCACAGTGGGAAACTCCTCTCGCTCCGCCCATTGAGTACGAGTCGTTTTCTGTCCCAGACGTCTCTTCGCTGCTGTCCTCTGGAAATGTCGAGCGGGAAAATGAGGCCTTTCCACGTCCCTGTTTGGAGGGAGTGGTACTACAAAAAAGGAACATATCTTTGAAAATGCAGCTGTGCAACATTTGCACTGTAAAAGTTTCAATGTGCTTTGTATTTGGCCACAAGAAATAGATTATTAGCATGGTCTGATGTACACAGGGCTCTAGACTGCAACCAAATGGTCGCATTTTGTGACTATTTTAACTGCCAGTGTGACAAGGTTTTCTGAATGGTCGCACAGGTTCAAACTGGTCAGTAAATAATGTTTGTGTATAATAAATTAAATATGCAGAAATGTTATATTGCGCCTTTAGTCACTAATTTTCGTCTCCCCTCCTTCAACCATTCACATATCTATCCTGTTGATGCACTTACTCCACCAAAGTCAGATGAACAAATATATCTGAGCCCAAAATTGTAGCTTATTCATTATTCATTTGCCAGCATGCACATTGAATACTGTTTCTGTTTCATATCTCATCAGCATACTTCACAAAGTTCATGCTCCTCTCCTTCTTCACAACAAACTGGCTCATGTCTGCCCCCTTCAGTTTCAGCACAGTAACTGTCTGCCTCACCTTTTGCTTTTTCATTTTATGTTTTTTTATTGTGCATTCCAAGGGATATAATTTTAACAGTTGGATTGTTTCGATTAAGTAGTACAAAGAAAAAATACAGATAAGTAACACAGTAAAAACACAACAACACAATAAAAACTTGATTTATGAAAATGAATAAAAATCTGTTATCTGGTTTTGCAAATTAACTCTTCACGTGGTTGTCTGTCCTAGACACTTTTAGTAGACCATGGACTATTCTGATTATATGGGCTGAATAATATGAAATACAAATTGTAATAATTATTGTAATAGTTATATTTATAAACGATGACTAATATATAAATATATATATATACAGTGCCTTGTAAAAGTATTCACCCCCTTCGTTTTATTTACATTTTGAGAATTATCTCATTCTAATCACCCTTATCTTAAACTACTATAAACATTTGTTTTTTATATTAATCTACACACTGCACAATAATGACAAAACAAAAACACATTTGTGACAGCTTTGCAAATGTATTACAAATAAAAAACTAAATTAAGTACATTGCATAAATATTCATACCCTTAACTCGGAAGATGGATAAAACACCTTTACAGACTCAAATAGTTATGTCTGCATTTGGCCATTTTCTGCCATTCTTCTCCTCAGATCTCAGGTCCTCAACTCTGTTAGGTTGGATGGAGCCCGAGCACTAGCTGGGCGACTCAAGGACATAGACGGAGTTGTCCATAAGCCACACTTGCATTGTTTTATCTGTGTACTTAGGATCATTGTCATGTTGGAGAATGAACCTTCTGCCCTGTCAGAAGTTCTGAATGTTCTGGGCTAGGTTTTCATGTTCATTATCTCTGTATTTTGTGCAGCTGAAAAACACCCCACACCATGATGCTGTTTCCACCACACTTTACTGTTGAGATGGTATTGTGCTGGTGTTAAGCAGTGCCTGGTTTTCTCCAGACATGAAGCATGAACCTGAGATTCATCAAACGAGAGAATCTTGTTTCTGACATTTCGAAAGATTGGTTGAAGTATGTTTTTGCATGTGTCTTCACTGAGCAAACGCTTGAGTCTGGCCACTCGGCCAAAGAGTGTTGCAGTGATGTTTGTCCTTCTGTAAGTTTCTCTCATCTCCATGTATGATCATGGAGCTCAACCAGAGTGATCATCAGCTTCTTGGTCACCTCTCTAACCAAGACCCTTATCCATCGATGGCTCAGTTTGGACAGGAGGTCAGCTCATGATAGAGATCTGGTGATTCCAAACCTCTATCATTAAGGATCAATGGAGGCTACATGCTTCTGTGAACCTTCAATACAGCAGATTTTTTTCAGGAGTCTTCCCCAGATCTGTGTCTTGATATAATCCTGTCTTGGCTTTACTTCGATATGCATTTTCAGGTGTTGGACCATTTATTGAGAAGTATGTGCCGCTCACAAAACACTCATTTTCGATTGAACCTTCCACAGGTTAACTCCACTCGAAGTGTAGAAACATCAACAAGCAAAACTAATGCTTCTGAGCTAAACTTCAAGTGTCCCAGAAAAGGGTATGAAAACTTATGCAATGTACTTATTGTGCATGGATTGTAGATGAATGTACTTATCTTTTTTTAAAGTAACTTAGGATAAGGCAGCAAAGTAAGAAAATGTGAATATATAAAAAATAAAGGGGGATTAATACTTTTGAAAGGCACTGTATATAGCGTTGGGGGGGTTCTTGGATCATTGTCACCTTTTTTCACCCCGATGAGTTTGGATCCCTGCGCATGAGCGCCAGTGTGATGCGCAGGAGTGAAAGCAGAGGTCTGATTAAATGATTTGCCGAAACAAGTATTGACTAGTATTGTTATTTGAGAGTGATAGCTTTGTTCCTCTCAAACCACTTGTGGAAACTTATGAACTTAAACGTAATATTAACAAATTTTGAAATGTAGGAATGAAAGAATGTGACACACACATCGGTAAGGCTGACTTGACTCAAAGCCACAAGCCTGCAACCTTTAGCTAAAAAGCATAACGGCTCATGCTAACACCTTCAGTGGAACGAAGGAAAGGAGACCAGAGGCTATTTATTTAAATAGATGGCAATGGATGTTAGCAAATTGTAAGTGTTACAGACCCTCCTATCTCCCTTCTATAGTATCTCTCTGCTTGACTTTTGGAGCAGGTTTTGACAGAATGTGCGATGTGAGGACGTCACATGGTGCGTCTTTGGCCAAATTATGCAGAAAATCTGAAACAATCTCTAACGTTTGCAAGTTGAAGGTTGTTTGATTATGCGTCAATTCTGCGATCGCAAAATCCTGCAGGGACTGATTAAACTATACATTTTTTTCTGAATATGTGAAATCCCTGGGTTAGAACCCATGACCTTGGCATTGCTAGCTCCATGCTCTCAACGATTATTGTCTGAAACGCCACATGTAAACAGGACCTCAGCGTGCATCACACTCAACATTCTTCATCTTCATGGCATGAAAAGCGGTTGGCGTGTAGACTGTGCATGTAATTCATGTACCTGGTCCTGTCGGATGCGGCACTGCTGCTGCTACTGCTGGTGGACTCTGAGTCGGAGCTGGAGCGCGGGAGACTGCGTTCATTTCTGTACACCAGAAAACTTTCAGTCACCGGCTGACTGCTTCCCCCAAAACCATTACTGTGCAGATCTGAGAGAGGAACACCACAACATTTTATTATAGAATATATCAAAAAGCAACAAATTCTATTGCATGAATCTATCAATATATATATAAATAAAATGTGAAACTGGTGTTGTTTTTAGCCTCAAATATATAAGAAATGCACTCATTGGGGGACTGTGGGAGTTTCCATGACTGATCAATGTCATATAAGTGTGGATACGACTACTGTTTATAATAAACTTTTATTACACTTAGTTCTTTTAATAAAGAGCAAACAAGAAAAATATAAATTCAAATAAATGTATTTATGTAAATGTCCCAAACTGATCTCAAAGAATAGTATGGGGGGTGATCAAGGCACTTGTGAACTGATCACAACTGTATTGTGTAAGTGTCGTAAAACAGAGAGCGCAAGTTGCGACTAAATAAGTGCCTGAATATTTATGACTGTGGAACACTAAAGATGATATTTTGAGGAATGGTTGTGTGTTCATATGAAAGTCAAGGGGGGCAATGTGGTCATGTTTCCTAGGTCTTTAAAAACATTCTTTTGTTTTGCAGAAGAAGAAAGTAATTCAGGTTGGAATTACATAATGAACAAATGTTCATTTGTGGGTGAACTTTCCTTTTAATTATGTGTTATTAATAACTTGTAATGACGGTCTGTCAAGTTCTCAAACATGTTTGGGGACTCATTTGGTGGACACCTATGATAATTCACATCTGATGCATATCACATACAAATGCAATAGCAGAATAAAATCTCCTGCTTCAATCTAAATTTTAGGTTGGTTTTATTCAGTACCGCACAGGTTTTATATCAAAAAATGTCTTAATAAAACTGTGGAAAATGGACATTGTGACTGATATTACTCTAAGACATGATTTGGAAAATGGTGTGATATAGAGTCCTGTTTGTAAATATCTTTTCAACTTTTAAAGAACTGACATTACTTTTATGGGCAAGCACTGAACATACAGAAAATCGTAGTTTTTTTGGTTAAGCTGTTCCTTTAACGCAGCTTCCTATCCAAGAGACTTTATTTCAACACATACCCAGTATGAGGTGATCGTGTTCGCTGTCTGTCTCCGAGCTGGAGCTGGACTGTGGACTGTGGGGTCTCTTGCGTGATTGGGGGAGAGAAGGCAGCTGGGGTGGGCCAATTGGACTGGAGCTCAGAACCCCTGGTCCATGCAACAGGTCTCGGTTCTTAGGGGGTCGACCGGGGCGCTTCGGAGGGCCTGTGGCTTTGGGATTTTTCTTTGAGAAGAGGACAGATGTACGACGTCCAACCTCAGGAGCCAGCGCAGAAGAGGACACACTAAGGTCTACAGAGAAAACACCAAAATAATCACAATTATCATTACATTTAATTCACAGGAAATATTTAAATGAAAATACACAGGGTGAGTCTCTGTGAACATCTTACTAAAACTCTGTGAATACTTGTCATAGAAACATGAAACATTCGTCTAAAGAAAGCTCGAAGTGTCCACTTTTAAATGAACAAATACATAATTTAAACAAATATTGTCTGAATAAGTAATATGTACAATTTCTCTGGTGTCAGCGTATTATCTCTAATGGGATCGAGCCGTTGCATATTGTAATGTTCTGCGGGAGCCACATGCCCATGTCAACGTATAAAGATTTTACTGCACGTTTAGGCATTGTGACGCTGCACATACGTGGCGGATCTTCAGACTGTCAGGTACAAAGAGATAAAGTTTACTGTTATTTAGAAAAAGATTGCGCCTCGGTTTCATTGTGAAGAGCGACTGCACATAGTGAAGCGCATTCGTTCCGACAAGTGAGGATTGTTTCTGTCTTTCCTTAGTAATTTACTGCGGTTCCTACATAACAAATGACCAAATGTCTTATTTTGTTGAGCATGGGCATTGTTAGCATTCATCTTTATTTATATACATATTACTAATTAATACTGTGCGCAATATTTGCTAACTATGATTTACATCTTTCCGTTTATAATCTTTTTAGCACACGGTTTTAGCACAGCGTTTTCTGGCCTTTTTTCTAACTATGAATAAACATTATTTTCTCAAAAACCCAAACATGTACATAGATATTGCTTGCATTTTATTGTAGCACTGTTTGTGGGGAATACAGTTATGTGAGACTTTAACCATTAAAATGCTTATATGCAGCTGAAAAAAACACAAATGACAGGGTATTTTAAAACTCTTCCAGGGCCCCAAACCCCCTCAGATATCAGACCAGGTCAGAAATTTAAACAGATTCAAACTGAATAAAAATGCTACTAATAATACAACTAAATGTATTACAAGTATCGCGAGTGAACTATGAACGAACGAAACGTGAACAAAAGAAGAATAAAACGTTTCCATTACAGCATTTTGATCACGGTGCCTCAACGTCTTTTGTGCTTGACTCACAGTGTTGAGCATTACAACCAATCATAGACAGCATGTCTATGACACATAAAAGACAAAATGTGGTATGGCATGGTGCGAGTAATTCTGACAGAATGTCCGTGAACTGTTCATTAAAGATGTTTACTGACCTTTTCCACCAATCTCATGACTGCTGCTCTCTCCATCATCATGACAGCCGCTCGCAGAGGCATGATGCGCAAGGACTGAGCTGCGTTCCAGCGACAAGCCCGACTCGTGGTTGCCCAAACCACAGCCGCCCTCACGCTGATGAGCCAGCTTACGCTTAATAACGGTCATCTCCTTCTTCAAGGCTTTAGCTCGCCGGGACTGGCCGATACTGTGCTTCCCTGACATGACTTCATCATAACGTGCCAGCAGGATCTGCAGCTGCTCGTCCAGAGGCAAACGCCGTCGGTTCTCCAGCAAAAGATCTGGGAACAGGGACAGAAAACGTCAGAGGCACTTAACACAATCAGCGTATCAAAACAAGACTTAAGACTCCCTGAAAACAAAGTCACCTGGAGCTTAAAAAAACAACTGAATCGCAACCTCGGGAGCTTAAACTACATACACAACAATTATTCATACCCTTAGTAAATATGACAAAAAAGACAGTGAAAATAAATCTGCATCTGCGTTTTGATCTTGTATTTAAAAAAGATACAAAATCAAACCTTTTATTAGAGAATAAGAATTTTAAGAAGTTTTTCTCTTATACACAATGCTCATTATTAATCAAATGAATACTTTTTGCGATCTTCTTTTTTGCCAAGATAACAGCTCTGGTTTTTATAACAATAGATTTGTGAATTGATATTGTTTTGTTTACATATCTTATTTTTGTCATTTAATTATGTACTTTAGAAGCTATAGAAATACATGTAGGTTTCTCAGGAAATGAAATAAAAGCAATTTACAACAAAAAACATTTTCAGAGGTTGACACCCACCTGACTTTAAATGAACCGTGTTGCCTTCCTGAGCATCCCTGAATGTTTCTATCTATTGTAATAGTTGTGTATGAGTCTCTTGATTGTCCTTAAATGTAAAAAGATCAATCTCAACATCATACAGTTACTTCGGGACATGAGTCAAATATACAGAAATGCTGAAAAAGCAAAGATTCTGGAGGACCTGGATAGTTTTTCTGAAGATCAGTGGACAGTTTAGTGACTCAGGACAAACAAGAAACCCTTAAACAACTATGACGAAACATAAAAACTGTCATTTACTGTTCAGTTAACGTCTTACAGTATTAAGAATTAGGGGGGTGTAAACTTTTGACCTGGGCTATTTTTAGAAGTTGTTATTATTCTTTGGTTTGAACTTTATGTTAACATTTCGTTTTTGAAATAACATGTTCAGGGCAGGACTAAATAAAAAATAAAACCTTAATTTTCAAAATACTTCAAAAAACAAACTTTTCATATTTTCAGCATTTTCCAGATTCTGCAAGGGGGGTGTAAACTTTTGATCTCAACTGTAATTGCCTAGGATATGAATAACTGTATTTAATATGAGGTTTTCCCGTTACTTAATTTTGCAACTTTTTGTGATTTTGTTGCATTTAAGCATGAACAATGAAAACTCAAAACATTTGACCAAATTAAGGAAAAAATGGGGTGGGATGGATTATAAGTAATAAAGTAATGCTGACCAACTTGCATAATGTGGAAGTTGGACAAAAGTGTCAAAATTCAGTGGAATTCAATTGGAATAAAAAAATGGAAACTGAATTTTCAATAAGGGACAGGGCTGTGTGCCCGAATATTATGTTTTTGATTCCAAAAATAATAAAAAAATATGTTATATTAGATACTTTATGAATTTAACAAATTATGCCACCATGATGTAATCAAATACACAATTTTGAATTATTTTGCGAGTAAATTAGCTGCTTTCATGGAGGAGTACTATAAGGTTGCTCTAAAGTTAAAAAAAGTGATGGATCACCAAAGTATACTATTTTTGAAAAATAGACTGAAAACCAGTAAGAAGAAACCCAACTGACCATCTTCAGCAGCTGACGCCGATCTCTCTCTTTCTCTGAATCTCTCTCTCTCTCTTTCCCTCTCTCTCTCTCGCTCGTGTGGTGACTCCGGGCTTGGCTCTCTGGGAAGATGCATGCCTGTCTCGTAATCATAGCCAATTCTCTCTGCCTGTCTGCGCGCCTGCCGTAAAACAGCACCACCCGCTTCTCGCAATCGCAGTGCAGAGCGGTAGAAGACTGTGTCTTTGGCATTGTACTTCAGACAGTTGTTGACGATGGTCAGAAAGTCAGTCTCAAAAGTTTCAAAGCTAAGATAGCGATGTGATTCTAAACCCTTCCACATTGTCTGAAAGTCCATCGGGCGTTCAATGTGATCCAGGTAATCTGGGACCTAAAAAAACGGAAGAAAAGACAGAAACACAGAGCAATGAAGGGATTGTGAGACATTTCTACAAATCAAGTTTTGGTGAATCCTCACTTTGTGATCTATACACAATTGATTTAATTTGTATTATTTTAGACAATTTTGTAACTCCTTGTAACTGTTTTAATCTCACACGGTCAGATCTAATTCCCTTTTTTTGTCATGCTGGTTGGAAGTCTCTTAACATCCTGATAGCAATCAATAAGTATAGTGATTCATCAGTATTTTTATAATTATATATCGTCTGTGAAAGGAAAACTTTGTTGTCGAGTTGTAGTGTTGATGAGGAAAACGGAGGGGTTTATGACGCGTTTTTCGTCATGTGATGCAGTTGTTTCGGCTGCTCTCCTGTTTGATAGCATTAATGACAGTTTTTCTTTCTTTCAACAAATTAAACTATGAGCACGTCTAGTTCCAGTTAAGGATTTAGATTTTTGCTTGATGTAAACTCTCTTCTTATATTTACATTCATTAGCAGTGCATATATTAAGGTTTGTTTTTTTAAATCAGGACAGCTGCTCAAAGAAGCAGTTCATCTTAACTTTAGGTTTGTGTGTGTAGTGCCACAAACAGCACATTTTGTTCCGGAGTTATTCCTCATATATTTAGATTTTCCTGCAGAACTGCATTACAATTCATCACATGAATCACAACCCAATTTCAATCAGAATAAGCCATTTTGAAAATGCAAACTTCTTGTGGTGAAAAGGATTAAAGCAGCACCCAGGAAAAGGTGGATAGAACAATTTCTGCTGTTCGCACATTTTTTCCCGTGGCATGGTATATTCAGTTATTAAAGCATCTGAAAGGTTAAGTGAACTGATGAGAGTGGATGTTTTACCTCACTTAAAGGTACAGGCTCAGTAAAGAAATTATTGGTGTCTCGATCCTGCAGCTGTTCCAGAGTGCTACGCAACAAAATCAGGAAAGGAGTCAACTGCAGCTCTAACGCCATCTCCTGAATCTTTATCTAAAAAACATGAAAACAGTTTTAAGTCATTATTATACAACAACAAACACTCAGCAGGGTTATTTCAACTACAGTCGGTTTCAGCGGCAATAACCTAAATGTTATGTGGACCAAACTTTACTTCTGTTAGACCTCTGCAAAGAATCTATAACTGTTGCGTAACGTCTGACGAAACTGTCTGTAGAGCAGTAGTAGACCAATATATTGTCAAAAATCGAAATGTTTGACAGCCAAACCTTGCATTAGCACTTTGTTCCTTAAGCCACTTGGATTTAAAACCGGCATCTGACAGACAGTTAAATAACCAACCATCATTCGCTCCAGCTGGGAATAAGATGTACCATACATTCATTTCATTTGTTCAAATCTGCTTTGATGCCAAGTTACAGCTAACTACATTTACATTTACATTTAGTCATTTGGCAGACGCTTTTATCCAAAGCGACTTACAGTGCACTTATTACAGGGACAATCCCCCTGGAGCAACATGGAGTAAAGTGTCTTGCTCAAGGACACACTGGTGGTGGCTGCTGGGATCGAACCAGCAACCTTTTTTGATTTACCAGTTCAGTGGTTTAACCCACTAGACCACCATCTCCATATAACTAAGTAAATAATACACGTTTTATTTATTTTATAATGGCCTAATGTCAGCTAATCATCATCAAGTGATATATAAGGGTTAACAAAGCCTAGAAGTGAAAAATGCTTTATGTTCAGGTGTACATTTTCAAATTCGATTAGCAGGACTAGGTGTTATATTCCCAATATTTAAGCACAGTTAAATTGCCCAATTGGACATTTCCCACACTTTAATTGTGCCAGAGGAGCAGTTAAGAATTTGGATAGAGGAAAGGAGGTCCAAGGCTTCAATGGGTTCATCAGTTAGGCATCCTCTGTGTTTTGGGGATATATATACATATTATATTTATACTTACCTTTCCTTGATATTAACATTGAGACACATCATGAATTATGTGTTCAATAACGCCCTCAGCCTCATTGGGTGTATCGACCATTTACCACAAGAAACCCTAAGATAAGGGCGACCCATCCCAGGCTGATCAGACCTGGGTGTGCGTTGCACTGTTGCATGGTCATTTGGCAGCCCATGCTGTGTCCATCCGCTTCAACCACAGCCAGGGAATTCTTCTTTCAGCACCCTTGGACAGTTCTTGATTATCCTGTGCCGGACCTGCCCTATGATTGCCACTTCCTGTATCAATTAGCTCATCCAGATTAGTGGCTGCAGCTTCAACAACACTTACTTTGCTGGTATCTGGGTGGCATCACACCTCAAGCACTACCCGCTGGCTAAGGTTGTTCTAGCCCCACTGGCACCGTTAATGTATGCTCAGTGTCCCCTGTTCTGTATTGGCATAACATAACGCACAACAAGACACCACCTTATTACAAGGTCAAGCCCATACTGCGTCCATCCATTTCAGCCACAGCCAGTTGCTTCTTCTCTCAGCAACAGAACCAAAATCTTTGAGTACCCTCTTATGGACCTATCCTCTGATCCCCACTTCTTTAAGCAGCCTTGTAGTGGAATTGGCCACAAATTGCCAGATGATGCCAGATGATGTTAGCATGTTCCAAACGTTCTGAGAAACCCTGTATAAATGCCTTCTGCGTTGAAGTGTCAACGAAGTTGCTATTCTTCAGGAATGCTTAAAGTCTATGGGCCACAACGCTGAAGAAAATCTTACCTTCCACATTAAAAAAAACAAAGAAATGTATACACATTTGGAACAACCTGACGTTGAGTCAATGATGAAAGATTTTTCATGTTTGGGTGAACTGTCCCTTTAAACATCTTTTTTACTCATTTCACCTTTAAACGAAAACCTGCTTAATAATTATGGATATCTGAATATAAAGCATCTTTCACTTCCAGCCTTTATTAACCATTAAATATCAATTATAAATGATTACATACAAAAGTAGCAGTAGTTATTAGGATGGGGTTGGTTCGGAATCAGTAAAATGTACTTGGAAAAACATATGCAAGAATGTCAACTTGCATAGTAATTATGCATGCACTGTTTAGAGTCCATGTATTCATCTGTTGGACAGCAGAAGGTGGTGTTTTAGTCTTACTGTCTCTCTCTTGAGCTTCTCTCTCTTGCGGATGAGCTCCACCAGCAGCCGGGCTCTCTCTAGGTCATGACGGAGTCTCTGCCACGCTTTCAACTGCTCCTTCAACACAGAATGTTTCTCTTCACCATCCCTCTGTGGACAAACAATTAATGTCAACAAAAAAAAACTTTACAGTTTTCCTAATGAATCAACATGCTAATGCACTGACGGTAATAGTGGGGAGGGGCTCCGTGTTGCGCTGGGACTGCAGGTGCGTCTGGAGACGTCGCAGGAGAGGAACACCGTTGCGGCTCTGTCTCTTCAGTGTCCAGTAGCTATGGAGTCTCTGCATGAACTGACTTTTCCTCTGCACCGCTAGATTGCTCGTGATCTTACTTAACCTAAATCAAAAGTCAGTTTAAACATATACTTTTAATACAAATTTAAATAAAAAAACGTCTTCCATATCAATAAAATATTATTGATATTAAATATGTTTTCTGAGTGTCTTGCACCATTAAAAAAAGTTGTATTAACCAAATCAACCAAATTTGAAAGACACCAAATTAAATAAAATTAGCAAAACTCTCTGCTCTCAAATGCTGGGAAGCATGTCTGCTCGCCTCTCTCGAACATTTATCACATCCCAGCGTTATTATTGGAAGGCCCTCTTAACTGTGTCTTCACTTTGTCTCTCATATGCAATATATGCCCATATCACCCCTCTTCTATTTAATCTTCACTGGTTCCCTGTGTCCTATAAAATCCTTCTGCTTACCCTTAGATCATTTTATGTGTTCTGCTCCATATTATGTTAGTCAGTTTGGTTTAGTTTGGTGCCATCTTGTGGCAGAAAAAGAAATAAAAAAGAAATAAGCGTGAGTTCAGAATCGACCACATTTGTCATCCAGTCAGCTTGTCCTCAATCTTTCGAGGTCATCATTTGTTTTGTCTCTGTAAAGCATCATGTGTAAATTTATTTTATTATTATATAATCTTTAATGATACATGTTTGAGTATAATCATAGAGTTAGGCTTTTATCCAACATTATTTATGATCATTAGCTGTTAGCTTAGCCTATCTTTGAACTTGCTCTGTGTGTTAAACCTGTATTTCTTGCTTTTTTGTTTGTCATATGATGATCCAGTGAACACTTGAACAACTAAGATGAATCCTGACTCGTCTGTACTTATTGGATGGAGTTAGGCTGGCTGTTAAATTGCAAATACAGTACAGTATGGTCTTGCTCTTACTTATCTCACCAAGACAGAAAAAAATATATTCGCTAGGAATTATTAGAAAATTGCACCCCTCCACCGCATGCATGCATATAGGCTGCACGCACGCATTTATAGGCAACACGCAAATAAAAACAGATAGAGGAAGAGAGACCATTCACATTTTTCATCTGTATAGTGACAAACGTAACTCTTCAGGGCTCCTGAAGCACTGTAGCCCCTGACTGAAAATTTTAGGAGGGCACCTTAAATCAGCCTGCAATGCATTAATTCACATTTCCCCCAAAATTATTAGTATTACTGATACTGACAAAAAACTGTTACTTGATGACAGCAGATTTGGTTCTGCTTATTTAAAAAGAGGCGGAGTCTACAGAGACTCTTTGTCATTGATTCGAGCTAAATAGAGAGACTGTAATCTGAATTCATTTGAACCAACAGAAATTGATTTTACTTTAACTTTATTGTGTAATAAAGAGGTGCTGCAACAATGTGTCATGCATTCTGACTTCTTTACAATGTTAAGTGTGCTGTCTTCTCATGCTTAACATGGTCAACTTGTCAAAAAATTAGTTGGGTGTAGTATGTAGTATTTCTGTGCTCAATACACTCCCCCAGCGATCGTACAGGTTAGGAAAGTTTTTTTCGAACCTTAAAAACTGTTTTGAAACAATTTTTCTTAGTCCCTTATTGGACAATTGCATACTTCGCCCTCAAATGAATGCTCCTCCCAGTGGTTGACCTATGATAAGCAATCTTCGCATGGCAGAGTTTGCCCTGCACTTCATTTTCATACATTTTCCACACAGAACTCATATTTAGCCACACAAGTCTGCAGTGGCGTAGCCTACTTAATGTTAGCGAGTGTGATACTTCTTCAGTTGTCTGTTGACAGCTTTTGTGTGCGTTATTACCAGCGCCACTCTCTGGTTACATGAAGGCGTCACCACTGCATGTTGATCTTTATTTTTAGACGAGAATCCCACACATTATTCGACGTCACATATTTTAATCAACTAATCGAAAATTTGAAAATCGTGACTCATCCCTAGTTATTAAGTCAGTATGGTCGTCTATATGTCTATTGCCATAGTCATTGTGAAGCGTCCTTGAGCTTCTGAAAGGCGCTATATAAATTAAACGTATTATTATTACTCCAAAATTTAATTAAAACATGTGTTTCAGAAATAGATTTCAAAATTTATAATGTGTTTAGAAACAATTCTCTGAATTTGCTTAATACGGTCTAAAAAAATGACAAAAAATGTAGTTTATAAGAAATATTTTAAATATTTTTACCAAATGCATACCTTCCGCGTGGAAAATCCATTTAGTTTCGGTCTTAAAGTAAGAAATGACGTTCAAACGTCACAAACAGGCAAATTGGTTTAATAATTTGTAAATACAATGTTATATATGTTATTAAATGACATCTTTATAATACATTTTTGTGTAATATTAAGCTGCCCCTCTATAATGACAGTGTGTTATTAGTTTTGAGAATCTGAATCAAGCATTCAAATGAGGCGTGTGATAAATATATATAAAAACACATTTTTTACATACTTGTGTGGTGGTATGCATGGCACCGACACTACAGGTGCGGCTGCTCTCCTCTCAGCCAGTATCTTCCTTGCCCTTTTCATCTTTATCCGTGATTTAGCTTTCGCCCGTTTTGCCCGCTCTGAGCTGCACCCCTTTCCTTCCTCATCAACGCCTGCCATATCCTCCTCATCCTCCGCTTCCCCCTCACTCTGTGAGGAGCCCACACTTGTGCCTCCCACCCCTGCCAGTGGACGGGCAGATCCTGGTGGGGTGTGGATGTCGCAGTAGGCAGTCTTGCGTACACTAAATGAAGTCCCGTTAGCACCTGTTTCCCGCACTGGCTCCATTTTCATGTAGAGGCCGGCTTGCTGAGCACAGGTGACATGGAATGCGGTGTAGCAGTTAGCTTTGTGACACTGGATGCATGCACCGGAGCCACGCTGTTTACAGATGTAACAGGTAAGCTTCCAGCGGGCCGGGGGGATGTGCTCTATGCTGTCTATAGGCTCAAGGAAGACCGTATTAGCAAAACACACCTGCAAAGAAGGAACGAACAGGTTACGAGGCAAGAGATGACAAAATAATGCGTTCATGTCAAGTTTGTTCTCATTTGCCATGACCACAGCTAAGAAAAGGAATCATAAGGAAGAATTATTCAAACTATAGGCCTAAGGTTTTTTGGATGGTCATCTAAAAAATATATTATTTTTCTTTTTTACTCATCTTGTACCCCCGTGTATATTTGTTATTCTTCAGAACACTACGCACATTTCACACATAAATCGAGTGGCAATTTTGCACTTATGTTTTAAAAAATGTCCCCAACTATTGTCCTCCTAGTTCTTATTTCCACTACTGCTTTGGGTGCATGTCCAAGAATGCAAAAAACTGATAATCTTTTTAAATTTTAAATCAAAAATGCATTAGTTAACATTTGAGAACAATGAGAAATATTTTATATTTGTATCAATAATATCCATAATGTCTCTGTTTCGCATATTGTTTGGGCTACCCATGTTGCTAAATAATGGATGTGAAAGAGAGGGCTCCAAAATGGAGAGTGGTCTTTACAGTAGTTTTGATCTCATGATCTCATTTACAGTAGATTCCATTTCATGATAAAAGTTAAAGTTAAAAAAAGTATGTATTGTTTGTTGCTTTAACAGATCACAAGTTACATCGCAGCCTAAGAAAAGATCCAAGCTGGTACCCATAATCATTAACTCTTTGCTTCACCTGTAAGTCACTGATTGAACACATTCTTAAAGCAAGCTCACCTCCGGGATCCAGAGGGCACATACTACATGTGCCCAGCGGGCATCATCTGTCTGTTTAAAAGCACCGCCTTTGTTGGGGCAGAGCGCACAGTCCACAGCTCTGGAAGGCGACTGCAGGCAGCGCCGACACAGCCATTGGCCCTCTGGAATGTAGGGAACACCGTAACACTCCTGATGCACGGCCAGGTTACACATGTCACAGAACAGGATAACATTACTGTTCTGACACTCGCCGTCATTACAGATACAGCAAACGGCATCTTCATCCACCAGAGAGCTGGGGTCACCCTATAGAAGCAAGAGGCCGAGAGGAATAGAAGTTAGTATCAAGTGTCTTTGGGCCTGACATAAGCCACATACCGAAAGCACTTATTCCAGGTTTCATAAATAAATTATTTTCAAGTCACAACATAGTTATATTGATTAATTATAAGAGAAACGGCAGCTAAAATTTTGGTGCATCTATAATTGTTGTTCTTGTTGTTTTTATTATTCCCCATGATATTGTCAATGCCATTATTAATGTTAATTAAAATAACATTAAGTTTTAACATATATTTAAAAAATCTGTGAGGCAACATCATGTCGTATTCTTTATATAAACATTCTGCTACTTAAAAACTTAATTGCTGTTTTATCCTCTCTAAATGTCAACATTTTACATAATAAAAAAAATGTGCAGGTTTTCCATGAGTGAAAGTGTGGCGCTATGACAGTCCGCTTGTGCATCCATTTTCTAAGCACAATAAACGCATTAACCAATGAACAGGTTTCATTTTTAGTCAAATAATAAACGTTTTTTAACCAAGTTCGCAGTTTGGGAACCCCGAGAGCTGTCGTCGAAAAACGCAGCAGAGGAGCCAATGGACAGACCTGAAGGACATGTGCTCGCCCACTGTGATAAAAAGCAGATTCCCACCGAGTGATTATATATAAATGTTGTTAATAAAGTATTGTTTTCCATTGATTTGACCGACCCGTGAGGCGGGGTCGGCCTTTGTCCCCACCACTCTTTGAAACAAAGTTACGCCACTGGCAGTAGTGGAGAAACGGATCACAGTTAATCCGAGATCCATACGGATCATGCTCTACTGTTCGGAATGCATATGACTATGGGTCAAAATCTGCTGTAAATGTTTTCACCACAGAGTAAAAGAGTTTAAGCATAGACATGCTCTCTGTCTAGTATTGCAAAGAGTACAATATGGAAGCACATTCTCACGTATATCTTAACTTAAACTGTTGCATAAGGGTAAAGTTAAAGTAAAGTTGTCGAGTCAAACCGCAAATTACGCAATCCAGTGCGCCATAAGTGATCCACAAAATAATGCATGCATACTGTATGAAAGCCTGGAAGATAAATAGAAAACAAGATAAATTAGAAAAACAAGATTCTGTTAATTAACCTGTAGATATCTTCAGGCTATTTTCACAACTTCAAAATTCTCTAACTGCTCATATTATAATAATACGACTCTAATGAGTTGATTCGATCCATATGTTCCGAACCGTGAGTTTGATGATCTGTTGCACCACTACTGAGTAGCATTTCCCACTATGAGAAAGGGAAATACTCTTGATGCGCAATTTAGCGCTCTGCTTTTTACTTTCAGCTTTGAGGCGATGTCCAAGTATAGACTGTGCGTGAGATTTTCAGGTGTCATTTGGACGCAGGGTTGCGGAAAAACAGACACTTGTTGGACTGTGTGGCCTTGCATTGGCAGGTGTTATGCGGTTGACCGATCTGGAACTACTTTATAGGTGTGTGTATCCTGAAAACAATGCACACCCTTAGAATGTTCGTCACAATGAAGCATTCAAAAGACCCCTGATATAATCAATAATAACAAAAAAGCTTAGTTTATCATGCTTTTCCATATTTTGTGCATGTCATAAGTTGCCACACTAATATTTCTGTAAAAAAAAACTTCAATTGTCTGAGTTCCTAAATTTTTGACTGTGCTCCAAAATGTGCTGCTACAAAAATAAGTTGCAATATACCCCCTGTCACAACAAACCTTGTTGTGACTCTCAAAGTAAGATTCCTTCTCCAGTCGATCCATAAGATACTCAAAAACCTCTTGAGTGATGGGAGAAACCCCGTCACTGTCACGCTTTTTATTCATGAAGTCCAGCCAGATGTAGTCTTCCTCATCTATGTCATACTCCACGTCCTCATCCAGCTCCTCTGCCGACTTATCAATGTACCTGAGAAGTAAACAGTATCCAAGTCTATGAACCATAAGAAACAAAATTAGATAATGAAAGTGAGTGTTTAATTCAAGAGAGCAGAGAGTGCATTTTAAAGTGTCAGAGAAAGACACGGCATGGAAATTGCAGCGCCGGTGTACATTTCTTAATGAATGCATCTTTACAGGTCGGTCACTTGTGTACTTCAGACTGGAGCGCGCGGTCTGACAGTTGTCCTTTGACATCATACAGTATTGCTTGCATGGATGTTTCTTTTCTTTAAATCATTTAACAGTGTTGCATATAGTAGTCGTGCACTCACATACTCGGATCTAAACAACCTCACGTGGTGAAGAATGGGGGAAGGTGAAATATGAGTTATGTCACGCCAACTCTCATATTTACGTGTTTCTGAATACCACGTAGAAACAAATAGACAAATTTAAGCGCCAAAATAGAATGGATTATATTATCATTTGCATTCCTGACAGTTGTAGAGTTAGCTTGGTCCACGAGCTTTGCTAAAATCGCGTAATTTAAAAAATAAAATACAGTTATCCACTACTTGTAGTTATGTAGTCAATAATATCAGTGTTGTAGAATTATTATTTTGATTTGAAGTTGAAGATGAAATGCAACACAACCGTATCTTGCAACAGAATGCTGCTTTTAAATGTATATTAAGCTATTAAAAGGGGTCAATTGGCACGAATACGTGTTTTTCTGTGTCTTTGGTGTGTTGTAAATTACCCATGCATGTATTAGACAAGTAAAATTGCAAATATAAAAGTGTTGGAACAAAAGATGCATTCCATCTGAAAGCAAACGCTCACCCAGACCTGCCTAAAACGCCTCGTGTAACCACAACCCGGCGAATGTACGTCACTTCGTAACATGACTTGACTAAGATTGGCCAAATCTTAACGCATGTAAAGTGGGCGTACTTGTAAATCTCATTGTATCGTCAATGCCGCAGCCATGTCGTGGAGACACTGTGTGTTTCGTTGCGAAAAGAAAGCCTCTTTGTTTGCCCTGCCAAAAGATGCATGGTGACATGTAATGTTTAAATCCTACTAAATCACTAACTAAATTTAACTAAATTCTTTAATCTAACTAAATCCAGACGTTACTTTAGCATTTGTGGTGGGATATATTCCACTGTGTCTTCAACGCAGCATAAGCCTTTACTGTTTGAAATGCGTAAAATACATAGGCTACTGCGCAGGCCCACTGTTTTGCATTGTGACGGTAGATGGGCCATTCTAAAGAATTCTGGCTAACTAAATTTGAATTGTAACACTAGGACCACGGATAGTTCTGTCAAACACCACTCATTTAAAAAAAGAAACTATATTTTTACATTTTATTTACAATACTGTTCCAGAAAAGTACAATCCGAATGTTCAAGTTTGTGCAGCGCATTTCACTGAAGATTGCTTCACAAAACCAGAGAGAGATCAAGACCGGCTGTGCACGAAATCTTTGGTTAAAAAGTAGGGCCATTCCAACATTTACAATTTCGCAATGACAGTCTGGCGCTCAAGAAGGACCAAAGCGCTCGCGTTATTTATTATGCTACCATTCCCTGCTTTAATGCGAGCTTGTTTCTATCTCACACAAACTCTATATGATGTGTATGGTTGTTTGTTTATAGTCTTTATAACGTCATATATAAAAGGTAAAACAGTTAGATATAGTTTTTAACTATTTAACATAATAATTTTTATATAAAACCTTACCAATCTTTACATACTGCTCAAGTCACGCTGGCAAAGTTGATGTATCAACTCATGTTCATTTTCGGCATCAGATTCGGGCTCAAATTTATATAAGGAAGAATCGATGACATTTTATCACCTGTCAGTAAAATTGCTTTGGAACCTGATGTTCCGAATATGGTAGGAGGCGTTACATTTCCGTGACACGCTTGAAGTATTCGACCAATCACTAAGCACTGGCCAATCATAGTACACCTTGCTTTTCAGAGTGATGATGAGCTTTGTAAAAAATCAGTGCGTTTCAGAGAGGCAGGGCAAAGAGGAGATACAAACAGGCACGGTATGTGGAAAAGAGTTTTTGAACCTTAAATCGTGTATACACATGAAATTACATCTTAAACAAACATTAATATTTGTTTTAGCCGTGATATAGTACCCCTTTAAGCTTTCCTACTGCTTCCTATCCGGAAAAAAAAAACATGAATAAGCACTATTGTTGTACTGACAAGTCAATATTTATAATGAACTGATGTGTCAATAAAAATGACCATTTCAATATCAATGAATATTATGTTACATAATACATATGTACTGTATTTGACTATGTATGTTAACTACACTATTGTACAGCAAGTAAAGTGGACATCTTTAGCTTAATCATCACCCTTAAATGTGTTCACCTGCTAAAATCTAGTACTAAGGAGTAAAATATGCATTATCATATTTAATTAAACACTTGACAAATTATTAATAAGCTGTACTTTATTTTTATTTATTTTTATTGGTTGATATTTGAAAAAGTTATTAAACTTGTTTATGACACCATTACACTGATATTGGATTATGTTTTTGTATTGAATTTCCGTGATACTACCATCAACCTTCATCAATTACTGTCGAACTATTATTTTGTCACACAAAAATGTACTACCGGCACAGGCCTACTCTATGCATTAACGGACCCAACAATACAAGCATGTCTCGAACCGTTACAAGTGAAATGAACGGTGTGGATTTTATTCATGTATTGTTCCATCCTTAAAAAACATATTAAATATCATAAAGCTTGTGCTTAGATGTAATGCCTAAAATGCATGTAGCCAGTGATGCCTTTTGATCATAAAATTAAGTCATGTTTTGCCCATTTTATACTAACAATACAAATACAGTCTGGGATTTTTAATACTGTCAGACTGTAGTGTTGACAGAACTCTACCTGTAGTAAGATGTGGGTCGAGCGGGTGCATCCGGTCTTTCCTCATCCAGCTCTCGAAAGACCACTTCAGGCAACTTCACGGCTGGTCCAGGTGGGTTCATGTGATGGTGTGAACTGATGTCTTTTTTCTTCTCTTTGCTTTTGTGCTTTCCTGTTTTTTGAGGCCCTTTCTCGCCATTGGTTGTAGAACAATCCAATCTGTCCTTACCAATGCCACCCTCGACTCCACCCCCATTACACGAAGCTGAGCCCCCGATTCCAGAAGATGGCGGATCTTCAGCACCACTGTCCTCCTCTGAAAACACATCCAGGTTCTCAAAGATGCTGATGCGGTGCACTCGCCCACGGATCTCCAGTTCTACCATTCGTTGAGCTTCCGCATAGGTCATTGTCTCTCTCACAGGAGAATTGGAGTTATCAGAACGTTCGGCTGGGCTACCCGGCGTAGTTCCCTGCCCAGTGATCCCAGAACCGGTACTAGAATCTGGGCCATCTCCTGACCCTGCCAAAGAGACCCTAGGCGGTCGGCCCTTACGCTTCTTCTGAGGAGTGCTCTGGGGAGGCGGTGGATTGTCGTGATCATAGTGGTAAAGGTGATATTCAATGCCGCTGTAGCTTTTGTAGACTTTACGGCAGCTTTCCACTGGGCACTCGTAGGGGGGTTTGGTAGCCCGCAGGTTGTGGCAGAATGTCTTGACATCAAAGTCCAGCCCCATTTTGTCAATGGATACTGTAGAGACAGGAAGAAGTCCAGCTTACATCTATGAGAGAGTGTCAAAAACATGGACCATTCAATCTTTAACAAGCCAATAGTATAACTATACAAGTTGATTACTGTTAATTCCAATTAACTTAGTGGTTCCCCAATAAGGGGGGAGAGACCCCTGCGAGGTCATTACAAGGGCGACACGAAAATTCTATAAATATTATAATAACAGTTTGTAGGTAAAGGAGGTTTCATGAATGTGTCTTTATGTGGGTGTATTTAGTTGGTGGAGATACGGTGAGGCTCGAAAACTTGTTTTACTACAAAAGGAGGGCCTGGCCAAAAAAAGTTAGGGAACCATTGAATTAACTGGTAATTTTGTGTACGAAATGTCACTTATACCTTGTTGATATTAATATCTAATCATTTCTGTCTTATTTACAGAACTGTTGTATACAAGCAATATTATATTTGCAGTCATGCTGAATATTAAGGAACATAGGGCCTTTTCCGCAATGTGGAAAACCTGGATGAAATCTTGGAATGCAGGCATAAAGCATAATTTGCAAAGAATGCAATTCGGAATAACGTAGAATGGCAAGGAATCTAGTTAAAGTATTATTTCTTAACCAGAAAGTAGTGCTGAACAAAATTCTGCTATGACGTTAGAAATAATCAGATGCGGTTAAATATGAATATGCTTGTTTTTCGTGTCTGTGAGTGAAAGAGTGGCGGGTTGCATGTATTGCAACAATAGTTCTGAAATTTTATTATATCTAAAAACTAAATAAAAAAAGAGAAACACTTGGTCTATTTCCGCAGTTGTATATTATACCCTATGTACGGGTATAAAAGGACTGGACTTAAAAATTCTTTTAAATAAATAAAAAATAATAATGTAAGGGATAATGTACAGGCAGCCGGTTTTTAATCGCAGAAATAAGCCCCGACAATGTGATCAGGATCCGAGGCAAAGCGGACCCTTACATATGGTATAAAGTCAAAATGATTTGCTGTGTTTCGGGGTTACCGTGTGTTATTCGTTTTTGTTATCTGGGAATAACGAACCTGCAAATGTCATGACTAGCCAATCAGAATCAAGCATTCCAACCAGCTGTGTAATAACTGTATCTGTTTTCCTGTATGGTTCAAGTATCTACTATACGTTTCAATTATAAATTATAAATTTGTGTATTTTAATATAGTGTAACCGTGAATACTAGGGATGCAACAATACAGCTCACCCATGGTTCAATACGAACCTCAGTCTTCATCCATGGTTTTGGGTTCGGTTCTGATGGCTTGGCACATTAAAGTGTTTATTTTATTGTTCTCTGCTTAAGTGACAGGAACAGTAAAAAGTAAAGAAGAAAAAAAGTTTTTACCGAAATTCTCTTTATTTTACTTGACCTATTTTATCCTCTTTAAGCAAAAATCAACTTGTACAAATTCCTGGTGTATTGAAGAAATGTAAAGATTTACAATGGCAGCTCACAGCAGTTTTGGTTTACAGTTCATCAACATGCCAGTAAAATAAGATTTTTGAAGAGGTATTCACATCAGAGTATTTAAAATAACGTAATGCAAAACTTGCGATCGCTGTAATGGAAGTAAACGTGCGTTGCACGTAACACTGCAAACACTAGCGCTAAATGGGTAAGGCCAAGGATAAAATATTAACAAGATGCAAACCATAGCAATAAATTGGAAGAAATGCAATGCTAAATAGTTGCCTGTAGGTGCTCTTGCTATAAGGTAAAATACCTGTCCGAAAGGCCACAGAGTGGCATGACTTCGTTAAACGGACTTTGGCATGGTGCTGTAGATGCTTTTCCTGCATGTGCTGGGTGAGAGCAACATGAACGTGCTGCATTCGTATGCAGTGTAAAAATACATTCTTGATGTGCCAAATTCAGACATTATCACTTTACAATAAAGCCAGCCTGCGTCTGTTCGTCAGCATTATACTCAACAGCACATTGCTTCTCCTGTTGCTGGCAGCTTCGCTTCACTACCCGAAAACCACTCACTAGATATAATTTGTGGGGATGAATTTATCTATCTCAGCGCACAGACATACAGACAAACACGGACAGAGCCAGGAAGTGCAAAGAAATAATTTAAACGTAAAACCGCAATTCACTTATACGTATTGAACCATGGATGTCGTTCCGAACTGTTCAATATTATATTGAGAATAACGGCATGCCTAGTGAATACTATAGTATTTGTGGGCAGATATACTACTATTGTATAGTAAAAGACAGAAATCCAGAAAAATGAAAAAGAAACAAAATGAGTATGGGAAAAAATTAAACCGATATCACAGGGCCCTAGGTGCAGTTAAAACAGTTAATAGAAAAGTGAATTAACGTTTCTTCTCCCAAACTGAAAAATGTGCCTTTTTGGAGAAACTCATAAAGCCCAAAACAACAACTTGAACTTGAACAATAGTGTGAGCTGGTGGCAGAACAACCTGTTTGTTTAAAGTAACAATGAATTTTGTCAATACTGCGATTACACTTTACCTCATGTAAACGCAATCATTTGATTTAAATAATGTGATTAAGCTCATAATCGCATTAAGCATAATCAAAGCAACATATGTGGTGTACGTCGGTTTTAATCACAATAGGAGGGCATGTAAAAACACCTTAATCGTGTTATTATGCAGCTCTGATCAATGTGTTCATTCATGCTTTACATGACAGTCTGAAGTTTTACCGTCAACACATGATGTTTTATTAACAAAGTTCGGCAGTACGTGCAGATAACTTACCCGCCTGGCTTTCTCACACTTAGATATCTAACCCAGCTGGCTTCCAATAACCAATCTCACCAATCATCTTTTAGTCTGGGAGAAAAACCCCTACAAATAGACAAGACGCCTTACCCTCAGTCTCTCTACATTTTCGTAGCATCCCACCCCAAGTCCTCACCATCAGCCTATTTTCCCGCAGCATAACAGGGGGGGGGACCCGAGTACGCGCACACACCGGACCCGGGGCCCTCTCCCCCGGAACAGCAAGTCAAATAGGCATAATATCTGCCCCCCATCATCAGTTATTATATGCGAGGTGAACTAGTGAACTTCATTCAGAAACAGCGCGAACGCGATGACAGCGTACATCACCGATGCGGAGACATTTTCCATCATATTTCTATTAGGGCTTTGCAATTAATCGAAAATTAATCGTAATCGTCAATTTTGGCCTTCAACAAAATAATCGAGGAAAACCGATTATTGTGTCACATTCCATTTCGCAAGGATCCTCTCTTATCTTGTGGTTTAAATCCACAGCACACCCCTATCCTTTACAGTGGTTCAGCTGTGCTATTTCTTTACATTTAATTTCAGTTGAATTCACAGTTTAAAAGCATAGTTATTTTTTCTATGTTTTTTTAAAAGTTAATGAGTAATCGTGTTAAATAATCGAGATCTCAATATTGGCCAAAATAATGGGGATTATGCTTTTTGTCATAATCAAGCAGCCATAATTTCTATATTTATCACACCGCCGAATAAGCATAAAATACGTCCAAATAACAATGTTTTGCATACATTAAAAACTATAGCCAGTAACACACACTTACTGTATTTGAGATCATCGTTTGTGCTGTGTTTTATAGCAAATAATTAGACTAATAAAACTTCCATGTAAACGGGAGCAAAGGAATGTTCTCATGTCATGTAAACAAGTTACTGCGATTAAGTCCTCACTCTGATTATTGGAAATAATTGCATTATTGATACGCATGTAAACGTAGTCAATGACAGATGAGGGAGATCTTCATTTAGAACATGAATGTTGAGTGTTCTAGCTTTCAAATGATGAATAGGTTTTCATAGTTAATCGAATATTAATGTAAAACAAATGTGATAAAAAATGAAAACAGGCTAAAAACACCCTTCCGGCCCTCCCATAGGCCCTGTGAATGTAAAAATTATAGTTCACTCATTCACTCACCCTCTTGTCATTTCAATCATGTATGACTATTTTTCTTGCTGGAAACACAAAAGATGTTTTTTTAAGCAAGTTCGTAACCCAACAGCGCCAACACCCATTCACTTCCATTGTATAGACACAAAACCAATACAAGTGAATGGGTGCCAGTTAACAACATTTTTCTTCTTTTGTGTTCTGCATAAGAAAGTAAGTCATAAAGGTTTGAAATGACAAGAGGGTTAGTTAAATGATGACAGAATTCCCTCTATTCCGTCCAGGTGTTTCCTTGTATATTAGAATAGTAACAAACCGAGTATAAATCTGATGTCGAAGTGTCTCATCTATTCCCAGACCTGTTACTACATCTCTGTCAAATATATACCCACATCTTTGCACCAATATTAGCTTTTCAACAGTGCCATTCACAATTTCTGAAGCTTAAGTAAAAAAGGAAATTCCAACAATTGTCTACCAACATTGTATTAATACAGATTTGATGAACCCCGTGACAAACATGATTAGAAACGTTCACATTCATCTGGACCCTCAGTACTGTGATGGTACAATGTACAGTTTAGATATCAGAGAGCAATACCATGGTATTTTGGTACACACCACCTCACAGCAAAAAAATATAAACGTTAACGTTACTCCAAAGTATGTAAAGGATTGTCGTTACCATGGTACATGTTCAAAAAGCATGCAATAGCCATTGTGCCTTTGATCATGCGTGCTTAGAAGCAAACCCAGAGCAACTTTACAATTAAAATAATACAAATATGTTCATACAAAACGTGAGCTTTTATATGATCACATGTTAATAACAACACATAACGTTACACACAAATCTCTAACAGGTGAAAGTGTGTTTAATGATGAACACTTACTACTCCGGACTCCGCGGCAAATATCTTGTTTACTCCGAATGCGAGAAACACAAACATAAGTTTAATTCAGTCCCGATGAGTTTAATTCAAATCTGATAAGAAAATGTGAGTAAGATTAATGGATCCTGTACGAATTCAGACCATCACATAGTCAACAACATCAGGAACTGAAAACGAACAAAAGGAGATAGCGCAAGATCCGCGTCAGCACGTTCGTCAATTCATCTCACGGGCAAACTGCTTTTCAAACGAACATGAAAAAATAATTCCTTTTCCACATCTACTCAATTTACAACAGGCTTTCATACAACTTTGTTACACATTCCATATTTTCTGTATTAAATTGTACCTTCCTCTTTTTGTAGCGCATAAAACGACGAATCTGCGTGTGCCAGTCACACGTTGCCTCCCTATTTATTACGCAAGTACTAAAACACATACGGCGGGAGTAATATTGAACTAGTGAGTAAATGAAATGTTTGTTCTCATACCTTCTCATCGTTCTGCGGGTGTGTACACACTCAAACTGCTTCGCTGGTAAACATTTATATACACACTTTGATACTTAATGGGCAGTTCTTATAAATATTTATGGGAAGTTTACAATTTAAAGACAGAAAATGATATTCTTTTGGATAATAAACAATAGCTCATCGGTTCCAAAAATAAATATTTTTTGCATTTAAAATAGGCCTACTTTTTATTAGATATTTATATTCTGTATTTGAAATACATTTATTTCATGCTAAGAAGCCTATACTTAAAATTAATTTACATATTTATGTACTTAATATCTAAACACCATGCGATTCAACTTTTGGAATACTAAATTTGCACAACTTATTTTATTATTAAGTGATGTTGAGTAAAAGCAGTGCTGAGGTCCAGATATACTGAATTGATTGTGCTAAAGTGGAACTATTGACAGTATACTTCAGGCATAATTTAAGTGTATTAAATATATATTATATTATATTTTTATATTATTTTTTATATATGTGTTATACTATTATTATATAGTATTCAAAATAAAGGTAAATTATAATTTTATGTCAGTTAGATCTTAAGTGATATGCCAATAAATATGTTAATACATTCAACCTATAACCTACTCAGAATGAAGTAAATTTGTAAATGCATTTTTTTTCGGATCTTTTCTTGAGGTGTGGTTTTAATATCACATTAGATGATGTAATTAATAGATGGGCTCAAATCCTTTACAAAAAGTAAAAAAAATGTTTTAGAGGACATAATAACTGACATATTTCATCAATATTCAGTTGGTTCTTGATTTGTTCACTATTTAGAGTTAGTGAGGGATGATATTTATATGCTTTTTTTACTTTTACAAAGCCTTCAATTCTATTGAACATGTTTTTTTAACTTTGGTTTTGCGGTCCAGTCCATTAAAGCTATCAATACTCTATATGCCTATGGTAATTCTTCTATAAACCTTAAAGGAGTAGTTCACTAAAAAATTAATATTTCATGATAATTCAATTACCCACATTTCATGCAAGCAGTCTTTGGGTTTATTTCTTCTGTCAAAAACAAATTGAGGCTTTTGAGGAAAGGTTTGGTTTTTATAAATATAATGCATTTAAAAGGGCGGCTGTTTTTGTGTAATTCTAGTGTGATTATTTAAGCCAATAAAAAATATTTAAACAGACAAAAAATGGACTTATATCCATAATATCTTCAATAAAAGACAAACAAAATGAAAATCCATAAAAATGAACCCTCAAGATATAAACATTAAAGGTTCAATAATATATTATTTTTTAAGAACTTTATAGGCTTCTATTTATTCAACCCTTGAAAATGTTATGTATGGAACTTTTAGGGTTCCAAATATAAAGCGTCTAGACCCCTCAAAGGTTATAGAATCTTCTCTTCTGAGAGTGTATGGTTGTTGGCATCGTGGAAATTGTCGCCCCCTGCTGGTACTCAACCTTAATACATGAGTGTCATTTTCACGCCTAGAGGAGAATCGTGAGACACATCCACGTGTTACCCGCCGTGTGTATTTCACACTTTGACGTTATACTGGGTTGGAAACTGGGTTTTTTAAATCTGTTGTAAAAATCAATCAGGTCTGCGTTAGCCGATAACAATGCATCTTAGCACTTACGAGCGATTTCTACGAGCGATTTTGCGAATGTTCGTCATCGTTTCAAACGCACATCACTAATGCACGTAGCAGCGCTTTAAGTGCCAATTACGAGTCGCTATCCGTTTGTCAGGTGCTGAAATGTCACCTTATACAATGGCTCGTTTTTGTAGCACGATATATTTTTTTAAATGTTTAGAGTTATTAATTTCACCTGGTGTGCATTCAGTATGCGAACAGCGAATGTTGTTTAATGTTGTCTAACATGTTTTAATTATTTCTTGTGCAACGTGTGGCTTCTTTTACACGCAGGACTCATACATTTCATACTTATACATTTATTTTGCACGTTCTAGGAAAAAATGTAAAGCAAAAAAAGTTGTCTGTGTGTTTGTTGAACCACGTTTTATTACACTTTTGGATGGTGAGACAACAATTTCATATTAAGTATTTATTTTATTTTATTATAAACCATGTTTTATCTAGCTTATACATTTCTAGGTCCAGACAAAATGTTAATTGTACACATGCATTACCACAAAGTAACTTCATTAGGAATATGAACCTTTCAATGAAAGATGAACAAAAAAGTGAAGACCTAATTTATCCAATTTCTCGATTTGATCCAAAATACAGTAAAAGAAGCCTTTTCTTTATGTAATTCCTATTTTATATAAATCGTATATTGCAATACTAACCCCCACCAAAAAAAAGTATTTTCGGGGACCCCCATAAGACTTGATTCAATTGGAGCACTTCTTTCATGCATTCTCTGTTCTTGTGTTCTTGAGTATTTGAACCAGACTTTGGCGATTATTGATAAGCGAGAACACAACGACACAAGACCGCTAAAGAACGCATATTGAGAAATGGATTCCATTTCGCTTGAAAAGGCAACAGAATACGGAAGTAAAAACTTTTGCAACTTCCAGTTCACGGGGACTTTAAGTCATTTTCATTACTTAATTATATTAAGACTTTGATAATCTACAAGTGAAACTGAGTTTAAGCACAATCTTACACAAATCTTACACTTTGCAGTCAGTTTATTGTAACTCATAGTTCAAAAGCACTTTTTTTATTTGTCAACCACAGTAACTGTTGAGCACAAAATATTTATTTGAATTCAATTAACTTGTACCCAGTCTGTGTGTTGTAACTGCAGTTTGTTGAATCTGAACAAAGTAATGCGAAAAATAGTATAATTCATACACAGAATAGCAAGACACGAAAAACAATCCCACATCTGTCACAAAAATCTCAAGGAAAATAATTATTGTCAGATCCAGCATTTAAACGCAACAACAGAATTAATATTAGAAACGTCTTCCTACTGAAAATATTTCTCCCAATGCAGATCATTCTGAATACCATCCTGTACAAACCAAAAAAAATATTTGAATAATACATTTAAAGATTGATAATGCATTGAAAAAACATTCAGAAAATACAAGAGAACGGCATTCTTCACAGCTCGGTAGTTCATGTGGGTCATAACCTTCACCAGACATGAAAATTAACTTTTTATTTTTGAATGATCAACATATGGAGAATAATACCAATGACATTTCCCTTTAAAAAAACACCTGAATTTATTTACAGAACACAACAATGGATAATCATACAATATTCCATGTTGGATCACTATAATGATTTTATTTTTTTAATTGACTGTTCTTTAACAATAACTTTGAATCAATATGTCATATTACTTCTAAGGTTTATCTTACTTTCTGTGTGTTCAACTTGTTGTTTTTCTTGCTTTTGGTTTTCTTGTAAAGCTGATGACCTTTTGTTTAAATTAACAATTTTCAATCCTCCTTCAACGATACAGATTTTGCAGACCGGTCAAAGTGTGTTATTGAACAGAGCGGGTTTTGAAGTAAAATGATTTGAATAACCTATAGGCCTACTATGTCTAGAGAGCATTCACTCAAGATCATAATCTCATATTTGACTAGTTATACTGTATGTCATTCAGGGGAAGCTGGTTGATTATCTGGTTGCATGTGTGCAAAGATTAAGCCTACACAAACAGCTTTTGGACTGTATAGCGCTCTCATGTAGTCCTTGCTTTGCTAGGGCTCAATAGGTTAGCTGGGCTTTTTACCACCAAGGGAAAAGCCTGCATATCTGGGTTGGGTATGGTACCATACTGGGTATGGTACCATACGGGCTGTGGAAATTGGCACTGAACCAATCGTGCAAATTGGACTGGGTACAGTAGATCACTGGTTAGGATACAACCGGGACTGGCATAATGCCAGCGAAGGTGGTAGTGGGCATCAGGTAACCACCCCGCTGGAAAATGGGTGAGGGGTCGCTGACCATGCTATGAGGGATAATTGGAACAAAAGCTGCTTTGAGTGGACAGGAGAGAGGGGTGGACGGAGTTTAACAGCTGTTTTGAGTCCAGTATCTACAAGAAAAGAATATAACAGTATGTGCATGAGGTGAAATGAGGATAAAGGAGGTAAATCATGGAAAATTATTTCACAGGGAGCAAACCCAGGGATTACAAGAACAAAAAATAATTCATTGTGTTGTAAAAATTCATCAAAAATAGGAACAAATGTTGGCAGCCAGTTTGAAAACCACTGGTTCAGACTACCTGATGATCCGTTATGATGCTTTATACTTTTAGAGCTTGACAGACATGTCACTATATGGACAGGGACAATACAGCCTAGATAGTTTTTTCTATACAGTACAGCTAAGGTAAGAAAGAAAGACACAATAACTATTTGAGGGAATGAAACACTAAGGAGAAGTTGACTTTAGAATTAAAATTGTATGGTTATTCACTCACCCTCATGTCATCCAAGACATCCACGTCTTCATTTCTTCTGTAGAAAATAATCCAAGGTTGGTGAGGAAAACATTTCCAGATCATCCTCCATATAATGGACCTTTCCCATATGATTAAGTATCACGGGAAGTCGTGAACGAGCAACTTGGTTGTGTGCAAGCTGTGGTCGCGTTTACCCATTTAAAGCTGCGAAGAAACTGAAATTTGGACCTTAAATCATTCTATTTATTATGTGTATGTGTATTTGTAAAGCTGTGAAATATTTAAATCGTGCTAAAGAAATACATATTAATTAAAGAGAATGTAATTTACTTATTTTGTTAGTTAAGCTTACTTAAAAATCTTAAAAATTAACATTTTAGGATGCATTTTAAAATAATTTTACTAGTTTTTAAAGCTCTAAATGGTCATGCCCCACACTACATTTCTGATCTACTACACCCTCATGTGCCCACCTGTTCTCTCAGGTCAGCTGATAAACTGTTCCGGAAACAAAACGTTATTTTGCTCCTAAATTGTGGAACGATTTGCTCCTGTTCTTAACTTTCTTTATCAAATCACATCTGAAAACCCATTCTTTCGCTTTGGCTTTTGACGCCTCATGATGAAATTTCGTTAATTTGTGTGTCTGGGGTCTTTTAATGTGTATTTGTATTTCATGTTGTATGAGTTTTTATTTTATTCTTCTGTACAGCACTGTGTTCCAATTATGTGGTTGTAAAGTGCTTTATAAATAAAGTTTGCTTGCTTGCTTACATGGTTGGGACAGACACAGGCTCATGGAATAGATGCAAACAGAAAGAGCAATGGGAAGAAGAGCAGAAATATTGGCAAGAAATTCTATAACGGATGTGTAACAAGGTTCAATAAATGGAAGGAAGGAGGCGGGAACCGGCGAACATTTAAATAAAGTTTAATCAAAATAAACAAACAATAACACGGAAGTAAAATGCCGTCCACAAGAACATAAATACAAACGTAAAACACATGTCCTGGCCCGGTCCTCTCTAGTCAGCAGTCCCGTCGCTCGTCCTCTTATGCTCCCGATCTCCTCCGTGAGATATGCGGGACCGGTGTGCGCGCAGCTGATTCCAACTATCACTCACACCACCGGCCCCGCCTCCCGGCTCCCGTCCCGCCTTCCTCACCACAGGATGGTTGTGAGAAAGCGGCCTTGCATTCCGCTCCAATGGGAATTATTAAGCGATTCTTGAAATTCTGAGCAAGTTTGACCCTTTTCTTGCAGAACATGTACAAAATATGGAAAAAAGGGATGAGGAACTACATCTGATCTATCCAACACCATATGAGACAGAGGGGCAGAGAGTACAAGCTGAAATAATTCTACAAGTACAGACCTCTTCAACTTTTTCCACTGGACTCGGCACATGTAGATTGAGTCACATTTGTGGTAGGTTATGTTTCTACAGAAGGGGAAGTATTCAAACACTTTTTTAAACTGTCTACCGACATTTAGTCCCACGGGAGATTCACTGTTTCATGGTATTCTAAATTAGTTGAATCTTGATAGTACTAACTGCAGGGACAGGAAAAAAGTTAGGCACCAGCCATTTGCACTAAGTGTAAATAGCAATAGATGCTATTCACACCAAGTTTAAATAGTAGTTCTGTTTACGCTATGTGAAAAAAGCAGCATTTCTTGGCGATATACTATTTAATCTCACCGAGCTGTAGGGCCTATTTTCTTTGGATTAAGTAGAAACAGTAATTAGATACTATTTACATTTATATAGTGGCAGATAACATTACTATTTGCACCTTATTATTGTTGTGCATGAAAGATTATGCAATAACCGAGTGTAAATTGTCATATTTATAAAAATTATTAAAATGATGGCAACTTATTGAGATATTAAAGCCCTACACCTACCCCTAACATAAAGCTAAAATTTATGAATAAAAATAAGATAAAAGTCTAAAATTAATATTATTGATAACAAATTCCTTTATGATCGGCAAGGTAACAGAAAAAGGTAAGAGAGCGTTTTCAGCAAGAGGTGGATAAGAACCCTGGTCTTCTGTGCCAATCAATACAGACTTTACACCTTACACCACTGGAGTCACTGTTTGAAATGGCATCGTTTTTACAATTGTTCTGTTCTAATCACAGATGCGTTTAATGTCGTTATTAACAATCTGGGGTGCGTTTCTCAAAAGCATAGCAAATATGCCACAAGTTCTGGCGTACCGGCATAGTTTAACAATTCAAGTGTTTCCCCAAACCATCTTTCCAATGAACATCCGTGAACAGCATCACAAAGTTGCGTGGTTGTAACTACAGATCCCAAACTGTGGTTAGAAGCACACTGTAGTTCCTTGATATCATGACATAGATTATGAATTATAGAGTTACATACTTAATGCTTTTGAGCACAATAAGCAAGTAACATCCAACGCATCGTAATGCATACAAAGAAACCCGTCGCTACTGTGGCTTTTAAACCTGTCTGAATGGTTGGGGGCCCATTGCTGCATCAGTCCAGGGCCCCACAAACTCTTAACATGGCACTAAACCCAAGTACAAATTTCCGTCCTTTTCACATACCTGTTGACAACATCCTTAAATCTTTTTTTTTTATGAAAATTGTGAAACACCGCAATGAGACCTCAATTCAAACCATGGTACAATGAGAAAGCTGTGGAAAAAGTGAAAGCAATGCAAATTCTATCAATATTTACTCATTTAATGAAAATCCTTTTGGGTAAATGCAATGATGGTACTGTGCATTATGACTCACTTTAGCACTTAATAAAGCAGAGAAGGACCACTACATTTATTTTCATTATTCTAAGTGCTGTTTTTCTTCACATTATATTCTTATTACTAGAATTCTATATTACATTTACAAAAATAATGTAGCAGGGTTTCCTAAACTGGGGTTTTTAATAATACTGTATATGTTAAAACAAGCATCTGTCTGCAATACTGGTCCAGTTTATGAAAAGGTAACGGAATTTGAATTGCTTTCTCGCCATGCAAATTTGCTACAGTGTATAATGCCTGTTTTTAACTAAAATATATTTTATTATTGATATAATCTTATGAGAGATAATAATTGAGATCATTAAGATAATATGAAATTTGTATTTGAGATAAATACTTTCACTTTAGGTGCATAATGTCTTTATTCTTCTGCCTTAGTTTTGTATTTTGTCTTTATAAAAGGAGGTAAAATTGGACTCTGGATTGAACTGACTTTGCATCTCAACAAAAGAACAACGCGTTAATGCTTTAAGGAATAAACTCATATAACATTGAAAAGGGAACAAATTACAATAATAAACAATAAACAATCGTATTTCATGAACATTCACAATATCTTCATCCAGTATAGTTCAAACTTTTCTTACATGAAACTGCGTTAAGGAATCGATCACTCTGTGCTTATGTGAAAAGAGCAGTGATAATGTGGAGAAAATGTATTTTTCAAATTAAAAGAACAAAAGTGCGTAATCTTCAAGTAATAAACATTCTTAATAAAAGGGTGGGGGTCAGAGACATGGGAAAGCGGAGGTTTCTTAGCTTTTGATATATCATTCATTTATCATTCAAACTGGCTAAAAATCCTTTATAATTATAGATGATAGATTCCTTAAATCCGTCTTTTGTCTCATGGGTCATAAATCAGTCAAGCCAATGACTGGTCTCGTTTTCTGATGATGTCAATGATGTGATATCATAACCAGGTAGGTTCCTGCACAAAGAGAATCACACATGACTGAATCACTACAATCATTTCTTATTGTTCTATAAAAATCCTAAATCCTAATCCTAAAAATCCTTTTTTTTTTAATTGGAATTAACATTAAGAAAATAAAAACAATTTCAGGAACCATTCATTTTTTTGCATTGTGAAACCCGGCCTATGTTTTCAATGTAATGCAGTGTCTGGAGTTATAAGAATTTGTGAGTTTCAATGTGCTTAAATGTAAAAAATAATTACAATGTGATGCACAGGGTAAACGCAATTAAAGCAACTTAGTGCCAGATAACATCCCACCAATAGAATCCATCACATACCAGAAGACATCATTATAGCACTCAATAAAACTAATACAATTGCCATAAATCCATTAAATATTGTATTGTGCTTTGAGAAAAGTTCTATGGTTTTTATCATCAGGGGTACCATATTGAATTGCATGGCATCATATTTTCTTCCATTACATCGGTTTGCATGGAATTGCATTGTGTTGTTTCGAATCAAAATCACACTGCATCGCAATAGAGATGAATCGTATCGCATTGGTATATTATCCTTGAATATGGATCGACATGTGTATCGCATCGGCTTCAGTTATGGAGAATAGTGTATACAGAAGAGTGTCTATCTGAGGTCAGTAAATCCATCTGACCCGTATCTCACAGCTCATAAAACACACACCTGTTTGCTGGTTTTCAATAAAGAACCAAAAGTTATTCTTTAATGATGGCAGTCCTGTTCTTGATCCAACTCTTCAACTTTTCCTGGGTGTGGAGAGGACTGCGCAACCGATAGTTGTTTCTGCAACACACACACACACACACACTTGAGTTTAAATTGTATGAGACTGTCCTCCAATAAAACTCTATATACTGTTTCATCAGACGCACACCCCTGGCCCAAAGTTTACTTCTGGTCTGTGTTTGTTTATCAATCTATGTAATAAAACAAATTCAATTATTAGTTCATATTGTATTAAAATAATCTATACAGGCTCCCTGTTGTTAATTAGGTCTACTGTATGTTTAAGGGATAGTTCACCCAAACATGACAATTCTGTCATCATTAACTCACCTTAGGTTGTTTCAAACATGTATAAATATCTCTGTTCTATTGAACACAAATAAATATATTTGGGAGAATGATAGCAATTTTCATTTCTGGGACCTCATTCACTACTATGGTAGAAAATAAATGATTGTGTATCTTTTGTTATGTTGAACACAAAATTATAAATTTTGAATAATTTAGGGAAACAAACAGTTCTGGGGTACCTTTGTCCCCCTTCTGATGCTAGCCAGAGGAACTTCTGTGACAAAACTACACTAAACTGTCCTTTTCTATAAATATATGTAAATATCCTTGTTGTATGTTGGAACTCTTGCCATCTTAAGTTACCTGTAACCAGAAATGATGCTAGTTTTGATTTAGGCCGTGTTGTTTTCATACATTGGGATGATTCACAATTTAACATAGTTCATCATTCTACTCCTCTCCTAATTCCCTATCTGATGAGCTATGCTATAATACTATAGCATGCATGGTACTATGCCCATAAATAAGTTCAGTTATTAGGTCCAGACTGTCAGGCAAATAAGGCAGCATGGGAAACAAAGGAACTTTCTCCGGCGCACTTATTGCCCTCATGTTATTGGCCAGCAACCCACCTAGGGGAAGGGCATGTATGCACCTAAAACACCATCACCCATACATTCTGGGCAGTAGAGAATTCAACAGACACCCGGGTTTACAGCTCACCGCTGGGGAGGACGCTTATGCCCTACAAACTTCGGACACCTGGGCTAGATCCTAAACTCAGCGGTTCAGCAGGACTGCTTTCTGAAATCATTGAGAGATTTCCATCTCCACGCACAAATGGGACATTGTTCAGCACAGAGCTTGCAAGTATCTGATTCTATATGCATAGAATAGCTGTATTTAAAGTTTGTGCCTCTTTGTAAAAGGGATTTTGTAAATAAGTAAATAAGCAGATAACTTGCAAATATAATCCAACAGCTAAATGCCTGCGTGACATAAAACAAGGAATGACAAAGGGCTGGACAGAAGCAGGGGTATAAATAAATACACAGGTAAACTAAACGAGGCACAGGTGAGACTAATGGGTAAACAAGGAAACAAATTGGAATTATTAATGAAACGGAGAAAACATAACATAATCATGACAAAAAACAAACGAACGAAGCATTTAAGACATATCAGAAGCCTCTAAGGCCTAGTCCACACACACACACGGGTATTTTTATGAACAGAGTTCTTCCTTCTTCGTTTAAAAAAACCCGTAATAAAACAAACAAAAAAACACAAAATAAAGTTCTGTCAAAAGCATACAAAACCAACAGATGGTGATATAACCCTGACCATAAAGCCGTGTTGGCCAGTCAGAAGCCTGGAGTCTGACGTCAAACAAAGGAGATAGCGACACGCATTCCTAAGTCATATGCAAAATATACGGTTTCACCATCTACACGACAACACAGAGGCCCCATTTACACTGCAGTTAAATGTGACCCAATTCCGATTTTTTCCTCTAATGTGACACAGATTGTATATGACCCACCATAGTGTAAACAGGAAAAAGACGCATGCATTTGGATATTTCGAGATCAGTTTCAGGCCTCATTCATATGTGGAAATTAATCAGATATAAATCAGATGTGTCAATGTGACTGTCATGTAAACAGGCAGATCAGATTTTCTGAAGCATTACGGTCTGTACGTAATTAAAACGGCGACAATTTGGTACTTTAAGTGGTTTGGCAAGTGTAAGCCATAAATCGGATATTTGTAACAATTGAAATTACGTGTAAACGGACGGTTGAAAAAATCGGATATAGGCAACAAATCAGAATTGAGCATCGAGACCTGCAGTTTAAACGGGGCCTGAAACTGAAGTTTCTAAAAATCTTCACCCTGGCCGGAGTTTACAAAAAAGTTCAGTTTCAGTGACAGTACTATGTTTGCGTGTGGACGAATGGCCAAACGGCCAAGCCGCATAGAAAAAAAATACCCCAGTTTGTGTGGACAAGTTCAGAAAAACGGTAAAAAATGCTATTTCTTAGCTATGACAATATCCACCCATTTTGGGCTGCTATGCACGGGCTGTTTATGACAATATAGAGAATTTAAAGCTACATCATGCCATGTTGAAGGTTGTGCCATCTCGGATCGAATCCGTGTATCATTCTTTCAGTCGTTAAAAGTGCGTATTTACCATTCAATACTGGTCTGTACCTCACTAGGCAGGTTAATCTGCTAAATTTATTGAGTTTATTCAACTCATCACATGTAGGGCCAGACTGAAACTCAAGGTTTAAAAAAATAACCACGATACTTTTTAGAAGATGTCAAGGTTGTTTAAGAGGAGGGTTAGGAGAATGGGCCCACCTCGATTTTTTTCTTGGGCTCAGTGACACCTCCTGCTGTTCCTTCAGTTGCATTCAGAGTTTCAGAACACTGTTTACACATGCGTATATTCCTGCTCTCTGACACCTTTGAACACCTTCCACAGATGGCCTACAGACAAAACATTAAAAACCATATTGAAAAATAAATGTCCGGACTATATTTTTAACAGAAAAATTCTGGAAATAAAGGACAGACTGATAAATAACTTAAAACACTTCAATGCATTAAAACATGATGCTGCTTTGAATATATGCAATATGAATCAGCAAACGTGCTATATAAATAAAAATGACTACATAAAAATGACTAAACAAACTCATATGCAAAATACAGTTCTATGAACGCTAGGTCAGTGTAAGGTTTATGTGATACAAAAACGTTATCTTCATTTCAGGCATTAGTGCTTTTATTATAAAGTAGAATTCAATAAAAATGTATTTACCTGTTTAAAATGTGGAAGACATTTGTACTCGATTAAATTTTATAAGAAGCACATGTTTGAATGACTATGTTTTCTACAAATAAAATCTGTTTTCCTAATTCAGCATGTCCATTGGCTGTAAACATATGTTTTTTACCCTTTTACTTTAAGTGCTGTAGAAATACATTTATATTTGAATATAGATAATGAACATGTGAGCAGAAACACCACACATACCGCATTGCAGCTCTTGCAGTGGTGTTTGCGTTTGGTAAAATGGAAGGTTTCATTGCAGCCTTTGCATGTTTCTCTCTCCTTTTCTCTTTTCTTTGAACTCTTCTACAGAAACACACACACACCCAGAGACAGGTTAACACATTGGCATAGCCACAATCAGAACTGTGTTGTGTAAGGTGTGTGTCTTACCCTCTCATGCTGTAAACCGTCTGTCTCGCATGTATTTGTATTGCTCAATGAGCCCTGTGTTTTGAGCAGGAAATGACATGTAAGTGACATATTACAATCTGACATGAACAAAACAGCAATTAGTCTTGAGAATCTGCTTTAACCTCATGATGTGTGATAAAAGTTTTCAACAAGAAAGTGCTTAATTGTTTGCATGTGTGTGACACTGCTTCAGCAAGATTGTGTGATAACACCCATTATTATACTTTTGCGATCATGCATTCACTACGCTCTCAGGGCTCCGGTCAGTTGGTAATACCTAGAATTTCAAAATCAAGGGCAGTTGGTAGATCGCTTCCTGTCTAGTGCCTAAACTTTGGAAGTGTCTTCCTTGTACTGTCCAGGAGGAGTTTAAATCTAGATTAAAGACGCATCTTTTCAACCTTGCATTCACTACACTTCAGTGATACAAATCCTCTGAGGGTTTAGGCTGCATTATTTAGATCGACCGGAACCAGGAACACTTCTTATAACGACTGATGTACTTGCTGCATCAAAGAATGTAGAACACTACTCTTATCTCAGCTGTCTTCTCTCAAAATATTGGAGACACAAGTTTGGCCAAGTATGTGTTCTTCTGGGTTTCTTTCGATTGTTCTCAAAAATATCCTACAGGCACTCTATTGTTTGTGAATGTGTAGCGGAAGTTAAGTTGGGTGTCACAAAAGTGCACATGAGCAGTAATGTCCGTTTATGTTGTTAAAATGAAACGTCTTTGTTCAGACTGCAGTCTAGACTGGGATTTTGTGTGTGCTTCTTTTTGTACACTTCATCCACCAACTCATGGGGACTTGAGCAAGGTCCCCACGGGAAAAAAACATATACAGTAAATCTTACGGAATGATATTTTTAAAAAATCTAAAACAGCAGAAAGTTTTCAGTGATGGTTAGGGGTGGGGAATATAATATTGAGGTTAGCCTTAGGCCGCATCTAGTGTGGACAATAATAATTAAATTAATAATTATAATGGGTTCTAATGCGGTCTATTGTTTTTGCACTGCGTCCGGTGTAGACACAGTGTTGGGTGAAGTAATTAAAATTATATATAATTTAATTATGATTAGCTTCAAAATTCTGTGCACATGTATTCTCGGAAGATTTTAACATTTTCCGAAAAAATGGTAGCTATCACTCTTCTGTGTTGTTGCAGGGTCAAATGATATTCCTTGCCCATTTGAACTTCTTTTAAATTGACACTTGAGGAAAAAAACTGTATGAACTCCACAATTAACAGTTGAATAAGAAAGTGTAAAAAATAAGGTTTGTACAAATGACTAAATCTTAAATATTTGCAATATTAATAATGATTTAGTCTATAAAAGTAAAAGAAACATATTGAAGGTTGTAATAACTGTAAATGTGGTGAGTGTTAACCTGTGTTTCAGACATGTGCTCTTCATCACGGCTGATAGAACTATTGAAAGCTTTAAAAGTCTCACTGTTCTGCTTGTGCTTCTCAATTGTAGCCAAGATCACCTAGTAAGACAGAAACAAATTTTACCCGATTTTGATGACTAAAATAAAAATATTAAATTGGGTGAAGAGACCAGTTTGGCACACCAAAATTACCAGACTTCCTGACAAGCCTACAATCAAGGTAGCCACTCTGGTCAACCAACTTCTTAAGCAAGACCAGCACTGACTTGCATTAGCCCAAGTTAATCAGAAAATGAATGCTGAAACATGAATATGCCAATCTCCAGAAAGTGTTTAGATCTGAAAATTCTGTCACCCTTTACTCGCCTCCAAGCTGATCCTAACCTGTATACATTTCTTTGTTCTGATGAACACAAAGAAAGATATTTGGAAGAATTTTAGCAATTTTCAGTTCTCGGACATCATAGACTACCCAGTTGATCTCATTGTTTATAAATAGGTATTTGTATGTAAAGTTTTCAAGCACAAAATGTACATTTTTGTACGTTTTTATTGATGCTGAAACATTACATTTAGAAGTATAACATTGTATAAAACGTTAAAATTTCTACTTATTTTTTGCTAAAAAGCTTAACAGATTTACAAAGCTTTTATATCATTAAGATATTTGTACCAGGGCAATTTTAAAATTGTGTAGCTTTCCTATAGCTCAATGGTTAGAGCATGGCATTAGCAACGCCAAGATCATGGGTTCATACCTATGGATAAATGCAATCCCAATAATTTATTTATTTAAAAAAATGCATTCTGAAGATATGGGACATATCAGACATAAGTCTGTTAAGTTGGTCATATGTAAATGATTAAAGTTTAATGTGTCGTCAATGTGTCAGTATTGTGCGTTTGGAAGCTGGAACATTCTTCCAAATATCTTTCTTTGTGTTCAGCAGAAATGTCTACAGGTTTGGAACAACTTAAAGGTGAGTACACATTGACAGAATTGTCATTTTTATACCTTTAAATGTCATCATATTAGATAGAATTGGTTTGAAATTTTCTTAATTTCAAACCCGTCCTAATTAAGACTGGTTTTGTGAGCCAGGGTCACATATTACAATGATGGTAATGTTTATTTGGGCACCACTGTCTGTGTCTGTGTACAGAAAAAAACGTACTTTTATCCACTCCTCTTTCTCCTCAGTCGTCCTGAAAGAAAAACATGCATTCAGTGTGACTCCAGATCAAATATTCTTGCTTTTTTGTAGCTAACATGCCACTTGCAAAATACTTGTAACATACTTGTAAATGTCTCTTGAAAAAAGCATCTGCCAATTGCAAAAATGATAATTCTTATACCATAAATTTTACACTGTCTTCACTACATACATCATTCATTTACACACCTGGCCTGCAGTTCCAAAGAACGATGTTTGCCGATAATGGTGAAAGTGTGAGGAATGTTCTGCTTGGCATTAGCCTGAACCTTAACCATTAAGAGAAGATAAACACATTACAATAAACACACACACACACACAAGCATATATCAACATGCACACTTAGTTGAAATTACCTCCATCCCTGCGATGTCAATACGTTCTCTGACACTAAACTTTTGTCCCATTAGCCTCAGCTTGGGAACACAATACAGCACCATATTGTTGAACTGCCAAACACAGAGACATAATTCACAGTGTCAAAATAAAGTCCACATAAGGCCTAAAAAGATACATTTCCCTATGTTTAAGCCAAATATATAGTCAAAGTGATTTAACCCGAAGTAATATACTAAAATATGTTCACACCACATAAAGGTATCGGTCCTGAGCAGTGCCATTCTTCGCCGACATCTTCTTCAAGATTCCTTCCTTAATGAGTTCATTAGCTGGATTAACAATGTCATCTTCTCCACCCAACCTCTCATACACCTCCATCAGCTTGTGCATCTTCTCCTGCAAACACAGACTAGATTATTCCCATTTATTGTCACGAAAAGAACTTGATTAGCAACATGACAATAGTAGAGCGACAGAGAAGTGAGAGTGGTATATTGCAGTTTCACCCAGGAGCCAAGTTCAGTCACACAGACAGGAAATGAAAAAGGTACATCCTGTCTGGGTGATGAAATACATGGGCAGGGGGTTGGGTACAGAGAAGAACAGAGGAACATTGCTCTTACCATTTTCCTGATAGCAGCGTTGGAGTGGTTTGCTGCAGTGGAGATCAACTCTAGAGCACCTGTGAGACAGAGAAAGAGTTCACATTCACACACAGCATAGCAAATTTTGTCTTTCCCACTACAAGGCGGAACAATAATAAAGAAAAGACTGTGTTCCTTTACTTCAACTGGAAGAGCATTGTGTTAGCGGCGCAAATACAGATGACAACGTCAAAACGATTTTGCTCTTGTCCTGTCCAGACTTGACTATTGCATTGTGGTGCTGGCTGGACTTCCAACTTTCCCAAGCAAACCTCTACAGATGATCCAGAATGCAGCGGGAAGAGTGGTCTTCAATGAACCGAAAAGAGCACACGTCATTCTTCTCTATATTAAGTTACATTGGCTCCCAATAGTCGCATATCATTTTCAAAGCTCTGCTCTTGGCCTACAAGACCACCACATACATAGACATGAACCTGCCAGATCCCTACTCTCTGCAAACGAACTACGTCTTGTGGTGCCATCCCAAAAAGGGAAAAATCACTCTCAAGTATCTTCTCTGGATCTGTTCCACATTTGTGGAGCTCATGTTTGCAGAAGGGAGCGCAAAAAGTCTATCCATTTTTTCCACCACCTGTATTTCCCTTTCAAAATGAGAGGATCATTTGCGTCTTTAGACATTTTTTTTGCATTTTCGTGTGGATGTGTGTTCTTAAAAAGTTAATAAAAGTTAATAAAAACACCCGTGTACTGCAATTCTGAGTGCACTCATTTGTTCTTCTGTTTATTTTTGTTGAACATGTTTCCTGAATTTTTTCCTTGTTTTGGAGGTCTTTGCCTGTGGTTATGACCACCTGCCAGTTTTTGGATTACGATTTGGGATTATACCAATGAAAGACTGCATTTGGATCCTCGACCTGTGTGTATCAGAGCAGTTCATGACAACGTACTGTATGTATTTTCATAGGTTTTCCTTGGTTCTTTTTCTAAGATTTTGAGGTGGATATTACAGTATCTGTGAAGGACATTGAAACTGAATTGTTCTGGAATTTTGATTACATACATTTACATACACTATTTCCTGTTATTAATAATTCTGTTTAAAATGACTTTATGGGTTAGCAAATTTGTACATTTTCCCTACATACAGTTTAATGCATACTGATTTTTTATGATTATAGAGCGTTGTGGCTGTATTCGACATTATGAGAGAAAGAAGTTATAGAACAATATGCAAAATAAATACATCACAATGACTCACTCTCAGCATTTTTCCTGTCTGGAGATCCATTGGGAAGTTTCTTCAAGTAATCTTTCAGTAGAAGCTCATAACGTGGAATACGCTGCACTGGTTCCAACATATGATGCTGCAATGTCAAGTTCCCACACACATCCTGTTTCTGTACACACAGAGGGGTGGTGTAAGTAAATGAATAGTCAATTATACATGAGGTAAGTGAAATCATGTGTAGTCTCTCCATATGTCTCTTACCTGGATATTTTGCACAGTAGTTTTAAAATTAGCGGAGCGCTGCATCCATGTGCTGACCAGCTCCATGGCACGATCAAAGTTCTTCACATACTCGCCATACATCTTCAGAAAGGGGGCTAATTTCTGCAAGATGTCTCCTATACGTGGATTACGGCTCCTGAATTACACATACATATAGATATTATTGTATTAATTGTAACAAACTTGTTTTGTTTGTATGTTTATCTGGCAAAGCTTTTCTTACTTTAATTTGTTATTCTTAGTTCTACTAAATTGCAATGTTTACAAATCTTCTTTCCCTTTTAATGCCAGATTCAGTTTTTCGTGTTGAGAGCCAGGTTTAGTTACTCAAAATTTCTGACTAAAGATTATTGAGATTAATTTAGTCTAAAATTACACGCAAAAAAAGTACAAACAAATGCATAGTATTATTAAATCGCTTTGGATACAACCGTCTGCCAAATGCATAAATGTTAATGTAAAATCTTAATTGGATTTACTAGGTTAAAAACCTTTAAAAAACGTTTCAACAAAATAAAACAGGTAACATCTCAAAATGTTCATGGAAAGTGGCAAAAAAAAAAAAAAAACTTGGTGATGTTTATGATGCACTATGAAAATTGTACTGGTTTATCAAGGCAACGTTTTAGAAGGGCCTATACAGTTTAAGTCTATCCAGAACCAGGTCTGTTTTTGTTTGAAAGTTTCAGCCTCGTTTTGCAGAACACAACATTTTCCTGTATGCACACATGTGTCCTTGGTATCTGTGCAAATTGTTTTGTTTGACTGTACACATACTGGCAGCATGCAGCTCCTGCAACCACTAAATTATATTATAGATGGTTTTTGTTGTCATTTACATACAAACCGATCAACCTGTATGTGCCGTGTGATTTCCCCCCCAAACCAGTCAAGCGCAAACCCCGCCCCTTGAGCGAAAACCCCACAACGTCTCTGCTTCAATTTCATTGGTCAGCTACATTATAGTGCTGATTGGCCAATTGTGTGGTCCAGGTTTGATTCACCTTGCATAACCGATATGTGTAATATTACTTGGGAGACAACCAGGGGTGCGTTTACCAAAAGCATCGTTAGCAAACTATAAGTTCCGTCGTTCCCGCATAGTTCAACAATTTAGGTGTATTTTATCACATAACTTTAGACAACTTGATATGTTTTAGTATGAAAGACCTTACCAGGTTACTTTTGTTAAATGTTTCGCTTGAAAACTGTTCTTGACAGGACTTACCACTCCTTTGTGATGCGTGTGTGTAGTTCAGGCAGTAAAAACTGGTGGTGAAATCGGTAGATGCAGGAAATGTTGGAAAAGATTCCAGTGATGACATCAGTGGGAATGCCCACCTCTGTGAGACGGGCACAGAACACCTGCATGCACACGCAGTCTGTTAGATTTTGCTTTGTTCATATGTTGGGCTTTTATGTATTTAACAACACAAAATAGGAAAATGTCTTAAACAAAAGAGAAAAATGTGTTAGTGTGAGCAGAAGGTCAAGGCATGGAGAAAAAAAGTGTATTAAGATGAATGTAAATTTAGCCTTAAGCTATAGTTTAACTTCCAAAGAAGTCAAAATAAAATGTAAATGTCCAGTGTAAATAATCTGAAATTATACAAAACACTCAAAAAATGGCAACTTTAAGAATGAATGGAATTACTGTGTAATGTCTTCATCTTTTGTACAACACTTTTAACAACATGATTGTCCACATGGATACTGTATAATAAACACACTCATCTTCAGTGTTCATTATAAAAGAAGCATTTAGATTTATGAAACCTTTATAGGTTTACATTATAACCTGTAAACTGTAAACTTGTCAACTGTAAACTGACAATAACAAAATGACTAGACTGTAGAGGAAATGGAAGAAAACAGGAAGTAGAATGAACAAGTGAATATGTACTACAGTAGCTATACTTTCTCAGCACAGGAACCAAATTATGACCAACAGCCAGACAAAACTTCAAATGAGCAACAAATTGTGTATTTGTGTGTATTACCTGGTCTAGAAGGTTGAGTCTTTTGACATAAGCTTCTTCTGTTTGAAGCAACTCTTTAGCAATGTTCAACAATTGTGACTGAGATGGCAAACTCTGGGGAAGACAAAATAAGATTCATTACTCTTATGACTCTTTTGATTTGTGCCATTTTTTGCAGTGTTTGGAACTGTATGTTTTTATGAAATACCGTATAATGAGCAGTAAAATAGGTAACTACTGTAGATGTGAAAAGTGACACAATGCCTCACAGAAGCGGTGTTAACCACCACGCAAACCACACAAATGTTTTGGGCCCTGCAAGCTCAGGGGCCCCCCAGGGGCCACAAGCGGTTAAATAATTTGACGTTTTTGACGTTGATCGGCCTGCATGTGCTGCACCAGAGTAAGTCAAACGCACTTAATAACAGACATACCTGAAACAGTTGAAAAACCAATCAAAACTTAGGGGCAGGGGCTATCCGCGCTTTGACGCTCAGCCAGAGGCGCAATTGTCCAACCATTTACAGGACCAACATTTTATATGCTTCAAAAAAATGAAGTTGTGTTGGAGAAAAGTTGTCAACACATGTCAATGTGATTTTTAAAACGTCATACATTTACTGCTGCTCGATATTGTGAATTATACTTTGCTGTAATTAGATGTATCTGCGAAAATTGTATGATAAATAGACCCTGGCTCCATATAGCCTTAATAACAAATTTTAGTTTTGCTTGAAATTACATTAATAGGACTAATGCAATTGTTGTAATTGCCTAGTTTAAGTCAGTCTTTAGTTAGTTAGATCACAGTGTCAAAATGTTTTTTTAGGTAGGAAAATATATTTGATACACTTAAATGTGTCTTCTCAAAACCGTTCCCAATTACCCCTGAACTGTGCATTGGGTTTATTCCTGGTAGATTTATAATTACCGACTCATCACATTAAAAGGATTGATATCTACTTAATCCTTGCAAGACATTTAGTAACATTTTATTGGAAGAATATAGAAGCCTCATCCATTGATAATTGGTTAAAAGATTTATCACATTGTATTGTACAATGATAAAAAATAACCTATGTTATAAAGGGCAAACTAAAAGAGTACTATAAAATATGGGATCTCTTTATAGATTTCCTGAGATATAGATTGTCATGGGTTGTGTTTAGAGTGCCTTTGTTTTGTCTTTGTGTATATGTTTTGTTTTGTGGTGAGAACATGGCATTGTTTGACAGCCAACCATGTGCTTGGAATGTGTTTATAATACTAACATGCCTAAGAGCTAATTACCAAGAAAAATACATGGACATAAAAAATATTATTATTATGGGAGACCAAACAGAATGTAAAGTAACCTAAAAGACAGATCTTGGCTTCCAATAGTATTTCTTATTTCAGCATTCACTCTAAAAAATAGACTATTAATGTTCTCTAGACAGAAATGTAATATTTTTGGAGGGTAAAATGTGACCACAAGTTGTTTTTGTAAGATCCAATGAATAAAGTGGCATTTTTGCATCTGTGGTTTATAAATATATATAAGAATGTCCCTAACTAGAGTCCACCCAGTAAATCCACTTGTAAGATCCATCCATACAGTTTGATCCACCACAAGACAGTTCAGTTAGTGATAAGCTTTGGAAAATTTTACACATTTGGTATAAAAGCAGCATTTGATTAGCCAAGATTGTGTTGATTAGGTAAGACTGTGTGAAGTACACAGTGTTGGGGAAGCTGCTTTGAAACTGTAGTTAGATTAGCTACAAGCTACTCATCAATAAAAGTAGTTGAGTTACATCTTAGCTACCCATCTGAACAAGAAACTAGCTACACTACAAGTCGCTATAAAAAAGTAGTCTATTCAAGGACACAGCTCAGTGCAAGCAGCAGAATGACAAAAGAACTTGGTCGAGTACAAGACTTCGGCCTAATTTAAGTCTATTTATTTATATTGTTGTTTGTGTGTGTTTGTGTGTGTGTGTGTTCAAATGTTCAGTTGTGATTTTAAATAAACACAATCTTAGATCTGTGCCCAGAGTCATCATTGTGTCTTCACTCTGTACTTGAAATGTGGTTGATCTAGTGACTGAAAAGTCACTTATTATATTATATTACTTATTATATTATGCTAGTTAGTCACAATAATAACTAAAAATTCAGCTGCAATAAGGTTTTATTGTATGAAATATAGTATTTGGGTGTAATAAACCTTTTTAAAACTACATTATTAGAAATGGGTGGAACATCAGCCAGTCGTACACCCAAAAATGAAACCATCTAACGCTCCCACATGCACAAACAGCACATAGAAATAGTGAGCGTCTTATCTTTTCTCACTTGTGGTAAGCAGCACATTCTACATCCTGTGTGACAGAACGACTATTAAAAACACATCAACACATCAGCTGTTTTCAAACACGCATGTACTATATAGACACATATTTCCTATCAGCAGATGTCCAGGCCACAGTTAGGAAAGACAGGAAGTTTTTTCTCTTTATGTGTATGCTTTTGTCTGTGTGTGTATTTATACAATAGATGAACATTCCTTCACTCAACAACAATAAAGTGACAGTTTGTGGCACGCACAATGGCAACAAGAGGTGCGACCATGTTTTCTGCTCATTATATCTAGGTGTGTGGGGTGACTCCAGCTGAGTGGACACAAATCTTGTTCCTGTCACACCTTAAGGTAAAGAACGCTCCTGTAGTGTAACTCCATCCCTGCCTCACAGGTTGCATTTAACTCTCCTGCGGCATACCGTCTGATTCGCCGAATGAGCAGGCGGGTGGATTTCTAATTAAAAGTCCACCTGTGTTTCGCCATGTATAGAAACACATTCATTCCAATGTGCTGATGTTTGTGTGAAAATGCTTAGCAGACTCATCTGCACCTTCTCATCCATAAAAACATAAGTGACATTGGTAGTGGGGGAACCTGTTGAGTGAGAAGAGGTTATCCGTGTCTACTGTAATAATGACACTCTTAGCCTCACCCTCAGCTGGTATGTGAACCTGCATGTTGTCAGTCGAACGATTTTAATTAATGCCTCAGCATGAATGTGCACTGAACTAAAGTTCACTCGACTGAAATGGTAAAAGCATACATTTGATGTTTTAAATATTATTATCGTGCCATCATATTAATATAAAAAAAATCACAAAAAATAGATCACTCGGACACAAAAACAGTCAATAAGAGCCGATAAGAATAAATGTTAAACCCTTGAATACTGTTCATGAAGAATCCCAGGGCTGCTTGATAAAATCCAAAAAGTGTATATTTACAAATTCTAGGCCTCTTTAAAAAAATGCTCAACTATATAGTTCACTTATAAATTAAAATGTATTTACGTAAAAGTAACATCATTAACTTACTGTCATATTGTTTCAAACCTCTATGACTTTCTTTGTTCTGCACAACACAAAAGAAGATGTTTTGAGGAACATTGGTAACCAAACAACACTGGAGCCAATTGACTTCCACTATACGTAAAACAACTATTTCTCAAAATACCGTCTCGTTCCACAGAAAAAGGAAAGTCTGAGAGGTTTTGAATGACATGTGGGTGAATGATGACAGAATTTGCGCAGTATTTTACGGTGAACTAAGATTTGCAATGAAGTTGCCATTGGCACAGCACACACAGATGGTGGGGAAACGGTAAATGTCCACATAACACACAACAGAAATATAACAGATGATGTTCACTTCCTCAGATATATGCACAGTCATGGCCGTACCCCGCATTGAGGTCCCTGAGGTCCAGACCTCTGTCGTTTTGTTGTGAAAAAAATGCCAATTTAGTAGAAAACACCTAGATAACTGATCTCAGATCTGATCTACCTCAGCTGTTCAACAGCGTTCTTAACTATCAATCTGATTAAGTTGGCCAATCAAATCAAGGAATGCGAGGATAACTGTCCAATCAAACCAAAGAATGTGTGAGCTGCTATTGACAGAAGTCAATCTCCGGTTCAGTTTCTACTGTGAAAGAGCATGATGTAAGTAGCTAACTGTTTATAGATCATCATGGAAATGTTAGCTGCCATTCACATGTCGCTTCGAAAAAATGTGTGCAAACCGCTTTCTCCCTGTTTTCAGAGCGCCAGGGAGTTTGCACTCTCGTTTTGAGCATTTAAACAACAAACCTGAGTAAACGATGGATTGTAATATCAATCTGGTAATATAACTAAAACATTACCAGACCATCACTAGTTCATGCTAACTGCGTGGCTTTGACTCAGGTGTGTTTATAGCTTGTGGGTAGCCTATTAAAACAACTACATGATTTGCAAATAATTCAAATGCATCACACTTTTAACCAAATTCTGTTTCCATATTATTTTAAGTTGAACTATTTTTAATAAAACCCTAAGTGTGTGCAACTTCTGTAGCTACACAAAAAAGTTAAAGGGACGGTTCACTCAAAAATGGAAACCTTCATGTATTTTTGAACCCAGCCTGATCCTTTATGAAAGACTGGTTGTATTTTAATCTGGTAGTATTTGTATAAAAATATCAATTGACCATGTGTATGCTTTCATTACTGATAAACACGAAATGGCAGAGATGGTTGTAGCAATTGTTATGTAATTCGCACTCCAAACGTTTTAAACTGCCCATATGTAGATCAAGAAAGTATTTTTTTTGGGACAAATTCAATTTTGGATCTCTGTATTTCCTGCGCACGGCCCTTTGTACAGTAACTTGCTTTTAGTATCAGTAAACACATTTAGTACTGTATATTTGACACTGTTTCTGGACGTTACTGTAAAAGCTAAACTTATTTCAACTTATCATTTCTTTCAAGACCCCACATATTTCGTTTTTTTGGTTGCTCAAGGAGCATCAGTATCAGTACCAGATATATCATTCCTCCTCAAGACTGCTCTGAATATCACCATACTGGTATATCCTCTGACTAGATAAAAGCCCATCATACACTGCAAATCTGCTTATTTGGGCTGCCTAAAATTTACATCAACTAGCAGGGACTTGTCTCGACTGCACATCAGGGCTAAATTTAGTGTTTACTAGCACGCTAATGGGAAAATATAGTAAAGGTTATAAAACAGAGCTACACCAACACTTCATTTGCAAAAGTGTGTGAATATATCGTCTTACTTTGAGTTCCAGGCTTTCTGGATCTTCACAGCTCCCCTCATCCAAGTCACTATCTTCATCCTGCGATGAGTCATATTTATTGCTAACAGTGACGCATGACAAACTCTCTGTTTCCGTGGGGATGCTATCATTCCTGTCCTCCTCCTCAATAGGGTCCTCATTTGGGAATACCTCTCCCTCTGCTCCACAAGAGGGGCTATCAATACCACTGTCACGATTTGGTATCTTTCCATTCAGTTCCGTCCCTTCTTGCTCCTGAGAATTACAGGGCCCCTCTGGTAAAGGCTCCTCCTGACTCGTATCTCTAAGGTTACTGCTCCCGTCGTTTTGGTCACCATCCAAGTCACTTTGTCTAATCTTCAAACCACCATCAGAATGTTTTTTATGCACTTTTTGAAGCTTTTCTTTCATTTCTTCATCGTCCAATCTGCACAGCTGCAAACATTCTGAGATTTCTGAGGGTTTTAATGCAGGCCCATCCACAGAGCATAGCTCCCCAGAATCCATTATTGTTGCTGACTCTGTGACCTGATGTTGATCGCTGGTATGAGGTTGAACTGCGGAAGACTCCATGATGTCACACCACTGGAGGTTCTTCCTTTGCTGGAGACCTAGAAACATTTAGTTTAGAGAAAATGATATGGATTACAGATAAAATTTGATCTGACATTTCTGAAAAAACTGTAATTGCTGTTCGCTCATTCGTTGTGGCTTTCAGGGCACCACTAGATGGTTGCGAGTGTATTTCGGGTGGTTTGTCGCATATTGCTACAGTATGTGTTTGCCATGGTGTTCAAATTCATTGTAGCATGTGGCTATGTAGTGTCTAGGGTGTTTTGGATGCTTTTAAGTGTGTAGCTATCAAGCTTTCTTGTTGGTTGCTATTAGGTTGATTAAGTGTTCAAAATGGTTTCCATCAAATTGTTGTAGTTTCACTGGGTGTTCTAAGGGGCTATGCTATGTGGTTGGCTTTAATGAAAAAAATTATACTTTAAACTAAGTTAATTAAATTATGGACAGTAAACTTAAACAACCATGACAAATGAATGTCCAAATAACCTGAATCAATTAAGTTCATCCTACTAAAAGTATTTAAGTAGAGATAACATGTTTCCATTAACTGTCCATAATTTAATTAAGTTAGTTCAAGGTAAGATATTTTCCGATAGCTGTTCTTTTTAACACGCAATAAATAAGTTTAATATAGCTCTTATTGTTAGAAGTTAGCCAGAAGTTGGTTTTTGTTACTCTTTTTTATTCAAGTACATTGAACAAGGATCAGATATGATTTTGATCTACTTGATTGAAACATGTTAATTTAAAATTTGAACATTTAGTTAAACCATAGCATTACTCTTTTTGACTGTTTTTACTGTGTTTGAATATAAAACATAATACAATGGGGTTAAAACAAAGTGACTTAAGTGAGTTTAAATAAAGTGAACAGTATCGGAAAATCATTCTTTGTGTTGTGTCAAAAGAGATTACATCAAGGCTAACAATTTTAAGCCCTACCTTAAGTATGAGCAATAGTAACAGCAAGGTTTATCACTACAAATAGCCCAAATAACAATGTAACGATATAATACACACATGAAAATACTTAACAAAACATTTCCAAAAACTACAAGTTCTTTTTACAAACGCACACATTTTACCTGGATTTGTGGAAGTTATCAATCAGCCGTAAAGCACTCACTTTTGGTCCTGATGGGGTTCTGGGTCGTGAAGGAGGGCTAGACAGTGGGCGACAGGGTCCTGGGGGACGTGACCCGCGGCAGCAGGTGCAAAGGCTTAGGGGGTACTGACACAGGAACAAACAAAGAACAATTATGCAATCTTCATTATAACTACACAGCTCCGGTCCCATTTCATTCATGCGCAGCCAAAAGATGAACCTTCCATAATCCACTGGTACAAAAACAATAGACAAAGATTAGAATATAAACAAAGAAAGACTAAGAATGAGATGAAGATAGTTTAGTTGTCCGAGCAACTGGCAGCTTCCTGATGTGAGAACAGGAAGTATAGATGAGCGTGCGAAAAGTGTTGCGGTCAAACAAACAAGTGTTACGAACACACAGACACAGATGCACACACACAACAAAGATATACTGCAAGATCAGTCAGTGTGCCCTAACATTAATTCATTTGTAAAGCACGTACAGTATGTGATCACTTGCATGAAAGGTTTATAACTGAGTGAAATATGATGTTTATGATGTAATTTAATGAGCCAAGCTGAATTCAGGAAGCAGATAGTCTGAGCTCTTTGCACTTCCTTCCTCTGTCTGTCTTCCCTTAAATGAAACCAGCACGAATATTCAAGGCACACTCATCTGAATCCCATGAAGAAAGCTCACAATGTCAACCATCAGGACATTACAATGGTAATAAACATGTTGAGGCAAGCGTCTGATGATAGAAGATTTAATACCGTGGGGTGTCTGTATTTTGAGCTTCTTGGGTGTGGCTGAGGGGCGGCGACATAGTCTTTCTGTGCCTTGGCATCGTCTGGGAAGAGGCGGGATTTCCTTTTCTGCAAAAGGTCACAGGAATACTGCAGTACATGTGTGGGCAAATCTAAAGAAAGAAATACCAAAACCACTGAAAACCAAAACCAAAATGAAGACTAACTTTGGTCCTCAGACGCAACTAATGCATCTCACACATCCTATTTGTTGCTAAACTTGCTTCTCAGAAACAGCTTAAGCTGTTGTTGCTAAGTCCAACGTTATGTCTGACATTTATGTTAATGAATTAGCCACAGAGGCATGAAAGCTTTTTTTTAAACCAGGAACAGAAGATCCCAAATCTACGAAATAAAAATGAGGTTCCTCACAAGGGGCTTTTTGGGACGCTTCTCACTCTTGTTGTACTTATTTTGAACTCACAGTCTTGTTGTTACGGCAACGTTTTAGCATTTATTAGTATTGACATCTCAACCATCCATCGATCAACAACTGAGATGAAGAAAAAAGCCTCAAATTTTAAGACAATGTGTTTGCTTCCTCATTTAACCACATGTGATGAACTAGACTTGCATTCGGCCGGAGACAACAACTGTGTACAATTATTAAAGAGACAATGATATCTCGAACCGTCCGTCACAATACAGATCTCAGATCTGTCAGTTTAACACTTTGAGATACATTTGAACAGTTCTGATAATAAACATATCAGTATATAAACTGCAAAGCATACACAATGTGCAAATACTCAAATCTAATCTTGAATACTTCATCAACATAAAACTATTGTTCTTTAAGGAATACTAAGCAAACATTTAATACTAAGTTTTACTAACTGAGTAACTTCATAGAACATCACAAATACTGTATGAGACAGCAAAGCACTAACCTTACTTCATGTGTTCATATGCGTCTCTCCCCTGAACTGATTGAAAAAGTAAGTGTGTGTGCGTGTGTTTTCAGCCTCGTCTCTCTTAGTTTTTGTATACAGTATGACACACACACCTGTCACAGGTGAGAAGACCTGGCACTGACTGCACCCGCTGTTTTAGCAGTAAACAACTCCACCTGTCAAACCCACGTGACACGCAATTATGTGTGTGTGTGTGTGAAGGTACGTACTAAATATAAATACAGACTAACCCAAAGTTATTTTGTCATATTCAGCTAGTAAATTAATCCAAAGGACATGCATTTTTATATAATTGTTTCATTATAACCTTAGTGCCTCATTCTGAAATTTAAAGGATGACATCAATTCCTGATATGTCTTTCCAAATCCAAATTCTCATCCGTTATGTTGACAATGATTTTCTGTTACCCCCACTGTCACGGTCCTGTCCTTCCAGTCCTGATCATTCGGGCCTTGGGGACAGAGCCGTGACAATATCATGTCTTGTGTGTGTGTGTGTTTCGTCTTGTGTGGAGACACAAGACACGCTCCTCATTAGTTTCCCCTTATTTAATGTCCCTGATTCCCATGCTGTTTGTTGTACTTACTAGTTACTCCGTGTTAATACTTCGTGTTCGTTATTACCTGTTGCTACTTCGTGTCTGGATTACCTTGTTCCTGCTTCCCTTGTGTTTGGATTTATTATTTAGATTATCCTGAACTTTGTTTTGCCCCCTCGTGGGAAGTTTCCTGTTTGTCAGTGTTGTTTAGTTTCTTGTTTGCCCCATTGTGGGTTTATTATTTTGTGCCTTAATAAATATTGTTTAACCCCTTCACTTCTGCCTGCGTCTGGGTTATGTCCGACCGGACGTGACACTCCCACAAAAAAACTGAGAAACAAAGACTAAACCTTAATTTTTCACAAGATACATACAGTACAAATGTTCAGCCATGACGTCCAGTGGCAGGTATTAACAAAATCCGTGATTTAGAATGAAACATGAGCTCATAACATGACTTGGCTTTTGGCTTTTGTGGCTACCATAGTGCCCAAATTAATTAGTAAAACCGAAGATTTGAATCATACATGATTTTGTAAGGTATATGTTGCAATTACTAATTATTTTTTCTTTAATACTGACCAATTATATATAATTTTTCTGATTTAAATAATTACTCTTTAAAATATTCATTAACTGGTAACTCCTCAAAGTCATCAGACTCAGACTGAGATGAATACTGTTCATTAATAATAACAATTAAAGTAGCTTAGTCTGGGTTGAGAAGGTTGTATTCAAAATGTATCCCACTAAAGATCACAGAACACACGCTGTGTATTTTATGGATTTACAATTCATCTGGCATATTTGAACTGTTTGTACAAATGCTGTATTCCTTCGTAACTTATATTTTGTTTTGCCCCCTTGCAGGAAGTGTTTATTTTATAGTTATTTATCTACCCTTGGTTCCTTGTTTATTTTCTGTTTACCCCCTCGTGGTTTTCTGTTTTATAAATAAAAGTTGTTTCTGTTAACCCTTTACTGTCTCTACCTCTTTCAGTAGGTTAGTGGGATTAGGGTCTAACATGCACAATGACGATTTAGCTGCGTCTATCACTTTTGTGAGCTCTTCCTGACCGATCGCGCTGAATAACTGAAGCTGTTCATGTGGGGTTTTGTTACTAAGTGTATTAGTGAATGCCTCATTGGCTGGCCTCACAGCTGAAATATTTTCTCTAATGATCTCAATTTTGTTAGAGAAAAAGTTCATAGATATCAGGGAGCAGCAATAAAGCCTAAAAAGCACCAATTAGGCAGCTTTAAAATGACTGTGATACTCAGCTCCTTCTAGACATTTACTGGTGTGGTTACAAACATGGTGAGGTCAAGAGAATGGTTCAGGAAGACAAGAGAACAGGTGATTACTCTTCACAGGCGCACCCCCTTGCTGTCCCCAAAGAATAAGAAGAGTCGACTGCAGTATGCCAAAAGTCATGTGGACAAACCACAGAAGTTTTGGGATAGTGTTCTGTGGACTGATGAAACAAAATTAGAACTGTTTGGGCCCATGAATCAACGCTATGTTTGGAGGAGGAAGAACAAGGCCTATGAAGAAAAGAACACCTTGCCTACTGTGAAGCATGGCGGGGGGTCAATCATGCTTTGGGGCTGTTTTGCTTCTGCAGGTACTGGGAAGCTTCAGCGTGTGCAAGGTACCATGAATTCTCTTCAGTACCAGGAGATATTGGATGACAATGTGATGCAGTCCGTCACAAACCTGAGGCTTGGAAGACGTTGGACCTTTCAACTGGACAATGATCCCAAGCATACCTCCAAGTCCACTAGAGCATGGTTGCAGATTAAAGGCTGGAACATTTTCAAGTGGCCATCCCAGTCATCAGACTTAAATCCGATTGAGAACCTCTGGTGGGATTTAAAGAAAGCAGTTGCAGTGCGCAAGCCTAAGAATGTGACTGAACTGGAGGCTTTTGCCCATGATGAATGGGCGAAGATACCCGTAGATCGCTACAAGACACTTGTGTCAAGCTATGCTTCACGTTTAAAAGCTGTTATAACTGTAAAAGGATGTTGTACTAAGTACTAAGATTGAATGTCACTTGGGGGTTGAATAAAACTGATAATGATGTGAGCTCAGAAAAGACATTTGTGGTTATTTCATTATAAATGTTATGTTATATTTGTCTGACCTACATGTGCCTCTTTGATTTAATTGTAAGCAGGATGACTGAATGATCATAATCAATGTCAAACCGACCAAAACAATCAATTTCAGTGGGGGTTGAATAATTTTGAACACAACTGTATCTAGGATTATTATGATTTTCCTCCATAAATTTGCAAAGATACGCAGTTCTTTGCCCTTTTTGTCTCCTTCCGTACATCACGAAATACTTCTAATTGTGTAGTTTTTCATCGAAGTTCCACTTTTCTGGTTAACATCAGCAGAGTTAAGAATATTTATAAAAGCTGTTCCTACAGTATTCTTTTGATTATCGACGTGGATGTTTAAGTCACCAACGACTAAGGGTAACTACCAATTCAGATAAAAATTCTCAGTGTGTCTTACTTTCATCATTATTATACAACTGCTTTGAAGTAAACATAAACAAAGCAATCTCTCTCAGCACAACAGAATCCATCATAATATTCAGTTTGAAGCTTATTAGGTATGTTTAACTTAATGCACGCGTCGCGCAGACCGAACTGCTTATGATATCATTGTCATACAGGAGTGATATGAGATTAAACGGCTCATTAGGCTTTTTTATTGTTCGCCACTGTCCCTCTTCTTAAAAAACAACTAGATTTCTTCCGGTCTATATAAAACCCCTTCTTCCGAAACGCTCTGATTGGTAAAGCTGACCATTTCTGTTGTGATTGGTTCCCCGCTTAGAGCGTGTGTCTGAAGATGTCCCACACATACGGTATTAGCGAGCTTCCGCCTTTCAGGCTGTTGTGATTGGTTGGTGCCCCTCGAAAGTGTATTCATAAACTTTGGCTTTAGGCAGTAAATGGTAAAAATGGCATCAACTTCACTTCAACAGTTAAACACATGCAGAACGATCGAAGTTTAACTGAGGATTTGAAAGAACGATTTAGATAAGTGTTTTAGAGGTATGCGCACACACACACAATTTGAGTGTATAACTGAAGGTCGACTGCAGGATGTTTGAATTGCCGGTTTTAAAACGTGACTGGTTGCTGTTCCAGGAGGTTGTTCTCTGTGTGGAAGGAGGAGAGTTGGTCAAATACGACACATTTAAGAGATGTTTAAGAGATGTATGGTAGAAGGGATACAGTTCTGTAATTATCTGAAAGTGCAGGATCAAGTGTGGGTTCATTAGTCGTGGGGTTATACAGGCCTCCTTAAAAGCAGTGGGAAACATACCTGCAATGTGCTGGTGAAAGGGAAACAGGGTGCGGATCCAAATGCAGTATAAGTGTCTTCTGGTGGTGGAAGGTGAGGCAGAAAGAGTGAAGCTGGGCTGGAGTGGTGGTTGGAGCTGGTAACTCTAGCCCGTTTCTAAAGGAGGTAACTTATACTCATAGTCAGTAACCATAGTAACTTACTCTATGAACCTAACCTGGTCAGGAGCAGGTTTTCTTTGGTAAACCCAGAGTTTATTTTGATCTCCTCCCCCTTTTAAAGCACAAGTGGTGTACCTCATTCATTCATTAATACAGTCATTTGTGGCACGAAGAAATTAAGAAATTAAGAAATACAGACGAGAAATGAAGCGATAAACTCAAATTCAAATTTGCTCCGAACAGGGTTAGAACCAGAGATCAGACTAACTTTAAAACAAAGGTCTGACGCCCTACAGATGTCCTATACATCATGATGTTTCATATGCATAACTGGAGCACTGATGGCGAGTGAGAACATAAGATAACATGGGATTTTTTATATTTCTGTTTTATTTCTGTTGTTTCATTCATTTAATGATTCATTTATTTGTTTATTGGTACATTTATCTATTTATTAATTTATACGCAAGTCATTTTTTGCAAATCAGTAATGCAGAGTGGAAAGTGTGCGTCGATCTCAAGCGCTTTTTGCCGCCATGTTGCTTTTTTGGTGCCATTGCCATGGTGAATACTCATATCGGAGCTCCATTGATCATGGCTTTTTACAGTCATGGTTCACATGCGTAACCCAGGGTAAGCCTACCCATAGTAAACTGAACTAACTCAAATCAGCTGTTCTGAAACCAAAACTTCAAAGTTTCTAATTTCTAAGTAAACCAACTCAGAGTTCAAGGTTTAACCTAGAGTTGGTTGAACCTCTTTATTGAAACCTGCCCCTGATGCAACAATGGAGTAAGCAGGTAGATAGATGTTGCAGAGAGTTCTTGATCAGATGAGTTGACTGTAGATTAACTGATATCTTCTAGTCTTTACCAGATGAGGAGAACACTTGTGAAAAGTGGAGACTACCGTGGTGAGTGAGGCTAAATCTGAAATGGTGTACTTCCACACTACATAGTAAGCAAAAAGCAGCAGGCAGATGAATAGTATGTCTGAATCGTCAGTATTCACAAAACAGTAGGCAAGAAATACCCTGGGGGTGGACTATTTCTTGCAAGATTTGGACATGAATATACTAATGTTGTGTCAGAATACGCCTACTTACCTACTATGTAGTGGAAGAAAACAGTACTTGACACGGATTAGTATGTCTGAATGGTCAGTATTCATACAAGAGTAGGGCGAGAAATTCCCTGATGGCTAACTTGTTTCGCCGAGATTTATAAGTACTCAACAAAGGATACTTGAGATGTTCTTCATCCCATGAGCCAGTACAGGATACCACGCACAGCCAGCAAAACAGTCTCAGCCGACTTTCATATACGATTAAACATGTTGTTAATTATTGTTAAGCTAATGTAATATTAACATTGACCTTGCTTTGTTGTTAAATTGACCGTGCTTTATATTGTGCATAGTTTTAATTCATAGATTTTAACTGCAAATCATTAATATTGATCTTATTTTCAGCAGTTGATTTACGTTTGAGTGTAATATGTATGTTTGCCCTTAACTATATTATATATTGATTAAATGTTTTTTTAACTCACAGATATACAAAATACATGATAATTATTCACAAGAACATTTTAATCATTCTTCACAATGTGAAGTGTGGATAGGCCTGTTATTGCCGAAATTTAACTAAGAAAACGCATCGCTGATGTATTCCTTTTAATTGTTTACATTTATCAAAAGTAACATTGAACTACATGAAAATAAAAAGCTCTGAATGTGCTGTTCTTATACATTAAAAATGTAAAGCTTTGTTTCATGTTTTGTTTACTTGTACAAAACCCATGTTAGGGTGTTAATGCCACCTGTCTCTCATAATTTAAGTTGTTGTGCTTGTCATCACATCACATGGCAAATCTCTGGACCACACTCCAGTACATTCTCCCACTGAATAAGAGCTTTATGGTAAATTTTACTTTGTGCTTCTCCCGAACAAAAGCTGCTAAAGGGCTTAAAGTTACTAAATCAAGAGACAGACTTGCGTTAGAAATACTGTTTGTGTTCACACTTGCGTGTGTGCGGGCCAGAGAGTCACACGGCAGAATGAATATAGCAAAAACATTGTTATGTGAAATTTTCTCCCCCTTTCTTGGGCCCTGAGTGCACATGGGCCCCTGCCCATAATGCCCATTGGATTATCCGGCCCTGGTTGTGTTGATTTTTGGTAATGTGTTGTAATGTTATGCCATACGGGACCGGGGGCACTGAGCTTGCAGTAACGGAGCCAGTGGTGCTATAACAGCCTTATGCCAACGGGTTGGCGTGTATGGTTGGGTTGATTTTGGTGATGTGTAATGGTATGCCATATGGTTCCGGGGGCACCGAGCCCGCATTTACGGTGTGGGTAGTCATGGCCTAATGTTTAGAGAGTCAGGCTTGTGACCAGAAGCTTGCCGGTTTGATTTTCAGGCCTGCCGGGTAATGACTGTGGTGCCTTTGAGCTGCAGTGATAGCTGCCCACTGCTTCTGGTGTATATGTGTTCACGACTTGCAATGTGTCGCTACTCACTGGACCAGTTAAACTTAGATGTTACTATAGCTGAAAAATAGGTCACTCTTAGAGGACAGGTCCAGTGGAGGATAATCAAGAACTGGCCAGTGGTCCAGGAAGAAGAAGCCAATGGCTGTGGTTTAGGCAGATGGACACAACATGGGCTGCCAGATGACCATGTAACAATGCGACACACATCGCAGTGGGCCTCCCTTGGCTTAGGGATGTAAGTGTCTTGGGATAAAGCGCCAAAACACCCAATAAGGTGCACAACTGATGATGTGTCGCATTGATGCGAACCATAGAAAGGGCTTTATCAGCAGCACCTCATTCAAAAAGGCATCTTTCACCCAGGATAATGTGATGAAAGTGGGCCACACAACTCATGAAATGTCTGTTTCATAATCGCAGGGAAATGTAAGTATACTATGAAGTTCTACGATAATTTATTCCCCAAACACAGAGGATGCCTACCCAACGAACTAGTGGAACCTCAAACCTACTTTCCTCTATTCATATTCTTGGCTACTTCTCCCTGTCATGCATAAGGCGTGCCAAATGTCCTATTGGGCAATTCAACTGTGCTGAAATAGTGGGATTATAACACCTAGTCCTATTAAGCGACTCTGAATTAAGTTTAAAAAGTTAACATTTCTGAGTAAATTAGAATGTTCTGATAAATTAATGAAATTGCAAAAACTACTATTCTATATGATAAAACCCTGTTTTAATGACTTCAATACTAGTAGCTTGATTTAGGTCCACAGACAAATCAAAGTCAAAAACAAATACAAAACAGTGCATACATTTTGGGCTTCAGAAAATGACTCAGACCAAAATGACAATTTACAGGTTTACATCAGGCCACCTTGAAACTAAACTTCATTATATCTGACATTTATCAATTTGAAAAAGAAACATTAATATACTACTGATACTCATAAATACTGTATATTTGTCTTCTGGCTTTGCATAAGGTGTGTTCGACTTCTTGAAATGCAGCAGATCGATCAGCGTATGACATCAGAATACCGGGAATTTGAAAGCACACAGAGAAAAGCACACTCTCGGGGTACTTTGATGTCATAAACCGGTCTGCGCCATCTCCAAATAAATGTAACAATATTAGCATACACACTAACAGATAATAATCTTTTTAGTTGTTGTTCCTGGTTTTCAAATAGGTAACCATAAAAATGAATAACAGTAATAGTCATACTTATACTTATTAAACACTACTTTGTTTAAAACAGTATAATTAAAACCACTAAATCTGCAGAGATCGCTGGGGTCCAAGCTTATACCTTTCTCAAAAAGACCTTCTAAACCTGAAAAAGGGTCAAAATACTGAAGGATTCAACCATACAACATCAGCAATGAAAGGTAAACATGTATATTTCAACAAGTTTGAGTGCTAGCACACATCACAGACATATGACACACCCCACTAGTAGCAGTTCTTGTAAATGAAATCCAAATACATCTGAATCACATTTATGCATTAACCACAAAAATCAATAAAACTTACCATAAAACAAAGTCCTGGTTTCCCCCTCCTACCGAAGCACAAAATACATGTTCATACACGCACAACTCCATTCATACATTAACATGTGTCTGATACATCCTCCGAGTGAAAACTAGTAGCTGATAAGTCCTCCGAATATAAACTAGCAACATGTTCTCTGGCACCGGCTCTCATTCGCTTGGCAGTCCATCACCCCTCCTCCAGTCCTCCCATCTCCTCCCCAAATCCCCCTCAGTCTTTTCATCGACATGAACAATATAACCCCCCATCCCCACCACACACACAGACAGAGCGACAATAATGCCACGAGATGCTTCCATGGAAACTGATGACAGCGGGATGTGGGGAAATAAAGGGTATTGGAAGACAGAAAATGTGAATGAGGAAAATCAGAACAAACAGAGAATGAAAAGATAAATAAGTGGCATTGATACTTCTAGAGTTTATTGGTAACTGTGTTTACTTGACTAAACAGCAGGAGTATAAGTTTGAACCAATGAACTCTTGAACTTAATTTCAGTCTGACAATCTACCAGAAGAATAACGAATCCACTATTATATAATCCACTATTAAAACAGTTAAGCATTTATTTGTATAATTTTATATGTAGACTTGCCTGAATGGTGTCATCAACCTTTTTTATGCAGCGCTGATGTCTAAGCATGACTTTAAATATTGCTGTAAAGGTGATTTGAAACCACATCAATGTGACGATGATGGGGTTCTGTCCCCATTCATCTCTAAACTTGAACAGAGGACATTTTCCTTCAATAACGTGTGAAAAAATAAGAGATGTTTGAGAAAGTGGAATTAAGAACGGATGGTGGCTAAAATCAAAACCAATCATAAGTCATAAGAGAGGAAGTGAAAGTTTTCTAAAAGGATTGGGGCTGTGATGTCTCTGTGTGAATGATCAGGAACATCAAACTAAATTTGAGGAGTACCTTTAAATCCAATCTCATACTAGAGAGAGATTTGATTTCCCAATTGCACTCAGAGATCCTTCCTACCAAGTATTTAAGTAACAACCCCTTATCTTCACTCGCTAATGCAGACTAATGTATCTACCAGATCCCACTTTCTGCAAAGAACAACGTCTTGTAGTGCAATCCCAAAAAGGTAAAAATCCAAGTACCTTCTCTGGATTGGTTGTCTGTGGAATATAATCTGCCCGCTGTAACAAGATAACAGATTCTGAAGCCATCTTTAAGAATCAGATGAAAACACTTCCGTCAACACCCGACCGATCAGTTCTGACTTTTATTTCTACTCTTTCTATCAAAACAGAAACTTACTGTAGCTTTGTATACTGTGGTGGGCTACATGAGACCAGTTCTATTGCACTGATGGTTTTTGTTGTCCTTATGTTGTTCCAATTGCTTCCATTGTTTACTTAATTTGTAGGTCACTTTGGATGAAAGCGTCTGCTAATGACTAAATGTAAATGTAATCCAACAGGATGCACAAAGCTTTCAATGGGAAGTCCATTTAAATAAGAACATTACATTTTGACACAGCCAAACATTTGCACTGATAAAATGACATTCTCACTAAATGTTTTTGTCTAGTTTTTATATATCTAAGTTTTAGATATTTTTACTAAAGACAAGACAAAGATGCTTAGTAAATGTAACTTTTTGCATTATGTTTCATTGGAAAGACTTTTACAAACAAATCACTCAGAATAAAACCAGGACCTTTCATTAAAAATCACAACGAGAATAATAAAATTTAATAAAAACCGGTTAGTTCATGTGGTCTGACTCTAAAGATTTGCTTCGGCGCTGCTAAGTTAAGAAGTGTGTGAAATGTATTCATCCTACACCCAAACATACCATATGGAATGTACTGTTTAACAGTCGTTAGGTTCTTAATCTAAATAAGTATGTACATTCAAGTCTAATTTAATACACTTGATCCAGCTCAGCAAGGTTTCTATGACTACTACAAACTTCAAGACAGGTGTGTAGGAGCTGGTTAGAGCTAAACTCTGCTGGCCCTCCAGGACCAAGGTTCGCTCCTCTTCATTTATTCTGATCATTTTAGCATATTGGTATGTTGAAAAAAAACAGAACTCCATTGCAAATGGCACTTTCACACTTATTCCATGTTCCTGTGATGGCTGTGTTACAGAATGCAGTTTTCATTGTAACACTTATGTTTCTGGGAGTTTTGAGTGCTCACTCTTCTAATAAACGTAACTCTATTGCAACTTTCACAATTATTTCATGTTCCTGTGATGCAGTTTTCATTACCCATGTTTCCATCCATGGCTTTTTTTGCGAAAGAAGGTTTAAAGCTTCAAAATGTTTAGCTGTAATACCCGCAGTATCAGCTCTGACCACGCCCCTTCCTCCTCAAACACCTACCCGCACTCTCTCACCGGATTTTTAGTTAAGGACTCCACTTCCCAGAACTCCACATATAATCAGCACTCACCCATGCATCCTCTTCAGGTCTAGTTGTTTCAATATTAAAGAGATGCTTACCTCTGACTCCTGGGGATGTTACCTGTTTATTGTTCCCGTGGATGTTTACAAACATTCTGTGGACAGATGAAACCAAAATTGGTGTTGTTTGGAAAGAACACACAACGCTATGTGTGGAGAACAAAAGGCACAGCACACCAACATCAAAACCTCATCCCAACTGTGAAATATGATGGAGGGGGCATCATTGTTTGGGGCTGCTTTGCTGCCTCAGGCCCTGGACGGATTACTGTCATCGATGGAAAAATGAATTCCAAAGTTTATCAAGACATTTTGCAGGAAAACTTAAGACCATCTGTCCGCCAACTGAAGCTTAACAGAGGATGGACGATGCAACAGGACAACGACCCAAAGCATAGAAGTAAATCAACAACAGAATGGCTTCAACAGAAGAAAATACGCCTTCTGGAGTGGCCCAGTCAGAGTCCTGACCTCAACCCGATTGAGATGCTGTGGCATGACCTCAAGAGAGCGATTCACACCAGACATCCCAAGAATATTGCTGAACTGAAACACTTTTGTGAAGAGGAATGGTCCAAAATTTCTCCTGACCGTTGTGCAGGTCTGATCTGCAACTATAGGAAACGTTTGGTTGAGGTTATTGCTGCCAAAGGAGGGTCAACCAGTTATTAAACCCAAAGGTTCACATACTTTTTCCACCCTGCACTATGAATGTTTACATGTTGTGTTCAATAAAAACATGAAAACATTAGTTTAAGCAGACTGTGTTTCTCTATTGTTGTGACTTAGATGAAGATCAGAACACATTTTATGACCAATTTATGAAGAAATCCAAGTAAGCCCAAAGGGTTCATATACTTTTTCATTCAACTGTATGTATCGTTACAGAAGACCTGACCTAAAGGAATCACAATGTCCACATCACCATCTCAACCGGATCCTCTAGCCACTTTGGTTCAACTTCTACAACAACAACTTCTACATCCACCCAATCCCAATATTCCTGCACCGATGCCCAGTCCCATGGCCTCACCCATCAGATATTCCGGCACCGCGGAGTGGCTTATATTATCTCCCTCCTGACCGGTAAGTCCCTGGATTGGGCAAAGAACATTTGGGAGGCTGGTGGGCCTCTAGTTACATCCCTAGATATGTTTCTGTCACATTTTTGGGAAGAATTTGGCCAGTCTCCTTAACTTCTGTAAATACAGGATCAATTGTTGCTGTTACGGCAAGCCAATGCTTCCGTGGCAGAATACGCCATTCAATTCAGGACACTCGCTGCGAATAGTTGATGGAATGAACCTGCCCTATTAGCAGTGTTCCGACAGGGACTTAACACTGATATTCGCATGCATCTGGTCACTTATGACCACTCAGTCAGTCAGGAGAAACTCATCCAATACTCTGTACGTATTGCCAAATGACGAGCAGCCTGTCCCAGTACCAAACCCGCTGTAGTTCCTCCGCAACCTCCGCAACCTCCCATCAGACCCTTCTCGTACCCGCCACACTAAATCCCTATGCAGCTTGACGCATCTCTGCTGTCAAGGGAAGAAAGAGCCTGCCCGCATTTCATGCCTATACTGCGGGGGTCCCGGACACATGATATTCGAATGTGCTGTCCGACCACCACTAACTGCGGAGAGAACGATCTGTTCTCCTACCATATCTACCAAATTGTCGCTCCTTGATGTTGTGGTGATTTCTCCTCTTCGTTCGGTCTCAGCACAGGCTTTAGTAGATTCAGGCGCACCAGGAAATTTCATCTCTCATGCATTGCTGAATCTACTCCATTTACCCCGTAAGAGAAATCAACAATCCCTTTGCATCCATAACATATTGGGGAAACCGCTGAGTTGTGGTCAAATAAGCTACCATTCTCCCACCGTCAAACTCATCGGCTCATCGTCCAGCAATATTCCAAAGTTTTATGAATGAGATCTTCAGAGACTTGCTCAACAAATACCTCATCATATACATCGACAACAACCTCATTTATTCTAACAACCCTGCTGAACACACTCTTCACGTCACCCAGGTTCTTCAACAACTCCGCCATCATAATCTGTTACTAAAATTAGATAAATGTGAATTCCATCAATCCACCATCCACTTTCTCGGTTATCTCATTAGTCACAACTTAGTCACCATGGACCAGAGGAAGGTTGAAGCGGTAAAGAACTGGCCCCAACCCGCAACAATACGTGAATCTCTGTCCTGGAGCCCCGAAGCCCTCCAAGCGCTGGAAACCCTCAAAGGAGCCTTCAGTACTGAACCCACTCTCTGCCTCCCTATCCCAGACCTCCCTTTCATCGCCAAAGTAGATGCATCTACCTCAGGGGTGGGTGCAGTGCTCTCTCAGCGGCAGGGGAGTCCCCCATGCCTCCATCCATGCGCCTACTTCTCCCGGAAGCTGTCCTCGGTGTAGCAAAATTATGACATCGGTAATTGGGAACGTTTGGCCATAATAATGGCTTTGGAAGAATGGCGTCATTGGCTGGAGGGAGCAAAAGAAACTTTCACGGTTATAACAGATCATTGCGATCTGGAATACATGAAAGAGGCGAGAAGATTGAACCTTTGACAGGCCAGATGGCCGTTAATCTTCACTCGCTTTAATTTTATGGTTACCTGTCGCCTAGGAACCAAGAATGTCAAAGCCGATGCCTTGTCATGTCAGAACCCAACCCAACTGGATTCTTCTCCTCCAGTGACCATTCTTCCTCCAACCGCCTTCCTAAGCCCCTTCCTAAGAAGAGGAAGCTAGATCAGGAAATCAGTACCAACAATCACCGAGCTCCGCCGGGAGTTCCTGGGTGAAGAACATTTGTTCCACTGGTGGCTGAAGATGCCTCAGGATGTCTCCCAATTTCCCAAGGGGTGCTCAGCCTGTGCCATCTCCAAAACTCCCCGTCATCTACCTGCAGGAAAACTTATGACTTTGCCCAAACCACAACGCCCTTGGTCCTATATCGCAATCGACTTTCTCACTGATCTCCCTCTGTCTGACACCTTCACATGCATCCTAGTTGCTGTAGACAGATTCTCCAAGGCATGCTAATTAATCCCACTACCTTAACTTCCAACAGCCTTTCAGATAAAATTTGGGGTTATGTGATCGTATTTTCATGATCTGGTAAGTGACTGCATTCTGAACTAACTGTAGTTTGTATATTGATGATACAGGACAACCAAAAGTAGAGCATTACAATAGTCAAGTCATGAGGTCACGAATGCATGAATAAGCTTTTCTGCGTCAGCAACAAATAAACTATTTCATAATTTGGCAACATTTCTAAGGTGCAAGAAGGCTGTTTTATTGACATTATTGACACATTGTATATGGAGAATAGCAAGGGTTTCTTAAACCGATCCCTGAGGTAATCCACAATTTACTTGTGTTAGATTTCACAATTCCCATTTAAATGGATATATTTATAAGTAAGATCTGAACCATTGTAGTGCCTGTCCCTGAATACCGGTATAATTGTGTAAACAATCTAATGGTATTTATGGTCTGCAGTATAGAAAACAGCACTAAGGTCAAGCAGGACTAGAAGTGAGATGTTTAAAGGTAACACCTTTATCAGATGCTATAAGCATTTCGTTTGTAATTTTAACAAGCACAGTTTCAGTGATATGATGCGGTCTAAAGCCAGACTGAAATTTTCCATGCAAGTCATTATTTTATAGGAACGAGCACAACTGAGTGGACACTTCATTTTCTAGTAAGGAAATTTGAAATCGGCCTATAGCTTCCTAGTTCATTGGGGTCTAAGTTTTTTTTCTTGTATTGTGCACTTTTATTTTAAAAGTACTGCTATATGAACAAAATTGCAATAAGATCTGTTTTGCAAACCCTTTTTTTACAGAGTATTTCCTTTAAATAGTAACAATTTTAACTTAAAATATTTCTTGTAAATGTCAACTTAAACATTATTGTAATTGGTAAAAGTTTATAATACTATTTCATACTTAATAGGTAGTTATTTAGGAACTAATGCAGGACAAATGGTTAGTGCTGCATTTACACTGTAGTCATCACTGATAACTAATAAGGAAGAAAAATGTACTAATCAGTAGGGAACAGCATACTGATGTTTAAAGTAAGGAACTAGTGATTTATTACTTATTTAATAGTTGTTAATAACAACGCAATGCTTTATGTCTCCTGCAGAACTATACAATAACTAAAACTCATTTCAACTAACTATCCATTAACTACTCACTAACAGATGAAAAAAAATAATTTTGCATTTCAATAACAGTAGTAGTGATAGTGACAATAGTAGTGCATTTCCATAATAGCAGTACTAGCAATAGTAAATAAGAAGAAATGTCCACTGCTTGATTGTTGTGATGGTCAATTGTGTATATGACTGTTTATTAGTAGTTACTTCATACTTATTTATGTAGAATCTGAATTAGTAGATAACTAATAGTAGTTCTTAAGGAGGAATGAGTGAATTTGAAAGCTATTGATTAGTTGACTATTACGTAACAAAATGCTCCTCCATACTGATTAGTTAACACATCTTCCTTGGTAGATAATAGAGCAGATGTCAGTATTAATGAGGAATTACCTGTTAGTTCTGCAGGAATTCCTTCTTACTCACACATTAAGTAAGAAACAGTATTCTAAAATGTAACCAAGTAATCAAATGAAATATAAAACCAAAGCTGTAAGACAAATCCAGAGCATTAATGTTGTGTATTTTTTCATATTGAAAAACAAGTTATAGCGATTATTGTTTTTATTGCTTGTACATAGACGCGATTACAACACTCTTTCAATGTAAAGTGTAAAGTGTGTCATGACTTCGGTCTGATCGGCCCGGCTTGGTTGTCTGTGTGTTTGAGTGTTTTGTTTAGCCTGTGGGTTTTGTTTTGACAAGTGGCAATATGCATACCTGTCATTGCCTTGTTCTCCCGCCCTTTCGTAATTATCTCAGACCACCTGTTGCTTTTTCTCTTGCTCAGTGTGAGACTGTCCAGTTACTGTTGCGAGTGATCGCCCCATCTTGTTTAGTCCAGTCCAGTCTAGTAATAACAGTGTCACGTCACCATCTGCCCGGTCTTCCTACCGGCACTTTCCAAAGCCCAGCTGCTGCACCCCACCCTCGGCTGCCACATCGGCTGGGTCCTTTACCATCTGCCTAACCTCCGCCCCTCGCCTCACCAGTGTGTCTCTTCGCTGGCCGGCCAGTGGGACTCTACCCTGCTGTACACACAAACTGTTGGATTTCTTTCCCCTAGTGGAGTGTTTTGCTTGGCAGCACAGGATTCGGCACCCTGCCGTTCACACAAACTTGATCTTTTTGATTTGTAGACCCTCATCAGCTCGAGCTGTTTCGTTCATAGACGAGCCTTGTTTTTGCCCTATGATCATTTCATCGTGATTTTTCTTGTAATAAATATTGTGCCTGGATTTTATCTCCGGACTCTTTCCTGACAAAGTGTACTGTATTTAAAGTTAATTTAAAGCACATATTCAAACAACTTAATTATTTTATGCAACTTTTTTCTTTATCTTAACAATTCATATAAGGAGAAGACAATTTCTTTAATATGAGTGAGTGCTTTGGGCCAGTCCTTTACTGTCTGATGAACATTATAATCAGAGAGATCTTTATAATGCTGCTGCCCCTTTAAGAGAACTCTATACAGATATACGGATCTAATATAATGTTACATGTCTGTTTTGTTTCCCAGCTCTTAACGTTCATAAAACAGACTACTTTTACATGGACTGTTGCAAATATGAAAATGTTTACGTACTTTTTGTTGATTTGTCAGTTTCAGAATAAGAAGACGTATAGGAGAACTCAGTTTAGTAGTTTGTGTCTCTGACTCTCTAGCCGCCCATGTTTAAACATGTTTTCTGCATTAGCCTTACGGCTGGGCCACACATACAGTATTGTTCAAAATAATAGCAGTACAATGTGACTAACCAGAATAATCAAGGTTTTTAGTATATTTTTTATTGCTACGTGGCAAACAAGTTACCAGTAGGTTCAGTAGATTCTCAGAAAACAAATGAGACCCAGCATTCATGATATGCACGCTCTTAAGGCTGTGCAATTGGGCAATTAGTTGAATTAGTTGAAAGGGGTGTGTTAAAAAAAATAGCAGTGTGGCATTCAATCACTGAGGTCATCAATTTTGTGAAGAAACAGGTGTGAATCAGGTGGCCCCTATTTAAGGATGAAGCCAACACTTGTTGAACATGCATTTGAAAGCTGAGGAAAATGGGTCATTCAAGACATTGTTCAGAAGAACAGCGTACTTTGATTAAAAAGTTGATTGGAGATGGGAAAACCTATAAAGAGGTGCAAAAAATGATAGGCTGTTCAGCTAAAATGATCTCCAATGCCTTAAAATGGAGAGCAAAACCAGAGAGACGTGGAAGAAAACGGAAGACAACCATCAAAATGGATAGAAGAATAACCAGAATGGCAAAGGCTCAGCCAATGATCACCTCCAGGATGATCAAAGACAGTCTGGAGTTACCTGTAAGTACTGTGACAGTTAGAAGACGTCTGTGTGAAGCTAATCTATTTTCAAGAATCCCCCGCAAAGTCCCTCTGTTAAAAAAAAGGCATGTGCAGAAGAGGTTACAATTTGCCAAAGAACACATCAACTGGCCTAAAGAGAAATGGAGGAACATTTTGTGGACTGATGAGAGTAAAATTGTTCTTTTTGGGTCCAAGGGCCACAGGCAGTTTGTGAGACGACCCCCAAACTCTGAATTCAAGCCACAGTACACAGTGAAGACAGTGAAGCATAGAGGTGCAAGCATCATGATATGGGCATGTTTCTCCTACTATGGTGTTGGGCCTATTTATCACATACCAGGGATCATGGATCAGTTTGTATATGTTAAAATACTTGAAGAGGTCATGTTGCCCTATGCTGAAGAGGACATGCTCTTGAAATGGTTGTTTCAACAAGACAATGACCCAAAACACACTAGTAAACGGGCAAAGTCTTGGTTCCAAACCAACAAAATTAATGTTATGGAGTGGCCAGCCCAATCTCCAGACCTTAATCCAATTGAGAACTTGTGGGGTGATATCAAAAATGCTGTTTCTGAAGCAAAACCAAGATATGTGAATGAATTGTGGAATGTTGTTAAAGAATCATGGAGTGGAATAACAGCTGAGAGGGGCCACAAGTTGGTTGACTCCATGCCACACAGATGTCAAGCAGTTTTAAAAAACTGTGGTCATACAACTAAATATTAGTTAAGTGATTCACAGGATTGCTAAATCCCAGAAGAAAAAAAATGTTTGTACAAAATAGTTTTGAGTTTGTACAGTCAAAGGTAGACACTGCTATTTTTTTGAACACACCCCTTTCAACTAATTGCCCAATTGCACAGCCTTAAGAGCGTGCATATCATGAATGCTGGGTCTTGTTTGTTTTCTGAGAATCTACTGAACCTACTGGTAACTTGTTTGCCACGTAGCAATAAAAAATATACTAAAAACCTTGATTATTCTGGTTAGTCACATTGTACTGCTATTATTTTGAACAATACTGTACTCCGTGTGCAGTACGTATGCGGTGCGTACGTACCCTTCTGCTTCCACACATACTATGTTTGTATCTCACTAGCGGTCTGGGTCTTATCTGTGATCAGTCAACAATTGGTATTTCAGATATATGATTGATTTAAACGTAAGTCTTTAAAAAGGGTTTATGAAAGATGCTATTTTTATCATTGTGATTCTCTGTTTTATGTTTAGAGCGGGTGGTTGATAGATATATCTGCATCTGCATCCACCGTAAACTTCCATGGTGTATCCAGATTAAAAAACATGATTTTGAATTAAGTGTAGAACAACACAGAAATACAATTATAAACCTTTTCAGTACTAAATGCGATAGCTGAAAATAATGTACTATTTAAATAATATTTGATCTGTATATTTTGATGGAAGGATGGTACTTTAAAACACTTGATGATGACGTGATGTTATATCAGGCTAGCCTATTAAAAGAGTTTCAAAATAATTTACCATCCATTCCAGTGGCCGATGAAACTGCCTCCCATGTCTTTTCTTAAGCATTCATGTCTTTATAAAAACAGTACTGGGGGTCATTCTATTTCTATTTCTCTACCTCAATAATAAGCCACGTGTTTCCATCGTGCTGCTGTCTTGTACTTACTGGACCACCTGCTTGTCACTATCTGCATATAAGCACCTTCCTCACGCAATATAAACACTGTAGAGTATTTGTACTACACAACATTTTAAGCGTCTTTTATTGCTTAATTTAACAAATAACAGGTAGTAAACTTCATTAAATGCATTGATGGTGAATGAAATTATTGCATTTCTGTGTCAATTCGAGTTCATTTTGAGTATGATACGTGCGCTATCACTTGTAAACAGTCCGGTGGAAGGAAGGGGCCCTTAATTGGATGGAGGAAATGGGAGCTTCCTTACATCGTTGATTGACTATTAATATAAGTGGTTGACCATAAAATAACAAGAAACTACTGGAAAATGTTCATGACTTATATAATTCACTGTCTTATCAAAATCACTTTACAGTTTGCGCCATTATGTCAGGAAACGGCTCTTTTGCGTTATGCTTTCGTATGTCAAGAATTCCGTTTGGCTTGTTGGTGTTCAAAAAAGGAGAAATGAAGTAGAAAGGGAAAACCGTGAGGTTAATCTTTCAGCTGAAATTCCCAAACTAACCAACTACTTCAGTCCCCTCTGTGACCAAACATCCATGCCCTAGGAAATTCCTGGGTGCAGCGGCAATACACATTTAGCATCACCCACCATCACAGATCAACGTGCTTTACATGTTGAAGGTGAGTAAGCAGCAGCAGTAGGTTATTGTGCTTATAACAACCAGTTAGAAAGCAAGGGTTTGTAGCAGTTTTCGCTGGATGTTGTCAAAACAGAGAGCTTATCTCACCAAATTTGTTCTCCAGCAGATCACATCCATGAAATGAGTCATTTAAAACGTCAATTTAGTGAAGGAATTAGTTTAGCTCAAAGGAAAATACGTATAATAATCGTTATTAGATATAAATATTTTACAGTGTCTGATTAGTAATATGAAGTATAACAATATTTGCATTCGATCAGTGAATGCATCAATGATATTATAAACTTTGTTATCTCATGGCCATAAATAGTGTTACTTTACCAAACAGGATTTAGAGCAAAGGTAGCGTAAACCAAACACAGTTAAAGGGACTAAGTTTGTGAGCGTGAGCACAGAAATCCCATCACAAATGAATATATGGTTGTTTATTAAACTCTACTCTACATGGTAAGCATAATGACGATCGCATTAACACAATCAAATACATGAAACACAAATATGTTAGGGAGCGCGGAGAGAGAAAGAGAGAGAGAGCGAAAGCATGGCAGCGATTTCTGTACATCAGATAAAAATCATCCTTAACAAAGAGGCACAAACTTAACGCAGCTATTCTATAAATAGAAACGGATACTTGCGAGCTCTGTGCTGGATGTATCCGTATGCGCTTGAAGAGATGGAAATGTTCAAATGATTTCAGAATGCGGTCCTGCTGAAAGTTACGGGCCTTGGCCCTCGTGACCAGCCAGGTGGCTCGTCAAGGTGTGCAAGGCATTGTGCGAAGTCCATTGTTCCTTTCCCCAGTGAGGGAGAAGAGCAGTCTTTGAGGAAACGCCAAGAACCAGTTTCTGATGAGGGCAGGTATCGAGCGGAAAGCCAAGGATATGTGAGTCCAGATAGAGGGGAGGTGAGAGGAAAGGTCCAACCATGCTTTTCAGGGAGAGAAGAACTTGAGGAAGATTAAGCCTTAACTAACTGACTGTCTGTGTCCTCGGTCGATGTTTAACTTCATGAAAGGACATGCCGTCCGAGTTTGAATCAACCAATAATAGTTGAGAAGGGAAGAGGTTCATTGTCCACCCAACAGCTAATTTGCATCTTCATGACCTCCTAGCAACTTTACAAAATACAAGTCTAAATTATAACATAATTAGTGTAAGTTGCTCTATGGTCACACAATATATAAACAATGAGGAATTGAAAAGACAAACATTTAGATATCAAAAATGGACAGGTTTGAATTGCATCAAGTCATGATTCATTCGGATGAACGAATACAAATCAAGCCTGAATTAAACTTGTCTATATAATAGTTACAGTTAGATACAGTACAAGCAGAAATAAATCTGTCTGCCTCCATCTCAAACACCTCAATTCATGCTGCAGGTGTTAGTTTAGGTGTGCTGCCCGCTCACGGACCTCATAAACAAACTGCAAAAATGATTTAAAGTTCATTGTGTTGTATAATTAGCTTCATTCATTAAAACGGGATTTTTTTCAAAAATAAACACAAGTCAGTGATCGTTCAGTGATACTTTATAGGCTTCTATTTATGTCCAGTTTACATAATCCCTTCATTAATGCATAATCAGTAAAATCAAACGCACACAATTACTATATAAAAGAAAATAATCAACAATAATTATTTTAAACAAAAATGATCATTTTACCTAAACACATTCTATCAGAAAAACTTTTAAAAATGGTCTCTTAATATTTTATTGCGTCTATTTACTGTGTGTGGTAAATGCCCATCCAGGATATCTCCTAGCCCACCCTTTTGCACCTGGCAGGAACCGGGCCATACACTAAATATTTCATGGTGTCACACATGACAAGATAATATTTAGGGGTAATATTGAGGCAGCATCTGTTTTGCCCAACTGTCAGGATTCTACCCCTTTCAAACCATTGAGTCCCTGGAACAAAAGTCTATTGTAATTAATAAAGCTGGATTAAGCATTTTATTAGGGAATTAAAGTAGCAATTAAGTGTTTATATTGTGAAAGAAATAGAAATATCAATGTGTAGATTTTTACTGGTAAATTAACTTGACTAAGATAATTATTATTTTAAACCATCCTCAGACCTTCATTAAAACATGGTAAAGTAATGTTTATGGCAGTGAAAGTGTGCAGGTTGTGGTTGGCCTCTTAAAATAAAAATCTTGAGCAGGCCACATGCAGAGGGGGGCTTTTTGGGGTTGAGTCCCGAACCCTTTTCTCTTCCTCGAGTGAAATTGCCCCTTTTTCTGGGGATTTCTTTTTAAATAAATGTGTGTATGTGCTTTTGTTGGCGCACAGCTGTTCCTGTCAAACAAATAGAAGATATCAGGTCAGGTCAGATCCGGAAATGTTGAGACTATCGAGTTCCAATGCCTTTCTACCATAGAACACATTGATCGTCTCATCACAGACAGGAGAGGGGTAGGCTGAACTAAAGCACTTTGTCAACAAAACACAGACATCGGTTTCACTCACCGCAGGAGGTTCTTTTAACGCTGGGATGGCTGCATATATCAGTTTCAAACCATCTCCTAATCCAGCGTTATATCCACAGTGTATATAACATTCATCACCCAAATGCGAACAAACAAACACCTGAACTTCACGAACGTATGCTCTCTCTCTCTCTCTCTCTCCTACTTGCATGTAAAGTTGACGTCTTAGCATGCTCCTGCTCTCCATGCTGCCGCCTCGACGTGCCACATGCTTTCCGGGAGAATTTTCCAATAAGGGACAAAGTAAAATTGTTACAAAACAGTTTTATATGTTAAAAAAACTTTCTGAAACCTGTACGATCACTGGGGTAGTTTATCGGGCACAAAAATACTACGTCATACGCCCAACTTGTTTTTTGACAAGTGGACAATGTTAGGCATGAGAAGACAGCACGTTTAACATTATAAAGCAGTCAGAATGCACCTAAAATTTGCCAATTTGCATACGTGTGTGTGTGTACGCGTGTGATAATAATAATTAGTTAAGGTCCTGTATTTTAGTATTTTGTCAATTATTTTTTGTGTTTTAATTACATTTGCAGGTTTTTTCCCTGTAAAATAAATTGGCACCAACTGCCTTTTTCAGTTTAGTGTGAAGGTCATTGTTGGTGTCCCAATAACCAAAATAATTTAAACAGTTTTAACAATTAAATTAAAACAAATTATTAGTGAAAATATGTCCTTTTCCTTTGTGCAGTCTTTTATTCTAAATATATTCTTGAAACTTTAGCATAGAAAACATGCCCATTGTTGCTTAGTTTCTTTTGTTGTTGCTTTTTCTTGTGACAAAATTTGTGAATTCTAATGTGAACTGATTATTTTCTAGACGTCTGTTGAAAAATAAAACAACATGAAACAATTGGGTCCGTGTGTGGGATTAAAAGCAAAATGTTGTTTTAATATATTTAACATTTAGTAGTGAGCTATATGCTATGAATTATTACCTCCCTCTGGTGGTCACACAGAACATCAACAAAACTCTTTTCTCCCAAGTATGGGCAATTCCATGCATAAGTAAGTCCATGGCCAGATATATGACAGTTCGGGACTATGCAAAAGCCAACCTTAATATGAAAAAAATCTAGTTTTCAACATAATGATATGTCAGATGTCAGTATTTGATGGTTTAAATATCCATGTGAATTTTTTTTAAAGCCTTTTTTTGTATACGAGTAAGTGAATTGTCACATCCATATTCCTCATTCCTATCATAAATATAACAACGATTATATGTTCTATAAAGAGCAACTCTCCTTTTGTTGGTAACATTGCTTCTGGTTTGTGTATTTTTATTCACAGAAATACTATAAAGTATGTTGTCTCTCAAAAACAAGCATGCTCTTTTGACACATTCATAATTTTTCCCTCTTTTAAAATATAAAACCTGTGTATAGATGAATATTTTCTGATGTCTGGACTCATCAGGCGTTTAGTAAAATATAAACAGATGGCTTATTTCAAGTTCTGAAAATGTCACATCCATAACTGGAATTGCCCTCATGTCTTTTGTGAAATGGTTTGAGCCTATAATGCAAACTTCTAAATGAACCTTGCTCTATTATTTCCCAAAAAGTTTGGGCCCTTATAAAACGGATTCAAACAAACCTTTTAAAAAACAAAACCCAGTCTCAAATCGTTGGCTGGTTTGCTTGGTCTCAGGCAGGTTTTACTGAGGCTGGTCTTAGCTGATAAGCTGTAAGGCCAGCTTGAACAAGGTACTTTTCCAAGACTAGAAAAGTCATCCCACAATGCATTTCACCTGGAACTGTCAGTTATTTAAACGAATACGCTAGACAAGCATAAAATATGCAAATTAATTTGACACACTGATTATTTACTGATAATCATAAAGATGTTTATTTGCAACAGAATAGGTAAAGAGAGTCTTACCCTACACAGAACGAGGATTTCATGTTCATATCACGCATTTCTTATTTTTAAATACGTCAAATATTTCACTCCGACACTCTATTGTCCTGCGTCAGAGCATGAACAAACCTCTCTTGCCCAAAAATATACAATACAGTCAAGTGAAACATGCAACCCTGAACACACAAACGTGCACACAAAACCCTCTCTGTCTACATATAGTTTAAGGTGAAACATATATACAACAAATATCACAAATCTATCAATTTCTTTTGTTCAATACAAAGTTACAGGAAAATAAACTGCGTTCTAAATATCTGTGCTTCTGAATGAGAGCTCTGTTGTGGGTGTTTTTAATGAAGGGCAGCATATACATCAGACTAAGAATCACTTCCAAGTCGTCATAAAACCCTTCAAGCGAAAGTGCATATCTTGAAGCCGCTGAGAAAAGCCAGAAACGCATGAATGAAATCATTTCTTAGTTATTTCACACATACACGTAGGAAACCAGTCCTAGGTGCATTCCCACTTAAAGCGTCTCATCATGTGGACTCTATATAATGAAAGGCTCTGCAAACGACTATTTTTATAAACCAAAGTTAAATGTCTATGTAAAACATAAGCAGTTTTCAAAGCATAATACAACACGTGGAAGAGGAAGATGATGTAGGAATGTGACTATAATACGCTGACTGTCATAAAAAGCACACACTCCTATATAAACTCCACTTCAAATACTAAAGATCAAAACTTATAGTCTCCGAAGTATCAGAGGAGTGGACTTGACTGCCAAAGCTTCAAGTGACATCACGTCAAACGTCTCATCTGGCCCCCATTGTACAATGCAACTTGACATCATTCTCTCAGCCAACCAGCAGAGGCGTGTCAGGAGGGTGGCTGGTTGGGCGTCTCAGTGGCGGGGGGACACGACGGAGTGAGGGCTGGTACTCGGGCCCTTGTATCTATCTCTAGCGTGTTTCTCACAGAACATTTCCTCTTCCACCCAGAAGTGGCCGCGCATCTTTAGGTTGAGGCCGCACTCTGTACAGGTGTAGCATTGTGGGTGACGGTAGCGATCGTCTGTGATCCTAACGGCCTGGGTGCTGATAGTGAAGAGAAAAAAAAATCGAATTTATTAAATGAACACGGACGAGAACAGCTTTTGCTTAGAAGCTAAACAAAATGTTTGATAAAAAAACTACATAAATGTAATTGTATCTTACACAATACTGGTCCCACATTTTTCACAGGAGTGGTACTTTTGCCCCCCAGAAACTGTGGGGCTCGGGGGGCTCGGCGACAGTTTTCCAGGAAAACGAATGATAGCCTCTGTGAATAAACAAAACAAAAAATAAACCAAATATAGAAATCCTTCAGTGACTGAAGTAACATCACGTCCCTTCCATCACCATGTGATTGGGATGATTTTTGACCATGAAACTGACGGTGAGCGAGACTCTTCTGACCCGAAGTCTGCATATTCAGACATCTAAGAGGAATATGCTGTGGGTGTTGATCCAAACGTGGATAGATAAAGACCTTTTGTCTCATGAGTGATTTCTGTAGAATAGGCTTAGACTTTTTCGTTTACGTTTCACATATCTTGGTATGTGGTGTGTGGGTATGCCTTCATGCACATGCATGGATTTGTAAGCATGCGTGTGAGGCCTTATATACGTGCACATACGCAGTGTGTGTGCGTGTCTGTGCATGCATGCATATGTTGAAGCATGTGTATTTGTGTGTATGCAAGTGTGTTTGTGGATGCACGGGTGATATCTAGGGAGGTGTGTGTGTGTGCACAAGTGTTGGGGCATGTGTATTTTAGTGTGTGTGTGTGTGTGTGTGCCCTTGTCTTACAATTGGACAGGAACTGGTTCAGACAGCACCACATTTTAATGAATGAGTGAAAAGTGCAAAAAACGCCTGGAGAACTGGGGTCGAAAAAGGCTCCTGAATAAAAACTATGTACATGAAAAAGACTTAAAGTCATTTTTTGCATGTACTACAGTATGTTCTTCAAGTCTGAAGTGCTAGATTCTTTCGTTCATTCGTTTTTTGAGAATGTTTGAAAAAAAATCTGTAAAAATGTATTTATGTTTTTTCATTTTGTCCATTTACATTCTATTTACAAACTAACAACACATAGTAATGGTGAAAAACCTTATTTCATTGAAAGACAGTTGTTTTCGGAAAAAAATGGATACCATGCATATGATGACAGGACATTGTGTTCGAATTTGACAGTTAAAAAAAAGAAAATGTGTGAAAACAACGTATTTTCCCTTCACACTCTAAAGCAGGGGTTCTCAACTCTGGCCAGCGAGATCCACCTTCCTGCTGAGTTTAGCGCAAACTCTGATATAAAACACCTGAACAAACTAATCAGCGTCTTTAGGAACAGACGTGTTCAACTTAATGCGGCGCTGCGCAAATCTATCAGCGTACGAGATGTAAGTACCGCGATAGCGATTCAAGTGCAGATTGCTCGGTACGCATTTGAACTGCTCTCGTGGTACTTTAATGCTATATGCCAAACAATCTGCACTGCCCAACATTAAGTTGGACGCGGCTGTTCCTGAAGTCACTGATTAGTTTATTCAGGTGTTTTATATCAGAGTTGGGACTTAAAAAGGATTAAAAAGGCTGGCGCCTTGTTAGACTGTTTGCACAAACATTCTTCTTGACCGGCAATATGAACACATCACGTGTTTACACACACGGGACAGTTTCACTGTGTAATCCAGCCGAAGGTCATGTAGATAAGACCATTAACCCAAAAGCAACACTTAGATGTGTGGAGATATACTGGTGTATAGATGGTTTCATCAGAAGCACAAAGTTAACTTCCGGTCTGTTGATCGATCTGGGTAGTGGATACTAATATAACTATTTATATATTCATAGATTTATATTAATTCATATAAATATTGTATAGTATAAAAACTGTATTACATAATTTGTTGAATGGGTCTTGTAACTTTGTCACATTTAAGTTTAGCAACGTAACTGTTCATCTACTGTTGACCCAAAATAATACAGGCTAGACGTACTTTAACTTGCTAGTAGCTTATGTCATTATCTTGTTATTTCTTTGGCTTGTTCTAAAAAATAACATAGAGGGAATATTTGGGTGAACTATCACTTTAAGGTTTTAGTTTTTGAAAAGAAAATGTTACACTAACTCAAGAACATAGTTGTGAAGTCTTGAAATTGAGACGAGTTTACTTTCTTCTTCACCTTGTATATGATCACTCTGCTTTGTTTTCCCAGATATGTTTGTAAAATTGTGAATTGTTTTTAAACACCAAATCTTTAATGGACAGTAAATAAGTGTGGTGTGTATCACCTTTCTCATCAGCCTCGAGCACCTCTTGCAACATCTTGAAGGTGTTGGACTGCCGAGGAGCCGCACGGGACTCCTTATTCTCCTGAATCATCTTATACACCTCCGAGTCTCTGTCAAATCGCTGCATTGCAAAGTCCGAACTGAGAGATAGAGACAGAAAGGGGGCAAGATTGACATAATGAGGCTTTATTTTCACGAAAAACATTTTCTCAGTCTCATTCTATTTAGTTAGCATCACTTTGTATACAGTGAAATCCGACTGGTCCTGAATCCTGCACAACATCTCTATTCTAAATATCAAAATTTTTTCATGAATTTGTGAGGCATTTCACTCTCAGTGGAGACCGAAAGATGACTGCAAACGGGCCTGTTTAGGATATGATGTATTAAAAGAAAAAAAAAACTTTCTTCGCAAGTCTCCTCACAACTAACACATCTTTTCACAAATGACATGCTGCGTTTTAAACTATAGATCTCCTTTACACTAGCAAAAATGTGATGTTGTACAAGATGGACTGACTGTCATATTAAGAAGATGTGCAATATTGAAAACCTGCAAATTAAACTAAATCACCTCAACCATGGTTTATTTTTATCAGCGTGAAAATATAAATGAAAATAATCGGTAAGGTTGGAAAAGGTAAGCGTATTCTAAAGATGCTCAACTATAACAACTTCCAGTTGATTTTGGATTCATTTTCATTGCAACAGTTCCCACAGTTACTTTTGGTTAATTTCATAATTCTGTTTCGAGTATACCATTATTCCAAAAAGTAATACTTCAGGGCTGTTAAAAGGCAAGATTAATGTCACACTCTACTAAAAGATTTGATATTTAAAGTATCCTGGAGAGGCGAGACATCCAGATCTCATCAGCTGAAAACTGGAGTTCCTCAGGGCTCAGTTCTTGCTCCTCTCCTCTTTTCTACATATACGACCTCACTGGGTCCAATAATTAAGGCACATGGGTTCTCATACCATTTTTATGCAGATGACACAAAGCTTTATTTCTGTTTTCAGCAAGATGACCCCACCATCTCTCCCCGTGTCTCTGCCTGCGTTCTGGACATATCTTCTTGGATGAAAGAGCATCACCTACAACTCAACCTCTCTTAGATAGAACTCCTGGTTATACCGGCCCAGCCATCAACACCACCTTATCATTCAGCTCAGATCCTCAACTAGAACACCCATCCAAGTCAACGTGGAATCAGGGGGTGATGTTCGATGACCAGCAGCAATTCACCTTCCACATCGCAGAAACCTCTTGAACTTGCAGGTATGTGCTCTACAACATAAGGAAAATCAGGCAGTTCCTGTCGGAGCATGCCTCTCAGTTGCTAGTCTAAGTTCTGGTCATATCGAGACTGGACTACTGCAATTCTCTACTGGGCGGCCTTCCAACTAATTCAGTGAAGCCCTTACAAATGATTAAGAATGCAGCTGCTCACTAGTTTTCAATCAGCCTAAAAGAACCCATGTAACACCCCTCCTGATTTCACTTCACTGGCTGCCATTTGCCGCCCGCATCTAGTTTAAATCTCTGACACTGGCTTTCAGAACGATAACAGCAAATTCACCCATTTACCTTAACTCACTGCTATAAGTCTGCATCCCCTCCCGTCATCTTTGGTCTGAAAATGAGCGACGCCTGGTTGTTCCAACACAGCCAGAAACCAAATCGCTTGCGAAAACCTTTACTCATTCGGTTCCCCTGTGGTGGAATGAACTACCAGTTTCCACCCAAACTGCAGCATCCTACACAACTTCCAAAAAACAGCTCAAAACAATAATTCTGTCTGTCTGTCTGTCTAAATAAAAAATCTTGTTCATTCTCTCCTTTGCTTACACCAGCTTTAATCCTCCTAGCAGCGTTTATATGCTCTCCTCCTTGTAAGTCGCTTTAGATAAAAGCGTCTGCCAAATGAATAAAATAAAAAAAATGGGTCTGTGCTAAGAATAAATATAACAGTATATAACGCATGCGATATAGTTTTAAACGTGCACTAGACAGAGCCGCTTGTTTGTGTGAAGTGTGTTTGTGTGTGTGTGAGATTAACTAATGGCGCACCACAATTTATTTTTGTTATTATGTAGTTTTTGCAACAAAGACTTGTTTTCCGGCTGCATTGAGTCCATTGATCTAGAGCCGTATGATCTGTGCGATGTGGGAAAACATGTAAGGTATCACATAAGCGGGTTTCTACTATTCAAATATGTCATCTGCTTGTTCTGCGTGTGTACGAGTGTGTGAGTTGCACAGTTTAACATGTTACAAGCGTGAAAGTAGAGGATTTCACTGTATCTCACAATACGAGGACATGAACAGATGAACTTCATCCACAGAGCATTTTTGAGTTTATTTTACAACCGTTTCACTGTTTGAGTGAAGCTACCGTCAAACACATTAAATCTCAAGCGTCTTTGCAACAATCTGACGAAATAAAAGTATTCTTAGTTTGAACCACATGAAAAAAAATGTACTTGTCCTAAATGTATAAACTGTAGTAAACACTATAGTATACTTTAATATTTACTATAGTAAGTTTCAAATATACTAAAATACCAAAGAATTTCACTATAATGAAAAATTACTATAGTATACTACAGTTTTTATGGACAACTGTTTTTATAGCAAAACATAAAAAATACAAAACTCAGAACAATTAAAAACAAATTTGGAAAAACTTAAAACGGTATGCCCATAATTTATCCATCTGTATGCAACATTTATGTTCTTTGTCATTAACCTGCCTATTTATGTGATGCACTGCACTTTTTAGCCTTTATTGTGCTACGACTATTTGCCCTGTGCAACAAAACTTTAAACCTCTATAACACTGGCGATATGTCCAAAAAAAGTTAACATCCAGCCCTGAATCTCCATTAAAAAAATTGCGTCTGGGTTTGTTTAGCATGTTTTATGAAGATGATATTAATGAGCTGTTTAGTGTATTTACAGTAGCCAGCCAACAGGAGGTTTATGGCCATCTGGTTATATTATGCATGAGGCTGTCGTAAACGCTGTATAAAATGCTGTTTTTATTTTACACTACATTCCTCTCGCACATGGGCATCTCATTCCTGCATCACACCCATTGGTTCACTGCCAAACGGCCAAGACATTCACCCTGGAGGAAAACTTCTGACATCTGAGAATGCTTAACATTGTCTCCACACACACCCACATAACACACACAAACATCTGCTTACAAGTGCTTTCTCTTCAAATGCACTCAAGTGTGAAGAACTCAAATGTGAATGTGGGATGCTACAATGCACCTGTGTGAAAAAACCCGTTTAAACTCCTAATCCGGAAGCTTTTCAGCCAATGTATATTAAGTGTCAACATGGCATTACTGTAAACATCACTAATGGAATCCCATGCAAAACTTACCATAACTATCCAAACAAAACGCATGATGTCAGCACATCAAAAGTGAAATGCGTCACTAGTGCATGTGGACATAGCAAAACAAAGAACGCAGGGGTGCACAGTGCATGCCATGTCATAACGGATGCAGTAACAGATCCTCTCAGTAACCATGGCCTTGGCAAATCGCGTGCCGTTTGCTCTTTGAAAGCAAGGTTGTCAAGGTTGCTTTATATACCGAAGACATGACAAATGTTGAGAAACGATTAACCAACAGACACAACTATCAAACAGGACTATTGACCTTAAAAGAAGCAAATGCTGCACATTTTGTCACTAGAAGAGGTGGAACAATAGACAACCAGAGCCAAACAGATTTGCTTTGAGCATGTGAGGGTTTCAATGTCCAAATAGTGTCATGAGGGTTCATTGAGTATCAGGGTGTGGTTGTCAAGAGAAACCGGCATTACTTGTTAACATGTCAATGTGTGTGTGTGTAAGAATCCTTTGAAAAGACAAGACAACGTTTTTTTCAAAACATGAAGGAATAAATTACATAAAAGAATGATGCATTTATAACATGCAAATAAATAAAGGAAAGAAATGGAGAGAGAAACTGAGCACACTATAAAGCTCAATCTCAAATGTAAATGTAATGTTTAGATTCGCCATCTGTACATAGAACATGCTTCAAATTGAAACCAGACAGAGTTTACGTTTCCCAGTTCCCCACAGGGCTGACGCTTGAATTCAAGGGGTCGGGACGATGTTTTATGGGTGGGCCCTCTTCTCTGAGGAGTAGGTTATACTATTGCGGGATCTTTTTGGGGTCCACAGTCACAGGGCACCCAGACAATGTTCCTGATTCATGGTTTAAATAACTGTTGCAGTCAAAAGAATGCTTGTTTTTGTTAATCAATGGACTTTTACAGCACTTCTTACAGTTATTAAGATTGATCACAAAATTGCATGCAAACATATTTGCCAGAACTTTGATTAGTATCTTAAAGCTCACTAAACATGTTTGAAACAGCGCAGTCAAAACAGTTGACATCAGCATCACAATCTTAAAGCACTTAGAAGAAAGCACAACATTAGTCTCGGATTACAATACCCCCCCAGAGGACCTTTTCATGCTTTGGGTTTGAAGAAAAGGCTGAACATTTTAGGACTTACCTCGTACAAGCAAACCCGAATTCCTTTGCAACTCTTGTTGTGGAGCCTATAGTGACAACTGTACACACATCCAGCAAACACACACATGCACACCTCTCTGTCGAGTTTTTGAGCCATACGAAAGCTGAGAGTTTCGGTCTGAAAGGTATGAGTTTGGGCTACCACGTATTGGTTGACAGCTAAAGGGGGCGTGGTCAACAAAATGGATAGGATTGTATTGGTTAAGCAAAAAAGGGGAGGGGTGCATGGACGAGTGAGGGGGCAATTAGGGGCAGACATGATATAATACTTTCTATAAAGAAAAATAGGGAAACAAAAGACAGACAGAGATTTTCAGGACATCTGCCAGGTTGTGACTCACTCAGATCAGTCGACTGGATGAAGCCAAAATAAATCCAGAAACGACAATGTGTGTGCAGTTTCTTTTTCCAGTATAAAATTTAACAAAACTAATAATCACACAGCAGAACAATTAACATTCCCCATGTCTACAGCAGGCAAAACATCACACAGATTATATTGAAAACTCCTCAGCTAGCATACAAGAGCAGCGTTTGATCAATGGCGTTTGTGTACCTGCGGCGTGGGGAACCGGATAGTTCTCGATCGATGGGGCTGTGTGGAGAGTATCGTCCGGGTGGAGTTGGCGTCCGACTGGATAAGGAGTTACTGCGGTAATCCACAGGTGAGATCTCCTACACACATCAGAAAACAAACATGCCGTCAGAAATCAAACTCAACCCCATGACAGGAATACTTCACAAGTGTGTGTTGGAATGTGTGCTCAGCAGATGTCTGTGTAATCTTCCCCGTGTCGAGGCACCTGCAGTTGCTAAGAGATAACTAGAGTTGAACAACCTTTACACTCCAAAGGGCAAAAAAATCGCCACCCTTGTTTTGTAAATGATAAAATCCATGAATGATGTCATTCTGGAGAGCACTGTTGCACCTAAATTTCACAAGTTCTTCAGTGGACCATTGCAACCTGAAACTCGTGCAGCAAAGCTAAATTTGCAAGAATGGTTGAAAAACTTCTGGACTCCTCTGAGGTCGCATGCGTGACATCAGACTTAAAGGGACAGTTCAACCGAAAATTAAAATTCTGTCATCATTTACTCATCCTCAAGTTGTTCCAAACCTGTATACATGTATTTGTTCTGCTGAACACAAAGATATTTGGAAGAATGTTAGCAGTATTGAGTTCTGAGACATCATTGACCACAGGAGAAGGAAAAAATACAATGGAAGTCAATGGTGCACCAGAACAGCTAGCTTTCCTCCATTCTCCCAAAAATGTTCTTTTGTGCTCAACAGAACAAAAATATATTGTGGTCGGGTCGACAGACTTCACCATGGTGAGCCGGCAACGGGATTCCAACAAATGTTTCACTTTCGTCACATGAATCTCGCTGCTCTGTGCTGCAAATCAGCTTTGTGAACAAATATGAACAAGGCAAAGGGGCATATAAACTCGCGCAGCACAGACTGGCCTGATTTTATAACTATAAGACATCTCCCAACCGCTACTATGGTATTCAATGATGTCCCAGAACTGAAAAGTGCTAACATCCTTCTAATATGCATTTAATTATTTATACAAGGGGGAGTAAATGGTGACAATTTTCATTTTTGGCTAGAGTATCCCTTTAACAAGCAGATTGGAGCACTGACTTTGAATAGCGACTAACTGTCAATCTTAAATAACTACCAAAATAAAAGTGACTCAAGACAACAGGTGGTGGTCAATATCAGATGCCTCGCATATGAGACGCATTCCAACACATGGCCCAGCACGTCATGTTTTTCTCAAACCAAAAAATCGTCACCCCGAGATGAAAAAGCGTTTCTGATTCCGACTAAAGCTGAAAGTATGCGCATCTGTCATCGTCTCAGCTGGTTCTGGTGTCTTTCGACTGTGATCTCCGAGCGATTTCTTGGTTGTGGAGATTCTAGCACAATCAATTTCAGATGGAGTCTAAGTGAACACGGAGAAAGGCTTCCATGCGAGCCTCGTGGAGCTGCTGATGGCCATTTCTACAGTATCTGGTGGACGTGTGTGCTGGCAAAGACAAATGAGGGGGCTGGAGAAAAGCACGCTCGCAGATGTTTGGCCCTAATGCTGATGGATGTTATCCTGGGCAAGTCTTCTGACACCAGCTGCACGAAATTCCCTATTCAGGCTTTTGAATACAGGAGACTGTTCCCAAACCATCTTGAAATGACAAATTCCACCTGGGGCTGTTTGGCTTCGTCCACAAAACTTGACGAAAGTGCAGCCAAGAGCATTTCCGCCCGCTCTGAAGCAATAATCAACCGCTGTGACGATCTGATCCACTGCACGGACGTTTTGAATACCAGCAGAGTACACACGCTGCGTTCTGTAATGTGCACACCTGTATTTTAACTCACTGTAATGTCATCTATCAATGACATAAAGCCATGTAGGTTAACTGGAAGAATCAACCCAAGGTCACAGGCTGGATTCCCAGCGAACATTTGATTTTACATGCATGTGGGCCAAATATGTGCTATGTTAATTAAACGCATGTTTATCACTCAAGTCTTTCCATACAATAAAAACCAAGAAACCTATTCATCAAAATATTTGATATTTGGTTTACCTAGCGTCACCTCTACCTGCTTCTGGACCAGTTTAAAGCTGCACTTAACTGCTTGTCTAGGATCAGTTTTTTCTACCTAGATCAAAAGTTTCACTTCGGTCTCCTTGATCTTTACAATTAATTTTATGGGCAACTAGATCTGCTAACAGGGCTACGTCATTCAAACACATTATATATGTTGAATGTCATTGCAAAACGTTGGTATTAAATTGTTATTTATACATTGTTAGTGAACCATTTTCTATATTGAGGAATAACGTCCGAGAACTTAATGGGAACGTTCATAAACATTTTGTTCGCTGTCTGCATTGTTTTGCTGTATACATACACATGATTTATTTTTTATTGCTTGGATTTATTTAAATAAAGTGTAGTTTAATTTGTAAAGAATACACTTGTTCAATTATGATAGCATTAAAAATGTTATCATGTAAAGACATCGATGCACGCACAAAATATTGAATTAAATGTATACACCACTAGGGGGAGTCCTAAAACAGGACATCTTTTGGTTTAATTTTGATGGTTTTTCATGCGTGATTCACTCATGACTGTCAAACTACCTCTGAGCCAAAACACGAATCTGTTTATTTGAATCACTTCAGGAGGAAAGTGCTCATTCTTCCTTCATACAAACATATCACAGTATAGTCTAAACTTCTGCTGGATGGCAGAGATGGTGTCCATGCATTAAAACAGGAACATGATGGAAATTCACACCCATCTGTGTGTCATTTTGTTTGCTTGACTACAGATACATTTTTGTTTGTTTGACTATCCTGAATACTATCACATTGTATTGCTCTTTACATTAAATGTTACATAATTTCCCAAAATGATATGCGTGTATGTTTGTGTGAATGGACTTCAGTGTATGAAGGACTTAAACTGGTTGACTGATCAGTGGACACAGACCAAGTATACATACTTTACCCAACACACACACAGGGAACTATTGGGAACACTAAAATTCACTTAAGTGCAAAAGCAAACATATTCATACATATACTGAATAATACTGAAGCTCCTTTCCTCCACAACTCTTATTACTGCCACAAACCAGCACACATTGATGAAAGCCTAAATTCATAAGCGGTGTTTGCTAAGGTGACCAACACTACTCACTGATGTTTAAACAAACTTAAAAAAATCTATTGTTTTTTAAAGAGAAGAACAGAACCGAATCCAATCGTATGTATAGAACATTGTATAAATTATTTGAAAGCTAATTGTGAATGGTTAGAAATCAGGATTGACCCTTTGAAAGCCCCACAATTCTGGTCTAAAACAAGTGAGTCAATGCGGTTTCTTGACACATGGCTGGCATACACGAGGGGAGTTTCTCTGACACACAGGCAAATATCTGGCCATGGACAGTGCCAAGCGCTTCTCCATCACAAAGTGAAGTAGACGGAGCATAACCCAGTGGAGAGTTCTGATGCAGAATCAGCCATGAGGTCATGGAGAAACCGTCAACAGAGAACACAGTGAGAAACTGAACCTGGGTTGAAAATAGCAGCTGCAACAATAAAGTTCTTCAAGTGCATTGCTACTGTATACAGCAGTCGTCCTCAATTGGCGGGCCGGATCGGGACCTTTTGTTTCATCCGGACCGCGAGAAATAGCCTAATAAACCATTTAAAACATTTGACTATTTCAGTTGTTTAAATTGAGCCGCGCGTCTACACACCAGAGGATCACATCACGCTCTCTCAAGAACATTTATCTAATTGATTTTTAGCCGCTATATCCACGTGTAGAAATGCAGAGTAGGTAACCGGACAATAAACAAATAAATGTAAGTATTTTGACAGTTCAAAAATCTACTGGAAGAGTAGACGCTATCCTATTGGCTGAAAAGGTCGCTTCAGAAGACCTTTGTTAAGGCTACAGAGCCGCGTCGAGCAGTTCTTTGATCGATGGATGCACTATTTGAGCTTCAAAAAAAATCAACACCCGTTCACTCCCGTTCTACCGCTTGGAAGAAACAAATGATACATAGTATAATAACTCTGTTTTTCTTCTGGAAGAATAATCCAGTCAAATTCAGTTAGGATGCCTTGACGGTGAGTATAACATGGCGACATTTTTATTTGGTAGTGAAACATCCCTTTAATGCTCATTTTGGGAAAATTGCATAAAAAAGATGAAAATAAATTTCTACAAGTGAATAAAAAAATCCATCAATTGTCTAAAATTTGTTTTATTTCATAAGATGTGTCTTTATGGTTCGGTATAATCTCCCAAAGAGCAGATATCCGCTTCTTAAAGCAAGATGAGATGTACACATGTATTGCATTTTATGCGTTCGCTGTGAGGCGCAAGAAATGTACAGCTTTTGAATATATACACTAAGGTCTTAAAATATGTATATTATAAGACCTTAGTGCATGGGGTTAATTATTTAGTCAATTTTATAATGAATAAACGTTTATCAAATAGAGTCTTGTTTAGTTAGAAAATGTATTTCAATGCTCATTTTGTCTAATTTTAAAATATTAGTCATTTTGAGGCCCCCTTGGAAGTCAGCTGAGTACCGGGGTGTCTCCCATGGCCCCCCTGTTGAGAATCACTGTCTTAGTGGCATCTTCTATTGTATTTTCACTTCTATTTTATAAGTGTTAAGTTAGTGGCAATTCATCAGAAAGTTACGGTTTTGTCCTTTTTGACTAACTAAATGGAAAGGTTTATTGTTTTATGCAATATTCCAATTTTATACATACAGCAAGTCGTTTTGAAACTTTGGATGGAAACACAGCTAATGTAATCTTTATCATCCTATTTAATCCATATCATATCATAATAAATCCGATCATATAGGCTGTTTCTCAATTCCAAGAACGCAAAGAACAGACTTGTGTTCTCGTGGAGACCGGTCTTGTGAGGCAGCCTCGGAAGAACCAACTTGGATGGACGCGCCGCAGTGACTTCTGGGACTTCAAACTGATTCCGTATGCGCACCGCTGCATTTGATGCATCCTTGATATCCAGAACACATCCAGGTACTTCAATACTTTCCCTGTTCTTGAGTATTGGAACTGGACTTGAGCGAGAACACGAGGACACAAGACCGCTTAAGAACACATATTGAGAAACAGCCGTAGAAAATGAATAGCAAATCACTCATCATTAATAACACAAGCTGCTAAAGGTCATATTCATGTCTATAGCACAAAAAAAGTTTGAGAAGTAATTTAGGGGCGTGTTTGCATCCTTAATCCAAGTTTAATAGAAATATTCCCAGATATAGTAACAGATTTTACCTACAACCACCGGCGGCGCCAGGGGGGGTCTTGGGGGGTCTCAAGACCCGCCCAAAAAACGCCTTGACCCCCCATTTGACCCCCCCACCCCCTCCCTGATTAAAAAATATTTAATTTATATAAAAATATATATATCCGGGATAAAGATTGAACAATGGTCCTCTTCAAACTACGCAGAACAATAATAATTTATAATTTATTCGAAATATAAAAAAATATAAACATAAGAATCACTGCGACGCCCCATGAACGTTGCTGCCGCTGCGCCTTGCGTCATTGCGTTCAAGGCGCTGCCGCGAGCCCGCAAGTGCTCCAACGCACTTTATATCTTGACGCTTAAAATGGATCGCTTCGTCATACCTAAAAACTAATTGACAGCAGACGGAAATAGGACTGAACAGCAGACGGAAATAGGACTGAAAATATACCTGTTGCAGTGGATGGCGAGCCCTGCATGATCCTAGAATTAGAAATAGAGGACACCGAGGAATTGGAGGATGTGGAGGTGGGACCGGAGCAACTCGCATATGGAAGCATACGTGTTACAAAATTCAATTCAATGCAGTATGTAAATTGACAATGCAATTGTGTATCTAAATATACATTTCAAATAACGTATGTGCAACATTAAGAGCAAAATGAAAATAAAAATTCAATTATATCAATTACATTTGGAAGTTCCTACACGGGTTTTATGATTACAAATGTAATTGATATAATTGAATTTTTATTATCAATTTGAACTTAATGTTGCACATACGTTATTTGAAATGGAATGGATTTAACGGGGGATTTAAGTCATGGCCCAGCCGAGAAACCAAGACAGCCTAAATTAAAATCATAACCGTGTCGTTCTTTTGGATCGCAGGGGCAGCTAGCATCCAGGGGTTTTAGTTACTCTTGGTTCAAACAGTACCAGTGGCTGGAATATTCTGTCAAAAGACGCGGCTTTTTGTTTTGCCTGTCGTCATTTTTTTCACAGTGTGCATGGATCTGGTTTTATTTGTTTAGTAGCAGTAATATGCAGTTATTAGCCGTGTCCACTGTATTTTTTTTGGTTTTCATGAGACCCCCCTTGAAATGACCAAGACCCCCCATTGCCCCCCCAATCAAAATTGTCTGGAGCCGCCACTGCCTACAACTACAAAAATAAAAAACAGCCATTTTCCAGGTACATGTAGATGAAAAGATTGATTAAAAAATTCAAAAGTTCACAATTTGGCAAAAACTCACTGTGCTGGTACAGTGTATAACCTGCTTCCAGACACAATGCCCATCAACAGAACGCAGACAAGAATGCGAGAAGCTCGCCAGGAATGTAGTCGCACCCAAACAAAAGCAAACCATGAGAAACAAACACACATGCATAATGGGGAAGCAGGAGACGGCAAATGCACGACATGCAATGTCACCACTTCATTAAACAGCTCTATATTGACCTTGTCTTTCTGGCAATGCCGTGCAAATCCAAACAGGTGATTAGTTTCTTTGCTTGACCATTTTTAAACAGTTGGCCAAGTGTTGTACTTTGCAAAGGGTGCATTCCCTTCTTGCCCTGTGTATGTGTGTGTGAGGATGTAAGCTGTGTTTGTGTTGGACTGAGGTTATGAGAAGGAAAGGAAGTCAATTTGCAATCACAAGCTTTTCCTCAAGTCTTTCCTCCGGCTGGCACAGTTCAGTGCCTCTGACTAGCTTTCATACACTGCAATCAGTGGTTCAAAACATCTCCAGGACGGGACAATACATAAACATCTACACACACACACGCTCACATACTGTATCTTACCATCTGCATGAGGAAATACCATACAAAACTATTGTTTTGATACAAAGGCTAGTTAAGATTGCTTCAGGCTAACCCTAACACAACTCTTAAAGGGACAGTTCACACAAAAATGAAAAATCTATCATCATTCATTTGCCCTTGATTTGTTCCAAATCTGTATACTGTACATTTCTTTATTCTGATGATAACAGAGAAAGATATTTGGAAGAATGCTTGTAACCAAGCTTTTCTTGCCAACCATTGACTACAATAGCAGGAAAAGTTACAATGGAAGTCAAAAAGTCCCCCAGAAAGGTCTTCTTTTCTACATTCTTCAAAATATCTTCTTTTTGTTCAACAGAAAAAATACATTTACAAAGCAATTTTTCGTACTATAATAGTCAATGGTGGCCAATAACTGTTTGGTAACAAGCATTATTCCAAATACTTTTCTCTGTGTTCATCAGAACAAGTACATTTATAAAGATTTGGAACAACAATTTTCATTTTTGGGTGAAGTATTCCTTTAACAATACTCACTAGAAGTAAAAGAAGCTGTCAATGTTTAATTGGTCCAATCTGTGGTAGCCAAGTTACCACAGCACCCAACATTTAATATAGTTAAAAGTAGCTACAGTAACTATGGGATTTTGATGGAAACTATGGTTACAATAAAACATTTATGCAAGGAAACAAGGATAACACATTTTACAGTTAATTATTTACAAGCACCTAAGACAAGTAGCTCTCTAGTGTAAGTAGAGCAGCTATAAAAGTGTAATTGATAAGACAGCAGTATAATTCATGATCAAACCCATGTTGTGCTGCATTCTCATTTACCCCTCAGGAAAAACTAAGTCTGCAGATTCCATGTTGGTCGGCCCATGAGGTAAGGGATGGTCAATGTTTTTCTTCACAGAGCACCCACCAAAATAATAACAGCTGAGCTAAGTATAGCTTTATTGTAACTAAAGAGAAAAAAAACAAGTGAAAGAGGAGTGTAGAAAAAATATAAGTATTACACCAAGATAGGCCAAACATTGAGTTTTTATGTTGTTTATTAGGGCTGTATGATTAATCAAAATCGAATCGCAATCGCGATGTGAGAAAAAAGATAGCAATAAGATATTTTCTCCAAATCGCACAGCATGAATTGTTTATTCATGTTTTTGTAAAAATGTAAGAATAAAGAATAAAAGCAAAACAATTTAAAAGGGATACGTCACCCAAAAATGAAAAATCATTTGTCATTTACTTCCCCAGTGCTTTTAAGTCTTATAACAATAATTCACAACACATCTGCTTGTTTGGGCACCAATGCAAACCTCAAATCTGTAGTGCTTGAATGTTGTAGACCATTTCACTCCTGCATGCCAGGATAAGGACAAATATACTCTCAATGTTTATTTCTTGTTTTTTCTGAGGGTCAGTAATACAGTAATACTCCCTTTACAAAAATGATTAGCAACATTAAGAGGAAATTAATTTGGTAAATACCACATATGGCAAATCACTGAGGTCCAAGCAGATGCAAGTTGTGAGGATTTTTAAGGTATTTCTTTCAGCTCTGGGGATGGAATTTTATTACATATAGCTTGTGTCCTTAGTTTGCCCTGAGGTTCATACAGTATGAGTTATGTTTGGAAATTACATTCAGAAGTTATTGGTACATTAGACGATATGACCCGTGCCCAAAGGTTTATTGGCTTTTACTTGGCAATAAACTTGAAATCTTTAGAAATTAAATCAAAATTCTTTTAATAACACCAGGAGTCTCTATATTATATTTTGTGATGGAATATAGTGCAAACTGGACTCATGGCCAAGGATGAGTTTGCAGTTACGTGCATTGTTCAACAACAAAACATCTGATCTAGAAATGTAGGCAATCTTACAGTATCTGCAGGGTGTATATTAAAAAGCCACATACAACACTGCTCTTCTGTTTTTGACCAAAGCCAAAACCTGACAAATCTCCCAGACATGAAGTTGGGCGTGATTGATGCCATGTACCCGTCTGCTTTATCCAAACTAGTCACATCATGTCATATTCAGAAGGAAATGCCATGTCATGTCCATGAGCCTGACAGAGGAATTAGCATCAATACACAGCTGCAAATAAATCTGTATGTTAAGCCAGATGCCAAAGGAATACTTTCCAACACGTTCAAGTCTACCACAAGGAATTCAGAATGCTCGCTTTCACACTATGGTCATAATCACTGCAACCCAATAAAGTAATATCAGCATGCATGGCAAACTGGACAAAGAGTTAACAGCACTTACTTTTTATTGAAATGTGTTAAAGTGGTCTAACTGTAGCCGAGAATCAAACTCATTAGGCATCTGGTATTCATTAGGACCTTGTTAAAGCTGTGGACTTCATCATCCATTTATGTTCGCCAGCCTAAGAAATGCCAAATGAGAGAGGAGACAGAAAAACTAAGAGGGTGATACCACAGTCACCACTGCTCATCATCTCTAACCATCCTTAAATTTCTGAGGGCTCATCTTTATTCCAGTCAGGTCCCAATAAGCATGTTCGAAGAACTTTGTCACAAAAGTTTAACAGTATGTTGGTATCAGTTAGCTGTTGTATGCCGTATCCAGTATCAAAGCATGTAACTTGAAACGATCTTAAAGGTTGCAATGATACACTGTCGTTTTGTGACATTTATCCTCTTTTATATCAAGGTGGAAGTCATTTTGTTTTTACATCTTGAGCCCTGTGGGATTTTTATGTGCTCTTCAAAGAGCTGGGCTGGTTATTCAAGCTTTCCCTGATAAAAAGCACCCATGACAACAAAGACAGGCATGTGGAATGCGATACACTGTATCACAGTTTGATACAGTGAGGATGAACGGGAAAGAGTTGTAACTAAAGCATCTGGATCAGTAGATGACAGACGCTCAAACAGATACACTGAACCTATGTATCTCTCCACATCTTATTTTCTAAATCACTGTCATAGTATCTGTTACCAAAGATGTTGCTATGACCTCTAAGGGGTTTAGGTAACAATTTATTTTTGTAATCCCTGAACCTTGTTCACCTTCCTTTCTGATGCTGAAGGTGTCTCTAGCCATTATACGTTACAGAAAAAATGAAGAGACCATTTCTGAATCCGAATGTACTATTTATACGTACGTCTAGGTAAAATTATACTTTTTGTTTTACTCTGTGAACTACTTAAAACATTTATACAAAATGTAAAATACTTTATTTGCATTTACTTGCAGAAAATGAAAACGGGTCAAAATACAGAGCATCTTTTCTGTTGTTTTTCAGACCTCAAATACTGCAAAGAAAACAAGATCATATTCACTTTTAAGCAATACAACAGTAATGTACATAATCTGTATTTAGAAAAAAAAAAAATTGTTGTGATAACACAAAACACCACAGTTTTCATGTGTTTTGTCATGCTTTCAGTCTTTCACATTGCTGTTGAATTACTTCTTTGAATTTCAACTAAACCATGACTTTGGAGTGACAGACACTGGACTGAAAAGGCCCATAATACATCTAGAAATACAGATTAAATTCAAATGTGGAGTGGTCCCTTTTATTTTTTCTTGTGGCTATAAGTTACACACAATATGAGTCAGAAGATGCCTCTTGCTCATCTTTTAACATGACGGTCATATTACAGAAAGGAAAAAGCTGAAATAATAAACTGGCATAAAAAAGGAATAAAAAAGTCAGTGTAGTATAAATTCTGTACATGAATTTCAAGTTTCCATAAATTGTTTCCACAAATTGGATTGTGAACATTAAAGTACAATATATCCAGTACACCAGATCTTTTTTCACAAGGGAAAAGGATTTTCCGTGGTACTGTATGCTCTCATTAAATCTTAAATTTTCTTTTTATTGAGGCTACACAAAATACAGTATATGGAGCCTGACCTGACAGAGCAGGAAAAAGATTCCTGGCTACCTTGACAATCTGTGGAATGTTGTCACTTCATTCAGATCTTTTCTGTAAAACTGCAACAAAAACAACCTCAGTATCTCTGCACAAAGCTGACCCGTAAACCCCAGCAGGTTTGTATCCATCACATCAGTTGCCATGGTAGGGGCAGGAAAGAACAGATATAATTCCCTGCAATAAAGCAAGAGACCTCGAGATTTAATCAAATGCAGTCTAATAGAGCCTAACACACTTTCAAAGCCAAGTTAAACAGAGTTCCATGTTTCAAATCCAACTTGTAATAGCGCACTGTCCCAATAGAGCATCTCAGGAAACGAGAAAAAGGAAAACGTGGGAGGTGGAAGACAAACCAAGCCAAAAATGATTTTAGTGAGTGCTCAGCTTCTTAAATCTTCATCTTGGAGCACTCTGAGGATGAAAAGACACTGATGGGAAATGGACTTGTTTTGAGGCTGGAAACAGCAATGGAGTCTGTATTTGTGTTCTGAGGCAGAAACCACGAGCAAGCGCTCCAATGAGCCACACCCCCTGAGTAAGTGTTATCCAGTATGTGCAAACACGCACGATCCACGGTCTGCCATCAACACGCATATAACAGAAGATGACCAGGGCCACTGCACCAAAATGTATAAATGAAGAGAGACAGATATAAAGAAAATGGAAACAAACCGAGTGTCACCGAACCGTACTGAATTACTCACACTCATGTTGTTACAAAACCATATGACTTACTTTGTTCTGCGATACACAAAAGAAGAATTTCTGAATTCTGTGCCAGTCAATGTCTTCATCCAATTATAATGAATTTAGAAAGAATCATAAAAAGTGTTCGCCACAACTTTTTAAAGGTTGGAAGCTTCAGTCACCATTCACAGTAATTGTACAGAAATGTATCCAGTCTTTCTGTTCCCACACAAGTCGGGACGATAGATGTTTTTTTTTATCCTTGAAGCTGCTTACAGAAAATGTGTGCGTGTGTGTGTGTGTGTGTGGGTTTTGCAAATATTTCACCAATAAAAAAGTATTAAAAAGACCATGTTAACTTTGACAAAAATATGTTTAATATTTGTGTGTGTTAATACATAATTTTTATAAATACAATGTTATTTCCATTACCTGAAAAACAGTAGTTTTGAAAATACAAGGTTTCCATCTGACAGTGATGATATGATCCCTTTGGCCCGATTCACATTTCGCGTCAAACCATTTGGAAACCGCGAGTTGCACTGCCTTCTCCTTTTTTTCCCAATATCGCCAGGACTTTTTCCGTCTGTCGTCGCTAAGCAACCATGGGCCACGATAGCCGAGGAGGTATAAACAAAGGATATTTGGATTATATGCACTGAAAATACTTTGCAATAACTCTGCAACTAGATTTAGTTATGCTGTCATCATCTGTCTCCATTTCCATTGCGCTTGTCTCTATTGGCTGTTTGGTTCTTGTCACATGACCTGCGGTGCACTTGCGCATCCGCATGCGCGTCGCCCCCTATTGCAAAAAGATGTGAAATGTGAATCAGGCCTTTGAAGGTCCAGTGTATGAAATTTAACGGCATTTAGTGGTGAGGTTGCAAATAGCTCATTCTGAGGTTATGAAAACATAAGGCTTCATTGTGTAAGTTCTTTATACACCCCTGAAGACATAGTTATGTATACTATATTGCACTTCTGTCAATAGATCCTCCAAAAAAATGACATGCTGGACCTTTAATGCAATAATACTGGATGCATGCCTGTTTGTGCACAGGTGCATGTAAACCAGCACACTCCATAGCTTATTTATATCTCAACCCTTAAGCATTTCACAGGACGATGGTTTGCCACTATGGAAACCCACAGCGACCACAAAACGGTCGACTCGGTCGACTCGGCAATGGGGCACAAATAACTATGGTACGGGGAATCATCCGTTGCCAAAGCCACCGTAGGTTTGGCTGCACAACTTAATGGACTGAACAGATACACGCTCCTCCTTCACACTTGTTCTCCTCCCTCTGTTCTTCTTTCTGAAGGTGTATGCAGTAAACAGAATTAGTCCCAACTGACAAAGACACCATTCCCCAAGAGATGATGGAAAGTGGAGGAAGGCTAAGAAGCGAATGAAAGTACAAGGCTAGAGAGACCCACTCAGAAAAAAAATCAACAAAATATTAGCCTAAATAATGGTCTAAACATTTATAAAATGTACATTTGAAGAACTACTCTTTTGATTCAAGTTTTCAGACAGCTTTAACAATGGGCACCAGACAGTGTGAACACATGGACACCCATATCTCTGTGTGTAATGGTCTGAATGTTTTAAAATTACAGGAGGTATGTAATAACAAACACATCAATTGAGCAGAGAAACTTCCCAAAGCCCAGAACAGAACATGAAAATGAAAAACAGGTAAATTGACAAGTAAATACAATGGGTTTTTTCTAAACAACGATTATCATTTAATCTAAATCTTTAAGTTATAAAACGTTGCCGTATATCATAATACAATATCAGTTCACCTCTAGGCCTAGGCTATCTGTAAAAGGAAACCTTTATGCTTCCTTTACAGATGCAAATCTGAAGGTCCTACGCACGACTATAACTTGCGCTACAGCGTGAGTGTGCCAGGTAAACAGCAGGAAACAAGGTTATTTTAGTTTATTCAATTTAAAACTTTGAAAACTTACCGGTTCATTGAAATCAAATAAAATATTGACCTAAAAATTATTGGAAAAACATAACTCAATTAAATTAAATTAATACAATTTTTACCTTAAGTTAATTAATAAACTGAAGTAAGTTTAAAGCAATAAAATTATAATAAAAAAAACTAAAATAAAAATGTATTAATCGTATGTAGCAGCATTAAAAATAAACCAACAAATTATAATATAACCAAAGCATATATAAAAATTGCTGAAACTAAAATTAACACAAAAAATAAAAAAGCTAAAAATAAAATCTATTTAAAATATTAATAAAATGAAATGAAACTAAAATCAAAACCATAACAACTCTGGCTGGAGCCTTACTTTCCCCTGTGTTAAATGTGTAAAATGTTCGCAAGTGGCACTTGCAAAGGACAAACAAATAAAGACCATCTTAAAAACTGATACGACTAAAAACGTGTAATCAGAGAAAAGGTGAAAGCCAAATTCCATTTTCAAATGCATTCCGGTCCCTGGCGGTCGGTTCGCAGGGGTTTTGTTCTGGAGGTTTCAACAGGAGATGGGTGTGAAAAAGGGGAGAATCATGGCCAAAACGGGAGTGTTGACGTGTATAATCCGTGTTGCTGTTCCACGCTACTGGAGTCCAGGGTTTGATTGGTCTTGATTATGTTGCTCATGTAGTTTGTGGACCTTCATGTATTTCATCGTTACCCAGCATCTGACGTGAACTATGCTGGATCTTATGTCTTAGCGGTTTTTGCTATTGTAGTAACATTATTTCCTTTATACTGTAACATGTTCTCACAGGTGTATACCAGTGTATGTGGTGAGACTTGATTTAATTGGAATTGATCCAAGAGCTTCTGGTTTGTGTGCATTCATGTATTTGGAGGCAGCATGGCTTTTTTTGGACGGAGATTTGCATGGAGGTTAGGATCATGATTTCAGTGCTAGCAGGCTAAAGGCTAGCATGTTGCCAAATCATCTATTCTGCCTTTTAATGGGTCATATGGGCGCAAATGTGTTATTCTGTGGCTTTAGAAGTTGGCCATGCATGTATTAGAATGCATATTTTGTTCCGACACTTTAATTTTAAAGTCTATATGAAAGCTCACCCAGACCTGCCTGAAACGCCTAAAACACCCCCAGAAATCCACGTCAGTTCGTGGTATGATTTGACTAAGACCGCCCAAATGTATACGCAAGTAAGTTGGGGGTACCTGTCAGTACAATTGCTTGGGAACCTGATGTTCCAAATATTGTAAGAGGCGTTACATTTCCATCACATGCTTGCAGTATTCGACCAATCACTACACACTGGTTAACTGGCCAATCATAGCACACCTCGCTTTTCAGAGCAATGAGAATTGTAAAATCTGCACGTTTCAGAGAGGCGGGGCAAAGAGGAGATACAAACATGCACGGTATGTGGAAAATATATAGTTTTTTTAACCTTAAATTGTGTATACACATTGCAAAGCATTGAAACCAAACAATAATATTTGTTTAAGTCATGTCATATGACCCCTTTATTAGGAAAGTTTACCCTAAATTCTTTTTAATTGAAATAATAATGCTATCAATCAAATTCATATCTAATTTTGTCTTCGTTTTTGATCAAAACCATTGTGTCTCTTAAGGCAAAACTTTGAATGGGTGCTAAATTTAATATCTACAATATTATCATACATGTAGTATTAACACATTATCAGTAATCATTTTTTCTTAATCACTGTTAAATAGTGTAGCCTCATAAGATTGGCTATGCGAGAGAAACCTAGGCTAGTACATCTTTTCCAGCTGTAACAAACCACAAGAACTTTAAACACCCTCTTGACAGTTTAGCGTAAAAACAAGTTGCTTAAGTTTTGCCAATTTGCATGTTAAAGTGCTGTACTAAACTCTTGGAAAACTCTCGAACATTCTTTCAACAGAACTTGATCGGACTCCATCTCTTCAACCCTTCTTCTGTTCGTGTTTGTTGTCAACTTCCATACTTTACTCAGGACTTCTCAATCACCCTCTCACAGAACCATCAAGACTGACAGAGAGCGAGACGGAGGTAGAGAATGGTACAATAACGGCCTCTGTGCCAGTACGCCGGTCGGGCCGTGAGGAAGGGAGCTCAACGAAAGCAGTGTGGACAGAGAGAGAGAGTTATGAATAACCCTTCCTCTGCCCATCTCCACCAGGCTCGAGTGCACAAGGACGGGCCTGTACCTCAGAAGGGCGAGAAAACCAACACCATACACCTCGAACGCTGTGCATCAGAGCCCCTATTGTATATACCACTTTTCTCAGGATACTCTACACCTCTCCATGCAGGACTAATGGATATTTTCGCTATCTTTCTCTCTCCTAGTCCACTCTATTACTCTCTGGAGACTACCTGCTTTCTCTAACATGCCCTTTACAAAGATCACAGAGGAGCACAGGTGAGAGTGACCCCTGCTAACAGGCACACATGTATGTATACATCAGTATGAGGGTGATAGACAGTGTAACTAGCGACAAATAGAAAGACGACTATCTTACTAGGTGCATTAATTCATAGCAATAAAAGTAGCCTGGCTGTTAAAAGAAACGTCTCTTTCCTAGGTATTTCAAACACAGTTTTTATAAGAAAACACTGTTATATACAGTCTGTCCTTTTGGGAAATTGTGTCTCTTCACTTAATATTATCCCTGTCCATTTTTCAGATTTTACGTAAATATTTAGTTAAAGGCTCCTGCGTCAGCTCCACTGCGGATGTGTCGCGAGTTCTCGTAGACACCATTGGAGACTGTTGTGGAAGGAAGGAAATTGTAAAATAAAGTTGTTATTTTTGTTTTACTTCGAACAAAAAGTATTCTCGTCGCTTCATAAAATGAAGGTTGAACCACTGGAGTCACATGCACTGTTTTTATGACATGTTTACTAACTTTCTTTTCTTTGAGTGTACGTTACTTTGCGGTCTATGCGGGGTTAGAAAGCTTGCAGACATCATCAAAAATCAAGTGTGTAGCGTTAGCTCGGACAGGACACTGGAGTCAAATTTTCATCAACTGATCAACATCTACCTATAAAAATATGACATCACAGCTTCGGTTTTAAATTTATTCAGCTATCACCAGCTTATTGCCTTCCTCACAAGCAAATTACCCTCCTCCATCCCCAACTCCACATTACGTTTACAATCAGGATTTTGTTTCTGATATTCCTCAAGTCTTGATTATATTTGAATTGTAATTAAGAACTAACAACATCTATTTTTCAAGGGGGGTTTAATCGTTTTTTCATCATGGCTGCCAGAATGGGCAGGGAGTTTTGCCAAGAACAGAACCATAACGCCAATCTCAAGTATGTGCTTATTGTCAATCATTTTTGGAGAATAGCGATCCTGACAGAACTCTCTTAATTATTTCTGAAGATAAACGGAGGTCTTCCTGTGGTGGAAGGACGTGAAGATGAGCAATTAATGTGATAGAACCCTTTAAATACCATGTACTGTAATATAACTGTTTCCAATAATTTATATAAATTAGGGTTTTATTACTCTATCCTTTACACTGTCAATCTAAACAAAACATACCGATCCTTTAAAAAACGTAATGATAATAAAATCTGGTAACTATGTAATTAAAACCAAAACAGTTTAAGTATGATGTTTGTTTGTAGCTTGTATTGTAGCGAACTACATTTTCCAGATGGGCATTTAACTGTAGTTTAGCTTGATTTAATTTAGCTTGGCAAGCTAAACCTCAGCGGGTCCAAAATGGCGCCTGACAACTGCTTTGGGGAGCCCACTTTGGACCAGCTAAGGTTTAGGTCCCGCCAAACATCACCTGATGAGTTCTGGGAACTTGTCAGTACTCGTTTGAGTGTACAAGAATGGCAGGGAGAGAGAACTCATTTCTGGAAACACTTTTTGCTTTCCATGAAACGTTCCAGCCAAACCACACAAAACGAAGGAACTCTCCAGCAAATCATGCCACACAATTCCAAAATAAAAGCACACGAACACAAATCTTTGACCAAACATATGCCAAGTCAATGTTAAAGTGAAGTTTACACACAAAAAATCTGTCATCATTTATTCACCCTGATGTTGTTCAAAATCTTGGTTTTGTGTTCATATAATGGATGTCAATGGGGGACAATGTTGTTTGCTTACGAACAACATGCTTCAAAATATCTTCTTTTGTCTTATCAGACAGCTTGGATATGATGTGAGGGTGTATAAATTATTTTTAATGTAGGGATAAACTATAATTTTAATTGCTGAAGCAAACTTCGAATGAACAAATGCAAATATTCCCTAAAGAAGACTCTGAGGAAGAAGTCGGATGAAGGGATTCCAGTTTGAGGATGATAAACGAGGAGAGAGGTTGAACGAATCTTAAAATTCTTGCTCAAGAATGTGAGGAAACAATCTTCACCCTCTCTGGCACCAGCTTCTATTCGGCTCGAACAAACAGGACTATTGCACTAGACAGAGTTGCATGACAGGCAAACATAAAAGACTCCTGATAGTCTGCTGATAGTAAAGACCAAACAGACCGCTGACCAGAGACGGTACAGTAAATCAGCCTTATTGCTACACCTCATTGGTTGCTTCCTTGTTCCTGATTTTCAGCATCATTTGATCCAGTCAGTGCATTATTCCAGAACATTCCCTTTTATATGTAATCCATTGTTTGGCACGGCTTACTCCAGCTTTCCCCTCCACTCAAAATATACACACTCACTAGCAAAACAATCTAAAAAAACAGATGCCCCTCTACACTCCAACTAAAGCTGCACTTTTTGAAAAAAATCATACGGTAGTTATAACACAAATATTGTGATTATGATTCAAACTGAGATAAAATAAACAGTTACAAGAGACAGAGTTATGTGCTATATGTTTTTATATTGTTTTCAATCTCAGCATTTTGTGGTTTTAATCATTGCACAAGGCCAAGACTGCCAATTGCGATTCCATTTGGATTAACTGTGCAGCTCTTAAACACTACTTCGTGCTATTTTTCTGTCAGAACATGAGACTTGAAAACATCTAAGAGGAGTGAAAAATGAGAGAAAGGTTTGGTTGTTCAGAGATTGAGATCTGCTATGAACAGAAGGTGATGACCCTCATTTGGAGGGTTGATGTCGGTAGTAAATTAACCGTGAGCTCTAAGCACGATGTATTGGATGGCTGGCTTAGATTTACTGGAGGCCTGAAATTAAATGTTTGTGTTGTTGGGTTGAAATAACAGTGTCGTGCTTTAAAGTGGAAAGAATCCTCAGGGTGTATTGGAGATAGTTATTAGGTTCTGCTTACAACAGTTAGCTCACTGGACACACACAGTGAAGACACGCACATCATCAAGAAGTGAAATGTAGATGTGGGAAAGACTATATATAAACTGCCCTTTCAGGCATTAAAAACAAGGTCTGACGTGTTTAAAAGCATTCATTTGAAAACTTGAACATGTTTTTGAACATTTGATGTTCCAAAGTAAGACCTTAAAAATCTCATTACCATAACAGCCTAATATGTCAATAACATAGCATGTTTCGCTATAAAAAAGGAGCAAAACACACCTTTTTATTCAATATACATTAATGAAGAATATTTCTACAGAAAATCATGAATGTAACATTTTTTGGTAACAGTTTACTTAAAGCATATATGTATAATACTTTCTAAAAGTAGTTTGAATGTATTAATTCTGCATCGTAATGTTACATTAACTTATTAACTAGTTACAATTATACATAAGTTATAACACTTATCAATTCATTGTTACACTTTGCATTATTAATTTGGTTAGAATTCATTACAACAACATTTAATCTATTTTAATGCATCATACCCTTCAGGAACCCTTTAAAATTCATTAAACAAAGGCTTTAAGTAAAGTGTTATCCATTTTTTAATGTGAAAAACTACAGTACCTGTGATAATCAACATTGTTGTGTAAACAGTACGACAAAAATATTTCATTTCAGAATATAACGCACTCACACATAGCAGGACGAATTACGGTAATAGGATTGAATTATCTAGCTAAAAATCTCATGTTAATTAATCTTTGTGCAAGGTGGAAAACAAAGTTATCTTTATTATAGAAAATAATGCTTATTTATTTTTTTACATTTAAAATCCTTACAGACATGTTTCAATGGTTTCATGAGAATGATCTATATACGTATATATGTCCATCAAAAGAGTTTTCAGTGAATAATTAAAATTTGTGTCTTTTCGTCACACAAAGTAGATAGAATTACACAGCATTTACAGACTTTTTCACAGATTTATTTGCAGCTTTTCATCATTTTGGAGTTTAACAATCTTGTGAATGACATGACGGTGAGTAAATGATAATTTTCTTCTGAGTGAACTGTTGCTTTACCTCCCATCCTTTTTAAGATCCCTATTTTTGCACACAAACCTACACAACACAAAATGCCTTGAATAAAAGATTGTGCTGACAAAAGTCACCGTATTTATCATCAAGACCACCGCTCTCAAGCCTCCCATGAACTTGGCTTGGAGTGCTAAAATTGTCGTCTGTAAAAGGTCTGACCGTGTCTGACAGGGGAATTGGAATTATTTTTGTATTTAACAAGCCGTGTCATGAATGTATGTTTATTTAACATCCAAAGCACTGATAAAATGACTGGAATGTCTTCAGCCATCAAAGGTCCTGTCTGTTTTTTCCGGGTCTGACATCTGCCTTCTTGAAATGTCTGTGGGACTGAGGTTGTTACCAAATAGCTTACATATCTCACAATAACTTTCCCACAACTTTATGTGCTGTATTTAAGATTTCGAGACTGGCTCTGGAAGTCTCTCTCTCTCTCTCAGATCACCCGTTTTCCTACCATTTTCAAATGCCACTTGGGGAGTAATCCAAGCGAGCGTTTATAATGAACCTAAAACTAAAACAAGCTAAATTGAAGGTCAAACACATTGTTTCTTTCCAGCATCACAACAATGTTCCAGATTCAATAATTTCATGTTGTGTTCTGACGAACGTCAGAACGATAAGATGACCTTTTCTAAAGTTTATATACTTGCCGCCCGCTATGAAAATATTGCGAGCGCCAACCCTTTTATTGCAGCATTTCGGGATGCTATTTGCGGATGGAAACCATAATCTCATTTCCTTCAAGCACAATCCTTGAAGTCGGGGCTCATTGTGAACAGACAACGATGTTAAATGGTACCTCTGAAAACCTGCTTTTCCATGAAGTTATATACATGCAGAGACAAAAGGGATTTATAGGCCCATTTCAGGAGTAGAAGAGAGCAATGGCCTGCCGTGAGAAGACTCAACGTACCATAATCCATGAACATGAACACACATGGAACCTTCTTAGACGCATTAGGCTGAACTAACATCAATGTTCCACTGCAGATCTCATAAGACATACCAGATTTCATCTCATCATGTTCAGGAGCTTGCTTTTATCAGCCTGTCAAATACCGATTCTATAGTAAGATCACAATTGGGTGGCTAGTAAACCTAGTGAATTTATTTTTCACTGTTGAGGCCATCTAAACACTAGTGTTTAAAATGTAAAGCAATAAGACATTTTAACTTCCATACTCCGATACATTGTATTTTAACTGAGCTTGTCAAACCCTTCAGATCCACGATTTGTTCTGTATTGTGGGTCAGTATAGTTCTTCAGAGAGGCGTCCTACCTGAGAGAGGGGTCTGGACAGTCTGTGACGCTCCACACTTCTCTCCTCCGATGACCAGGAATGAAACTGCAGGCTGAAAAAGGAGAAATTGTAAGTAAGCGGGTGCATTTTGAGATGTTTTGGCTAATCTAAGAGCAAACAACAAATGATTTACACAATGGAGTATTTTTTTTTTTTTTTTATAATTCAAATGCCAAGTTGACCAAATTTAATATTCCATAAGATGATATAGGGTTTCCATGTTAAAACATTGTATATTTGTGATGGTATGAAAAGCAGTGTATGGATTAAGGCCACTAGAACTGGATCGTCACGTAACACAGGGCCAATTCCATAAACATAGCTGCCTCAGTGACTAGCGATTAGTATAGACTAATAAGTCTTACTTTTAAGATCTACCTTTTTATGTGACCTACTTAGTGAAGTTATGAACAATCTTGAAAGGAAAAAATTGATGACTTTTATGCTGCTGGAGAAATAGTGGAATTGCTTTCTCCCAAAATCTTATTCGCAACTAACAATTGTTGTGAATATATGACCTTGGTGTGAACCAGCCCTTACATCCAGCATCATGCCCAAAGCCCTTAAATGATGTTTACAAAATCCAATTCCATTCAAGTAATAACAGGGTTAAAAGTGGTGTTAATCATTATTTGAAGCATGTATCATATAGCACAACATGAACAATAATATGAAACTGCGCTACAATGCTGGTAGTAAAAGTCTACATTAGTTACATGTGAATCTAGCCATTATCCCTGACTAAATCCAACCCAATCAGCTTCATCTGCACAGACTCGTGGAATGTGCTGCAAACTTTAAGATGTCAGAGCCTTACAGTGCAGAAGCTGAGGAGACCAGGTGAAGAGGAGTTCACGTGTGTGTGTGTACACGCAAGGCCTTCAGGGCACAGACAAGTGAACGTTTAATCTACAGTGAAATTCTGAACTATGTCCTGTTGCCTCTGGATCAACTCTTTGCAGATTGCGCTTTATGAAAACTTGGTATGAGGAATATGATTTACTCAAACAAATGTTTTGTACCTCCCGAAGAATCCTTCCTATTCTGTAGAAATATTGAATCTGATTTATAATGAGAGTTATGATGTACCTCTTGTTGGTGGGTGTGATCCGGCCCCCCTTGCGGTCCGGGCTGGATGGGGACTCTGGAGAATACGGGCCGGGGGACAGAGATGCTGGGCTGGAGATGGTGTATTCTTTGTAGTTCTGGTTCTCATCTCGACTCACTTGCACGGCCTCCTGCATAACCAGCATGAAAAACCACAGGTATTTATATATGCCTGGATCAAAAATTCAGGCAACATCACATTTATTTTGCATTCATGCAGTTGGCAGATGCCTTTAGTCAAATTGATTTACAGTGCATTTAATCTGTGTTCCCAATGAATCAAGCCCAAGACCTTGGCACTGTTAACGCTGCTCTTCCATCTGAGTGACGGGAACACTCTTGATAAAACTTGGCAGCGCAGCTTCCGTCTTTTCTTTTGCGACATACATCTTAAACAACATCAAGTGCACAGTACTAAAAGACAGCCAAAGTATTTCTTTTTGGTCAAATTCTCACATGGTCGAACAGAAGGATTAGAAGACCTTTGGGGTTCACAGTCCTTCAGAATCAGGATATCCATTACAACAAAGATCCGTCAGCAGCCCCATGTGCACGTAAAATGCAGGAACTTTGTGTGATTTATAACAATCCTGAGTTCCTTTCACATGTCACGGTTACAGTCAGAAATGAAAAAGATGATAATGTAAACTTCAATGTCTTGTTTCAGCCCAATCTGACAAACAGTAAATCTCTGACAAATGGTAAGATAAGACGGGGGTTAATCTTTTTATAATAGAAACCAGACATGCACGGGTAAATTTGAGAACATTAACTCTCGGGTCAGAAGTTTGGGTGAGTACAGTAGCTGCAGCCATGAAGCACCATCATATTCTAATTGAAACCTTGATATGCAAAAATAACGTAATCTATTGCTCTACAATTGTGACCCTGGATCACAAAACCAGCCTTAAGTAGCATGGGAACATTTTTTGTAAAAGCAAAAATACATTGTATGGGTCAAAAATTTTCTTTTATTCCCCAAATCATAAGGGTATTGAGTAAAGATCATGTTCCATGAAGATATTTTGAAAATCTCCTCCCCTAAATATATAAAAACGTTATTTTTGTGAGTGGATGGCCTGCTGCAGCGCCTCTGATGGACAACTTTAAAGGTGATTTCTCAATGTTTAGATTTTTTTGAACCCTCAGATCCAGAGTAAGAAACATCTGTATCGCCAACATATATTGTCCTATCCTTCACAACTTAAATATCAATAGAAAGTTTAATTTTTCAGCTTTCAAATGTAGTCAAAGTCTAAAAAAATTAGACTGGTTTTGTTGTCCAGGGACAAAATTCTAAAAACAGTTTTGTGAAAAGTCTGCTTGTTTTTTATTTTTTTTAAATAACTTCATGAATCTGAGAGGATAGTATTAAAATGAATCACGCAACGCAACTTACTAAGGTTTGCGCTCATCATTGTACTGGTATTTAGTAGTCAAAAACGTCTTATTTTTTTATTTAACAGTCAAAAAATAAATAAAACCTGGTGTTAATTTGCACTGCTCTTTGTAGATAGCATTGGTCATTATGGGAATGAGATATTGTCCTTGTTTTTCTGAATGTGCGCCTTGTTGGTAAATCACCAACTTCAAATTTTCAATCCTATCTGCACTTTTTTTAATTGCGATCTAGCGCTATTTTGCCCTGTTCAGTGAATCTGGCCCCAAGAATACATTTACACGGCAATAACCCTGTACAAATCGGATTCCAGATTTTGACATGCTAAATAAACCGCATCGTTCCATTTGGATTTTCCAAACATCTGAAGAGTTAATTGTTGCAGGTTTTAAGGAACACTGACCTGGAAGCGGCCCACCAGTTGCTCTGTAGAGGTGATTCCATTAGTCTCACCGGGAGGAGGTGAAGCAGGCCTGTGTGGAGAACAGTAAACATGAGCACTTATACCTTTTCTTCACTTTCTTGTGGTTGAACACACTGAATGGTTCCTGGTTTTGAATGTGGCTTACTGGGTTACCTGTACACATTTCAGCAAGAGAGCTGTTGTACAGAATATAAGCATGGCTTTACTGGCAGAAACACAGAGTTGTGTTGACATTCAATGCAACAGTGTGATATTGTTTTATACGGGTATATAAACAATCTAATATCAAATCACTAGCATCAGAACTCAGTCAGTACAGCAAGATATTTGGTTTATTTTTCTAGACTGACAGCCTGGACTGCTGCTTAATAGACAACAAATATGAACACTTTTGAAATGCTGCCCAACCAATCAAATTACAGAAGTGAAACTAACTGCTATAACCATGGGCGCCGTAAAGGGGTGGAAGGTTAGGACGATTCTAAGGGCCCAGGCTGATTTTGGGGCCCAGAAGAGCAGACCCCCTTTTCATTTTCCTATTTCTTTTCTCTTTTTTATACATACATTTAAATGTACTAGGGTCCCTAGTGCTGCTACGATCGATGATGTCAAAGTGGACGTTCTTAATATACATTTTTACATTTTAGGCATTTGGCAGACGCTTTTATCCAAAGCAACTTATTACAGGGACAATCCCCCTGGAGCAACGTGGAGTAAAGTGTCTTGCTCAAGGATACACTGGTGGTGGCTGCTGGGATCGAACCAGCAACCTTTTTGATTTACCAGTTCAGTGGTTTAACCTACTAGACCACCATCTCCATGCTCCCATACCACTTTATCCTTTCCTGATCCGATTCCGATACCAGAATTCAGAGTATCGCCCGATACCGATTCAAATCCAATACTAGCACTGTTTTTCCTGATCAGTTGTAGAATTTCTTGTCTTTTATTGTCAGAGGTGGATAGTACCTACATATAAGTATTTTTACTTTAAGGTACTTTTTCAAATATCTGCACTTTACAAGCACTACTACTTTTAAAAGTAGAAAGGTACTGGGTTTTTAATGTACTTAAGTACTGTATTAAGGTACAATATGTGTATACATTTATTTATGAAATCTACAGGAGAAACAAGCAGACATAGGCTATGTGTATAATTTTGTAGTGAGGTACTTTTTTTTCCAGAGTTAAACAGAAAAATTGATAGAAGTAAGAAGTAGAAGTAAAACTATTCTACTATCCATCTCTGTTTATTGCACAAAACTATCACATTATAAAAAGTACAGAGAGGCACAAAGTGCTCATGCGCATCCTGGTCACAGAATGATACGCTTAAAGCATGTGCTTCTATGTTTATTACAGTCATGCGCATCACAGACGCAGAGTGATGCACTTATGCCAGGGGATCACCAAAAGATTTTAACTGTAAGAGACCACAAACATGAGAACAAAAAATCCTAGGTTTAAGCGTTTTGCGCCAATAATGTGTGGTGCGCTGTGATTTGACGATGAAAGCACCACACACAAACAAATGACTGAGTCCTGATTGTGAACACAGGAAGTCTTGCAATTTCTCTCGAGTCGAGAAGTTTTATTATTATTTCACTTTGTTTATTATAATATGTGTGCAATATAAACAAATGTGTACATATAACCTTTCATGCGATTTTAAATACATTTTAAAATATTATTTATCGTTGAGAAATTGCTCAAGCAGCGTCCTCTGAAGCATTTAAAGTGGCACAGCACTAGATAAAATGTTATATAATATCAATTTGCTGGCTGGCCATCTGCTAAAACATTAAAAACAATTATATCAGTGCTCCAGACTGCGACCGAAACACATGTTGTGACCAGTTTTTTCACAAGTACTTGCACATGTAGGACCTGCAAATTTGGAATTTCTTCCGGTTGTTATTTCATTTGGAAAGACGAGTAGATTGTGAGCCCACCAGTGTAGGCTGTGTGTGTATGATAAGTGAACTGCCCGGGTCACAGTCATCATTAACAAGTTTACACACAACGTGAGCGCATTACTACGATTCACTGTTTGCGTTCACTTTCTACGTTCGTCTCCGTCTCACGGACAAATGCGTTCAAATGCAGCTTCCAAATCATACTTAACTGTGGATAAGCATGAATGGACGAGCTTGACACATGCGCAGAATTTCATACTATGGACGTACACCAACGGGATGTGCGGATGACCGCAGACCCCCTGATGACAAAAATTGCATGCCGGCCCAACATCGTGATGGCTTTCAGCCATTGGCGATGGAGGATGTCATCGTCTATCGGCCCAACATAGTTACGAATTACCTTTTTAATAAACCTCAACTATGCGACTATGTTAACATTTCAACTATAAGATGTAGCTTGCAAGTGTCAGCCTGCCTGTATATGTTCTGCTTTACTGTATGTTCGGCTATGACATTGCAGTTATTTTGCTTTAATTGTGACAAAACTGAGTTAGAAGGATAGCTCAACCCCCAAGATAACATCAGTCATCGTTTATTCATCATCATGTGGTTCAAAACCCGTTCACAAAGATATTTTCAGAAATGTCTCTGTGGTTTTGTTTCCATAAAATGGAAGTCAATGAAGTCAATGATGTTTGGTTACATATTTTCTTTCATGTTCTGCAGAAGTTATTTTGGTAACTCTATAACAAGCTATACATTTTAAGATAACTGTCAAAATTCCTTACTCTTAAGAAACATTGGGTGATGTGAGAGATTACATGCATTTTTTGAAAGGTGTTTTATCAGAGCGTGACAATGAGACACATGTGCTGTAGCATTATGGCCATAGTTTCATCTTTTTGAGATAAAATCATTACACAAGCGGAAAAAGACAGAGGGAAAGCAAAAGAGCGAAAAAATAAAAACCACATGAGACCAACATCAAAGGTTCACCAGCTGGAGAAATCTGTCAGGGGTCATTCATAACTCAAAGCCAACAGATACAACTCATTTGAGACAACGGAGGCGCTTTTAAGACCCCCTGACCAATCAAAAGATTACATTATTCCTTATACTAAGTATACCATAATTAACATAATACAATGATCAATAAATGTGTCGTCACAAAACAAAAACTGTATAATCATAGAGGTAACACTGAATAGCATTTGAAGTAACTTGGGTAACTTTATGCATCACTAGCATGAACACACTGGTTTCAGTGATGATAAACTGGCAGACTGCCACAGGTCTGTGTCATAGAGGAAACCTTTGTGAAATTTCAGAAACAGCTTAAGGAAATTCTCATTCACTGCAACGATTCAACGATTACAGGATGAAAAACTGAAAAGTTTTTACAGGTTGAAGTTGTGCAGTAAATCTACTTTTTGCTGCAGACATGATTATAACACAGCACAAACATACAGCATTGAGGCCGCCATTATTGTTTTGGGAATACAGACTGAACATAATACCCATGCGTATGACATCATCGTTTTTGCAAAACGGCACCCTCAAAGTTTATGCAAAGACGATAACGCCGTCGTTTTCAAAAACTTGCACTTTGAGACCTGTCTAAAAGTTTGCTTTTTCAGTCCCTCAAAATGCCATTGTTGTATAAACGAACACCCAAAAGAAATAAGACGTTTTCCATTTGAGTTGAAAACGGTCTTGTGTAAACGGCCTCGGAGTTACAGACTTTTTTATGTTAATGCAGACAAGTATACGTGTAGATCAGATTGTCCTAAAACAAATGAGGGGGGGCAGGTAGAGACTCACATAAATCTTTTGACTAATGTGACCTCCGTTTCAGCTAAAAGAGGGCAGACACACACCCTTTTCCTCCAATACTGTGGGCTACAGGAGGTATACACACACAAATAGAGAGTGCCATTGTTGGCCCAGTGTTGTTTCTGGCCTGGTTAGAGACATGAGGTCAGAAAGGAAAAATGTACTAAAGGACACAAGGCCACAAAACCAATGTGTGTGCGCTCTTTCATTGTGTGCGTGTGTTACCTTTCCACTAGGAGGTTCAGCTGTGTCGTGCAGCTCTTGATTTTGTTTTGTGCTTCTACATTCAGCATATCGCTGGTGTCCTGCCCATTAATCTCCATGATGATGTCACCAGGCTGAAGACAGGCCGTCTCTGCCTTACTGCCAGTGTTCACCTTAAACACACCAAATAAAATCAAACAGTTATAAAACTCGGACAGCTTAATAGCAGTTTAAAGTCAAGTATGAAGGCCCGGTGAGACTGATGACGACTATAAAGATATTCTGAACACACACAAACTTTGGTCAAAATATTACAGTCATCGAGTAGTATAGCTGTTTGAGCAAAAACAACGTCTGCCGAGTCATATCTCTCAAAGTCACATGAAAAGAATGATATTTTCTTGAAAAGAAATCACTTTTTAAAGAATACAATAAACGGCTAGTTGGGACAACAATGAACTTTTCCTGACATCAAGAATTTCATACATTTAGTATTTTAAAATACATTTTATTTAGGTTAAGTGTGTGTCATGTATCTGCGCGATATATGTAACATTACAATTTGCACATAACAGGAGGGTTAATCGATGTTATTCTGAATCATGTGTAGTACAGTATGTACATGTTTGCATGTCAATCGTAAAACTGTTCATAGCACAAAAGGCTAAGCAGGAATGGTGATGCTGGTGGTTTATTTGCACACTACTTCACATGATTATACACACTATTGGTGTTTCTAAATTGGAAAAACACTGACTGTTCAAACAGAAAGTAAAGACTTAAGCAAAGGACTTGAATATCCTAAAGAATGGAGTGTAACAAGAAGCCAAATATGTACAAAAGAACATTTGAGAACTGATTAGATGAGAGCTGCTCTTATCGGCCTTACAGACAAATAAGGGCTCAACCCACACCACGCACCAACTTAAAACATCCCAATGACATGGCAGGGCACTGAAGCGGCCAGGCGGGTTTTGTTATCGTTGTTTGCTGAAAGAAGAGGGGCAGAGGTGCCTTGTCCATGGCCCTGCTTGAGTACCAATTAACTGTTGCTAGAGAGATGCACAATAGAGCGTGTCTCGGCCGATCACTGAATGCCTCGCTTGACAGGAACCATGAATATCCTCTCCCATGTGTAGAGATGAACTAGGAAACAGTGCAGTAATATGTAAATTTATAATAAGAACTGTGGGGCAGACCGCAGGGTGACGTTATGATAAAGTTATGTCTTTATCAGAGTCAGGAAGGATAAGTTTGGATAACAGCAGCAGAGGACGTGTGCATATTTCAACCTCCTGCCACTTCAGTCTCACCATGAGGCCCTTTGTAGCCCTCTTGAAAACAAACCATGCCGTTCACTTAAACCTCTTTAAATACTAAAGGTCTTCTTTAGTGCAAGAAGACCATCAAATTCTCGTTTCTCCACCTTGGCTGTCGAGGGTACAGCTTTAGAAGATTAGGATCAAATGGGGAACAGTTCATCCCAAAACGTCAAATTCACCCTCATTTTGTTTAAAATGTATGAAAGATAAAAGTAGACTTTTTGAGACATCACACAGCTCTTGCCATACATTGGTGACCAGGAAATGCCAAACGAAATTGCCAATAGATAGAAAATTAAAGAACAGGGTGTGCATTGTGGAGCTTCCCACCTCATTGGTTCTCGTGGTCACATAACAATAACTGAGATTCAAAACTTGAGATTAGTAGCACTGTGAAGCAGTGAAGTTCTGACCACTGGAATCTCATTGGTTCTTGTGTAAATTATGGTAAAATGTCATTCTAGGTTGAACTGTTCCTTTAAATGTTAAAAAACTATTATACTAAACACACGAATATGGATTATATGTGATCAGGATCAGTAAGGAAAGAATCCATTAGTTGTTTTTAATAAAAAACAAATTTAGTGAAGTCTTTCTGGATATTGACATGGAATACATTTTTAATGGAAAGAACTTTGTTTTTGGTTGAGACAGACTGGTTTAGTTAAGAAACTAAACCAAAAGCACAGGAAAAACTAAAAATTGGTTCCAGACTAGGTGGCAGAAGAACAATAACTTCAATTTTGAGACAGAATTTTAGTAGTAATATTTAGTAACAATAGTTGATCAAAACAGTGTTGAAATCTTGCTCTGAAAGTTCACTGGTCCACCTTAGAGCTCCACACTCTTAAACGAGCCATTCTTTTGCAGTTTTTGAGGCTTTGATTATGTTTTTGGAGTGTTTAACAATGGACGTTCATGTTTCTAATTTAAAAAAATAAATTTGTTCTCCGCTGTCCCTCTTCTAACAAAACAACTGGATTTCTTCCGGTCTACATAAAATCTGTCCTTCTGAAACGCTCTGATTGGTAAAGCTGACCAGGTCTGTCGTGATTGGCTCCCTGCTTAGAATGTCTCGGAGCCATTGATGGAGAGAGTTGCGCCTTTCTGCCATATTGGACCCGGGTTGGATAAAAAAACAAGAAGAATGACCGGGAGACATTTGCAAGCAGGACTTGAAAGGACGTTTCATAGAAGTGTTTTAGAGGTTTGCGCAAACACACAAACACACAATTTCTGTGTTTTACACAGAACAGCTTTCACAGCCGATGTTAATGTCATGAAAGGTGTTATTTGACATTTGGTCATCTTAGAATGTGTGTAGCTGAATTCTTATTAGCAGCTGTAGGACTGTGATGAAAGTGAAAGTAGTTTAGCGCATAGCTCGGTCAAATGTTTACAATCTCTGATAACCAAACACTACTCCTGCGGCCCTTCTCTAAGGAAAGCATCGCCCCTTTTTTGCCGTGTTCCTTTGGGCGGAGGTTATTAAAAGCACTCAGAATATTGACATCATGTACCCAGGAAGTAGAGGGATGTAGTACGTTTCCAGCCGTTCTCTGTAGTCCTTGAAAAGCGAATTCTTTTAAAGACAATATCTCGCTTGGCACTGAACTTTGAGCTTTATTATTTTGCAGGTATTGTTTATGCTCTAACAGCAACATTACACACTAACCAAAGGTTGAAAAATGGGATTGCTGGGAATGGGACCTTTAAAAATAAGGATGCTTAAAAGGATCTTAACAGCGATGCGATACAAAAATCATTTTTGGTTCCACAAAGAACCATTCAGCCAACGGTTCCTTGAAGAACCCTCTCATTCCTACCTTTTTATAATCTGAAGAACCTTTTTTCACCCCAAAGAACCTTTTGTGAAACAGAAAGGTTCCTCAGATGTTAAAGGTTCTTTATGGAACCAAAATGTTCTTCTATGGCATTTCACAGACATTCATGCTAAAGCGGCCCTGCAACGATGTGTCATGCATTCTGACTTCTTTATAATGTTAAACATGCTGTCTTCTCATGCTTAACATGGTCAACTTGTCAAAAAACGAGTTGGGCGTACTACGTAGTATTTCTGTGCTCAATACACTCCCCCAGCAATCGTACAGGTTTCGTAAAGTTTTTTTTTAAATATATAAAACTGTTTTGTAACAACTTTTCTTAGTCCCTTATTGGACAATTCTCCCGGAAAAGCATGTGGCACAGCCACACGGGCACAGGAGAGCAGGATAAGGAGCATGTGCAGACGTCACTTTCACTTGTGTGCAGGAGAGAGAGAGCATACGTTCGTGAAGTTCAGGTGTTTGTTTGTTCACTGCATTTGGTGATGAATGTTATATAAACTGTGGATATAACGCTGGATTTGGAGATCGATTGAAACTGATATATGGAGCCGTCCCAGCGCTAAAAGATGCCGGACATGAACCAGATGCGGTGAGTTAAACTGATGTCTGTGTTTTGTTGACAACGTGCTTTGGTTAAACCTACCCCTCACCCCGCACGCGACGTATGATTTCGGAAACAATCGTAAAGCTGTTTTTATCTTTTAGAAATGTGATCAAACCAAATACTCTTCGAAGATATGAAGTATGCAATACTACTCTATAGGTACTCAAGATTAATATGAGATTGGCAGAAACCCTGTGTGTTACGCCCGCTTTAAATAATGTAATGAGACAATGATTCAGTACATGAATATTCATTTTGCTTTCTTTAATCTCGGTCTCTGTCTTTGTACAATGTCTCTTTATAAAAGTGTCATGGGTAACCTATTTTAGCACTGGTCAGTTTTTACCACAGTTTTGAAAAATGCAAAAAAGATGGTGTGGAAAGCTGCAGAGTGGATCTTGAGGAGAGGACACAACACCAGTCTGTGCTCTACATTTACTTCACTTGGACATTTGTCACATTGAATTAAAATACTGTAAAATATAAAAAAAAAAGATCACAATATCAGGTTGCCTATGGAATCCCCTTTCATTTACAATATCTTGGAACTTCCTTTGCATTTCCAAATTAAAGAGGGTATGGACTGACGTCACTTTCCCACGACACGCTCCCCTGGGTGGCAAAATACCGAGCTGAATTGCTGAGGAGAATTGAAGAAACAAAGAATGTTTTGCCAGCCACGGGGGCACGATTCTGGGTGCTCAAGTTGTCTTCACGTGGTAAAGTGACGACACTTCCATATATTCTATTGTTTTAAGTAGCAAACAAAAAGTGAGATGTCTGGGCATGTGTCTTTGTTGTTTTTTGGCAAATGAAAAAAAACATGTTCAGGACAGGTGCTATGGCTCAAAGGGATAAGGAATTACCTTGGAAACAGTAAAGGCCTTTTTAAAGTCACGTCCTCCAGATATTCTGAATCCCCAGGGAGACGGGCCAATCAGGTTCACTTTAAACGGCATCATGTGACCACGGACTGCTGCTCAGGGCTTTTGAGAGTGCTGTGGATGAAGAAACAGCACAGGTTGAAAACAGATGGATGACAGCAGGAGAGAGAGAGTGAGAGAGATCTGGTCAGGTTTAATTTGGCATTGACCTGACACGCCACAGATCTACTTCATAGTTTCCACTTCTATGAACTACTGGCTGCTGTTGAAAGGTAAACTGCCTTCACCTGTTCTTCAGAACATCTTTCATCCTATTCCACATGACTGCGGCTCAAATCCAGACAGACACACACACACAGCAACAAGCAGATATCACAGAAAGGTGCAACATGACTGACAATCGAGAAGTAAGTTGGTTACTTACAAGTGTTAATCCAAAAATGTCATGAATGAATCACTTCCACCCAGGACACTTTCTTTTCTGTTTTTTGATGTGGAAAATAGACTGACATTAGATTCACTGTTGTTGATACAGCCACGATAGTGAAGAATAGTTGCTATTGTGTAATTGACTGATCCAGTGATTTTTAAAAGGAACCTTGGGTATAGAGATATGTATGGCTTAATAACTTAACAATGGCATTGACTTTATAAACAGGAAATTAAATAACAGTGTAGCTGTCACAGTATTCATACACTTTGAAAAAAAATTACTATGAGGCCTTTTTGCGTCAAAATCCGTGACGTGAAATAGTTGCGACCTAAACCGTTCTCTTAACGCAACAGCGAAGCGCACACGTTTCCCATATATAAAAGTAAAATATTAGACGTGAAAGATAAGATCAGATATATAAATACACAGGGACAGTAGGTGGCGGTATGTCCTATTGGCACGAGCCAGCCAGCCTGTTTGCCATAAACGAAGAATGTGTTCAGTAAGCGTCTGTTCAAGGTAAACATGCATTAATTTATAGCTTTAAACTACCGTCTTTAAGACAGTTAAGACTATTTAAGACATCATCATCCACCATTACCATATACTTTATACATTATGAGAATATACTGATAAACATAATAATAAGATGCTTGCGGTTTGATATTTATTCTGTATTAGAGCACACGTGAATATTAGCCCTAGTCAGCTAATGACAGAGAAAAAAGACAACAGGCTACTGATGTTGGCAATTCAACATGAAAAGTCAAAATCGGGATAAAATGCATTTTGTATTGCTTTAAAACATGTGTCTATGTTAAATTGGCAATGATTTTGGTTATTAATATGCAATTTTGTAGCGTTTCTGATCAACAATATTAAAGTGTATGAAAATACTACATATAGCATCATTATTTTCTTTCTTTATTATTTTAACATTATTTATATATATTTTGTATCCTACAGTACCCTATATTTACTGAAGAACTGATTAATGTGTCTGTGTTCAGTTTGGCTGCCTGTGCTTGCAACCATTTTATGTCATTAAAAAATAGAATGGTCGCCTCCTTAGGTTAAAATGAGAATTACATTTAGGTTTTTTTTAAGAAAGGAAAATATTTGATGTGCTCTTAACGACAAATGCTAGTAGTGTAAGGCTATTGCAATGTATTAAGCCATACATCTCTCTATACCCTGAGTCCCCTTTACAGAACTGAATTGAATCAGTTTGTTAAAGGCCTTGTGGGAATTATAAATAGTATTGATTATTAAACCAAACCCAAACTAAACCTTTAATATTTAATATAGCACTTTGTGTATAACTGCTTTAAAATTAGGGCTGAGACGATTCCTTGAGTAACTTGAGTAATTAGGAAAAAAACTAAAATCATCAAAGATTTGTTTAATCCATTAAACTACAGTAAACACAGAGCACTGAGCTTCCGCACAGACCTTTATTACTAAGGTACATGCGGCTTGATTCTGGAAATATTATTTAAACACCGAAGACACTGCAGCATAAATTACAAAAAAATATACAGAGAGTAGAAGTTTTCATTAATGCTCCGAGAACCGCGAGACTGCGACAAACACTGTGTGTGTATTAGCATGGTGAGAGAGCATTGTGTTTGGTACTTTCCTCATCTTTTAACCAAACTTTTAGGATTTTACATTTGTGTGAAGTTGTTAGTCGTTGTGCTTGTTTTTTCTGTGTGACGTTAATCAATGGCACACTGCTAATTTACTTACTTTTAGTCTATTTTGCGAGTAAAACTCATTTTCCAGCTTTATTGAGTCCATATAACCAGATGCAGACTAACATCTACCATCTGGCTGCTCTGCATGTCTGAGTGAATGAACTGCACAGTTTAACATGTTACAGCACACGCGTGATCCACATGGATCTGTCTGCGTCTGCGCTGTGTGAGGACAGGAACACATGAACTTTATCTCCAGAATTGCTCTTGGAGTTTATGTCTTGTCTTTATGCATCATGCATAAGCTGAAGTTAGTTGTTTAACCATTGAAATGATTCTTTCTATTTTTATTTATTTTTCTTATTTATTCATTTGTATTATACTGCATTTTGAATGAAATATAGTAATGGAATATACTAAATGGGTTTAGTTTTCACAGATATTAATGAAGCAATTTCAGCAATAATAATGTAAATTTTTCTTAAAACGAAACAAATTAGTTGTCCATTTTAAGAGACCCATCTTATTTCCTCGTGTAGATTTAGTATTGCTCTTTATTAAAGAAAAAGTACTTATTCAAATACTCCATTAATCGATGGAATAATCATTAGAGTACTCGATTAAAAGGATAATCGATAGCTACAGCCTTATTTTAAATAGTTTATGAAGCAAAACATGTGCAAAGTAGCTTCCCTGTAGCTCAATGGTAAGAGGTCGTGGGTTCGATCCCAGGGGATTGCACATACTTAGAAATAGGGCTGCAGCTAACGATTATTTTAATAATCGATTAATCTATAAATTATTTTTTTCGATTAATCGATGAATCGGATAAAAACATAAACCAAGAAAAGCATTCATTTCCAACCCTTTATTCAAAATCAGAACTAAAATCTTTAGAAACTGCACAAACTTGTTGCTCCTTGAACTATCCTGAGCTGTTATAATAATAATAAAATATAAATGGACTAACACAAAAAAAACATGTATGCTTTACATCTGCCAAATATATAGACTTTTTTTAAATAAAGTGCCACCTGAGCTGCCAGAACAATAAATAATTTATAAAAAATAAAGAACAATACAAATCAGAAAATTTGACAGGATTTGTTTGAATGTCAGAACTTGTTATCTACTCTACACTGCAGACAGACACTCGCAGACGCACACACTTTTGCAGATGCACACACTCACAAACTCTCACACTGACACACACACACACACACACTCTCTCTCTCAAATTCACTTGAAGCTTATTCATTAAATTGTTACCATTATTGTTGTAAGTGCAAGCTTCATTTATACGCCACATTTAAAAGCAGCTTAAGATGACCGAGTGCTATAAAAGAACTTTAAAATTAAATTAAAAAGTACAACACACAAAGCACAGAATATACACTGCATTTCTAACTTAGTAATTTTGTCCTGTTGTCAGTCCAAATATAAAAAAAATCGTAAATCAAGATACATTTACTAGACACATGAAATAGCATAAGAAATGATGTCTTGTTTTCTGAAAAAAGACCTCAAAATGAACTGATTGTTTGCTTAAAACAAGCAATAGTATCTGCCAATGGGGTACGAAAAATAATCTTAATGAGATATAATTTCAAACAGAAGTTTTAAGCATCAATTAATTTTTCATGCCATTTTTCTTGTCTAGTAATCTTGATTTTTTTTAGATACTTGGACTGGAAACGAGAAATAAATTACTAAGTAAGAAAAGCTTTTTTTGCAGTGTAGCTATACATGACAACAGATTGATAAATGAATTGTTCAAAAAAGGCGAGTGAATAAAAACGTGTCTTTAGTCTTGCAATGCAAAGTGCAAAGTACCTATACCACCCGTGCTTTATTCTGTTATTAACGAGCTAACGCTAACTTGTCATGCTAGTCAAGCTGGATAACGAGTAAACATCCGCACCAGAGACATTACGTTCTTCACTTCAAAACGGAACATAAGTATGATTCCGTAATGATTTAACCTGCTGTTGAACTCCCTTCCTCCTCATCAAAGACTACCAGATGTTTGCGTTCAGGTGCTGGATCATAGTTGCTCCCGCCATGTCGCTTTAGCATATTTAGCAGTTAACACATTTTTTCTGTTTATTTAGTGTGAAATGCTCCCACACATTGGATGACTTTGGTCGCGCGGATTTCTCTGCATCCGTCATGTATCTTTCCTCCGCTATTTTATTTTTGCTCCGCCCTGTCTATGAGGCGCCGAACTCTGCTAGCCTCAGTGCGCGAGAGAGACCGAGTGTGTTCGCTCCGCTCCGCGCTCAAATAAAGTTTTTTTTATAATCAAACGTCTCCGTGTCGCGCGACACAACGAATCGATAATGAAATTCGTTGACAACTCTTTTAGTAATCGATTTTTATCGATTAAATCGATTCGTTGTTGCAGCCCTACTTAGAAACAAATGTATAGGACAATGGAATGTATGTCTCTTTGGATAAAAGCGTCTGCCAAATGCATAAATGTAAATGAATCAACGTCATCCATTTCAACTGTGTATTTTCCAGTTTTTTCAAAATATTTACTTAAAAAACTGCAAACATACCCAGTCAACCAACAACAATTTCCTTCAAAGAAAAAGGAGACGATTTCACTTGAGCGCTGAGATCTGCATCACATCAGTGAAATCTGGGACACAAATGTTCTTTTATTGCAACAACCATTACAGAAAAATATGGAAGAAATTAGGTTGCTTTCGTATCATGCTATGGATCTTCAAACCGATGGGTGTTTTGCTATATTAAGAAAGGGGCCTGAAGCAGCCGTGCACAAGAGTAACATTTTGCACATTTCATCTAGACTGGTGTGGATTACCTACTTCCCTTGACAGGCAAAACATGCCGGAACTAGAGTTTGCAGTCACATTCATGTGACATACTGTATGAGACTATCTATCCATCCATCCATCCATCGTCATGGGATCTATACCACCCATCCCGTTATTGCTAACAGGATGAAAAAAGCTCTAGAGTTAAATCAGACTTTACTGACACCCTTGATATAATGATGTAAATAAAGCTGGAATTTAAGGCATTTGGCAGTGTAAACATGGTGGCGTCATGTCACGGACGGTCTTTCACAATGTCCTCCTGCATTTAATATCAACAGAAGACAGTCTGTGAACCCACAGTGTCAGACACACAGTGTACCCTACTCTTCATGAACCAGTTTAGAATTCTGGATGTGGGAGCATTCTTGGACCGCTTGCTCTGGTGTTAACACCAATCTACCCCATCATTAGCTTTCCAGGCAATTAGCAGCCTTAACAATCCCTCTGTTCGGGAGGATCTTTCTTAATGACTGCGGTCTTCAGAGACTCTGTCTGCTCGGTGGTGTTGTTGAGATTTATGTAATCACGGCGAAGGAGGCAGACACATTTCTCCTCCCTTCAAAACCTAGATTAGTCCAGTATGCGAGTCAGGACTCTCCACCGCTCTCATTACCATTAACAACAGAAGAGCAATTACTAGGATAGCATAGAGTCAATGCTCTTCATCTTCACTGTAGTAAAGTAATGTTAATGCCTAAAACCCAAATTGGCTGTACTGAATTCACAGTAAACCATAGCTTCCCCACGCTTAAATGGCTTTCATTTTCATGTTTCAAAACAAACACGTTAGGAATGTCAAATGATTTATCGGGATTAATTGCATCCAGAATAAAAGTTTGTATTTACACAATATAGCCTATGTCTGTGTACTGTGCATATTCATTTGTATTCATAAACACAAACACATACATACATATATTTAAGAAAAATAAGCAAAGTAATAAATGTTTATATATAATTTACATTATTGGTAATAAATATATAAATAAATACATCTAAATAATTCCTGTGTATGCGTTTATAAATACAAAATGTATATACTCCGTACAGACATATATTATGTAAACAAACTTTTATTCCAGATGTGATTAACCGATGTGATTCTAGATATTTGACATCCCGAAAACATCTAGTAAGAAAAATAGTATGGTATGAACAAAAAACATTAATCTAATAACACAAAAAATATTCATAAGTGGTACAGTAATATTGATGCAACACGGTCACAGGTATGTTTCGGCTTCAGACGTGGCCAGAACATTTCCAAATAATGTAATTAATTGCTGAGATATGCAAGGGTCAATTACATTGTGCCATTCTTTAAAAAAATCTGACGAAATGTATTTATTTTTGTATAGCGCCTTTCCACAAGCTCATGGTCGCTTTACAATGAGCCGTTTCAAGCAAAAATACATATTCAAACAAACATACAAATATACAGGACAAGTATGGGATTACTTTTGCGTCAATAAAACTGACACAAATGTACAATGAGAAAGAAAAAAAACTATTTGATAATGAAAAAAATAATCTCCATTGCAAGAATGCGACATGATTTTCAAATAAAATAAAGTGATATAAACAATAGTTTTGAATTCGCTGCTAGATTTTTCATTTGCACTTTCTGAGTTTTCGTTTACGCTTCTCATGTTTATGTTTGCCTTTCTGGCACAAATCTCACGTGTAGACGGAATTTATGGCCACTTTACGCGGATTGACTAGTGATTGCTCTCTAATCCGTTGCACTGTCTTCAGTATCGACTTCCTGGTCAGGGAGCTGTCAATCCAAATCTCACTAACCAATGTAAAGTAAAGTGTAAAGTGGCCAAAAATCCTGCCCACATGTGAGATTTGTGAAAAAACGAAACCTTGAAGCGTAAACGAAAACTCGAAAAGCGCAAATGAAAAATCTAGCAGCGAATTCAAAACTAAAATTTCCAAAAACGATACTTGGAAAATTGTTAAGAAAAATAGCAGTTTATTTGAAAATCATGTCACATTCTTGCAATTGAGTTTATTGTTTTCATTAGCAAAGAGTGTTTTTTCTTTTTCATTGTCAATTTTTGTTATTGACACAAAAGTAATCCCATAACAAGATGCAAGATTACTTATAATTAGGGGTGTAACGGTTTGTGTATTTGTACCGAACCGTCACAGGCATCATTCCAAATGTAGTCATCATTCCTATGTGCTACTCCTTTCGAAGGGCAGAGCCCTCAGAGTTTAGAGTTTGGAGAGAGGAAGGCTTTGCGTGTCATTATGTAGACTTTTGGAATGTACTTGGCAAAGGAAGCAACGTAATTTCCTCATTATCTTCAGCTGGCATGTTCCTATGACAATGCAACATTTTGATCGTCCGCAGGTGTCGCCGTTTTAATTGCATAACTTCGGGCATATTGCAAGTTAGAGACCCCAGAGAGTAAATGTACAGAAAAATAGCATAGGAAATATATGTTCTTCAAAAGATATACTCATAAATACGCTAATTAGGCTTCTGGGGATGTTATTTGAGAGAATTTTCTTTTCCGCATCTGAAAACCGCCAAAACCGGAAGTGACGTAACGATTGGGAGGGCAGTCGATGTAGACATTGGAAAACAATGGATCGCGATGACATTGAGAGTTCAGAGAATATTATAAAAGTTTATTCACATTCGCATGACGGACCACTGCCATACAATTATGAGCCTGATATGCGGACAAGAGAACAGGGACAACAGTTTGTGCAACCTCTACAAATACAATCATTTACCATGACGATGAAAAACTTAAATAAATAACTAGTTAAAACGGTCTCACTCACGACCGCTCCTACTGTATACCAAGATACTCTGCAGTGATCAAAGACAAAGCGCCACACACTTCTCCCTCACGTGACGTCAAATGACGCGATGTTGAAAAAAAGACACTTCTACAAAATTTGCGCAACTAAATTTTGAAAAATATTATAAATCTGGCATTAACTTTTCATATGGTATTTTTATACAAGGTTATGTATTCATTAAAAAAAATCTACTTGCAATATGCACTTTAAGCATAAAACCTGTTTGCAAATAAACAATACATTTTATTTATATATATTAGTGTTTAAATATTATATATCATATTCTAAAAACATTCAAAAAATTATTTAACTACATTTTCTACTGATTGAAAGCGGAAATACTGCTGCTGATTGATTTAAAATGCCCTTTTTTACTATCATGGTGACAGAGACAGTATCCCCTATAATAACTGCAAAGTATAGACTTCTTTAACAACTGAATAGTATGCGAAGGTAACTTGCAAACATAAAATTTAAGCAAATAAATAAATGGAGAACAGGGCTCGAATTAACTTTTTTCCTTAGAAGCACTGGTGCTCCCAACTTCAAGAGTTAGGAGCATCCACCCAGAAATTAATAGTTGAAAACAAAATCAGAAGAGCTAAATGAATAGGTACTAAATCTATGAGAAAGCTGGGAGGATGTGGGTTCCTTAGGACTATTTCAGTGATATTTTTCAATCTTAGCTTTTTTTAAATCTGAATCCAAGAAGGAAGGAAAGGCAGAGAGAGGACGCTGTGCAAGGTAAAAATAGACTTTGTTCAGCTGGGAAAGTGAAAGTATTTGAAACATAAAAATAAAAGACAGGTTTGGAAGTTTATGTTTCCATTTTTTTTTTTTTTGCCATTTGCCATTTGCCAAAAGCCATTAGTTTCTTTTCATGGAACTGACTGAAAGGAAACATTTATATATCCAAAAAGTGTCCCAAACCTCTAGTTGTTTAACTTTTTAATAAGGTTCAAGGAAAAAGCTTCCACTTGGCACATTTTTATGTGTATCAAGTTGCTGTTCCATAAGATGTCTGACCTGCAGCTATTTGCGAATTTTGTAGGGCTGCAACTAACGATTATTTTAATAATCGATTAATTTGTAAATTATTTTTTCGATGAATTGGATAAAAACATAAACCAAGAAAAGCATTCATTTCCAACCCTTTATTCAAAAACAGAACTAAAATCTTTAGAAAGTGCATAAACATGTTGCTCCTTGAACATCCCTGAGCTGTTATAATAATAATAAAATAAAAATGGACTAACAAAAAAAACATACACATGTATGCTTTACATCTGCCAAATATATAGACTTTTTTTTAAATAAAGTGCCACCCGAGCTGCCAGAACAATAAATAATTTATAAAAAATAAAGAACAATACAAATCAGAAAATTTGACAGGATTTGTTTGAATGTCAGAACTTGTTATCTACTCTACACTGCAGACAGACACTCGCAGACGCACACACTTTTGCAGATGCACACACTCACAAACTCTCACACTGACACACACACACACACACACACACACACTCTCTCTCTCAAATTCACTTGAAGCTTATTCATTAAATTGTTACCATTATTGTTGTAAGTGCAAGCTTCATTTATACACCACATTTAAAAGCAGCTTAAGATGACCGAGTGCTATAAAAGAACTTTAAAATTAAACTAAAAAGTACAACACACACAAATATATTTGTCAATAATTACCTATATGGGACAAAGCACAGAATATACACTGCATTTCTAATTTAGTAATTTTGTCCTGTTGTCAGTCCAAATATAAAAAAAATCTTAAATCAAGATACATTTACTAGACACATGAAATAGCATAAAAAACACCTCAAAATGAACTGATTGTTTGCTTAAAACAAGCAAGATTATCTGACAATGGGGTACGAAAAATAATCTTAATGAGATATAATTTCAAACAGAAGTTTTAAGCATCAATTAATTTTTCATGCCATTTTTCTTGTCTAGTAATCTTGATTTTTTTTAGATACTTGGACTGGAAACGAGAAATAAATTACTAAGAAAAGCTTTTTTTGCAGTGTAGCTATACATGACAACAGATTGATAAATGAATGGTTCAAAAAAGGCGAGTGAATAAAAACGTGTCTTTAGTCTTGCAATGCAAAGTGCAAAGTAACTATACCACCCGTGCTTTATTCTGTTATTAACGAGCTAATGCTAACTTGTCATGCCTGTCAAGCTGGATAACGAGTAAACACCAGCACCAGGGACATTACGTTCCTCACTTCAAAACGGAACAAAAGTACGATTCCGTAATGACTTAACCTGCTGTTGAACTCCCTTCCTCCTCATCAAAGAGTCTAACATGTTTGCGTTTCAGGTGCTGGATCATTGCCGTGGTGCTCCCGTGCCATGTCGCTTTTGCATATTTTGCAGTTAACACACTTTTTCTGTTTATTTAGTGTGAAATGCTCCCGCACCTTGGATGACTTGGGTCGCGCAGATTTCTCTGCCTCCGCCATGTATCTTTCCTCGTTTTTTTATATATTTGCTCCGCCCTGTCTATGAGGCCCCGAACTCTGCTAGCATCAGTGCTCGAGAGAGACCGAGTGTGTTCAATCCGCTCCGCGCTCAAATAAAGTTTTTTTTTATAATCAAACGTCTCGCACGACACAACGAATCGATTATGAAATTCGTTGCCAACTCTTTTAGTAATCGATTTTAATCGATTAAATCGATTCGTTGTTGCAGCCCTAGAATTTTGTCAGCATCAGATTGCTACAATTCCATGCAAACTACCAGACAACACCTCACATTCCACTGCAACAAAAGCTCTCAGGTTAATGCCCTTATAGACTGGTTTTACTGGTTCTAATTTGATCAAATGACACTGGTTATCGTCCCTACTCTTGTGGCTTTATAATGACTAGCAATGATATTAGTCATATCTTTATTGACTGAGACAAAAGCATGCATACTGCTATGACAATGACAGGAATGAACCTACATACCTCAAAAAGGCCTCAAGTTTGGTTTATAAGCTACTAACAAGAACAAGCTGAAGTGAGAAGACTTGGAAATGGGTGGTGCAAATAGCATTATTCTAAAGCCGTGAATCATTTGTATGCTATCCATAAAGTTATGCAACACATTTTTGGCCAAAACTGAAACCAAAAATTCTGGTAACACCAGAACAAAAACACAAATTTAAATGAGCAATTGTTTGAAATGACTACAAACAATGCACAACTCTTTCATAGCAAGATGGTGGAAGTGCTTGCGAATGAGACATGAGCATACAAAGATCTTCTTTTTTGAAAGGTACACCGGGACTGGTTTTAAACTTGAGAATGTCAAAGGATTTCTGTGGAAAGGCTTGAGAGCTAGCGAAAACGGATGTGGCAATGTAAAACTTGAAAACTGTTACATACTCAAATTAGGGGGTTTAAAAAGTAGCTAAAAACATCACAAAACCTTTTCAGGTCAAATTTGAAGAAAAAAAAGATATTTGAAAAAAAGACTCTTTTCAGGACCATTAAACCAGTACCAGTAGCATCTAGGGGTGCTCCGATCAGGGTTTTTTTAGCCGATCACCGATCCTCGATCACTGAAAGCTGTATCGGCCGATACCGATACCGATCACCGATTATAGGAGCTATTTGAAGCTTTCTCAGTACCAGAAGAGAAAGTGTCATGAATTAACAAATGAATATTAGTAAGTAACATATTTGGTAACACTTTCCTTGAAGCATTTATGTATAATGCATTATAAAGAGTTATTAAAGGGTAAAATGCATTATTAATATTCATAATGCGTAATGTTGTAATGCATTATATGTAGTTGTAAAGAATTATAACCAATTTAAAATGTGTCGTGGTACAATGAATTGCTTAGTGTTATAATGTATTAACTGTAATAACAATTATCTATTAGACATTACAATGCATTAAAATGTGCATTACAATGCTTTAAAACTAATTTTATAATAAATTAAACATACATGTTTCAAGGAAAGTGTTACCACATATTTTCATAAAACATTGCAGCATGTGACATGAGTCCCAGAAACCCTTTGTCTTCCACAATATAAAGTGGCCGTGATCAAAGCAAATTTATTACATTATTTTATCTGATAATATGATATTTCTTTATGCTTCTTACTGTCCTTGCAGTAGGGTTGATGCTTTTAAAAATGTCTCTGTTACTGACAGCTGAGGAGAGGTTGCGCTAGACTTAGACTTTTCATTTATTTTCAATGTTTCAGTTGTCGGACATAAAATAATAATCTAAATACAAGCAAATGTTTATGTTCTTTATGTCCATTCAGTAACAATGACAGGTGCCTGTAAAAGGTGTTTTGTACTCACAAGAATGCTGTGGTTTGGTCATATGTGACCCTGGATCACGAAACCAGTCTTAAGTAGCACGGGAATATTTTTAGTTAAAGTCAAAAATACATTGTATGGGTCAAAATGATCGAATTTTCTTTTATGCCAAAAATCATTAGGATATTAAGTAAAGATCATGTTCCATGAAGATATTTTGTAAATTCAATATGCCAAATATATCAAAACTTTATTTTTGTGAGTGGATGGCCATTAACAGGGCCTTTTATTAACAACTTCAAAGGCAATTTTCTCAATATTTTGAATATTTTGCACCCTCAGATTCCAGAGTTGTAAACGGGTATATCTCCGCCAGATATGATCATATCATGACAATTTATACATCAATAGAAAGCATAATTATTCAGCTTTCAAATTATGTAAAAATCTTAATTTCGAAAAATGTACCCATAAGACCTTTTTGTTGTCCCGGTTCACATATATGTGCTTCTTCACTGAACAGAGAAAACGCAGTTAGAGACATTTTTCCACTCACTGAAAGCTATTATTAATACAAAAAGACGCTATTTTATGAGGTAAAAACTCTGTAAAGACGGCACCACAGCACGCATGTGTGTATGCGGGGAGTGATGGATGCATATGCACCTCGAGTCTCTGTTGACCACATGCGCGTTTATCAAAACTGAGCAGACATTTGAGAGTGAGATCATGAATAGAAACACACGTCAATTCGAGATTGTCTACCTCCTTCCGCTCACAATCACGTTCATTCACGATCACGTTCTAATGACACGAAATGATAAAAAGGGGAGTTACAAATCGCCTTTATTGTAGTCCGTCAAAATAACAGATTGCCTTCAGATTTTTCTATCACTGGTAGAAAAAATGAATCTTCGGTTGACGCGATCTCTGCAGCTGAGTGGCGCTCGAGCTTTACTTTAGCGCGAGGCTAACTTACTCGCTACTCGCACAGTCGCACTGCTCTACGTGACTAACCCTCAAATGTCTAAAGAGGTTTCTGGTGTAAAAATGTTGTGGGTGCTTCCCGCATCGTGGAATTCGCATAGTACACACGTATCAGATTGATAATGAATTGTCTATTTCACACTGTTTTCTGTCAGGCATACACCTTGGGGGTTGTTTTGTGTTGTTTTGTGACTTGAATGACTTGTTTTTGTCAACACCTTGAGTCAATTTCACGCCAATTTTACTCTAGTTCTGTGGGAAAGTTATGAAATGGGAGGTTGTTGTATAACAGCTTTGAATGAAGTGAATGGCTGGTGTGGGTGTTTGTGTGTGTGCCAGCACATGGATTTCTAAACCTTGCCCTAATCGTAAGACTAGTTGTTGCATGAGTCCTCTGCTTTTTTCCTAGTGGAAGTGGGTTTCAGTGGTTTGATACAGGCTCACATGATTAAAACTACAGATGTGGCAATGTGCATGGAATTTCTGTGCAACTTTCTGTAAAATATCCACAAAAGCTCCTTAAAGACATGCTGGTGCACTATAATACCCAGGATTGTTCCACATCTACTTCTTTATAGAATACAGAGGAAACAACACATGATATGAAGTGTACATTAGGGTTGTCACGGTACAATAAACGTTTCTTACGATCTTGCACCAGCTGAGATGATCATAATTAAAATCTACAAAATTAACCGAATTTCCTTAATACACTGCCCTAATTTATTTTATTTTATCACCATAGTAAACTGTATTATACTGCACACTACAATATTTTGTACTATTAACTATAGTAATTGTATCAATTGTAGCAAATACTGTAGTATAATATTTGCTATGGTAAGACACAAAAACACTAATGTCTAGGAATTTTAGTAATATAGTTATATTATAGTATAACAGTTTCATTTATACAGCAATGTTCATAAAGGGAAATGTTACGCTTACTTTAAATGTGAAACTATAATGGATAGTACGTGGCGACAGTTCATTTTTTAACCAATTCGTTCAAAATGACTGATTTATTCAAGAACGATGCAACATTACTTACGGTACTACCATTTACAAAATAGAGATGCATGGGTATTTTGAAGTTTAAGTACCGTGATGCTATCGAAGTAACAGAAAACCATGCAATTCTAGTGTATATAATACAAATTTCATTTATATGTGGCGCTGTCATCAAGTTGACACGAGGAAGTGACAATGACACATTGTTCGGTTTATGCCAAAAGCGTGTCCTTGCCACTGAATTTGTTGATGGATTACTTGAGAACCCTTAGGGCTATTACAATGCTTTTGATAACCTGGTTGAAAAGCCTCCATGATTTAAACAAAGTTTTTATGTAAAACTGATATTCAGACTGGGAATTGTTCTAAGAAACATGTTTTCATAAAAATCTAAATGGTAAATTTGGCAAATATTGTATCATCTTGTTGTGTTATGTAGTTGGTATGGCCCTAAACTTTTGTCAGGTGCCCTCAGGGCATGATAAATGCACCACAACCCAATTTCAAAATTTGCTGTAAATTCTTAGCCTTAAATTGTGTGACAAGGGTGTGCGTTGAGGTTCTGAGTCAAACAATTGTATAATTTGCTTGCAAAAGCAAGGCAAAGACTTTGTATCAAGTATTACAACACAAGCAGCTTGTCATGTACGGCACATGTGCCATGTAGCAACAAATCCAGACACCTAGCGCGCAGCCATGCTGCACACCCTACAACTATTGAACACCCTGTGGTTTTTCTAACATCCACTCCCATGAGTGAGCTTACCACAGTCAAACCTGCCCAACACACCCAGACGCACACCACTGCTGTTATCCTACAGCAACACACAACCTCTCCATTCTGATTAAAACAGTTCAGATTAAAAGATTCCCAACATTCTTATCATATTATTAAAATTAGCAGGTCAAACCCGGTTACCTTCAGTGATGAGGAAGCATAATACGGCACAAAAAAAAGGGTGGATGTTGGCAAATAAACAAAGAATGGAGTGACCTCAGCCATTTAGTGAAGGTGTGCTGATGCTGAAAATTTTGTTCAATGAATCATTAAGATTGCATTCCAGAGGAGGGTAATAAAAAGGAGTGTTCAATGTTTGGTATTCATACCAGTTTATGACGCAAACTACAGTCATATTTGATTTGTTTTTTGTCTGTCATGGAAACCAAATAAAAATATTATGGCCGTGTCTCAAGAACCGAAGGAATTCACAGGCTCTCCGTTTTGACAAGTATGATATGTTCCCTAGGGGCCATTAAGAAGCAGACATACTTTATGTAGCAAAAAATAAAACAGAAATTTGTTAATAGGCTTCAATGGTGGTCCTTTAAAATACACTTTTGCCTGTCTGAACAAATCCTATAGTATTCTGGCCCATAGATACGTCAGGGACTCTCCCCTAATAAGAATTTTCCACCTATTCTATTGCTCGCTAGGTAAAAACCAAACCTCCCTTTTCTCCTTAAAGATCGGGTATCATCCTATGTCATCCATTCTGACTTCTTCACAGTGTTACACGTGCTGGCTTCTCGTGCTTAACATGGTCAACTTGATAAAAAACGAGTTGGACATATGACGTAGTATTTCTGTACTCTATGGACTCCAACTTGTTTCGACAAGTTTTTTCTAATTCTGGTTCCCCATGTCATCACAGGGATCCTATTTCTTTTATTGGTTAAAGGTACATTAAGGAGATGGCAAAAAAAGAGCCTGCCCACGAGCCAACCGATGAGCGAGACCCGCTTACCATCAAGGTTATCTACGCTGCGTTGAGATGTTCTGTGCTGCACTGCAGCTTGTTACTCTAGCGATAATGAAGTTTAGGTGTGTCTGTTAGTTCACAGGAATTCAGTTATGGATGATGTTATATAAAACTGATAGATGGCACAGCACGGAAGATGTGGAGATGTGTTGCTTGCTCATGCTGTGGTTCCCCCCCACTCTCCCCACCAGTCCCACCTCTAGGAGCTCGTGTTTTTGCGGAAATAACCGTACAGCTGTATCTCTCTTTTATAAATTTGATCAAACTAAATACTCTTCAAAGATACAACGCATGCAAAGCTACTGTACCGGCACCCAAGATTAATATGAGATTGGCAGAAACTGCCTGTGATACTTGATCTTTAAAAACATGTCCATACCAATAAACTGTAGGGACAAGTAACAGTGACTATTTACATTTATGAATCCAGCAGATTATTTTATCAGTATGTGTGCTTCCTGCTATCTAATGCTTACAATTAAGAGGTATTATAGATTAATACTATATAGTAGTCAAACTTACACAAAATTTAAGCTTCTCCTCTGAAGTGTTTTAGTCAGATCTATTTATGCCAAAACGCCCATACATTCAAAGCATCTGAGCAACAATGAGCCGTGGTTAAATCTGCTTTTGCAGAGGAAGTGGTTAAAAGATACCTGATTTTTCAAAAGTGTGCCTGCCGAACCTTATGCAAAAGCGCATTAAAATCTTAGGCCTCCATTAGGGCACAGAAAATCGTGGGGTAGAAGATAAGAAGAGAGAAACTGTGGTGCGGCCAAACACAGCACCATCATTATAAACTCCATGTCATCCTGATTGCCGTCTTTAAATAAGAACACACACAGCTCAATGCTAAAAACCTCAGCAGTTGTAAACATTACAGGCTGCAAAACAGGGAGACAAGAGCACACAGGAAATGTGGCAAGAGACAGACAACCCTCATCGTGATACCGCACTATGTGCCCTAGCAAACAGACGCTCAGACGGGAGAGATAGAAAGTGTACAGGAACTAGAACAGACAACTACTCATTTACAACAATTATACCAGACTACTAGAAAGAGGCTTGAAAGCAAACGGCTCGTGGAAGGAATAAAGATGACCCAGAGTGAAATACATAATGTCTTCCTTCATGATCAGCAGTTGAGGACAGATCGTATCCGAGCGTGGCATTTCCAGAGTCATTAAATGTAACAATCCAAATTTGATAGAAGATCAAAGAATGCAGTTCTCAAAAAACATTCAACATTTCTTGCTGCCCAGTTGCGAAAATTCTGAATATTTTATTATGAGTATAAATGTCTTGGTGCAGCTGACACTAACAGGGTGCAATAATCAAGCCAATATGTCCACGCAAGACTTTCCAAACTGGAACCCCAGTCATTCTGCACGCGTGTTTGTTCATTCACAATTCAGGCTAGTTGGTAAATGGCTTTAGGAAAACAATTAATGCATGATCTGTGCCCTGCAATAACGGAGTGCAATTTTAGCGTGCAGAAGCGTTGCCTGTTGCACTGAACACAAAAGTCAATAAGAAGAAGAATGCATGTTTTTGAGCTGATGGAAGAAAGGTAGCAGAGGTGAAATTCAGGGATGGTAGAATAGAGGGATTGAGACAGTGAAGAGAAGTACACAACACAGAGTCACAATAACACCTCTGCTTTTTGTTGTGCCCTCAATGGGTTTGGTCTTTATATGGACACATGAGCACAAGTCTGGCTTTTTCCCATCCATTCACAAGTATTGCTCAGTCATCATTCACATTCAACAGCACTTTACACAGCAGTCAGATGGATGTTCTCGCGAGCGAATGGCTGTATGACATTTTGTAATGTTTTTGTACTTCTCAAGTAGCCTATAACTTGGGTATATGTAACCTTTCACAATATTCCGAATAACTGAATGAAATATTAGTTTAAGATGTATATAACCAAACATTCAGGCAGCTCCGTGGGTTAAACACAGCACGGCATCAAAAACATGAAGGTAAGATGTTAAGAGCTATTGAGTGGCGAAAGACTCACTATGTTTGTGGAGCAGTGTCACAACTTTATTAAACTTTTAAACAAATCAATAATGTTACCTAAACAACCAAATAAGCCGATGTGTCCACCAGGAAAACAGGACGAAATAACGTTGAGCATGTGGCGCAGATATAACAGTGTGAGGTAAAAGGATGCTGGACGTCGACGTTCATTTGTCACTTGTAGAGCGCGAGCGCATAGTCATTGACTATTTCAATAAACAAATACAACACCTCATCTACAAACCTTCCCAAACTACAAATATCCCTGAAAATAACATCATATGGAGGAAATTCAACGCTTACCTGGATAAAGGAGTTCCGCGCTGTCGGTCGCACCGCTGTGATTGACACCTGTGAAGATGACGTCGAGTTCACTCACGCTTTCTGCGCGAGCGTGAAGGAAGCGTCAAGTTCTAGTGAAACTCACCCTTGATCTTCTATTTAACGCAAACCTGCTCGAGACACTTTCAACGCGTCAGTTTTGAGGCAGTGCGCTGCATGTGACCAAATTCCCACACCGCCCAATTGTTCAAAGTTTCTCCCGAGAATGTTATCCGCCTTGGGAGAGGATGGGGCATCATCCGCGCGCTCCTGCTGACACGAGCTCACGTGCCACGTGTTGCTGTCAAAATAAGGCACGGAGGGTGGGCACGCGAGGGTGGCACGCGGGGCGTGTCCGGTAGGTGGGATACAGAAGAAATATGATTTTAACTCTAAAGCAAAAACTAAGTGCGCAGTGCGTCACCTACAGGCGAACCTGTCGCAAAGTAAAACTATCCAAACATTCAACATTTAGATTTTATAACGATTGTGCCTGTTGCTTGTGTAGAAGTTATTCTACATGCATGCTAAAAGGAATCACTTGTCTTGCTCAATTTATGAATGTACAAATGTATTTTATGAATCATTTTAATGTCGTACTAAAATGTTACTCACATTAGCATCCGTCTGCCTGAGACCAGTAGCCTATATAATAAAACTGTACAAATGATGTCAGAAGGATCTTGCATGTTGTTATAAGTCATTTTTAACAAATGTAATGTTCAGAGGAAACTACATGATTTAATAAGCTTAAGGTTTTATAAACACGGCAACTGATTAAATGTTTATGTAGAAATGTTACTGTGTCTGCACTGTCCTTGTGGAAACTTTGTTTGCAGTTGTGTATTTGGAGAGGTGTACAGAACTGGTTACAGTCCAGAGATATTATTATCAAGTTTGGGATTCTTTTGGATAACGAACATTTAGATTTTGTTGTTAACTAATTTATCATCCATAAATGTAGGTGGTTTAAATCAAAGCCCATCTTCAATCAGTGGTTAAATGAGATAAAACAGATGTATAAACTATTAAAATGGGTTAACAATACTACTTACTTTAACAAGCCCTTACTTTGATTTCACTTTTGAGGAATATGAGTTCATTTCTGTCTGTTTTTCTTTCTTATAATTTTTGTTTATATGCTGTTGTTTTTTCTCAACTTGTATTTGTGATTATGCACTACTGGAATGCTTTTCTATTATTATTTTTTATTATTATTGAATGCCTATATTGTTTTTGGCCTACATTTGACACAGTTGTAATACACGTAAATAGCCACAAGAGAGCACTGTTAACTCCTGTTTGTCCTGTCACATTGACCTACTACTCACCAACTAGTAGCCTACTCAGTTAGAAACGTATTTTTATCTTTAAATAATAGTCGTTTCTCGGGTCACTCTGTGATTTTTTTTATCAGTTTTAGTTAGGAATAGTTCAATAAAATGTGAATTTTATCGTGCTTTTGTCCACAAACAACAGTGGATCTGTTTACACTTCAGTAATGTTTTTCTTCTTTTTTATTTTAGTACAGAAATGTACAAAATTTGTGAATGAAAACAACAAATGAAAATAGAGAAAAGAAAAAAATACATAAACATAACTTGGGTATAAATGTAACAGTCTTTTTTGTTTTTTACAGTGCATAAAGGATGTCCATATTTTTTATTCTCTTACAAATTGTTCAAAATTTTGATTAGCTTTAGCCATTTTTTCACTTGAACGTGATATTTACATATATAAGTACAACAAAGCTGTACTAGAAATTATATTTTACTTTTTGAATCAATGGTATCTTGAACAAAAATAAAGATGACATTGTAAAGTACTATTTGAATTAACGTTTTCAATAATGAAGAAAAAATGAGAATCCAAATTTCTTTTGAAGATATAGGCCTTCCATCAAAGAAAATATGTCTTAAAGATTATTTTTTAACATCACAAAAGTCGCAAGAATTCACCAAATCAAACTTGAAACATTCAAATAATATATCATTGATGAACAATTTAGTGGTAAATGTGGCGTCTCTGTACATCTATGAGTTTTAGAGATGTAGGCATACATAACTTCTGTGCGATAAGGGCACAAATTTTTAATACCCATGACAGTCTTCACTTTCTGTGAAAACACCATCTAGGGGCAAAGTCTGCAACAGTGGATATTTGAACAGGCCCCTAATATGCATAGTCTGTACTTGTGTTCTTCTTCAGTCACTCCAAAAGTACTTTTCATATTCATTCAACCAAGTAGTTCAAATCCTTGGGCTTGCTCTTGATCTGCCACCTTTATCGAGAATGCAGGAGGTGAGGTGATTTGTGTGAGTAGACACATGTTTGAAATACTACTGTTATTGTGTCATGAAGTGTGAAAATTGAGTTGTTCTGCGATTTAAAAGATTACTACTTGAAAATAGTTTTCGAAGATGTGAGTTCAATGGGATCATCTATGAGCAAAATGATCTGACTTAATCCTTAAGTCCTATTTTTCATTTCTTTATAAAGGTGTGTTGACTAAAGACAGAAGCATCCATAGAATATGCATGTTGTCATTTATTCTTCATATTGGACTTTGCAGTGTACTGCAAAAAAATCTAATGATTAAAATGAGAAAGAAACAATGGTTTGTTTATTTTAATTTATTTCATCATTATCAAAATCTGTGAGTACTTTTACATACAACAATACATTGTGAGTTCAATAAAAATATATTATCTTTACATCCAATAAGTGTGCAGAACAGAAAATGGCATCTTCAACAACCTTAATCATGGCTAAACATGCTATAAAAAGTCTGTGTGACCTCTCATTTAACCGGTGCAAATGAAATTTAACATTATAATCACAAACTGATTTAGTTTTATGAGTGGATTAGGCGTCCTATACTATAAATATCTTAATGATAACATCACAGAGGATTGTGATTGATATATCTTGGATTTAATATATATATCTTTGTTCAATCCAAGACTAGAGGACAATGACTTAAAGGAGTGGTTCATTTTCATGATCATTTACTCATCCCCATTTTATCCAAGATGTTTATGTATTTGTGTTTTTTAGTTGAAACGAAATTAAGGTTTTTGATGAAAAAAAATTACAGTTTTACGTGAAGTCATGAACACGCATCGCAAAACAGAGCAAGGCAAGAATTTGGATATGTAAAGCTTTTTTTTTTTAGAAAATGACAGATCGTTTCCCTAGATAAGACCCTTATTCATCATGCGGTATCTCTTAAAGCCCTGTGAAGCTCCACTGAAACTGTAGTTTTGGAGTCCATTGAAGTCCACTATATAGAGAAAAATCCTGGAATGTTTTCATCAAAAACCTTTATATCTTTTCGACTAAAGAAAAAAAAACATAAACATCTTGGATAAAATAATCATGTAAATTCATTTTGAAAGTGAACTACTCCTTTACACACCAAGACCAAATGGTTTTCACTGAGCAGGAGACTTGCCTAAAAAGGTTCAACAACACTGTTTCACTGTCTCACACCTTTAGGATTATGTATGAGTTTGTCACACAATAAACATCATACAGACAGATTTAACACTTAAAGACAATTGCGTGAAGCACTTGCAGACACTTGATAATGATTGCAAAGACGGCGACTGTGTTCATAATATGATTGTAAAGATTGGACAGTTTTGACCACATCTGAGATCCAAACATTAGCTCTGTGTCCTCACAATTTGCGGAGTTCACAGGCAACGTTGTTACAAATCTGAAAGGAAAACGAGGATAAACATTTCAAAGACTTTAAAATTGGAAATTTCATCAAAAACCCACAAGAGATGTGTAAAAGTTGTCTCTGGTGCTTTTCACACAAAAGGATCTTCAAAGCACCATGCAGTGAGGAGTGTCATTACAAATCCAACACACTTATTCTCAAAATGTGGGGGGCATACAGTCACAAACTCATCTGTGTTCAACATCTGTAGAAGGCACCATGGTAACACGGTGAGGAGGAGTGCACATGCATATCTGCATTGTGGATGAAGAGTAGGATGTGAAGAAAGACGGAAACTTGTGTCTATATTTCTATGAGTGTGAGGAGGGTCTTTAGTGTACAGAGACAGCACAGACTGTATATTGCATCCATTAGTGGTTAAGTCTGTAGTGACAGTGACTGTGCTTGCAAAGATCAAGAACTTGCTGATAGGAATTTGTGGCTCTCAAACTGGTGCTACATAGTTTCCAGGAAAAGTTCCAAACGTTTGTGAACGTTCAGACGTACCTGAAAGGAAGACAAGCATAAAACATTAAATCATCATTATATTTCTGGAGGATATTTTGCATTGTTTTAATCTGAATTTAAGAGTACCCTGTACATTGGAGTATATTGATAAAAAAATCTCATTCTACAGAATACCCTCTTATTAAAAAAACAATAATATGTCAATTTACCTTTGTTATGTTACTCTAAAGTGTTCGATTGGTGACAGTGGTATTTTTCAAAGAGCTTTCATTTGATGAATGGCTCATCTATGTTTTGTAAATTGGTTTGATATTATTTGTATTATTTTAACAGGTGTGAATGGGGTATAGGGAAATTAATTCAAACCTTATTATGTTCTTGTATGTAACTTAAATGCAAAATTGATGGGACTGGTAAGAGAGCTAAAGTTCTAAAATATTAAAACATACCATGTATGTCTGGTTTTGTGCTTCGTAACTTGAAGATATGATGATGCAATAGTGGACCCGCCAGTAGGTCCCTACAATTATTATATATTATAATACACAGTATATTATATAAATATGTAAAGTTATTGTTACCTAAACTATCAAAACATTTTGGGAAAGATTTGGGAAAACTAAATGAGATAAGTTGAGGCTCTAAAATTATATACTGAAAAAGAGTTACAACTGAAATGAAAAATAAATTACAACTAAATAGAAACATTTTAAAATAAATGAAAACAAAAGAATAAACTGACAAGGCACATAACAATAATCAAACATATAAGTACCATATATAAATAAAAGCTAAAATATTAATCAAACAAAAAATGAACACCTCAAAACTTCAGAGCTGAACTATTAGTAGTGTTTCAATGTCAGTATAGGGCAATAGAGGGCCGAAGACTGAAATCACTGACTAAATCATTCATTCCAATCTGATTGGCTGGGAGGCAAGGTGCAGCATTTCACCAGAGAGGTGACCAGTAGGTAGCCAGTAGATGAACAATTGTGATGAATAACATCAAGTGTTTCAATGATACTTTATGAGTTTTAAATATCCACCAGCAGAACTTTTCCTTCATATAATAGTCTTTAACAAAGTGAATAATTTTCTTAAAGGTGGTATTACCTACAAACCAGCCGTCATCACATTTCTCTATCACCTGTACGATGTCTCCTTCCTTTAATTCCAGCTCATCTCGATTCTGGGGTTTATAGTTGTAAACAGCCTTATATCTGTAGGAATTCAAAATAAATATAAAAATAATCATTAAAAGTAAATGAAAGCATGACTTTTGTTATTTTAGTTGTAGTACATTGTAGTACAGTACACTCACGGTTGTCGCTGAATAAGTGTAGAACCAATGTGAGACTTTGATGTTGAAGGAATCTTAACTTTGGATTTTGGCAGTGGATACAGTGTTCTGGGACCATCCTAAAAATGTTATTGTAAAGACAATTACTATTTAAAAAATTCATAACAATTCACTCAAACATGTTTTTTTTTTCAAGGACAGTATTCATCTGTAGAACGGAGCAAAGTTATTATAGTTTATTAAAACAAAGATAATTAAAACATTTCTGTTAATTGAAATGAAACGCCAACCTAGATATTAAGAAATGTAAACTAAATGATAATTGTTGCATCAGTAAACAAATTAAATAGGTATAAGTTGAGATACTAAAATATTAACTGGAAAAAAATCAAACTAAAGTAATAATAAACTGAAATCATATAGCAATCAAAAAGAAATAAAGTATTGTTTACTAAAACTAAAACTATTAAAACATTTCTGTTAATTGAAATAAAACCAAACATCGCCCTAATATCATAAAAGAAATAAAAAATGTTGCATTAGCAATGAACTGAAATAAGTTTAAGATGAGGTACAAAAATTATGGCTGGAAATAAATAAAAACTTCAATAAAAATTCATTTAAATTGAAATGCAATATAAAATAAATAAACAATGGTACAAGCACATAACAAAATTGCAAAAAATTAAGCACAAATGAACATTAAAACTAAAAACATTAAAAATAAAAGCTACTTAAAAATATTAATAAAACTACAACAAAACTGAAAACAAAGCTATAATAACTATGCGTGTAATCCAGAATGAAAACCTACATAAACCCAGATACGTTTTAAAATGTTGAAATATTGACGTAAAAGGACATTTTCTAATGTTCAAATTTGTTTTCATTTCTAATTTCACTCAAATCTTTCTATTAAAATCATTTGTGTCATGTCTAAACGTCAAATTCACGTTGTATTCCTTAACTGACATGTTGGACTAGATGTTATATGTTGTGCTGTCCATACAAACCTGTGTGATGTGTGAGTTGGTGTTCAGTGGCAGTCCTGGGCCCTGGGGAGATGTCAGCACATGGTTTGATGGTGACACTGGTGATCTTGTGTCTGTGTCCAGTGTGCTGTGAGGGTGCAGAGCTCCACTCCGGGTGCCCGTGGGTGAGGTGGAGGAAGTGATGGCAGGCGAGTACAGAAAGTGGGTGGAGGGCTGTTTTGGGGAGGTGCGCTGTGCCGGTGACAGAGGGGAGCGTGACTGGCTGGAGTGTTTGTGAGCTGAAAGAGGAGGTTCGGGGGAGCGTGAGGAGGGAGACAGGGGCGAGTGCTGCGGCCGGCCGGGACTGAGGGGCTCTGGGGTAGCAGAAGGTGAGAGGGGAGAGGAAGGAAAATCATCAGTGGGTTTAGTGCGGGGCATTTTGTTGACCTGGACGTAGTTGACGGGAAAGATTCCACTGCGGGTGGTGCCGGTGATACGACCCTCCAACCAGTGATCATCTACATGCCTGACTATGGAGATCACTTCCCCCTGAGCACGAGACAATGACCAGTAAGAAAAGTTGTGAGGATGTTCATTCAGAATTCATTTGGGCCTTTACTTTTAAATGTAAAATATGCTTTATTGGACAAATGTGCATTGTGCTTGTAGAGACTGAACAAATACTATAGCATTTTCTCACATTTATTTATTTGGCATATAGCCATGTGGGACAGTGTGCAATGTTTTTATTTTTGGCACCTTTCTAAAGGAAAGTTCCACAGGTAGATCTGCATTAAAGTTGAACAAGGCTACTGCTTCTCCATATTCCAGCACCTGGTAGGTGGGCGACTTTATTGGAGTCGGTTTTTCTGTCGCAGGAATAATCTAAAAAGACAAGATGGAGATTAACGTGATTTCGAAAATAAAGGTTTCAAAATCCCTACACAGACATACCTCCACGTAGCTGGTGGGGAAGATTCCCACTCTCCCATGATGCTCTCCTTCATACCAGTTGGCGTCCACTTGCCGGTGTATATACACTACGTCACCTTTCTGTATGGTCAGCTCTCTGTTAATGAGAGGTCAAAGGTGATCATAGTCAATCGTTGTTGTAGAAAGCGTAAACAAACAGTAAACAAATTTGCAAATAATTGAAATGAATAGTGAAATTCACTTCCATTGTATGGACTGAGACATTACTCAAAATTGTATTTTTGGGTTTAGGTTTGTGTCAGTGCGCACTTCTTACTTTGGTGATTGTGCTTGAAAAATAAATTTGGCTCGCGCTGCTTTCATCTGTGCAAAAAAACATTTATTTTTTACGTAGTCTGTCTCAAAATTGTACTTTTTACTTAAACCTCAGAGAAAAGGATCAAATACCTTCTTATCCTCTTTCTTAGGTGGGAAATCCATCTCTGGCATCATTCGATCTGTAGAAGGAGACAAAGACCAGATATGAGATATCTGCCCATGTATAATGAAAGGAGTGACATGATAAGAGACTGAATGATAGTTCTAATATTCCAGCTGACAGCCGGCCAAAGTTTAAGACGGTCGTGATAACATGCGTAAGGGGTGAAATATGTATGGTTTGGGACTGTAAAATGTGCAGGAGACGTTAAATGTTAAAAATGTTAAATTCAGCATAAATTCCCAAGTTCTTTTTTTTTACCAGTAGTTTTGGTTTACAGTGTTGTTTCTATTGTCTCTTATAACGAAATATTTTATTGCACTGAAATATGTGGATCAGTGTCGGCGCTATGGGGGGGCATTCGAGGGCCGTCCCCCCCTAGCGGCCATGGCGTGGCCCAAAAGAAACATCCCTTTTAGTTATTCTATTAATATTAAATGTACAAACTGTAACTTAAATTAAATAAAATTAAATTAAATGAACGGGGAAAACGCATAATTTTGGTTGTTCATGATATGTTAGTAGTTACTGTTGCGGGAATATGGGCATTGTCCCTTTAAGAAGCATGGAGTTTTTAGTCCTGGCCGTACTGAATGATGGGGAAAGTAGTGCGGTATTCACGTGTGTGAGAGAAAAGTAGCAGACGGAGAAAAGGAGAGTAAGCTGTTTTACAGGTTTTGTTGTTTTCTTTATAAGTTCGGGAAACCACCCGGGAGTTCAAGTGATTGTCAAATGGTATAGTGATGGATGTAGCTTTCGCTGACGAGACTAAACAACATGCTTCGTAATAACTTTGGTGGCTCATCAATGTGAGAAATGGACCAGAGCAAACTGTAACAGCAAACATTAACAAAAAGGTAACACATGTCAGTGATGGGTAAAATGCATTTAATTGTGTTTAACCTCCACGACAGCCCTCCACTGTGTGTGACTGAGTAAACTGTGTGCATAGGGCTACCACATAGCCTCGACTAAGTGACATGATATGGAAATTAACAACAACAAGAATAAACGAAATTCGTAATTAATAATAAAAAACTTGTTTAGTTTTTTATAGCATTTCTGCAGTGTTGGACTATGATGTCGCCAAAATATTTCTCAAACGGCAGTGCCCCCCCCGCCGATGACCCAATGCCCCTCCAGTAGATCTGCTCTGGCGCCGACTCTGATGTAGATTCTGTTTTACACTGTTAAAATGATTCTGTGTCGTAATAGATTTCATGAAATGAAATGAGTTGAGTAAACTTTACTTAATAACATTGTGTTCAAGTTTTTTAAACAATTTTTGAGTTAAAATTATGGAAAAAATCTTGTAATTCTAAATCTACAAATTATTGAGTGAATTCAACTCAACTTCAACCCACATAACTTGTAATAAGGATCTTTTATTAATTATTATGCGGTGGGACTACATTCATTTTTTGTTAATGTCACTAACTGAGCAGTGGATTTAAAGTTCCCAGCATGCTTTTCATCCGACAGCATTAGGAGAGTCATTTTGGTGTGTGTTTGGTAATTCGTCTAGGTAGTGGCTAGTAATATAACAATAGATAATTTTAATTTACATTCATATTTTATTGTATTTTAATTGTATTCAATTAAGTTAAAACTACTCAAGAGTTATTGGTTTTTAAATTTGGGCCATATAACGTTTGTTCATGTTGTTGCCGCTGAAACCTAAATTTAATATAAGCAAGTACAGAACTCTCTGGGCTCAAGAACATCACCTGGTTCAAGACCCCTGCGGTTACATGTTATTTAGTTTATCGTGTCAGATTGTTTCTTATCTATAATCAAAACGTAATCAAAAAGTTCATACTGCTGCTTGATATGCGTTTCCCGTTTTGCCCAAATCCACTGACACTTACATTTGTGTTCCTCGTTTCTCATAATTTTGTTTTGTGGAAAAGTGTGGAGGAAACTGAGGGGATGTGAGGAGTGGCGGGTAGGATGGAGGAAATAGGAAATACAGTAGGGGAGGGGATGGGAAGATGACTGTTTCTTACCATCAGTATGTATGAAGCTCGGCGTTGTGCTCTGCTTTACAGCAGAGAAGGGAAATATCGGAGAGCTTGAAAGCAAAAGAAAAGGCAGAATATTTAACGTCTCAAGACGCCACAAAAACAATGATACACAAACACATGTGTATGTTAGATTATATAGTATACTGTACACATTTAAAACAGACATGTTTCCTTAAAACACTGCGCTTTTTTATTTTTATTTTTTTAGGCAGCAATGAGAATAAAATGATTTATGACACTACGGCATCTGAGACTTCTCTTCTTAGGAAAAAACCTTAAAGTTCACCCACAAAAAAAAAATATCATAATATATTCACCTGCATATACTGTAATTTTGTGAAACACAAACAAGATATTTTGAGAAATGTTCCACTGGTTTTGTGTCCATACAATTGAAATCAATGCGTGTCAATGTTGTTTGGTTACTAACGTTCTTCAAAATATCTTCTTTAGTGTTCTGCAGACAAAAGAAAATTAATACGGGTTTGGAATGACATGATAAAAAATCATAAATGTAAAAAAATGCATTTTTGGATGAACCGATGTACTGAGGTTTGCTTGGAGACTAAACTCTAACAAACATAGATTCCAATATAAACTCAAACTCTATACCTGCTGTATGTCAACGTGTCATTTGTTTCTATTTTGATTTCCGCTAAGGAATGCTAGTAGAAACATCTGAGTTGATATATGAAGCATAACTGGAAAGTCTCCCGAGCTTTGAAAAAACAAGCTTTCAGCAATAAAACTGTCCTCTGGGTTGTACGCGGCCTGAAGCGAGGAAGAATTCAATAAAAGCAACAGATGGACCATCTCGTAAGAATACCAAACAAGTTAAAATATATTGGAGTGTTTTGTTATTGCGTGACAGACCTTACATAGTGGTGGAGTTTCTGCGTGGTGTTAATGTAAGGTAAGGTAAAGAGCAATATGTTTTTTATAAAAGGCCAATGGGAAAAAAAATCCTTGAACACTAAACTCAGATCCTTGTCTAGAAATGGGGCATTTTTCGCATTCTGAAGGTGGAGAGGTAGTCGGGGGGGGGGGGGCAGCATGAGCTCATCGACGTGAAAACCAAAAAAAGAATAAGAGAGAATTCAAGAATGCACCAGAGATGCAGTGAGATATGTTACCGGGCCCCTGGCCGAGCAAATATTGAAGGTGTCAGAATGGGCACGAAACTTTCTACAAGCCTAGAAAGACCTTGTATAGCTCTTCTGTGTCTAAACACATATAAAGAGGTGAATAACAGCTTGAGGAGAAGAGATCCATAAAGGGAAGGTGGAAGAACGTTTTGTAGACGCACTGAAATGAAATACCACTTCAAGCCTAACAGAGATCAATGGCTTAGATACAGTAGCAAAAAACTCTGAACGAACACAAGCTCAAGCATGAGAGTTAAGACCGGGCCGTCTACTGATTGACCACACACACTTAGACATAAACACACCCACAGACGCCGTACACACACAGGAACAACTCAGCATGGGGTCGGTATGTGGGCCGCCGGCCAAAGAGTCAACAATTAACCAATCAGACAGAGAGACCACACATGTCATATGACCTTAATAACAAGTCTACTGCATTTAGTTACATTGTGTCCTTATTCATACTGATGCAGTGTGTGCATAAAACACCACAAAGTGGAAAATGTTGTAGAACTGCACTCTTAAAAATAAAAGTGATGCCATGGAAGAACCTTTTTTGTCAAAATGGTTCCATAAAGAACCTTAAACGTCCCAAGAACCTTCCTGTTTCACAAAAAGGTTCTTTGTGGCGAAAAAAGGTGCTTGAGATTATGAAAAGATAAGAATCTGAATGGTTCTTTGTGGCACCAAACATGGTGTCATCACTGTGAACAACATTTAAGCACCTATACCTTTTAGCGTGTGGACAAATGAAGAAAGACAAACTATGCGAAAGCATAAAGTATAGATACATTCACATTCATTGAATTGTTGTAATGCTTTTGTCATTAAAGCAATAAGGAGCCTAATTGTACAATTCTGTTTTTTTAACTAAATTTGTTTGGCCGATGATATACATATGATTCAATAAAGACATGAGAAAGTCATTTGGTTTCAGACTTTTGAACCCCACGGTACTGTATATAAACAAGAACAGACACTCTTAAGATTACAGATAAAAGATGACAATACAGACATAAACCCAGACTCACCTGTTCTCACGTCTGTTCTCTTCTACTCCTGTCGTGTTGAGTTTGGGTTCCTGTTAATTGAAACCACAGTAAGTCCATAGACGTCTAACACATACGCCCTCTCAAAGACACAGTTAAAGCAGGAGCATTCAGGAGCAGCTCCATGAGAAAAAATCTCAAGAGGCGGTGACCATTCCTGCACAGAAACTTTCAGTGCTCCTCTGGGTCCTAAACTCCCCCCTCAGGTTTAATCACATGGAAGTAGTGATGTCATCAGCAAAGATTTCCACAGGTTGTGATTCCAAATACGAGCATAGTGGGAGAGCCATAAAGCCTTAAATAGTAAAAGGTGCAGCATTCTGGTTTAGGTTAAAGGAAGAAAATGTATGTTGTTCTGAGCTCTGTGACTTTCTTTCTCTTGTGAAAGAAGAAGAGAATGTCTCGATTAATATTTTTAATACATGGGGACGTTGGCTTGTTGAGCTTCAGACATAAAGAGCAGATGTGAACAGTGCGGCGGCAGCCACAGACTTTGGCTATTCAACATGACAGGAAGTGAGAGAGAGGATCAGCATGTGCAGCTGTCAGCGTTCACGACCTGAAGAGTGCTGTTAGAAAGGCAACTATAATGCCAAATAAGTCTATTTTTTGGCACAATAAGGGGGAGCTTAAGACTAATACCTTGTCTGTAGGGTGTGGGATTTCTGAGGAAATCAATGATGGTGTAATGGATGACTAAAGTCTGGACGAAGGTCCAAAAAGATTTAAAACCCATTTAGAGAGGTTACGATAACAGACACGCAGTGACTAAAGCCAAAACATTTCTTCTGCTCGTCTAATCTGTATTTCATTGTCAATTTATAACACAAAAGACACTGTAAGAACATTGTTAAGCTTTAAGGTTTTCAGGGATTTTGGACAGGAGTGTGCAATAGAGGATTACAGGTGGATTAAAGTGAGAAGCCATGCTGGTTCCAGGGAAGGAAGGAGGATCAAGATTTGGTAGGATTGTGATTGGAGTCGGTCAGGAAGGGTCAGTACCTCACCCCTGCCTCGCCGCTGGTGCTGTTTCTGTGATAACTTCCTCTCTAGACCGAGGATATCTGAGTCCAGCTCCGCCTCAAAACGGTTCAGCTCTGAAACCAACGTCGCCTGGGCAACGCCATGGCAACCAAATGACACATGGCTCATTATGTATAGTGATGGAAACGCAGGGTTTGGTTATGTTGGAATGAAAAACTGGGATCGGGACTGAAATATGTGTGGCAGCAGTGCACAAATGTTTTGATGGTTACACTTTATAAAAACTGCATTTACTGGTTTTAAAAGGAGAGTTCACTTAAATTGTTTTAATCTGTCATTATTTACTCACCTTCAAGAATAAATGTCTTCTTCTGATGAACACTTCCAAAGATATTTGGAAGAACACTTGAAACAAAACAGTTCTTGGCCTACACTGACTACCTTAGTAGGAGCAATTACAATGGTAGTTTTCTTTCCTACATTCTTCAAAATATCTTATTTGGTTGTCAATGGTGGCCAAGAACTGTTAATTTATTAGCATTCTTACAAATATCTTTCTCTGTGTTCGTCAGAACAAAGAAATGTAAACAGATTTGGAACAACTTGATGGCGAGTAATGAAGACAGAATTTTTGTTTATCAGTGAACTGACTATATTGGGTGAAACCAATGAATGCAATTTAAATGTAAATGGTCATCCCATGTACAAAAGTGCTTCTTAAAGTTAGATGCAAACGTTTATGTTTTATGTTAAATAACAAGCAGTTAAATTTCAATATTCAGATTGCAGTTTCTTAAGTGAACAGCTCATCCAGATATAGACCTTTAGGTAGATATACATATACTTTATAAATCTTCATAGAACTGTACAATGATTAAGTGATTCACTTTTCAATAATTGTTCTTACATTACACAGATTAAGAAACAGATGGAACAACAAAGGCAGATGCTCACCTCTATGGATGGTGATTGAGGTTTCCGTGGTGGGGGATATAAGGACTGTGACTCGGGCTTCTGTGACTGTAAAAAACAAATGAAATATCAAATGAGAGGAAGACTACAACATTTTTTTTTGATTCCTAGGTCACATTCAAACCCCCAAAAACTAGTTTTTGTTTCATAATTGTCTCATCCTTTTGTCATTTCACCAGACAATATTAGCCCCATCGACTTCCATTGTATGGACACAAAACCACTGAGACATTTTTCTAAATATCTTATTTCGTGTTCCACAGAAGACAGAGTCACATGTTCTGAATGACATGAGGGTAAAAAAAATGACAGAATTTTTATTTAGCAGCGGCTATTTTCTCTAAGTGTAAACAGCAATAGACAAATGCTATTTAGACTAAGTTAAAATAGCAGTAGGTTCTGTTTTTACACTAAGTGAATAGCTGTATTTTCTTTGAATTAAGAGTAAATAGTAGTTAGCTGCTAGTGGTACTTATAAATAGCGGAAGAGACTATTTTTCATTAAAGAAAAATTGCATTTAAAGTGAAAACATAACAACCTGAAACTGCTCTATGAATCACATGACACGCAAAAATTTCAGTTGACACGACTCTCTCTCTCAATGGCTCTGGTTCTTACACTTTCTCTATACCAATCAGATACCGATCGGCGGAGTTGGTGCAAAAAGTTTCTACCAACATTATTTGTACTCTGTGTAAATAGACACTTATTTCTGTCCATTTAATGGTTAACTACAGAATGTTATAAACTCAATATTATATACTGTAATAAACCCTTTAATAAATACACAGTAAATAATAAAACCATCTTTAGACACAAGTTTCCCGTTCAGCAGCTTATTCATTCTAAAGATTTTAACCAAAGCAAAGTCAGGACTTCAAGCAGCTACAGTGTGTAACTTGATGTACTTTTGTTTAACCTCGTTTAATTATAACCCTTAAAGATTGCATCAATGTGCTATTTCATAAAGTTCCAGACAAGTACATTCATGTGAAAATCTCCCATTTAATAACAATTGGCAAGTACATATGATCCTCATTAAAGCCATGAAGTGCAGAACCTAATAAAACCTGGTGAGTGACAACACGTTTCAGATATGTTAACAAGGATCTGCTGTCTATTACACAGGACAAGTTTAACAAAAAAATGGAGCGAATAACAGGATGAGAGGCAAGGTTTTATAACGCTGACATAAACCATGCTGTTAAAGTGATAGTTCACCCAAAAATTCTGTCATCATTTACTCACCCTCTTGTCATTTAAAACCTGTATTTTTTACTCCGCAGAACACAAATAATATATTTTGAAGAGTGTTGTTAACAGGCACTCATTCCATTACACTGGCTTAGTGTCCATACAATAGAAGTGAATGGTGGCCGGCACTGTTCGGTTACCAGCTTTCTTCAAAATATCTTTTGTGTTCTTTCTGATTAAAGAAAGTCATGCAGGTTTGGAATGACAAGAGGGTGAGGAAATGATGACAGAGTTTTCATTTTAGGTAACTACTCCTTTAAAGTCACGCTCACACAAAAATCACAAAAGCGCTTTACATGTCTAATAAGTTTCACAAGTCACCCGTGCTTCACACATCCTTCGAACTGCATACAGAACAAGCGTTCTTTTATTCTAGCGAGATAGTGAAATCTAACCTGAGCCTCTTGTCCCAAAACAGCAGATCAATTTTCATCGTAATGTAAGATTTATATAATTTGGGATCTTTATCTGAGATTTGACATTATGGTAACCATGCAAATTAGAGGTTGAAGAGTTTAGATAGAGAGGTTAAATGCTCTTCAGACATAACGTAAATGCAGAGATGCGTAATGACGCAATACATTTACTTGGGTACTGTTTAGGAAAATATGTACTTTTAACATCAAATTAAAAGTGGGTACTTTTACTCTTGAGTAAATTTCCAATAGAAAATCTGTAATTTTACTTCGTTACATTGCGTGACGTTCCTTCGTTCCTTCATTTTAGAATATGCATTTTAAAACGCGTTGTTCATTTCAAGGTTGTCGTCTCTTTATACGGTCATTCCCGAGAGATCGATTCTTTTGAGTCAATTCTTTTGAAAGCATTAATTGGGCAAAACTATTTGAACGGGCTAATGAATCTGTTCAGTTCACATCACCATCTGAATCATCTGAAGCGTCGGATTACTCACTCCTCGTAGCGCGAAATTTAAGACCACGAAGAACAAAGCGCGTTGGATGAAGTGAATATGAATGAATCTATAGACTTTGCCGGTTCCCTTAAGTTTGACATGGTCTGTTATTCAAAATAAATTGTCTAAACTACTGTAACAATCGGCACACGGATGAGGACGAACGAAGACGCAACATGTAGAATCCAAGGGGTTTAATGGTAACACGAGTCCAAGACATACACAGGAGCAGGAGAACATGGGAGACACAACCAGGTTTACATTACAATACTCGACAAAGAATTTAGGAACACACAGGGCTTAAATACACAGGGAAAACAGAATCAGGTGCGGGGCTAATTTACAATGACGAGGGACAGGTGAAAACAATGAACAAGGCAAAACACATGGGGAACACAGGATGAAGTGTTACAACTACATTGACATCAAGACAAAATTTATAGAAATGCTTGTCTCTTCTTTGTCGTCTAGTCTTTGGTCTCTGTGTGCATATTGCAAAGATATCTGCTCATGATAATTAAAAAATATTGATTAAAATGTCATATTAAAATATTGCCATTAATATTTATTTTATGAAGGCCTACATAATCTGATACAAAGTAAGTAGCTACTTGAGTAGTTTTATCACTGCATACTTTTTTACTTTTACTCAAGTAATTTTTTTAAATATGACATTTACTTTTACTTGAGTAACAATTTCTCTAGTGACTTGTACTTTTACTTGAGTAAAGATTTTGGCAAATCTACCCACCTCTGTGTAAATGAACAACAATGGTGAGAATGCGACTGCACAACTATTTCAGAAATAGGTTTGAGGTCATTCTTGATCATAAACCAATATCCTGTACCTCAATGGGAGAGCAGTGCACTTACAACACAAAAGTAGTGGGTTCGATTCAGGAAATACACATAATGATAAATGTTTACTTAAGATGCGCTATAGTTTTCCTGTAGCTCAGTGGTAAGAGCAAGGTTGTGGGTTCGATCCCAGGGGATTGCAAATACCTATGTAAAATGTATAGGAAAAAGCAATGTAAGTCGCTTTGGATAAAAGCATCTGCCAAATGCATAAAATGTAAAATGTATAGTTTATGTGATGTAATACAGTCCAGCAAGTCCAGATGATCTTATCTAAACCCATGTCAACAAGCAGGATTACAGTACCCCAACCGCTCTATTTGCCTCAAGAAGCCATGGTTTATAGTGATTTTACAACAGCTTACCGTTTTATTTACGTTTTGCTTCTACTTCCATTCAACTAACAGAACCTTCATGTTCGTGTACACTTTCTAGTGATCACGGCAGTACTGTAGTCTAGTGTGTTATTAGTAGAATATTCCAGATCATTGCAGTCTATTGCACAATCTAAACACAGAACAGACCAGCAAGATCAAAAAATTTTGTTCCCAGGTTTTCTGGGCATGGTTGTGCTTCTGCCTTATTTGCATATTTCCTTTGGTTAATCGAGTGCTAAAATAATACAGACAAACCGTGTCCCAGCTCTAAAGACCAACATTAAGACACATACTCACATTTGTATTAGTATCTTCGTGAGGACTTGCTATAGACTTCTATTGCTTTTATACTAACCTTGTCTTTTTAATTCCCTACTGCTAACCATACCACTAAACCTAACAGAAACACATCGTTTAATGTGTATTTATACATTTGCTCACAGGGACTTATATGGGTACAGGGTTTACTATCCCTGTGGGGTCATTTGGTCCCCAAAATAGATACACCTGATTCACACAGACATACATGGTCTAAGTGCAAATGAGGTGGGCACGGATTTTGTGGCATTTTATGAAATCTAGAAATGTTTTCTAGATTTAATGCAATCAAACATCAGAAACTAATGCTGGGTTCACATCAGATGCAAACTATCGCGCTCCACGCTCTTTGTTACTCGCGGGAAAGTGGCGCAAAAGTCGCACAAAATTAAAAAATATTTTCAACGTTCGTGGCAATCGAGCCGCCTGATTCACGTCATTCGCACCATCTGCCGTGAGTTTGCGTCTGTACGCATCTTTGCATTGTCTTTGCATTGATTGCATTTGTATGTAATTAAGACGCTTATTTCACATTTAGTGTAAACCCAAAGTAAGACCATTAACCAAAAGAATTGATGTTCCAGCATTGTATAACTGAATATGTTTTGTTTACATTTTGGTTTAACATTATGTCTTTATTTTGGGGGGCACAAAGAAAAGCATTCTACACAAAGGCGAGAACGTTTAGGAACTACAGTGCTAAAGTGTGGTGGTCTGCATTTCTCCTACAATGCAAGTCAATGGGATTTTTTTGTCTGCCAAGTGAGAATCTCTGTTTTAAAGCTGATCTAGTATAGAATGATGGCCAAATGACATTGTCATGGTCTTTTTTCCCAAGAAACAGCTAAATTGATTGCATGGAAATTAAGTTGTAGAATCGTAAGTTTGAATGGTTTGAATAGCACACTTTTTAGGGACTTGAGGCAATTTAAGGTATGACTGAGTTAAATGATGAAGCGAATACTCTAAATATAACACACGGTAATTGTATTACAGTACAGTATTTTACCGTGTGTTATTATCCCACTTATACTTTTCTGTGCTTGTAGCCCACTCACTAAATGCCAAAGAAAGTAACAAAGTCTGGCTTTCAACAGACACAGTAATGCACTGTAAAAAAAACATACAGTCAAAAAACTCTGAATGTCTTTGGTTTCACAAAATCATTTTACACAGGCGATATCATCATACAGACATTCTGTTTGAAAGTTAAAAGCAATCAAGATTCTTCACATACTTGAACGTTATTGTTGTTAAAATCGAGTTTGGGTTTCGAAAATTAGTGATGCTTGAAAGCAGTCCAGCAACTGTCTCTTACCTGAGTGTGGTTCTCCACCAGTACTCCTCTATCAGGCTCAAAGTCAAAAATACTCTTCGGTTCTGGGTGCCTCGCTATGTCATCCAGATCAGCCCTCGAACACAACCGCAAACACACAAACAGAGCCACTTTATTGCGCAATCATTATTGGTTCGTGTAGCAACAGATCCGAACATGCCTGCTGTCGTTCTTTATCTCTGTAAACCTCTCTCTCACTCTTGCCGTCTCTCTCTCTCTCTCTCTCTCTCACTCTTTCTAACTCTCTAACTCTCTCTCTCACTCTTTCTAACTCTCTCTCGCTCTCTCCCTCTAACTCTCTCTCTCTCTCTCTCTAACTCTCTCTCTCTCTCGCTCTCTCTCTCTCTCTCTCTCTCTCTCTCTCTCTCTCTCTCTCTCTCTCTCTCTCTCTCTCGCTCGCTCTCTCTCTCTCTCTCTCTCTCTCTCTAACTCTCTCTCGCTCTCTCTCTCTCTCTCTCTCTCTCTCTCTCTCTCTCTCTCTAACTCTCTCTCGCTCTCTCTCTCTCTCTCTCTCCTCTCTCTCTCTCTCTCTCTCTCTCTCTCTAACACTCTCTCTCTCTCTCTCTGACTCTCTCTCTCTGTCTCTCTCTCTCCCGCTCTCTCTCTGTCTCTCTGTCTCTCTAACTTTCTCTCTCTCTCTCTCTCTCTCTCTCTCTCTCTCTCTAACACTCTCTCTCTCTTTCTTTCTCTCACTCTTTCTAACTCTCTCTCTCTCTCTGTCTCTGTCTCTGTCTCTCTCTCTCTCTCTCTCTCTCACCAGTCAGGCAGGGCACCATGCTGGGTGAGGGTGAAGGGGGCTGAACCCCTGTCCTGATGAGAAGAATCTGGTGGAGGTGAAGATGAAAGGTTCCCTATAGACAGTAAAAAAAAATACTATAAATATTACAATAACTGAAAATGTAGATACTGTATGTTATAAGCTCTAATTTAATGTGATACTAATTACAAATTTATATGTTAGAAAAACCCCCGAAATAAATGGTGTTCCAAAGAACAAAAACACGCTTACGTAAAGATGTATAGTAAGAATGACAAAATATCAAACCATATATATTCTTTTCCAAAAAACGTTAACATTAAATGTATGGTATTGTGATGTCATTTGCGTTCAGTATATGTTCTTTCTGAAAATAAATTGTATTACAAATAGTTTTTATTGCATCCAGGTCCCTCTTATACTGTAAACAAACCTATTGCTATTTCTCCATTCTAGTTTTTCCTTTATCATACAGTCTTTTATGTTTTCTTATATTTGTAGTGTATTGTTTGTTGTCTATCTATCCCATGTTCTTGTGAGAACAGAACAAAATAAGAATATCATTGCACCAAAGTACATTTGATCTTACATCTCTCTGTGTACAGTACAAACTGTGTACAGTACAAACTTACTAAACTCTGCTCCCCATTGTTTCCACTACCCCTCATAACTTTAACTGTAATGCTGTTATTAACGCATCTACTGCACTGTAACTTCAATAACTGCACTAACTCATCTACTGCACTGTAACTGTATTATCTGGATCTACTCATGTATTGCACTATAACTTCAATAACCGCATTAACTCATCTACTGCACTGTAACTTTAATAGCTAATGTCTGTAACTAATGCACACTTAAGTCACTTGCACTATTGTATAGTCTATATTGTTATCTGTTCATAACCTCCTGTACATTAATGTTCACAGTATATAGCCTTCTGTATATATTGTTCATAGTACATACCGACCGTCATATTTTCATAGTACATGCCCATTGTAAAGTATTTTCCTAATATTGTATTCTGTATTTATTCACACTGTATATCTGCACTTGCTAATTGCACTTCTGGTTAGACCTAAACTACATTTCGTTACACTGTACTTGTATATGTGTAATGACAATAAAGTTGAATCTAATCTAATCTACAATCCGGTTAAGGTTAATAGTGGCCAGGGAATGAACAGATGTTTAAATGTGAAATGTTACTATTTACTCAGCCACTTACTTTCTCTCCAGTCAGTTTCAGGCTCTATAGGGTAAAAACAGATGAAAATTGAAATGAGAAGAGACATGCAAGTAGGTCACTTATCTGTATTCAATTTAAGCTGTTTGACTGCATCATTACATTTATTAGCATTAATTATTTACACTTTTATCCAAAGTTACTTCAAGAAATATATTTGATCAGCATGTGTGTGGAAACATAAAGGATGATGTGGAAAAGTAAAGAGGTGGAGTGGTTCTGAGCTCATACGATGTCTGCAAGCTCTTACTAAACTCCAGGTTGCTTCAGGAGGAGTTCATCCTAAAAACGTACCGTAATTTCTATTGGATAAAGGGACGGCTTAATGACTTGAGTTGTGTTGAATTATGTTACTATTTAAAGAGCAAATGTTAAGATAATGTAAGGTAATGCACCATGTGTGATCCTCACATGACAGCCTGCTATTAACTACTTTGTCTGTATAAGCTCAATAAGTCTCTGCCAACCAGGGTGTCCATGGAAACACATAAAGCTGGCTGAGTAATTCCACATTATACAGCACATTATTGCTCAAGTCAATTCAGTATCGTTCCACTCAATAAAGTTTGTTTGTCTGACAAACTGCAGCAGTAAAACTCGGGATCATCTATATAGTGTTAAGACAAATATCCCAGAGGGCTTTTGCGTTTTTATAACAGAAGTAGAAGTGCAGCAGGATACAATTCAGTTTGTTGTGCAGCAAAGCTCCACTGTTTTTGCTTGACCTAAAATGAGTTTTAGCATAATTAGCAATTCCGTGCGTCTAAAAGTCGATCTATTGAAACCTATAGAAAAGGTTTGCTGGGGAAAGGACTCACGGCGCTGTTTCCTAAATCCCTTAATGCTCAGGTTCCACTTTCAAAGGGTCGATTGTGCACCCTCTCATTCAGGTCCACATGTGGTGAGAGGTACAACCATTTCGAAGAAAGGAGGTTTAAAATATCTTCACCAGAGTTTTATTCTGTTCGGATCAGAGCAAAATCTGACAGCCAGAAACAGAAAGGAATTTCCTCACATGAAACAGAAAGAGAGCAAAAGAGAGAGAGAGAGAGAGAGAGAGAGACAGGGCAGGCACATACCCTCTGGTTTCTTGTGGATTTGTCTGAACATGCTTCTGTACCAGTCCTTGGGCTTGTTTACACTCTGGTAAAAGAATTGGAAGGTCACAAAAAAAGAAAAATGCCTAATAAAATCAAAACAACTGCAATATGATAAATGTTATTGAGTGTGGCTTGGCTATATATTATGGGACTCCGTCTTGAGGTAAGACACAAAGATTGCTGAGAATGTATTTCCTGACTCATTCTCTTAACTATAGTGCGCATTGAGGTGTGTCGGCCGGGAGGAAGAATGGCCATGCATGAATGAATTGTGGGATTGCAGCGGTACTGTACTGTACTGTTTGCTGTGTGGAGACTCACAGATCGAGACGCGATTGGCATTCCTGTCTCATCTACAGGACCGATTCCAGAAAACTTTATAAGGCGCTCCTCTCGTGAGGCAGACGTCTGAGGTAACGTGACGAAGCTTTCACTTCTCACTCCACCGTTAGACAATCCAACTGAGAAATACAACACACACACTCAGATACTGTCTGAATCCAATTACACTTCTATACTCATTACCACAGGGGATACAGTTTAATGATTAAGAGTGTTGAATAATTGCTCTATAGTTTTGTGTTAAATAACGATTCGGACACAAGAGTTATCAAATATGTGATGACATATGCATTTGAAGGCTGGAAGGATTAACTCACACATACAAAGTGCTACATGTTGTCCAAGATGTTACAAAATGTGATTTTCTGTTATGATTTACCATTTGTCTGAGTTGGACCATAGTAGGATCCGAAACTGCGTGGTGGGTATCCACCTCCATTGACCTCAGCAACCTGTCAGCACACATCCACAAATATATAAGAACCATGTATACATACTGTAAACAGCAGATTGAGAAGAAGAAACATCTTTTTTAATATTTATTCTCTAACTGCCTTTATTTTGAAACATTTTCTAACTGGTATAAAAAAGAAAGCAATCAAATAAAATTGATAAAGTTATACAAATATTACATCTAAAAATGACATCTTTGAAAGTGCTTAAATATATTTACATTAGATTTTGTAAAATACCAAACCAAATACCACAATGGCAACAGCCAACAAGTGATTCCTTTTTTTTCAGAATCAAAGGGATACTTTAGCCCAAAAAGAAAATTCTGTCATCATTTACTCACCCTCTTGAATGAATAGACAGAGTCCAAAGTTAATGTTCAATATGTCACTATATCTATTGATATTGACCTTTTTGTAAAATATTTTTGTTTTCAAGATGTTGCACTACATTTAAATTAAATGCCACTTTGTATATATTTTTTATCTATTATATATTCACGTGTTGTGGGTTATCCATTGCTACAATATTGAAGTCTGTTTACACATAAAAAAGCATCACTGCCTACAGATTTTAAAGGAACAGTTCACCTAAAAAGGAAAATTCTGTCTTCATTTACTCACCCTCGAGTTGCTCAAAACCTTTATAAATGTCTTTGTTCTGTGGACTACTGTGGTAGTCAATGATGGCCTAGAACTGTTTGGTTACAAGCATTCTTCCAAATATCTTTATTTATACCGATTTGAAACAACTCCAGGGTGAGTAAATGAAAATATAGACCTTTAATTTATTCAAACGCCACCAGGGGGCAGTATTGTATTAATTTTGTGTCTGCACATATTCACTTCATGTGAAGACATTCTAAAACAATATCAAAGCTGCTGAATCAATGCACTTGAGTTTCATTTAAACATGTGCTCAAATCCACGGTACAAAATAAATATGTGGAATTCCTGCGTTACCATAATGATGCTTTTGTGTTACTGATGATATGTTAGCTCTGTGCTCTTGCCTTTTGTGGAGACGACACAGCGGTGGAACTATAGTGGAAGGGACTTAAGGGAGGTGTGGGCAAACCAGGAGAGATGACAACTACGTCCTGGGTCATATCTGGAGTCATGAAGTGCTGGCGTGCTCCGTTGCCGGGAAGAGCCTCGTCTGAAAAAACGATCCGTGTGCCATTCAGATGGTCGTGCACCTCCACTCTCTTCTGAGAAAACCGAGAGAGATTTGATTTATTGACTAACTTTATTTCCTATGCCAATACATATTCATAATATAATAATGCTTACAATATAGTAACATTATAATGATTTTGGGGTTTCATCATTCGATCACACGATCATTCCCTCGTTTCCTCCCCCCTCTGGATTTGAACCCCACCATCCCTCAAATGCTTCTCTCTCTGTGACCTAAATAATGCGTCCTCCCTCCACGTGAACTCTAGGGGTCATGGGAAGATCCCTGTGTTCTCACAGAGGGTGAAACTGTATCTTGGTAAATCATGGAGATGCTTTGTGAGCCAGGGGACAGCGAGGACCAGGGCGGCTTTTTCATGGAAATCCAAGTCCAGTCCATAAATATCTCTCTCATTCCGTCATTGTGTTAGGGGCTGTTTTTAACATCTCTTTCTTTCTGTTTCCTGGGCATCTTTAAAGGTGATGCTGGACAGCTTGGCCATTGCCAAAGATCAGAAGTAACACTTGCAAAAAATACTGAACGCATTGCTTAGAAAATTTTGTTTGGAAGTTCAAGAAGTGATTCAGACTTTGGGATTTGTAATGAAGTATATAAATATGTTTGGAAAACTGGCTTACTAAAAGAGTGAAGTGTTGTTATACCTGAGACTGCATGTCATCTGCAGGGGTCCCAGTCGGTAGTCAGATCTCAATTCCTATAAGAGAAACAATAGAAGATACCACAATAAAATAATATGCAGATCTAGTTTGGGGGTTTTCCAGCCACTTAAATCACAGTATCACCAAATCTAAAGTATCCTGAAATGCTTAATTTCAAATGTACTTAGTGGTGTAACGTAACAAAGTGTTTTTTGTTTCTACATTTTATATAATTGTATGCATTCCTTGAAAAAAAATTGTCGAGCCACCATGAGCTGATGGACCAATTTAGCAATGTGTTTCGTACATTTCTGGACCTTGACAACAACCATAACCATGATGTCTATAAGGAGGCCTGAAAATCTCTCGTGTGCCACCAAAAACCCTTGTTTGTGTTCCGAAGATGCTGGGAGGTCTTAAAACATGTTTAACGTCATGTCAGTGAGTAAAAAATAACACAATTTGAATTTTGAGATGAACTTTTCATTAAAAGGTTCCTTGTGTGACATATAGCGGCATCTAGTGGTGAGGTTGCAAATTGCAACCAACGGCTCACTCCATCCCTCCCTTTTAAAACACTAGGGAGGCTGACACAGAACTTAGATGTCGTCGCGTTTTCATTTCTTTGCCGAACGTATTTACCGTATTTGTCCGTTATGGGCCACCGTAGAAACAGCATAGTGAATTTCATGCAAGGGGACCTGCGGTGTTTGAAGATAGAAATAGCTCATTCTAAAGTAATAGAAACATAACGCTTCATTATGTAAGGTTTTTATACACCTCTGAAGACATAGTCATGTATCATTTATTGCATTTCTGTCAATACATCCTACTAAAAATAACACACCGGACCGTAAAGAATAAACAAGGAAAACAACTATTTAGCAGAGTACTTTGTTTACAAAGACGTTTTTAAACTCTTCCATGAAGAACTGGGTCAGCATGGCAACCGGTGCACTGTCCCACACATTCAAAGTTTATATGACTTTAGCTTTCCGTCTGACATCAGCTTTTCTCAGCCTAAGAGTGTAGCTGTGAGCCAAATGCTCGTACTGTAGTGAGATGTGTTTTCCATATGCGATGAATAACTCTGAACCAGAGACCAAATGATTGCCGTAGCTTCCTGAATGCAGCGTCCTGAACATTGGGAATTATGGGCTGGTTCATTTTCTATTTTTCTCTTGTTCTCTCATTCCCCTGCCCCAGATGAGTCAACACTATTGAATGAGCTCTATTACATAACAGCAAGAGCAACAATTGAGCGTGTGTATAAATGTGTGTGCTACACAATGACCTATTAGTATATGAGGGCCACGCACGCCAACACACGTGTGTGCGTGTTTATTTGCATGAGCAGCTGCATATCTGTGCTTCTTTGCATGAATCTATCAATCTGTAATGTTAAAGGCATAGTCACCCAGAGAGAAAAAAATCCTTACAAGTACTTGTCCACCATTGACTACCATATATGAAAAATGATATGATAGTCACGAGTGCCCCTGAAGCTTTCCTACATTCTTCTTCTTTTGTGTTTAACAGAACAAAATAAATTATAAAGTATTATTTCCTTCTATAGTAGTCGATGGGGTCCAAGATCAATTTGGTTATAAGCATTCTTCCAAATATCTTTCTCTGTATTATTCTGAATAAAGAAATTCTTCCAGATTTGGAACAACTCAATGAATTTTTTATTTTTGGGTGAACTATCCCTTTAAGCTACAGTAGAAAGGAATTTATTTTTGTTTCATATATAAAACCTTCAAACTCATTCCTTATATTCCACACAAGCTGTATGAATAAGTTCTACATTGATGACATTTTGGTTTTTGTAATGCTTTGACCTCAACCGTTTCTTTTTAATGCATATCACAATGGCTGCGAAACATTTTTTATGTACCACATAAGAAGTCATACGTCTGGTGTGAACTTTACCTTCAAACGGTACGGAAACAACAAAACAAGACAAAGAGTCAGCATAAGAACAAAAGAGGTTTCAAGACACTAACAATCCTGAAGGCCAATGTGTCAAATCTAGCAGATTACAATTATTGTCATCACGAGGTCACGTGACACATGCTGGCACATTATCTGCCTTTGACATTTCAAGATGTTACAAACAAATCATTCATGTTCATTTTTCAAAAGTCAGTTTAATTCAGTTGTTGAAAAGCTTAAGGATTTTAGTTCATTCAATTGAACACTATGGCCATTTATGTTTTACAACTACAGTACAAGTCCGCCCAACCTTCAGCCTGTTTTTGCATTTATAAATATGAAATGACTGTTTTGCAGACAGGCATTCTTTGTCAAGTATTATATCAAGAATTATTTAGTCAACGGAAAGCTAGATTAAAAACTCAATACCCAGTTCCGAAGAGCTGCCAATGTGAATGGAGGGAGTGTTTGTTTAAATATCGCTGCTGTACGTATCCGGATGTACAGTATGGAGGAGACAAAGACAGCAATGTTCACGTGTGTGTGTGCGTGTGTATACAGTATGAGTATGGGCATGTCAGTCATATGGTGTCCTGAACATATCGCTCAATCTTAAAGAGATAAAAATTCTAAAATCATTTCCCCGCCCACGTTGTTCAAAACCTTCATGAATTTCTTTGTTCTGATGAACACGAATACTTGAAAGAATGTTTTAACCAAACAGTTTTGGGGCACTATTGACTATCATTGAAGTTTTTCCTACCATGGTAGTCAATGGTGCCCAAGAACTGTTTGGTTACAAATATTCTTCCAAATATCTTACTTTGTGTTCAGCAGCACATATACATTTATACAGGTTTTGAACAACTTGAGGGTGAGTTAATGATGATATATTTTACATTTTTTGGTAAACTGTCCCTTTAACAAATCTCTTCAAGATTGACTGAAACAACAATCAAGATTGTTTAAACAAACCCTCCCCCAAAATATATTAATAATAAATCAACATTTTTGAGTTCGTGCCCTTTAGTGCAAACCTGTGATGACATCATCAGCTATGCTGTTTGGTCACCACTAAGAGAGAGAGAGAGAGAGAGAGCACATCCCTCCACAAGATCCTCTCCATAACAGGAATCATGAAACACATCCTAATACGGTCATGTCTCCCTCAGACATCCGTTGGTGAAATATGTTCAGATTTCTCCTCAGAACACATTGAGCATTACTGTTGTTTGCTTTGAACGCTCTATGCGATTTTAGACGATTACAAAAGTCGAGCACGAGCATCTGCAATGCATTAAAACAACATTCATCTGACAGCTGGATTGATTTGTCCTTGTGAAGGGTACCATATCCAGAAACAGCCTTTTGAAGTACTGGTGAAGTAGTACTGCAGTGTGAATGTCACTTTTCATGAGTTTTGTAAACTTGGCTGTGACTTTAGATACACTTAAAAGAACTCTGAGGTCACTGGCACATGCAGGAACCACAAGCCTGTCCTGTAGTCTCTAAGTGTCTTTGAAACTCTTCAACGCTCCATACATTTGTCATCTACACTGTTTTTGGATTCAGGAGTCTTTCATAGCCAGACTTTTGATGCTTTGAGTTCTGGTACACTTTCAAACTTACAGTTCACCCCCAAGTATCTTTTTTCATAATTTACTCTCCCTCTTTTAATACACAAGAGAAGATCTATTGAAGAAAATGTTGTGGGCCGACATTTTTTTGGTTACGGACATTTTTCTAAATATCTTCCTTTGTGTTGTGCACAAGATAGAAAGTCATACAGGTTTGAGATGACAGAGTGTGAGTAAATCATGAAAAAAATCACTATGATGGTGAACTGTCCCTTTAAGCTACTCATTTTATCAATAGATTTGATTTCCTGGGAATCAAATCTATATCGGTTGTACTTCCAGTGCAGAGAAAGATCTGTCGGGTCCACATATAAATTGACATAACAAATAAATAGAACTATTAAAGGATGCTGTATATCTAGAAATGAATGGAATTAATTTATATACAGTCCGTTCCTGTCCTTCAGTCAAGCAGTTCTTTTAGAGAGTGTTCAATAATTTGGATTTGATCTATATTTGAGTTTAACGTTCGTGGATATTTTAAAGTAATAGATTATTTTATGAACATAGACGTAACAGAGAGAACGAAGCAAAATATTAGTTTATCTTTTATTTGCTTGTTGTAAATGCTTCAAACAAAACTTCTGTCTTAAAAACACAGCCATCACATGACTCCAGGACTATCTACACGAGCCAATCAGATTAGAGCTTGCGATTTTTTTATAAACTGGGCATTGCATGGTGCAATCTGCATCTGTCAGTCCATGATCGAAGGTTGCAGTCCCATCTACAGTAAAACATGAGAACTAGTGACATTGTGATGTTTAGAAAGTTAAGCTGTCAGATTAGAGAAACCCCAGCGCACTGCTTAAAACCTGTTTGTCTGCCAGTAGTTCACTTTGTATCTGCATTTTTATCTTGTGTTATAAGAGCAGACTGGCAGGAAGTCTGTTGCACATCAATGAAAATTCGTTATCAGGTTTCTGCTCTTTACGGGCCACTAGGAGTTCCGGAACTGACATTATTAAGTGCGTAAATGTTTGGCTCCGAGCAGGAAACATGCATACCATATGTGAGGAGAACAGGTTTGATTAGGACTCAAACGTTAGGCTGATGAATGCCTGGTGGACTGTAGGGGTCAGTAAGTTAACAACTGTGGTTCAATCATTTGCATGTGCCATGACGCATTTGTATATGAATGTATGAGTGAATGTGTGTAAACTAAAGGGGAAATAAATAGCCAGACATTTGTTGCTGTGGTCAAATTATTTAAATAAGACACTAAAAACCAAATACTTGACTGTGTTTGTGTTACAATATAATTAAGTGTTTAATAAGTGGTAGATCTATTTATTCACACAGCTTACATCTGCACTGCAAAACAGTGTTGAGTTGTTTTAACCAACCTACGTGTATGCATATTAACCAGTCCCAACTGGATTCAGGGGAGAATTTGTGATTAATGCGGCCAAAAAATATCACTTTTTGCAGTGGCTTCATTCAAATGTTGCTGTTTAAATTGCAGGGGGGGGGGTTATCGAAGAAGTAAATAATACTACTTGAATTGGCAAAAAGGATTCTTCTTTTAAACTATCACCTGTGAAACATTATGCATTTCCTATGATCATACTGAACGTAAATAATTTGAAACAACTCAACACATCGTCCTTTTATATGCTCATGAGGCCAATTCTACTATGCTTTGTAAAGTGAAAATGAAAATTCATTCTGTATGAACTGTTCTGTGGGTTGACTTAAAGGTCCAATGTGTCATTTTTGAAGGATCTATTCACTGAGATGCAATATAATATATTATACATAACCATTGATTCAGAGATGTATAAAGAGCTTACATAATAGAGCATTATGATTTATTATATTAGAAAGAGCTATTTCTTTCTACATACACCGCGGGTCCCCTTGCATGGAATTCACTATGTTGTTTTTCATCCGCCTTAAACGGACAAGTTGCTTTACAGAGCACATTTCGTAAGTATGTTCTCTCCTTTGGCAAAGAAGCGAAAACGTGGCCACATATTAGTCATGTGTCAGCCACCGTAGTGGTTCGAAGGGGAGGAGTAGAGGGTGTCATTGGTCGCAATTCGCAACCTCGACGCTGGATGTCACTACAGTTCATACACTGAACCCTTAACCAGGTTTAGATTCAGTCAAAACAGAAGGTAAAAACTGCAGTAACTACAAAATCCACTTTTTCTGTTTACAAAAGCCTTTTTCTGTTTCAGCGCTGCTGCAGTTACCATGTTTTTCCTGTTTATGGCAGTATAGAGCCAAATGACAACAAAGTTGGACCTTTCCCGTTGTCAATCGCTGATGTTTACTGTCACCTCCATGTGTTTTTATTTAGAGATAACATTTAAAGAACAAAGTTACAGCATTTTATCTCCTCACTTTAATATCACCTTTAAATAACACTGATAACCATCTACATCCCACTCTCTGTGGGAAGGTTTTTTCCAAAAATAACATAGAAGTGAAACACATTGTTCCACAGGAAACTTGGGATATGTAGTCTTCAGTGTGAGGGAGTGACCAATGGAATATTCCTGAAATAATTTCAACTGTTAACTCATCAGATCCACTGACAACACAAGCCTGAATCACATGATATATGGCTGGTGTGATATGTTTTTATAGATGCTCATTGTCCACCGGTGACACACAGTGTGTTTAAGCACACCGATTGCTATGGACACATTATGAGATTTTGGCTAATGACTTACAGCTGTCATCTGAGAGTTTATATGGAAGCAAGCACATGGCCATATGATCAAATAAAAAAATCTGTGAACGTGCACACCGTTGGATTATCAATGGGGGAAATTGTATGGCAGAGTTCATTTGTCTTGTTGACGATAGTTTAGATCATGACATCATTGTCCAAAGGTCAAAAGGCGCACAGGTCGGTTTGAGGCTAAACGGTTCATCTTTTCACACGGGTTAAACTACAGAGGGTTTATCAGTATCCACAAAAGCTATGCTAAAGAAATAAAATTTTGACAAGATGGCATTGTTCCTGCATCAAGTCGAGGAAAACAAACTTGTCAAATTGGGCTGGTTGACCTTTATAACAATAATGAAGAACGATAAAGCAATATTACGTGAACAGGAGCTTGTGATGTTACTTTTAAAGAACAACTCAAGAGACAACAGAAAGAATGTAAGAAAAGTAAAGAAAGAATGCCTCTCGTCCAATCAGATTTGAGGAATGGAAATAACTGTTAATGGTACTAACTTATGGTTATAAGACACAGCTACAAATTAGATTCCTTTAATATAAAGTACTTTTTAGCCAAATGGACCATTTTTGAGGCTCGGTGATATTTAAACTCTTTAGCGGTGTCTGAAGCCGCCCCCTATCTCGTATGTAGTGCACTATATCGGTGTCCGCCATTTTGTAGGTATGTCTAAAACCTGAGTGAACTACTTCCTTCGCTCTTTTTTTACCCACAATGCACTCTTATTTTTAGTGTACACTCGCTCATTCACTGTTTCCCATGATACAACACTAGACGACCGCCTGATTTGAGGACATTGACCATTAATGCCACGAATGTATGATTATACGCTTGTGTTTGTTCTTGTCGACAGTTATTTTTACTTTTAAAGAATAGCAGATAAAATGAACTACATAAATCATTTTATTAAACGTGACAAATGAGCATGCCTGCAACTAAATGGGACAGTTGTTTTGTTGTGTTTATTTTCAACTGATACAATAAACGTGACAAATAACGTGAAAATGTAAGGGGTTATATTGAGTGTATGTGAGTTTTTAAGCCCTTGTTAAGGTTTAAGCAGAAATATAACAGTTACCTACTACAGAATAACCATTAGTCAGTGGAAAGCATGTATGGTGTTTTCATAAGGTCTAAGCTTTGTACATTTTTGACCATATTGGTGAGTCCCAGACGACTAACAAGAATGCTTGCATGCTATTTCCCAATTTACTAATAAACGATCTAGTTCGCTTTCAGAACACTGTTTGGGAAACATCCTGCGTGTGGGCTGGTTTGTTTGTGTCACTGAAACAGATGGACCCTTCTGTCATGTAGTTTATATCAGACGATACAGTATACAGTACAGCTCCTTTTCAAGATTACTTATGTCTTGTATTTATCTATCGTACACATTCACATAAACAGAATTACTGTATATCCTTTATATCAGCGGTAACTCTCCTGGTGACCTTATTTGACACGTTCAATGGTAATATCTGCCCTTTATACCATCAGTTTTAAACAACCTCACTGTTCCGTTTGTAAAGAAAAAAAAGTGAAATCAGGACCGGTAAAATATATTCATCACACTTCATTGAGATTTCATCTTTGTTCTTTTAGAAGTCAATTTAAAATAAACACTTGTGATTCATTTCCTTGGAAAAGCTATGGCCTTGTTCAGTTTTATATACAGTAGACCCCCCCAACTCTAAGCGTCTTGTATATCCTAATGGGTAAACTACACCTGTGGTTACCCTACTACAACCAAACAAGTGAACAAATGAATGTATAAATACTTGTTCTTATCACCATACATCAGCTTCGTTTACAAATGATCTGATCACATTTGAATATGACTTAAATCTTTAGCCACTTTGTTTTTCAAGTTAGGGTAAATCGGTTTCTGTCCAGTTAAAGGTACAGTGTGTAATTTTTTGATCTATTGACAGAAATGAAATATAATATACATAACTAAGTTTGTGTATAAATACTTAACATAATGAAGCGCAATGTTTTAATTACATTAGAATGAGCTATTTCTATCTACATACACCGCGAGTCCCTTGAGATCAAATTCGCCATGTTGCTTCTGCAGTAGCCTTAAATGGACAAACTGCTATAGCGCCTTTCGTAAATATGTCATCTCCTTCGGCAAATAAGTGAAAACGCAATGACATCTTAGTTTTGTGTCAGTCACTGTAGAGAAAGGTAGGGGTAGACTGAGTCGTTTGATGATATTTGAAACCGCACCACTAGATGCCGGTAAATTTCATACACTGGACCTTTAATGCATACACACATTTTGCGTGTGACTAATCCAGACTGCATTCTCCATGACATAAATTGATTATTTAACAAACTAAATGATTGTTATTTGAGTAAATGTAAGAGAGTTTCTGTGATACTTAGGTAGTATAGGGGTATAGGGTGAAGGGGTATAGGGTGAAGGTTAGGAGACAGTATAACCTATCATCATTACATCTACACTTATGAGATAAGACTGAGCAAAATACCAGAGAGATTTCACCATGTATAGATGGGTGTTACGTAGAAATAAAGAAAAATATAAAAGAATAAAAAATCCTTTTATAATTTATTATGATAATAACATTATTATTCAAGGCATGCTTAGCCATTTTATGCCATAATGTTTTACACTTAGTCTTTCTAAAATGTGTCATATCATTCATGCACATAGTCCAAATCATTTAGCAGGGGATTACTAAATAATACAGTTCTCTGTTTTTATAGGACATTTACTTTTTTAACGTTCATACTTCAGTTTTAAATATGTGTCTGGAAAGAGGAATGGCTTAAAATAACAAAACAACAGAACAACGCAAACCAATAAACCTTTAACCGTCTTGCTCACTCAATCTGTCTGCTTCTTCCTGAATGTGCAAAGGCACCATACAAGGCCCTGCCGTGTGTCTGTTTACAATCTGCTGTTATTGCATGATACGCACATTAATCACACACAGGTCCATCTGAACACCATGTATGGTCCTCCATCGCTCAGCTCGGAGGAGAGGATGGACCGCACAAACGATCTTACATCCATGAGCCAAGATGAGCTCTTCCTCAATGTGTTGTCACATGGATAAAGTCATTTAGCATAAAGGCACATCTCAAAGTCACCTAAACACTTTATAAAAGTGGAGGCTGCTGAACATCTGGGAAGACTCCCTGAAGACGATTCATTCTAATGAGTGAGACGTCGCAATTTGGATTTGATCACAATATTTTTTTGTACCTTTATGAGCCTGAAGAATAAAGATGCAGATGAGAGGCTATGATGTGCATCAGGTCATGAGGGCACTCTATGATGTGGCACGCATGTGTAGTCTGTACTAAAGCACTCATGCGGTTCATATACACAAATCACGTGACAATAATCTCAGTGAGATCTGTGAGTGCTGCTGTAATCCAGGTGATGGACCTGACAGGTTCACAAGTGAGGCCGTTTGATCTGTCATACACTCTCTTACATAGGAATTTGTGCTTTTGTCACTGGAACACATGATAATGGGCCTGATACTTAAGTTTGTTATCATTGCCTGATACGGGACAGATGCAAATATGCATATTTAATAAGATTAAAGCTCTTTTAGGACGGTAAAAAACCATGGCCATAATTAATACAGTTTTTAAGGAATTGCGGGAATATGCGTTCGTGAAATGCAGCCTGTCCCATCTTTAACTTGCTTTTAATACTAGCTGGATGAATTTGATGCAAATTTGATTTTCCGTTTTGAGATTATTGGCAAAGTAATGTTATGTGTACGCTGGCAAACTGGCAGAACTCTGTAAAAAGACACCTTTAAATTCACCAGAAATGAAAATTCTGTCTTCATTTACTCACCCTCAAGTTGTTATATCAAGAGAGATATTTTGAAGAATGATCGTAGCCAAACAGTTGTTTGCCACCATTAAATACCATAGTAGGAAAAAATCCCTTATTCATTTCTTTGTTCTGTCAAACACAAAAGAAGATCTTTTGAAGAACGTAAGGTGAGTAAATGATGACTTTTTCTTTTTTGGTAGAACTGTTCCTTTAAGAGCTTCGGTATTCCATTATACTACTCGATAAGTTTATAAAAGAACTCCAATAACTGTCTGTTGACAGGCTTTAATAATCTTATAGAGCAATAGAACATATTAAAAGTATAAATTGCTCTTTCTTAAACCTTCTCCATTTTTTGGTGATTTAATTTTTTTTGTCATAAATAGTTATTATTTATCCCCCTTTATGTTTCTCACTTGGTTTTTCCAAAATTAAGGGGGTTGTTCTTATTTACACCTAAAGTGTTATCTTCGAATTATTGCAAATCCCACTTTAAACCAAAAATATGCCGAGTCCATTTTTGAAATTTCTTGGTTTGCATTACTAAATAAATTACTTCTGTATTAACTTTATAACTTGCAAAGCTGCATGTCTCATAGTGTAAAGTATAAAAACAGAGAGGCATCCATGATGTCAGAGATTTTTTCTTTGCCCCTAAATGAAGGAATGAAGGAAGGAAGGAAAGGATGGAAGGAAGGAAGGAAGGAAGGAAGGAAGGAAGGAAGGAAGGAAGGAAGGGAGGGATGAATGAATGAATGAATAAATGAATAAGGCATCCATGATGTCAGAGATTTTTTATTTGCCCCTAAAAGAAGGAATGAAGGAAGGAAGTAAGGAAGGAAGGAAGGGATGAATGAATAAATTAATAAATTAATAAATGAAGGAAGAAAGGAATGAAGGAAGGGATGAAGGAAGGAATGGATGAAGGGATGAAGGGATGAAGGAATGAACGAAGGAATGAAGGAAGGAAGGGATGAAGGAAGTAAGGAAGGAAGGAAGGAAGGAAGGAAGGAAGGAAGGAAGGAAGGAAGGAAGGAATGAATGAAGTAAGGAAGGAAGGAAGGAAGGAAGGAAGGAAGGAAGGAATGAAGTAAGGAAGGAAGGAAGGAAGGAAGGAAGGAAGGAAGAAAGAAAGAAAGAAAGAAAGAAAGAAAGGAAGGAAGGAAGGAAGGAAGGGATGAATGAATGAATGAATGAAGTAAGGAAGGAAGGAAGGGATGAATGAATGAAGGAAGGAAGGGATGAAGGAATGAAGGAAGGAAGGAAGGAAGGAAGGAAGGGATGAAGGAATGAAGGAACGAAGGAAGGAAGGGATGAAGGGATGAAGGAATGAATGAATGAAGGAAGGGATGAAGTAATGAAGGAAGGAAGGAAGGGTGAATGAATGAAGGAATGAAGGAATGAAGGAAAAAAGGAATGAATGAATGAAGGGAGGAAGGAAGGAAGGAAGGTGTGAGTGAATGAGTGAGTGTAGGAATGAAGGAAGGAAGGAAGAGATGAAGGAATGAAGGAATGAAGGAAGGAAGGAAGGAAGGAAGGATGGAAGGGATGAATGAATGAAGGAAGGGATGAAGTAATGAAGGAAGGAAGGAAGGAAGGAAGGAAGGTGTGAGTGAATGAGTGAGTGAGTGAGTGTAGGAATGAAGGAAGGAAGGAAGGAAGGAAGAGATGACGGAATGAAGGAATGAAGGAAGGAAGGAAGGAAGGAAGGATGAATGAATGAAGGAAGGAAGGAAGGAAGGAAGGAAGGAAGGAAGGAAGGAAAGAAGGAAGGAAGGAAGGGAAGGATGGATGGATGGATGAATGAATGAAGGAAGGACGGAAGGAAGGAAGGAAGGGTAAATGAATGAATGAATGAATGAAGGAAGGAAGGAAGGAAGGAAGGAAGGAAGGGATGGATGGATGGATAAATGAAAGAATGAAGGAAGGAAGGAAGGAAAAAATGAATGAATGAATGAATGATTGAAGGAAGGAAGGTGTGAGTGAATGAGTGAGTGAGTGTAGGAATGAAGGAAGGAAGGAAGGAAGGAAGGAAGGAAGGAAGGAAGGGATGGATGGATGGATGGATGAATGAAAGAATGAAGGAAGGAAGGAAGGAAGGAAGGAAGGGTGAATGAATGAAGGAATGAATGAAGGAAAAAATGAATGAATGAATGAATGATTGAAGGAAGGAAGGTGTGAGTGAATGAGTGAGTGAGTGTAGGAATGAAGGAAGGAAGGAAGAGAAGAAGGAATGAATGAAGGAATGAAGGAAGGAAGGAAGGAAGGCAGGAATGATGGAAGGGATGAATGAATGAATGAAGGAAGGAAGGAAGGAAGGAAGGAAGGAAGGAAGGAAGGAAGGAAGGAAGGAAGGAAGGAAGGAAGGGATGGATGGAAGGGATGAATGAATGAATGAATGAATGATTGAATGAATGAAGGAAGGACGGAAGGAAGGAAGGGTAAATGAATGAATGAATAAATGAATGAATGAATGAATGAATAAATGAATGAATGAATGAATGAATGAATGAATGAATGAATGGATGAATGGATGAATAAATGAAGGAATGAAGGAATGAATGAATGAATGAATGAAGGAAGGACGGAAGGACGGAAGGAAGGAAGAGTAAATGAATGAATGAATGAATGAATGAATGAATGAATGAATGAATGAATGAATGAATGAATGAGTGAATGGATGGATGAATGAATGAAGGAAGGAAGGAAGGAAGGAATGAAGGAAAAAATGAATGAATGAATGAATGAATGAATGATTGAAGGAAGGAAGGTGTGAGTGAATGAGTGAGTGAAGGAAGGAAGGGATGAAGGAATGATGTAAATGTACAAGTATTGCTTAATCTTCGACTTCATCATATAAATAAGTATACAGAGCAGACGTGTGTTCAGTTCTCACAAACTGTGTGATAATAAGTGATAATGTCATACTCTGCATCACACAGCGAGATTATTTCAATATTGTGATGTTTGGAATAAGGTACAGTCAGAGATAATACTATTGATAAAAACATCTTTGTTATTGGAAACATACTTCAGGACTGACCGCCTCTGGTGAGTTAAAAACAGGTTTGGACTGTCCAAACAATCTCATCTAATGCACATTTAACACAGTTGTCCAGGATTGTTGGAAATCATACTCGAATGTTTCATCCTTTTTGTTTGATTATGTTGATTTGTCATCTTGTTTTTCTGATATTGAAAAGTTTTGCCCTGAAATGTAATGTTGATAAAGTTAAAATAATAAAAATAAACACAACTAAACACAATAAAAATATGATAACATAATCTGTTTTAGCAAATTACTATTAATTTATACTAAAATATATTAGTAAAAAGTTTATCGTGACTTATTAAAGAGTACAATGGACCTGCAACGTTTCAGTTACAGGCCCGGATCTTCTTTTATCACAAGGCCACACCAACTTTTTACAAAGCAACAAAAGTATTAATTTCAATTGTTAATTTGTTTTTTTCTTTGTATGAATAGTAATAGTAAACATTCCTAACTACCCAAGGAACTACCCAAAGCATGTGTGGCAATTTCCAGTAGTCTGTCCATCACCACTAGATGTTGGTGAGGCAGCTAGAACTTAATAATTCAGTGGTTTGGCTTGGTAGTGCAAACCGTTCTTAAACGGTATAATCTTACATTACATGTGTTTGTGTGTGTGCAAACCACCAGACTGAAGAACCAGACTATCACAAACAGAAAATGATGTAAAACAGGAAAATACACTGTGACAATGTTAAGAGTACTGATCATGTGAGACGACCAAATAAGAGCAGAGAGGAACAGATCAACATTCTTATTCTTAATAAAAATAAAATGTTCCCATTGATTGAAATACAGATAACACCGAGTTAATAAAACGTTGAGACATACTATAATCTTGACATTATTATTTTCATTTTTGGTGATGCTAATGTCGCAGACCAAGTAATTATAGAGTGACAACAGACAACAAGTTGCATCAATATCCACAAAATGTGCCAAAGTCTTAATCTAAATGCCGGCTAACTACCACAATAATGACACCACAGCATGACTCAGGATTGCATAAGAGGAAATATGGTTCACCACAGTGATAAACATTTACTCTGGACGAGCGGTTATACAGCAGCTCTGTTAAAACACTCAAGAGTAAAGAAGTTTACTTGAACATTTAATACTTGTCTAGAACGTCTTCAAACTACTATGCATCCATAAAATGAGTATAAGTGACAGTCCAGAGAATGACAAAAGTGACTTTAGTTATCTAAAGAAACAACACAAGCAATGACAATGAGAGTGTTGTTTACTGTGTGGAGACACAAGCCCTGGTAAGTAACCCATGCATTTTTACGGGGGAAAAACAAATATCTAAAAGATATCTAAAACCTTTCAACCAAAGCCTCAAATGCATTTAAAAGACGTTATTTAGATATTCATTGTGGCATTCAGAAGTTACATAAAGCTTTATAACTGACTCATCAGCTCTGTTCTGACCCTCATATCACAATTCAATAATTCTACCTCAAATCCACATTTTATGTCAATGTGTTGTTTTATATGTTAAGTAGTCATGTTGCATAAAAGGGATTATGTACTGGCAAAAGTGGGTGGGCCTCCTTAAAGTCACAATGAATCAATTAATGGGTCTACCTGTCCGGAATGACAATCACAGAGGAATCTAGTGAATCAGGATCAACAGCTACTCATGTTGCAGAATAACAGTCAAGAAAATATCCTCACAGCAAAGTTGAGCTTCACAATGGTAAAAACACTCTATATTTACTATACTATACCCTAGGTCTCTCGTTGTCTCAACATACTTCTCTACAAACCACAAATGAAAGCTGATGGACAATTCTCTTTACTTTGAAAACAAACAAGAGAAAGACTAGCAGATGAAGTGTATGAGGAGAAGTTTGAGACTGGTACTTACTGTGAGAAGTTTCCCAGGAATGGAAAAACAGAAAGAGAAAGGCAGAGAATTACAGCTAGAGGGGCGTTCGCAATTTACTCCTATTCTCTGTGACTCAGCCTGCATGTGTGTGTGTGTGTGTGTGTGTCTTATTCTCTGCTTGTGTGTAATACACTGTTCTGGGCAGAATCATACAAGAAACTTTCAATGCCTAACAAGTCCAAAGCTCTGTCATAGTTTCCATCCTGAACACACACATCTACACACGCATGCACTCACACACACACACACACACACACACACACACACACAAATACATGCACACACAAGACCAGCTGGAAATAATAGAAATGTCCATGCAGACAGAGGAGAAACACCCTCTTGTGTTTGAAAATGACACTCAAGATGGCCAGTTTAATCTGTCCATTGTTTACTGGAGGGCACAAATCTCTCTCTCTCTCTCTCTCTCTCTCTCTCTCTAACAACGTAATTTCTAATCACAGCCTGCAACCTCTGGCCTTATTTCATTCTGTACCGTCAGTGGGTGATCTAACATCAATTGCGTAATTCTAAAAACAAAACATGTCAAATCTATCATTGAAAGTATTTTTAAAACACACACACACGCATGCTCACACACACTTATGTCCAGTAAATGTGTGTGAATGATTTCCAGATAGCTGAGAGTCCAGCAGTATATATATAACTGCATTAACCTACAAATCCTTACTTGTATTGTTTTGCAGAGGATATGGCTTTGATTTAATGGGGGAGTTCAGAGACTTGACATCATTTACTCAACCTCGTGTCAATCTGAACACTTGTGAGAACTTTGGAAATAAAAGCGCCAGGGGACCAAAAGCACACATGCACATTATATACAGTCAAAGCCATCCATATGATTCCAGTCGAAATGTAGTACTGCAGTATATTCAAAGTCTTTTGAAGCCATGGTAGCTTTGTATGAGACTGAAGTCTAAGTCCTTATTCAGCAAAAAGCTTGGTAGCTGTGATAAACATTGTCTTTTAGTCGCTTATATTCTATTCTACTGTAAATAAGCCCTTTGTGAACACAGATAAGTGTTAATAAACTTTTAGAAAGTGGCAGCATCTAATGAAAGTTATCCAAGATACAGAGGAACTATTGTTCATATGCAAACCTAAAGACAGGAAAATCACTTACCAGAGAGAAGCGTTTGACACGCCTGTAGTATAACAGGACGATTTCTTTATCAAGCTTGACTAAACTTTAATATAATATTTAGATAACTCTCTTCTTCTCCTTCTTACTCTCAATTCCTGCTTTATTTCAATGGCTCAGTAAATCCGCCCTCTCTCCTTTTCTTTCTCCTTAGTCTCTGTTCTGCCATCCAAAGTAAATATTTAACAGTCAGATTACGTGATCAACAAGCAAAGTTCACATCCCACTCTCCAACTCGCCTGCCTCCTGCTTCCCAAGAATTGCTTGGCTTATAACTTACAGAATCTGTTGAGTTACTGTCACTTAATGCTGCTGACTAAGTCTACAATGACTAGTCTGGCACAAAACAAGTGATGTAATGATTTACAACAGGACTGTTTTGTGTTGCACTTAAAGCCCTCTGGTGCACATTAATTCTCTTTAGTTTGGTCATTGTGAAAATTGCTGTTTGTGCATTTAAGACTCACTGCAAAACAAAAAAGGTGAATCAAATACCTTTTATTCTGAACTAGACAATGGTAAATGCTTTTCTTGAGAAATACTGTAAAATAAATAACATATTGCATACATTTCATTTTAATGTAACCGTCTTTATCACATTTATGATCTGTTCATTCACTGGAATCAGATGGAATCATGCATTTTCAAAAACGCTGTAATGACAACGTTCAAAATTAAAAGTAGATTTAAATGATCAAAGCATCAACTTGATATCGATTATTTATTCAGTATTTCAATTTTTGATTCCCTGAAAACATGTATTTCCAGATAATTCCTCTGCTCCACCCTTCACGGTTATTTTAAATTACTATTTTATTTCTAGCAAAACACAAACTGGAAAAGCATTCTCACTTTTAAATTTAGATTTCCGTAGCAGTGGTTGACCTTAAAAAGTAGGGATCAACTTTGTGTACAGTACCGGAGTGTTTTAAAGAATTAAAACTAGCATTGATAGGCCTAGGGGCGAACAGGTTGTCGCACAATATAGAGTTTTCCTAAACAACACTGACACCTAACGGGCGTGTTTTGTACTGCAACGTGACCAGCATTAAAACCCCTTGAGGGAGACAGAAATATATAAATACACGGTTTTATTGTGATATAATTTGTTTTATGCGTGTCCGAGAAACCATTGTCAACTGCCACATACTAGGAACTTCTCTCACATGGATTAAAGACTTGAGTGTATATCCTGCTTTCCCCAAAATTTGTTAAAATAGTTGTGTTGTTGTGTGAATGATTATTTAACTGTCAGCAGTGTTACACAGAGATTATAGCTGTAACATTTTGTTTATGTTATAAAACCGTTTATGTTTTTAAAAAAATAATAATGTTCATGAAAATGTATTTCTAAACACAACATGCTTGGCAGTTCTTGGCTTCCATGTTGATTACAGGCACAAAATGTAAAAACAATGTCAGCCAGTTGACTGTCCAGTGTGTTACTTAGTGAAAGTAAAAACATCTAAACCAGGTCATCCTGAGATTGGTTAACAGAATAAGTATTTACTTGTGTGTATTTGAGGGTTTTATGCTTACTCAGATTTGTTTTCCAATTTTCACATGCCTTCACTGCGATGCCATAGAAGAAACATTTTTGCTTCTTCAAAAAACCTTAATAGATCAACTTCTTTTATACCCTTTTACAGTCTTTATACTATTGTTCCACTGTAAAAGACAGGTTCTGTGGATGTTAAAGGCTCCTTAAGGAACCATAAAAAATGTCTAAGGCATTGTGTCACCTTCAATTTTAAGAATGACCTAGTTACATTAGTCAGAAAGTAAATAGTCGGTTAATACTGATGGCTAGACGACTGTTCACACTATATCTACAACAGCAGGTCTCATGCAGTGTTCCTGTAAATCAGTGGCTAACACCTCTTTATGACAATGGTGCTCCCGTGTGGCAGTGACCTCATTTTGCAGGATGATACGCACAGCTCAATGTTGTGGTTGATCAGTGTGCACTTTCATTCTACAACATATATGGTACCACAATCCTGATCAAAACACAAATACCGACATTTCGCACATTCACATTCTAGGAAATTCTGAAATGTCCAGAGATTTTGTGTGTTTAGATATGCAATAAAAAAATGTAGTGCATCTGCATCAAAGTGTATTATAATTCATTAGCAGATAATGCACGCTTTGGACCACACATATATATGAGTTATTAACAATCTCCTAATTCATCAAACATGTGACCAAAGAACCAGGGAGCACTAAATAAAAACTATTAAACACTTCTATTAAATTTGCTGATCAATTTAAAGTAAAGAGATATGCAGCATGCATTCTATCAAGCGATATAGATAAAAAAAAGGAAAAACAATGGTGTTGCTGTATTGAGTAATAATTACTTTTACAGGAACTTTCAAACTGTTCAGCCTTTTTTTACACTGATGTCCTCAGTCAAATTTTTATGAGCCAAATTTTTATATTGACCTTTAGCATTAGGTAAGAGGTCATAGAGACCTAAAATCATATCAAACAGCACCAAAACAATGGCATTCTTTTTTCCAAGGCACATTTATAGAAGCTACTTTAATGTTAAACTTAAATTTACCAAAGGACTACCCCTGGCTTAACCTTAACCCTGTCTGGGAAACATACCGATATAACAGTGTAATGTTCTTAAATTCATCAAACTGAAATACTAAACTAGTCTTCTTATTGAGGGTAAACTATTTCTCAGCTTCTGCCCCACTGACACGCTAGTCACCCGAGGTGTAAACTAACTAAGTGTCCTGACGTGTCACCCTCCCATCTGCTCTCACACCTTTCCATTTGTCACAGTGTAGTCCACTGATATAACTTTATAGATCAGCTCAAACAGTAAAACTGATGTGTGATAGTCTGCATTGTTCTCTGAAACATACTGCTTAAAAGTGCAAAAGAAGAAATCTATATAGTGAAGACTTACTGGGGAAAAGATAAGTCAGCTATAATAACTGTAAAAAACGCCTGATAAGCATATAACCTATGAACTAAACATCAAACAGGAAATTGAATACCGGCAAACATTCAAGGTATAGATTTTAGTGAAAAAGCATTACTTTTTAAAATAAATGTCATGTTGATGCAAAATGCCTTTTGTTATTATAGATGTTCACAGATTTTTTGTTAATATTATGGGTTAAATTTTGTCCATTATTGTTTCAGTTTTTTCACCCAAAATGATAACTGAACATAGTATTCTTTGCAACAAAAGACTTTAGAGTACATAGAAAACATTTACTATACTCTGAGAAATATTAATTTGTTTAAAAGTGTGACAAGATGGTTTTCCCATGTTATCGAGATTATTTGATGTTTTGAACAATATTTAAAGAACCTGCCAGCATGCTTATAAAAAACAACGGAAACAAGTAAGAGAACATTTCAAAGACCATTTTCAGATTTCTGCGTTTACAATTGTGAGGTTTGTGTTTAAGTTAAATTATTATTTTTGTTTTAGTCTGTGAACTTCTAACTATATTTCTTCCATTTCTGTTTGCACTTATTTGCAGAAAAGAAATCTGGAGAGTCAAAATAATGGAAAAGTCTAAGTTTATATTCCCCTTTAAGCAATACTGACAGTAATATTTCTACATGTATTTCGGGAAAGTAACCACATTTTTTATTTTACATCATTATTTTTTGTATGTCATAATCACAATTGTCATTCTGTCAGTCTTTCACATTGCTGTTGGATTTTTTTCTCTCCTGAGGTTTTATTTTGTTGAAATTCAACAGACACAGGACTAGAATGGCAGCAATACATCTAGAAATGCTGATTAGTCTCTACATTTTTTCCGCGGCTGTCCTGTAACTGAAACATTTATAAATATCAGATATAGTTAGAGTTAGTGTGTTGATTATTCTAACATGTAAAAATAAAATACTTTTAGTTTATCCCTTTCTTTTTAAGAATACTCCAAGATGGACTTTTAATGACATCAGGATTATATACTTTTAACACCACATAAGCCTCACAGATCAAATGTCTACCAAAAACGATGGGCTGCATATATGCCCTGAGGTATAATGTTAGGTGCTGAACACAAATGGGTGCGATGCTAGCACAGACAGATGGTAGACTGATACTTGACAGTCTTGCTCTGTGGTCCACATGGTGTCAAAACCTCCCTCTGCACTCACAAACCTGCATTTGTCACCTTTCCTTTTGTTTAGACCCTAAATCTAGCAAAGACACTGTCTTGTCCCAACCTCTTTCAAAGGCAAAATTACACAATTTACCCATTCCAGTATTGTCCAAGTTTGCAAAGTCCATATGTGCATATTTGTTTTATCTAGAAATATCCCTAAAAGTGAGTATGTGAACTAACAAGGCCAATAAAACTATTATTTCTGATGTTCTGATAGAATACGAGTAGCAAAAACTGTTAGCAAAAACGTAAACCTTGGAATTCATGTCTTTATTAGCCTACTCAATGTTTTCAATGTTCCATTTCAAAATGATTTCAGTTTTTCTGAATTCACTATATATAGGCATATGTGTTTAGGTAAAATGATTGTTTTTGTTTCATTCTGTGAACTAGTAACAATATCTCTCCAAAATGTAAAAAAAATGTATTGGCATTTATCTACAGAAAATGAAACTGAAGAAACATGTCAAGATAACAGAAAAGATTCCCGTTATTTTATCAGACCTCATACTGCAAAGAAACGCGTTCATATTAAAAACAGTAAATATTATGATCACAGTTTTCGTGTGTCTTGTATGATGTCGGTCTTTCACATTACTGTTGGATGATTTGATTCTGTTGAAATTCAACAGACTCTGGACTGGAATGGCCACGATATCTCTAAAAGTGGTGAATACATTTTATGTAATTATATTTAAATTATATTTCATTCTGCTGTATATGGCACGCACCTTGTGCTACAATAGTGTATTCTTATTTTTTACTTGTACATATTTACATGCACACATACCTTTACTCTCTACATCTTTATCTGATGTTTCTTGTATTGTATTTCTTAATTTTTATACCCATAGGCCCTGATTTAAATCATATGTACTGTTTTCTATTGTGTTATGGTCTCTGTGTACTGTTGTTGTTTATTCTGTGTCCTGGATGCTCCTGTCACCAAAACAAATTCCTTGTATGTGCAAACATACTTGGCAATAAAGCTCTTTCTGATTTCTGATAAATGAAAAATTGGAATGATGTCAGTGGCTGTATATGTTAAACATTTGCCATAAATAATTTTGTTTCCCTAGTTGTATATTATTATTATTATTATTATTTAAACTTTTATGCTCATTCTATGTTTGTTTCACTGCTTTTTTTCTGCACACCGGCTTTCGAACAATACAAATCTGTGAAAACGTTACAGAAATAAACTTCACTTGTTAAATCACATTTAAGAAAAAACATAGGCCTACTTGTAAAAAATGTAAATATTTGTTTTTATTTTCTAAAAAAATGATTGTGTGAAAAAACATGTTTACAATGAATAAATATAAATGTGTGAGGTTTAAAACAACTGCATGATTTTCTTGTAAACACACAAGGCCCCACAGACCCCAACACCACACACGGGTTAATAGGATAAAAACACGGACAAATTCTTCATAAGGAATCCGTTTGTAAAAAGCAGAGTTCACACCTGCGGGGTGACAAAAGTGGGCGAGCACCTTTTGGTACAACAGCGCAAGAACACTGGTGGATGTGAGCTCTCATTTACATAAACCAGAGACTTAAATTCAGTAGTGACAAACACGTACGTAGTTACTTGACGAAGAGGTCATTGCTGAGAGGAAGCTTACATTGCATGGCGCATCACTAGAATCACATCAGAATACAGACATGGAGGCGAGGAAGCTGTTCGCCAGTTTTAGTTTAGTCGTCGTTGCCCTCTGCACAGCGAGTGGCTCAACCATCAAATACTACATAGACGAAGAAGTCCCACTGGGAACAATATTTGGCAACTTATCGCTGGACCTGAAAATCAACGCATCCGAGCAGCAGAACACAGTCTTCCGTTTCATGCAGGAGGAGAAGTCGTCTCTGATCCTTATGGGAGAGGATGACGGGTGTCTGACGGTGGGAGCTCGCATGGACCGAGAAAACCTCTGCCATCGGTCTCCGCTGTGCCTCATCAACTTTGACGTTGTGGTCGTGTCGAAAGAAAAGTTTCAACTTATTCACGTCGAGGTTCTGGTGAGAGACATCAACGACCACGCTCCTCTCTTCCCCCGTGACGAGATACAGCTCGAGATCGCCGAAAACGTAGCCGTGGGCACAAAGTTCCCGTTTGAAGCTGCGAACGACCTGGATGTGGGAAACAACTACGTCCAAGAGTACCACTTATTTCAAAACAGACATTTTAGTATCGAGACTAAGAGAGGAGAGGACGGCATCGCATACCCTAAACTCGTCTTGGTTAAAGATCTCGACAGCGATGTAGAAGACACTTACACTCTCAAAGTGACGGCGAGTGATGGCGGGAGTCCTCCGAAGCTGGGCACGGTAACCGTTCGCGTAAACGTTTTAGATTCGAACGACAACAGCCCTCAATTCGAGCTCAAGTCCCCTAAAGTGGAGCTTCACGAGGACGCACCGGTCGGCTATCTTCTCCTCAAACTTTACGCGTCAGATCCCGACCATGGCGCGAACGGTGAAGTGCGTTATGGTTTTATGGACGGAGTCGCCGAAGAAATCAAGGACACCTTTGCTATCGACTTTTTCACCGGTGCGGTGACCCTTAGATCGCCAGTGGACTACGAAACTAGACAATCCTACGAGCTGAATGTGCAAGCATACGATTTAGGAGTCAACTCGGTTCCGTCCACTTCTAAAGTCACCGTTGAAATTGTGGACGTCAACGACAATGCTCCCCAAATCCACATCAAACCGATGGCATCCGCGAGCGAGGGCGTGGCGTACATCACGGAAGCCGCAGCGGTGGAAAGTTTTGTCGCTCTCATCAGCACCACGGACAGAGACTCCGGAACCAACGGAGACATGCGCGTGAGTCTGAGCGGACACGAGCATTTTAAACTCAAGCAGGCGTACGGCGACACATTTATGATCGTCACAACGGCTCCTTTGGACAGAGAAAAGATTCCCGAATACAACATGACTGTAGTTGCAGAAGATTTAGGTTCTCCACCTTTTGTCACATCGAGGCGATACACCATCAGGGTGAGCGACGAAAACGACAACGCACCGCAGTTCAGTAAACCAGTGTATGACATTTCCTTCATGGAAAATAAAGAACCAGGTTCTTATATTGCAACTTTAGTCGCACGTGATTTAGATGACGGTGCAAATGGACAAGTAACATACAAACTTATTGACAAGGACATCGACGGAGCTCCCCTTAGCTCTTTTGTATCAGTACACCCCATTTCTGGCTCTTTGTACACACTGCAGTCTTTGGATTACGAATATCTGAAGCAAATCGAAGTGGGTATTGTAGCTAGTGATGGAGGCTCGACTCCTCGGTCAAGCACCGCGATCGTAAAAGTCAAAGTAGTGGATGAAAATGACAATGCTCCTTTTATCACCCACCCTGTTTTGATCAAGGGCGCTGCAGATGTGCCTCTGTCCTACAATGCTCCTGCTGGTTACGTTGCCATCACGGTCAAAGCCCACGACTTGGACGGCGGTGTGAACAGCAAGCTTTCTTTCAGCCTGCTGGAAGATAACGAGAGGATGTTTTTCATAAACAAAACTACAGGTGTGATCGCATTGAAACACAGTCTAAGCCACAAGCAAGGGGACACTTTGGAGATTAAGGTGATGGTCACCGATGGAGGGAGGACACCTTTTTCGTGCACTGCCACTTTACGCTTTGTGGTCACGGATGAAGAGCTGTTTGATGAACATTTGGTCGTGTCTTTTGAAATGACTGATGTTGAAAAAAGCGGAGAAGAGAAGACAAACCTCGAAGCTTCTTTTATTATTATCATTCTTCTCGGGGCAGGTTGCGCCTTTTTGTTGGTTGCTATTATTGCGGTGGCCTTCTCACATAGACCCGGACGAAGAGAGACTCACTTTAGGAAGAATAATGGATTAGAGAGCGCTTTTGTGAGATCTCCGGTCCCAGCAAACAGCACGGACTCATCCGATTCCGGCAGTTGCCATGAATCTGGTGCTACGCTCAGTGAGCAGTTGACTTCTACCAGAGATGATTCATCTTACGAGGAGCAAAGTCAAGAGTCGGACAGCAAGGTAGGTTTCTTGTTTCTGTTATAATTACTCTTCAATGATGATGTCATTCATGTGTGATCTGCAGATTTCTCACAATTTTTTTTCCCAATAGCTGTTCCGCCCCCTCCTAAAGAGGACCAATTTAAATTCTGTTGCCATGTGGCACGATGACAGACAAAGCCATCATATAAGGTTTGTTATATGCAAAAATGTACATTGTTAACTCACAAAAGCCTGTTTATATGCAATGACACATCTGTTCATGGCTTCAACAGTCTGATTTTAACATTCTCTTCATAGCAGGATCCCTCCCATCGATCAGACAAGCATGAAGGACAGCGGGAAAGGTGATAGTGACATCCCAGATAGTGACTCGAATATCAGCGTTGACACGAACCAGATAACTTCTAGCAGTGGACATCGGCAAGCAATGAGTAAGTGTTTATGAGAACGCTGGCTTAATTCAAACACATTTAATAGTATATTATTTAATAGTTTGATAGTAAAACAAATAAATAGTTTTTTGGCATTTTATCTTAAGTTCACCTATGTGCATCAACAATAGTGCCATTAATTCAGTTTTATAAATGCTTCATTGCAGATTCAGTGTTTTCCGCACCGATGGTTGGAAAGTGCCAGGCAACGAAAGAGATTTCAGCAACTCACAGCTCCAATGTTGCCAGCAGCGGGTACAAAATAGCATACCGGACATCAATGTGCAACTACCATTCAGCCAATCATAGTGTATCAACCTGGAGAAACTATGACTATATCCCCTCAGCCCTACCCAGAGCACCCGAACAATTTCGAGACCCTGCGTGTCACAGATTTGGGACCATTTACCATCACAACCCCCATTCATATATGGGAGGAGCACCACTAATGACTTCAGAGGTCACATCATCTGCGACTGCTTTTTAAAGACAATCACAAGGAGCAACTGTACACAAAGCCTAAGAGAAGGGTTGCCAGTTCTTTTCAAAGGAATTTAAAGAACCGTTAATATGGTTAATATATTTATCTCTGGATGTCACTTGTAAATAATTGTAAATAAAAATTGACTGTTCAAACCTTTGCCTTGTGTACGAAAAAGTTCTTCACACATACCAAAGTAACATTTAAAGCAGCACTATTCCGCGACAAGCATCAGTGCCATCACGCCTTGTCATAGGACCCTCCAATTACATCAGAAAATAGGGAATGATGGTTACAATTAATGTTCAATTTTCATAAAGTGCACCTTTCCATAAATGACAATAGGACAATCACCCAAAAATGAAAATGGTTTCATGTACACACACACACACACACTAGTCATTTCTTGCCTGTTGTATTTACACAAATGAGGTTTTGAAAAAGGTCGCAAGACCGTTGGTACACTGACTGATGGTTTCATGTCCATTGAAGTCAATGGAGAGTAACTATTTTGGCTACAAACACTCAAATCCTTGCGTTTTGCTGGAAGCAAGCAATGGTTTAAAATAACTTTTTAGGTGAAAGGTTAATTTAACTAAATGCCATCTGTTGCAGCCATGTAACTTGAAAATCAAAACACTAGAGCGTCTACAAGAATCATGAAATAATTTGTACCAAATATTGGAAAAGAATCAAACAAGGGAAATACAAATAAGACCTTTTTAGGATGCCAATAAACAGCATAAAGACGATAACTTTCCGCTTACGTTTTGATTTTATTTGCTCGAGTTAGAAACCCACACTATATCGCCTCAAGAGAGGACGACTAACAACATTCAATCCAGCTTTTTGGAAGCTTTCTCTTTCAGCTTTCTTTTGTGGAGCATAAGGTCGATGTAAAGAGCATGATCAACAACAGTAGAAGCGCAGATAATTCCTCCATGAACCGCTCCAGCGTAGCCGCAGGAGAAAACATCTTGCCCTGTGAGAGAAAGCGCAAGCATTTACAAAACAGATAGCCTCGAAGTTAGTTCCAAAGCACACTTACCAGTCAGGTAGAGATTTTTGACAGGTGTAGAGCTCCTGTTCTTCGCAATGTTCATAGGTTGATCTCGCTCCAAATCGTGATCCGCAGACAGCATGGCTCCACGCAGGGCTCGCAGTCCATGCATGTTAATAGGACTCACAGCATGAATCACTGCCACCTGAAGAGAGTTGCACAACGTCATTTAAAGCACACTGATGAACAGACTGATTCAAGATCACGTCAATACCTTGTCCTTCAGCTTGGGGAAGTGTTCACATGCCCAGTCGAAGAGATTGTTGGCAAATCTCATCTTATAGTCTTCATATGCCTTGAGTTCAGATGCAGGAAGGTCCTTCCACTGCTCGAACCACTCGTATTTCACAATGGAGTGAATAACCATGCATGTCTGACCTTTAAACAAGACCCCACCAGCAAACTAGATTGAATTGTTATATTTATAAAAGGTAGTGTGGACAAAAGTATTTTAATGCAGGGCTTTCTAATTTTTTAAATATTTGCAATATGAATTTCACACTCACATTAGAGTATAATGCCCCATTTGTGTACATATGCATGATTGTTGCATGCTTTTTGCTCCTCAACGTCATATTTTTAGGGCTATGGCTTTATTCCATGTTTAATGTTTTTTCCAAATGGTCAAGTCCTATAAAAATAACCAAAACAACCCAAACCATTTCATGACTGTAAACCATCAGCAGTTCCTTACCTGGAAAACGATCCTTGGAACCGGGGTCTTTAGCAGTAGGGAAGGAGACATACATCATTGGGATCCTATCAGGAGCACGCTCTTGGGATGAGGCAAAGTACTCATCAGCCCTTAAGCGATAAAAACAATATATGTTATACGAACGAAGAGTTTGTCAAATGAAAACTAAAATGTTTAGTGTTAGTTCACCATTATGAACCAACTGCAGTAAATTATAGCAAAACAACTGCAGTTTGATAATTTGGATGCGCATATATATATAAAATCATTTTGGAACCCAACATTATATTTTGTATATAAAAACAGCCATTTTCACCCAAAACAAGCAAACTCTTACATGGCATCAATGTCATCATTCTTGAAGAATTGATAGTTGGTGGAGGTAATCTCAAGCTCTTCCTGTGTACTATTGAAGCCAACAAACACCTGGAAAAAGGCTTTGCCCAGCTTTAGGATCTGTAGACGCTCCATTATTTCTGTAAAGGACAAAGATTATCCCTCTGAACACCGTAAATAAACGATCATGCAGATAAACAAACTATCACACAGATAAAAGAAATAACCTGGCTGGGCCTGGATGTCCGGAGGAAGCAGCTTTTGGAACGTATTAAAAACACCAGCGTTTGAGATTATGACCGGAGCGTGAACGGAAACCTCCACACCTCCGCTGTTAACAGTCACGCCTAACACAGAATCAAGAACTTAATTTTTCAAGTTAAGGTCACTTACTAAAACTGCACAATGCGCATTCCTCACCACAAGCAACTCCATTCTCTAAGAGTATTTGCGAGACTGGTGCTTGGACCATCACTTTACCACCATGCCTCTGAATGAGCCCTATGATGTGATAAGGGATTTCACTGACACCGCCTCGAGGATAAAAAGCACCACGCTTGTAATGATGAAAGAGAACTGCATTGAGCATACAGCTGGTGTTCTTAGGTGAAGGACCTAGATAGACAAATAGTAAAGAGAACGTCTTTAGAGAATTATTTCACAAATCACCATCAAAACACATGAAGGTGTAGGCTTGTTCAGCACTTGCCAGAGAAAAAGTGGCAGAAAACAGTTTTGAGATCGTTGTTACTGGTCAGGGAATTGAGCACATCTTCAGTGCTGGACCGAGAGTACTTGAAGATGGGAGAGATCCAGTCAACGATTCCAGTACACAGAATTAACCGAGCAAACCATAGCGGGATTAGCTTCAGCATGCACAACATATGGATCTTCTTCGTGCAAATCTTTTGGGAAAGAGACAAATGCAATGACTTGTATCCAAACGACACAGACACACAGAAGCAATAAGTAAATTACTAACCTTCATAATTTTGAAAAGCTTCTCAACTGCCTTTGCATCATTAGGAAACTGCTTTTTTAGATGAGCCTCCATGTTTCGTTTGCCAGAATAAATGGTGTACTTCTTGGACTCTTGCCCTCTACCAATGACAACCGTATCCACATGAGGTTCAAGTTCAACAAACTTCAGCCGGCCATCTGTGATTTGGTCCAGTGTGACTTTTAGAAGGCTGTTCTCATGGACCTGTCCCAGGTTGTGAAAAGCTGAGAGAAACATTAAAAGATGATTACATTAGACTTTAAGAGAAGCAACCAGATTTAAAGTCCCTGTGAAGAAAAAAATTACAAATCCCATTTTTCATGAAATACTGCAGCTTTTTTTGTAACTAGCTCATTAATGTGGGTCATTCTTCCTTTAAATAATTATGTGCCTTCAGAATAGTCAGGTAAAATCTGAAAGTGTACTTCCGCCATCTAGTGACGATCCATCTCAAAGGACGCATGTTCGAGGGCATCCGTTAACTCGTCCCTTCTATAGTCAGTCTGATACAAGGTCCATTTTAAAATGCAATTGTGGTTCGTATTAATTTAATCAAATTGGTGTAATAATAAAAAAAAATACATTTTACTCGGAAATGTCAAAATACGTCAAGTCAACACGATCGCAAATTCCAGTTCACATGGACTAAGAAAGAAAGGCAAAGCACACATACCCATATCAAAATCAAAGCCCTTTTCATTGAAAGACCGGCACAGCCCTCCAGCCTGATCCATCTGTTCCAAAACCAAAACCCGTTTTCCAAGTTTGGCCAACAGAGCCGCAGCAGTCAATCCACCTAATCCACTACCAATGACAATGACGTCAAGGTCGGCTGGTACGGCATCCCTGCTAAATTCTGTAACACAAACGCACATAATTCCATCGCTGCAAAAAAATAAAAAAAACCTACGATTTCAATTTACCTTGTTTCAACACACCATCCTTTGCTGTTCGGCTAACTTCTTGAAACCCAGGAGAGTTTTGAATAGGCTTGCATAGGGAACTTCTTTTACCTACTAGATACCAGTATGTCCCACGTGCCCAATCCACAAACCATTCTAGGAAGATTAGAAGCCACCTCATTGTGGCAACAAGACACGGAGAGCCGTACGAGAACACTAGCGCGTGACCCTAACAGGTGACGCAACTGTCACTGAACCAGAAACACGTTCAACTTCAGACCGTCATCCAGGTGGTTTTATTCACGGCTTGATTGGTTACTTCCTGTAAGGCCTACATATTTAATGGCAATTAAGCTTCTTCATTGGGTTCACCTTGAAGGGTCATTAGCTAAAATATTTACGGTATTACAAAAATTATAAAATGACCTCATGACACAATTTAATGCAGAACACCACACGATGGCGACAATGATCAGCAATAAACATGTCATATAAAAGGGCAGCTCAGCTGCTGCAATCGTTTTATCTAAGAGTAAACGGACTCCAATATTTACAATAAAAATGTACACACATAATTTTGGAGAATATTTTTTTTAAACAATTTCCTACCCTTGTCGTTAATGTAACATTAATGTCACATGTTAATGTTACAAATGTAACATGTTTTGCTCCGAATTTAAATGATCTCTCATTTTAAATAAATGAGATAACAAGTAGCTCGTAATGGCGCCGACCTGTATGATTTCAAGACGTGAGCCTGATACATTTTGCACATGCAGGACACATAAGCATTTACACACGTTTTATTTTTCTAGAAAAAAGAGGCATTTTTAAAAACAAATATACGCTTTGCATTAACAAAAAGACAAAATGTCAGTTTCTCGAAAATGTTAATTTGCATCTACTTGTAAAATGTAGGCTGCAAACAACGATCAACCCATTAGAAGAGTTTATTATAACAACACGTGAGGATTTTTTTATTTAAAGTATAAAACAAAGTGATTATTGTTTTTATTTCACAGATGAGCAGGTCCTCTTTTAATTTTAGTAATTACACAAAAAACTTAAAGCAAGACGACAACAATAATTAAAAGCATCACAAACAAACGAGGCACTGATCATTCTTTAAACATTTTCCACTTTAAAGTCTACTTTACAAAAGACAACATTATCCTTCTGATTAATAACAATGCACACCTCAAGACCTCAGAAAATGTTATTGGGAAAATATATTTTTTTCGTTTAGCGACAATTATTACTCCTAATTAATTATTACTGGAAGGATAACAATGAGACAAATAGGATAATAAGGTGAAGGTGGACTTATTGCCAGATTTCCTGGAGAGGGAAGATATTAGGTTACACAAATACTGAGGATAAATGTTTTTTACTCACCTTGGAATTAATAACTCCAATTAATGTCCAATAATAATTAAGGGCGATATTAATTATATTCTCCCGATATCTATTTTATTCAACTATTTCTTTAAATTATATTTCATTCTGCTGTATTCATACCTTGTACTACAATAGTGTATTATTAATTTTTGCTTGTAAATATTTACAAACACACATAGCTTTACTCTCTATATCTTTATCTGATTTTTCTTGTATTGTATTTCTTATTTTTATACCCATAGGCCCTTATTTAAATCATACGTGTACTGTATTCTATTGTGTTATGGTGTCTGTGTACTGTTGTTGCTGTTGTGTACTGGATGCTCCTGTCACCAAAACAAATTCCTTGTACTTTTCTTTAGTAGTCCTGTATTACGATCATCAGTGCTGAATAAATGTCCAAAATAAATATATGTAAGTGGAACATAATTTGTGTTGAGTTTAAGATAAACTTCTACAGCTAAATACTCATCTCATTCTTATATTGTTCTCTCCCGGAAACAGTCGTAACCTCCTACAAAACCCAGAATACATGGATTGTGACGTCAGTTTTAGGTGGCTCTGATTGGCTGCGGGATGTTGGGAGCTCTGATGGCCCCGCCCACACACACTGACGATGCCGCTGCACGTTCTGTGAGATTGATCGTGTGATCTGTGAACAAGCTAAGTGATTAAAGTTTGCTCCTGTAGGCACTGACCCTGTTCATTTGTATGTGGCATGAACGGAATAAAGGAAAGACTGCGAGCTGAATGAAGAAAAACAAGAGTCATTGTGGAAAACATGCACGGGATTGACTTAAAGAAGCAATTTGGGACGACTGGCAACGGTGAGATGTCTGTCATTTCATGTGTCATACAGTCACATCATTTAATTACGTAAATCACGTGAGATAATGACGTGAAACTTGTTTATTGTGATTATTGTGTCATTTTTATTCAGTTTAGTAACTTAAGTAATTTTAATTCATGCCCACGTTCCCATTATTTATACTGAAGTAACCATGACGTGTAGCCACTTTCTTATAGTATGGAGGGCTTTAGAAGGCTATTCTTTTCCCACGATTTTCTTGGGAGAAAATTTCAAGAAGAAAATATTTTAGGAGGAAAAGAGTCAACAACAGGAACGTTTTTATTTGTACACGGGTCACTGGTCTTAAAGAGCTCGTAAAAGGTGAACTTTTGAACTTGGGAAAACGGTAACACCACCCCCATCCAGCATATTTTAGGACATCAGGAATTTGTGGTCACAGCCTAGGTCTTGTCGGTCATTATAGCCTTGATTGTTGCACACCAGCAGTCCACAAAATAAAAAACAAGATTTTATTAAAAAAGTTTTGATTGTAGCTGCTTTTCAATAGAACCCCATATAGTAAGAGATGCCATGTGGTCTTAATGTGATTTCATTTCATTGAGTTATGATCTGATAGTGAGTTTCCATCAATCCGTACTGTCTGATTTAAAATAATACATTTGTGCATTTTTACCATTTGCATGTCATAACAAAGGTTACAAGTGTCAAAATATTTGTGAAAAATGAACGTGAACGTTGCATGAGAAATGTAGCACTTCCTACACTTGTAGTCAATTTTAAGTTTTATAGAAATGAAGCAGTGTAAGGTCTTTTAAATCTTCTTTTTATGTCTTTTAAAACAGACCATCATTAAAAATCTTTGCATGTTTGGGATTTTAGAAACTTTATTAAACATCATTGTTTTGATTTGTTCTTGTGTAAATTCTCAATTAACAAAATGTCACAGAGCCAAGAGGTCCTGTATTGATTACCGTGGAAAGCGATGATGTTACGGGTTGCCATATGTTTTTAAAATCTCATTGTGACTTCAAATGTTTGTTTTGCTTTTAAGTTACTTCACAAGATGTTTATCTAATATGCAGCAACTGCAGAGTGCGAGTTTGAGCAGGGCCGTGTTTCTTATTGACACCTTGCCATAATTGACGTAGATAGGGGAGATCAGAGCCGTAAATTCAGCTGTTTGATCTCAGAGGGCTATCTGAAGACAACAGGCAGATGAGACAGAGCTTCTTTCAGTATAATATTATGTAAAGAGCCTAATGCCTATATTAAAGACTAACTGACCTTTTAAGGTGCTTTTTTGTGTCTGTCATGGCCCAAGGTCGTTTGCCTCACGTTGTGGGGTATGAGATCTCATGTGTTTGATGGTCAGATGCGGCTTACTTGAAGATGTTTGTTATTTTCACAACCCAAGAATACTTCTGCCTCTCTTTCAAACAGTAATGGTGGATTTTCTCTTGTATCTGATTTACTTTGTTTATGAATGAGTATACTTGTGTGTTCATGTTTCTGATTCAACTGTATGCGAAGAGAATAGTGTCTCAGTCAAGATTTTTGTGTCTGTGTATGCAGGTTTCCACAGTGTGCCTTTGGACATAGAGGAGCATGTGATAGGTATGTTTATTTTATTAAATTCTGACAATGTAAAAATGTTTTTTTTTTCGTTCAGACGAGCTCTGCATTGATCAGGGGTTCTCAACCTTTTTGATTCCAAAGCACCCCCTTCCTCTCACAAAAACTCAATGTATCTACCCAGTAAAATATTTCAGAGCTTTTTATTAACTTGCAATTGCAATGGACAAATAATAAGAATTATCTTGGTTTGCTCATTTTGTCTTTTTTTCAATTATTAGTCATTCACGGCCCCCTGTTGAGAACCCCTGGCATAGATCATTCTTATCTTTATTAGTGAAACCACTCTTGCTATGCTCATTTTTAGAAAAGAACAGATTTGCTAGATGCTTTATGCAGTTTGTTAATGCATTCCCATTGTCAATACACGCTGCCTGGTCTGGCTGTGGTATAACAACGTCACATGTCCACCAGTGGGCGATCTGATGGATTTGCTTTTGCACAACCAAATGTTATCACATTGAAAACTTGAAAATATGCATTTTTGTGTTTCTCGAACTGACTTGGTTTCAAACACAGCCGGTATGTTTGTCATGCATTCTGAGATGTCATATGACCTGTGAATGTGTGCTCATGGTCATTGGCGTAAAATGGGCTGCTTGTGACCTGACAACGTGAAGGTGGGTTTCTTATAAAGTAATATTTGGTTGCCCTGTTGTTGCTCTATTATATCTGAACCTTTCTGTCCTCCCACAACAATATTTGAAGGCCTCCTCCATTCACAATTTCTACCCAATGAAATATTCTAGAGCTGGGCATAACTAGAAAGATGCATTCATTATCACACTAAGAAATAGAAATAGAAATATATATAACATTTTAATGCATATCTTGTCTTATTTTAAATATGTACGGCTGTTTAGATACAACACTGTATGTACTTTATTTATTCTGGAGATCAGAGGAAATCAGGTCTTATCCAACGTTAAAACTTAAACGATTTTAATATACAAAATATCATTAACAATAAACGCTTGAAACAATTTAATTCAGTGAAGCTATTAATATAACACAATGATTAGATTTACGACAGTTGGTTATTTTATTTATATTTGAATACTATATAATATAATATAATATGAATATTATTGTATTATTATTTTATAACTCTAAGCTGGCTGAAAGTGTGGAAAGTGGTCTGGTGTCTCTTTTTCAAAATTTAGGGCGTTCAGGACCAGGTTCAGCTCAAGTTCATTTCTTAGTTGTTTACATTTTTGTCATTCTAAAGAATCTGTTGGTCTCTTTCTCGCTTTCTTTTCCTCTGTGTGCGTCTTTCTGTGTTTTACTGTCTGTAAGCTGCAGTGCCAGGTGGGGCAGCTGTAGAAGGAAAGGGTCATTTTTAGTTCAGTCATTGCTGACCTTAGTGCGACTGCCATATGTAAACCTCTGGGAAGCTGTGATCAGGGAGAAGGGGCACGGGGGACTCCAGAGAAAGGCCTATAGTGTTGCTGAGACCTGAGATTGATTTATGAGTAAAAGCGTGATGGGGGTGTAACGGGGGTTTGGAAAAGGTATGTTCGTTCTTTTGAGTCCTTGATACTCCATGTGTAGATACATCTTTTAAAAATGGTTTATAATCATCCGAAAATTCTTGTGTTCTTAACCTACTTACTTTGTATGGCACTTAGTCTCAAAGTCACTGTATCTGTTTTTTTAATGCCTATTTAAATAGTTTATTCATTTGGCACTGAAGACACTTTATTTGTTAGCGCCACACGCTACCAGTTGAAGTTGAGCCACAGGAACAGATTTCAGAATTGCAGGTGTAATAAATTAGGACATATGCATAATCGCAGAGATACTGAAGCTCTCTATGCTTTTATTTTATCTCTCAATTTCTGCAAATGTAGTCTCACACCTACTCGCTAATGCACATATTACACTTAAAAATGGCAAGGTTTTGTCAAAACATCAAGGAGAAGATTTATTGTCTGGCTTTATGTTATTTATTGAAGGGGGTTTATCAATGAAACTTGAAACAAAGTTCCCTGACTTCAGCGATAAAGAAAATCACAGAATTTTCCAAAATCCTGGCACAACATTTATTTGAGATTTTGGACACGCTTTCAGAATTTAAAAACCCCTAAACAGTATGTAAAAACTATGGTGGGCTGTTTTACATTACATTTATCTATTTATTTAGCATACGCCTTTTTAAAGCCACTTGGAAATAAGTGAGCATTTAACCTGTTGCTATTAGCCAGACATTAGTCGGACTGCCATGTCCTGTGTGAGGTTCTTGTGCACATACGTATCGTATTGTTTGGGACAAATATCAAACTAGAAAAATGCAATGATATCATCAAATCATATTTAATAATAACTTTAAGCATTTTGTACATTAAGGATGTTGCAAATGACCGTAATTTAGAAAGCATTTTGTCATTGCACTTGTTTTTTTTTAGATCATTGCACTTAGTGACTTTGATCAGCAGATGTCGTCAGTGTGCTGTCTTTGTTCCACAGGTCATTTGCTGTAATGTTTCCTAAATGTTGGGACTCATTCCTTAAAGGGATAGTTCACTCAAAAATGAATAGTCCATCATCATTTACTCACCCTCAAGTTGTTCCAAACCTGTATACATTTATTTGTTCTGCCAAACACAAAGTAAGATATTTGGAAGAATTTCAGGAACCAAAGATATCTCATCCCCCATTGACTCCCATAGTATTTATTTTTCCCTACTGTGGCTGTAAATGGGAGATGAGATAATTTTGGTTACCGACATTCTTCCAAATATCTTCCTCTGTGTTTAGCAAGACAAAGACATTTATACAGGTTTCATTTTGGGTTGGACTGTCCCTTTAAGAAAAAACACAATTTCTGCTATTAAATCTCTACAAAAATATCTTTGGTTATTTTAATAATGCTCGTCCCTGACCACTGATTTTTGCTTTGTTTTTCAAGGGATAGTTCACCCAAAAATGAAAGTTCTGTCATCATTTACTCACCCTCAAGTTGTTCATGTAAATATGAATGTATTTAATTTTATCCCAAATTTCAGATTTCTTCCAAAGATGTATTCCAGAAATGTGTAACAAACATATTTGTATGCTTTAAATCCCAAATTCAGACATTCACAAAATCATTATACACTTATAACTTTTATACACATGTGAGCGTTTCCATCCAGCTGTTCAGTTAATACCAATGTTTTAATAACTGAATTAAGTAATGTCATTTTTAAGGAGTATGCTTTGAGGTTGATCATAACCTTTGTCTAATAGCCATTTCAGTCATGTATTAGCAGTTTTTATGTTGAGCATTTATTTGAGATGTTAAAAATGCATTTTAGCTATGATTCATTCTAATCCAAATCCAGCTGCAAGCTTAATTGTGAGGTTTGTGTGTGTGTTTTGTGGGTTAAGTTGAGCATTAGTATCAGTGCTAATAGAGTTGTGTAGGGCCTAAACCCCAAACAAAAGAAAAGTACTGCCCTTAATCTGAGCAACCAGTCAACTTCCTGATCCATCCCTCTGGTTTCCATGGATACTGCAGCTCCCCATCCAATCGCCGCTGTGTGTGTGGCTGGCGTGACCAATGGGATTAGGGGGAAAGGGGGCCAGTCAGCACGCTGGGTGTTGGGTTAAAGCCGGGGAAGCATCAAACGTTTGTGTTTGGATATGTGCGTTAGGTCGTAACACTCTCAGTTGCATCTGGCTCAGAGGTTGAGTGTTGTGACTTGCGCATGCAATGGAACGCATGCATTTATTTCTTTATTTGCCTGGCGTCTGGTTTGGTTCACACACTTTCTTCATTGTTCTCAAATGCGCACACACACACAGAAGAAAAAGCTAAAGTAGACGTAACGCAGAGTATGCATGTTTATAATTCTAAGCAGCATACACAATCAAATTGAAGTGTCACATGAGGACAGGTGCAGTTCATTCATAAGCACAGGGGGGCGATAGAGAGCAGAGGGCTGAAAGGAAAAGGCTTTTGCTTGTCATGTGCCCTCACTGAACTCAGCACCCAGATGCAGACATTTGGCTTCATTTCAACACATGCTTCTCTGCTGTCCTCACATAACAGGGCCAAACACATACCTCTCTCTCTCTCTCTCTCTCTCTCTCTCTAACGCACACTTTCTCTCGTCGTTTCTTTTCCCATTTATATCCCTTTTTAAAAATGGATTGGAATTCCGTTTATGTTGTGTGATCAACTTTGTAGGGCTGTTCAATGATTAATTACGATTTATTGCAATGAATGTTTGTGTTTACATTATATATGTCTGTGCACTGTGCATATTAAAGATATACTTCACCCAAAAATGCAAATTCTGTCATCATTTACTCACCTCCGAGTTCTTCTACATCTGTATAAATTTATTTGTAATGATGAAGACAGAGAAAGATATTTGGAAGAATGCTTATAACCAGACAGATTTTGATAAGATCTTATAACCCAGCATTGTTTGGCGTCTTACATTCTTCTAAATGTCTTCCTTTGTGTTCAACAGAAGAAATAAAGAGTCATTTTTCTTACTTTGGGAGTCAATGGGAGGCAAAATCTGTTCGGTTATAAGCATTCTTCCAAATATCCTTCTGTGTGTTTTTAGAACAAAGAAATTTATACAGATTTGGAACTGCTCGAAGGTGAGCAAATGATGACAGAACTTGCATTTTTGGGTAAAGTATCCCTTTAATTTTGCATTTATAAATGCATACACATTCATGTGCATATAGAAGGAAAATATAATGAAAATAAATCTTTATGAATATACACGCCAATATTTCCTGAATACATTCATGTATGCCCAAGTGTACTATATGTGTATTTGTTTATAAATACAAAATTACAATGCATAGTGCACAGACATATATTATATGTATTATGTAAACACAAACTTATCTAATTATCTAACAGTCCCTATTTTATGTAATCTTTGGTAGGTTAAGTCAGAATTGTGGAACCTATGTCAACATAGTGCACCAAACCAATTATCAATGTTCTGAATTTTTTAATGTATCATTCAATTTTCATTTATCTACACTTATGTCATTTATAGTGAAAACTTGTATTAAAAGACAAACGGTAGTTTTTTCTGATTATAAGTATCCCTTGTTTCTTAGCGATTTAATGGAAACTGTGTTTTTAAGCTTCAAGCACCTTTTGCTTGATGTTTGCTGTGTCTCACTGGGAGTCAGGCTGCCAGGTTTCTTCCAGGTCATGCAGAAATGGGTCGCACTGTTCCTCTTGTCACTTCCTGTCGCATCGGTCTCTTTGGTGAGCGCTAGTGGAGAACGTTACTAGCGTGAGTCATTCACTAAACCCCCAAGTCACATTTCCTCTTTTCATTATGTAGCTTGGTGTGTGATTATCTTATTAATCCATATAGCACTGTTATTGAAGGCCGAAGCCCTGTATATCATTAAATATGTAATTCAGAACTGTTTGGTTGAAAATAAAAAAAATTATACTAAAGGGTAAATTATAGCCGTGCGTAGGACTTACATAGAGCCGCGTACCCTACGCCATATGCGCACCTCTCCAAAAATGTAACAATGCAGACCCTACGTGGACTGCAAACGCTGTGATTGGTCTGTTTGAACCCCGTCCCTCAGGTAAAAAAACTTGTTTACTCAATGTTTACTCAAATGCATTTCCGAATGAATTAGATGTAAAATATTTGTGATTCTGTATTAAACATCTGAAATCTGCAACAAAAGTGACTGTTTACTTGCCACTATCAATGCTAATTCTTCTCAAACGAGCCACTTCTTCTTCGGCTCTTGTCTTTGTTACACAAGCAACACGCGCGTGGACACTGACGCCTGTTGGTCATTGCCTGTCGATGCGGAAAACTACATTGAAGTATAAATGAAAACTGACACATAGGCTACGGTGTAGGTCCTACACAGAACAAAAAGCGGGCTTAAGCGCAAAAGTACAGGAAGACAGGGTTCAGTTGGTCACCATATCTTACCCCGATTTACTGTGATAATCTTATATTATTGAGTTTTAACATCTATTAATAAACAGTATAACGTAGTATGTAATTTATATAATATTGATTTATAATTTGAGCTTTTAAAGCTTGAAACATCAATTTGCGTCATTTAACTTCAACCCAAGCTTAGGTAACCTGCAATTAACATAAACGGAGATGGCGATCTGTCATCAAAAAATGACAGATTTCTGCTTTAAAGGGATAGTCCGCCCCCCAAAAAAATTTTTCATTCACCCTCACATTGTTCAAAACCTGTATATGGCTCTTTTTATCGTGAAAATACAAAATAAGATATTTTGAGAAATGTTTCAGTGGTTTCATGTCAATAAAATGGAAGTCAATGGAGACCAGTGTTGTTTGGTTACCAACATTCTTCAAAATATCTTATTTTGTGTTTTCCGCAGAAGAAAGTCATACAGGTTTGGAATGACTTAAATGATGAAAGAATTGTGTTTTTGGGTGAACCATCACTTAAAGCAAAGAAGATTTTTATGCCTCACGGTGCTTCACATCGTGTAAATTTACCATTCTGCCTGTACGGAAAGGAATCTGACATATACGCTGTTTATCTGAAATTTGCATTCATATTTTGTGGCCTGGATCGAAAACATTCCCATCAAATGAGCATTGTACTCAGTTGCTCTGTGAGCTTTTCTGCACCAAAAGGCCAATTTATGGTTGAGAAAAATAAACTCGAAGAAATGAGAGGCAAGGACTGTGGTCAGTACGCTCTCTTCAGACTTTGCTTGTTTGCATGCTGTGGCTTTTAATGCTATTATGGGCCAGTGAGTCAGGTCTCCTCTCAGACTCACGACAGAGTGCCAGTTTGGTCTGGTCACCGTTGTAAAATCCCCATATGGGCGGCAGAGAGACATGAACCCAGTCGTGTCCCCCGTTTACCTCAGACACTTTCCACTGTAAAATACAAATTCAGAAAAGAACAAGCGAGACCGGGGAGAAGAAAATACAAAATAAAACGAATGCTTGGTTTAGGCCGACTGGAAAATGTCAATGTGTTAGAAATTTCCCAGCACGTAAAGCAAACTAAACGGGGCAATTACACTGGGATTGTTTCCAGATGATTCTATCGGCCTTTCTGCTGAAAAAATTGGAAACGTGGTTTTTCTTGAAAGGAGTTTGCAGATTGTTTCTCCTTTTGCTTGGGCGGGAAGGTCAGGACAGATAAAAGGCGTGTGGAGAAGGTGTTGCTTTGCTTCACGCTGGTGTGTGTCGTATGTTTATGTATCTGTGGGTTTCGCTGAGTTGTCATCTGTATGAGGTGAATCTATTTTTGCATGATTAAGGGGAGAGGTTTTGTCGAGAGGTCAGCCAAAGCACAACTCTGAGGGAAAAAAACACTTTTTAAGTGCTAAGCTTTGTTATATGAGCTTTCAGTCTGTTGTACACTGAGGAACATCAGTGTTCTTAAAGGGACAGTTCACCCCTAAATGAAAATTCTTGCATCATTTACTCACCATTTTGTCATTTTAAACCTGTATGACTTTCTTCCCTCTGCAGATCACAAAGGAAGATATTTTGAAGAACGTTGCTTACCGCATTGGTTTTGTGTCCATATAATAGAAGTGAATGGAGCTTATTATGGCAAAGAACGTTTAAATATTGCTTGCAGCAGTTATTGATCTTCAATTGATTACCATTGTTTTCTCTATAATAAATGTTTAACACAGTTTGGTCTAGCAAGATTGATTTTACAGAAGTTTTCATGCCTCTTCTAGGCTCTTATATGGATCAAAATGTGTATAAGTGAAAATATAATTTGTACCTGCCGTCATGGCTGTAAATTTATTTTAACATTTTGTAAGGGGACACAGATAATACAGTCAAAATGGTACTTATTAAGATATGTGAACACAAGAGGAAAGCCACGCTGCTATCATTATTGTAGCATGGAGACTGTGTCATTATGGTTATTTTCACAGTTTCTCTCGTTCAATGAAAAAGCAGATTTTTCTTCAAAACTATTTATTGCATTGTTTTTTAAGTTGTATACCAATTACAATCAAGCCATCAATGTTCATGTTCTTGTACCCAAACAGTCAGTTATAGGGAAAGATGCTTAAATTCTGTGTTGCACTTGTTGATAAGTCTCCTGAGTTTCAGTCAACTGAATGTTTAGCTTATCCGCCGCTCACACACTGCACGAAATAGATGCTGAGAAAACTACCTTTCCAGCTGAATGAAAGCTGTGCACCTTTTGTGGACAAATGCGCCTGAAATACGCTAAATATAGTGCCAAAGTCACTAAATTGTCAACACGGGACTTGAATGGCAAGTGTCGGTGGCTAACTGTGGCTGTTAATGTTAACATTATGCCAGCTCGCCACAAATGAAACGATTTTGTCGTGTTAGTTGCAGTGTGTGACGCACAATGTAAACAAGCTAACGTTAACTAGCTAAGTAACTTTTTAATTGCTAACAAAGCATATTCATGGAAAGTACATCGGTAATCATCATTTTTTGCCACAACTAGTTTATTAATGAATCAACATCAACTACATTAAAGAGAATCACTTCATTAAAGTGAATAAAATATCCTTCTTACTGGAGTTCAACAAACACTGATGAACTGAGCAACATATCTGACTTTTATTGCATAGATGAGATGAACGGGAAATGCAGGCAGTGGGCAAAACCACAATCTGTTTCTAAACTTAAAATGCATTTTTTGCGTTTGTATTTTTTCTACTTACACAATTATTATAGGTATACATCAATATATTTTTCACAATTTTAAACGGTTTTGGGGGGACAACCCTCCGGGATTTATGCCCATGGCTGCCGTGCAAAACATTATTCAGCAAGTTTATGTTTTGCATAGCTATGCTACGGCATTTTGGGTGATTGCTTTGTAGTTGGCAAAGATCCCATCTTCAAGATACTTTGGTCCATAGATGTGGCTCAGGATCCTCCTTCAATGAAACTCAACTTTCACTTATTTCATCTTCTGCCAGGTAAAAATGAAAAGTCAGATAACCTTCTAAAATAATTGCATGCCTCGTGGGATATGTGTATATGACTCTTTCTTGTGTGATTCGCAAAGATATTGTGAGAAATGTCTTTTGTGGAAGTGAATGGAGTCCAGTGTTGTTTGTTTACCAACATTCTTCAGAATATCTTCTTTTGTGTTCTGCAGAAGAAAGAAAGTCATACAGGTTTGGAATGACAGGAGCGTAAGTAAATGACAGAAATGTATTTTTGGGTAAACCATTCTTTTCTAAGCAATTATAGCCTAATTATCTTCTGTTATAGAGTGAAATATTTTTGAGACGAAGTGCACTCACCGTACCCCAATAAATTACTCACAATGACCGTTTGCTAGTCCATGCGAAGGACTCTGTTGTCAGGGCACTTCCCAGAAATCCTTTCCTGTCATTAGACTGACAGCTCCTTCAGGCGTTCAACTGAGGTTCTTGTACCGCAGTTTGCATTCATTGATCAGTGAGTTGTGTCCATTTTAAACCCACCGACAGCAATGAATGTTTATCGCAGTCATTAGTGGGCTAATATTACCCATGCTGAGTTTTCTAGAAGCACCCTCAGATTTGCTCTATTTGTGGCGTTTTTGGCGACCCTCAGGGTACAGTCAACGGTCGATGGTTTGTTACAGAAGTTTAAAACTCACCGACAGCGTTGAATGTTCACCAAGGGACCAGAAAAACTTGTGGAACAATGAACACTGACCCACCAGATGTGTTTTGGATCAAGCTACTGATGTAGGAAGTCACAGTTTTATTTTAGTTCACCACTCTAGTGCAAGTTAATAGGAAATGTTAACTTTGTTTTAGTTGAAATGGATTTAAGGTCGACATCAAAATGAATTCACAACCTGTTTTGCTTACATTATGTCACGTATTTCAGATTGGATTATGAAAATTTAATTCTAGCCCATGGCTAGGAAGCTATTTGCCTGTTGGTTAACCAAACCAAATTGCGAGAATAATGTTTGTTATCAAACACTCCACCTCTGTCAGACCGATAATCCTGCTCCATGATCACCTCCCCGGACTGTAAGGACGCTCAACTGTGTAATGTTGTATTAGGACAGAGGATTTTATACTTTTTACTGAAATCACCCTATAGACGGTTTCAGCGGAAACAACATAAACAAACGTCATAAATCAATAACTGTTCAGTAGTTTAAATTGATTAAATATACAATAAAATACGAATAGGAGGTAATATGCGTCTAAATTAAATCTAAGAAAATTGGTAACATTATAAATAAAAGGAGAGGAATTAAGTTGCTACAAAAAAAATATTCTATTCCTTGCTCTTATTGGCTGAATTCAAAAGATTTGTAAAACCTTTAAGCGGTAGTGTGCGAGGTTCCCACCCGACATCGACTATATATTTTATAGCCTTAGGGGCTTCACATTTTGCGTCTTTTGCGTTCGCAAGTTCGTTACTTTTTCTAGGCGTGTCAGCGCCGCATCGAGATGGAAATAGTTCAACTTTTCAGATTGCCGCGTGCGCACTGAGGGTCATTTGACTAGAGAAAGCAGCGCGGCTCGCACGGTTTTAGACGCAAAATGTGAATCACCCCTTATACTTCTGCCTGATACACTTCAAAGGATGAAAATTGTATATATTACAATTTTACAAAGCCAGATTTTCCTTTCTTTAGAATAATTCTTAGTTGTTATAATCAGTTGTTCAACATAACATCATCAAATTTTACAAATGATAAAATTGTACATTTCGATTTAGGAGTTTATTTAAAACACCAAGACGTAATCCAGTACAACTGTAAGCTAAAGACCTTAAGGCTTCTTATACTATTTTTTTACAATCCTGTTCTCAGTTTTTTCTGCACAGCCGCTCTCTTTACCCTGATATGAACCTTCTGTGTTTCCTGTGTGAGAACTCTTTGAGGCGGCCGTGCATTTTTAATGCATGCTCCCATTCGACTGCTTCTCCAAAAAACAAGACCAATCCCGGCGACTTTTAAGTGCACTATATGCTCTTTCCTTCTCTCCGTCTCACCCCCTCTCCTCCACCGCTCTGGCAGGGAAATCAAGAGGGCTGAGTATGTTCAGGGATTTCCAAAATCCCTGATTAGAATATCATGCAGGCTATGACAATGAAAGAGGATATAAGTCCATGCGGTTCGTTTGGAGGTCCTCCCACACGAGACGTCGTCGGTCTCAAACAGAAATGTCCAAGGCAACGCAATTCTAAATGCTTACAGCATTAATGTGTTAACTGTACTAATGTGCACAACACCAAGGTCATGGGTTCGAATTCCTAGCATGCCGGTTTACTAACAATATATACCTGCGAATATAAATGAAAAGAACACAATGTTGCATTCTTGGAATAGCTCATGACTGAAACTGCACCTGGTTTCGGTTTAACGGTTGGTGGTCTGCGCATGTGTGTGGGTATCTGTCCCCCCCACCACAGTGCACCCCAGTCTCTCTTATCATTTTTGCACACCTGCTCACAGTCACACCAACAATGGATGACACATGGATCGACTGTGTCCCCCCCAGTGCCCCCCGAGCGCCCTCGAAAGCAAGTCAAACTATCACAATCCCTCTACACCCTGTTATACATTCAAACACCTCGGCATGCGATCCTTATCTAAAACTCGATTTGAGTGCACTAGATGTACATTTGGCACTGTTGCTCGCGTTTAATAACCAGATCCAGGCCATGAAACATCTGGTTTGTAATGCGAAAGGGAACGTTCGGCCCCCCCTTCTCTTCTGATGGCAAGTCCAGCGAGCCTTTCGTGTTGCGCTTCCTGCCTCCCGCTGCTTTCTGTGTGTGAAGAGGGTAAAATACACCTCAGGCGCATGTCTCCCTCTTTTACAAGAGTTAAGGAGATATGAAAATGACCGATTTCACACCACTGCGGCATTCATTTAGGCAGATGTGCCTTGAGTCGGGTTCGTTGGAACTGAAATGTCTCCTGTTTTAGGCTTTGAACTAAGGATGCTCTGATTTACTGGTAATGTTTTGCGACAACTTTTTTTCAGTAAAAAACGATCGCTTCAGTTTAGTTTTTGTGTTGCAGTCGTAATCAGTTATTGAAGCATTAGTAGTCAAGGTATTCGAAACTTAAATCCAGAGAGCTGTATTTATCTTCAAAAAAAGCAGGTTAGCTATCTTTCTTTGCCAGAAGCAGCTCACAACACCATTCATCTTCTGGAATCTCTACTTTAGATCTTCTCTAATCATCTTTCCGTCTGTTTGTCTGGCATGCTGTGTCTTTTTTAGTCTCTCTTATACTCCTGGACTTTCTCTTTCCTTTCTCACATACAAGCAGTAGTGGACACTAAAGCTATGGTGTGTATGGTGCGGAATTCCAAGCTGTTTTTCTGAACACACCCCACCTTGCATCTGCTATTGGTCAGACAAACGGATGGTCCCGCTCCCCAATAGTGTATTTTCACACTTATTGTTTTCTCAGCTAGCTGTTAACAATGTTGACTTTAAAGATTTACATTGTCAATTTTAAGAGAGGTTCAACGATTATTCACGATTAATCGCTTCCAGAATAAAAGTTTGTGTATATATATATATAAATATATATATTAAGGAATTTGCATGTGTTTGCATTATTTACATGTAGGTTTTTATATTAATATCTCATTCAAATAATATATAAACACCAATTATTTATTTTATATTTTCATAAATATGTACATGTATGTTTATGTGTTAATAAACACAAAATGAATACGCACAGTACATGACATATATTATGTAAACACAAACGTATATTCTGGATGCGATTAATCGCGATTAATCGTTTACCAGCCATATAAAGTTTAGTTAACCAACTGATTAAAAATATAAAAATTTGAATCTTTGTGCAGTGTGATACTGCTTGTGAAAACCCAGCTAGTCATTTTTTTCTTTTTTTAAGTAAAATCATACTACATAATGTAAAGAACATTCTTAAAGATAACCTTATGTGGGATGTCAATGGAATGTCAAAATTGAAATCAAACTTTCATGTTTCATCAAACTTTCATAATTAAATAAGTCTGGATTTTACAGACACGGTCACACATGTGAGGGAATGCGGCGATGTTAATAAAAGTTTGTATGGTAAAAGTTTTTTGTTTTTTTTACCTTAGTTTTAAGCTTATTTTGAGTGAACGTTAACATGCAAGGATGAAGTTGTATTGCTCTATCCCTGTCTATACCTGTCATTATTACTAATGAAAACTAGAGAGGCTCTGATATATCGGCAAATATCGGTATTGGAGGATAGTTTAATGAATTTGTGCTGTATGTGTAGAGAATGTTAAGACACATAATCAGTTTGATGTTCAATATTAATAGTCATTATATGGATTAATAACAATCTGAAAGTTACAAAATATTAATCTATACTGGCAGATATTCTAAATAATCAGATATCGGTATCGGTGATGAAATTTATTATCGGTGCATCTCTAATAAACTGATTCTATTCTTGTTATTGATAAATATTTGGCTGTATTTTATTTTACTTTTGAAAAAATAAATGTGTTTAACATCAGTTCTATTAGTTTTTGCTGCAGGATCGAAATTGAGAATCAATGTTGGTGTTGTGACAGCACTAGTTTCTGCATAATTCATCCCGAAAAAATTTGTTGTCATTTGTTCACCCTCATGTTGTGACAAACCCGTATAACTTAATTTCTTCCATGGAACAGAAAAAATGCAAGTGAATGATAGTCCCCATTCGTTTTAACTGTTTGGAAACATTCTTCCAAATTTTACCTTCCACCTTTCCTCAGATAAAGGAAGTAATGGGTATATCACAAAAAGGGTGAAGAAAGGACAGCAGCATTTTCAGTTTGGGGTGAACTGTACCTTTACTGTACCTCACAAAAACGACACACCTCAGCCTGTGTTGTGTAGAGTAAATAAAAGTTTGAAATGTAACTTATAAAAGAGTACAATCTCTTGAAGCGACATTCAAAATAAGCACGACTACCCCTGCCATCTATGCAGTCTGAGATGAAATCAGATTAATCTGATCCATCTCTCCTGATCTCTTCATGATCATATCGCTCATTCTTCAGGAGTTCAAAGAGCGTCTCTCCTCTCTCTTTTTAACCCCGCACCCACCCACCTCCCGTATCTCTCTTTTATAGCCCGCTAGTCTCGTCCTCATTAGAATGGTAAGGACTTGAGCTGCTGAATATGTATGACATGCAGGAGATGAGGCTCCTGGATTAAGAAATGAAAGAAGAGGCTGCCGGGTCTCTGATGTTGGCCGTGACATTTCCATGATGGCGTCTGTCTGCTCCCGTCACGTCGAGGCTCATTGTTCGGGGTCAGAGCCGCACTGCTTTCTCCGCTCCGTCAGCGCGTCTCTCCGTCAGTCAAACTCACAGGGCGTTCTGCAAGATAGACAGAGACAGTCACATAGACACTGACCTATTTACAGCGTGTGTCAAAAAACAGACACCTTTGAAATGAGGAATGCGCAGAATGAGACCTGTGAGATTGGATTGTGTTCATGTTCCTCAAACATTGTGGTGAAGGTTTTTTTGTGCAAGTATCCGTGAAAACTCAATGCGTAGACACTTCAAGCTTTGATTTGTAAAAAGATTTTAAACTTGGGATTGATCTGCAAAAATGATTTCTTACTTTGTCTTGTTTATTAGTGCGAATAAATGAAGATACATTTATTTGACAAGGAAAGATATTTTGGTTTGTTTTAAGAGTAAATATAAAAAATAGGTTATGTTTAAAACAAGCAAAAAATCCTCCAGTGAAAATCTGCTAACTAAATTAAATAAAATTTGACTTGAATTTAATTGAACCTTTTTCTTAAATAACTAAACGGGATGTTTTATTCTCTTACCCCTTTGCTGTATTTGCTTAAAAAAAGTGAATTTCCTTGTCAAGTTGACAGACTAAAATTCAAATGTGTCCTATGGTGTGACGGCAACAATGAAGAGAAATCTCTCTTATGCTATTTTACATGATTCATATAAATATTAAAAATATAAAACAATGTAATATTAACGTTTAACTTAACGTATAATTTAAGTTTGTTTACAAAATTTCACTATGTCACACCAAATTCATGTATGATTTATTCCTCAACTACTCAAATGTATATTCATTTAAGAATTTCTAGATATTTGATTATTTTAGATAAACAGTAGAATAACGTAAAAAAATCTTCGACTGTTATACATTGACAGATATTCTTTAGTCAGTGAAAAGATGAGCGTAAAATGTATGAGGTAAAATCTTCGATGCTGTGCGTACTGAAACCACAGCTTCATTCTTTTCCACAACTTATTTCTCAATTATTGGAAGCTTAATAAAGCGTGAAGTAACCTTGATGATGCGATACGCCGCTAAATTACCGTTTGCCCAAGGACGTGCAAAATAATAGCTTAACACGCGCGCACTCTTGATTCAGACGTTTAATCCGGGATTAATCTGTTTCGTAGACGCCACGCTGCCACAGCGTTGGCTTCAAACTGAAGCTAATCTCCATCGCTCTCGTCCGAGCTCTCTTTATCACCACACGCACCCACACGTCTCTCTAATACGCGTGTGGAAAGGAAGAAATTATTGAGTCAATTACTAAGTACTAACTCTTCGTGTACGCTTTTTCTCTGCGTGCGTGTCACCACCCATCACAGAAGCAGCTTGTTATCCTGTGACATCCATCAAGCACACATGCACGCACACTATTATAAATAAAAACCGTACGAGTCAGCCGAACGCCACATCTACACCGCGTGTGATGTGACGTGACTGGAATGCTCGTCTTATATCATCTCCGCTCCGAGTGAGCAAAGTTGATTCGTTGGTAATGACGGGCGCGTCCTAGTTTCGATGCATCGCAGCCTAAAAGGCCTAAGGGTCGACCGGCTCCCGTCGCTATGCACGCCCCGATGCGTCAAACGCCTCAAAACCGCAAACGTCTTGCGCTCATTTTCTCTAATGAGGCTTTCTTGAAGTACTTAACTTAAGCGCTTCCTCCCAATTTAGAGTTTAGCGGAAAAGACGTTGAAAGTGCGTTGATCTTAAAGAAATCAGGGGGCTTCTTCGTTCACATTTCAAAGAGCAGCTAAAGCTCAGTGGATTAGAGCGAGCGAGTGGGCTGACAGGCCGGGCAGAAAGCATTAAGCACAGCGCCGGCAGTGCCATATCCCCGACTCTTTTCCCATTGTGTGTGTTAAGAGCATTATCATAGCTATACTGTTTCATCTCACTCTCTCTGTTTTTCCTTTTCGCACCTTGAACTTAACGTGCTTCGTCTGCCGCTTAACTTCAGCTGCAGATGTCCTTATCTACTGCTGAGGCTGCACTCTCCTTTCAGCTTTCCTTCTCTCGGCGTTCTTTGTGTCATCCCTAGTTTTGCTTAACGTAGAAGGATAAGCAACATTTTTTAACCGTGGAGAGATGATGGGCCACGTTGCAGGACTCAAACCCATGTTTGAGCGTCAAAGGCGCTCTTTTTGTGCGCTACTAGATGGAATTGGATGTCCTTTATTTAAAGCGTTAAAGATGATCGTGACACATTTTTATCTCAGTGTGCTGTTAAACAGTTTTGTACGCAAAGCTCGGAGTACAAATTGGGATTGGATGAACCGCGTTCGAAATGCGCTTCGGGTCATGTCTTTCTGTAAAATCACTGCAGTGCAAAGCCTCTGACGGCTTATTGTTTTAGCGTAATCTTACCTATCCGATTTGTGTTTGATTTTAGACAATCCCGGGGATTTGCGTTTCTTTTATTTGTGTTTCTTGCATCACTTTCCCCATTCAACCTGACTACATAACAAGTGCCACACTCCCGCCTTGAGGGTAAAACAGATCTTTCTGCACAGAAGATGATGCGCAAACTTCAGACGGTCTTTATTTCTTCATTTCGATACTTTACAACAAAGCAAGGCTTCAAAATACTCTGAAGGGAAGCCAAAAGAAATCTCTCCCCGCTTTGACTTCACACAGGTGTGGATCTTTATGACTTCACACGTTCCTGCTTTGAGAAGAACATAAACTTCTAAAGGAGAGGCCACGACTTACACCTCAAACGCCCATTGAAACCTTTCTGCTCTTCTATAGACGACAGTCGACCTGTAATTTTACTGCGTCGCAATGACACGACACTTAAAATAGAAACCGTGTGTGACGTTATCAGCTTGCGTTTCTCATCAAGCGCAGGCGAACGTACGCTCACGTTTTCGTTCATCTCCAGTTTCGACAGAAGCCAGCTGCGCTTTACACAATAGCTTGACCTATTCTGTCCTGTTTAGTGTGGAATCGGAGCCGGGTAGAGGGGGGCCGGCAGGATTCCCGCAGATGGATTAGCCCGCCGTATTAGATCGAGAAGCAGGAATGAAAGGGCACGGGAGGAAGTGAGTTTCGATTCGATGAGGGGATGCCGTACATGTGTGCGTGTGGGTCTTGTGTCGCTCAGACAGGTTTTACAGCACACCGCTTGGGGTCTGGTGTGTGTTCTCTGACGAGGGGTCTGATTAGGGCACTCTTCCTCTCCACCTCAGAGTCGCATCAAAGACTTCCATATCCTGTCCCACACTCGACCCATCCCCCCAGACTAAGCACTGTCTGATAATCTTGCGCACACAGTGCGAGCGTGTGCGCGCCTGCTTTGTATCGGCTGCCTGTGAAACCGTTTTGTCCGGAAAAAAGTAATTCAAAGACCTGCAAATGGCGAAATGATCTCGGAGTGGAACTTTGGGGCCGTCAGTCAAATACTTTGAGTGGTTAGGGGTGAGGGGAAGGACTGTGTGTGTTTTCCCGCCTGTATTGGTACAAGTGAACAAGACTTTACATGTCGGGTATTTGAAAGCGTCTGCCATAAACACAGTCTGCATCCTGAACAGGACATTCTTGGACGTAAACACGTTTTATTGCATCAGTCTGGCTTGTCTGAAGATAAAAATCATGGCGGTGATGTGGGTTCGTTCGATTAATCAAGAGTATTTTTTGGTTTGTTTATGTATGATTTCATTTCATCTGGTTTGTGATGTTTTGATGAATACATAATGTTGTGTGTTTTTTGGGGGGGGGATACTTTTTGGCTTTCTGACAGACTGCTTGGGTTAAGACCTTTGGGCATAAGCATTGTGTAAAGAAAAAAAATAGCTGAATAAATAGTAAACGCAGAATAGTACAACAGTTGTATTTTTGTCTTTTTCTTGTAAAAATATCTTGACATCCTGAAACGTGATTCCTTTAATTAGATTTAATACAAATCTTCTCACGCTTATGGCAGTTTTTTCTTATTTTAAGGATACATCTAATGAAATTTAGGAAAAAGCGAACAAGAAACAACAATTTAACATACATTTTCGATATCTTGCATAATATTGCTTGTGTTTTAAGATATTTTGACTTGAAAAACAGATAAAAACACAGATTATGACCATTTTTTCTTCTTTGAAGTGTGCTGTCACTCAATACATTCCAACTCTGACCCCCCCCCACACACACACACACACATAAACAAAAAACACAGACTCCTTGTCATAATTACAGACCTTTACTCTGTGTGTTCCCCTCCCTCTTGTTTTAGCAGTTAAGTGAACTCGGTGCACCCTCATTTTTTTCTTTTTGGCCTCTGATCGTCTCCTCTCTCTCCGCCAAACCAAAGGACTTCGGAATCCACCTTCACGCAGTATAGAAACATAAGACAGAAACAAACGGACTGCGAACTCGTCCCTCCGCCCTTTCTTATTGCGAGTGCAGGAGTCTCGCAACCTCTAACCCTTAGGGGCCCCTCGCTCGCTCTCTCAGGCTCTCTCTCTTTCTCTCTCTCTCGCTCTCTCAGCAACCGGCTGACCCGTGTGGTTCGGGGTCTGGATAAAGGTTGACCTAATCTGTCTGGATGGGGGTCTGTCGCTTTGTCCCGCTGTCTGCCTTTAACCCCCCCACCACACACACATACACGCATCTCTGCACTTCTGACTGCTCTCCATCATATAGGACTGTCCGCACCCACCGTCTCGCATGGGACGCTTATAAGAATGAGCAAACTGGAAATGAAAAGTAAAGCAAAAAGCTTCTTTCAAGTGTTTTCAACCTCTCTTTCACAGCTGCACTGTTAGTGGTGATAGTGGAACTAATAGGGATCATCGCGGTTTGTCTGTCAGACAGCTGTCTGGACGCGGTCTGGCCCGGGAGCTTTGCGTGTGAAAAGAGTAAGCCCTCATTCAGAACTTAGATAACAGAAAAGCAAACAGGGACGTAACGGTGGAATGTACTGAGTGAACTCTGCCGCACTCGGCACGTCGCTGCCTCGCGCTCCAGCCCAATTTACAGCCACAACAAAGAAAATAATTTAAAAGAGAAGCTTTTGCATAGAGTTTGCATTACTTACCCCCCGACGTAATGTCACCAAAGAAGTCTCGGTTTGCGAACAAGGGTTCTGTCATAAACGGAGATATGCCAAAATAAAATAAAAAAATCGTATTAAAAAAAGTAGCCTCCAAAGCCTTGAGTTCTTCTTGCACGAGGTAACTTCCAGAATAATCAGTCTTTTCTTCAGCGGCTTTTGACACTCGAGCTTCCCAAACGGTCACAAAGCAATCTGTAGGTACACAGAGTCCTCAGCTGGTCCCACACACACTCACAGCCTTGTCTCGGGCAGCTGGAATGGGCTATATATGACTGAGTTGATGGACAGGGGCACTTTCTGTCAGGTGACAGACAGATGCTCCTCCTATTGGTTGGCTGTGGCCAGCCCCGTGGCTAGAAGGCTGTGATTGGCTGCTTATGAGGTTGGTGAAAGAAGAATCTCTCAGTATTCCAGACTACCGTTCTGGCCGGGGCAGGGCATGACTGCTGCACTCTGTCAGTCTGACACTAATCATTGTGTGTGTGAGAGAGAGAGAGAGACAGAGAGAGAGAGACAGAGAGAGAGAGACAGAGAGAGAGAGACAGAGAGAGAGAGACAGAGAGAGAGACAGAGAGAGAGAGAGAGAAACGGATAGAGAGAGAGAGAGAGAGAGAGAGAGAGACAGAGAGAGAGACAGAGAGAGAGACAGAGAGAGAGAGAGAGAGAGAGAGAGAGAGAGAGAGAGAGAGAGAGACGGAGAGAGAGACGGAGAGAGAGACGGAGAGAGAGACGGAGAGAGATAGAGAGAGAGAGAGAGAGAGAGAGAGAGAGAGAGAGACAGAGAGAGAGAGAGAGAGACAGAGAGAGAGAGAGAGAGAGAGACAGAGAGAGAGAGAGAGACAGAGAGACAGAGAGAGAGCGGGAGAGAGAGAGACAGAGAGAGAGAGAGAGAGAGAGAGAGTGTTAGAGAGAGAGAGACAGAGAGAGAGAGAGAGAGAGACAGAGAGAGAGAGACAGAGAGAGAGAGACAGAGAGAGAGAGACAGAGAGACAGAGAGAGAGAGAGAGAGAGACAGAGAGAGAGAGTCAGAGAGAGAGAGACAGAGAGTCAGAGAGAGAGAGAGACAGAGAGTCAGAGAGAGAGAGACAGAGAGAGAGAGAGAGAGAGAGAGAGACAGAGAGAGAGAGAGAGAGAGAGTTTAGCCGCTGTGTACGAGTTTAGGCAGAGAGTTGCAAATCTTTGGAGCTCAATAAAAGTGTCAAGAAGTCAAGTTTAGGAAACAGGTTGTTGGTTGTTTGCTACGGGCAGCAGTTGTCGTATCTGCAGCGTTTTTACATTGTTTTTCCAGAAAGGAAAAATTAAAGGCACAAGGATTAAAGGAGTGCAAATGGTCTGTGTTAATAATTACTTTATAGCTGGCATACTTTCCCCTCCACAGTGATGCAGAATGTTTTTGAATATAATGATATTAGCATTTTTAAATGATAGGTTTAAGTCTCAAATGAATTAAATGTGATTTAAGAGAAATGAGATATGCTATAAATGATTAAACATTTACAATTTAATCACAACTATTACAGTGAATACTATATTTAAGAAAATAATCAACCATTATCATTTTTCTTGAATGCGTATCCAAAAATATGAAATGGTTTTTGCATGTTTGTATGTCAGTCTTTCTCCTCAACTTTGTTTTATAGTGTGTCATTGTTTCCTGTTGCTGTTCAGATATTGAAGATAATGCGGCAGTGGCCGAGAAACTCATATCTTTGAGGTGACGCCGAATGCCATCATGGTTTATTCACTTCTATCCATTCTGCTCAGCGATGACGGCAGAGCCACGTTCATTCTTATAGGATAACATCACTGCAACAGACGTGTAACTCATTCTCTTCCTCTTGTTCCTCTCGGTTCCTCTTCTCTCTTGGTGGGGACTGGGGAGCGCAGACTCCTGCTTCCAGAAAGCAGGCTTTCGTCTAGAGGTTTGTCACCATGCCCTCACGTCCAAGCGCACGTCCACATGCGTGAGTGTGTGGAGCGGCGAGCAGTCAGATGGAATCGATGTGAGTTGTGCCCAAGATGGCATCCGGACGCCCCGAGCGTAAACAGAACATGAGTGTGGATGAGCAGGGCCGAGGGGCGGGGCAGTCGAACCGTAAAATCATCTCGTTAGGATCCCCCGATTGTCACATCCGACTGAAGCTGATGCGGGGAGATTGCCAGGCTTGGCTCTCTGAGCGTTGGCCTTATTCTGCTTCTGCTTCACTTAGCAGAGCATTAGATCTTCACTCAGATATGCTTCCTCTCCCGTGCCGCCTGGCACATGGATGCTCAATTAGGGAGGTGCAAAACTCCATATTTTCAAAATCGACTAGTGGTGGGTTGCCGGACGACTTCTCAAGTAAGCGCTCTTGAGGAAGAGAAATGTCAGTGTGGGCTGGTTTGGGGTTACCTGAGCGCAGTTTTGAGGTGTGTAGGGGAAGTTTGCAGAAGATGTATTCTTTATTTCAAAGATTCAGTTCAGAAGTCCTCGGGTGTATTTTTTCAGAATCTGAATGATATGTCTTGACATGCTTTAAACAAACAAACATGCCTGTGGAGGGATGGTCAAAAAAGCACCACGATGCAAAGTAAAAAAAAACGTCACTCTGGATGTGTATGGCTGTAGCGAAGACAATTTAAAGTAACTTTGCAATTTTTGGGGGGCTTTTTATAGTTTTTTTCTAGACCTTGCAGTAGTGCTGGGCGGAATGATGGAATATTCTGTTACCGCGGAATAAAATGTCAATTGTCAATCAATGTCAACCGTAAGGGGCTGTATCCACCGAGGCGCTCTTAAGCATCCTCTGAACGTGGAGCGTTCTGCCCAAAGTTGAGCATTTTACAACTCTGGGCGCCCGGTCGAACGCCGGCACTGGTCGTGGGAAAAACGCATAGCAACAGCGCTGAGCACAAAAAAAGTCCGCTGCTCGCGTTTTCAAAAAACCCGGTGTTTCCATGGGAAACGACTGAAAAAACAGAAACGCCTTGAACACAGCCCCTAAGAGATTTTTCTATTACGTGTATTCTGCGGAATGTAAACAAGTATGCGTGGTTAACTCTTTGCTAGGCAAGTTAGGCATCATGATGAAAAAAACATCTGAACATCTGTAACAATAAAATATATCGTTACTGTGAAATAAAACTATTAATTCCGTGAAAAAGATATTTGGTCATTCTGCCCACCCCGACCTTGCAGAGTAGAGAGATAGGAAATGACGGCATTAGAGAGGTGTCAGGAGCAGATCAAACTTAATTTCTGGTAAACTTCTGCAAAAATAACTTTATATCCTCTATATTTGCTCTTTTTCTGTAATTTACGTGGAAAAACTATATATACGTGGAAAATTCTGTTAAATTCTGTTTTTTTTTTACGGTTCACGTTGTGACGTTTTGATCTTCTATTGGTTTCATGCATTAACGTTTTGCGAATTTACAGGTCAGAGTTTACCAAACTTAAATTTTGCTACTCAGCAAAATGGAAAAGTCTTCGGACGGGCTTACGTTACTGGTCTTTCGTATTCACATGTGTATGAACGGAAGTCAACAGAGCAAAAATGCAAGTTTGACCAGGGCATAATAAATAAATAAGTAAATTACAAAGCAACATACTAGCAAGTTAAAACTGTCTAGCCAGTATTACTTTGGTACCTAAATGATGCCTATATATGCGTGATGAAGGAGCATAGCTTTAGTGCGAACAAAAGCACATGGATCTACCATGCGAGGCTTAGCACTCGCGCATACACACATCAAAAACAACATCTGGGCCATCGGGGGCATTGCTGGCCACATTTACAACCCGAGCGAGAGAAGTAAGCCTGCCAAGAAAATGTGTCATCTCTGCCCTGCCTTTGTTTTAGATCAGAAATATCCAAGGCAGAAGTCTTGGCCACTTTTTATAACAACGACAAATTGTTTTCATGCATTTCCAAAATGTTTTTGCTCTTTTAAACCAAAATAAAATAATAGACTGAAGATTGTTGGTTATGCTTTATTCCGGTTAAGCAAAACACTGAAGCTGGTCCCAAAGACACTGGACAAGTTCCTTTACGATGGTTTGGAACGAATGTTTGTTTAGGCATTTTAGGGTTCTTCTCAAATGAAATCCCTCGTTAAATTGATAAAAGGAGTGTAAAGTGGGATGGTTGACATCTCTTTCCAAACTCCCAAGTAAAACAAACAATAACAGAAAAGAACTTCTCTCAACATGAGCCATCGTTGATTTCCCATGAGTCAAATTCCCATTCTGTTCCCCTCAATTAAAGCACCACCCAACCAGACACTTTCTACAGCCACTTTTCTAGGGCTGCCCCCTTACAGTCGACCATTATTCAACTAAAAGACACTTATTCAAACAAAGTCGATTGTCCGCTTATCATTTTAAACGCACCACGTTAGTCAGACAAAGCCTAAGCGCTTTGCATTCATGTTCTGGGGTTCTGTTTTTCTTTACATAATAGACTTTATTACATGGCGTATACCAAACATTTAGTGTTTCGTAATGTCGCAGGAACATAAGTATTGGCATTGTCGGAAAAACTGATCTCTGTGTCCTCCGTGAATCCGGTGCGTCTGTCTTTAGGAAGAAGAGCACTGACGGCGTAGATGGGGAAATCCGAGGAAAATGTGAGGCGAGTTAAGTTAATGGTCTATATTGTTGTAGTGTTTAGTTACTACTTTATATTTTATGTTTCATTTACTACAATGTATTTGAATATATGTAGTTTTTCCTACTTTTTGCACTCTGACCTCTCAATCGTTGACCCTGTCAATCGTTTGCTTTGTTGTATTTTTGTTTAGTCGTTTATTTACAATTTATTTTATATTCTACGCTTAAGACATTACTACAATTTCGTTATGAAGAAAAAGGTTTTGTTATTTGTGCCTAAATGAACGACTAGTCTGCTAAAAAATCTTTTGTCGAGGGCAGCCCTATACTTTTCACACATTTTGGCAGTGAGTACTAAAGATGTGTAGATAATTTTTTGTTAACTGAAAAGTTAGTCAAGAGTGGAGGTGGGGGGATGGGGGTCAACACTCAAATTCCCCTTAAAATGAACCTGGCGAACCCAAAGCATGCTCTCAAAGGGATTTCTCTCTTCCTGTGCCGCCTCAGCTCAATGAGGACTCTAATAGGGCTTCTGTATGCTATGTTTTGTGACTTTACTTTAATAAATACACATATTTTTGGGTTGCTGGGCTAAGGCCTTTTAAGTTAAAACATTACCTGTTCATGTTTTAGATCATTTTTCAAGACACTTTCGAATGTGAAAATTTTCCCGAGGAACTTGTCTCCCCCAGTCGGGCTAAATGGCTTTCGCTCGTTCTGTCTGCTCGGTTATGGTTTTAATTTTACATTTTGGCACAGGCGCTGGTGGTGGTTTGGGTGGGAATGAGAGCCACATGTCGAGGGCTGAACCCTGGCTGCGAGAGCTAGATTAATACTGGGAAAACCCTCGGCTAAGAGCATATTTTACTCGACTCTGTCACCAGTCAGCATCAGATTCACAATGGTCGTCTGCATTTTCATATTATTTCATTTGTAGGTGGTGCCTGATATTGTAATTGCTCGGGCTTGGGGCTAGGGATTATTTGTGAACTAAATAAAAATAATACAGGATACTTGCATTATGCTTGCTTTAGAGAACAGGAAATCCCAGGTTTGTGTCTAGTCATCAAGGCTATACCAAATACCACTTCCCAGTCAATAACTAAAAAAGGCTCACATACACTCATGACGTGCTGTAAAAACGAAACCCCCCCATCCCAACCCTTATTTTCATAATGAAATTACAGATACGATTCATATTTCACAAATTATAAAATTTTTTATGTGGGAGATTGTAGAGACATTGCACATGGTGAGTTTATGAAAGATTAGCTTAAATGTGTGAAATTAATGAACAGCTCTCATAAATGGTTGTTTAAATAGTTTTGTCACTTGAAATAAATAGCATCCTGGACCCAGAAACGGTATTCCTTACGCCATGACTTAAGAAGTGCATAGGCAACATATAACGTTACATTATATATCATCTCTGTCCTTCTGAAACCTTGCTTTTCCAAATTCGCTGTTTTTCAGGATATGAAAAAAGACTTGAATGAATTATACATTTTTACATGTTATGCATTTGGCTGAGGCTTTTATCCAAAGCGACTTACATTGCATTATATTACCTGTATACATTGTTTTCATATACTATACAGTGTTTTCAAAGTTGGCAAACACTTTTTAATTTTTTTTTTGGTAAGATATTTGCAAAGCCAATTGACAAACATAAAGGGTGACTAATAATAATGAAATCACAAAATATGGAGAGGTTTCAGAAGAACATAAGCGATATACAAAAGATGTGCTTGAGACACATATAACAATTTGCAATAATATCATGGATTGCACATTTATATAAATGCGAAAAAGTAGATGTCTATCTGATCAGACTATTATGTGAAAAGTTATATTCAAGTATTCAAGCCCTAAACCTGATGGTACCAGGTTTTTGTAATTTTTTGTATTGCAGTAGTGATGTATCAAAAATTAGACTACCAAAATTCTCATCTTCAATTGTTATTGTCAGCTAAACTTTACTTTGAGGGGATGATTTGCTCCAGGATTCCTTCCGCCCATCTGTGGACTTTTGAGTCCCAGTGATTTATGGATCTTTAGAAATTCACTTATTAACAATCCAAAGACACAGATAAGTATGTATTGGTTTTGTGCAGTACAATATTATTTCTAAACTAAAGAGTTTTTTTGCATGGAAACCGTTCATGTAAGAGGCAGGTTATGTGCCGGAGGCTTTTTTAATCCAACCCATCAACAACCATGCATGATCTTTCTAAAGCCTAAAACAAGTGTTATGGTATTAAAGAGATGCCTTTTAAACAATTGGAAGATTTCCAAATGCATGCATCTTGAGTACAATGTGAATTTCTATATTTATCTTTCTTATTTCTTCTTGCTTAGGATTTACACAGTAAAATATTTTAAGCCTTCACAAAAAAGTCTTAGTACTAATTTACCCTAGCTTTTTCTCGTTTACTCAACTTTTGGGCAAGCAGTTTGTGTGAACTAAATTAACTGAGTAACAACAAAAAGAAAAAAATTGTTGATCCAACTTACTTAATTAGACCAGGGGTCTTCAACAGGGGGTCCGCGGCCCATAGGGGCTCCGCAGTAGAACTGCATGGGGTCTGTTAATAACTCTTTACTCACAGGCAACTTTTTGTTAAAAATATAAAGTATGGGTACAGAAATATTACAACCAATGTTATCTGCGCACTCATTGAAGCTCCCGCGCATTACAATTTTAACCTGCGCAGACAAAAACATCCATTCAGGCAGCGGAAGCAATGGAAGAAACATTACATCTGCATCATAAAAACCGGTGGGGTAAGAATCAGTGCTCTCTCTCTTCCGATAAAAGTATGCATGCAAGCAAATAAAGTGGATTTTCATATGTTTCTGAACTTCTGTTCAAATTTGTTAAAGCTGTATAACGTTCATTTGACAGCCAAATGACACCACATCGCTTTGCATTGTAAACTCTGACAGGACTATCGTACTCTCCTTAGTCGGATATGATGCTCGGCAGATAAAAACTTGAATCAAAAAATGACTTAATCAAAACTAAGGTTCAAATAAATGTGTTATTGTCCATCTCACAGTAAAATGAAAATGTTTGATGCTGCAAATCCCTTAAAATAAACAAGTAATCTATATAAAAAAACAAAAATAGCTCACAGAAAAGTATTAAGACTATGTGCAACAATAACATAGTAGTGCTAATGTAATGTCTTAACACAATATTGCTGTGACAATAGGGTTGTTTCTATTTAAATAGCTCCGTTTACACATTTAGTATAAGGGGTTCCTGATCCATGCAACTCATATCTAAGGGGTCCTTCCCCCGGAAAATGTTAAAGACCCCTAAATTACACAACAAGCAGTTTTCTAAGTTATCTCAACTACGACTTTAAATCCACCCAACTCAGAATATAAAATTTTCATTTAACATTTAACTCTTTTATTTATTTTATTACATTATGTAAACAGTTTAATCAAAACAGACCTGAACATTGGTGAAGACACTTTTAGCAGGAGCAGCATTGCAACATGCACTTATCCCTCAACACTGAACACACAAAACTCAATCATTGTGACCATTTAAAAAAACATCATTCATTAAAAAACTATATACATCAGGCAACTAGCATTTTCAAAACAACAGCATAAATAATGTTTGCAAACCCTATAACCGTAAGAATTAAAAAAACGAATTGAACATGTTGCTATGCATTCTGGGAACTTTCCATTTGTTCAGATTACACAGTTTGTTCAATTGGGCAAACTTCTTGCCACATTATGAATAACAACTTAATTATCTAAGTGCAGTTAACATAATAATCTACATTTGTTCAAGATACCTAATTGGTTTTATTATGAGAACATTTTAAATTGGATTTTTTACAGTCCACTTTTAAGAATGAAGGTGCTACAAAGGTTTTTAATGGCAATGCCATAGAAGAACCATTTTTGTTCCACAGGGAACCATTTAGTTAAAGGTTCTTTAAAGAACAATCTCCTACCTTTTTAGATTCTCTAGAACCTTTTTTCATAATTTCGTAAATAATCATTTGTGAAACAGAAATGTTCTTCGGATGTTCAAGGTTCTTGTAGAACCATTTAGACAAAAAAGTGTCTTCTATGGCATCGAGAAGCACCTTTATTTTGATGCTAAATACCAAAGTTTTAATCACAAAAAAGGATTAAAAGACTTGATTACCATTTCGTTTTAAACACAGAAATGTTGGGTCTTCTATCGAAGTCTGTCTCATTAATTGCTTGGATCTTCAAAAAAATACATATATATATATATATATGTTGTTTTATATTATTTTATATTATATTGGTTATGAGCAAGATCCTTAATTCACCTTTTGTATGCCATTAAATAGTTACAATTATTTGTAATAGTTATATGCTATGTTGTGTAAATCTTTAAAAAAAATATTTTCAAAGCCGCTTTAAAAGTAATACGATAATTAAATAAAGATAATCCAGCCTCTTTGTTAACGTACCTTTTGCAACAACATGAAGACACATTTTGTTCTTCATATTTTTGACATTTGTAATTCTTTCCTAATTCAAGGAGCAATTCACACGTCACCACGTTGAGTTCATCTTAAAAAACCCTTTAGGCATCCTCAACAATTCTTTGATCTATTTTTTTTCACTGAAAAGGTTGTTTGAAGACATACAAGTCACAACAGATGTTTTCTTTTGTAGAGTGATTTTTTTCTGGCTTTGATCTGAATTCACGTCACTAACATCAATACGGGTTGTGATAATTTTTAGAATTAGGCTTCAAACAAGTGTTTGTGTACTAAAAAACAAGTGTACTAAAAAAGTCACTGACTCAGAGACAGTTTTACTTGTGTTTTACCTGTGCCTGTTATGAGTCATAATTGCTTTAAGCTGAAATTCCTGTATTGGTGCACCCTTTCTGTGTTTTTGTGAATGATGTTGCTAAATATTTTAAATACAAGTGTATATAGTTTTCAATCTGTCATCGCTTGGTAATTGTAATTGGTTTTAAAGATTTAAAGAGCTGTTGGGTTAGTGTTTGGTACACTAGTACATTTGCATTTTCCTCTGTATGTCTATCCAGATCTTTCAGTGTCTAAAGGGCACCAGCCCTTAATTTGGTAGCACTAGATTCATGGGGTGAGGTTAGTGTTGGCTCGATACCAAAATTCTGGCTTCAGTACAGTACCAGAATCTAATACCGGTAGTATCTATACCTTAGGTGATCAATAACCAGCCCCAAAATAAGCATGAATCATGCATGAAACTGCTGTAATTGCTTTAAAGCATATTTTAAGTATTAATTTTCATATTTTATATAGCACAATTTTATGTGTACACTTTTACACTGTATTACTGAAAAATTATTTGGTTATATAGACTTATCATCATATTCCCACAAATATTTACAATATCATTTTGAACAACAATTAAATGTTTCAAGTAGGTCTATTTAACAGTAGCATTCAAGATGAAATCTGAATGATCAATAAAAACTAAACACTGCACAGTCTTCACTGTATAAAATAAATATGCAATGTCTCTGACTAAAGCTACAAAAGTTTCATTTTCTCTTTAATATGTGACACAGATGTATTAGGTTACTGTCACTTTAAGGCAAATTCTTCTTTTGATGCGGATGTAAATTTAAAACACAACGGACTGTGCTTATGTGAACCTTTTGTGTTTTTGACATAACAACTGTATTTGACAGTATAAGAACATAAACAAGACGCGAAACAGATATATAACATTATTTATGCTATGTATGCCGCTGAATGGGGGTGTTCAGATGCAACAATCTAAAGACTTCTCAGCAAAAGTAGAAAGTGCCTAATTTGTAATAAATCATTCACAGTTCGTATTCACATGATCGTAAAAGTGCTTGTAGAGCGACTCATCTTGTTGATCCGACACTAATGTGCGTGCTGTGAGCCACAGTGACCGGCCTGGCCTTTCATAGACAACGTGATTTTCCATCCTGTGGTGCTACCCACTTGTTCTTTGTAAACACGGATTTCAACGTTCGCATGCATCTGACACGTCTGTAAAGCTTCACGCATAAGCACTATTCTGGGTTCACACCAAATGCGAATTTAGCGTTTTGCGCGAGTAAATTACATATAAAAGTCAACACAAAGACGCTTATAGTGCGAACGCTGTGCGAACTCACAGGAGACGGTGCGAATGACGTGAATGCGAGTCATTCTGCGAAGGTTGAAAATATTTGTCAGATGGTGTCACTACTGGTCCAAAGAGTAACAAAGAGCATGGAACGCAATTGTTAGTGTTTGGTGTGATCCCAGCATTAGTGAGCTTTATACAATAGAATAATGTTAAAAGATACATTATTATTTCAGTAGCAAGATTAAGCGCTTCACTCATTTGCTCTGTCGGTCCTTCCGCTTTATCGTAGAATGCGCTGCGCATTAGGTTAAGGGGCAGGGGCACTGATAGCCAATTGAATGGTTGAAGGAGTGGAGACGAAAATGAGTGACTGCTGTGTTTGTCCAAAATAACATTTCTGCGTATTAGATTTATAATACGCAAAAATTATATATTGATCAGTTTGGCCGTCGCTCCGTTGCGACAATTACGAAAAACTTGGTGCACTAGCAGTTCAAATACGCAAAATGCGACCATTTGGTCGCAGTCTAGATCCCTGCTTTGTATGTTCTGCTGAAAAACTTTAGTTTCCCTGACATGTGTCCCACCCCCATCTCAACACACACACACAGAAGGAACTTGGGGCCCCTAACCGCATCCTGCAGCTGTCTCCCGAGTGACAGACTCTTTTCCAACAGTTTGAAACAGAGCTATTACCTTAAGCTCAACAAGGCCATACAAGTCCAAGCTATATAACCCGTACTAATAAACTCTATACAACTGAATAAGTGGAAAAAGAGATTAAAAGCCAAAAATGGGATATCAGCAGATTGCACATACAGTATGTAATACTCTTCCGTTAGTTGATCTTATACTCGACAATTACATTAGCTAGCATGCATGTTAGTAGCGGTGTCATTCTTTTATTCAGTGCTTTTTGAACAATTTAAATAATAAAAATGTATATTCTTGTCCTATATTTTAAGAAAATATGTTTAAAAAAGCATTAAGGAATACACACTGGTCCTAGTTCTTTACACAATAGCAAGTAAATGAAAATAAAGATCTTAAGGTAGCCATTACTTATTGAGTGATTGAGTTTACGTTCATTATGATATTTTAGAGACTTGCACCGTGTCTACACAGGACGCCACAGGTTCAATGCAACATGACAACCTGCTTGTTCTCAATGGGTTTGTTGCGTCCTGCTGCGCCGCATCCAGTGTGGACAACATTTTTTATTATAATGGCTTCTAATGTGTTTTAATGTCTTTTGTCGTGTCACAACGTGCAGGTCGCGTCTGGTGTAGACATGATGTTAATGCTTTAGAATGATACAATTAATGATATCACTTCATCAATTGAAAGAGCTGCCTGTCTTACACTTTTACACTTTTTCATCCATTAACTTTAAGCATTTGGCGGCTCCTGCGCTCCCGTTGCATCATGGGATGAATGAGCCTAGTGTCCATCCACTGCAAACTCACATTTCAGTGGAAGCAGTAGACCATACGGGCATTTTTCTGCATTTTCTCTACAGTTTTTCGCATACTGAGATTTCGAGTGTACTATTTGTGACGCATACTGATTTTTGCCTACTGCATAGTATGAAGGTATACAGGGGATTTCAGATGCAAGTGAGATTGAGGACACTGGACAAAGACTAAAGTTATTCCAACTAAGCAGTGTTCCAAAGTAAACATCAGTTTGTGATGTTGTGAAGATTTCAGTTACAAAAGGAAAAGAAGAGAAACTGAATATTTCTAAACTTCCACTAATGGAAAGCTACTCATAACCTACACAGCAACAATGATGTTGTGAAAATCCCCTCTGATGTTCACTAATTTATGATAATTTTAAAGAAAACCGACTAAGGCCTAGTCCACACATACACACGTAGTTTTACCTTTGTATTCAAAAAAATGTCAGTACACATGAAAACGCAAAAACATGCTATAAAACGCCGCCAAGAACACTCCAAACCAATGGGTGCCGCTATAACTCAAACTGTAAAACCATGTTGCCCAATCAGAAGCCTGAAAATAGGTCATAACTGGCTCTAGTAGGCAACACTACAACCGGAGTTTCTGATAATCTTCACCCTGGCATGAGTTTTCAAACTGTTCAGTGTACCAAACTGCATAGAAAAGCTGCAGTTTTGAAAATTCCTGTGTTTGTGTTGTCTGGAGACAGACTGATATAATTTCCATTGATTAAAGGATTGTGTAAGACATGAGTCTTTATCTAAATCAAAGAATTGACTTGCAATAGTCATTTAAGGGTTAATCGGACTTCACTAGTTTTGCATTGTTGTTATTTTGTTGTACAAAATAATGAATCAATAGCAGGGGAAATTATTTGATATTATATAATATAATATTTATTAAACGAGATGCTTGGGCCAATCTGGAAAAAAATGTGACTACTTGTGTCTAAGAAATTAACCAGTGACACTGAAAATTCAAATCAGATAATCATAATAATGATCATTATCATAAAGGGCTGAACGATAATAGGTAAAAGATTATCACGGTTATTTTGTCTGTTCAGAACTTTTGTTTTTAATTTCACATCAGTGTATTTATTAGGCCTTTACTTTACAGCCAATGAATATGTTATAATCGGCTGCCATTGAATTTATTGAACTCCGTATTTCAAATTACGCAAAAATCATCTACACTTCACCACAAAAAAATCATTTTGTGACCTTCGGAATGAAACCTTTCTACTCCACTTTGATTTATTGTTTTTTGTTATCATTACTATTGGTCACCAAACATGTTTGTCTGTGCGTTTTACCAAAAAGTATTAAAATAGTAGAAATGTTTTTTCTATTTCTTGTAAAGTGGCAGTTTAAAAGACACGCTTTGTGACGATTTTCTTACCTTATCGGAAGTGTTGTGCTTGCTTTAAAACATTAATATCACCACGATTATGCTCATTTAAAGGCAGGGTGGGTGATCCTGTCCAGATTTCTTTTTGTCATGTTTGGGAATCTCTTTACATCCTGATAGCAATCAAGAAGTATAGTGTTCAAATAATATTTGTATAATTATATTTCGTCTGGTAAAGGCGTAAGACCAAAAAATGTTTGCCCGATCAAAACGTTCTGGTCAAACGCAGTGACTGGTCATGTGTACATTTTCATTCAACGTATTTTGCATCCCACTGTGCACCCTGTTCACGCAGACGTCCTACGTCATCGGCGTGCTCACGTCCGCTGTGTCAATATAGGGACAATCAGCAACATTCAAACTTTCCTGCGGAACGGACAACAAATAAATCTACAAAACAAAAGTCAGTTTTTGGTAAAGCAGAACATCTGTTCAGCTTTTACACGATGGAGACTGCTCCGGCAGGCAAAGGGTCTCTTTCTATTGCAGAGGTATGTACATGCTTCGTTTTTAAGAATTTAATGGATTTAGTTTGTTATTCGTTACTTGGATTTACAAAATACATTCATGTGTTTGGAGGAGGCGTGGCTTTGGACGGCGAATCGCATAGAGGGTGGGATTATATTTTAAGTGCTAGCATGCTCAAGTTAGCACCTTTCCAAATCAACCCCTCACCTTTAATTGTGGGAAGCATAAATCGTTATCACGTTTAAATTACGATAAATTGTGCAGCCCTATAATCACAATCATAATAATTACTTTCAGTTTATTTAATTGATAGCAATTGATTAACAGGTACAATAAAACGCCCTTGCAGAAGCAGAGCAAAACAGGCAAGCTCAATGTGTCAAAGCAAGGCAAAGTCACGTGCTTCTCTCAGTAATCGTGTTTCTCCTCTCGCATTTCTCTTTTCTCACGTTATGTGTTGGGTTTAGGGTAGGGGGTAGATTCTCTTGATTTTAAACGTGATAGATCATTAACCTTAAACACCTCATCTGTTCGGGAGAAAATTCTGCTCGCTCCCTAGAACTGCCGCGAAATATCACTCGACAAAAAAGGCAATGCTCGAAAGCGACATGAAAATGTACCACATAACATAAATGAGAAAAGTGCTCATTCGGTGTGGTACATTAAACACAAAGAACACACTCAATGTAATGTTAAAAAACGTCATTTAGTTCTGTTTGACCTGCTGACTTATTACCTCAGTTCAATTATTCGTTGGTAGTTATTGTCTGTAGTTTCAGTGGCAGACAGCACTGAACCATGAGCCCCCCACACACACTTATCCAGTGAACCCCCACCCTCATCTCTCTCTCTCTCTCTCTCTCTCTCTCTCTCTCTCTCTCTCACTGCCTGTCTCTCTCTCTCTCTCTCTCTCTCTCTCTCTCTCTCTCTCTCTCTCTCTCTCTCTCTCTCTCTCTCTCTCTCTCTCTCTCTCTCTCTCTCTCTCTCTCTCTCTCTCTCTCTCTCTCTCTCTCTCTCTCTCTCTCTCTCTCTCTCTCTCTCTCTGAATAAGTGGGAAACTAGGTCATGGAGCCAGGCTGCCAGTAGTGGCACTGTTCTGTCTCTGTCTTTTTCTATGCTTAAATAGGCCTTTTATGTAACATGGGGGTGGGGGATATATGTGTGTGCGTGCGTGGAGCTATATGGATGAGAACCTCCCAGCAGCTCTTGAAGGGAAATAGTCTGAGGAATCACTATAAACTTCGCTTCCTGTTAAGGTTACGTTAGTTCCTAAAAAAAACGTCTTTTATGAAAGCGATTTTGTCGCATTTTTTCCGAAGTGAATTTTGCATGCTCTGCACAATCAGCATCCGTGTATCTGAGCATGTGTGAAACAGATAGCCGCATTCCAAATGTGTTCATTTTAAATTACCTGCTGGAATAAGATGGGAAAGTTCACACAAAAATGAAAAAGATCAGCCATTGTTTATTCACCCTCGTTCAAAACATGTATATGACTTTCTTCTGTGTAACACAATGGAGATATTTTGAGAAATGTCTTAGTGGTTTTGTGTCCATATTAGAAGGCAATGGGGGCCATTGTGGTTCAGCTACCAACAGTCTTCAAAATATCTTGTTTTGTATTCTGCACAAGAAAGTCATATTGGGATGACATGAGGATGAGTAAATGCATTTCTTTTAAAAGTCTTTTTTTATTTTCAAAACAAATATTATTTCAAAATTGGTGTGTATAGCATGTTAAAAGTACAGTATATGTACTATAAATATCGTTTACTTCCTTTTGTGTATTCGATTCATGCTTCTCTGACGTTTAGGAGTGGACAAAAGTTATTGAATTTACTTAACTGCTTATGCATCTTGGAAATTAAGTATTAAAGGAACAGTTCACCCAAAAATAAAAATGCTGTCATCATTTACTCACCCTCAAGTTGTTCCAAATCTGTATAAGTTTCTGATCTTCTGAATTCTTGTAACCAAAGGTACTTGGCCACCATTGACTACCAAAGTAGGAAAAATGACAACGGTAGTCAAAAGTGACCCAGAACTGCTTTCCTACATTCTTCAAAATATCTTCTTTTGTGTTCAACAGAAAAAAAATGTATAAAGCAATTTTTCCTACTATGGTAGATAATGGCAGCCAAGAACTGTTTGGTTTTAAGCATTCTTCCAGATAACCTTCTCTGTGTTCATCAGAACAATGACATTTGTAATGATTCTAAACAACTTGAGGGTGATTAAATGAAAGAAGTTAAATTTTTGAGCGAATTGTTCCTTTAAAATGATGCCTAACTTTATTTCGCCTCAGTATTTTGAAAACAATTGAACATATCGCTGTCCTTCTGAAACCTTGAACGTCCAAATTCATTGTTTTCCCAAGTTGAACATTTTAACAGTTTTTATTGGTTAGATATTTGCAAAACCAAATGAAAAACATAAAGGGTGAATAATAATAAAGGGGGATCACGAAATATGGAGATAAGGACCTCCAGCAATATTTCATTAAAATTGTTTAAGATTCAGTTTTGAACAGCTCAATGGATCCAGACCAATGAATGTAATGTCATGTCATTGACGTTTCAATTACAAGCTGCTCTCAAAAACAAGGAAGTGCCCAGACTGACCATCCGCTTTATAATGTCCTAAAATTACATGTCCAATCAAGAAACAGTCTCAAGGCATTCCATACCCACCAGATGTTTGACCCCTTTGTTTCATGCGCAGGAAAGCATGTGCACATCTGCATCCTTTTCTTGGGACATCATTATCTACCACTGGATTTTGTTACCGGGCACGTCCTCCTAAGAGTAGGAGATGAATGTTATGACATTTTTTTTAAACCTGCAAAGAAACTCTGGAGTGTTGAAAAGAGAAGCTGAGAGGAACAGATTGCAGAGCTGCCCGTCATAATGCAGATCTTTGATCTTCTACCCAGTCGTCTATTGCGGGAGCTCTTTGAACTTAGTGCTTAGGGTCGAGCATGTGGGTGTTGGGCGTCTCAAGGGGGGTTTCCTGTGAAATAGACCCTCATGAGAGGTGAACGAGGGCATGGAATCCCCAAACGCCTCTCTGTTGGGTCAGGGCGTAGAGTGGTAACACAGACATGATCCTCAGTATCTTTTGTTTTGTGTGTATGTGAGTGAACTCTAGACCAAATAAAAACAGAGATTGCCGACAGGTGTCTGTCTGGGCTTGCCCACCTTGGAAACATGCATTCTCTTTTCTTCTCTTAGTTTGACGGACTGTCTCACTTTATTTTCACTTAAGTCATCATCTGTCTTTAATGGTGTTGAAAATGTTTTACATTTCTTTAAAGCCAAGCACGACTTTAAAGTCTCCAGTATGATGCGTGTTTCTTGTAATGCTGTTGCTAACTTGTTCTGGGTGGTTGGTAAGTAGTCAGAAGAGTCCAGCCACAGGTCTCTTTACAATACAGGGCCTTTATAATGCGATATTAATGGCAAAATTTTGATTTTTGTAAAACATCTGTATGCTTAGGTTTTTTGCTTAGTCAAGCTATATCTGGATCAAGGAGATCTTAAAGGTCCAATGTGGATTTTTTTGGAGAAACTATTGACAGAAAAGCAATATAATATATATATACTCTAAAGTGTCTATGTATAATATAGTCTTCAGAGGTGTATAAAGACCTAACATAATGAAGCATTATGTTTTTATTACCAGCTATTTCTATCTTCATACACCGCGGGTCCCCTTATATGGAATTCGCCATGTTGTTTCTACAGTAGCCCTAAACGGACAAACTGATCTACAGAGCGCGTTTCGTAAATGCATTATCTCCTTCGGCAAAGAAGCAAAAATGTGAAGACAACTTAAGGCTTAAATACACTACTAGACTTTTGCTCATATTTTGCCCAGATTTTCAGTCTGGACTTGTCGCAGAAAGACTGTGCCAGTCTTCAGATTTGATCAGTTAGTGTGTTTTTATCTGAAACTTTCAAAAAGTCTGCAAGTGTATGATCTCTAGTTTAAAAAAAATGTAAGTCTTGTAGTGTATTCCAGCCATTAGTCCTTGGTCAGCCACCATAGTGCTCAGAAAGAAAGGGGGGAGGGGCGGGGGGAGCCGTTGGTTGTTATATGCAACTTCACCGCTAGCTTTTTCATTGAATAACTATTCTACAAACTATTGTCTATCATCTCTGAAAATTTAGTGGCAAAACTTACTTGTTTATTTCTGAAAAATAGAGATTAATAGTGGCTGGCTGATTTTAAGAACATGTCGCCGGAGCTGCAAAAAATCACTCATAACTTCCCTCTCTTAACACTACGGTTTTATACAGTATCCCAGTTTTCCCAGATCGCATCACATTTATTTACTTAATGGCAAATGTGGCTAGAAAATACACGTGTGACCACAACCTGGACTCCATCAGAGCACATTGCAGCTTTCGAGATAGTTACTCTCCATGAAACCTTCTGTTAGCAGAAAAAGTCAATGATTTCTGCAAATCAATGGTATTATTCAGAACGCAGTTGTGTTTAAGGGCACTTATTAAGATTGAAAATCCAGAACAACAGGATTTATTAACATGCAATAGTACGTCGTCTCTCCCGTAAACATATGGATTTAGCACACACGTTCCCAAATTGATGCATTTTTACTGCCTTCTCCTTCAATCCAATTCCTTGGTGATTCATTACTGACTCCAGAAAAGGAGGCCAATGAACAAAATGGCGGCCATTTCCTTGTTCTGCGTCTCTTTGAAGTGTTAATGAAGCAGACTGCTGTGTGATTTAAGTCGAGATGGTTATCTGAGGCAGCGTACATTTGTCTCGCGTTATGGGCGACAGCACGGCCACGTTGTTAGACCAGAGTCTGGCTCCCTCTTTCTCTCCCTCTTCTTGTGGCGCCTAAATTATTTATCAGGTTCGGGGAAGCCCAAGTCGCTGAACAGGAAGAGACTATTTTTAGGCTGAAGTCGGGGGTGTGGAGGTCTGTGAAAAAAAGAGACTTCCTCCCGGGACGCTCTCCTCCTCCGTTTCCTTCTCTTTCTCTCCAGCTCCCTTCTTGCTTTCTTGCTTTCTTGCGTGAGAAAGATCTGAGTAAGGATGAGGGAGTGTGTTACTGGGTTACCCAGTTCTGTCACTTAGCGAGGGAACGAGTCTGCCTAAAGAACTTCTAAAACGGTGTGTCATCATGGAAGAAGGAGTTTGGGAGGACAGTTTGTTTACGATTGCACTTTCGGTCTTTCGCTGTTTGCACGCATTTGGAATAGTTCACTCAGAACGAAAGTTTTATATATTTACTCACCCCAATGTTGTTTCAAACCTGTGTGCTGGTGTTGTTTCGCAACACAAATGGAGAAATTTTAAAGAATGTATTGATTTAACGAATGACATGTTTGCCGGTATAACCAAATAATAGCTTTGCGTGAGAAAGGAAATATACTTACAGAAGGTTATTTACACCTTAAAATGTGTCATTTTACTGTTTTATTTTACAGAATTTTCACATATTTTTGAAATGCTGCTAAAGTTTTGAAATTACAATTTGCAATTTTACATTTTGAATAAGGTTGTTTAAAGCTTTTTTCTGATGTACTGGAATATTACAGTTTTTAATGTATTTTACAGTGCACACAGCATTTTAAAATCATTCTTCATTGGCTCTTCAAACTTGCGTGCCACATTTGGTTATGAAACACAAGAGAACCAATGGGATTCAGTGACTTAAGACCTTTAGACCATATTTTAGATGATACTGACTTCTGTCTGTTTGTCACACAAATATATTGTATGGTTTCAGAAGGTGAGAAATACAATGGCTGTAAATGAGTTGCATTTATTTTTATAGTACTTCTTATTCATTTCTGAACTTGGACGTCAGCTTGTTGTTGAGTATTTATATAGAGTGGAAAATATAACTTCATGCATGTCATGCCGGTAAAAAAAAAGACAAAATTCTTGTTTTGAGGTTACATTTTCGTTTAAAAGCCAACAAAAGCAATAGTGGCCATGGGTTCTTTTTTCTTGGTCTTGTCACTTTTTCTAATGCATGTTAAAGAACAATAAGCTGTTGTGATAGTAGAAGGTAAATTCCAGCATTATGGATCTGACATTTTTATTCAAGACTTTCAATATAAATTCACAGAGAATGTTTTTTTATCAACAATAATGAATCTTGTTTACATTCTTCTAAACCCCTGATGATAGTGTCCATACATGAGAAAACATCAGTCTATACACAAGTTTTCTATTTAAAAAAAGAATAAAATTCATATGTTATGGATGTGACAAAAAAGCATGAGTTTCTGAGAGACAACATACTTTTAGGATACCTTTGAATTAAAATATATAAAACAGATAGTAATACCAATAATATCAAACAAATGAAGAATGGATGTTATTTTATTATCATGTGTCCATTATGGACGTGACTATTCTGTTTCGGAGGTGACAATGCACTTACATGACTATAGAAACTATGCCTTAAAAACAGTCTAAGAGAACTTAAAGAGAATCCTTACATAGGTTTTTAAACCACCAAATATAACTGACCTATCGGTATGGTGAAAACCGGTAAAAACTTCAATTTGCACGGAATTGCCACTAAGCTCTTGTTTACTTACTGTCTACTGTTTACAAAACCTGAAAATAAAATATTGTATGTGAATGATGGCTTGAAATAGATTTTAATAATAAGTTGAAATAATTCCAGTTAAAATTGATAGTTTTCCAGTTGGTGATCATTCTGTTCTGTGTTCGTATGCCAACCATGCAAATAAGTGAACGCTAGCTATCTCTGTTTCCCAATTCCCACAGAGGTGCGCTCACACTGTACAAAAACATTGACAGCCAAGATGTTTTTTACTTTTTAAACCTTACGTCTTCTAACTATTGTTAACTATGACCCAGTTTCTTTCTCAATGTATTGATCGTTTTTGGTTCCTGAAAAACACTACTGCTTTATCAGTACGATAGTATTTTGTTGCAATAGATTCATTATGATTGCGAAAGCTGTAATTGCCTAGCGCTGATGTGTGTCTCGGCACAGGACTATAACGCAATAAGGCACTGCGCATAATGCCATCATCACTTCTAGCTTCCTTGTATCATCGAGCGAGGCAAACACAGCACGATACGTTTAAATTGTAATTCCTCTTTTCCCAGCTATCCATCATTCCCACTCCTATCTCATCTTTTCTTTCCAATTAGCATAAAATTTACAGATTAAAAAAAGAGGCTGTGCAAACAAGCACAGAATGGGTTGCGAGAACAACGCCACTGCGTTCTGAATATATACGGGACGGCACGCGGCCGTCCCTTTATTTGATGTAATATTCTGTGACATATTGAGAGTAATTTTTTGCCTACAGACCTAAACAGCTGTGGCCTAATTCTGTTTTATATTTTTTTCTCCCTTCACTCAACGTTTTGCCTTGTAAGGCTGAGTTATTCCTGGCATATGAGGTTCGACAGTGTGCTGTGTTGTCATAGGCTATGACCACCCAGCGGACGGGACAGTAGCCTTGGGGTTAATATATGGAAGGGGGTCAAGCTGTGCCCACAGGCTGGGCTCTGATGACAGTGAAGGGAAGAGGAAATGAAGGGGAGGGGGGTGTGTGGTGATCCAACTGTGTTTACATATCCCCTCTCTCCCGTGCCGCCCCGGCGTGCTAATCGGCGTGCCAAGTTAAATGAGCATTCACTCATAAAATCTGTGTGTGTGTTTGTATTTCTCTGGGGAACAAATAATGGGGTCAGCATCAGGGTCAGAACGCAAACATTTTACGCGCGGCTAATGAGCGTTGTAGAGATTCTGCAAGTCCCATTTATATGTACGTCATCCGATTAAGCGTTGTGTTTGTTTTTCATTTCTCACAGAGCGCACGCAAGGGATTATTTATTAAATGCTAAAATATACAAACGTCTACAGTACTTTGTATTACCATCGCTCATGTGAACAGGGGCAACTCACGACCAGTATCATGTTTTAATGTGGTTTCTACAGCCCTAAATGGTGATGGCTCACAAATTGTCAATTACTTTATTTAAATCTCACCTAATTTATTTGTTAACCCTCTTTGGATATATGTTACATGACTACTTTCTTCAGCTGAACTCAACGATAAAACCGGAAAACCGTGTCATTTTTAAATCATTTTTGCACCTGTAGAAAGCATTGCTGAACGGGATGAACGCAAAATGCTAATGGGAAATTAGCAATGATATGTATTATTCGGTTCGCCCGTGTGATCGAAACGGCTATGTTATGAATAGTGCTATCAATCCATTAAAAAATTCATCTGATTAATCACACATTTTTTCTGCGATTAATCACGATTAATCGCACAAAATATTTATGTTTTAAATATACTTTTACATTCTAATACTTTTACATTTAATCTCCAAATTAATGTAGAAACAAGACTTCTTTTACAACATCATTTAATGAACGTAAGGCAACATTCTCATATTAATACTGCAACTGATGTCTCCATTATTATTATTTTTCTTGATTTTAACATTTCTTATAGCCATTTAACGTTTAAGAACCGAATAACTGAGAGCTCTCATGTCTAACAGGTAGAAAATATACAGAAATTCTCAAACGCTTTACAGTCTTTAATGCTAAATTCTAAATTAAATACAGAATACGGTATATGCACACATGACGATGACGTACCTGTGCTTCTGCTAAAATCGATGCCAGCTAGCTCATATCCGCTGTCATAGCACCAAGGGGATTTTTACCAAGTGATAACGTTGTGTTTAGAAAGGAAACGTTCAAATATCGGCGAACCGATAGCACTCAATGCGAGCATTGTTGAGTGCCTCTGTGATCATGATCAAGTGCAAAAGTTTTTTTCATATTTGTTTATGAACCTTGTAATGGATTTCCTGAAGTGCTTTTCCATTTTGGTTGTAGATGTATGGCGAAGTGTTTGAGTAATTAGACTCACGTTGTTGATCGTAATCCTATGTGCATCCTGAAGCGAAACGCCATTTTTCCATATGGCACCTGATGTAACAGAGCTGGCAGAGATTTTAGCCGAAGGACATCATCGCTCCGTGTGTAAAACTACAAAACACATTGAATTCCTTGTTTCTTTTGGTCTTTGATATTAGGCTACCTCTTTCCACGGTGTTCACATTATTTTCTCCAACCCCCTCATGTTCTTATATGGGACTCAACATGTTGAAGGTCCAAAAAGTACATCCATAAGTTATCCAAATGATTCCAAGGAGTTATTTTAAGAAAATGTTTAATATTTTCAGCTAATCAAGCTTTGTTTACAAACACCTACTGTTTTTCTTCAAAATATATTTTTTTATACTTTGGTGAGTACATTATGGGGGAATTATTAAATTAAAGTGTTACATCTATATGCAGGCAAATAAGAGGAATAGTGTATTTTAAATTCTGTTATTATTTACCTGTTCTTTACTCATGTTATTCTGAACCCTTGTTATCCATGCAATTGTTGGGAATGAGGAATAAAGCAAAAGCACCATAATGGTATCAAAAAAGCTGTCCATCGAAGGGATGAGTTTAAATAACCGCTTAAAGACACGACAGGCTTGAAATCATAACTGAAAAATCTTATTTTGTATGGAATATTTTAGTGTTTTTTATAAGTGACTTACTGTACACCTATTGTTTTTATTCATGCACCCTCATAATCTTTAATCAAAACATTAACCTCCTCCCCCCTCAAAACACTTCTTGTCATGAAGAATGGTGGGAGGGCAGGGGCTCCAATGACTGAATGACTGCAAACTGGCATTCAGATCGGCCTCAATTGTGTTAGCAACGCCCAACTTCTAACGATCCAATCAGTTCTCGACAGACCGGGTCAAGTCCCACCCTACATTTTTTTTTATTTCAGAGGCCATTTCACTCAGATATACGTCACGACATGGAAAAGAAGACAATCACTACTTTCGTTTCATGGTGACAATATTAGGAAAAGGAACGAACGGATATCTATCAAAAATCAGCTTAAAAATAAACCTGTTTTCACATGTTTACATGCATTATAATAAACCGGCTACGCAGAAAAATGCATTTACATGGAAGTTTGAAGCCTGCCGGGTTTCTTCCGTGCAGTGACGTCATCGTCGATTGTCTTTTAAGTAATTAAATCTGCAGTGGGAAAACGGTCAGAAGCAGTGTTTTTATATCTCTTCTCATATCTGAAGTACATGCATATGCAAAAATAGTTTTTCATTTTGACGTTTCTACATCAAAATGCTGACTTTTATAAGTTATTTCATTATTACTTCCATTTGGGCCTTTAACTACTGCATTTTCAGACATGATGCGCATGTAAACAAAACTGAGAGACAACCAGTAAAGGCATTTACAAGCAGTGGGAAATCAGAGTAATGGGCAAAAAACTACCGGTTTTTGCTTAAGCCATATATGACCTTTCATCGATAAAAGAAAACCGTTTCACACGTTTACATGACCTTACATATACAGTATCAGCTTTTTAAGCATAATTGGCGTAAGACTGTGCATGTAAACGCACTCATTGATTTATACTATTAATTTGTTTAATAAAATAGAGACGATAAGCTATTGCTGCTCACTTGTTCCAATAGATTTGTTAAACTATGCGTGTTATGTTTGCTGCTCTCGTGAGGTGTCCGTAGTAATATTCATGGGGATAAAGACAGCTGGAGAAGAAGATTAGAGTCCATTTGTTGTTGTTCTTTGCTCCTTTTGTAGTTTCATCTTTATCAGGAGATAATCGCCGCAAAGAGCAGATGCTTGAATGAAGCTTGTTTGTCGCTAAAGACCGTTTCATCTGACGTGCGTCCAACTGACCCCCAGTTAACTTCCTGTTCGTGTTTGGCTAGTTTCTAATAATATAACTGTAACTATTCCTATTTAATTTATGTTAATATTCATTTGTATTATTATTTTACTGTACAATAATTGTATTAAATAAAAGGTTTGTTGAATTTTGTTGCATGTTCATTTCATTAAATAAACAATTTGTAGAACGGGTCCTATAGACGCAATTAAACAAACCGTATATAGTACATTGACATATACTGTAACATGAGCTTGGTATCGGAGTCTAAATGAAAAATATTGGAGAGACGAGTTTACCCAATTAACGATTCTTCTCTGGTTTTTTTGATTGTCATCAGAAATAATCTACACAAACCTTATGGTTTTAAATGTGTACCGGAAGTTAAGTTGGGGTTACAAAAGTTCTTTATGTTGTTACGATGAAACCGCCTATACAAAAAACATTAGAGGATATAACACCGAAATTTCACCAAATAGCTTTTAAATAGCTCTGAGCGTGTGCTGTGCCACCCCGTTGTGTTGACCACCGCTCATTTTAAACTTTAGAAACTGTTGTTGTTTATGCTTTTGTTTTGGATGTAAATAATACTATCAAAAAAAATTGCATTCCTATGCTCATAATGACCATAATGGCACCATAAAAGCCGTTCATACATCTAGTTCGTTCCATTTCTTCAGAAGCCAATGGATGCCTTAGTGTGAAAAACAAACCAAACTTTAAATCATTTTTCACTCATCTTTCCTTTAACCGAGCTTGTCATTTGAGAATCGCTGAGACCGGATTGAATCAGCAAATTGATACTTTTATTTTTTTTGTGTTGTTCCCCATTCATTGTAAGATACACATGCGATCAGGTTCAGTCTAATTGTACAGGTCTTACTGAAGACTTATTAGTCAACTTCTCATTCAGGCCACCCACCGAGTGATTGATCTTGCCTGAATCATGTGTCAGTTTCAATACAAAGATGCATAAATGTTTTGTTTATGTTTACAGGTCCAGTCAGATCTGGTTGTCTGGTATCACTCATTTGCCAAGAGAGGGGATACTGTTCCGTTTCATTTTTATTGCTTTTGAAGATCATGCATACCTGCTCTAAACAAATACCTGTGTGGAGAGCCGCATACCATTGTGTCACATACAACGGGTCACAACACGTCTGGTGAAGTCTGCCGAGCACGGCGAGCCGTCATCAATGTACCGACCGAGCACACGCAGTACAGTACCTGAATAAAAGATAAGGATGCAACTGGTAAACAGATGTCAGCCTTTGTTAGTTAGTTGAGTCATTCTATTGTGCACCAGTCCCTGCAGGTTTGAGCACAACCCAAACATTGGAGACATGCAGAATGTTGTTTGTTTTTAATAATTAAGGTAATCATTTCGAAAGGAGAGGTTGCTTCTAGTGATCCTAAAAGAGCCAGGTGTGACTCTCGACTTGACACACATTTCTCGGTCCAGACTGGCAGGAATCTGCCGGGAAAGATGCATGTGGGCTGTATGATTAACACCGTGGTTTTAAGTTAAAGACATTCAGAATAAAGGTTCGGCCACATTCCTTGCGGTGTACGTGCTACAGGGAGGAATGAGAGATTAAACATGCTAGACTTACACTGAGTGCGTCAGCATGGCTGCCGTTCAACGCCCCAGTGATTATCACTTGACACAAAACTCCTGAAATCCCTCGAATACAAATCCTGCTCTGCCTCATTTTTACCTCTTTGGAGTGCAGTGAGCTTGAGCAACGTTAATTTTTTTAAAGAGCTTTAGTCTCTTGACAATTTCTTTTTTGACTATTCTTGACCATGCATTTGTTTGTATTCTAAAACGAGTCTGGGTAACATCTATTACTAATACAAATAAAGGTGCCAAATGATATCATCGAAGAACCATTTTTAACTGTACCTTTAAAGTGGCCATAACTAAACAGTTTCTGTATATTTAATGTTAATCTTGAGTACTTACAGAATAGTATCGCACCCTTTAAATATCCGAACACGTCCTATTCTTCCGGAAATAATCATACAGCTATGTCTGTCTTTTATAAATGTCTTCAAACTACATTTATAAAATACAGATATAGCTGTAGGTAGGGCTGGGCGATATATCGTGCGAGTCTTATGATCTCAGCTTCTCAATGAATTACGGTTAAATGCAGCCACATCCGAAAGCCTGAGGGATATCTTGCACAGAAACTCTTGAATACGGAACAGAAGAAGAGTGATTAGTTCCAGGAAATGCCTGTGATTCATATCCTATTGCTATTCTTATAACCATATCTGCTATTTTCATGATAATAAAGGACATTTATAGTTAAGATGTTTGACGAGTGTTGCTTTTTCTAAAGCATGTATAAACGACTCAATCTCATAGTGATTTTAGATCGAGCAGTACATCCTACTGACCAAAGAGCCGTAGTTCACGGAAGAGCTGTGCATAAAACACAGAATTGATTTCAGAACTGAAATCTGAATTGTGAAATTTTTATACATTTTAAAAATGTATAATTAGTGTGAATCGCAATATAATTCGGCCAGCCCTGCCTGTAGGATTATTTCAGAAAAATATGACGCGTATAGGGGGCGAAACTAAAGCATATGCACGGCCATAGACAACAAAACACATATATATGACTTATTTTTTCTAAACCACGTGCGGTTCATGTCCGACATCTTTTAGCGCTGGGACAGTTCCATCAATCAGTTTCAAACGATCTCCAAATCCAGTGTTATATCCACTGTTTATTTAACATCCATCACTAAAATGCTGTGAACATATAAACACACCTCATCTTCTCTCACTATCGGAATAGTAACGAGCTGTAGCTGCAGGCCCACATTACAGACAATCTTGACGCAGCGCAGCCATCTTGATGGTAAGCGGGTCTTCCTATCACTCCTCAGTTAACGCATGGGTGGGCTATTTCTTTCTCTTGCTGTGACCATGCTTTTCCGGGAGAATTGCCCAGTGGTTTTGTGTCTACAGTGTAAGTCAGTGGGGACCAATTTTGTTTGGTTACCAAGGTTCTTCAAAACACATCATGAAGGTGAGTTAATGATGAAAGGACGAATCACAAATACTCAAATTACTGTAATTTATTTGTTTTTTTTCAGGAATAGTTCTTTTTTAAGTACTTTAAAAACAGTGTACTTTTACTTGAGCTTGTGCTGTATCTGTACTTTTACTGCACTTTTTTTCCCTCACATTGTCGTCGCTACTTTATATGTTTAATTCTAATGTGATTGGCTAAGGAGAATAATCAGTCCCGTGACCCTGTCAACTCAAATCGCGCATAGAAAATTTCCGTCACACAGATTTCAAGACATCTGCCGCCAATATAGTTTAATCATGGAGGAGGACGAAAGTGTGCGGCAGGCAGGGCACGTATCAAACGGCAGTTTTGCGCACTTGAAAATCACTCTGGGAAAGGGACACAATACGAAGGCTTGTCCGTGATATGGAGATATATCTCCAAATTCTCCACATCAACTGCTCTGCCCTTATAAGTGTGTAGGGAACATATGCGATTGGAATACATGCCAAGCAGTTTCGCAAACTATGCATTACCAGTTATAATGTTGTAAATAACATTAAGATTCTTGCACAGTTCGATCGTTTCGCTTAAATAAAACGTCATTACATCGAAAGAAGACGCAGGGATTACTTTTATCTTGCCTCTATCTGTATTGTGAACTTTTAAGTTTTAGTAATCGATCAACTCCTCTACAGATATGACTATTAATGCTAATCCAATGCATTTTAGGTTACAAATGTTTAGCATTTTTTGCATGCAGTATTTGGGGTCTTATTTATTTATTTCTGCATTGTGGGGCCTAGTACACACGATTGAACAATGATGCAAGTGCTTAAATGGTTTTAATTGGAAAACTGAGCTCATAATATACAGACGGACAGAACAACACATTGAATGGTTATTTTGTCTGAGTTGTATCCAGTTATATGTGTTATCAGTAAGGTAAAGATGTGTTTTTTTAAAAGTAGCTATTTTCTATATAAATCTCCAAATTTGATCATAAATAAAAGATGTAATTTATTAAATAACACTGCCTAAAAAGTAATGAGTAACTAGCACTCTGAATAGTTTCAGGGGAGAGTAGGCCCTAATCCCAGTTCGGAAGAAACTGAGGCCCTCTCCCCGAAGCACTCTCCCCAAACTTCACAGTAAATACGCCATCCATATAATCTGCACTATTATCTGCATTGGCGAACTCGTGAATGATCTATTAATGAATATTGCGGCCATTGACTCTGGCATGTTTGAATTGATATCCTCCCATAAAATCTGCACTACTGGGGACTCAGGTTGAGCGAAGTGAATGGGCATGGCTTCAGCGCCAACAGCGTACACGCCCCCACCGTTTGAGAGCGAGAGTCCTGCTTATTTTCCAAGATTTTGAAAACTCATTTTATTTACTTGGATGTTTTTTTCTCCATTCACATTTTGCTGGGTGGTTAATAACACACATTTCTGTTGTGTGAAAAACTCAGAACACATGTTTTGATGTCACTTTACTCAGACTTTAACATCTGTAGAAGGTGTGCTGATGGTTCTTTGTAGTGGAAAAGGTTCTAAAGACCATACAAGATAAAAAAAAAATCATACCTTTGACTGATTGGTTCTTTAAGGAACACATTTTTTTTATTTTATGTCAGGGTTTCCCAAACGGGGGTGCACAAACCCCTGGTGCTTCTCGAGGAACAGATTATATTATACGGACAGGGATTATATCAAACCAGGACTAGGCCTTAGTTAAATTTGAATATTTAAGTAGTTTTTACAAACATGACTTACAAAAAACACTGTCACTGATGTTGACGATGATGATGATGAAGTTATGTCAGTGCAAACTGTTTTCAGTTTAGTCAGCTCTAATGCTGTTCACACCAAGCGTGAGTTAAGAGATTCGTGCGAGTAAATTACATAGTCAATGCAACAACGAGAATAGATGCAAACCCGCTTGTTAATCGTGTCTTCCGTGAAAATGAAAAAATTTCAACTTGAGCGAGAAATTTGCGCAAAGAGCTCATTGACACCTACTGTTTGACACATCGGGAGGCGTGGAGACACTTCCCGTCGCCTGATGTTTTTTGCGTCACTCGAAAATACCGAACTATCCCTGCAAGTAATAAAGAGCGTAACATTTATTGTAGCCAAAGACTAATCTCAACCCCTGTATAGGAAACCACCCCTTTATGTCTTCAGGTCTTTGCACATACAGACTGAAATTTTTGTATGCGTTTTTTCGTATTTGGCTCTCGTTTTTACAGTGTCTCTGTATTATTAAAAAGGCTCAAAATGCTTGATGGATGCGAAAAACGCAGAAATCGAACCCAATCAGAATTTCTTTATGACGGACAAAAATATCAGAGGCAGTGTGTAAATGTGATTGACACATTGTGAGTATTTATTTTGTAATGTGCGGAAATTTCTGACACGAATTTCGGACTCAATGTGCAATGGACAATTCAGTGTCCAACTGATTATTGAGCAAGTAAACTGTTTATTGAAAAGAACCTCGGGAATCATTAATGCATGACTCCGATTACACTGTATGTTTGTTGTTTTGTGTCTACAATGCAATGTATAAATACTTTTTAAATATCGTTTTGCTTTTTTCTGCATATTAATATGTTTAATCTACATTGGCAGAAAAATGTTGAAGAACCAAATAACATCACTTATTGTCATGATTCAGTTTCTTCTGAAAAGAATGAGGACTGATTCTCGATTACAAACGTTACTCATTAAAATTGATATTGAATGCATAATTTTCAGTAATTATCGCCTCTGTTGTCTACTGTTGTTCATGTTAGAAGCATCGGATCTGAGGTCAGCCGTAAAGTAACACGCCTAACAGACAGCTCAATGACCAGCCCTTTTATGATTACAGGATGTCCCGGTACTAATAACAGGCTCTATCTCTTTTCAGTTCCTGCAGCTGAGGAACACAAAACAAGTTAGGAACAAACACAGTGTCATTACGCTCCACCCTGAGCCTGTTTAGGCCCCGGCCTGTCATTTAAGAGCCCAGATCACAGAGACTGGAGCAGGGGTCTCGCACCACAGCACGGACCCCTCCTGTCAATGAACTTTGAGTGGAAAGAGAGAATAAATAAAGAACTGATGTGGAGAAATTCTCATGACTTCACAATTTGCTAAAGAAGGAAGGTCCTAGTACTGAATCCCTAGGTCACCCACGTATTATCTCATCATCTTACACCACTTGCAGCTAGAAGGTGTACTGTATAAAATGCCAATATACAAGCATTGGCAATAACCGGGATTTTAAAACCACGATTATTGATGTTGTGTAAATTCTACACATATCGTAACATCGTAAAGTATTTTGAACCCATTTCAAATTTTGCCTTAATGGTCACAACGCTCACAAACTTTCTCACCACCTCCGTACACTTGTATGAGTGTGATTCATTGACCAATTAACAGATAAACACAAAATCAACTAAATTAAAGATTAATTTCACTAATGACAAAATGTAAAAATAACATGAAAAATAACATTTAGATAAATATTGTGATAATATTGTTCTTGTGAATTCGTTTGACCTGATATTGTGACAATTATAATAAGTTTTGTTTGTGTTCACTGTTCAGCTGAAGAAAGAATGTCATATACATTTGGGACGGCATGAGGATGAGTTAACCCTGACAGTTTTTATTTTTGATGTTTGGTGAAACTTGCCGTGTACTCTTTGAGTATCATACATGCATGATCCCTTCATCATGGGGGTCTTGAGAAGAGGTGTTTTATTCATGTTCCTTGTGATCCTAACATATGATTTTTGCTCGATGGAGTGTCATTTTCAAACATTCTTTGTAATGAACTGTCAGTCATAGTTAAGTGACATCATTTAAACAAGAAGCACAACAGACAGTTTGACCCACACGCTGATCTGATCTCATCATCGAGTCTGTTTGGGATCACAAGAAGAAACATAGACTATAAAGACACGCCAATTCCATAAAAAGTGTGTCAACATCTCCAAGATGGTTGAAACAACCTGGAAACTTCAGTACTTTTGTTTTAAGTGTTTAAAGGGATCGTTCACCCACCTGCCATTATTTATTCATTCTTGTGTCATTCAGAATCTGTATGTGACTCTTTCTTCTGTGAACACAAAAGATGTTTTGTGAAATTTCACGGTGGTTTTGTGTCCATACAATGGAAGGCAATGGGGATCGATGTGGTTTTGGTTACAATCGTTCTTCTAAATGTCTTCTTTAATGGTAGTATTAGGGTAGGTTGTAATAGGCATCTTGGAAATGTTGCTTGAGTGTTGTCGTATGGATGAAGGCCGTCCCTTCGTTCCCTTCATACTGACTCGGTGATGGTGAGATTAGATCAACAACCCACAACACTCTAATATTGTGCTTGCATATTTGAAATAGTTCACATCTTTAAAACGTAATATGAATAATATCTCGTAATCTACATTCTACACGATAAATGTCCTCATTTTAATTATTGTAATTTACATTTATGTGTTTGGCAGAGGCCTTTATAAAGTAGCTTACAGTGCAACTGGTTTGAAAACAAACCTATAGAGGTGTTTATACCATACTGTGTTATGATACAGGAATGCGAGTCTACGTTCTTCTTCTACGTTTGAGCTGCTGATGTCGTGTTTCAGTATTAAACATAGAGCGGCTTAATGATGAAAGGGGTTCCGAAGGGTTACAATTATACGCATACATCACCAGCATCTCTTCCACCTTATCATGTGTGCGACGCCATGGCCTTTAGTGGGACGATGTTAGCTTCAGTGGACTCATCATGAATAAAATAATGTTGGTATTTTAGCTGCGTCGAGTGCAGAGGGGGAACTGGAGCACGAGAATCGTGGCGAGGTTCACGGCTGTTTTTTCCGCAGGCGTGGAGCGTGAAACGCACTAATGTGATCTGACAGTTTTAGAGCAAGTAGAGGAGCGCCGGACGGAAAAAGGAGGAGAGAAATGGAGAGAGATTGCGGAGAAAAGAGTGGGGGAGGAGGAGTCCAGGAGATATGGGGGTCGACGGGGAGTGGATGAGTGCTCGAATTGAGGTCATGAATGTAAAAAAGCTTGATCTTTTGCGACCTCTGCGAGTCACTGGCTTTTTCTTTCAATTATTAACTATTTGTTTATGGATTGACGATGTTTTGCTGTTAAAAAAGCGGTGTCCGGATAGTACCGTTGTATAAAATACTTTGTAAGATCTTTTGGTGATTCACTGGATGGATTAGGGGGTTTGTTCTCGGTCGAAATGTCAATTGTGTCGTCGAACCATGAAAGAAAGGTTCAACATCATCTGACATTTTAAACTTCATTTGACTTAGTGATGGCAGGGCTTTTCTGTCTGTTTGTTGAGGATCTTCAATATATTCTAACTCAATCAAGAAGTGGGACAAATTTTACGCTAAAATATTAAATGTTTAAGGGATAAAAATGAAAAAGCTGTCATTGTTTAGTCATCCACATACCCAACGATCAACACAATATCATTTTAATTTCTAACTATTTTATAGTGGTGGTTAGGTTTAGGGGCGAGGCATTACGAATTACTGGTACAACAGACTTTAAATAGTTTTTTTTACTAAAAATCTTAAAATGGTGTCACTGTTCACTTGTTTAGGAAAAGTGCAGTTTTGATGTTCTGCTTTTAATAATTAATTTTGTGTTCCAAGGAAAAAGGTTAGTCTACCAATTTGGCATCGGACAATGTTTACAGTTAAACATTGTGATGGAGATTGACATTGGTAGTGCACGCAATTTATAAAGTAAAGCGCGTCTTCTCCATACATGCGCAGGCTGCGCGGATATAACGCCATGCGTGTCTTCTCCATACATGTGCAAGCTGTGTGGATATTAATGCTGCGATCAGATTATAAGCGACCTTGTCGCCAGGGATTGCTGCCGGTTAGGTCCACTAGCGGTTGCCTGAGTAACAACATCCACTTATCACGTTTGCTCTACCATCTTCCTATTGGCTATTGCTCCAGAAAGTTGCTCTTCATTTGCATGAAGTTGAAGATTTCTCAAGTCTTTCTAAGTCTTCCTTCCGTCAGAAACATGGTCCCTAATCAACTGTAAACAGCAATAGAATGTTCCTTTGGGTGATGCGTAATGATTTATTAGGTCACAGCTGTTCTTAATCGTCAATAAACAGCTATTGACCATTCAGAACAAAACGTTTTTTAAACTGACCATAATAAATCATAATGGACTTATTATTATTACCATTACCATAACGCAAACTGCAAATTTTCCAAATGAATCACGTCAGTATAAATCTTTCTTTGTGTTCATATGATGCTTATACTAACTACTATTAGGGATAGAGACGGTTGCTAAATATTTGACTCACTCTTTATTATCCATCAGATTTGTCATGATCACATTTGTCATGTTATGTTAACGTAGTGCTTTACGGTGTTGAGACAGACATTGGCCATCTTTGCGAATGAGAGCAGTTCAGACGCATCTTAAAATCCCGCAGGCTTGGCAGCTTCAAAGCATGTCTGCTGCCCCAAGCCAAGAAAGAGTAGCACCTGCAGATCTGAAACCTCACATTACACTGCATTTATGTCATAACGTTTATATTGGATTGAGTCAGGTGCCACGTTAGACTGAGCAGAAGTTTGTATAAAAAAGAGCCTCATGAGATAGATTTTCGGAACAATTGTGAATGTTTAAAGCTAACTTCTCATATCTAGTGAGCCGTCATTGGAGTAGCTTGGGGTAAAAATATGTCACTCAATAAAACAGAGTCCTGAAGGTGGGGATATAGCAAGGTTCTGGGGCACCATTATTTTTTTTTTTTTTAAACTGTAATTCTGGAATTGAAACGATTAATCGCATCCAGAATAAAAGTTTCTGTTAACATAATATATGTCTGTGTTCTGTGCATATTCATTTTGTATTCATAAACACATACAGTAATATGTTGAAGAAAAAAATAAATATGATAAATTGCCCAAACATATATATATATATATATATATATATGCGAATGCATTGCTATACATGTATAAATCCTAAATATATACATGTTTGGGAATATTAATGTGTTTATAAATACAAATTAAATATGCACAGTACACCGACATATATTATGTAAACACAAACTTTTATTCTGGTGATCATTTAAGGTTTTAGAGTTTCGAGAAATGTAAACAAAAAGGGTGTAAAGTTAAGATAAATTATAACAAAAAGTAATAACCTGATCTCAGTGGAATTTGTAACTATTGTTCGGGAAATCGTAACTATCATGAATTGCCTATAAACATATAATTTTTCGAAAAAAGCAATACTGAAGCCTCATCCCTGAACCTAGCGTCTCTGGCGCTAAAGAAAAACATACTAGAACGTATGAATAAGATTGTACGAATTCATATGAATTTGCCACCTCGTAATATAGTTAAGAATTCCCTTGAGAGTTTGTTTAAAGTAAATACGACCGATCATGTTAACTCCTTTATATAAAAACATATTTTCAAACATGCTTACACCAGCTAGGAGAACATGCATCATCAAATTTCGCATGAATCTGTGGAGTCCACAACAGCTCTCCACGAGTGCACATGAGAGCAAAAAGGCACACATTAAATACTCCAGAATGCACAAATTCATATACTCTGAAAATATTCTGCTGTTAAAACTAGATTTAATTAATAAATCTGTATTGAAAAAAGTGGTCTTTGACTTTTGTGTCCCCCGACCATCATATCGGATTCTGCAGAAATTAATCCTAAAACACACAACCCATACCGGTCAGAAAAATCTGTAAATATCGCAGCGTGTTGTGTTTTTGAATGAACGCATGCTTCAGGTCATTTCTAGGGGTCAGGATGGAGAGGTTAACCACACACCACCTTGGTCAACTCCATCTGTCCGAGAATCAACCCCACAGACCATTTTTCTACTTCGAACCCTTGTGACAAAATGCAGATTCTCCCACCAACACTTGTTCACTACAAAGTAACCTGATGGAGTTATAAGATACTGTAAACACTATAGTATTCATGGTTTCGGTAATTACGTTTTTTTGTCTTGTGATGCATCATGTTTACGGTGAATCATGGTTTTGGTGTCACAGTTTAATTCTCTTATTTCTTTGACATGAATCACCTGATTTCTCAACAACTCATTGATGATTAATGGTTTACTTTCAAGCCCGACCCACATCTGAACTAATAGTGCTAAACTTATTTCCCCTGCATTTCCCTCAGGCACATAAACCTTTAGAGAAGCTTGTACAACATGCAGCAGTGCTTTGACAGAAGATCTGTTAGACAGGCACTCACATCACTGTGTAGTGTGGTGCTGACCTCTGCTGGTCTAAATACCAAAGTACTAACAAAGCATCCTCTGCTTCTTTTTTTTGGAGACTGGGAAGTAATTCCAGGTACTACACATACTACACATAGGGTAAATGTAGGCTAAATAAAACCATTAAAAATATTTAAAAATGTGATCCAAATGGCTACATCTGAATCATCCTACAATAGTTAAACATGTACGTGCTGATCTATTTTAATTTGTGTTTATTTTGATTAACGGAGTACAAATAAAATATATTATTCAGTTTATGCGTGAAGAGTTTATTTGCAAAAGCACTGTTATTATTGTGCATTAATATAAATCAAATTGCGGTTGGGTTGATTTGATAATGACTAAAAATACAGCTAACCAACCCAATAAAACATAATACTAAACATGATTTCTGAACATTATTTAAAACGGTTTATCTGTTTTTGCAAAAAACTCTTCATAGAGTACTTTATGCAATCAAACTTTCTTTACAGCACAAAGACAAGAGAGTTTTGTAATAATGTTTTATAGTACAGTTTTATAGTCTTTACTTTTTTTTCTTTTTATAAGAAATAAAAAAAATATAAAATCAAATAAATACGATTGTGTATGTTGAATGATTATCATATGTATAACAATACACACAGACATATCAAATAAATCGTTTTACTGACTTTCTTTAATACTTGATTCTGATTGGTCAGTTGTGACATTTTGAGGTCAGTAACAATAATAAAGCGAGAAGCTGTAACACTGGATTAATATATCAGGAAAATCCATATTTTGAGGTTTATTTTGCACTTACAACCAGCTTGGATGTACATTACTTTGGCAGTCACAGCATTTTGTGGTTAAATCTATAGTAACAACTAAAATTATATTTTGACCGAAGTCCCTGGCAACCAATTTTCCTGTGTTAGCTTTATGTCATTCTGAGGTTCCTCTCTGCTCACAAAATCCGATCATTTGAACTCGAATCAATATTTCATGTCCATATATTTATTTTTTGGTTTGGAGCTAACTAGCCATGTAACAACGTAGTCAACCTCTTCAAGATGAAACAATACTGATAACATTCAGCATGTTTTCATGACAGGATTTAGATTAAAATGATTAATGTTGTAACTCAAATACTTTATATTCTTTCAATTTAAAGGCCCAGAAAATGTCATTAAAAACATCATTTATAATAATATATTAAACTAGGAAGGTCCCAAAAAATGAAAATATATAGTATACTTTTATTATTAAGAATAATAAATATAGTTTGTGTGTATGATATAACATTTTTTATGACTACAAATAAATTGAAAGAGTACATTAAATATTTTCTGTTTAAATGTTAAAAAGAACAAATAAAGTTAGAAGGTGATAAAATTGTGTATGTATACAAATATTTGAAACAGAAACACATATTCCCTTCGTCAACTTTGTATGTACTAATTTATAAATGCAGAATGTGGAAAAAGAGCTTGTTCTCAAAAGACCAAAAGGGAAATCTCTTTGTTTCTCTCAGCAACACATTACTAGCAAACCAGTCAATGTATTAAAGGTCATATCTGTAAAAGATTCTTATCATAAATCCTGCAGCCATTCGCGTGCCCACTGTAGTTATTAGTTATCTGTTTTATTAGCGTCTCATATCTAGAGAAAACAGAAGTGACCGTTAACACTCTGATCGATCAGTCACCGAAGCCTTGAGAAGAGAGAAGCAAGGTTCGGTAATAATGTAATCTGCTGCATCCCAAATCCAATCTAGTTTAGAGTGGCCGTGACCCCACATAACTTAAGTGACTCATTCATCATGTGCTTATGAAATAATTAGCAGTAGTTTGATTTTTTTTGTTTTGGTGTTCAGGGTTTGCGCACGTGTTCTCCTGGTTTGTATCGAGGGTGGTTCTACGTTTAGAGTTAAATGCCTTCTACGATTTCTTGAATGAGATTTCTTAACACTTTTTTAAAATGGCAATCGTGGAGAGTGGACAGGAAATGTTGAGGATTTTGGTTCATACACAAATATAACACATTTAACACTGATCAGATGTTGTGCCCTTACTCAGACTTCATCACAACGTATCATGTGTCATTTATGCTAGCTTGTGATTTACCAGCAAGACCAATTATACGGTCATTTTTAAATGTTCAATTCCCTGCAAATGTCAACCTAATAATAAAAATCTATTTTTACCAAAGGTTTTCTATTTGTTGGATATAATTGCTTCTGAATCTGAGCGCTTTTTAATTCACAGAAATCCTACAAAGTATGTCGTCTCTCAAAAGCACATATTCTTTTTTGTCACATCCATAAAACCTTATTTTCTCCTCTTTTAAAAAAGAAAACTTAAAGCCAATATGAACTTCTATTACTTTTTGTTTCTGAAGTCCAGAATCCGTCAACAGGGGTTTTGTGAAATATAACTGGAAGATTCAATTTGCTGGTAATAAAAAGTTTTGATAAGAAGTTTTGACTAATAATTTCACATCCATAGTGCTGGAATTGGCCATAAATGACAGCTGCTAACCACGTGGAAATTCTCGGTGTTAAAATTTGAACAGCATTATCTTGGACAATTTAGTCCTTTTGGTATAACATCAATTATCAGTTTCATCATCAATTTCATGTTTTAAAGTGAATCTTCAAGATAATCATTTACTCACCGTCCTGCCATCCTAGAGCTCCTTTTCCCAGGCAGACTTACAACAAAACAAAGATTCGTACGGACTAAATCATCTCTTTTCTTAAAATGATGGCGGAAAAGCATGCATCAATATGACTATAGTGTATTCGCATATTCTTTGGATATGTTAATATAATTCTTAATCTGTTTTCTCGTGAGTCACGTGAGACACAAGAACCAATGCGATCGGATGTTATTTGTTTGAATTATTATAGAAACATTTAGTTTTGATTTTGAGAGTCCAAGTCATTCTCAAAATATATTCAGATGAGAAAAGAAAGTTGCATCTGGCTGACATGAGGCAAGTCAATAATTATATCATTTTAGAAAATAAACACCTTAAAAATGCTAGATATGTGGTCTCATAAACCATCTGCTTTATTGGTCTCTAATTATTTGTAAAAGAGCTGTCAAACACTGCCACCAACCACGAGCATGGCTTAACTGTTTGAATGTCACTCGTCCTGTTGTGCCAGAGCTGTGTAAATCTTCTGTTTTATGTCTTGCATACATGGACATTAGGTTAAGACCTAAATTGGTCACCAAGGTAACATTATCTAGTTAACAAAGATGAGCTTGTGAAAAATGCGGAGATCATTTATAAAATCAATTAGATCAATTAAAATGAGCTGAGAATCATAAATCACTGTATCCATCATGTTTCCACCAGCAAGTGTTTATGAATTTACAGCTTCCATTTAGCTGATGAAATATTATAACCTGATTTTACAGGAAATTATAATTTTATACAAGGATGCTAATTCGTAAAAAACTGTACGATTATTAGAAAACAGCAATACTGAAGCCCCTCCCATGACCCCACCCTTAAACCTACTGTAGCATCACTGGCACTAAAGCAAATCGTATCACCACAGAATAATCGGGCCGAATTCTCACCTTCCGACGATTTTAGGTAAAGTCCAGAGGATCTTAACGGCTCGACAGATTATTTTATCAGATTTTTCTGTTGTGTGATGTATGTTTAGAGTGAATGAACCTGATTTAAAGAACATCGGAGCTGCCCAGATCGCGAATCATGAATATTCAACATTCAATCCTGATGTGTGGGGGGAAACCGAGGACAAACTTGATCGTCAGGTTGAACGAAACGATACCCAATCAAAAGGCCAGCTCACCGAAGCACAATAACCATAGTCATGTCTTCAACCAAACTCTTTTCTTTAATCTGTCAATTTTGTTTTGAATTTGATCGATTTCGATTCCAATCGCGATTCTGCTTATCGATTTTGATTCTTAATTGATTCCCAGTTTTGATTCCACGGTTGAAGAAAAAAATTAAGATATCAACCTGCATGGTTTTTCGGCCTGATTATTAACTTGTTTGCAACAAATATATATATTTATGAGCACCGTTTTGTGTATATATACACATAGAACATGTTTTTTATGATTTATTCCTATTTGTATTACCACAACTACATCTTGGTTAAACGGTATTAACTATAACGAAACCATGTGTGCTTTTTAATGCAAATGCTTTAGTTAAACTATGGTTAATATTGTACAAATATTGTTTATTTTCTTAAGAGCTTTTATTGAGATATCGGCAAATCACGCAAGGCGTGTACGTTTCTGATATTATGCACACAGGTATTGATGAGAGGAATTAAAATTTTTATCTCAAGTATCCGATTCCTATTCCTATTCCCGGTTAGATTCCTACCCTTTTGATTCTGATTCCAAATTGGAATTGATTGTAATTACGACTAATTTTAATAAAAAAACGTGACGGTAGTGGTCCAAGTGTGCTGATGCTTTAAGGTAGAACAGAAAAAATAGGTCCAGCGGAGCTAGTTGACCCTGTAGACTCTTTCATGTGACAATGTCAGTGTACTGAAAAAAATTGTTAAGTCAACTTAATAATATGGCTGCATATCACAAGCACGTTTTTGAGTTAATTCAACAAACAGATACTGAAGTTCACCCAATTTAAACAGTATTCAAGCCATTAGTTGTCACAACATAGTCAAGTTTATCTAATAAACAACACAATAACAACAAAAGTTGTAGGCTGAACATGTATAGAGAATTTTTTTGCCTTTTACTGCATTTGGACATGTTTTCTGCCTCAAGCAGACCAAAACTTTAATCAAATATCTATTTAAACAGTTTGTGTTTAGTGCATTTATACCCGTTTTGCAATTGTGTCATGCACTTACACCTTAACATTGAACACACAATCCTCAACCATGGTAACCATCAAAAACTAAGAGTAATAACAGTTTTAAAGCATAAATTAAGCCAGAAAGAACTGAAACAATAATCTTTAAAAGAGAAACTAATAAGAAAAACAAAATTGAAAATGCTGCAATACATCTTTGGAACTTTCAAACTTGAAAAGTCGGGCAAACTTTCTGACGCATTTTGGCAACGATCTTGAGAAGTCCAGACAGCAAAATAATCTTTGCTAGAAACATGTTTAGGCTAATTCTGTTCAGCATGTGCAAAACAATCACTTGACTACTTTGACTAAAACTTCTATGTTCAAGTAACTTTTTTATCTTTAGGGAGAACATTAAGCAAGTTGGATTTGATACAAAACAGTATAAATATTCTTTTTTAATTACCGTGAAGATATACAACAATATTTGAAAGTTGCAATAAAATTAAATCTGGTGCTGTACCACCTTAAGGGCTTTAGACGATGCTGCTTGAGCAATTTCTCAACGATAAATAAAAAATCACATAAATAGTTATATGTACACATCAGTTTATATTGAACACTTTCACAATAAACATACATTGAAATAATAATAAAACTTATTCTGAAATGTTGAGAGAATTTGCGAGGCTTCATGTGTTCACAGTCAGGACTCTGTTTGAACATTTGTTTGTGTGTAGTGTGCTTGCTTCGTATTGGAGCGAAACGATTAAATTCAGGATTTTTGGTCCTCATGTTTGTGGTCTCCCACAATTTGAAACTCCTATAAGATGCTTTCATATGAATTTGTACGATCTTATGCTGCGGCCTAAGAAAAAAAAGCATCTCTGCACTTTTGTCAGCATACAAGCTGGCAGAAAATTCAGCATACCTCAGCCAACTTTGACCTCAGGGTCAAAGCAGCTGATTATGCCATTCATCCCGCGCGTGCTAAGTAGAAAGGGTCAGAAAGGATATGGCAAGGTCAAGGGTGACATATGGTCTCTTCTCATTGGCTAATCTCCTGTTCATCAAGTTTGATCACCTATTAAAAATGACAAGCCAAGGTCAAACCCTCGTACAGCTCCAAAGAGAAGATCCATCGGGGCTAAAGCTTAATGCTCACAAACCACACAGACAAAACTGCGCCTTCTACTTTCTCTTGTCAACTTTGTGTCTCACAAGGTCAATATTTTAAGAAGATTAATTACTATAACTAGTCTAATTAAATTAAAACCCAGGAGAGAAAAGAAAGCTCTGTCTTCTAACACTTGACTGATAACATTGGGTTTTATTACAGTCTGAGGCGGAAAATGCTTTTGCAGATGCGTCAAGGTCATATTGCTGAAACACAACACTTTGCTTTGATTGTTTCTGTTACAAACACAATCAACTCATAAATTGTATTGATTAGTTAATTCCACAGTGATTCCCGCAGGTTTTCAAATCCCACTAATGCTTTTGGGATCGGTGCATTACAGCCGGGCATGTGTGTCATTACGACATGTGTGGAGGCATATTAGGAAATAGGGATTATTTGTAGCCTTCATTAGATGTCAACCCTCCTCTGTTGCTGTATTCTGTATCATTTACTTTCCAACCTACAGAAACAACAGCCACTCTTTTCTAACTGTACTATACAAGTGGATTTAGTCATCAAATTAGGGGTTGGCAGTATACTGGAATTTACAGTAACCGTGTGATTCTCACAAATCCATTTGCGACAAATGATGAACGCGTTTGACCAATAACAACAGACTACTCCATCTGACCAATCACATGACACAAGGTTAAGCGGGTAGGCGGGGCCTAGATGGATGAATCGCGGAACGAACCACTTGAGAGTCGGTCAAGAAGTAAGGTACGAATAACTGCCTATTATTACGACATTATAGTGTTTTTACACATTGTATTTACATAAACTTGTTGATGGACACTCCATAAACCAAAGTAGGACCTAAAAAAACACATGCTAGGTACTCTTTAAATGTTTTTAAACCAAATACATGGTTTTGGTTTTAAAAGGAAAAAACAATAACTTTTCATTCTCCATTTTGTCATCCAATTTAAAATGCTTGAATATCAGTAGCACAATATTGACTACAGGGTTTATTGTATCATTTTATCTTATTGTCATTATCAAGTCTGAATTTATGTTTAATTTTTTCATGATCTTGAACGCATTTTAAGTTAAAGGCAATTGAAATGACCTTAAATTACAACACTTTAAAAATCCAATTTGCAAAATGTTCTCCCTACAAAGATAAATAAGTAACTTGAACATAGCATTTTTAGTTAAATGAGTCAACTGACTGTTTTGCGTATTCTACATAAAAATGGCCTAAACATGTTCTAACAATGATTATTTTGTTGACTGGAAGTTTTTGGGCAAAATGCGTCAGAAAGTTTGCCCTATTTACAAAACAGATTTTCTGCACAAACAATATTGCAAGCGTTTGAAAGTTCCGAAGATGCATTGCAGCACGCTCGATTCTGTGTTTCTTATTTGTTTTTCTTTCAAAGATTAGTGTTTCAGTTCTTTCTGGCTTACTTTATGCTTTAATATGGTTGTTACTGATTGTTATGTGTTGGGTTTAGAGTTCTTTTAGTGAATGATGGTTTTTGATTGTTACTATGGTTGAGGTTTGTGTGTTCAATGTTGATGTCAAGTGCATGACACAACGACAAAGCCGGTATATAAACGCTCAACACAAACTGTTTAAACAGTTATATGTTCAAAGTTCGGGTCTGTTTGAGGCAGAAACATTTACAATTGTGGTCAAAGACAAATACATTTGTTTATTTTTAAATAACTCAATTTAAGTTCAGCCAACAAAAAAAAATGTTCTGTTATTTGTTAGGTAAACATGAATATTTATGTTTTGACAACTTGTTTTATTAACTAAATGTTTTGAGTTATGTGTACTTCAGACCATATATGTTGAGAAAATTCATAAATTTGCTTGTGATCGGTGATCGGATGATCGGATGATCGGATTGCTTGTGCCTTATTATTTAAAGTTTTGTCAATGTTATTTTTTTTTACAGGAAATGTATTATTTTTTGGACACTAAATATAAATAATTTCCATAATCTCTGTTTCGTAAATAAGAAAGATCACTATTATCTCTTCCAGTCCGGCTTTGTTTCAGCAAGCATTGATTGTTGAACAGTGTGCTTAGTTTGCATAGTTTTGGTTCAATTAAATTCAGTTTAGCTTCAGTACCACATGCTGGGAAAAACTGTATGCCAAGGCTTTAAGCTCAGTGTGGTTTCCCTAATACTGTTATGTTGTAGCATTTACATCTGGGAAAGGTCATTAAACATGTTTTTTGGCCATTTTATGCAGTTCTATTTCAAACGCAAGCTAGTTTGCTAATAGCTGTTGTATTATATATGGATTGCTTTTGCAATTAAGTTCATTTTATCTTCTCTTGACGGTGAAATTGTTGGTCTTAAAGCCTGTCGTTGGTGTTTTTGAGAAGTGATTTAACATTGTAATTCCCTAACAGTGTGTCTTTTAGGTCAGTTTGTGTGTGAGCATATGGTGAAGACCCTGACGGGGAGGTATTACTGAGTGGTAATCTGGGAAATGACACACTGCCTGTGGAATCACAGAAGACATTTGTTGTGCTGTAATATTACTTCCTTTATTCTTCCCTTCACACGATACATGTTTTTGTTATTAATGCCAACAGCACCATGCCTGTTTTTACCACATTGTTCCTATCTACACAAACTTTTTATTGGGTTCCACCAAAAAACTGAAGTTACTGTTACTACTGCAAATTCATAACCGGATATTCTCCAATCAAAGTCATTTTATTTAATTTTTTAGCGCACCAGTGTTGGCTAGAACTAAGAAAACTAAGTGGGTCATTCTTAGGAAACCACAGAAAAAATAAATAATAATGAACATAATTGTGTACTATACCTTTCATAAAGCATCATTTTCACATGGGAATTATTGAAATATGAATTAGTTATGTACTTGCATTGCATTTTCTGCTTAAATTCTCATTATCGTGACCCTGATTTGTTTGAGTGAATTATATGTTGTTATTTAATGTAAAATTCAAGTATTCAGAAAAACTATTGGATGTTCTTCTAGATGTTCTCGAATGACAGAATATATATATATATATATTTTTTAAGAAATAGTGGAAAAAGATGTGTCCGTGACTGAAATTCTCATCTTCCGTAACATTTTTAAAAGACTGCTTAAACAAAGATATTTATGTTAAGTTTATTTTATGCGAAGAAACACATCTGCCAGTACGTTACATGGATTTAACAGATTACTTATTATATTAATTATATATTATATAATATTATTAGTATTTTTCTAGTTAAAAGCTTAAAGGGACAGTTCACCCTAAAATGAAAATTCTGTCATCATTTGCTCACCCTAATGTCATTTCATACCTGTATTAATTACTTTGTTATGATGAACACGGAGAAAGATATTTGGAAGAATGTTAGCTTCTGTTTCGATTCTGTGACATTATGGACTGCCATCGTAGGAAAAATGTAATGGTTGTCAAAGGTGCCCCAGAACTGTTTGTGTTCCTAAATTCCTACTTTGGTAGTGGATGATGACACTGAACTGAAAATTGCTAACATTCTTACAAATATCTTTCTTTGTGTTAAACAGAAAAAATAAATGTATATAGGTTTGAAACAACCTGAGGGTGAGTAAATGATTTTTATGAGAAGTATGGTATTTTGGCATACCAAGGTAAACAGTCAATGTTTCTAAATGAGTCTGTTTGTTTGAGGTCAGTCCCCTTGTCAATATTGAATGTTTGGGTGTAGCTAATATTTTTTAAACACGTTTGGATTCGGTGTAGAGGAGAAGCCACTTAGAGACAAAAGTCACAACTGTGTCATTGTGATGTGTGTCAGTGGATCTCCAGCGCTCCTGAAGACAATTAAATGCATTTAGCTTATGTGTCAGCAGTAGCCCGAGGGTCAAACCCAGCCGTGCCGTGACAGCTGCAGCAGAAACTTGAACCTCCTCCGACTTCATGCTCCACTACTCCCACCCACCCGTCCTCACCTCTACATGACAAAGTCCAGCACAACCCTTCTTCTCCTCCCGCTAACCCCCTTCCTCATTCTACTGTTGCATTTGAATGTGAAAAGCCTCTTATGTGTGGCTCAGGGAGGGGCGTCATTAGCGTTAGCGGTGGGCTAATGCTGTCATTCGAGCTTGAACCGGATCTGCTTTGGATGCGGTTCTGGGATCCTTTAAGAGTGTAGGACGTGTGCTTCAAATCAAAATAAATATCAAAATCAGTGAAGATTTTGGAGAGAAAATCTGTCTCAGACACATTTGTGTCTTCTAGAATAGGTGACTATGGAGGTGGGATTTAAAAAGGAGCTTGAAGGGATAGTTCAACGAAAAACTAAAATTCTATCATCATTTATTCATCCTCATGTTGCTCAAAACCTGCATATGACTCTTTCTTCTGTGGAACACAAAAGAAGATATTGTGAGAAACGTCTCTGTGGTTTTGTGTCCATATATGGAAGCTAATGTGGGTTTTTTAAATGTTTTATGGTTACCGACATTCTTCAAAATATCTTCTTTTGTGTTCTGCAGAAGAAAGAATGTCATACACGTCTTTACCAATTTATGATTGTGGGTGTACTTGTATCTCTTTAAGATGACCAAGAAGGTTGAATTAATTCAAGTATTTTTACACCATTAATGTAAAACGTGTATAACACAAAGTGCTTTACATGAAATTCTGTGTTCAAGCACATTTGGTAGAGCATTGCGCTTGCAACACAATGATTGTGGGTTTGTTATCTGAAAAAAAATATTTTCAAATCAGCATTTCTAGATGTATTGTGGCCGTTCCTAACCAGCGTCTGTTGGAATTTAATACAATCAAACCACAAGAATGACAAAGTCATGCAAAAGCAATGTTACGAGGTTATCACATAAAAAATACATTTTGTACTTTTCCTAAATACACAAACTTTTACTACAGTAATAATGGCTTCCACCAGAAAAATGAAGATTCTGTTGCTACTGTAAATTCATAAGATCAGATATTCTTCAATAAGATTCATTTTCTTTTTCGGTTGACCAGTGTTGTCTAGCACCAAAAAAACTAAGTTGGTCATTCTTACGAAACCACTAAAATAATTGTCTACTATACTCTCATTAAGCATAATTTTAACATAGAAATTAATTATTAATATATTTTATTGCTTTTTTGCTTGAATTCTCATTACCGTACCGTTGGAGTGAATCATATGTTGTAATTGAATGTAAATTTAAAGAGTAAAATTAAAATATTCACAAAAAAACTATTGGATGTTCTTCTAGATGTTCCCGAATGACCAAAAAACGACCAAAAAAATCATTAAAGGAATATTAATAGAAATATGACTGTTGTGTTGCTTAAAATAATTTCTTTGCAGTATGTGAGGTCTGAAAAAATACAGAGCATCTATTCTGTTATTTTGTCCTGTTTAATAAATGCCGATAGGAACCTTTTGTTTGGAAAAAATCTTGTCTCTGCTTGTCACAGAATAAAACAAAAATCATCATTTTAATTAAACACATAACTTTAAATAGTAAATTCAGAAAAACTGAAATGGTCTCTTAAGGTTTTCTGCGGCGGAACATTCTTACTTAAACATACTGTGGCAGTACTAAGGATTAGTGCTGATATCATGGCAATTCTGTGCTATACTATGATAATATTATTTTCGACTACTGATATATTGATATTGATGCTACTTTTTAAATAAAAAATATTTTATAAATGGGAGAAAACTGTCGTATGACATATTCACTTGTGTGTGTGGTACATGTGAATCTGTTTGGTCCTAATGCTGTTTCTTAGGATTTTAATTGACTAACATTAATAGTAAAAAACAAATTGAATTATGTATGTGGTTGTAGAAATGTAGAATAGCGTTTTAACCATCATCCTTTTTCTAACTGTCACAAGCTTTGGTTAGCTGCAGTTACCTCCATAACTTGACTCAAAAAAAACCGCTGGATTTAATCTGCGTTCACATTTGCAGCACTTTTGCTGACTTTGAAGCAAGCGAACAAGAGAAAGGTAGAGCGAGTAAGAGAGTCGGAGGGAGTGGGCCGGCATTGTTCAGTAGGAGGGGAAAACGGGGCTATCAATTCCACTCAGATAACCCCCGCATTGCCATTGGCCCTCCGGCCACACCGTGACCCCTGGGGCCTGAACTCGGTGGTCATGTGACCAGGCTGAAACTGACCAGCAGGGCTGAGCCTGAGAGGAGGATCAGTGAGAGTCAGAACAGAGGGGAGCAAGCTGTGAGAAAGGAGCTGGAGAAGAGACAGTCATGAGGCCTGTGATGTTCCTCAGAAGGATACGTGTATGAATGGATGACAGGGTGACCGGGCGAGACATGAGATGGATTCGTGGGAAGGTAAGAGAAGGACAAAGGGACGGACGGGATGCTTTAACTAGCTCATGTGAGATCACGTTACTGTTGAGGTGTGTTTGTAAGCAAGGCTGTTTAAATGAGAGAGAGAGAGAGAGAGAGAGAGAGAATGTTAACCAGTTAAAAACGCCCCTTTAAAAGAGCTCATTGCGTAACTAATGTTAAGTCAATTGTGAAATTTGTCATATCGCTAAACTCATATTGCCTGAAGATCCTGCTTTAGATTCTGTTTGTCTGCTTTAATGATTTATCTGCTAAGGGCTAACAGCTACAACTGCTCTTTACTGTAAAGAATATTTTTGTAATGGTCTCAGGAATATTTAGTTACTTTATCAGACAGGGAAATGTTGAGAATGTGTTGCGGAGCGTCGTACATATTTTATTCAGCTTGAAAAAGATACAACAATGTCTTGGAATGATACATGTAGTATTTTCGATGCAATTTTTAAGCTTCATGCTTTTTCATGGAATAATGGACTAGATTTTTGTGTTCGCAACCATACGGTAGATGGAGATCACTACTGGGTTTTTATGTTTGTTTATTTGTTTATGCAATTAACCTTTTTTGTAAATAACGTTCGGTTTCGGCAAGTTTTTGTTTTGGAGAATCCGTGCACATACAGTTGAACGTTTATACTTTTATTTATTTCCTGCACGTTCGGGCTAACCGTTGATGGTATGTAGTATATTTATCACATACAGCAGCAACACATACAGCTAACAGATTTCCACACTGTATGCTGTGTGGTTGTTTATTGTACACTGTACATCCCTAGTGCGACTTATTGGCAAACCAATGTCATTTTGACATTTTTGTGTGTTTAGTGCGTTTATGGTTGTGGCACAGTGTGGTATGCGGGCTGCGGCCCATCTGGAAAAGGTTTTCAGTGTTGACCAGGCAGCTGTCTTCATGCGATGGCAAGCGGGGGTCAGCGAAGCTCCTCGCTCATCTGGTTCAACCCCCGATACACACACAACCCCCACTGCCCCTGCGTGGGTTTATCACTGTAGCCCAAACTTCACCCCTCAGTGCTCTAGATTGTATCAGTTTGGCCTCGCAATTGTATCTCAGTTTGCTCTGTAATGATGATAGACCTTGAGAACAGCAGATCAATTTGATTTTACTCAGTGAAGAACCATGCTCTGATAAAAGGATAAACGGTGATTGTTTAAGATTGGTTGGCCTTGGACCTTGACATTTTAGCATCTCCTTAACAAAACTGGAATTTTACTAATCAATATCTTCCTCACAAAATGGCACCCACCTCATTCAGAAGTCATTCACGTGCATTGTTTCTTGAACGAAAAGAATAAAATCGGCCGTCGTGTCAAACGCAGACGCGCTGGCTACTGATTAAATGTGGTATTAGCTTTCTGTCTGCGTTAGTTTTAAGATTTTAGACGACCAATTACCTTCCTCAAAAGGTGGTGTGAAAACGCACTCGCATAATGACAGAAGGTGCGAACGGTTCTTACTTATTTGTCAGATCTTTCAGTCTCGGCCTCATTTGCTTTATTTAGTCGCTGTCATAGATGTACTTTTATGCGCCTTTCGATAAGTTTGTGCCCTTCTGGAAAACTTCTAATTGTTCCGAGTAGTTTGAATAGTTGAACGCTCAAAGGACCATTTTAGAATAAACAAATGCCTGGTTTCTCAAATATTTGTGTGCTTGTATTAGTATTAATGTTTTGAACATTTCAGCTTAAAAATCTTAAAACTCTTTTGATAGTCCAAATGTGTACACACATTTATATATAGAGATGTGAGGTTGAATAAAGACAGAATTTCTGCCAAGCCGAATATTCATTTTTATTACATCATCCATTGAAATATTAGCCTTAATTCCAGAACACAATGCCATTGAATGATAAAAGTGTAGAATATTTTTTATATTGCACGTTTGTCAGCATTAACTTGTACACTGTAAAAAATAATAACAGAATTTCATGTGTTTTTGAAAGACGGTTAAATGTTAATTACAGAAATAAATAGTTGTTAACTGTAAATCATTTTGTAGTGGTATCAGTTGGGTGTAAAATAACAAGAAAAACATGTACATTGTCAGAATTGACTGCTACACTGTAAAGATTTAATTTGACAGAACTTTACCGTTTCTTAAGGAAATTTTCATGTGTCTTTGAAAGGAAGTTAAATGTTAAATTACAAAAAAAACAGTTGTTTACTGTAAATAATTTTATAGTCTCAGTTGGGTGTAAAATATATTTTTTTAGAAAGTACATTTGTCGGCATTAAGTAAAATAAAATAAAAAATTAACGAAATGTTTATGTTTTTGAAAGGCAGTTAAATGTTTAATTACAGAAATAAACAGAATATTTAATGTAAATAATTGTATAGTGGTTTCAGTTAGGTGTAAAATATCAATATGTAATTGTACTTTATAAAATTTTTCACCGTACAATTTTTCTCGCTTTCCTCTGCTGTAATATTACTGTTCTAAAGTATTTTTTTTACAGTGATATTATACCATGTATACATTTATTAATGTATCATTGTCCACAAAAAATGATGTGCGTTTGTGATTTCAGTTTATACTTTTCTTGTTTACATCACAGCCGCTTTGTAAATGTATTTGAATGTAACTCAATTGAAAAACCCCACAGTATTATGTTAAAGAGAGAATATGTTCAAGGGTGGTATGTGAACGGTGTGTGTGTGTGTGTTGGGGGGAGGTCTGAAAGCACTGTACATAATAACTTTACCTCCTCCTAATCCTATTCGACTGCTGCCCATCTCTGTTCTTATTGTTTCCGATTGAGGAGGGCCATCGTATTAAGTCTTCACTCATCCTCCTGTCTCTCTCTCCTCATACCCTCTGTCTGTTCTTCCTCTTTCCTTTCTCTCCGCTCTGCCTAGTTTTTCCACGCGTCTTTCCCTAAGCTTCATTCGTCACTCACTTATGCAGGAAGTCACCTCTGTGGCGGAGGAGGGTGGGCTGGGGGGTTGTGACGGTGTGTGTGTGTGTGTGTGTGTGCAAACACAAAGGGGGAGGGGACTCTAAGCTATGTGAAGATCAATAACAGCAGAGAAGGTCATTAGAAAAGGTTCAGCAATTCCGGAGCTAAATTTAGTCTCAACTAAAACAAGAAGTAGCCTTACTGCCAACCCATAAATTAGCCTTTATCCATAACTATACCGTGGAAACAAACATCCTTAATACTGTGCTGAGGTCAGCTTGGAGACTGAAGTTAAATCTTAAGATCATATGAAATTGATTTATCCTTTTTATTTATTTATTTTTAATGGATATTTTATCCATATTCCCAAATAAGGAATAAACTGGAGCTAAAAAAACATTTACTGAGGTTTTTGCTAGTATGACATGTTTCTCTTGCTCCTCTGCTTAAATGCAAAAAAATATTTTCAATAAAAAACAAATCACATGAAATGAAAAAAGTACCCATAAGGCCTTGGTCTTCTGCCGGAGGTGCTGAGCAACAGATCAAAGGGTCTGGATGTTTGTTTCTCCATTCATGTGGTAGAATAGATTCATGTTGTAGATGAATTCTGCATTTCTTGCAACCACTTGAGACTTGTGATGAATGATTCGCACAATCGAGGTTATGACTCATGATTCATTTGTTATTCATACTCGTAATTCGTTATTTTGACATGAAGGAGAAACTTAGGATCTGGTGAGCTCAGAAAAACATCTGCCCTGGTGATGAGAGATCAATAGGGCTTGGTGTCTTGTGTAATGTTTGCAAATATTTCAGCTTTTGATGTGCTTTATCTGCTGATGGCCTTTATTGATTTTGTTAAGCTAACTATAGACGCTACTGAGAGGCCAACAATGCAGAAGATGTCGAAAGTCGCCGATGTGGATGAACGCATCAATATTCTGCTACAACTAAGATCGCCGCCCCTGCCGGTTCCAATTTTCATTTTTGCTTTATCAAGTTTTCAGATAATTGACCCACTTGGGGTTGTGGGTTTTTCTTTTCGTGGCACGTCCAATAACATCTATGGTGATTTCATTTCTTTAATGCTCTAACCGACTGTTTGTGAAATGCTTTTAGACAGTGGTTCTCTATATGTTTCATTGTAAGGCACCCTTTGTGTAGGATGCATCGCTTTGCGGGCACCCAAATAAAGACCTATAATCTTAAACATAGTATTTTAATTAAACAAAAAACACATTCAGTTCTACAATGCTGGAACATCAATTATTTTGGTTGGTGGACTTATTTTTCTGATGTTTGATTACATACAATTTATGATAAATTTAAATAAATCATAAAATGCAACAAAATCTGTGGCCCCCCTGGAACCATCTTGTTCCCCCTTCCCCGGGGGGGCAGGGCCCCCAGTTTTGAGAACCACTGTTTTAAGATGCATTTACAGCACAAAGCTTCTGTTAGCTGCAGATCCAGGATTCATTTATTCTTAGTTAATGGAAAGGTTTACATTAAGAGTCTCAGACTAATTACCAAATGCTAATTCTTGGCCTCTTGTGATGGATATAAGATGACTACAGTTGGGGGGTTGGGGTGGAGAATTTTCTTTCATTCCTTCTTTTATGCTTTGAGGAAAGCTGAGTTAGCCATGACTCTGAAAGTGTAAAGTGTGGAACTGAAAGCATTAACATAACACTGTCCGGGCTACAGAGGTGGTCAGCACAGAGGAGAGGGATCAGAATAAGATTTTGTTGACTTGAGATCAATCATTACTTCTGATTTAACCAGCATCTTCATGATCCGCTGAAAGTGTCATTTGTGCTTTTTTGCTATTTTAAACTATCTCACGCTTTAAATCATGGTTGTTTGGCGCTGTCTATTTTCGAAACGAATGTAAGTATGCACTTGATTAACTGGTAGAAGACACATTTGATGGGTTAATCACATCTAAACAGTGGCAGGCATGCATACAGGTTAAAAGCTAATGGATGTATAGAATGAAAAGATAAATCCGGTGGATTACAGGAGTGCACAAAGAGCGGAAAGGAAACAGCAAAGCCCCCCGACCCGCTCAGCTGGGGCTGATTGTAATGGAAACGAAAGACAAAGACCTCAGTAGACCTCTGTGTTGCTCTCCAAGAGCCCATCCTCCGCTCCCTACCCACCATCATCTGCTCGGCATCCCATCCTCCGCCATTAGCTACACACACCTGCCCGGACACATGGCGACTCGCCTATCGAACATAATTTGTGTATTTATGGTGTATTTACCAAAGTGTTGAGATATTCTTGTTAAGAGTTGATGAAAGTAATCATTTGGAATAGTAATGTATTTGGGTTGTAATGTACTCTATTAGATCATCTTCATTGTAAGAAGCTGAATAAGCGAGCGCTTTGTGTGATGTTTGACATTTGTTACTGCGCTTCAACTGTGCTTTCAGTTTAAATGGTCATAAAAAGCTAAGTATGGGGTTTTGGCGCCCGAGATGGAAACTTTTGGTCGGCATGTTATCAGTGGCTTTACTGTTTAAAACCTCAGTCTCTGCATTTTCTGCCTGTGGTAAAGTCTGGAATGAAAGCAGGCCTGACCTCAGGGTAACAATGCAGGTTTTAATAGGTCCAGTGGGGGGTCTCAGCACTGTGTGTGGAAGGCGGGGGAATCTTGCCCCGAGACTCGAATCGAGGCTAGAACTTGAGTTTTTTTTCAGGACCCAAGATGACTTTTTAGGTTTATACAGTAAAAGATAATGTACTGTACTATTAAGAATAATACAAAATGTAACAACTCTCCGGCCACATTGCATTTATGAGAATTTGGAGGGATGAATGTGCTTAGTGTCATAAAATGATGTTCTTATTCAGAAATCAGCCCTCATTATAAACTGTGAGAAAAACTACAATTAATAATTAAAACCTTTCGACCCCAAATGTGAGTCGCTTTTGTAAGATCAACGATCGGCAGCAAATAAAAACAAGTAAAGACACATAAGTGACCGTTCCACAAGCATGGGGGCAGATGGTCCCGGTAATTTTTCGGGAATGCTCACGTGAGCGACGGGGCGGAGGGGTGTGAAGTGACGCTGCGGGATCAAGTGTGTGAAGGTGTGAGAGAACTCAAGGTTTATAGGGTGGCCATGCACTTGAAAGAGAGGGCGACAAATTTAACTAATCAAGAAGGCCGGGGTGTGAATAAAGGAAGCAAACTTTCCAAGCGCTGTTTTCTCATTTAAGGAAGTCAGTCATTTCACATACACTGGTCAATAATTTATGGTTTCGGGTGCGCTCTGCATAACACAACATCTGCCAGGAATTCAAAGCAAATGGTTTGTAGAAACAAGGAGGGCGTTACAGTACTGTATGTGTTGGGCTCCTCTCCGCTTTAGTTCTGCACACAATGTGAGAATATGTCACTTCAGTCTTAGCTGCTTTATTCCGAAGTGAATTTATTCAAGAGATATTTATTGCATTAATCTGTGTATTAAAGGACAGTGTTTGGGATGATGCTACGTTTTTATATTACACATGAGCGGTTTGTGGTTTGGTGATGCTTCTGTTGTCATTATAGTAAATGGTAATAAATGCCAATGTCATTCATATGGTAATACAGCAAAGCTTTTAGAAGTCGTCCGTTCTCATTTAAAGGATCAGTGAGAGCCCGGCCGCATATTCCCTCCCAGCGTTTCTGACAAATGAAGAAATCAAGAGACCTGCTGAGAAGATTTGAAACACTGTAATATTTCATAATTAGGTCACTTTAAATATATTTCAAGATATCGGTTTTGACCAAAGACAGTGTAACCAATTACGTGAACGTGTTTAACATGAGACCTTCAGAACTGTACTGTACTGAACTACATGGTCAAATAAAAGTAAATTGAAATGATTGCAATATTTATAATATTAAAGGAATAGATCAGCATTAAAATTACATTTCTGTCATCATTTACACGCCCTCTTGTTATTTTAAGCCTGTATGACTTAATTTCTTCTGCAGAACACAAAAGAAGATATTTTGAAGAATGTTGGTAACAGAAAACCATTGACAAGTCTATTGGGACCAACGGTTTTCGGCTATCGACATTTTTCGAAATATCTTCTTTGTGTTTTGCAAATGAAAGAAAAATCACACAGGTCTGAAATGACAACGGGGTGAGTAAATGATGGGGGGAAAAAATCATTTGGAATGTGAACTAGTCCTTTAAGAATCAATATTACTGCAAACAGTAAAGTGATTGTGACTTCTTGACATGCCGCCCAGCCCTACCACAAAATGAGAGTTTGTAATTTTTAATGTAGTTCTTTTACAGATATTTTAAACTCATAGCATGGGAAATAAATTCATTGTAAAGGAAAATGTGAATGAAAGCCCTACACTTAACTCTCCTCTGACTGTATCTGTGCACTGTTGACCCCTTCTCAGTTGGAAAGCCCCGTCTGCTCGGCAGAAAAACATTGAAGCATCGGCGCTTTAAAAGCTCCAGAGGCGAAAGAAAAGCCAGCATTTGCACTGTAATCATACTGTCCTATAGAGAAGTAAAAGGCATGTCAGATGGTATGAATGGCCTGTTCTTGACTCCGCTTCAATGACGGGCCCGTGGAACTCCCTCTCATATTGAGAAAGAAAAGGCGCTGGGCCATGACCCACTTTTTATGACTTGAACTCTGCGTTAATGGTCCACAGCTCCAGTTGACCTCACCACATTCTCTGTCGGCAGCAGTTTTCTTTTCCTTTTTTCTCATTCCCTCGCAATACAGAAATGATATAGTTTGTGTTTATACATTTTTGATCAATTTGTTTTTTATTTACATCTCCATTAACACCATCCCTTTTGGACGTCATAAAAGATCTGAGATTTCGGTTAGATTGAAAGTGGTTCAAGCAAACATTTTAATGAATCCATTGATGAAAGAATTCATATTTTGTTACGTACAGCTATTCTTTTACAACATCTATTAAACTGCATAGGTTCTACGGATGCCAGATATACCGAAATGATCGTAAAGTTTTAGGTCGTTGCAGATCATTGAAATATTTTTTTATGTAAATGTTTTATACATATAATCTGAAATATGTGAAACATGTATTTTTCTCCAAATGTTATTTATTATAATAAAATACATTCATTATGAATTAAAATAAAAATGTCATACTGTATACAGCATTTTGCGTTATTTTATGAAGAGAACTAATATCACATTTTTATTTAATACTGTTCAACTCTTACGATAAATGTTGAAATTTTGCTGTTTCATGCTCAGATTTAATGTGTCTCGAAATACTTTATAAAGCAATTGCAATTAGATTCATAAAAAAGTGCTTCTGATCCCGATTCCTCTCCTTGACTGTTTGGGCTCGTTCACTGGTCTCTATGGGGTTTGTTTAGCCTTCTTAAGCAACAGTATGTTGGCTTTATTGGTTCATTAAGCAGCCGATGGGGGGGAGGCTGACCTCAGTGTTAGGTGATATCATAATTCTGACAGCGGGCGAGCGAGACAGAGGGAAGGTAGGAGTGGAGGAAGGGAGAGAGGGTTTGTGTTTCGGTTGCTCTTGGTTTGAACCCTTTCTTGGTTAAGTCAGCCGTGACGCCACAGCAGCGGTGAGCAAGCACATTCCTCTCACGGACATACCATTCACCGTTACCATGGTACCCACCCATCTGGTCTAGGCTTGTTTTCGGGCTGGGGGAGGAGGTGTGTTTGTTATAGTGTTTGTTTGTCTTAGTCGTGGCAATTTGGTCGAGCTCCGTATATAAACTACATTCACATATATGTGATATTAAGGCATTTTGTAATGCATTAAACGTCCATAATGTATTTACATACATACATTGAAACATAATGGACCTGATTATAAACATAAGATATAAAAGTGGAATATTATTGCTTGTTTTTCCAAACCACATGGAAGATTTGGTAACATTTGGGTAACATCAGCACAATAAAAGAAGCAAAGTTCTTAAATTGTGATTGAAGATTACGATAACAAGACTTTCTTTTTTAAATTGTGCAAAATCCGTACAAGAAAAAACAACCTATTTTGATTTTATTGGTTTGGTTTCTGTAATGTACAGTGCTTACCAATTTTATTTGACCACATGTCATAATAAAGTGAAAACACCTTTATTCCATTTTATTGCATTTATTAGGCAAATAACAACTCAACCGTCTTTCTTTACACATAATAACCAATATTTTGTATATTTATTTATGTCTTCTATGGCCTCCTTTGGCCTTGCATTCTTGCTGGCTTTGTGCCGGTTTTACGAAACTATTTCTAAGACAAAATCTAAGATTGTTCTGAGTATAAATTGTAGAAAGCTCATTAGAATGGCAAGAGACATCTTATAAAATAAAAGAATAAAATGAATAAAAAAATGATAAAAGGACATATGATTTGTAAATTAATCTTGGGGGAAAATATACAAGAACTGTCTTAAGATTTTTTTGGGGGAGAAAACAAAACATTCCTCACTTTATTCTTAAATTACAATGTGGCAGTTAAGAAGAATTTTCTTCATAAGAATGTTTTGTGAATCCACCCTGTTGATTTTAAGGACTTGTCCACAATCTGTGTTGTTGTTGACTGTATTTAGGCATCTGAGGTAAAAAAAAACAATTAACATTGAAGAAAAGAGGCAGCTGGATGTTCACAACAAAACATGCACATAGTCTCATACATATACACACATTACTACACTAATTCCTTTGTGTGTTTTTTGTTTGTGGCAGATGACCAGGCTGAGCAGCGCTCCTGTCTCATTTGTGGAGACCGCGCCACAGGACTGCACTATGGCATTATTTCCTGCGAGGGCTGCAAGGGCTTCTTCAAGCGCAGCATCTGCAACAAGCGCGTCTACCGCTGCAGTCGTGACAAGAACTGCGAGATGTCGCGCAAACAACGCAACCGCTGCCAGTACTGCAGGCTTCTCAAGTGCCTGCAGATGGGAATGAACCGCAAAGGTGAGATACTTAAGACCGGCATTTTAATTCTAGCATCTGGATGGACTCCTCGAACTCGCTTATCCGTGGACAAGTGGTCAACTCAAGACGATTTCATCTAAATGGCTTAGCCAGCAAAACTGCCCTGGGTACATTTTGCTTGTGAATAGAATGACTTGACACTCACCAAACCAGCCCTGACCAGCGTAAACCAGTTTGGGGGTGGATCATGATAGAAGAGATGATGTTATGTTAATACTCCAGTTTTGTGATGTACTTTAATATTGGTGGTTTTGCAGCTATAATTCACGAAGCACAGCCACACTAAAGCATCACAACCTGTATAGTTAGTATAATAGCATTATAATAGTGCCTTTATTTATTTCACGAATATCTTAAATATGTAGTAAGCAGGAGCTTTTCAGAACTTTAAGGAATGGTTGCTTTTGGTTAAGATGCCTTTTTACAACAATACATCACCATACTCATTCATTGCATTGTAATGGGTTAAAAAGCACTTAAGAGCAATACAGTATTAATGACAATGGGCTTTGAGCACAACTGATGGAAAATACTTGAGAAGAGTCACTTCTGCCCTCTAGTGGCTTTTCAAGTCATGCACAAGTGTAAGTGTGTGAAGCAGAGCTTTGGATTGAGTTTGGGAATATGGCTTTAACAAAAGACTACATTAAATACTACAAGTATTATGTATGGTGTCATCTTGCAATATTATTAGTTTATTATATTTACTAAGATTCTCATCAGATTGGATGTCAGTGGTTATGTTGAGCTGTAATGCATTGGTTTCTCTGTTAGATACCACCTTCAAACCACAGTTTTTAGAATACTATTCACCCAAAAATGCTAAATATGTCATCATCTATTTGCCCGCTTGTCATTTCAAACCTGTATGACTTGCTTTCTTAGGCAGAACACAAAAGGAAATATCTGGAAGAATGTTTTTAACCAAACAACGTTGGCCGTGGCACCCATTGATTGGTTTTGTGTCCATACAATAGAAGTCAACGGGTACCGCCATTGTCCAGTTACCAACATTCTTCAAAATATCTGCTTTTGTTATATGTGTAGGAAAGAAAGAATGTCATTCTGGTTGAGAAAATGATGACAGAATTTTCTTTCTGGGTGAACTATCCCTTTAAGTTTAAATTTGAGCTATACCATGTAGGGTTGATTTTGCAATACAAAAATTATAAAGTAAGTAGCACCATAGATAACTTTATATTTTGATTAGATAAATCTGGTTTGACCCAATAAGAATGGACAGCCATGTTGTTAGACTAATGAATTCCATAATGGAATTACTAATGAATTACAATTACATCTTCATTTTAAATGGACTGGGTTATTGAACCTTGGGGAAGTAGCTATTATGGGTTGTGTCATGTTATGCTGCTTATGTAAAAATATCATGTAAAGTAAAAAAGTATTTTCTTATGAACTACTAAAACTTTTTGTAGTTACCTTCCAAATCTCCTTTGTGTCGTGTCTACAAACCTGTGTTTTGATATATATTCCAATGTCAAAAAGGGATTTCTTCAAGGTCAAATTATTTTGAAATTGACTTACATTTCACCATTTGATTTTGTCTTTCAGCAATCAGAGAGGATGGCATGCCCGGAGGAAGAAATAAAAGCATCGGTCCCGTACAGGTACCCATAATTCCTCTCTCATTCACTTTACAAACGACCGCTCCTGTGTCAATAACTCCGTCCCTGCCTTGCATTTCAATGAGAGTTTGTTTCTTGAGATTTTTCTTGTTTCCGTTTTGTATTCAAGCCGAAGTAACGTGAGCGTCCGTGTCCTCTCCAGGCGTGAATGAAGCGAAATATAGCTGATTAGTTTAGGTGCCAATGAAGACGAGTTGAATTGAGTTCCTGGATGAATGGCCTTACGTGTTGATAGAGCGACCTGTGACCTCAGCATCATTTAAAGATGTTAATTTTATTAGCAGAGTTTCTATTTTCAAGGCCAACAGTCATTCTTTTTTTGTGACCTTATCAAATCATTGTGCTTTTCTACCTTTCTGATCATGGCAGTATTAGAAGAATGTACTGTATTTCATTCTCATATCAGAGAATATTTCGCCTCGCGTTCCATGAAATCCCCCAATGTTTAAACATGGCCTTTGATAAGGTTTGCATGTAGCACGTACTTTGCGATATTTTTTTTTGCTATGCGATTATTCGCTTCAAAGCTTCATTTACCTCGCAGATACACAATAATAGTAAGGTGAAGCATCTAGTCTCCATATTTATTTATTATTCACTGTGTTTTTATTCAAAAGGACAAAGGAGGCAGCTTTCTAACTCAATATTGGGCTCTCGTGTGCACCTGATCCCGGAGGCCGCGGTCGTATTGATTCGCACTAATTGCCTTTGGAAAACACAAAAGCCGGTCGCATCACACAATAAAACACTTTATGGCCTGTTAAACATGGCTTGAACTCATCAATTGCATTAAAAGGGGAATTGAAGTGCGTGGCCTTGACTCAAATGCTGGTTCGTCTCGTTTGGGCGGTCACTAGTCTTCGACTGCCTTTAAAGTTTAGATATTGCAAAAACATCATCTCCACCTTTCATTCTCTCTATAGATTTCCGATGAAGAGATTGAAAGGATTATGTCGGGACAGGAGTTTAAGGATGAAGCCAACATGCCAGAACACACTTGGGGGAACAACGGCGACAGTGACCACAGTTCCCCTGGCAACGGCGTCTCCGATGGCAACCAGCCTTCTCCTGTATCCACACTTTCATCCAAGTGAGTCCTTGCTCATAGCAATGTAGCCGGGAATAGTCATCTGGAATAACCTTAACAAATTTTTTTCCCCCTAATATATCTGTAATATATATCTGTTTTGACATCATGTTGAATTGCTCTCTCTCTCTCTCTCTCTCTCTCTCACTCAACAGCCGTTCTGTGGAGCTAAACGGCTACACCGCTGCTCTGAGAGAGCAGTACATTGGTAACGCTATGGCCCAGCACTATCAGTTCTTGCCTCATCTGTTTGGATACCCTGCACAGCCGCGGAGTCTGTACCCGCAGAGCCATACCCTCATCAGCCAGCTGGTGGCAGCAGAGGAACTGGCCCCGCTTGTCACACCCATGCTCATCGAGGACGGGTAAAGAACACTTCATTAGTTCGACCAGACCCTCAGTCATTCAGAATCAATGATGGCCATGAGACGTTTGTTTTTAATCAATGGAAAGTCATCTTTCATGGTCTTGTTAAGGATTTTTCCTGCCTCAAAATGAAGCCGAGGTGGTGCCATCCTGATCTCGTACACACACGTAGGCCTTCCATACCTTTAAGTGGCTCAACTAAAGTGACTTTTAAAAGATTAAAAGATCTAATAAAATTTGAAGAAAATGACAATTACTAAGTGTTATAACCAAATACACATCAATCAAATCAAATAAAGATTTTTTTATCACTTTCAAAAAATGTACTCTTCAGCCCACAACAGCCAACTGAATTAACCAGTCTTACTAAATGAGCAAAGCTCATACACATATTGCATTCTCTGTGGTTCACTTTGAATGATTCAATGATCTCTTATATTCGCTAGTGACTGAAAAGTTCAACAGTTTAAATGAATCTGTTCAAATGAGTCATTGGAGTCGAGTCTGTCTGAACACAATGTGCGTTCATACTGGCGAACTCCCTGTGTAAAGTATACGCCGATTCAACGATTCAACTGCACAGCTAAAGACATTACAATAATGTACGTCATGTTCATTTAAGAGATTTCAAGAAATTAAACGAATTTGGATGTAAAACGCAGTTAGCTCTTCTTCTGCAACTATTTTTATGCCGATTACGAAACAGCGCCTCCACTGTGGCGTAATGCCGCGACTGCAAGTGTAAAAACACCCAACATAATTTTGGCGACAGTCTGCACGACATTTGACGGAGACCTTAAATTTCTCTATGAAGGAAAAAACCCTGTTGTTGTGTTCTGCTTGTGAGCTTTTCATGTTTGTGTGTCTTAAGTTGTTCCAAATCTGTATAAATTGCTTCGTTCCGATGAACACAGAGAAAGATATTTGGAAAATTCTTGTAACCAAACAGTTCTTGGCCGCCATTGACTACCATAATAACAATGGAAGAGTAAAGTGGCCCAGAACTGTTTGCTTTCCTACATTCTTCAAAATATATTTTTTTGTGTGTGTTTAACAGAACAATTTTTATATAAAGAAATGTTTCCTACTATGGTAGTCAGTGGTGGCCAAGAACAAACCGTTTTATTCAATTCTATTTCTGTGCCTCTTTTCACCACATTGTTGCAAAGCTGTGCAGAAACATTTAAAGCAATAGTTTACCCCAAAATAAAAATTCTGTCATCATTTATTCATCCTTTTGTCATTTTGAACCTATATGGCTTTCTGTCTTTTGCAGAACACAAAAGAAGATATTGTTTTAAAATGGGCCCCATTTACATGCATTGGTTTTGTGTTAATGCAATAGAAGTGAACGGGAGCAAGTGCTGTACGGCTATCAACATTTTTAAATATAACTTTTTTGTGTTCTGCGTAAGTAAGTAAGTCATACAGGTTTGAAATGACAAGAGGGCGAGTCATTGATTTTCGGGGGAACTTTCACTTTAAGGGCAAAAACAGGATGTAGGAACAAATGGGAAATGAATGTGTTTATGTAGATATTTCATAACATCTATAAGAAGTATGGTTTTATTGTATTCAAAAGATCTCACTTAACGCTGTCTTTCACGTAGATATCGGGTCACTCAGGTGGAGCTCTTCGCCCTGTTGTGCCGACTGGCGGATGAACTTCTGTTCAGACAGATCTCTTGGATAAAAAAGCTTCCGTTCTTCTGCGAGCTGTCCATCGAGGACTACACGCGGCTCCTGAGCGCCACCTGGCAGGAGCTCATCCTGCTGGCCTGCCTGACCGTCTACAGCGCACAGGTTCTGGGAGACCTCACCAACGTGACCGACAAATACACACCATCAGACGACGAGCTGCAGAGGTGAGTTACAACTGTGTGCTTTGTGGGTTGTGTTTTATTCGGTTGTTAATTGTGATTCAAAAGTGGTTGGGACTAAGCCAGTCCTTTAGCTTGTCCTGCATTTTTATAGTGACACTACCATTCTGCAAGATACTGAGGTCACTGGAACTAGCTTTGGGAAACCCTGTTCATTATAGCGTTTGAATGGATGCTTCAGGGATTTGGTTAAAAAACGTTGACCAATATGTTTATGTCATCAACGGCGGTCCTATAAGCCTCTATGAGGTGGTTTATGCATCATTTCATGACATTAAAATATTATTTTTGTGTGAATATAAAATATGTAATGGAAGAGCGTTTGGGCGATCTATTGAAAAACAGATAATTTTTATTAAGGTTGAAGTTCAGCAATGTGAACGCTGTTTTTCCCTGTACTTTCTATTAGGTTATAAAGGATACATGTTAACATTACCCACCTGTTTTATTTTTAAGTTCTCCTTATCAGTTTGACTAAATCACATCATGTTCAATAATAATCTCTGATTCAGTCACAAATTAAGTGTCACTAATAATAATCCACATAATGTGTTGGTTCTGGAATCAAGAGTGCTTTGTAGTTCTCCAAATGTCCAAAGATGCATGGGATGCCAGGACCCAAAAACATGTTTTTTTCGGCTTTATCATTATAAATACTGCGTGCTTTCAGTCTTTCTAAATTTACTATTCATCGTTATGTCCAAAGTGAAGATTGTTGTTTCTATATGCATTTATTTGCAGAAAATGAAAACTGGAGAAACAGGTGAAAATATCAGAAAAGATGTTCTGCATTTTTTTAGACAAGTTCATATTCACTTTCAAGCAATAAAACAGTAATATTTGTACATGTTTTTAGGAAAAGTTCAAACATTTATTTTTGATGTGATAACCTCGATTTCTATCTATCTATCTATTATAATGTGTTTTGTCATGCTGTCAGTCTTTCACATTACTGTTGGATGACTTATTGTCACTCATGAGGTTAACACAATGAAATGGTCTCTTTTTTTACCCGCGGCTGTATATTCGTGAGTGCCGGAGCAGTAGAAGTGTGTGTGGTGTGTGTAAATGACCTCTTAACCCGTCTCCTCTTGATCCCCTGGATAAATTTACTGCTACATGCTTGGTACAATCGCAGGGCATCTGGTCTTAAGTAGTGAAACATTCCCGTTTAGCGGACATGAACACACAAAAGGTCACTCTTCCTTTAGGGAGGGAGATCAAAAAGACTGGTGTAATTAAAAGAGAGAGGCAGATATATTAGAGAGACCGTGTTTTATATGTACTCGCATTGAGTATGTGATTGTGCTCGGGTGACTTTTTGAGATAATTTAACACCAGGATACTTCTCATATTCTTTACCTTATCTATACATTATCCCGATTCATTTGATCTCCCGCCGACCCATTTTCTTGTCATCTTTTTTACTACGGCACATAAATTAGAAAGATGCTGTAAAGAATTTTTCAGGACCCCGGGAATAAAATGTTCCCTTCAGTGTGTATTGTGTTGTTGAGCTGTGGTGTTTAAATGGGAAATATGGGATCGATCCAGTCCAACACAACGTCTCCTTTTCCGGTCCTTATTGACCAAACTGTGAGGTCGTTCGTTTCTTTGTGAAATCTATAGTTGATGGATGAATCGTGTGTTTGTGTAGTTTCAGTGAGGATGGGATGGAGGTGATGGAGAAGCTGATCTATCTGTTTCGTAAGTTCCATCAGCTGAAGGTCAGCAATGAGGAGTACGCCTGCATGAAGGCCATCAACTTCCTCAACCAAGGTATAACAGCATTCAACCACTTCAGTCATTGTATCATAAACTTAACAACACACTTCTCAGCTCTGCTGGTTATTGATTTAGCCTTAATGTCCTCATGATCTTTAGATCTTGAGGCTTTTCTTCGTTGATAAACTATAATATAAAAGTGCCATAATTGACCTATAATAGAATATATACAATTTTTTTAGAAAAGTATTTCACTTTTTTTCATACATTACTGTAAGGCATTTCACAGTATATCAACTTCTGTAATAGCCGCAGCATAGAATATATCAGGGGGTTTTCAAACTGAGGTCCAGGGACCACCATGGGGCCTCCAGAATGTTCCAAGGGGTTACGAAAGTTTTAAGAGACGAGCGTTGTACATTTTCCTTTAAGATGATTACAGTTTAATTTATAATATGTTGTCTTTATAATATCACACTTACTATTTGTCTAACAGTTTAAATGCTTCTTTATACAAAAAATGTGGATATGTATTTTAGAAAGAGGGTCCTTTGCAAAAGATTCATTATGTGTAAAATATATATATACATACAGTATGTGTCGCGAAAAAGTTTGAAATCCCCCAAACTATAGAGAATGTGATGCTGACGTCACGCCCTATGTTGCATGTTGCTGTGACGCCGCCATCTTGGGAGGATTATACTCCACTGCTATTAGTGTTTTGTTTTTACCGTTACTTGTTTTGTTTGATATATGGTGAAATCGAAAGAGAAAGAACCATGGGCTTTTCCTGACTCTACAAGACTACATGAACGCTATATTGAACGCACCAGCAGCCTTCCTCCCAAGATGTCCCAACATTCAATGCAGCGTGACGTCGATTAACACTCTCTATATAACCACCCTTTACAGAATACAGAAAATACAAACAATACAAACTAATAAGAATATACATTTCAACAAATTTGCAATGATGCAGTATGATGAAAAATATATAGCTCGGCAGACAATATACTTAAAACACTGAAAGCAAAAATACTTTATTTTGTGAGGGGAATGCATATTGAATGAGACCGGCTATGGATGAATGATACCAGATATGGATGTGGGTCTACGCTACGACTGTTATTTTCTTTTTTTGTAACATATTTCTTTCTTCATTTCTAGATATCCGCGGCCTGACAAACGTGAGTCAATTGGAGCAACTGAACAAGCGTTACTGGTACGTTTGTCAGGACTACACCGAGTACAAATACCCACACCAGCCCAAACGCTTTCCTGAGATCATGATGTGCCTGCCGGAAATCCGCTGTATCGCAGGTTAGTGTTATTACTGTTGATTATTACACGGCTCGTTGCGACATTTGCAGGTTTGTTATTCCCAGATAACAACCGCTCAAAACGAATTAGCTAAAAAACTCAAAACTCTTGGCTTAAAACTGAAAGTAAACGGCTTTTCCTTGCGGAAGGTCTGCATTCGGTAAAAAAAAATGAGTTAATCAAATATATCAAATTCACATTTCACGTCCTGTAAATAGCTGTGTAATAAGCGGGATAATGTACAAGTTGCCGGCTGTTTTCGCGATATAAGCCTCTTCCGTGTGATTTCCCACCCTCCTATTTCTGCGATAACAACCGGCTCCCTGTACATTATCCCTTACTTCTTTACTTTGTCCTGATTTTATTAGCCATAATTTAACGGCCAATGTCTCACCCCCTCTCCCCTCATATTTCAGGAAAGTTGGTCAATATTCCTCTGGAGCAGCTCCCTCTGTTGTTCAAGGCGGTATTGCACTCCTTTAAGTCAAGTTTGAACAACTACAGGACAGGCTCCTCCCCCTGCGTGACAAAGGGTACCGCCCCTGCCAATTAACCTCCCTCAACACGCCCTCCCCATCTATTGCACGGGGGCGGGGTGTTATACGGGGTGGGACTCCGGGTACCCCACTCCTCTCATGAATGTGACAAGATACTATTTTATGCATTTGGTTTAGTGTAGTTTTGTTTTTATTCCTCTCTATTTATTACCAGACAGAGCTGAATGTATGTCGATCCACACTGTGCACATGCTTGATTTTCAAATGAAAATGCACAAAAAGCGCATTGGATTTCACACGCTTCAGTCCAACTGCGATATGTGACGGTGTCACCACTGATCAGATTAGATCTACTGCTAGGTTTTATGTTGGACCTTTGTTCACTTTTTCGGGGTGCTGATAGGGACAGAACTTGTTTTATTGAAAAACTACCTCAGGAAGAAAGTGTTTCACGTACTGTTCTTTAGTGTGCGATGCTCCGTGCGGATCAGTTGTGTGTTTACATTGCACAGCAGTCGTGAAACATGTGGCCCTGTGGTTTTATCTTCCTTTATAATGCTGTGATAGAGAGCGTGATTGTTTACACAGAAGAGAGATGTACGGTTTCACAATCATAGGCTGGGGATGAAATGAGGATTTTACTTGACTACAGAATATGTCTGTTAATGTTTTATTGATTTTTTTTGACCAAAGTGTTATGCAAGTTTGGGTGGAAGTGAGCGCTCTGCTTAGTTCAGCCATGGTTATATACAGTCTCAATTTCATTTAGGTTATTTGAGCGCTAAAATGACTTTCAGCCGCACGCTCCAGACGGTTTGCACTCAGTCTGACAATGAAGTGTGGTTTGTTTTATTAGAATTGACTAGAATTGACCATTTCACGGATATTCGCCTTCATTATTATCATAGTAATATGGAAGCTATACCGATATTTATCTGCTGAAAGAGCAGTCATGTCCTTCAAAACATGCATGCTGGGTACGTTTTCCAAAGCGAATCCTCACCCGCCCTTTCACGTGAAATCAAGATCGTAATTTATTCGTTAAAATTCGGTGCGTTGAATTTTGAGCAAGCAGTATAGTCCGGGTTTGCTGCTGGTTCCTTCCCTCACGTTCTAAACAGGGTAAAGTTACCGTTTTTATCCTTCGCTCACAGAAGACAAAGTGCTGACGTACTTGTAGCTTTAGTAGTTTGTAGTTTTCTGGACATCGTAGGTCCTTTTAGAAGTTTTTTGTTTGTTTTGATTTTTAATCCAAACGGGGAGGGGGGAAGTGTTGTTTGTTTCAAATGGTATTTCGTTTGGTTTGAGGTTTACCGTAAATGCGCGAAAAGTAAGAGGTGTGACTGAGATGCTAGCTAGTCCAGCTACGACAAGCTATCCGACGCCTTGGAGATTTGGATACGTTTCGATTCTTTTTCTTTCGTTTTTTCCAAGGCATCACTGGATGTGCTCATTGTAACTCTCATCATTTCAGACATTCCAAACATGTTAGATATGCGTCGAGTATTGTTTACATATTTGCACCTGACAATGACACAAGGGGTCCATACCAAAGATGTGTGTTCAGCCCTGTCTCAGGCCCGACAAGTGCAGCTAAAGCCGGGTGGCAACACTCGGCTCTGTCTCTGTCAAAGCCTTTTTCATTTCGATTTTCTTGTCGAGTTTGCATTTTTAAATCAAAATGTACCGCTCTGGCCGTGCGCTGCTTTGCGTGTCTTTAATCCTAAATGCTGCTTGACACGCAATTCATCGTTTCATCCAGCCCGCAATGCGTTTGTTTCTATACCGTTGTTGTTTCGCTTTACGTGTGGTTTACTCATAGATATCGTGAATGTTTTCTTTTCTTGTGGGGGTTTGTTTTGGAGGGCGAGCAAGCTAAATGTTGACTGTTCTAATAGACTAAACTCCCGATACGGCAGGTAAAACACGAAAACAAGCCGAACTGAAGCGCGATAGTAAGTGTTTTACACAACATTGCCTACGTAAGAACAGAGTTGTAGGTGTCTGGAACAACCTCAGATTTTCGCAAATGAAGCTGCTGAAACACAGTTTTATTCTTTTATCATATTAAACGTTATATAATAAAAAAATACACTCCTGGAATCTCAGCTAACAGGCGTAATGGTTGTAAAGGATGCCGGCTAAAGAATCAGATTTGCAGGAATATCGGCCTGGTTCTCTGTAAGGAATTCAGGGATTTTTGGGGGGCCCCATAACTTCTTTTAGAAAAATAGGTCCATATCCATTTATTCCTAAAGACCTTATATCCGACCCTGTTTTGTGTTTTTCCACCATCTTTTGACTGTACATCCTCATTTGCTCCTTTTTATACATTTACATTGAAACTACCTCTTGTGTGTGTCATCATGTTGCGTGCTTTCATCAGGCTAAAGTATTAATCGTTATTTATTGGTTTCATAGCACCAGTGACCCTGTTTCTTTGTGTGTCTCATATTCCATTTTATAACCTTCACAGATTTAGCTAAGAACATAGTTTCCACCTTTTCTTAACCGGTCGTTGGCTCGCAAAACAAAGATGCCTTTATCAATCATTTATGCGGTAAACCGGGTGCGTGCGATCGGTGACATCAAACACACATCAAATGCGTGCGTTTCCTTCATTCTTCAATGAAGACCGTTTCTCAGTGCAATTATGACAGTGTGACATGAACAGTATTATATTCCTAGTTGTAAACACTGTATGTAAATTGTTTTCATATGAAGAATGTATTTTATTGTGTTTTCTCAACTGTTTACGTTTCTTTGTCAATTCATCGTAATTGTTTTAATGCTTTGACACTTTTTAGCCAATCAGATTTCTTTCACTTGATTGTTACGGGTATACTGATTGGTTATTGAAAGACTATCAAAGTGCTGTCTGTTTAACCTTTAGACTCCATAGACAGGGGAACTTCTTACAATCTTTTTATGGTTCTCTGTTATGAATTATTCTTAATCAAATGGGTGTTTTGTAAGAAGATACAATGGTGAATGTTGGGGCTTGAGCAAACCATAAGAAGCCAGATGAGAGGTTTTGAAGCATGGGTGGTATCTCAGGGAATAGACACGCTCGTGGAAACCCATCAGCATGTATCGTGCTTAACATGCTAAGCGGTCTGTAGGCCTTTAATTGACGTCGGAGTGAAAGTTAATGTTAGATGATGTTTTGCCTCGGGGTGTTTTCAGGAGCGTTGTTTGAGGTGTTTTTCCTAACCCTTGTCAAAAACCTCTTGCTCTGCTTCACTTTGACTACCTGTGAAGAATGTGACCCATATGTGTTATAAAAAGCATGTTTAGAATGTTTTAGGACTTGAAACCAAATAAATGTGAATCTTATGCAACTGTGAAACTGGGTCTTGTCGTTTCTAAGCATTCTGTTGTTTATCATCACGAAAGACAGAAAATACAGAAATCCAGAGAAGTAGAACCAGAAATGTCTTCCATTAGAAGATCGAGCTTTGATATGACGAGTCTACAATCAAAAGTCAATATTATTTAGGATTTCAATATGAATATATACTGTATTATTACATTTCATTTACATTTACAGCATCATTCTTTTGATGTATTTTAATAATTGTCTCATTTTTTTCAATTTCAGTTTTTTTAGCAAATTTTGCTAAAATATCTGCTAAGGTGACACATGACAACTGAGAAGCACCATATCAACTAAAAGAAATAGTTGAATACATTAATTATAGTATAATACAATGGAAACGTATTACACTTAATATTGCACATTTTTGTTCAGGTTTGTTATTATAAATATTATTGAATTTTATAGCTTTATGTTTAAAATGTAAATGGTTCTAAATGGATCAGTTATACATTTGCAATTTGACATTTTCAGTTTTTGCTGCGGCTTTTCTTATGTAAAAAGTGTTTTTTATTTTTATTTAATGTTTCCTGCCAAAAGAAATGCAAAATCCCACAAATGAGGGGTTTAAATTATATAAAGACTTACATCACACATAAATTAGTCCCAAAAAAACGTGTATATATTTATATAAAAACATATTTTGACTGCTTGAGGTTAATAGTCTCAGTTTTAAAGTTTATTTAACACTTTCTTTGTGAAAAGCGCTACTTACCAAACGGTCAGTTGTTTATCATAAAAGATGTAAATGACTTGTACTCCTCCCATTAAGATTGAACTGATATCATTTTGACCTCCACTTACAAGTCAGCAAATTCTGTTCGTCAATAACAGAGGTGAGCTTGACCTCAAGTCATCAGTCGCTCAGTTTGATGGTGGCAAACACGCTTTGCCATGTTTTGTCTTGTAAACACAAACAGACACCCAATGGCACAGGTTCTCATCAATCAAGTCCTAAACACTAAATGTGTTGCTCAGAGAGTCCATCATTGCGGGATGAATAATATTTATGCACTGATAGTACTGCCTCACTGAACTCCGTCCTCTGTAGGTTGTGTAAATACACATGTGACAGAAAGAATGAATGTATGGAAGTCTCACTGCCTGACTCGGCTGATTTTTATGGTTGCATGCGTATCTTTTAAAAGAATTGTGGTAAAGATAATATTAAGAATTGATTGCTTTAACAGAAAGACATTTTGTGGGCAAGTTGGCAAATATAGTTTGTAATGTTATTCATTATTATTCATCTAAATTGTTCTGTTATTCTTCTATTTTGTGAGATTTCTAAAGGTCTCCACTTTTAGGTGAGCACTTGGTGGTTCAGGTCACAGGTTCCCAACTGTTGTCAATAGCGAACACTCTGAGGGATGGCACTGGATGGTTCACATGAAGGCAGCATTACTGCTCATACTTTGAAAAATATTATTTTCAAAATATTTTTATTCATTAGCATTCTGTACAAAATGTTACATGTTGCTGCTTTTATCCGGACACAACACACTCTGTACAACGTGAGTTTGTTTAGAAGTCATGCAAAGCACTGGGCATTGATATGAGTGTTTTCTAAATACATTATTTTCTTATCATTTGAGTGGAGACATGACATGACAGTCATCCTGCCATAAAGACAAAACAATCATACTGTCCCAACACATCTTCATTTATGCTGAGTCTGAGTATGAAAACCAGGTTCATTTTCACAGTAACTCTGACTCTGAATTCATGTTTTAAAGAATAAAAAAACTCCAAATGAAATATCTTTCAGCATTTACTCAAACTGATACAAGTTAAAAGATTTGTGTAAGGTAGATCATTTAAATTCAGTTCAATATGATGCATCAATGTCAGGTTAAGGTGACAAGACAGCCAAGAATCAATGATGTTGACATAAAGATTATGAAAGCAAATAAAGATTCTTTCATCATTTATTTACCATCATGTTTAGTGTAAGAAAACAGAATCAGTTTTACAGAATTTGATTGTTTAAACAGCTTTTTCACATATCTTTGAAATGTGGTAAAAACGTCAAATTACAGAAAAAAATTAAAGAAAAACTAAATTTTGGGTGATACTGTTCTTCTACCGTATTTTAAAGGTGCCTCAGCCGGCCCAAAATTAGATTTTTTGCAGTTTATTTTTGAAATACGGTTAAAAAACGTGATATTACAGAACAAAAAAGGTTTGGTTCTTTGTTATTTAGAAGACAGAAGTCATACAGGTTTGCAATGACATGAGGGTAAGTAAATGATGCTAGAATTTTTTCACGTTCATTTTTCTATTTCTCCCAGATGGGATACTGACTCCTTATTTTCACTAAATAAACCTTTCTGGAGACACGGTGAAACACCGTATTCCCAAGGAGAAAGATCAGATTGTTAATATCATGAGAAAAACAATGAATTCATTTCTGGGTAAACTTCTCCTTTAAATATACAGCAAAGGCTTAATGAAACAAAGCTTGACTCTCGCTAGCATTGTCAAGTACATCCGTCTTCATCTTGTAACTGTATATTGTTTCTTTAAGCGCACAAGGACAGTTGTTGCAGGAGCGAGGGGAAGAAAGAGCATTTTCACCTCTGACCTCTCTGAACGTGTTCTCTTTAGGTTATCATGGGGCTGGTTCTTGCTTGTCAGCATTTACATCACCGTTCTTCTCGCGGTCAGGGGTGCGGGGCATTTACTCTACTCTCAAGGCCAATCGACAAGCTACGGCCAAACGACAGTCCCCCCTTCTCTGTTCCTAATACCCCTCCTCCTCGCTTTTTCTTAACCGTGTTCTGTACATGAGCCCCTCTCATATCTGGCCTTCACTACCGCACCCCCTCCCCAAGGCTGAGGATGTGCGGCCCACTTTCAGCTCCCACTCGCATACTGAATACTGTAGCTCTGCCAGGTGTGTGTGTCCAATCGTTCACATGTAGTCATAATCATGTTGGGTGTACAAATGTGTGGACAACAGCAGATGGGAATGGGCTTTAATTTCTGTTTTATATCTGTGTGTCTTTTAGGGAACGTTTACCGCTCAAGGTCACGCTATACAAAAGAGGGAAAGCGCTTTGGCGTGCAATATATTCAGCACTCATTGCTTGATATTGTCTTAAGCAAATATCACCTCAAGCATTCCCTGAAACAGATGAAAGATTTTTATTGCACATTTACAATCACAGTTTGGCATGCATTTAATTCCTTCATTTTTGTCATATTAACTATAGGGATTCTTCACCCAAAAATGAAAATTCTGTCTTCATTTACTCGCCTTCGATTTGTTCAAAATCTTCGATTTGTTCAAAATGCTTGTAACCAAACAGTTCTAGACTTAATCTTGAGTAAATGATGACAGAATGAATGTAAAATGATGTAAAAAGAAGTACTCAGTTTAAAATCTTTAGAATTTCATTATGCTATTTATGTTTTTTTCCAGATATGACAGAAAATGGGAGTTTGATAAAGGTTTGCAGGTTTAAGACAATGAGTTACAGGTCACAAGTCTCAGGCGAGACTGTTCCTCCTCTGATATTCCCAAACTTCTAATCTAACATATACTAAAATATATACATAATACATATTTATATAAAATATGACTAATTTGAGTGAATGTCTGTGTGTTTAAGGCAAACTTTTTGTTTGCCTTAAATTTAATCGGATCCATTTCACCGACCAGTTGCAATTCTATATCTTTATCTTTACATTGCATGTCAAACCTAAAACTGAAAAGCCTTCGAACATGAAACATATTACATTCACAAGTATTTGCATACTTTAAACACAAGTTATAAATGTCAAAGGATAGCAAAACAAAATATCAAAACAAAAAACTGATGTTTAGGTTTACAAGCACAGTTAAAGCTTAATATTAAACTGAGATATTTGTTAATTAAACTTTTATAATGATAGTAATGTGCATTATTCTAAACGTTTGCCCAATGTTTGTGTGCAATATGAGTAATATGTTTTATCTTTCGAGTATCACACTGTTAATAACAACATGCTAACATCAAACGCAATCAATATCTGTTGCGAGTTATTATTTACAGTATAGTCAAACGTGAAAGAATATGGACAGTTTTTGCCATTTGAATGCTCCCTAAGATTGAAATAAACCATCAAAATACGTGGTGGATGGAACAAAATTGAGAAAAAACAACTTGGTTAAGGTATATCTTTGACGAGAAATTTGACAAAAAAAAGACAAACTACATCAGCGTATTAGAGAATAAAGGTTTAATTAAAATATACACAAAAATGCATAGAAAAGCACAACGGATCAAACAAATCGAACATCGACGACAATTTTATCAGTTTATTAACATTTTGTTTTTGAGTCCACAGAAAACAGTTTGCAACACATATACAAACTATTTAATCGACTTTAATAATTTATTTGAATAAAAGGCAAAGTGGAATAAATACTGTTGGCTGCCACTTTATGTAGAAAGCAAGCAAACTTATTCGGTTTGGAATGATGCTTTACAGTTTGGGATTAGGACATAATGGTTGGTGAACAATTGTTGTATCCTGTCCATATAGTGTGATAAACTACACCTGTGATTAATCTGCTAGCACACCTGTTTGAACTTGAAGAAGACTAACTTTACACACCGACTAAAATTCACATTGATAACAACAGCTTAAAAGATATGGCAAAAAAGCCAAGAAAAATGAACAAACATGTAACAAGAAAGTTGTTTGCCCCGGGCACATGGTTAGTCATCAAATACATATTTGTACATTTTGGCTTACCTATCCAATATTGTTACATTAATACGTGTCAGGATCACTTCATGTCATTTATGCAATGAGGAGCATGTCAAAGTTAAAAAATGAGACCGGAGGGAGATGTTGGTGGAATGCTTGCATACAAGGCTGCATCTGTCAGAATGCATGTCAGCTTGATGAAGAGTGTGGCTGTGTGTGTGTGTGTATGTGTGTGTGTGTGTGTGTTTGTGTGCACACTTGTGCGTGTGTGTGTGCTCGCCTGGTAGATTTCGGTGGAGAATGATGTGGCTGTGTGCTATCAGTTAGGCAGTTTGGCGTGTGTCAGGGTCGAGGGGTAAGGACATGCGTGCGTGCAGGTCTGGTTCAGGCCAGCCTGTGTGTGAACGGTGTGTGTGGTTCTTGAGATGGCAGGCGTTTGGCGTGTGTCAGGGTTGAAAGGAAGGAGATGAGAGGACAGAGAAAAAGAAGGAGAAATCGAGGAGGAGAGGACCACACCTGCAGCTTGCACACTTCAGGAGCGTGTCTGTGAGCACGTGTAGCCAAACACAGCCACAGAAACAAATAAGAGACCAATTTAATTTTTATTTAATCAACATTTCTAGATGTATTGTGGCCATTGCAGCCCAGTGTCTGTTGAATTTCAACAAAATCAAACCTCATGAGAGATAAAAAGACATCCAACAGCAATGTGAAAACTGACAGATGAAAACGGTGTTAAAAATCTTTTGATCTTATCCTAAATACAATAATACTAGTGCTGTTGCTGAAAAGTGAACATAAACTTGTTTTATTTGCAGTATTTGAGATCTGAAAAATACAGAACATGTTTTCTGTTATTTTTACCTGTTTTCTCCAGTTTTCATTTTCTGCAAATAAAGGCAAATAGAAACATTATTTTTATTTGAAATTTGGGAGAAATATTGTCCTTTTATAATGTAAGTAGGTCACACAATGATACAAATATTTTCATTTTAATCACATACCCATAAATAACACATTCAGAAAAACAAAAATGTATCTTGAAATGGTCTTGTTTTCCTCGGCTGTGCAATATATTACATTTTGCTCTGGTAAAAATGTGTCACACGGTTTGTAACAAATCTCTTTAGAATAATAGAAAAAATACAAATGTAACTGTGGGAATTATTTAATTGTTATTATTATGTTGTAAATTAAAAAAGTGAAGTTTATCAAAAGTATAAGTAAATCTAAACTGCTGTATCTTGCATCTTAAAAGTTCCCATCCATTCTGGGCATCCGTTTTTATTTAGTTTTTGTTTTGTAATGAAAGAAATTGATGTGTTAGCAAAATATCATTTTTGTTGCAAAATAATTTCATTTTGTATTTTATTAGGATAGAGAAACCTATTTTTTTGAGTGAACACCTACATTTAGATGAATGAGAGTGTGTGTGTATACTAGTATTCCTCACTGTGTGGGGACCTAATGTGCCCACAGAAAAAAAAAAATCCCAGCACAATTTGACCATGTGAGCACACTTTTTAGGTCTCAATGAGGGAAAACAGTTTATAAACCATTCAGAATGATATTTATTGAAAATGTAAGAATGCAGATTTGTGTGATTGTCAGGTTTAGGTGTAGGGGTAGTATAAGGGGAGAGATTATATCATAAGCCTGATATAAAAGAAATGGAATGTCCCCATAAAACACGGAAACCATTGGATGTGTGCTTGTGTGTGTGTGCTTGTGTGTGTGAGCGTGCGTGTGTGTGTGCTTGTGTGTTTGTGTGTGTGTGTGCGTGCGTGTGTGTGTGTGTGTGTGTACTGTACCGTACCTACATGCTTGCAGTGGCCTTGACAACGTGGGGGATGAGGAGGATTTTCTGGCAGTGGATCTTAACAGCTGCTTGAGTCCAGATATCTCATGGGTAGAGACCACTGTCCAGAGAGGGCCGCAAGGGGATCGGTTTTTGGTCTGATCTCATAAAATCTTTTCAAAATGCTATTCATTCCCAAAGGCTGACAGGAGTCATCCTCTCAGATCCTTTTGAGGAAATACATAATGCTGCACATCTGCCTTAATTATGGGAATATTACCCTTTACTTATTTTGTTTGAAGTTTCAAAAAATCTGTCCTACTGCAGGGAAACAATAATATGTTACTGCGTTCAGTATAATTATAATGTGAAATTGATATTTAATGTTGCTTTAATTCGCATTTAGAAGGTATAAAACTACCAATACAAAGCATTTTACGAATGCTCCATCAATGTACCAAAACAAGTCCCATTTTTGGGAAATCTTCACCCTACCAAATTGAATATCCTCATTCATGCCGTCAAAGCTGTATTGCGTATGAAAAGGATTGTTTCTTTCTATATTAAGACATACTCAGTGTGCCTTTTTGAAATGAACATCCTGTCAAGATAGAATACCCAACCACTTTGGTAAATATATTTATACCGTATTTGTCCAAGGCTGCCTATGGAATTGGCCTTGCGACTGTCATAACGTGCATTCGGCATTGTTGTTTAGGGACAAAGTAAATCTTTCATATGGGCACCAACAACAAAAGAGCACGTTGTAGTTTTAGAAACCCGTCAAGGGCAAGAAATCACTTACCCAGACCTCTTTCAAAAACATCAAGCCATTTCAGCATAGCCTACAGATTGTACGTTACGGCTGAGGACATTTTAGTGTTTTAAGGCCTTCAAAGAATGACATATGTTGGATTTAAAATACTTTTATTATATAATTATTAATCAAGAAGCATTATAATGATCAATTATCAATTATGACCTATTATCTACAGTCAATAATGCAGTGCTCAAGTGTATGAATATATGAATATAACTACATTTATTTGTAATTGAACGTTTGATTAGTAAGTTGTTTTGTATTATATTATAAGAAGCTGCAATATAGATATAGTCATTAGTGACTGTATTGCATTCATATGTCCTTGGGTGCCTTATGTAAACTACTGTATGGTAAGCTAAAGTAAACTATAAATCAAACTACCATAGCCCCAAAGGTAAAAAGATGCTTAAATGTCAAGGTAAGTGACACACATTTAAAAGAAATAGGCTAGCTTTGAGACAATAAGTTTCAGAAAAGAGTTTGCATAATTGCAAAAGATTAAAAAAACAATATAAAATGATTCATACAAGAGTCATTCTGCTAGGGTATCATGTGTGAATATGAGGAAGAGTGAGTTCATAAATCCGTAAAAATGTAAACCATAAACCAGTGTGTTAAAACTGGAAGCATGCGCCTGGCCCGAAGTTAACTTCCGGTCTGTGTCTTTAGTTATAATATAACGATTTATTTTAGTCCTATATATTCATTTATATTCATATTTTGTGATATATTAATAATATTAAATTAAATTAAAACTACTGGACAGTTAGCCTATAAAATGTATACCGGAAATAAAGTTTGTGCCACATAACGTGTGTTTATGTTGCTGCCACTGAAACCGTGTAGCGCCTTTTGCAGGTGTGACTGAGTTAATTACATCCAAACGTTTAACATTCATACATTTGGAGATTTTTATCGAGGTTAAAATTCTTTTGGACCTTTTACCTTCAACGTGACATGGCTAAATCATTTCGCATAACTGAAAATGGCGCACTGACCAATCAACACACAGAAACGCGCGTTGACGTTAGTCATTTGGTTTATTTATCCTGACGTTTTATTCTTGTTTCCCGCCTTACGAAACCTATACAACCAAATCAGCATTCTGTAATTCTGGTCCTCGTTTTGCAATCAGACGTTCGTGATGTTTCAGTAGAAGACGGAGGAATGCTCGCCAAGCAAAAATAGTCCCGCTGGAGTCAAAGCATCATGGTGATGTCTGCGTGGCGTCTTTATTTTGCGCATCATATCAGGGACGGAGAAAAGCGCACACATGCAGCCACAGCACCCGGCATAACAAAACTAACCTTGGGAGCTGTGACTGATATATTATCACGTCTCCCACTGCTTCGCATTAAAGTATATACTGTATAGTATGTTTAAATGACGAACCTACATCCAACACAAATTAAAACATGCGTTTATTTTTAACGCCTTGTGAGAACATGCTCGAATGAAAATGATATGAACTTCTTTTCGATCGTACTGAAAATAAATATGGGCAATACAATTCATTCAGTCTTGTTAATAACAATATGAACAAATCAGATTGGGTATCCATGAGAATGATTGGCCATGAACAACGTGACAAAATACATAAATCCAATGATTTGAATCATTCTAACTAAAATCATTGATTCAGCTTAAAAGAATACTTTTGTGAAGTTACATATGAGTTTAGCAGTAAAAATGCAACCTATGGATCAGATTAAATCCTTTTATATTGCCCTAATGTTTTTTTTATAACTCTAAGAGAATTGATAATTAACCTAGATAGGCCAACATGATCATGTGGTACTAGGTTATAAGATCATATTGATATAAACCCCTCAGTGTCTGCAACTCTCCGAAGACTTCTTGTAATAAATTACGAAAGAACAAATCACTTTAATGATGGAAAATGGACATGGCCACTGTTTTTCTTTCCTGGGAGTGATAATAAAGTGCTGCGCATGGTGCAGATCATTCGTGAGAGATGTCACATGAGCGCGCTGTCCAATGAAGACCTCTCCAATGTTCTGTTTCAGTACAGAGAAGACGCCTCATAAAACAAGACCTCAGACCTGTTAGATTCGCTCCTGAAGTTTTTTAAGGATTAGAACTGACGAGTGAAACCTCTGTGGTTAAATGAGATAGAAGCTTTTTCTAGGTGCTTTAAAATGCTGGACGCACAGAATAACGGTGAGTAGACTACAGCTTTACTAAGAAATATATTTTTACCCTGTGTAGAACTTCCTTTCGTTTATTTTATGTCAATAAAAGATGAGCAAATCTAATTGTAGATTATAGCCTATTATTATAGATCTTTACGCGTCAGATCTATTTATTTTAAATGAAGGGTAACAAATCCGACACACGTTTATTGTACAAAACGTGTCAAAGTAGGCCTAATAAAACATGCGTATAGCTTACAGATGTTTAGTTGTGTAGTTTAGTTATAATTTGATTGAAATATGCAATGCTAGATTAAATAAAATGAAAGACCAGATTGCGCGTATTCTAGTTCCAGAAACCCGTTTTGTTTATGTCATTTTGATTTTGAAGTGTGGAAAGAATTGTATTATAATGTAATCAAGCAAACAACTAAAGTGTAGCCTATACAATAATAATATATTATACGCTATTCAAAAAGGTGCATTGTGCAAGTGTTTAATTTTCAGGCCTGCTTCTTAACAGTTAATGCAAATGTCAACATTTTACTGTAGAAAACCTCCCCATTTATTTTATATAAAGTATTTAAGTTTAAGACAAATTTGTAGTAAATTTTTCATCAATATTAAGCTACATTTAAAAAATGTTAACACTTCAGACAAACAAAGAAGGCCTATACGATCTTTTCTGCAATTTCTATAACGTTTGTTACACTGAATACTGTATACTGAACAGCCAAACATTTTTGCTATGATTACTAAAATAACGATATATATATATATAACGTCTATATTTAAAATGAATCCATCCTCATCCCTAGTGAGTCTAGCTTTACAATATATGATTGATTGAAATATTTGCTTATAGGCCTACTTGTAACGTTTTTTGTGAATTAAACATCTCATTTTGTTGATTTGTGTCGTAAATTGGGCGTGGATTGGGTGGACACGTCCATATAGGAGGCATGAAAAGACCCAAAATAATCAAATCTGGCATTTTCCCTTCAAATGCTACATAAGAAGGTTCTGTAGATGTATAGGCTATATGGTCTTATTTTATCAGAATAATTATTTTGAATATCATATTTGTCGACAGTCGTCGGTCGTTGTATTTGATTATTTGGGGAAAGATTAAGGTATTTTTAAATATACTTTGATTAAGTTATAGCCTACTCCTGAACTTGGCATGGGGGAAAATTGCATCTACATAAGATTTTCTCAAATGTTTTATTTTAATTGTGCATAGAAAATAGTTGTTCGTTTATAATGAGATAATTCATGTGATTATAACGTCCCGATATGAATGATAATTATTTGTGATTAATATTGTCATGTATCTGACGCTTCCAGTCATAAACGCATCTGTCAGAGTGATGGACTTCACACAAGATGAAGATCTGGAGGAGCTTTGCCCTGTCTGTGGAGATAAAGTATCCGGATATCATTACGGACTTCTTACCTGTGAGAGCTGTAAGGTAAGCTACATTTCTCCTGTATTACACTTAGTCCATTCGTGACATCTTTAACAAATGGTATCATTCACAGCATGAGGCTAAAGAGCTCAATAGTTTCTCACATTTAATATAAATGTAAATAAAAGTTTTAAGTAGGCTTATAAGTTTTTATTTGTAGGTAAATTACAGATCAATTTAAATAAATTACAAAGCATTTTATTGAGTAAGTACGAATCATATAGGAAACATATTTATTCATGTTTTAAATGAATTGACTTATTCATGAACTTATGTATTATTACTCTGCAGGGCTTTTTCAAAAGGACTGTTCAGAATAACAAGAGATACACGTGCACACAGAATCAGGACTGTGGCATTGACAAAACCCAGAGGAAGAGATGTCCTTACTGTCGCTTCCAGAAGTGCCTGAGCGTCGGCATGAGGCTCGAGGGTAAGAGGCGCGAGGCGCTCAATATCCATAAACATAAATACATGACAAAAAACAACCAAAACATTTCTGTTTTTGTGTTTTTTTTTTATTTTCGTTTCTTAATTAAAATGGTGTTGGAGAAAGTGATGCCATATTTAATTGCACACTTTATTATAACCCAAAAATATCGTGTATGCTGTGGTGGTAACACGTGCGCCTTACTCCTTTTATCTTTAAATAAATCTAAATTAATCTAATGTTGTAATTTATAAGCTTGGTTCAGCCATATTTCTAACTCAATGCTACTACATGAAGCACTTTTTCGATCAGTTGACAAAACGTTTCGGTGTCTCTTCTGCTCCCTGTGCGCGCGATTCCCAGGCCGCGTGCAGAAAAGCACCTGCTTCCGCGCGCTCCTGTGACACATTCCTCACGCGCTGATAAGGCTCGCGTGTTCATGTAGGCTCTAGTTAAAAAGTTCACGAAAACCAGATTGGAAAATTTCCACATGAGGAGAAATATGCTTTCGTTTAGTCCTCTGACTTTGGGGGAAATTTTGCACAGCATTCCTTGCTTTATTTGGTCTTATAGTCCCATACCTTAAAATATCATTACTTAGTATACTACACTGCTAATGTCTGCAAAACTGAAAACAAGACATTTTGAAATTCATATTATTGAAACAGATCTCTCTCTCTCTCTCTCTCTCTCTCTCTCTCTCCAGCTGTCCGGGCAGATCGAATGAGAGGGGGGAGAAATAAGTTTGGCCCTATGTACAAACGTGACCGTGCACTGAAACAGCAGAAAAGAGCTTTAATCAGAGCCAGCGGTTTTAAAATAGAGCCCATCCCAACCCTGCTGTCTACCAGTCAGACCGAATACCCCCTTCCGGGGTCACTCCCAGGTCTCCATCCTCCTTCTCTCTCATCTCCGGAGTATGACTGCCCTCCTCTATGCCCCCCGGCCCTGGGTATCGCCCTGCAAAGCTACAGTTCATTCCCGGCACAGTACCAATACACAGCACCAGTGCACAATAGATCCATCAAGGCAGAATACACAGACACATACTCCAGTTCACCTGACTCATCACTGGGGTACCCGTATCCTGACGTCTACATGCCAGCCTCTCCACATACCAGCCCTATGAACCTTGGTGCGCCCCCACTCGTGCTAGAACTAGTCAGCTGCGATCCAGACGAAGAACAGGTACGTGTCCAAAGATATGTCTTAGTCTTATGCGTTTGCTTTTTAATGTAAAATAGTTGCCTCGATAACATTTTGCATTTGCAGGTTAGGGCAAAGATCTGTGCCTACCTTCAGCAGGAGCAGAGCGGCAGAGGTAAACTGGACAAACCGCGGCCTTTCAGCCTGTTATGCGTCATGGCGGATCAGACACTGTTCTCAATTGTCGAGTGGGCAAGAAGCTGTCTCTTTTTCAAGCAACTGAAGGTACATTTCAGAATAAGACTGTCAATGAAAAGTCCCCATAAAACGTGTGTGTGCGTGTCTATAGGAACACAATTCTGATTATCAAATGTTACATAAAACTTTGGGTTTTGAGCTGAATGTCTTTTCTTATCGCAGTCTAACTATTTTGGAGAACGTCTGCTATTTTGTCGCCAGATCGTGCATCTTCCTGAAAGATAACACTTGGGGACATTGAGATATTATGTTGTTGTGAAATGATTTGCGAATGTGTTTTGTTAAAGGCCATTATATATTTCAAAGGTGGTTTTGCACATGTGTGTCATAGGCAGAGTGTCTTGCTTACGGGTTGGTGGTAAAATCAAAACCTGGTATTTGATAGGAGTAGTGTTGTTGCACAATATAGTTATAGAGAGAGAAACCAAAAGATGTCACATAGCTCCTATTAGGATTCATTTACGGGTCATCTTGATCTGTGTGGTTAGTCACATCCACATATTTACATATTGTGGTAAATGGGGAATTGAAAAATCTGTTGCTCTTGCGTCTATAGGCATTAGCATGGCCATTGAAGTTATTTTGATGGCTTTATTGATCCTGTAAGTCCTGTAATACCGTGTAATGCTGTGTACTGTCTTTAAGCAGCTCAATGCTTCTGCTTCAAGCAAAGAATGTTGAATTTCAATTTTTTTTGCATAGTCACACCTGCACGAGTCCCATATTCACACAGACTTTTCCGTTTTGAAGTCATGGCAACTAGTGTCAAGTTCTGTGACTCTTGCATGAAATACGTCTGAGTCTGAATGTGCATGCAAGGGACTGACTCCCGTTCCAGAAGCGTTTAATTACTTTCAATGTTGAAGATAGCTCTGCTGCGTTTTCCTCGGTTGTCGTAATGCATCACACTAGGCTGAATATGGCCATTTCCCGTGCTCCCATTCAGTATATACAAACGCTTTCTCTGTGTGTAGTTAAAAGCTAGCGGGTAAGGAGGTTGTCTGTGTATGGTGTGTGTGTTGGCAAGAGTGCATTGGTGATAGTCTTTTGATGTGTCTTTTTTATTTACAAACACACCTGCTGTGCTGGTGGATGGATGAGGTCAAGGTCACTGTGCATTTGGGTCTGGAAGCACTGGATGAGATTAGACCGCACAGAGAATATGATTTTAGTTATCGTGCCTGTGCTGTGTTTGATGTGTGCAGTGATCCAGTTTTCCTAGAGATTTACTGATAAACAATGTGTTTCAGAATTCTGACAAAGTATGAACCTCGAAATTGTTGACCAACAATGGACAGCAGTTTGGAGGAGGGATGAGAGAAAGTGATGTGTTGTCATCGTCTGGCACAATTTAAAATACTCAAAGCAACTCTTCGCTCTCATTCTGCCTCTGCAATGATTCTTTGCCAATTTTGGGAAGTTTTAAGTAAAACCAAAAGGATCTCACATATATTTATTATTGTTTTGACCTTGGGACACTTTTATACAGCAGAGAGCACGCTGACTTTATTACAGCTCTTTATTTGCATTGTATCTATGTAACAATAACATGTCATTTCCCATTGTTCAGGTGGGAGATCAGATGCGACTGCTGCACAACTGTTGGAGTGAGCTGCTGCTTCTTGATCATATCTGCAGACAGGTGCATCATGGGATAGAGAACAGTCTGCTACTCATAACAGGACAGGAGGTGAGATTTTCCAACAATAACACTCACTTATTTTTTATTCTGTTCATTCTTCTCTGCTCAGTAGAATTGTACTGTTCACTACAAAACACCAAGGATGTACGTTTAATGTGTTTACATTGCTTATGGTGTGTATATATTGTGTTTACCGATATGATTTGGCATGTTAATTGTGGTGTTTATAGAAAACTGCAAAATCAAACTGCAGCTTACTTGGCCACAATACATCTAAATTCTGATTATGGTTCTGAACTGATCATAAATCATCTTAAAATAAAATAAAAATATTTGTGGACAAGTACAAGTATCTGAAAACATTTCCGGATGTTTGTATTTCTTATATTCTTTTCATATCTAGACAAAACTAATTTCCCCTTTAGAACAACTTATTAAAGGAACAGTACTCAAAAATGAAAAAAAAAGATCTTTATTTACTCATCCTCAAGTTGTTTCAAACATGTATCCTTTTTTTGCTCTGTTGAACACAAAAGAAGATATTTTAAAGAATCTGGAAACTACACAGTTCTGGGTCACCATTGACTACCATAGCTACCATAGCATATATTTTCCTATCACAGTAGTCAATAGTGCCCCAGAACTGTTTGATTACAAGCAGTCCTCAAATTTCTTTTTTTTGTGCTCAGCAGAACAACAACATTTAAACAGGTTTTAAACCACCTGACAGTGAGTAAATGATGACAGAATTTTCATTTTTAGGTAAACTATTCCTTTAAGCTATCAATGCAGCATAAGCAGTAAGTTGTTTAACCATAGCAGTCTCCAAAGAAAAATGTTATTGTGTTGTGCAGATTGAACTGTCAGGAGTGTTTGCTGATGCGGGACTGACTCTGGCCGGTCTAGTACAGCGAGGACAAGAACTGGCCAAAAGACTTCAGCTCTTACAGGTGGACAGAAGGGAGATGGCCTGTTTGAAGTTTCTCATTCTCTTTAACCCAAGTAAGTATGGCTGTTTTCCTATTAATTTACATTTGTTATATGCTGTGCCAGTACTGGGACACTGATATTGACTAAAACCAGACATTTGTGGAAATGTGACTAAAAATCTTAGTAAGTGATTATTGATAGAGAGTGGCTGTTATATAACAAAAAGTATTTATGAATTAATATATTGAAATATATATATTGAAATATATTATTATCATTATATTTTTTATGATATTGACATGCAAAGGGTTTGGAAAATGGATTGGAAATGTGTTGATGGTTTTAATGTTGGTACTTATTCTTTTTTGGCATTTTGTTAAAAATATATTTCAAGGAGTCATAATGGGTAGATATGAAGAGTTTGGTTACAAAATTTGGTATATATTTTTTTATGTTATCATGTTTATTTTGTGTTTAATTGTGTCATTTTTTTAGTTACTATGGCTTGAATAAAAATAAAAAACTGCAGTTTGATTGATTTTAATTGGAATGTACCATAAAAAAACATAATTTCTCATCTCATTTCGGAACCAAACTTTTCATATATTAATATTAATATATACAGTATTGATAAATTTAATTAGTACAGTTTATATTTGTACAGTACATTTATAATACAAAAATTATGCAAGTAGTGGTTGGTTTAAAATAATTCACTAAAAACAATAAAAGCTTAAAATTTCCCCATTCTACCATATTGAACCCCACGATTTTTATCGAGATATTTCCAATTACAATTTCATTAGCCACAATGAACAGACCATCTAAAAAGAGATCAAGTGCATTTGAAAAGCAAAGAATTTGTCATCTCTGTATATGTCACATTGATTTTGTTCATTCTTTAGCTAAATGGAAGCAGGTTTATGGAGTAATCTGTGTCCTTCAAATGTTTTGAAAAGATTATTCAACAATTGAATGACCGTGTGAATGGCGTTTCTGACTAGATCTGCTAAGTGCTCCGTTAATGGGTCGGGCTTTTTTCACCGAACACACACACACTCCATTGGAAACTCTTGAGGAACAGGCATGGATAAATGAGATATGATGGTTTCTCTCATTTAGATGTGAAGCTGTTGGAGAACCAGCAGTTTGTAGAGAACATCCAGGAGCAGATCAACAGCGCTCTGATAGAGTACACGCTCTACTCGTACCCTCAGTGTCTGGACAGGTTCAGTCAGCTCATACTGCGGCTTCCTGAGGTTCGCTCGCTCAGCGCGCAGGCTGAGGATTATCTGTGCTACAAACACCTGTGTGGAGAGGTGCCATGCAACAATCTCCTGATTGAAATGCTTCATGCCAAGAGATCTACTGCGATGTGAAAGGGACGCGAGTGCACATGTCTGTTTGAGAGTTTAAGCCATATGTGCACAATTTTCCAAAGGCTATTATTTCATACTCTACATGAATGTACAGAATGATTTTATTTGTATATATTTTTTTCTTATTAACAAAGCGTGACAATCATAAGGGGGCAGAGAGAATTTAATATTATCTGATTATTTGACTCACTTGGTCTTTCTTAAGGCTGTTTTTATCTATATTTTCTTTTATTCTCTTGAAAATGAGATATGCTGAAATCAGAATGTAATTGGAACCCTGATGTATCTGTTATTATTATGATTAATAATAGTATTAATATTATTACTATTGATGTTGTTATTATTATTAGTTGTTATTGCTTTTGTACAGATAATGGTCAATGGACTGTTTATTGTTTTGTTTAACAGGGCCTTTCCAAAAACAATCCGATTCAGAGTATTTATTAAAATGATCTTTATTAACATGTAATATCGATTAAACTGATATATTTTAAGCACATTTTTACATAGTTTCCAGATATACGTGTCTTACATTTAAATTGGTCGCAAGAAAAAAATGAAATAAAGTGCTGCTTTTATTATTAAAACGATCCCTAAGAGATTGAGTGTGTGCTTAAAGCAAAGGCATTTTGAATGGGCATGTTTCTGTGGCAAGTGCTGTGGGAGCAGACATGCTGTTTTCCTCTTGAGTGTCGCTTCAGCGAGGCAATAAAAAAGGCTAAGGGAAGGTCAGAAAACATTTACACATAATGCCACCCTTGTGAGGTCACAAAAGGAGAGTGGATCTTTTAAATGTATTGAAAACCTTTAGGATAACTATATTTAATTTTCTCTATTCCTGTGTGTCAGAAAAATTACAAAATAAAAAAAAGAATTACAACATAACAACAATTGTATAAGTTCTGGTTTAAAGGTAACTTAGCTGTGTTATGTGTCTTGTAAAATTCTTATTTCACAAATGACTAAAGAGAATCTGACTTTCACTTCAACAACATTTAGTTTAATTGTGAAAGTAAAAACAAAATTAATACTGCTTTTCTATGCTTAAAACATTGTATAAAAATAGGGTATGCCTATTACAATAAAATCTTTTTTATTTCTTACATTTATTTGTTATGAGCCATAGTAGTCTAATAACAGAACATGACAATAACATTAATGTCACTATAAGAAGAGAACATTTCCAGAAGTGATGTAAAAATGTATTTCTACATTTTGTCATGTTTGGACAGTACACACATAATCCAATACAGGTACATTTGACACTTAAAACAGATGTAAAGACTTAACGATTAAATAATGTGTTAATATTCACTGCTTGCATTTATACTCTGATATTTTCCACAATCCACTGAGAAAGATAAAACAGGTGATAGGTTTATCAGTATATCTAGTAGAATACTGAATCTGAATTACTGTGAATAGGTGAAACTCCTATCCAAAGTCATTCAATCACTAACAACAAAATCCTGTTGTCTGGTCACAAAAAACGGTGTGATGATGCGCACGCTGTTAAATTAATATACAATGAGCTTTTGTATTGTGCCACAACGTCTATGCAATATTAAAAAGCCTTGATGTGTCAGGCCGGGTGCAGTCTCAGAGTTCACTCACTCAACACAGATTCGGTCCTGGGAATGAGAAGGCCTGGAGAATTGCGGGGGAGGCATAACTTTCTGAAGCTGCTTGTGTGTGTGTGTCTGTGTGTGTTTCATCACATATTGAGTTTTCATCCCAGAATAAGTCTATAGGGTAAAGCGTCCCTTAGCCTAAGGTGCAGCAAAAAACAAATAAGGAAATTAAATCTATGATAGTTCTGAGAAAATAAAGATAGGACTAGTGAGATTTGACTTGTGAATTTGTCCCAAAATATATAAGATTTTGTAATTACGTGAAAAACAATTCTTTACCTGAGGGCTTAAAGGCTGTTAGTTGCACCACCTGAAATGAAAGAGTTGTGCTATGATATTAATAAAATAAAAATGTTTATATAATACTAAAACCAGACTAATTAATAATAATAAACAATTAAACAGATAATTATAAACAAATTATAATTGTTATTATTAAATACATGATTATTGTTATATTCAAAATAATATTATTATTTTACTACTATATATAGTTTTCAGCTAACCTGATTTCCATTGGCAGCTTTTATTGAGACAGTGTTGTCCTCTTTAAAGCGTTCTGAAACAGAAAGAGTAAATGATGTTATATGCTTTGCAGATAATAGCAAACGGATTGCTTTTCCAAAATAATATTTATATGACTAATATAACCAGACACATACATACCGTTTTTAAAGACAAGAGATCTGCTCATGGGAGTTGAGCTTTCACTGTTGTCCGGGCTTGAATGAGTTTGTAGACTGTGTACCCATGATTCACTGGGGGATTTCTGAGAGGGCATGAAACTGGTAGGCTGAGAGCAGTTCTTCAACAAGAAGAGATATCAAAAGTGAGACCAATAATCAGAGGAACACGTTATCATAAAAAAGTGTGTAATAAAGGTCTTACTGTAAACGACAAAGCTTTTCGTTTCTCCTGAATTCTTTTTATTGCATTTCGCACCTACAATATTAAGACAGTTGTAAGGTTACAGTTTGTTAAGGAAGATATGTAGTGTTCATTTACAAGTCACATTTAAACAGTCATACCTCACTGTTGTACACGGCATAGACCAGGAAAATGTACAGACCCTAGAGAAATTAAATCTTTAGTTGATAACTAAACATGACAAAGATATCTGTGTTTTGCAAAAAATAATTGTCTGCCAGCTTAGACAGTTTCACTCTTGTATGATGTTTTTGCTTTTGTTACACTACTCAAACAATGTTTGCAGGGACAGGGACTGTTAAATCCCATTAATGTTAGAAGTGCTATTTTTTTGTCAAAAAGTATTAAAAGTATCGAAAAATGTATGATTTGACTGAAAAATATATTCATCTTGAAAAATAACAGAACACAACGGTTAACTGTGTACGAATACATTGGCCAAAATTATTCTCAACGCTCATATTACTTTAGTTTTTTGTGTGTATTTATCAAGAATCATTCTGTTCACTTTTGCCAAATGTATATTTAAATGAATATGTCTGGTGTATATTTCAGATTGGGTCAGGTTAAATCTCCAGGTTAAAAGTGGATTTGGGGATGGAGGGGGGATGCAGTAATATGATGTCCAAAAAAATATGGATGAATGGAAGGACCCTGTATGTATCAAAACTGGTACACATCTGAAACAGAGTGACTGATGCGGCCTGCCTGAATTTATTTGATTCTCTGTTTATAAAACATTGCTCTAGTTAACCATTGACTCAAATTGGAAATTGACATTTAATCATACAATTAAAAAGTTTGAACTTAAATGTTTTTTTTGCAGCAGCAGTGAGGAGATTCTCATATTACATGAAGTATATCACACTAGGCCAACAGAATCTATCCGCAGAACGGATTCTCCATAAGACATTCATGACAGATTTGCCCCGGCTAATTATATGGGGAGAGTTTCCGTCCAGTGGTGAATCCAGCCCATGAATCTCTCTCTATCTCTCTTGGTATGTGTGTGTACTCCATTTTCCAATCTATCTTCTCTTTATCTCTTTCTTAGACAAAAACTATAAATCTACATTAACAAGCTCTGGGTGGGAGAACGACTCTCATTCATTATGTGAGAGGAAGGAAGACTTTGCGAGTAAAGAAAAACACAAGAGAACTGCACATGCAACCAAAATGAGAGATAAAGTTAAAGAAAGACGTTTCATTTCTGAAATGTAATGTATTACCTGAAAACCATTGAGTATGATGAAGATATAAACCAGAACCACAGATAAGTGTACCAACACTCCAACCAGCCACGTCAAACCTAATACTGGCAATAAGATCAACACTGGCCGTGTCGCTGCCCTACGTGCGCACACACACACATGGAAATACACAATTATCACAAGTATTGATAACTCAGGGTGAGATTTTCATAACAGTGCTGTAGAGATAAAGCTGATTTGGCTTTCTCTCTTAGTTTAGCTCGCTAGTCATACAAATGTCTGTACCGATCTTCAACGCCAACAGGAAAAACAAACTGCTGCGGACAGAACTGCACAGTTGCATCATATCATTTCAAGACCAGGTGGCCGAGACACATGCGATGTGAAAGAGAAACACTCAGACAGATAACAACAAAACTATTGGTCAGTTATGTCATCTGTTATAACGAAATTAATCTGACTAGCTGACAGTTTTCTTGTTATTTCTCATTTTAAACTTTATTTTGATAGAATAATGTAATATTTATCCAAAAAAGTAAGAAATAATCACCAGGTAAGATCAAGTGTATGAAGTTTGGAATCAGAACTGGGTGTCAGCATTTTTGCCTTGCGACGTGCGCTGGCCACTGTTACCATAACAACACGGAAAAGAACCACAGCATTGACCTGAAAAAATAACCAAATCGGACATGAGAAACCGTTGATTTATATTATACATTTTATACATCTTTGCTTGCAATCCACATGTTTGATCTTCTGTGAAAAACATTCCTTTCAGGACCACCTTTCCGAAATTCTGAGGAATAGTACACCCAAATATGAAATGATTCTTGCATGTCTTTCATGTAGCTCAGTGATAAGAGCATTGCGTTAACAAAGCAAGGTTGTGGGTTCGATCCCAAGGGATTGCACATACCTATGTATAAATGTATAGGATAATGCAATGTAAGAATCTGCCAAATGTAAATTAAATGAAAATTTCTCATGAGAAAATATGCGTTTGACAATTAGTAACAAGGCATGAGAGAACCAATGAGATTCAATGTAGTTAATGCACAGCCACGTTTAACTTAGCGTGCAGTTCTGTATGTTGCTGTTGATACATGACGTATCAATCTCTAAATATGCTTTAAATATGAATGTATTCTCCACCAAACCAATTGTTTTGTTTCCACAAAGATTTATTACCCAGTGAGTCATGAGATAATTTTCATATTTTGGTGAACTATGCCTTGAGTTACCTGAAACTTTGTGCTACTGTCCCTTTAAGAAATACAGCTTCACATGTGAAACAAGCCACAAGGCTCAAGCACTGATTTATTAAAATATTTGAATATTTTAAAAGATGTTATTTAGCATTCAGACTACATTTGGACCTCAATGTTCCTGAATTCTAAGTCATTCTGGAACCCCATACTTACAGACACGACAAACAGCACGGGTCCGGCAAAAGCCCAAATAACAGCCGACTTCACATTCAGCCAGCAGTATTCCTCTGCCTTGTAATGGTCGAAAGTAACTGCCAAGGTTACAACTACTATAACAACAGGTAGCCCTAAGAGAGACAAAACAGACCAAATGCATGAGAAGAGGATTAATAAGAGCATTTATGAGATGATACACACACGCATGCAGACTTCTCACCCCAACCCAGCGCATAGTAGAGCTTCATTCTCCTCTCCTCACTGATGTTAACAGAGACGACTTTACTCCACAGCAGTAAACCCTCCACCAGCATCCAGCAGAAAGATGACAGAAAAAACAGGTGCAGGAGGACTGTCACCAACCAACAGGCTACCTGCATGAAACCAACACACGTGCACAAATGCTTGTCATGAGTTTCATTGTAAAAAATGAAATGTTCTCCCAAAAAGTGTAATTAAGTCGCTTTTTAAAGTTAATTGAAAATATTGTTTATTTAGTATTTATAAGATAATACATGAAACAATTTATCGTTTTAAGTATATTGAGTTATTTTAGACTAAGCATTTAGCTAACAAAGATTTTACAGTGATAAAATGTGTCCAAATGTTTTCCCAACTTGCCAAACATTGTCATTTGAACACACAATTTGATATTAAAAATAATGTTTGAAAATTACTAACATGCATTGCAGCATGAACAGTTGTGTGATTATAACTCAAAATAATAACATAAAATAAAATATTTATAAAGGATTACTGTATTCATTTTTGCTGGCTTTATTTATGGCGTTGTTGTCACTGTTAGTTTGCTTTTATATTTAGAGTTGCTCTTTACTTTATGCGGTTTGCTTACACTGTTAAAAAAGCATGTAGAAAAGAAAACATTGACATTTGACACGTTTTCCATGTTTTTATTGTCTATTTGCAGTCTTTTTCTGTAATTTGGCGCGTTTTTTCCCGGTAAAAAAACAGAAATTGTCCACCAGCTGGGCCACCAGAAATATACTGTAAAATTACAAATAATATTTAGAAGTAATAATAATTATATAAAAGTATTTTTTCATTCGACAGGTTTTGGATGTAAAATTACAGTAATATCACATTGTACATCACATTGACATTGTACTAAAATTCTGTAAAAGTGTTTTTACTTTGACTGTTGTTAGTTTTGAAGAGATATCGGTTTCTACTTAGAAGGTGATAATCTAATTCCAAGTAACTACCACGTCTTAAACCAATTATAAATATTTAATATAGATAAAGTATGTATACATGCCAAATAAGAACATGTAAAAACATATTTTTACTTCTTTTAACAAGTTTTTAAGTTTTAAAAATACACATCTTTAATAATATTCCAGAAATATGTTGTCATTTTTTCTACATTTTAAAAAGGAATTTCTGTTAATATTTTTGTTAATCAACATTTTGTTGACCCAGTACTCAAAAACCAATGTTAGGATGGTTGAAATACATCAATATATCAGAGAATATTTAAAGATCACACCTGATCTTCAGCAGCCCAGTCACTGAATATTAGGAGAAACTGAGACACTGCCAGAGCAACTATTAGGTTTTTGTGAACAGTAGTGCGATCTGACTTCGGAACACTAGAGGGAGACAGAGAAAAATAGATAGTATGATTCCCAAGGATGAGATGTTGGATACGAAAGCAGCATTATCCAGTAAAATATGTATAATAATAATTATCAACACCTCTAATCATGAGTTAAGAGATCACAGATACACTCAAGGAGCCACAAAAGTGAAGAAAAAAAAACTTACCCAAGAGCAACAAAGAGAATAAATGTGAAGGTGAGTCCACAGAGAGACACACCAGAAGCAATGAAACTGAAAATCTGAATGCTTATATTATGCCTTTCTTCCTACAACACACACAAACAGTATCTCAGTTTACAGAGATCATCATGGTCACATATGTCATTTAAAATTCAATTGTATTTCAAGCGCGATGCAGAACTGTGCCTTAAAATCGAGGAAGCAGAAACAAAATGGATTGAAATTTTAGAAAATGTTGCGTTGTCATTTTCAGTCATATGAACTGTGATAAATAGAAACTTTTGTGTGTGGTATTTGTATGTTATTTCATTTATGAATACAAACAGTTTTTGAAATTGAGCTAAATAATAAATAAAACGCAGACAATAAGGCCCCTAGATGGGTGACAAAATGCCAGTCAGTGTATTTCATTATATTTAAGCATTACATTTTATTTTAAGGACCTATAATCCAATCCTGCTGTCTTAAATTATAACTATTACCTGAAAAAAGCAATAGATTTATGTTGGCAACGTCACAGAACTGATATTTTGAAGTCAAGTACAGCTCTTGTATAGTCAAATTGGGAAATCTTCAACCATGAGTTTACAAATCACAGAACAAGTATATCATACATTTTGTTTCGGACTCTCTAAGACTATTTATATGTAAATCAAACAAAACACCTTTACCTCAACATCCTCAATCTGTAACAGCAAAGCGAAGTTTGTGGTGTGGTTACAGTAACAGGTAGTAGAGTTATTCTGAGACAAAATTTTGAAACAGCCCTTTTTTGACCAACCGCCCCCCTGTCTGAGGTGTAAAACCAAAGAAACAAGATTTAGCCTATACATGAAAAAACACATAACAAAAAAGATAATAAAAACATACAAATAAATAAGTTAAAATCTCTTACGTCAAATTAAAATCCCAAAATGCACAGATTATGTCCTTTGAGGTTTCCTAGTGAAAGAATAAGGGAGACACTGTAGCATAAAAAGCATAAGGAAAGTATTTTAAAAGAAAAAAATATTTCATAATGCGTTCTCTAAAAAAACAGTCATGTAGAGCCCATTACAATAATATCTGAGTTGTTCTGTTAATGGTTTACAGTGGATGTAAATACAGTATATAAAAAACTGAAATGTCTGAAAACCTCAGTTATATGCTGAAGAGTGAACTGTACAGCAATGCTGACATGCTCTCCATCTCTCAACACTGTACTGGAGATGATGGATGAACCCAAGACCATTCTAAAATACAATACAGAGTTTGTCAAATGAAAGATGACAATGTTTTCAAGAAATTTTCAGTTTATTGTAGAATGACCATGTCTTACTTCAGAGAACCATCAGTGGCTGTAGGAGGAAGAGTAGTGTTTTGCTGGATGTCAGAGAAACATTTGACAGAGTTGTACCATGTATTCAACAAAGTCACTTTTCTGTAGCCTAAACAAGAACAACACGTAAGAATCAAAAGAAGAAAATGTTATATGTAAAATAACGGTTTTAATACACCGCCACAGTGTCAGAATGCCAGAAACTATCATGGACGTTTTTGTTTCAGTCACCAGCTGGCTGTAACTCTCCACATCACCCGAACTGCCATATCTCACTACATTACCCATAACCCTTTGCTGGACTCTTCTATATCGATGATTACATTCACTTGTGTCTCATTAACCTCAGTCTGTTAGTCTGTCCTTTGGTGCCAAGTCTTGCTAGTATTAACACTGCTAGGTCTGCCTTTCGTTTTCTTGTACCCAGTTTTTCTTTTTTTTGTATGGTGACCCCGTGGAGGTTCTCCGTGGCGAAGAAGCAGACTGCTCCCCCGTCAGGGAAGAGTGGCATCAAGTACTGCTAGTTGTGCCTTAATGGCCCAACCAGACTTGGCTCTCAGAACTCATTGCTCTGACGTCATCCCCCCTGGTCGATTCCCCTGACGAAGCACCATCCGTTGCAGGGGAAGGGCACGGCTTGGCACCCCAAGCCAGGCCTCTGGAATCTCCATGCCTGGCCCCTGGATGGGACGAGGAGTCCTTGAGGGGTTTGCCGCCGGTGGTCACAGAAACCGTCCTGCAGCCTAGAGCCACCCCCACTAGGCGTTTGTACGATTATAAGTGGCACCTCTTCTCGTCCTGGTGTTCTTCCCACCGGGAGAATCCACAGAGTTGCTTAATCGGGTCAGTGTTGACCTTTTTACAACAGAGACTAGAGAGTAATCTCTAACCATCCATGTTGAGAGTGTATGTAGGCACTATTGCCGCTCATCACGATCTCCTGGAGGGTAAGTCTCTTGGTCAACATAACCTGGTCACCAGGTTCCTCAGGGGTGCGAACTCAGACACGCTTCGTACCCTCTTAGGACCATAATATAGTCCTACGGGGCCTTTGTACGGCCCCTTTCGAGCCCCTCAGAGATGCCAGTCTCCTCATCTGATGATGAAGACCGCGCTCTTGATGGCGCTCTCCTCTACAAGAGGGTAAGGGACCTCAAGCATTCTTCCATGTCCCATGGTTGCCTAGAATTTAGGCGGAAACTTTCACGCTATCTTGAAACATCGGCTCATTTACGTGCCCAAGGTTCCCACAAATCCCTTCCGGGACCAGGTGGTGAACCTGCAGGCGCTCCCCTCTGGGGAGAAAGACCAGACCTCCAATGTGCTGTTCCAGTGCGCACACTGTGCCTCTTCTTCGACCCCACACAGAGCCTTATAAGCTCTGAGCAGCTCTTGTCTGTTTTGGAGAACAGCACCAGGGGAGTGCTGTCCCCAAACAGAGGATGGCGCATTGGATTGTGGGTGCCATTAATTTGGCATTCCTGTCCCAAGATCGAACTGTGCCCACTGGCAGTGAGAGCCCACTCCATGGGCACTGGCTCAAGGCGCCTCTCTGACAGACATATGCAATGCTGGGGGTTGGGCTAAGCCATGTACCTTACCGAGGCTTTACAATCTCCGAGTGGAACCAGTCTCAGTCCATGTCTTATAGGTGAATTTGCCCTGGGCGTATGCCTACGAAAACACCCTCTCCCCTTTTCAGGAGAGTCCAGCGCGCTATTTAGCCTCCCTACTTCTTTCTTATAGGGAAGTACAGGCATTCCATCCATCATTAGCATTGGCATTTTTTGGTAAACAGGCCGGGCAGAGCGGTCTGTTGAAACCAAGTCCAGTACTGGTAGAGTTTCCCCTGCTCAGGAGGAACCCTATACTAGGACTATTGCCCCATACGTAGTGACTGCCCTGCAGGGCAGTCCCGTATGTTGAATCCCACACTCCTGATTCCTCTGTTGGTGAATATGTGACCTCCTGTCCGGTGGTGCTCTCACCTGGGCTCTGTCTCCCCTACTCGTGCTGACACATTTCTCGCATGTGTTCTTCCCACTGGTAAGACCATGTTAGTGTCTCCACATGTACCTCCTCTAGTGGTAGGATGTGGTCTCCGTAACACACTCTCCAAGAGGAGAGCAGTGTGTTCCCAAGTATTACGGCTCCGGAGGGCGCCTCACTACTAGGGGCGGAATCCTCTGTCCGTGATGAATGTCAGATCAGGCTTCTTAGTATGAGCACTACTATTCCAACTGGAAAATAACATCTCGCTGTAGCGCTGACTTGTGACTCGCTAGTCTAGTCAGTGTTGCTCTGCTTGAGGTTTTGATACGGTTCAGCACCCTGGCATGTAAAGAAAGGTCCCCAGTCTGTCTCTCAACACAACATCGAGAGACCAACCGAAAGGGAACGTCTTGGTTACAACTGTAACCTCCGTTCCCTGATGGAGGGAACGAGTGGTTGTTACTACAGCAATTAATTTGCTCGTCACACGTGTTAGTTATTTAGTTTATTTGGTTGTTGGTTGTCTATTATGAACACTGTTATGTCGCCTTTTTGCATCTTAATAGATAAAGGTAAAAAAACTTGGCTTGCAGTTCTTAAAAGGGGCTCGAACCTCAAAGGGGGCTGTGGATATGGCAGAGTTTGGCAGTATGGAGTATGGCAGTAATTCACATAGCCTACAGAAGGTTCAAGTAAATCTTAAAACCGTAAAAGTTTCCATAATTTCGGTAGACGAGTGAACCCTCAATCATTCATTCGATTCAGAGCTTTTCGATTTTTTCAATCCGGACAAAATCAAATTGAATGATTATTTGTCAAATTGATTTGGGTTTCATGATCTATTTGCAGTGTTGCAGTACAAATGAAAGATTATCAGTTCATAATGACTTGAGGAGTTTACAATGCATTTATTTGAATGTGGTTTTAAAAATCCCTACCATTGTTATGAAGTTCCTTAATATCTTTAGCTTGAATAGAGATGCGGTCACCATTTCCCACATGTAACCCAAAAACTGCCGAACCATCAGAGACTTCGGACAGAATCTTCTGCTGGACCTGCAGCTCTGGAGAACAGATGCCAACAGACATATGTTTGTTCCTGACTTGGGTTTGTGTTTGTTGCTTCATGTATTCATGGCTGCATAACTCACTGATATTCGTGCTGTGTATCTCCACAATGTTCGTGTTGTTCATCAGCAGAGAGTTGAGGTTTGTCACCATGCGGTCTACATTCTGTATCACAGCCATTGGCCCCTTAACTACCTAAAGTCCAGCACAAACAGAATTGTTATTAATGGTAATACCTTTACCCCTCATTTTTAAATGATTTATAAGTGAGTTAATATACAGTAAAGTTTTGTTCTTTCACCTCTTTGATGCTATTCCATGTGGCATTTTCTTGGTTAAGAAGTGAATCTGCCAGGTTAATGAAGCTCTGACTGAGTCTCTCAGCATCACGCCAGCTCTTGTTGGCTGTGCTCGGCAGGTTCGCAGCACGAGAGAGAACATGCATCAGAGAAATGATGTCCCTGCCCTCTAGGCCTTTCGGTTCCTTCGACAAAGCGTGCTCAGATATGTTTAAAAGGCGCGAAACTGAGGTCCAGCTCTGTCCATCTACAGTGTCAGAGAACAGATCATCTGCAGACTGACAGAAGCAGGACACAAGGTTAGATCAAAATAACAAACAGAAAATTACTTCATTATACATTTTTCAAGTATTCTGGTTTAACAAGAAGATATTATGTTAATATCACATTGTGTGTGTGTGTGTGTGTGTGTGTGTGTGTGTGGATGGGGGGTTAATATATACCATCCCGAGGTTCATGAGATGTTGCATGAAGGAGCTCGGATTGGACATCATAGACTCTTTGACTTTTTTCATCCTTACATAGCATTCTGTGGAACAGAGAAAGCTGTCAGTCTCAATAACTACACCAAAACACGCATCCTGAGTTATCTTTAAACCCCACACATACAAACCTTTTCTAAATTTGCAGATGAAAGGATGTATGTCTGTACATGGGGGGTATTTGTACTCATGGTGACCATCAGAGGAGACATTAAAAAGTACACATTCCTCATTCAGTGGAGGTTCTGTGGAAACAAAGGAAGATGATATCCACTGCAAGCCAACAGAGACTTTGATTACAAGTAAAATCATTTCTACACCCAATACAATCCAAAGTAGTTCACCAAAAATGTGAAAATGCTGTCATCATTTACTTACCCTTAAGTTATTTCAAACCTGTATTTCTTTGTTCGGTTGAACACAAAGGAAGATATTTGATCAATGTGGGAAACCAAACCAAATTGGGCACCATTGAATAGTGGATTTTCCCTAGTAGTCAATTGGGCTTCAGAACTGTTTAACATTCTTCGAAATATCTTACTTTGATATGAGATTTACACAGGTTTGGAACTACTTGAGGGCGAGTAAAAATGACAAAAATAAAATTTTTGGATGAACTATTGTTTTAAACCACGTGAAACAAAATATTGAATCAAGTAATTTAATTTATTCAACCATGCAGATGCACCCTATTTCAACCCTTTCATGATTGATTGTTGGATTATTAATGACAGGTAATAGATGCAAAATTAAACGAATAAATAAATGACATCAAAGCAAAGAGACAGGTTGCATAATCTGAAAACCACGCCCACCGGGGGGGAAAACAATCTTTTAACAATTCAATTTTCACTTCTTCCTTTGGCGGAAGACGTCATTGTGCATATAAATCCCACAAATAATGCAACATGGGCACAAATGTCTAACATCATTGTTCGGGGATTCGTTCACAGAAAAATTACTTACCAGGTAACACATTTTTTTATAAAGTTTGAGAAAGTTGTCGGAGGCTAGGTGATGGTAACGTTGATATCAAGCGACCATAGTGGATTGTCTTTATAGCATCGTGTTAGCTTTTCACTTCATTTATCTGTAATTATCCGTAATCTGCTTCAAAAATAGCAAATATTGTGAGATTATCTTGATGGGCAAAATGTGTAAACATCATGAACATTATAGTGACTCAACAGTACTGCTTTCAAAATGCTCTTGCGATACTGTGATGTCATGAGCAACACACCTCTAATGGAGATGGTGGTCTAGTAGGTTAAACCACTGAACTGGTAAATCAAAAGGTTGCTGGTTTGATCCCAGCAGTCACCACCAGTGTGTCCTTGAGCAAGACACTTTACTCCATGTTGCTCCAGGGGGATTGTCCCTGTAATAAGTGGACTGTAAGTCGCTTTGGATAAAAGCGTCTGCTAAATGACTAAATGTAAATATAATTCTTATATCACTAAGGGAAATCAAGGGTGTTTTTTATTGACAGGTGATGGCGTGATGCAACGAGGAAGGATGTTACACTCGTTAAAATATACAATTTCTCTATCAACATCTGTTAAAGACATTTAAGATAATGTTTTGAACAAAATATACAACACTGTGCTAGTGTTTTTGGGGATATTTTAAAGCAAAATGCCCACGTTGATGATAAATACTCTGTGGTTACTCTGCTAGATCACCATTGTGAACCTGAGGGAAACTGACTTCAAGTTACTTCTAAAAGTACTTTAAAATACCATTTGATAAAAGGAGGGAAGAAAAGGTCAGAAAGCTTTTGTTTAAAGGAGTCATGACGTATAGGACGTAGTGGTATCATTTATAACATCCAAGCAAGTTTCATATTCCATACGATCTGTTTTCGGAGAAAGGGCTGAATAGCAGATGTCACTAAGGAGATTCTGGTGATGGATGAGTAGATGAATGAATGGATGGATGGATGGATGGATGGATGAGACACTATAACAAATGATTATTCAGTTCACCTGGACAGTCGAGCATGGCCGACACATTCTTAACAGACGGATGGACAGTCAAGTTCCAGTCCTCCCACCTAAAGATCGCTCTGTGATTGGTCAACTGTGAGCACGCTTCTAGCTCCTTCACCTCCTTCAACTCCAAAGCTCCGTCCCAAATGTTAAGATCAGTTAAGTTTCCTACAAACGGCTCTGTGAAAGTTCCACCAAAGGAATCCTGGTCCTGCCCGACTATAAATATTCCTTGTCCATGGATGTCCTGAGGATTGGCTGCCCCTGTCCCTGAATCGCTCTCCTTTCCATCCACATAAATAGCCCAAAATGTATCATTTCTGCGCCATGTGACGCATACATGGTGCCAGTTTTCGTCAAGCGGCAGCTCGGCTTTGTAAGCGGGATGTTCTCCTTTAATGAGAAGCGCCAGTCGAACCTTTTTTGCAGGTTTATTTGGTCTTGACTCTTCTATCTGTCCGCGCAGCTGAAATTCATTGGTGAAAAGGGGCGAGGCGTATGAGAAGACAGTGGAGATGTTCTCGTGCCGGGGGTCCCACTGAACACGCGCGCAAATGCTCACCGCCGACAGTGCTGGGAAAGACGCATTCACACGAGCAAAGCCATCCTTGAACTTAAAGGATAAACCTGGGAGGACTGTTTCTGTTAAGGTTACAAAATATCGACAGGTTATTCATTTATTTCATTTATGGGCTTCACGAAAGTTACGACTCCTCGATTGACCTATAATCAAACAGAGTATCAACAGAGACACATTGCTGTAAACACTGCTATAAGCTGGAATCATGCACACTACAGAATCTTACTTTTCTTGACCTGACTGTGCTTTTGGTTATTTGTGTTTCCGCCATGAAACCAAACAGGGCCTGTCAGGTTGTGTTTGGTGAGCAGCTCCTGGGCTCCTTCCTTGTCATCTTGGAGCATTGTGAGTTCACCAAACTGACCATTGCAATTTTTCAGAGCATTTTCAAAACCTAAAGGTACGTTCACAAGCTTGTACACTGATTGTTTGTGGAACAGAAGATTTGAGTCAGCAGTATCTGAAACAGATTGTATAAAGAGTGAATTGATATTCATGGAAAGAATTGAGTTAGTACAATGTCAATGACAAATTGACTTATGTTGAAAATACAATGTAAAACTCGAATATCTAAATCTCTCTGGCTCTATAAGTCAGACTTATATAAGATTCTGCTGCTTCAAATAAATTATGTTTTTATTTTACCTCCAAATGTAGATTCACTTAACAGATGCTACATTTTCCCTTAAAGGGATTGTTCATGGCTAAATAAAAACTCTGCCATTATCATTTATGAAATATCGTTCAAAACATGTGTTTGATCCTTTTTTAGAAGATATTTTGAGAAATACAGTGGTTTTGTGTCCATACAATGAAAGTCAGTTGGGTCCAATGTTGTATTGTTACACATTCTTCAAAATATCTACTTTTGAGTTCAGCACAATAAATAGTCATACAGGCTAACAATGATATGAGGTTGAATAAATGGTTTTGGGATGAACCTTTCCTTTAAAAAACAACAAAGAGTACAACTTTGGAAATCATATCACTGTGCCTTTAAGATTTTTTTTAGGGGGATTTTGCTTTCTGCACTAAGTTTCTAATAAAGCTATGATTGGTCTCTCCATCATCAGCTATGAAATATAAAATTGCAGACTTACTGTATGTTGGAAATCAGCTTACATTTCCCATAAAACGTATAGGCTCAAATTATAACTCAATATCTTGAGAAAACTGTTGTAAATTGCGGTTAGGTAAGGAAACAGTTCTCAACACTGATTCTTTTTTTACTCTATAACCAACCTGATCTCACAGCAATTCGTAACTATTTTTCGAGGTGGCTAATTCGCATGAAATGTTAAACAGTGAATCGTACAAAAATGCACATTTAGAAAAAGCAAAGCTGAAGCCCCACCCCTAAACATGCCCCTAAACCTAACGACAAAGTGAATCGTACTAATATATACGATTGAGATTGTACAAATTCATACAAATTAGCTCAAATTAGCCACATTGTAAAACAGATAAATTTTTGCTGTGGGATTGCATTGCAATAACTGATCTTTATTTAATTTTAACAATAAAAAATACATCAAATACATAATATCAAAACACATCGAAATATTAAACGGTCAGTTGTAACACTACAAGCGTAAATTATAAAAAGAAAGTACAACATTTACTCACTCGGATATCCACATTCTCCCTTGTTTGAGTTTTCACACATGCCCACGATCTTTATTGTAAAACATGCAGAGAAGGAAAACACCAAAGTAATTGTAATTTTTAAATAAATTAATAAAGTAAGCAATTAGTGATTTCATAGATTATAAGACTTAAAGGATCAAGAATGTAAGAATCAAACATTACCATTGCATTGGCCAAAATTACTCCAAAGAGCAATTTGGACATCTTCACATCTAGACAAAGCACGATAGTTGCTTTTAATAATGACAGGTACATTTCAAAACAAAAAAAAGATACCTCATCAGATGACCACATTGCACTTCCTTGTTTTAAAGGAAAGCAGAATTGTATTTCATCAGTCTAGTGTTCCTCTATTCTAAGTTCCTTATTCTATTGAATGTTAAATGTAATCGTTATCAACCAGGTGTCACAATACCCTATATAAACTATTTTATCTTTACAGTTGTAGTATTAAGGATAAAAGATGTAACTTACATGTGTATTTAGAGTTTGCCATGTGATGATCTTCAGGGGACCAGGCATCCATACGTTAGTTTGAAGTGTGTTTTTACTTGAATAACACAGATGCAGGTGGGTTCTCATTTGCATGTGCGATTTAGTTACTGTGCATGTAACTCAGCATCTTGGCTTATACAGTTTTCATCCATCATCCATATCCAAATCTGTCTCATCCAGGTTGAGCTGCTCTTTCTCTCCAGTGTGTGTCTGCGAGTCTGGGAAGGAGGTGAGCACAGACCCCCTCGTAGATGTCCAGCCCACCAGCTTGGCCGTCATTTTGCCACTCCGCTTTGTAATGCAAATGGCTCTCATTTATCAAAGCAGACTTCTTATGCAAGCAGTGTGAAAGTTGACCCACCGAGTTCATCGAGAACAGTAGGAGACCTTCGCATACCTCCTATTTATGCCCATAAGTGGCATAACTTCACATATACACATACACTTTAAGTGCAGAATTATTAAAAATAATAAGCTTGTTTCAACCAAATGAATATATATGAAAATTGTGTTATGCATCTTCTACTAACGAGTGTAATTGCCAACTGAAGGTTTGTTTAACCTTTTTTTTGTATGTTGCTTTGAAAGCCTGTTTGGTGTGTTTTCTGTCTCCAAACATTTGTGTCCTGGTGGTTCGCTTCATCAGAGAGCACAACAAAAGCAGTGACATCACTAATGCACAGTGTACACCAGGGTGTCAAAGCAAGGCTGCTATTAGTATTCACTGTAGGGAGGATCTCACATCAGTCTATAGATTGTGGCCTCAACACCAGCTAGGAGGTCAAACCAAATGAACTGTGTCGTATTCACAAGCACCACACAGAATATAAAACTGAAAAAATGTGTGCTTTATTCTTTTAATGTCATTTAAAAATAATATTTATGTATTGTAGGCCTAGTATCATATTTACACATAAACGCACACATAAAACTAAACTAAACTAAACTAAACAAAACCAAACATTTTATTATGTCATCATTTACTCGCCCTCAATTTGTTCTAAATCCTCACAAATTATTTTGTTCTGATGAACACAAAGAAAGATATTTGGAAGAATGCTTGTAACCAAACTGTTCTTTGCCACCATTGACTGCTACAGTAGGAAAAAAAATATTTGTAAATTTCTGTGTTTTGTTGATCACAAAAGATTTTCATTTGTCATTTTCCCTACTACAGTAGTCAATGGTGGCCAAGAACTGTGTGGTTACAAGCATTCTTCCAAATATCTTTCTCTGTTTTTATCAGAACAATGTATACAGATTTTGAAAAACTCTAGAATAAGTAAATGATAATTAAAACATAAGTACATTAAACATTTATTTTTGGGTGAACTTTCCTTTAATTAAATAAAAAGTAAAACCAAATGAAGGCATCCGTAGTCTTTCAGGACATCAGGAATCATCCATTCAGAATTCCAACAGAATTCCCCTTCCACATAATTTATGACTCCCCGGTGCCTCAACAAAAGCACAAGGACCACAGTGACCACACACTTGCCTTCTGAATGTTGGCTAAGTTCCTCAACCTTCCTCTCCAGACTAGCTCCTGCAAAGCAGACATGCCAAGCAGGGGACCAGAATAACAGTCATCATAATATTATTGAAAGAACATCAGATGAGCACTTAAAAATACAGCTAGGAAAAAGTAATTCACTGAGGAACATGAGCACATTATTTTAAAATGAAATAGCCAACATGTGTAAATTCACCTCTTTATATTTCTTCCTTCTTCTTTCTATCTTTCTTTCTATCTTTACTGAATGAAGGCCTACTAATCTGTACACTTTCTTTTTCACTTAATGGCTCACCTTCACATACAATGTCATGGACGTATGGGAAAAGTGCTATTGTTCAAAGCTGAAAAACCTACAGCTGGCAGCCATACTGCACTGAGTAACTTATAAGTTACAGGTTTAAGACCGACTCACTTAATGCTCCAGCGTGTACAAGACAGCGCAATGAATCCAGTGTCATAAAACGCAACACGGCTTGGGCCTTAAATGAGTATTACTGTTTTAGTGGGAGGAGGAGAAGTTCAGGAATTTTCCAAAGGGAACCCAGAGCAACAGACAACCGCAGTGAGAATAAAGGCAGAGAGGTGCCTTTTAAACACTTGCTTTGTCATGGCAGATGCTCAATCACTTACTAACCAGCTGATTGGTGCTTCTCTAAAACGACTCTGAACCCACATCCATGTGTAGAGGTTCAAATGAATTATGGGAGTTTTAATTTAATTAATTGGACAACTTGTATTTGCTCGGAGCTTCCACTCTTATTGTTCACAGTTTCTCATGAGTTTCCTTTGACATGAATGAGAATACGTTGACATGAAGCTACCATAACTGATTTCTTCTTGGAAAGATATGTTTAAATTGACTTTGGGTTTACAATATTTTATATCTTGGCAAATATGAGACTATGTTTAATAAACATTTAGGAGACATAATAAAGAATCTTTTTTCCAAGAAAGAGAATATTTAATCACCGTCAATTTGCTCTCCACTTAATTACTTTTTTGTCAGAAATATTTGAGTGATCTATTTTTTTAAATATTAAATCATATTATATAAATAAAACAAATCGATATTAGCCACAAGCCAGACCAATCAACCAACACAGAACGGAGGTTAACTTCAGGCCAGGCGTGTGCGTCCGATAAAACCGTTTAGTAGACACTTTTACAGATGAGACAGCATTTAACCTTTTGTCTAAAACCTAAGTATTAAGTATTTAAGCAAAACACTTCACAGAACAAGTCACGGAACAAAACCTTTACGTTGTACACGTGACATGAAGTATCAAAAGGTTTGAGTGGAAAACCCCTACAAAAAACGAATCAACAAATCACGTCTCATTTTCCAGTAAGTCCCTCCCTTTTGCTTCAGATCTATCCACATCCCACATACGGCCAGCTGCCCCCTTTGAATCAGCCCTGACCCATCATGTTCTCAGACCCAACAAAAGCATACAGACATTTATCTTGCTCCCCTCAACATAATACTTCAATTCAGTGACAAGCCCTTCCTCCTCCTCTTCTTCGCATCCACCGTAGCCTGTCGCCGCCGTCGCCTGTTACACATTTCCATGGTAACATTCGATTTCTTTGAATGGCATGACAACGTCAAATAGTATTCTGGCTTACAACAGAGGCCTACACGTAGAGAGAGGTAGAGAATCTACCCAGAAGAACCCGAAATGAAGATCTATACTCTGCCTCCCCTGTTGAAAAAACAGCACATGCTGGTTAGGGATGTTTTGAAGCTGGTTTAAGTCATGTGCTGGTAATGTTTTATGTGTTAAACTGGTGAACTTTTATATTGGAGAATGTAACCGTCTATATTTCATATCACAACATGAGATCTTTAAAGAAGGAACTTATTGACGCAAATTGCGGAAAGGCATCGCTTTATTTGTTTTTTTTTCATTTCGTTCATGGTTTGTACACTCCAAACCATCTCTATTGCTTTTTTAGAGCTTGAAAGGAACAAACACAACATCATTATATAATTTCGCTTATAAAATAAATGTGCTTCTTTATTTCTTTTTGACCGTGGACATGTAAAAGGTGGCATTTGGGATTTTGCCTCAAACCTAATAAGGTTTTCTGAAAGGCTTATGCGGCTTATCAGGACAAGAGATGTCCCACATTTCATTATTTTCTTATTTATCACAACTTTCATTGGCCTACATTATGACCAAAAACACATGATATGGATTATTTAAATAAAATCAAGGTGAGATCTGGAAATGTGGAGTTGGAATGTTGACCTATTTACAAACATTCCCATCAAGCACTTTGTTCGTGGCATGTTTGTCAAGCCCTATCTGGCCACAGCAGACACGCTTTATGACCGCGCTCGCTCTTGACCATTAGTGTGGCACTCTGACGGCCAGCAAATCACCATAGAGACGCTCTTTTAGAAGGTCTGCCATAAATGCTGTGGGCGTCAGTTGAGACAATAGAGGTGATGGGGGGAATCTGGACCAATCAGACGATGCCTGAGGTGTGCAGATTCTGCTAAATCTCCTGAATTAAAACTCATTTACCAGGCAGAAATAAACACTGGTGCACCGAAAGTTTGAGAAGACAACTACTGACTATTTCAATGCAAGCAAATCAATTGTATTGTTTTATAGGTTTACAAAAAGATCAAATGAAAACACGTATGCTTCTTTAACTTTAAAAAGCTTTATATACTGAAGTTTGTATATACGTACAGTATATAGTTATATTAATTTAAATGCTTGGTTTATTATGAATTGATTAATATTGATCAAATCATGTAATAATGATACGAGTTATATGAATTATACGTAATAATAAGCAATAAAAAATATATTAAACAATTGGCAGCAAAAGAATTTCCCTCTGACATCTAATTTAAACTTTTTTATTTTTTTATTTGAACTGAGATAAAAGGGAGGTGGCTCAGAGTTGATTGGTCCATTGGTTCTGACAACGGAAGTCCAAAACACTGGAGCGTCACATGATTCATGGAGCCTTCAGATAGGTCCAGGAAGATATGTTTTCTATTTAAATGCTTTACTTCTTTCATTTTTTAATATATGAAATGACTTTTATCTTAAAATGGGTAAAAAGTTTACCTAAGTTTGTCTGTTTAGTCGCAGCTCGATGCGTAACTAGGAACTTCCGGGAAAGTCACGTGATTCATGGAGCCTTAAGATAGTTCCAGGAGGTTATGTTTCCTCTTTAAAGGTTTTCTTTCTTTCATTTTTTATGCATTAAGTGGCTTTAGTCTTTACATTGGTTAGACGTTTACCTCGGTTTGTCTGTTTAGTCGCAGCTCCATGCGTAAGTAGTAACTTCCGGGAGCCTCCATGAACCGCGATTGCTGTGAAAAACTGTTCCAGTGGAGTCAAGACGCGACTCTCTCCAATGGTTCTGGCTCAAACTAAACGAGAACTTACCTGGGTGGAAGTAATGAGCCAATGGGAGGATAGATGCACCAAATGTACATTGGTGTCCTTTTTTATTATCATCCACCAGACTGTGGTAAAATTTTGTTTTGTGATATAGACACTATATATATTATGTAAAAAAATCTTATATAAATTGTGTTATACATAAATTGTATTTCTACTACTGTGACAATGAATCCGCTGCATCTTTAATCGTCTCACAAATGCAGAGCTACAAAGTTTATTTAAGAAAAAGCTAAATTGCTCTCTTCTGACACCTTGTGGCAATTCGTGCACCAGTTCACTCTCAGTTCAATAGTAAAGATTCCCTCGAAACATTCAGTGGGTGTCGGAGTCAGTCCCCTCTGGCATCCTTTCTCTCTCTCTCTACTTTCCTCGCAAATATAAGGTGAGATAGCAAAAACATTTTTTTTAAACATCACGACTTTCAGTCAACACCGTTAACAATAATAAGCCTCATCACATCGATGGTTAGAGTTTGTACCCAAAACGCTTAAAGGAAAAATAAATGAAAAGTCGATGTTTACATGCATATTGGTATATAGCCTATAGTTATATATTTTCTTCTTCTCATTGACATTTGAATATCACAATAAAAACAAATCCTCACCGATGTTTTCCGGTTTGGTCATGTGACGTTCGACAAAAAATCTAGTTTTACCGAAGGCTAACTATACTAATAGCACAGATATTTACATTTGGTGTAATACATATCCATGTGAGGTCTTTTCAAGTGTTTAAAGCATTTGTTTTAGTGTATATTTTTCATAGTCACATAATAGGCCTAAGTGCCATTTTCAAGGATTGTCACATCCATAACTGTACATATTCGTCATAAGTGTTGAGCAAGAAAAAGTAATTAACTACTAGATGCTAATTACATATTCAAAGTGTAATTACAATACTGTACAAATTACTCTCTCCGAAAAGTATTTAATTACTAATTACTTTCTATATCCTATATCAACTTTGATTAGTTAAATTCAATCAAATAAATAATATAAAGCTACATAAAGTATTATTAACTGACCAGAGTATTACAACTGTGCGAATGATACATTAAAGAAGATTTTGATGTCAATTCCACTAGTGCGCACACATATATTACACAGTATTTAGTTTAATTACATCAGAAGTAACTGTAATTACATTACAGAAAACAAGAGTAATCCCTTACTTTACTTTTTCATGTGAAAAGTAATTAAATTACAGTAACTATACACCTCATAAATGGGCACATGAAAATGAAAATAAAGTAACTATTTTCTGTTTGAAGAGGTATCTCTTCTCTCTTTGTTGGTTATGATTGCTTCAGGTTTGTGCATTTTAATTCACAGAAATCCTACATAGTTTGTTGTCTCCCTAAAAACATGTCCTTTCACATCCATAACGCATGTTGATTTCCCTTCTTTAAATAGAAAACTTGTGCATTGACTGATATTTTTCTGATGTTTAAACTCTGTCTAATGTCTAAACTGCTTAATATTAAAAATGTGAAAATTGAACTTCAGAGAAAGAGAGCTACTGTTATAAAAAAATACGAATTTTATTAATAAAATAAACATATGAATTAAATAAGCTTCATAATTATTATCACTGTTCTATGCCATTTGTGTAGTGTGTGTGAAGTGGGTTCACATTGAAAATTACAAAAAACGAAGTGCACTTTAAAGGAACAGTTCACCCCAAAATTCTGTCATCATTTACTCACGTTTAAGTTGTTCAAAACCTTTACAAATTTTGCTGTTCTGCTGGACACAAAAAAAAGATATTTGGAAGAATGCTTGTAACCAGACAGACCTGGGGCACTGTTGACTGCTATGTGAGGAAAGAAATCTACTGTGGTAGTCGACAGTGCTCCAGAACGGTTTGGTTTCCCACATTCTTTAAAATATATTCTTTTGTGTTAAACACACCAATGATCATTTATGCATGTTTGGAACAAAGAACAATTTGAGGGTAAATGACTAAATAATGGGCTCATCCCTATATGCCCTAAGCCATTTGAATGGTTTACCCTCCGAAGTGAGAGCTTTGAAGGGTTAAAGGGTGTGAGGACCACACAAGTTTCTTGAAGTGCCCTTCTGCGTCACCATCCCGTGCCCACAAGGAGGCGCCATTGTAAGGCAAAGAATCATGGGTGCACGAAGTTTCCATCAGTTGTACCCTTGGAAATCCTTCACTCCGAAGGGCCCTTTGAAGTAGCCAGCCATGAGCACTTCGGTTTGGACCGACCCTTCAGTGTGGCGGATATGATTTCTTCTTCGGAGGGCAAAATGTCCCGTTTGGTAGGCACTGATGAAGTGTTGAAATTCAGCTTAATAAATAACATTTCTATTGATGTACGAGTTGTTAGAATAGGACATTATCTGGCTGAGATACAACAGTTTAAAACTTAGGAATCTGAGCATGGACAACTTTTTTTGAGAAAATTTCCTATGAAGTTGTTAATCAGGGGCACTGTGGCAGGCCATCCACTCACAAAAATAAAGTTATAATATATTTAAGGTAAAAAAAATACAAGATATCTTCATGGAACATGATCCTTACTTAATATCCAAATGATATTTGGCATAAAATATTTTTTTTATAATTTTGACCCATTCAATGTATTTTTGTCTTTTACTTAAAATGTTCCCATGCTACTCAAGACTGGTTTTGTGATCCAGGGTCACATATGGAAAGAGTGTGGTAACCATGTTTGTTTCGGCATATTGATTACCATTAGTAAAACCATGGTTTAACCATGTTTTTAGCAAAGTAAAATGATGGTTTGCGTTTCAATTATGTTTTTTAGTAAGCATGTCTTAACTTTTGTAAGGGATACTCTTTACTAACTTTTTTACATGAACTGTTCGCTTATTTGGGTAAAGAAAATGAAAGAAAACACATAATTCTTAAATAACCTTTTTTTACGATCATGGATGAAAAGCATTACTCTTACAATGTTTTTTTATTGAGTTCATTTATTACTTCTAATAGGAGGCCATTAAATGTTGAGTTTTTTAAACTATGGGTCTTCTCACAAACAAGAATATAAAGAGATGGTTTATGTGTATATCAGTAATGAGCAACTAGGGATGTGACAATATTATCAATATCGTGTTATCGCATTTGAAAAATTGTCTGAATATTATCAAGGGCACATGATGGTACGAAACCTAATATATGGGCCTAATATAGAGAATGTTAGAAAAAACAATAGATGTTACCTTTGGCATTTTTAGATCATTTGAGTCGATTCATACTGTAACTCACACCTCTAAGCAACAGTTATGGTTAGGGGATAAAGAAAAGAGGATGCTTATGCCAAGTTTCAAATCATCACTTGTCATTTTAAACATTGCAATAAATACCTCACCGTGGACTTTATACCAAGGTATTACTGTACAGTTAGATTTTGATATTGTTACATCCCTATGAGCAACAAATACTTTTTTTTCCAATGAAATGATAAAATCTAACAAACAAAAAAATCTCACATTTCACATCTCAGTATTCCTGAAATTAATATAACTGTAATTTAAACAGATAAATGTATAGCATATCCTGGAAGGGCCCCTTAGTTTCTGTTTTTCTTTTAATATATTACAAATAATAATTGAAAACCTTCTATAAACAGTAACTTCTATAAGACACATCTTAATTTGTATCTGTGCTTGTTACATTAAAAGTGAAACTTAACAGGGTTGAAGGTCAGCACATAAATGGCTCAAGTCCAAACAGTTGTTTAACTCGTTGTGTTTTTACATACGGAGACAGACAGCATCTTTCTTTTGATGTGGGGTGACCAAGGGCTGAGTGTGATCCAGGTGAGCGTGTTTACATTCTCTGCAGGGGTCACTCTTAGCGGATGGGGTGTGCGATGTTGAGCAGATCTGAGGTAGTTTGGGGCACGGTGGGACAATCTTTCATCAGACATTTATTTTAGATGGACATATTTCAGGTGGATGTGGCCACACGTGAAATGAGAATTAAAAATGTATAGATGTGACTTTTCAGTCAAATCCTGAAATGGAAATTGTGTGGAATGTATTTATTAAGTGGTTCAGGTCCACATTTTTGCCAGCAGTCACTCCCACAGATTTTGATTCTAGTGCTCGCGTCAAGCAACTGAGACTTCAGTAGACTCCAACATCAAAAATACTGTGACACGAATGAAGTATTTCCCCTGTGATAAGTGATGGCAGCTTCAGTCATTAAAAGTTCTTAAAACCCTCATTGATCAGCGTAATGGTGTAATAACCCCATTAACATTTCTCATTGTTGATTCACGCTTTCACGGCTTATCAATCTCACAGGGACCACCGCATCCAGCCGTGCGGCTCGCCGACTCCTTTTGTGTGCGCAATCTCACGTCCGTGTTGTGGCTTCTAGTTACAAAGCATGTTTGGGGATGGGAGAGAGGTGTCTTGCCTGTCTTTGAATGCATAGCTTCTGCAGAGCCACCCCCCACCCCGGTCCCCGTCAGGTCGCCGGCTGGCGAGGGAAAAAGGGCGTCCGTCCGGGGACGTTGAACTGTGGGTGACACCGGAGCAGGAGAAAGGCTCTGGAGGTGGACGGGGGGTGCGGTTGCACGCTTGTTTTATTGCCTGAAGAAGTAAGCAGTAAGAAGAACACAAATGGCAGAGAGGTGAAGAGGTCGGGAACATAATTCTGAAATGCACAGATAAATCAATGTGTGCAAGCACAGACAGAGCTGTTACAAACACCTGATGTTTCTTTTACAAACACATCGCCCCCCACGCACAGTCGAGCTGGCATGCTAGATTTCTCTGTTCAACACACACTATCGCATGCACATACGCATGCAAAAATGCAAACACACAGATGCACAGTGTCTAAACGTATTTATTGTATACTTTATCATCATTTCTTTTACAGATTTATTTATTTAACTCTTGATTTATATACAGTATCAGGTGCTTCATCAAGCCTTCAGATGAGCCACAATTGTATTGGATTCAACCATCAAAACTCAAGTCCTATGGTTTCCAATAACATAATAGTAAGTCAAATAGGACAAACAATTTTCATATTTTGGTGAATTCTTTCACATATGACAGTTTTTGCCAAACAATTTGTACCTGTTAGTCGAGGATTTTGACTAATGTATTACACAGTTTGTCTGCTTGAAATAATTAATAAATACAGTGGCGACATTCCAAACATCCAGAGAGGCGATCAGACTCATTACACATCCCTTGGCCAGGGCAACTTAAGGACATTCACACCTTGTTAAGTTTTACTACTCTTGCATTTGTTTGGCTCACTTCTCTATTGCCCTCTTTGATGTAAACTGCTCTAGCCTCAGGGAGATGAACAGAAGATCAGTCATGCCGACAAAATGGACTGTATTGCAAAATTCACTATTTTAACATGTACCATGAAATTCATGTATGTTATATTATACTGCCCCCTTTATATATGATTTGTTTGTTATCATTTTATAGAGAAAATTTTAGGTAATTACAAAAGCATCCAAAATGGAACCTACTTGCATGCAAAAGTCTGGTCAATGTTGCACTTTAAGGCACTTTTCTGGCTAGTTTTAAGGATTTTTCTTTCCCGACAGCTTTCATTTTATCGATGGGGTTAGACAAACATAAAATTCCTGTGTTTCTGGAAGTTGTGAAGGGCAGCCAATCAGATTCAAACTTGTTAGATCAACAAAGTTCTTTTCAGTCTTGTGTGCAATATGCATCACATAAACATCAAACGGAACAGCAAGTTTTATGTCGGGTTTATGTTTGAATGAGACCTTACTGAATTGTGCATTCACAGACATCTTCTTATAGAGTTCGCTTCAGTTTCACAAGGTTTTTTGTAAGACGAGTTATTTGTCATACATACCGTCTTACTGTTTTGAGGTCAATTTATGCAATAAATACATGTGATTTTTCTTTAAAGGTTGGGAGTGAAAATGTTTCGTAGAGAAGGGTTTGCGTTGTTTGTCATATCTAGTTACGAAGTAATTAGATACTGTTATTTAATTACTTTTCCCTTGAAAAAGTAAAGAAAGCGATTACTCTTATTTTTTTCTGTAATTTAATTACAATTACTTCTGAAGTAATTCAACTGAACACTGTGTAATTTATATGTGCGCAAAAGTGGAATTGACATCAAATTTAAAAAGTCTAATTTTAAAGTCCGTGCTTTAATGTATAATGCTCACATATTTATACTTTGGTCAGTTAATAATATGACTTTATGTAGTTTCTTTATTATTTATTTGAATGAATTAAGAGGCGTTTCATGTCTATACTTGAACCACTTAACAATCAAAGTTGTTATAGGATATATTTGCATTTATTTATTTGGCGGACACTTAGCGACTAAGATTGCATTATACTATACATTTTGTTTGTGCAATCCCGTGGGATCGAACCCACAACCTTGGCATTGCTAGCGCCATGCTATAACCTCTGAGCTACAGGAAATATAAAGTAATCAGTAATAAGCGATTAAATACTTTTTGGGGACAGTAATTTGTAATCTAAAATGTAATTTCTTTTTCAGAGTAACTTGCCGAACACTGAAGGTTTGTGACTGTGCTGTCTAGTTATGTAAGGCTTGTCAGGTAAAGTTTTGTGGCCACAAAGCTTGTGTTATACTCATGAAATCTTGTGTTGGATTTGATTGCTTTACATGACATTTACACAACGCAGTTTTCAACTCAAAAATATTTATGCGCGTTAGCCATTTGTTAACGCGAAAACTGCGTTTTGAAAGACTGAACATGCAAACGGGTCTGAAAGTCCAAGTTTTTGAAAACGGTGCCATCATCGTCTCTGTGTAAACTGCAATATGGAACTTTCTTAAAACGATGACATCACGTGCATTCTAAGTGCATGTTCAGTCGTGCAAGCATACCCAAAACAATATGCCGGCTTCCGGTAATGTGTAGTGGTGGACATACGTATACATTTTCTCTGTGTATTTACTGCACCGCTGAAACAAGCAGAGACACATTATTTACATTCACCAGACACACACATATATGTCAACTAAGGGTACTAAAAGCACTTTGGGTTTATAACTGTGTATGTGTATGAACGCAGACACGTTGTGTCTTTTTACAATGCAACATCACCATCCACTGGCCTGACATGCGTAATGCAGCGTTTTATTTGTTTTAATAAAGCGGTGTAAATGCAGATCGTTTTGACAGACCTGTCATGTGTACTTGAAACTTTTCTAAAACGCGAAATAAAAACTTTTCAGTTTTTCATTGTGTGAACGTACTCTTAAGTACATTCCATCTCATGTCTTTATCATCTTCAATGGGTTGTTCCCAATTCTAGCCAAAACCCCAACTCAAAATGTGATGGTTTTGAATAAGTTTTGTTTGTTGTTTTTATTGTTATAAGTTTTTATATTCATATTTGAATATAACTTATATGTATACATATATTAATGTATTTTAACCATTTGTGTTATAAAGATATTTTTTAACTTTGTCATGAACAAATGTTGCTTGCAATTCCAGAGGCCGACAAAAAATAATGCATTCTTGTTTCGTCACACTTGGGTTTAGAGATAAAATGAACGCGAAGTGCAGAGAGGATTCTGCCAAGTACTTGATGTCAGTTGTGGCTTGCTTGGATTGCTTCACTTTTGTGTTTTGGAAATTCTTTCCTTTTACCTGTACACGAAAGGCTTTCCTAAATTGCATGAAGGAATGCAAAGTCAAGTGATTAAAGGAGCACTGAGCAGGTGATATTTCAGTGTAAGGGGTACTTAGTATGTGAAGCCTGACTGGAGTAAAAAGAGAGAGAGAGTTTGAGGCAGTGTCTATAGGTGAAGCCATAAGATCAAGTTCTGTGCAACTCACTCACTGGGTTCAGGTTCGATAAGACCAAGTATGAAGAAGCCAGCTCAGGTTTCTGCTCACAATGTTCAGAAAAAGAGGGGAGACAACACCTGGCCTAGTCTGGATAATAAAAAGAATCATTATATTTACTCTCTATTGATATTCCTCAGACAGGTGGGTTAGGGATTGTTCTTATCAGTAGTTCATTTGGTGCAAAGTCTATTATTTTCTTTGATTCTTCTTTTTTAAGAGGTTTAAAAATGAAAGTTTGAAAATGTTCCATCAATAATTATTTAGTTTAACACTGACTGAATTGTACAGTCCATCTATTTGCATATTTAATTGTTGATTCATCTTAAACTCAACAACTCAACTTTATTTATATAGCGCTTTTTACAATTTTCATTGTTACAAAGCAGCTGTACATGAGACACAATGAATACAAGAAAAACAACTAAAGGCATATACCTGTAAAAACAAGAAAAAGGTGAAATCAACAAAAGACAGACATACAAATGCTCCACACACACAATATGCATACATACTTACACACATTGACATAGACGCACACACGAAAACACACTCGCACACACGCACAGTGAAAGCACACATAGGAGAGAGAACCACAGGTCAAATATTAAACGGACTATAAATTCTTATATGCAATATTAATTATGTCTAACTTCTAAATTCTAAAGCAGCCCCCCTGGCCAGGCAAATAGTGCAAAACAATATGCAAACGGTGGCGAGGAACCCAAAACACCAATCGAGAAAAAAAAACCTCAGGAGAACCCAGGCCCAACAAGGGGATTCCAGTTCCCCTCTGGCAAAAGCTGCTGCCTCTGCACAAGCTCAACAGTCCTTGCACAACAAGGCTAAATAAAAAATAAATAAACTTACGAATAAGGTAAATTATAGATTTAAGGTTATCATTAACAATCTAATAGCATTTGAAGTGTTGTAGACAAATCGTGTCAAGTTGCCGCGTCCTTTATCCAGCTCTATCATCTCAGCTCTTGTTAGGTCATCGCTTCCCATTCTCAGCTCTCCCATCAGACATATATCGGCAGGACATATATTGAGCGCCGTCCTGCCATTAAACATATCAAAGAAATTGTAAACTAGAAACATTATAGCCTAAAATACATTCTCATAAAAAAAAAAATAAACATTGATGTCATGAAGGGTACGTGTACATGATGTTTACACGACAATGTTGTACAAAAAACAGAAAAGTACATATTTTCGCATTAAGACAAAAATGATTCCCCACTCATATGGATTATGCAGTATTTTGCATGCCAAATGTAGTTGCTTGTGTCACTTTGTGACAAAACACGTCATATGCATGCACCTGACATTTTCACAAATCCACGAAGGCAAACCTACATTTTCCAAGCCACCAAAATGCTTTTGTGATGTAAAGGAACAGCTAAAATGCCTAAAAGCTTTTTTTCAGCTTTTAGTTCAAAAGATTTTCTCTTATTCGTATAAATTCGTACGTTGTGAATCATACAAAAATGAATGATCGCTAAAAAAAGAACCACCCCTAACCCCGCCCCAAGCCCTAACATCACTGGCAAGACAGAAAATCGTACAGATGTACGAAATGAGATTGCAGATATTAGCAACATCTTAAAATAAGTTTTTTACCATGAGAGTGTGTTGGATTTCTATGTGTCGATATTTGTGTGCAGCTGTACACAAGTACACCAGGTGTAAACATGTTCACCAGGTGTTACAACAACAGCGAAGAGGCTACAATACAATTCACACCAAGCGATCCTAAATCTTGCCTCTGTCCTTGTCCTGCCATGCAAGCACAAACTTTTCCATTGTGTTTCTGAGATCGGGGAGAGCTTTCAGGTTTAGGAAACAGTGGGTGTGCAGAGTTGTGGGAGATGGAGAGCAACATACCTGAAACACAGATCTGCCACCTAACTGTGTGAAAGCCCCCTCTTGTCCTGCCGGGGGTCTGAATGTGGGGATTAAGGCTTTTGAGCATACCTGCTTTGTAGCACCTGAATGTGAAAGAAATGCAGCCATTGTGAAGCCCTGACTTCGACGCTTAGCTCTCGCCGTGTCTAGGCCTCCCGGCCCACCTCCGACTGTGCCTCCACCTCCCACCGACAATTAACCACTCAAATCAAACCTCCGCCTGAGAAACTAATTGATTCTTACTGTGCTTTTGTATGAAATGACATGCTGTTTCCCTTTTGCCCTTTCAGGATGGACTCTTCGGCTCAGGTTTGGGAAGGTATGCCTTGTTCTGTTTGGTTAAAATGGAGATAAACCAAATCCCTGTAATGGTTCCCCTCACCCTAGAACTCATTTCAGTCTTTTGTAGACGTTACATGAATTTGTGTATTGAAAAATGGCCCAGTAGTGATGATAGCTACATCGGATCTTTCACCAAATCGAAAGTAGCTGCACAGCAATAGGTTTATCACAATAATATTTGAGCTTTGTTAGAATAATCTGGGAGCTGGAATGAACAGTATGATGAGAGGCCACCGTCTTGTCTGTCTGTGTATTTGAAACCGAGTGTGACAGAGCACAAAGACCCACGCTGGATTATGTGATGGACAGCTAAGCCTTTTCCCCATATCTTGCTACTTCCCACACACAAACAGATGAAAAAGCGAGAAGTGGAGACTGGAATTCGCTTGTGACAGTGGACTGACACGTAACCATTGACCATTCAGAGATGTGTGTATGTACATGCATGTTTTCGTTTTTCAGGCTGTCTGTCTCTCCACCTGTGTTTATGTTATCAGGACAACTATACCGCACAGTCTTGCAGCTGTAGAGCGCATGATGCAAAAAAAGCATCGGGTCGTTTTAGTTTAGTTGCATGTACATTCAGTTGCAGTGGTGCATTTGACGGACTTACTCAAAGAGACTTTTGTGGCGTTTAAGCAACATATTTTTTGAGTATGCATATTCCCTGGGAATCAAAACCATGAAGTTTTTGGGAATCAGAACAATTTTTTGTTGTTGTTTTTTTGACGATTGTCTATGCTTTCATGCAGCAATTTTTCTGCCTTAAATTAATTATTAAGTATTGATAGGAAGTAATCCGATTGGCTTAAATGTTTTATTTCTTAGTCATTTCTACTCTACATTAACATTTTGGCTAGTGGTGAGTTTGTTGTAAATTAAAATAAGGTTAAATAAAAATAAGTTGAAAATGGTTTAATATGGTTTTATGAATTAACGTATTGTAAAAAAAAATTGCTACGGTAAAATAAATATTTTAAGCCATTTGATGGTACGTAGAACATGAAGGCATTTAGATATTGGTCCTTGAGTGTCTTGTAGCCATTTACATTAACGCTGTTCGCAGACGCTTTTATTCAAAGTTTCTTACATTTGTATTAGAGACCCTTGGGTGGGACCCTTTGACGTTGTCGTTGCTAGCGCCATGCACACTGAGCTACAGGAAAGTTGCGAATTGCGTAAAAATCTGATCTGAGAGCTACGGTGAATGGGAAAGATTATTCAAAAAGTAACTTTATTTGTTTGATTCTATTTTACACATAAATCTTTGTATTATATATAGTCTTAAAATTAGACCATTTTGTGGTGTTTGTTTGAAATTGAAGAACCACTTGTCACTTAATGCTGCCATTAAAAGAAAAACAAAATTCACATTTTTTTTTTTGAGTGAACTTTAATAATATTAAATTCAATTAATGTCCTGCTGATAGCGGATATTTCACAATGATTTCAAAAGTCAAGATTAATCTGATTAATACTCATTATTATTATGACACGATGGTGATTGTGCTTCACTTCCTACAATAATTACATGAATTTCTGACTTATTCCTCCCCGTTTCTGTTGAGATGAGTGTAGCTCCTGTGTCGTCTCTGTTGGGGGTCCTGTAGTAACTTGTAGGGCCCTCTTCACACACACATCCGCACAGAAACAAGAGCTCAGAGAGTGTCTCTCGATGAGTGTTTAAGTGCTGTCTGCAGTGGTATTCTGTTACTCTGCTCTCTCCCCGACCTCAAACACACACACACAGCATCAAAGCCCACTCTCCATCACTGCCTGTGTGCTGATGTCAATGTTAGAGAGAGCATTTGATTTGGTGTTTTAAAGAGACAAGTTTCAATTGAATGCGTTTCCAAGAAGTCAAACGTTAAGGTTTCCAGCACTCTCACATTTCAAAAAGAAAGTTTAATGACATTATGCGTGAAGGTCCCTCTGCCATTCTTTTGTATAAAGTTGCTTTTGGGTTTTATTGAGTGATATTTTTCTGTCTATTCCAAAATGTAATGCCTATGTTTAGGACTCCCAAAGCGAAGCTTGGCTTTTTTGCCTACCTCAAGCATCCCTAGTTTCATTGGCCTTGCAAACAGGCAGATTCTTGCCCTGTCCTGTCCTGAACAAGAAAATAATGAAAGAAGATTAGTAATAGCTAACAACATTCCACATTCTATGTAAAATTAGAACAGTATTGTGCACAATATTATAAAGAGTACGAAGGAGAACACAGTTTTTTCTCCCACACTTCAGCTTTTGGAGTTTGTCACAGTCTCTACTGGTTTGCTTACAAATTTTGACATTACAAGGAACACCCTATGTCAAGATGTTTTGAGGTTGAAGCCGTGATTGTAGACATAAAGGAATTTTTCAAATAAAAATTCAGTAGTGTTTTTAGTGAAACACAAAAGAAGATATTTTGAGAAATGTGTTATTGGTTTTGTGTCCATACAATTAAAGTAAATGCGGCCAATGTTGTTTGGTTACCAAAATTCCTCAAAAACTTTCTTTCCTTCAAAATTCTTTGAAATGTTGTGGAAAAGAGCTTTTAATAATAACTGAATTGAAAATGAGATTGTAGGAGCACCTTTAGAGGTGGATTGAAATCCTAATAAAATCCACTTTTTGTTGAAGGGATAGTTCACCCAATAATGAAAAATCATTATTGTTGTATTGTATAGGTTGTTTATTCCTAAATCTTCATACTTTGCAATTTTTTATTTCCTATATAATATATTTCAGTATACATATTTCAGCAGAAAAATACATATATACAGATCTGAAACAACGTGAGGATGGGTAAACGATGACAGAAATTTCATTTTTGGGTAAACTATCCCTTACACATATCCCACTTTGAATGGTTAAAAGAATCAGAAAATGTGTCACTTGATCTGTGGTCGTCTATGGAAACTACCCTTATGGAAAATGTATAAATTAATATCTCTATAGATGGCTTCATGATCTAAGAGGGTATCTGCTTTAAAGTTCAGGTGTTTGCTTTACAATTCTCAATAAATATGCACTGCCGCAAAAGAAAGCTGCACTAAAATGTACCACTTCTGACCGGCCTTATCACTTACTGTCAGATGCTATGTTCAGTATAGTAAAATTCAGTATTGCTTTTATGCTATTATATGGTATGTTTATGGAATACCCCAATGAGCTGATAGATGCAAAATATGCAGTGTTCAACACAGTAAAGTGCATGTAAAAATATATCCCAGTATGCAATGCCCTTGACCTGCCCTAATTTCCATATGAACCAGTAGTGACATCTTGTCTCCTTATTGATCAGACTTACTTTCTGTCTAAATTTGGACTTAAATGCACAATAATGGTTGTTGTTTACAAAATTATAACCAAGACATCTTTCTGGATTGATGGCAATCTAGTCTTATAAATAGGGATGCAGTTCAGTGAGCTACTAAAGTCTTAAGTATAAGATTAATGGGACAGACAGCATATTCAATGTATTAAAGAGCTTCTTGAAATAAACCTTTCCAGTATAAAAAATTATGTGAGCAAGAAGTCATGACGATATATGTTATTTGAATGACTAGCAATATTAAGTAATGATTTGGACATTTTTAACTGTATAAATTATAACATCATACATCCGAAATCCATATTATGGTTAATATATGTCTTTCAAATAATTTTGAAATAGTTTATAAGATTATTTTCTTGGTTAGACTTTATTAGATTTAATTTACCATTTTGTTTAAGAAAGAAATTTACCTTGTTCTTATATTGTCTTTCATAAAACAAGCCTATGTTTGAAATATTTATTTATAAAAAAAAATTGCAGTATAACGCGAGGAATGAGATCAGTTTCTTCTTCTCAAAAGTCAGGTGTTTAATTTTCTTTCTTGTAAAGTTTAACTCAAATTAAAAACAGTAGAAGAAGTAATCAAATCGACAGTAAGATACCGGCAAACTTACAGAAAATTACAGCAAAGTTTTACAGCGTTGATTAAGGACCCTGCTGCTTTTAAATGATAAAAACAATCAAACGTGCCACAATAAAAGCAAAACATTTGCAAAAAGCCTTTCTTGCATTTCTTTTTTTTCAGTCTTTGTGCTTTCATGTCTTTTGCAGCGGGTGTGAGAAGGAGGTCATGGCAGCGAGAGATGCAGCCGTAGATTGTGAAGGTGAGGAGATCATTCAGAAGGAAGAAGGACTGAGAGAAAAGGAAGGTGAGGAGAGATTGACAGGGAGACCAGGGGTCAGGGACAGGTAAGAGGGCATGGCGGCTGACCCGAATAATAATACACACAATTCCCACGGTAAATGACCTCCTCAAAGACAAGATGCTCACCATACTGTCAAAAACGGGATGGAATAACCATAAAATACAGGTTAATATGTGGTTTTTATTATTTTGTATAATCACATCTTTATATCATATCTCCAGGCATTGTTTCTTTCTCTTCATTGTGCACTTGTGCAAAAAAAAACTTTGATCGTTTTCTACATTTTTGTCTATAGAGCTTCCAGAACAGGTGAGTCTCTCCAGCTGCAGGTGTGAAAATTACACAATGACACGTTAGCATCCGTGTCTGGAGACTCCTTAAAAACAGATGTTGTCGTCTGGCCTTCCTTTACATTATAATCTCACTTGTATGTGCCAGGAACCGAAGCCGTAATCTAAACCTTCGAAACATTTAAATATAAACCAAACAGCTGAGAAACACATTTGTGTCTTTGTGATGGTATTGTGTGCCCTTCAATTGTGCGTGTGTGACAGAGATGTATTTATGTTGGTCTGTAAATGAATCTGGTTGATCTAATTGGTACTTGCATATCTTGCATGCCACATGTGTCTTGGCGGTGGTGCCGCTGGGGGTGGAAGCAGAGGGCCAGACAAGGTGAATGAGAAAATAGAAAATGGAAAATTCCTTCGTGAAGTGCAGTGGTTCGTGATCAGGTGTGGACTGCAGCGAGATCAGACAGACGGGGCGGGAAAAAAGTGAAGGGGAGGGGCGGAGTCAAAGGCTAGACAGCTGCCCTAGATCTGTTCTTAAGACACCATGTGACATTAAACCAGCCTGAAGGCAGTAGCTGAGTCAACCATTCAGATTGTTTCCTATCTGAGTTTGAATTGCTTGACCATTGCATAGGAATACAGATCTATCTTAATCATAAAGGAGTGTTACGGTAGACAAGTGATTGTTATGTGGTTCCTAAAGTGTGGTGAGAGGTTTATAACAGATTGCTTTTGGGTACCAGGGGGTTATGGGTGGTTTCTAAGATGCTTTGTTGCTTTGTGGTTTCTAGGATGCATTAGGTTTTAATTATGATGTTCTGATTGGTTGCTAAGTGGTTTCTTCACAAAAAGCCCACCCCCCAAGTCTGTGATATCTGGTCCCTACAAATGTGATAAATCCTTTCTAGATTTTCTTAAAATAATAAATAAACAAGTAAAACTCCTTGCAGATCATAACAGAACAGCTATTTGAGTATGTGTCTTCATGCGTCCCCCTGTGGACTGTATTCATTCAGGGCTTTGTATCTGGTATGCTCTCCCAGCGGGGCGAGTCCAAGTGGTTTCTGAGCCGCTAACGTGTTAATGTGTCGGCTATGTGAAGAGATGTTTCGTGGGCTAATTTTACCAGAAGGTATAGCTATTGGTCCACATGCTGAAAAAAGACATGGACTTTATTGGAGCATATGTGGCAGCACTCTTCAAGAGCACACAATAAAGAACTTGAAGTGGATATGGAGGATAAAACACAATGTCTAAATGAATTGCTTGAGTTAAATGTGCACCCAATAGAGCTGTTAATGGACAGTGTGTGTTTGTGTGTGTATGCGTGTGTGCATGCGTGTGAGTGTATGTGTGATATGAATGTGATGAAGTGTTTCTGGTGGCTGATGACAACATGATTCCATATGACCGCTGACAAGACCCTGAAACTTCAGAGTAGCCCAGGAATATAATGGCGGTATGTTGCTTTTGGGATCTAGGGCATGTTAAGCTTTGGATGCATATGTTTTGTTGACTGTATGTTCTCCATTTAGAAACCAATGAAAATAATAACATTTCAAAAAAGTTCTTAAAGTAATCATTGAATTAATTATGTAAAAAAATAATAACATGCAAATGTAAACATAATGTGTTATTTTTATTATACCATTAAAAGGAATATTCCGGACGAAAAAGTATCAACACTGCATCATCTTCCTGTAATAATTTAAATCAATATCTCCCTATAGTTTCATGTTTTCCTTACGTTAAGGAAGTTTTAGATATAACAGCTTTTTAAAATCAGGCATTTCTTAAAGTTAGGATATCCCTACAAATCAGCGGGATCATATGTTCCATCTCGTATTAAAAAGGAAACAGTAAACAAAGTTATACAAGTGTTATGTTAAGCATTTCTTCAACAGCTGAGATGTCACATTTTATTCATATTTGCTTGAAGCCTTTCTTTACGAGGAGGGCTGTTTGATGTTAGACTGTAAAAACAATCCTCAAAAATACCATAAAATAACAGTTTTGGCACATAAAATACATGATTCATCTTTTCTGTAATTTTACAATTTTCTACTGTAATTTGCTGTAAGAAAATGTTTATTTATTATTTTCATATTCACTTTACGTTTAAACAAATTGTAGTTTTAGAGTAAAAATGTTGTTAATGGTAAAAAGCGTATGCAAAAAACAAGGCCATTCATAAGCTCCTCGTTCAATTAAATTTAAAATTCAGAAAAATTGACCAAAACACACAGATCACACAGCTGGTTGAGTTTCTCTGTGTCGGTCACTCTGGTCTGGTGCAAGGCTTTGACCGGAGCCCCGTCTTCTGTCACACATGGTCCTTCTTTCCGTCTGTTCACCGCACACTGACATTTTGCCTCTTAAAAATAACACAGATGTTTGAGTGCTCTTGGACAAAGCAGACCAGGCACCGCTTGTCAACCCCCTCCTCACTGTCCAGCAGGCGGCTATTTTAACTGCATGTGCGAGAAAGACCGGACACTGGGTAACATGACTGGATTTGGGCTTTGAGATGTCGGTGGGGCGGCTGGCAGTGAAACGATCTGTGGCTGTCTGCAGCTATTGGGTGTAAATTGAGCAACACAAACTGAAGTTTCCGCATACGAGCTCCCTTATGAAGTATCTAATGATGACAGATTAAAACATAGCTGAGGTAAATTGTCATTTATGGGTCTGGCGTGTAATATTATAACTTACGCTGAGTGTATTTTTACATGCATAACGTGTTATTCGATGTCAGATTTAAAGAGTGAGACCACCTCATCCCATTAAATAAAAAAGTCTTTTTATAGCTGTTGTTAACTGTCACATCAATCATTAAAGGGCAAGTTCAGGCAAAAATGAAAATTGACATTAATTACTTGTTCCAACCCTGTGTTGTTTACTTTATAAAATGAGATGTTAGGAGAAGTATCAGACCTTCTGTGCCATGCTCCTAAATAAAGGAAAAATTCAATTCAGTTTATTTACATAGGTCACAACCATTTTCATTTTTGCAAAGCAGCTTTACATGCATTATAAATTATATTATTAGTAATAATACTACTATTTAAAACGAAGACAAAATACATGATTATTGCAAGTAATGTACAGTATATGTTTCATTGTCAGAAACTGTTAAAAAGCACAAATAAGTGTTAGAAATGTAGGATATATTTTGTATGGGTTATATTCAAAGACCCAATGATAGAGTCAGAACAACATAAATAAAGAATGAGAAAATGTTGAAAAATATTATTAATATTAGTAAATATTTTAAGTAGTTGTGAAATAATACAAAAAAACGTTTGTTGTTAGAACAACGCATTCAGATACTGAAATTCATCTGACAATTTTAACAATAAATGGAAATCTCTGTATTATAGCACGTATAGTATAAAGCCATAACAGTGATGATTTCAATAAGTATACATATAATATTTCATTACATATTTGCATTATAGGCCTACTTTGTTTGGTTATATACTTGACGTTCAGTATTTTTCATATGACAGTTTAATTGACTATTTATAAAAGAAAATCAGTTACATCCCATATGAAAAGATCATGATGATGATGATGCTGAGGATGATGATGATGATGAGGACCAGTGTTAGGTCTAACTAGTTGCTAAGCAATTAGTTACTATAATTGAATTACCTTTCCCTTGAAAAAGTAAAGTAAGCGATTACTCTTATTTATTCTGTAATTTGATTACAGTTACTTCTGATGTAATTGAACTAAATACTGTGTAATATTGGGGATGACATCAAAATTACAAGTCTCACTTTAAACTTTAAAATGCATGCTCTAATGTATCTTTCTCACATTTGTATACTTTGGTCAGTTAATAAGAATAATTGATGTAGTTATTTATGTGAGTGAATTGAAGAAGCCGTTTTAATGTCTATCCTTGAATCAAATCTAATCAAGGTTGATGTAGGATATAGAAAGGAGCAATAAGTGATTAAATGCTTTTTGGAGAGAGTAGTTTGTACAGTAATGTAATTGCACTCTTGAATATGTAATTAGTAACTAGTAATTAATTACTTTTTCAGAGTAACTTACCCAACACTGATGAGTACAATTCACTTTGTGAATTTCTAGTGTTGTGTGTTTATTGTGAGGGTGAGGGGCTATAGGCCTCATTACAGATCAAGGGGGAGGTGGAACTAGTTCAAATTTATTGCCTGTGTCAGCTGTGTCAAATTTGGCAAGCTCAAATGGTCAGCTTGCAAATGGCTGGGGTAAAACTAGGGGTCAGCAGACCACGTAATAATTAGCCCTTATTCCACCCTTGAATACTTTATTAGCAGAGAAAATATATTCTGTGTACATTTCTTTCTTTAGAGATCATTTCATAATTTTGTGTAAATCGCTGCTTAGGTGGACGGTATTCTGGTTCTGAATACCTGATGTATCCATAAGAGGTGCATGGTCCAGGTGCTTAAGAAGATAACTTTACCTGACCCTCACACGTCCAGAATGTTCATGATTTGTTTCATAGAAATTTAAAGGGGACCACCCACTTTCTGATGCTTTGGCTCTATTTTTGTGAGGTCAGAATAGAGTAGCCAGTTGTTCTTTATGGTCCGTTTTTTTTACGATGTGGTTTAAGCTGTTAGCGAGACCACCATTCGACCTTTCACTTGTACCCACAGTACGCTAACACGCAGCTGATGATATGAAAAAGATTTAAAAACTTTAACCATAAGGTAGATTTCATTTAGTAAACTCTTGGTCTATTACAAACCAGTTTTTATTATTAATTGTTGGTGGTTTAGGATCTATCCATGGGTTTTGGACTGGGAAATTAAAGGTAACAGGTTCAAATCAAGGTACCTCGATCACCACTGTGCCTTAAGACATTTGTTTGACTTTTCTTTAAAATGAAAGTTAGGACATAATTTCGTTTTTCTAAACCTGTTTGACTGTTGCAATGCAACAGGAAATACTCGCAGAATGTCCAAGCTCCTGTGACCAATTTTTCTTTTTACTCCCAAGCTTTAGAAAGGTACCCTTTAATGTAGCCTTCTCACATTTGTATGTTGGTCCGTTAACAAGAAAACTTTATGTATTTAATATTATTTATTTAAATGAATTAAAAGAGCATTTTCATGGATATCCTTGAATCACATAACTATGTGGATATATGATGTAGAAAGTAATGTAACTAAATACTTTTTGGAGTAATTTGAACAGTAATCTCACTACATTATTGAATATGTATTTAGTAACTAGTAATTTGTTTCTTTTTAGTGTAACTTAACCAACACTCTATATCAGTTATATCACATATACAGAATTATCTGGGTTGTTTTGTTTTCCAGGGATCATATTTGACGATTTGTCTACATCTACTATATTCATTTACATTACATTTATTGAGAGACGCTTTTATCCAAAGTGGTCCACTTACAAGTTGGAAAGCATATAACATTTCATCAACAACCTAAACGGTACCGATAGTTTACGAGACCATGTTATAGGAGCATCCATTTAAAAGCTACAGTGGTTTTCACATGCAACATATCTTCTCTTTTAAAGAACATAGCCTGCCAGATCTATGGACTTCTTGTATGGTTTGTTTATTTAAATGTGATATTTCGTATTAGTCAGATGGCATACTAGACGCATCTGTATGGCACGCACAACTGAATAGAATGGAATGGCACATAGATTTAGTAAAGTTTACGGTCTATAGTACTATACTGGGTTTCTTAGCATGTCATGTAGACCCTCTTCAAAATTAATTGGTCTGGCTTTTGTTGAAACTAGTAACTTTGTATTAGCACCTATTGTATTATTGCTCCTGTATGATATATCGCTTTTTGCTCCCTGAACTCCGTGTATAGGATAAAAATCTCTGCTAAATGATTAAATGTAATGTTAATGTTAATATACATGAATTTAGAAGGTTTCAAAGCAACAACATAAACAAACAGTACTACACAGGCTTTTGTGGCCCAACCTCAATTTCTGGTACACATCCGCAAAAACTTCCTGTACATTATTTCTGATAACAAGAAAAATAAATTAAAAGTAAATTACATATGCAGGCAAGTTAAAAGTATGTCTTGGCAGTATTCTTTTGGGTTATCAGTAGAAGAACCGTTACTTGGCTGAACTTAAATGCGACAAAGTTACAAAACACAATCAACAAATTGTTTATTTAATAAAATGTATACACAATAAATTAACAAATTGTTTATTTAATACAAATAGTTCACAATAAAGTAATAATATAAATTAATATAAATTTAATAAAATATAAATAGTTATACTATTAGCCACAGGCCAGACCGATAAACAAACTAAGACCGATAGTTAACTTCGAGCCAGGCGCGTCTGTCCGAAAAAAACGTCTATGCTTGAAAATTAATGCAATTAATTACATAATACATTTCCATATATTTTGGAACCAAATGTTTAGATTTTCCAATTCATGAAAAGTGTCAATTCTGTGTATATTATTCTATATATTGTGATATTGTAATATATTAACAATATACTATTTCTATATTTTCTATATATACTTATATTCAAAGTTATCGACATGCTGCCATATTTGAGTGTAGTGAACAGACCTGTTTTATATACAAGGTATGGATGGCTTAATATGTTTAAAATGTTACTTAATTTTTCTCATAACATTTTGGATTACTTATACTTATAACAGGACAGAATTTTCGTATAAAATTGTTTCTATTCAACTGGAAAAAGTCGTATACATCTATGGTATAGGGTGAATTCATTATGAGAGAATTTTCATTTTTGGGTGCACTATTCCCTCAAGTACACTTGTATTAGCTGGTGTACTATAAGAACATTACAAGGCTAAAATCATGACATGACCCGTATCACATGAGTCGTCAGTTAGTAATCACTCAGTGAATAGATTATTACCGTGATGTTTTATAACTGTTTCAATTTAGAGTTTGCTTACGTTGGACCCTGGCCTTCAGGGCATGACTGTGGTAGAAATGAATGGCTTAACATGCCTGCGCGCTGTCATCGCGTCATCACTTTGACATTGAAGCTCTGAACCCAAACAAGAATCCGTGTCCACTTGTCTTCTGCGTTTTTTTGACAGCATCTCAGAGACTTTATTGAAAGGGATACCTCGGGTATATTCTGGGCCGGGACTGTGGCCGGGGGAAACTGCTACCTAGGTTGTTGTTGCTAGGTGCCTGAGCAAGACTCTGCGTGGGGTTATTTCCATCTCTAAGTTAGCTGCAGTAAAGCCACTCGAGACGTGAATAAATAAGATCGTGTTTCAGGGCGTCAGATCTCACCGCTGCTTCGTAAACTGAAAGGAGGGAGAGGTGGATGAGGGGGTAGACATGTGTTTCATTAGGACACATCACATCTATCTTTCTCTGAGCCGCCCGCTCCCAAAAAACCATGGCCGACACCCTTGGCATCCTGCTGGGGCCGACGGAATTCCGGTCTGGTGAGAAGATTCAGCGCTTAAGCCCTCTGATGCTGGGTGCACATTCACACACACACAGAGATTACCTCTGTGGGTCTTCAGCTCTAAGGCATTTGCAAAAGCTGCTTTGACTATATGTGCCATTCGGGGTGTGACTGTTTAACTGTACAGCATACGTCGAAGGACGCTCTAGGATCAAATCACAGTTTAATAAACACAGTCGTCCTCTAATTCTCAACCACTATGCTTGAAGATTATATCTTAATGGGGTGAGGAGTTCACGATTCTTCTTAAAGGAATAGTCTTTATTTATACACCCTTTTGTCATTTCAAACCTGTATGACTTTCTTTCTTCTGCAAAACCCAAAAGAATATATTTTGAAGCTTGTTGGTGATATAAAACCGTTGGTTTGCATTGGTCCATACAATAGAAGTCAATGGGGACCAACGGTTTGTGGTAAGTAACATTTTTCAAAATATCTTCTTTTGTGCTTTGTAGAAGAAAATAACACAGGTTTAAAGTGAGTAACACACGGTGAGTAAATGATGATACAATTGCCATTTTGAAGGTGAACTATTCCTCTAAGTTTTAGGAACAGCATAAATTTGCCCTGGCAGGGTCCTTGAAAGAAGACCACAGCGATCTGTACGGACTTTCATTGAACGGGATTGCCTGTCATTCCCAAGCTCTACACATTTCTTGTCCGTTCCATGAATGTTGATCCAATATTTTAGGCTAATTTAATCATGCGTTCATCAACCAATAAGAAAGCAGATCTCAGTTTAAAACTCAGTTTAAATAATACCATCTTTAAAGGAACACTTCAGCCAAAAATGAACATTCTGACATACTTTACTCACCATCAAGTTGTTTCAAACCTGTATACATTTAATTGTTCAAGTATGTGGGAAACTACATAGGTTGGGGCACCATTGACGAGTATTATGCTTTTCCTACTGTAGTAGTCAATAGTGCCCCAAAATGGTTTGGTTACAAACATTCCTCCAAAAATCTTTTTTTTGCGTGTTCAGCAGAAAAACAAACTTTATACAGATTTGAAACAATTTGAAGGTGAGAAATAAATGACAGGTTTTTCCTTTTTGACTGAACTATTCCTTTAACCTTTCACAATCAATTCACACAAGTTAGCCATCATTCTAACAAGATTTAAAACTCATTGTGCTAAAAGAATACTTACTCAGTCCTGAGGTTTCATCCACATCAAACACACACCTGTCTCAATCATCTTTATCGGCAATAACTATTCACACCTTCCCGACTATCTGTCTATCGTTAGCAAAATACAAACTGATGGGTGGAGAACGCGTTGCTGTAAATGCCAAGTCACATCCACGTCTGACACCAAGACAAGATGGACTGTTAACAAATCTTTTGTAGTTGTAAAACAATTCAACAAATTGGTCCATTTATAAATGAGATATAAAGCTCAGATGACCTGTGTGACACAATAAAGGGACAAATGACATAAATCTGAAATAGATTGTGGCAGGTCCAAAATAGTCATTGACAGCAGGTGAAAAATAATGCTGGGAAATCAAAAAGTGCTTATCACATGACTTTAATTGGAGGGGGTAGCAAAATAAATAGGCTTACAAACTTTTAAAGGGGGGGTGTATCTGATAGTTTTGTTGTCGACATCAAAGGCTGTGGCATCCAATCTGGTTCTATAGAAATATGGGGCAGAGTCACCATTTTTGGAATCAGGCATTTGGGGACGGACCGCCACAAATAACCGCGATATTGTCGATAACCGTGATATTAAAACCCACGATAATTTGCATTGTTAGTTCTACACATCAGCAATAGTTTAAAGACTTGCCTTAAGCATCACAGTGGTCACAAACTCTGCATACCTACATATTTTGAGTGTGATTTATTGACCAAAAAAGAGAAAAAACGAAATACTGACAAAAAATATTTTTTCTATAATAGCAATATTTTTGTGCCCAACAATCATGATATTGTTACAGGCCTACTTAGCTAGGTTATAAACATGCTCAAATGTTTATCAAACCTATGCGAGACGAGACAAAATATCCCTTTTAAATAGGGATTCGCTCTTTTTAGGACAGATCCGTTGAGAGGGCCATGTGGCAGCTCTGGCATGGTCACACTTGCGGGACAGCACTAACTGCTGCGACTTAACTATGCGTCAGAAAGGGAGCATCCTGTTGACGTTATATCGTTAGTGCTTGATGTTGATTCCGCAGGAGCTAACAAAAGCCCGCTGGAGACCTGTGATTAAAAGCCACCTTTGTTTTCTCATTAGTGCTTCCAGGTTAGCAAAAGGTGTGAGCCGCGGCCCCTTCATGGGGCAGACCAACATTCAAACAGGCCCTGACAAACACCAGGCATCGCAGAAACCTCAAAGCTTTAAATACAGAGGATAATCTGAATGCATCAGTGTTCATCTGGAAAGATTAATAACATGTCATTTAAATTCAGATTTGGATGAAACCGGGGTGTCATAATCTTGTTTTGTCACAGCAAGGCATGACTCACTTATGTCTACCTTTTTTTTTAAACTCCAGACTACTATAACTATGTAAGTTGTGTGTGGATGTCCAAACTTTGCCATGTGAATAATTGTCACATGACCGGTGAAGTAACCTGCACAGTTTAAAAAACTGCGTAACAGCTTTGCATATTCACCCAGCAAGGACTTTTTATAAAAGTGCCGGGGGGTCTGAAAAGGTGAAACACGCATGGGAGGGATCTTGACGTCTATCATTTTGGCGCAGTGAGGCATCCAGACGCGCAGAGCGCACTGCGCCTCTTCACAAGTGACAGCGCCAGCGCAACATCAGGAGCGCGGTGGGCCGACAGCTACACTACAATGAATCACCGCCTTTTAACTGTTATTTAAAGATTGAGAAAGCGGCCTGAGTTGGTATAAAACATATGATGGAACTCCATAATCTCCTGGACTATACGTGGATACGTTTTTCTCCAAGTGGGATTTATCTGTGCGTATTTGAATACGGAGACGCGCATCTGAGGGGCTTTTAGAGATCTGTCGCTTCTGCGCTCTTTATTAGCGTATGGATTTGACTCAGCTCATTTAATCAGATCACAGCGAGCTGGATTATCGTTCGGGAAAATCCTGGATACAACATTCAAGTGTCTTCCCACAATGTATGGAATAAATCAGCGCTGCTTGTACATGTAAGTATATTATGGTGATATAGCCGGTGCTCGTCCTGTAATTTATTGACAAATGATTGACTCACTGTTTCATGTTCTTTATTTTCCAGCTCCTTTCATTTCTTCGTGGTGTGGTGTCATGCACAGGTAAATAAAACTTCTTTGGTGGATTTAAGCGGTTGATGTTTTGCGCGTCACGCATGGCTGTAATGTTGCAACATTAATTTTATAAAGATGATCTGAGATTAACCCAAAATGATATATAATGTAGTTTGATCGCACATTAAGCACTTACAGTGTGACTTTTTGGGAGAGTGTGTGACATTTTTTATCCGTCATAGCTTTAGAGTTAGTATGCTCTTGCTGGCATTTACAAAACGTACGTTTTCTATCCCAGCAACAGAGAGAGAAATATATGTGATCTTATTTTCCCTTTGCATCGAAAAGGGGGAGAAGAATCACCCTTCTCCTAATTTTAAGCAGTATGTGAGGGAACAGGGCTCACTGACGGACCAGTTGAGCCGGCGGCAGGTCCGAGTCTACCAGCTGTACAGCCGAACGAGCGGCCGACACGTGCAGATCCAGGGCAAGAGAGTGAGCGCCACGGCAGAGGACGGCAACACTTTCGGTGAGTCTGTAATTCATTTACAGTAATTAACTCACGGTAGGTTTCGGGGGAGATAGGCCTGTTTTCACATTAAGAGCGTCTGATTGGTTTATTGGCTGAATCAGGACGCGCGCACTGTTTGCTGATGGTTCAAAAGACGTTTCTTTGCCTAATCGGTGCCTTTTGTGTAAGTTAGGATGTGTTAATTTGCTTCCAAAAGAAAGGGGAAATGGGACTGATGTTGCTAGCCGGGATTTATGGGAGGCCAAATACACACAGGTCATTGAAAACCAATGCGAAAGTAGTTTCTAATTCTCCTGGGACTAAATTATATAATTATCACAGAATCCCAACAAAACACATCATTCTAAGGTACAAATAAACTGCTATATTTTTTAGGTCAAGACTTTTATTTATTATTTGTATGACTGTGGTAGGTTACACCAATAAAGGTAATTTTTAAAATCGGTTTCAATGTTTTAATGACTGTGAACATACACCAGACTGCATTGTTTTGTGTTTCGGTGCCAACGCATTTTGCTTTTTGCATTACAGCAAGACTTTATGTGGAGACAGACACGTTTGGAAGTCGTGTCCGGATCAAAGGAGCAGAGAGTGGCAGATACCTGTGTATGAACCGCAGAGGGAAACTGGTGGGCAAGGTATGTACCCAACATATCTACACTCTGAGATTTTTTGGTGAAAAAACACATGTTGAAGAACCATTGAAGAACCATTTTTGACTGGTTCCAAAGTTCCCATTAACATCTACAGAAATCTTACTGTTTAACAAAACAATTAAAAATGACTGAATGATTATTTGGCAAACCAAACATGGTTTCAAGCGTCGATTTGTGAAACACCTATGTGGCGTGTTGCAGGAATATATTACAGCACATTCCTGACACACAGTTTTTTAATAAATAGCATTTATTTCATTAATTTAAGTTCATTTATTTTTGGAAATGTCAATGAATTTAATTTCCGATTAATACAATTGAAACAGTTTAAATAGAGAATTCACATGACCGAGAATAAGTATTAGTTAGAGAAGTGTAGAGAAGGGTGTAGTAGAGAAGGGCAGAAATATAAACAGCTAGATTCATGTTACTGAGAAACTTTAAGAGAAGTAAAGATGGGTGTTTATGTGCCAGGCCTGCAGAGGAAACTGCTTTCACACCCATTCTGCGCTTGGGCAGATGTCCAGCCACTTCTTCCTTCACGGAAGTGGAAAAGATGTCTTCAGCACTGTGGTCTCATGACACAGATGCTGGGACAACTAGATGGAGACAGTGAGCGCATTCTCGCCCCTGAACTGTGTTGAAAGATGAGGGCAGTGCTGAAGAATAAATAATGACAGGCGTCGAGCATTGCAGCGTGACTGATAACACGGCCTGAGTCTCTTGTAAAAGTCTTTTGAATTCCACATGGATATGTGGAAGTACAAGAATTTAGAGACCATTAATTTGAAGGAGCATTACGTAATGTAGTTAGCTTAATGAAATCGTGAACCTTCAACATCTTTGCTTATATGTGTCAGTGTGAAGTCCAAAATTGTTCTTTAAATCTCTTCTTATCAAAACAATCCAGACAGTGGACCGGTACGATTTATAAGAACACATTAAGAGAATGTTATTTTAGACATCAAATACTGTATTCAGAACTTGGGGTTTTCTTATTATTTTTAACATACTGTTTACTTGTATTGTAGTAATGTATTGCATGATCTGACCTGAAGAAGAAATAGAAACAGCGCCACCTTCAGTCTTTGTGTGAAGGTGTCACTAAAACAGGAGAACTTAAAATTCTACATTTATTCCTTGTATACATAACCATACCCAGCCTGCCATGCAGTAAAATGCTTTTTAGAACCATTCCTGTACAAAAGTTAAAATGAATGTTATAAAACTAGTAGATGAATTTTAAAATTTAATATCATTTTAATATTTTATAATAATGAATATTATAAAATAATATGATGTAATAAGAAGATAAAGGATCAAACAAATTATGAAAAGGTGATAAAAAGAATGGATAAAAACTATCTCGAAATAAAATACCATCAAATTCTGCTGAATACCATTCATATTAGGTTAAGTATGCTGCATATATGGCCTATTTTAGTTTGACACAAAGGCAATTCATTGTAAATCCAACAGGTAGTGTGGAAAACCATGTATCAGCTCAGAATATCTGTTTACCACAACAAAAATTCACGAATTAAATTTATATTATTTTTAATATTTAATTTATTTCCGCCATTTAAATATAAACATGACCTAACTGTTCCATTGTTGTTCGCTTTGTTACAGCCCAATGGCAGAGGAAGGGACTGCATCTTCACAGAGATCGTGCTGGAGAACAACTACACTGCTTTCCAGAACGCTAAATATGAAGGCTGGTACGTGGCCTTCAGCAGGAAGGGTCGGCCTATCAAGGCTTCCAAAACCCGGGAGAACCAGCGAGAAGTCCACTTCATCAAGCGACTCCACAAAGGTCCACTTCCTTTCCCGAACTCGGACCAGCCCAAACACTTTGAGTTCATTAGCTTCCCACCAACTCGACGGGCTAAGCGCAACAGAAAATCCCACACTGCTTCCTAACGCCGATCTACACAAACTCATGAGACTTTCTTTTAATAATAAAAAGATGCAGCTTTATTTTTATATATTTTCGTACTTAACGGACTTGAAAAAGCCAACGACACTGAATGGATGCGCATTTTAAAGGGGTGACGTGTAAATATGGTAAGATAGTAAAAGAGAATGTATATATTTAATTAAAATGCTATTTGTATTTGTGCTGCGTGAGCATTCTGTAAAGACTCTACGACATAATGCTCAATATTAAACACAATAAAAGCAATTTACCTTTAAGAGGGATTTAAAAGGGAAATAGAAATAAACATCACATTCAACCAAAGATGTTTGACTTTTCCTCATGTGTCTTGAATGGATTGGAAAATAAATGTGTATGGAGTATGGAGATGACTTTCATTGGTTATTTAGCTAAATGTGAGAACACCTACAGAACATTGTTTTCTCAATTCCAAACTTAAAATTAAGTTGTGCCTAGCTAACAAATGTACAACTTTTTATGTTTGTTATTAGCACATTTATCGATCAACGCGAAATGTATATAGTGTATGACACAATGTGTAGGGACAAAGTGAGGTAAAAATATCCACATCTGGGCAATTCCACACAAATGTCAACCCTACCATGGAAATTATGTCAACATTTGGTGGTTGACCCATGTAAGGTCTCTCTTTTTATGAGTTAAAATCATGATTTTCGGTGTGCTAAGTTCTGCTTTAAGGATCGTCACATCCATCTATTTTATGTTCTATGAAGAGCCATCCCTTCTCCATGTGTTGGGTATTATTGCTTCTGGTTTGTGCATTTTATTTTACAGAAATCAAGGTTTGTAGCCTCTTAAAGGGGTCATTTTTCTGTGTCTTTGGTGTGCTATAAGTTGCCCATGCATGTATAAGCGACGTAAAATTGCAAAAATGTAAGTGTCGGAACAAAAGATGAATTCTATCTAAAAGAGAATGCTCATCCAGACCTGCCTGAAACGCCTCGTGTAACCACACCCCCACAAATCTACATCACTTCCTGGTATGATTTGACTAAGACTGTTTACGCAAGTAAGGTGGGCGTACCTGTCAGTACAATTTCTTTGGAAACAGGCGTTAAATTTCTGTCTCACGCTTGCAGTATTCGACCAATCACTACGCACTGGTTAACTGGCCAATCATAGCACACCTCGCTTTTCAGAGCGATGAGCTTTGTAAAAATTTCTGGTTATTGAGAGGAGGCGCAAAGAGGAGAAAAACATGCAAGGTATGTGGAAAATACAGCGTTTCTTAACCTTAAATCGTGTATACACATTGCTTTACATCTAAAACAAATGATAATATTCGTTTAAGCCGTGTCATTCGAGCCCTTTAAACAAACATTTGCGTACTTTTTTGTCACATACACACCACATGTTTATTTCCCTTTTTTAAAAAGACAACTTGTCCATAGACTGATATTTTTCTAATAGCAACACGAATTTTAACGAGGTAACAGATGGTTATTGACAACAAATACATTCTCTGAGAGTTTATATATCACATCCATCTCCAGAAGTACAACGGCTGTATGCTGCCAACTGCTGCTAGACTACTACAACTGCAGGCACATGTGAATGCCTCCATTAATGAAAATACTGTGCTGTTGATGTCTAGAAAATATGATTTGTCCTCCGTCTTTTTCATTTAAATTATACAAGTTTATTCTGGAGGATCCCCTGCATTAGGTCATTTTGAGCTCTAAGCATCACATTTGTGTTCTGCATGACTAACATATTATGCTAAAATATTGCAGTGGACATTTATTTTTTTCAATGAATGCATACCAATACGCCAGACTCAATTTATATACTATACAAACACTATTTGGGTTCAATGTCTTCTTTCTTGCCATATAAATGTTTACAGATTAAAAGTCGTATTTATACCTTTAATTATATAGGCTCTTCATTTTCATCATAAATTTTGATATGTGCCGGATAATCTTCCCAGCAGCTGTTGAGAGCAGATATCAGAGTGTTGATCCACTTTAAACACCAAAATAATTGTGAGATTCTTATCAGTGATGACTCTGGCAACAAAGTCAGACATGAGTTTTGAAAATATTTTTTAATTTTGAAATAATGTCAGTTCATATTTCTTGAGTTACAGGCATGCAAACTGCATGTGTGCAATTGCTTATGTCAGAAGATTCTACTAATAGATTTAGCAATTTCTCATTAAAATGATATCATAATCATTGTTCACCATTTTGCCACCTCTACAAAATAAATGGATTGCTAAATTGTTATCCATATATTTAAGACTGAATGTTTGCTTGATTAATATTCCAGGACGGATTATCCCTGTAATGTAAATACATGCCAAAACAAAGCTTCATTCACAATAAAATATCACTATTTTTACTTCAAATGAAGAATAAAATCATGTCCAAACACTTTCCCCCAAAGTTGTACATTGCGAGGGCTATAATGTTCTAGAGGTCCTTAATGCACCACCATTTTCATCAGATATTTTAATTTTATGTTGTCATTAAAAAGTAAAAACAACGGGAGAGTCATGTAGAATTTTAGGAAGGTTCAAAGGTTGTCAATCCATGATGGTGCCTAAGAGTAACAAGTGTAGACCTATATCGCCCTCTGGATGATTTGACATTGATTTTAATCATCTGCACAGTGCACTGAATGTGGTAGTAAACCTTCAGGGTAACAGGGTACTTATACATAATACAAAATATACAAAATACACATACAAAATAGTATAGTAATTATTTGCATTATTTTTAATAAAGCAAATGTAGGCCAACATTTCCCTGCACAAGTCTAATCCATGAGTGTTGCCATGTTCATTTTTAAGCACTAGAGGGAGCCACTGGTATACAAGACAAAATTGGGCGAGGCTGTATTGCTGATGCATTTTTCTAACAAATGCTTTACATGCCTCACGAGAAAGTCGTGCAGCTGCGTTTGTACAGTAAGACACAATCTCTCGTGACTCCATAAGCAGTAAAGCACAGCATATGTTTTCTGCAATTAAATCATTTCGTAGTTTCCCTTGAGCAAAGAAAATATATTTTCCTATTTTCTGCCACTATATTAAATCATTAAATTTATATTTGAAAATATATAGAATCTTGCTTTGTTAATATATTACAATATAAGGAATAATACACGTGGGTTTGCTGGTTTTCACATATAGAAATTGAAAGTATATGGAAGTATAGTATTTAATAAAATATTGCATTATATATCATTTTGTTTTGTAAGGTGTGATTTTGATAAGAAGTATTGTGGGTCAACAGTGGATATGCTGGTTATCATATACATCCTATAAGATGGACTTGCTGGTAAAGAATACAACTTGGAAGCATCCAACAAATACTGTTTACCAGCTACAGCGTTTTAATCAGTAAATGAAGCACCAATATAGAATTTGACACATTTGTAGCATATGTGAATATATAAAGTGGAAAACCTCAGTTCACAGTAATGATGTTGTGTACAGTGGATGTGGAAATGTTGGCCAATTGCTTTTGACTTCCTTACAGAGCATCTCATGGCACACTAATGACCCTTGATCCATATCTAGGTATTGCTATTGATTGAAAAGATGCAAACCCATCCCCCTCCAACCAATATCCATCCCTTTGCCCATCAGGACCTCATAAGATCGGATGAAACATTCAGGCGGTACAGCTGAAATGTACAAGTATATTGTGAGGCCGACCGGTTTTACTATCTGTGGAATCACTGCAGTCAATGTTCTGCAACACACAAACAGACTTCCATCCCTGGTCTTCGGTCAATCACGTCTCCAGGGCCTCATCAGCATTGACGGTCAAGAAATGCAGAAAGGGGGTAGGACGGTCCGCTTGCATTATCATCAGAGCTCATATCCTGCCAGCACCTCCCCGGAGAGACGGCAGAAGCAAGAGATTCACTAAGATGTGGGCGGCTTTAAATGAGCCTCAACCCCCCACAGCTGTGTCGCCGCATAACTCAATACTACATACTAGCGCACTGACCACTGAAAATAAAGGGATTCTGCGATTTCAATGGCATGGATTCATTTGGGCTTCTTCTTTTGAGCCTAACGTTGATATGACCCAATCCGGAGATAGTTGAATATGAAAGGTGAAACTGTGAATGATTGACTTACATGTCAATGATTTACTACAATAGAGGTGTACTGCTCATACATATGCAAATAACCCTCCTGCCATCTTGAGCCTTACTGCAGCTGTTGAGAGAATACTTCTCTTCTAGAACCCGTCTGCTCGGCGTGTGTGACCGCGATGTCCAGCTAACATCAGCTGTTGTAAGACCTAGTAAATGGTCTAGACTGCATTTTATGTCATTGTCCTAACTCAAAGGCAAATCCATGCTGCCCTTAAGCTCTGGTGCATGTTTTGCTATTTTTACCTGAATTTAAAAAGGTGCCCTACCCACACGCATTAGAGTTAATTAATAAAACGGTCTCATTTTACTGAAAACCCTTTAATGATTAAATGGAGCTTTCATTTGATGTGGGCAATTCCATGAAAATGTCTACCTTGCCACCTTTTTATCAAAGGTTTTTACTATAGCAACAGCACAGACAGATATTAATATTTGGTGGTTCAAATACCCATTTGAAGTCTCTCTTGAAGTTTTTAAAGCATTTGTTATTCCTCATAAATGGGCACATGAAAATTTAAATATAGTAACCATTTAATGTACTGTGAAGTGCCATACCTTCTTCCTTCGTTGGGTGTTTTTGCTTTAGTTTTCGTGTGTTTTAATTCATAGAAATCCTTCAAGGTTTGTCGTCTCCCAAAAGCTGTGTCCTTTTTTTTGTCACATCCATAACGTTTGTATATGCCGTTTTTCAATAGAAAACTTGTGCTTTGACTGATATTTTTCTGGAGTTTATACTCTATCAACAAGGGTTCAATAAAATATAAACAAATGGTTTAGTATATTGGTAACAAATTCATAATGTCACATCCTTAACGCAAAATGTCAGCTCCATAACGCTGGAATTCCATGTTTTGTGATTTTGTGTGATAAAAACTGTATGTGTGATCTTAGCATGTTATTCATAATGAAACATAAACGCTAAATTGATGGGACTGTTAAGAACTTGACTGAAAATGACATTAGCTATATCAAGTTAAAACTACAGTATGTCTCGTATCTTTTGTGGTTACTGGTAAAAGAACCTTTACGTGGCTAAACTTAAATGCGACAAAGTTACACAACAATTCAACAAATTATTGATTTGATACAATTAGTCAAATAATAAAAATATATATAAATAGTTGTAATGTTAGCTACTAGTTAGCTTCGGGCCATGCACATGTGTCACAAGACACGTCCATATATTTAATGATCCAATACTGCACACAAAGCAACAAAAATATTTTCAAGGAATATTTAGCCAACAATCCCATTAAGTTATAAAACATTATTTCATTAACCTTACATTTTGTTTAACTTCAATGTTTTAAAATAACAATGTTTTCCTACAAACATTTGAGAACGTATAACCATGATATGATCTTGATAAAAATTTGAGTGTCATTACAACCATTAAAACATTCCTTCTTGTGGTGTGTTTTGGGCATAGATCCATCCAATAGAATCCATCGCATACATGTACCTAGAATCTTAAAGTTTCCATTAAAACCAATACAATTCCCATTACAAACAATAGATCCATTACATTGTCTATAGTGTTTTGGGCGGGGTTCTATTGTTCTTTTAGCAGGGATGTACATGCACAAAAAGGCCTTTTTTAAATAAATAAAATATTTCTGCGCCGTGTATAGCAGATAGGCCCACTTTCTTCTTACCTTCAAATACAACGGTTGCTTTTCTTAAAAAATAAACAAACGCAACCTCCGGAGGATGCACCCGAAATCCTGGCCAAGAAAAAATGGCGCGTGTGATTACCCTAATATTTATCAAAACATTGTGTTGGCAGTTATGGCTAGTAAAGGGAATCCAGAACAAGTATGTTTTTTTGGGGGGTATTGAATCATTTAACATACTGGATCCTTAGCCTAACATGCTAACAAAACATTGTCGGCTAAACCAGGAGGCTAAATTCCCATGGCTTAAAAATGCAAATTCTTTTCTGTGTTTTAGGACTAAAACTAAATGTCTCGAGTCATTTACAGTGTGTGGCGTAGAGGAGTTGCTGTTCACATGTACCGCATTCGCAAAAATGATTTGGGATGCTGTGTTATCCAATGCATGTAGGCTACATGTTGATGTTTTCATTCACTGACTCTGTCCCTTTAAATCTGTGGTCACAAGCACGGCCTCGCCCTGAGTTCAAACAATAAATGAGAGATGAATTACAGCATTGTTCTCTTGCTATATAGCCTCCCACTTTACACTGATTCACATCACTGCAAGAGGAACATCACTATTTTAGTGTCCAATTGCACTTCTTGTGCATGAAGCCTTGTATGTGGCCTCTAAGCAGCCAGTGTTTAGAACAGCTTACTCCGTTGAGGGAATAAGGATATGACTCAGGCTATCGCTAAGAGCTAATGCTGCGGGGGGATGGGCAGCTTTACTTTATAATGGGACGATCCCTGAATAGTGAACAACACTATGGGTGCATCAAGCTCTTACATCACACTGAGGTTTTACTGCATTATGTACAGCGGTAGACTGTAGATAATGACATACTGTTCATGTTTATAATGGAAGATGATGTCATCCTGTCGGCTCTTTGTGAATTTTCTCTCTGGTGTAGATGCTCAATGCGAGACAGCTGTTCATATGCAATATATTTCACACTGAAACTCCAGACTAGCAACATTATGTTCGAGCTTCATAATATCTGATTCGTCCAATTTACAAGCACTCACAGGCTTAAGGGGTACACAATAGGGCTGTTTATGGAACAAAATACGAAACTCAAATCCACTTACGACTTTGCATTTTTGTCATATTTTTGCATTGGATAACACCAGTTTAATTCGTGTTACTCTGTGTGGTAGCGTTTTGAATTCTGTCTTCAAAAAGTGAATCAAAAAAATCTCAAAGTGATCTTTGACCTACAGTAGCAGGATGCTGGAAACATGTGCTGAGTCAGGAAGAACAGGGACACGGGACGATCGCTCTCTCACCTCAGGTCATGAATTGGACGTAGAAGAAATGTCGATAAAACCAAATCCTGTCGCTGTAATGAAAGCCACAATGTCCTCATACGGCTCTAAGCTGTTGTTATCCTCAACATACTTAAACGGAATAATAATCACACCTTATAAGTTCTTTTGTGTTACAAATCATTTAGCAGACAAAAATGTGGTTGTGTAGCTAACCAAAAGAGAAATAGTCAGACATTAGGATCGAATGAAAAGGCATGACACTTAATGTGCATGACTTCTTCTTTTGACCAAAGCGCAGTCATCACAAAAACAAAAGGAACGTGTTTTATTAAATGAGCGTGCTGTACTGATCTTTGTACATTTTGAAAATTGTTTGTGAGCCAGGCTAGGTGTGGAAACAGATAGATAGACAGGGTGCGTTCAATTAAGGGCTATTCAAGAGTTATGGATGTGATATTTTCAGTCAAAACGTGAAATATAAACCCTCAAAGAATGTATTTATAACGAATATATATATAGAAACAGCTTATTATTTTTCTGAAAACAGCTGTTGATAGTCCAGACATCCGAAATATCAGTTAGACCTTTTATGTTTAAGATAAGGGAAATATGACGAAAAAGGACACACATTTATGAGGTATGATACTTTATAGGAGTTCTGTGAATTGAAATGCATAAACCATCAGCAATTTACCCAAGAAACAGAATAGTTATATTTTAACGCTTATTTGCCCATTTATGAGGAATACAGACTGTTATGCTTCGAAAGATGGTCACCCAGAGAATCCCTCAGGTTTCATGTAAACTCCTGTTTGCACAATTTTTTACTTGTGGATTGTGATGTGTCGTAGTGAAATAGGCTTCTTAAAAGACAAAATGGAGGAAGGGCTTGACTTACTAATTTTATATTGAAATGAGAATTGATTGAATAGATCGAAGCATCTGAATGGAGGCAGATCCGAATAGCTATTTGGTTATTGGTTAGCAATATGCAAAACACCGGTGGCCGAAAAAGAACGATGTTTCAGAGAAAGACACATTTCAATTTAATTGAAAATTTTAAATATAGAATCGGATAAATCTTAAACAAAAACGACAGAAAATGTTACCACATATGTACCACATAATACCCTTGAGAAGTATTCACTAAAAATAGTACATGTATACATTACAACTATTTCAGTGTTCTTTTGTTACATTCTGACCCCGTTTTATTTCCTTTTTACCTTTACACGCACACCGCCCTCCTTTGCTCACACATTGCCTGAGAAACCATTTACTTAAACACGCTTATGCATTCAAATGAGCGTAAAGCTGAGCTCTTTGAGTCTCATCCTTAAATAAAGCTTTTAAGACAAACATGCTAAGTTATATTCTGTATAAGGCTTTAAACTACAAATGCTGAGACTCATAAAAATCAAAAGAACTTTATTAAACAATTATGACTCATTCAAGTGGATAATAAAGTCTGTTAATATGACTCTGTCACATTCACTGTAACCGATTGTTCTTCATCTTTAACAATTCAGTGTATTACTCAGCAGCCTTTGATTTTCTTAAATACAATTGTACAATATGTTCATGTATGTTGTAAATACAATGAGACACAGTTGAAAGAACTCAAATCACAAAAGCACCAAAGTGCCATCTGCTTCTGCAACTATATCTGCCGCCTCATCTGGTCAACCCGGTTAAACCCCTGAGGCCTGGAGCCTTTACGTGTGATGCAGAGGACTGGGGCAAACCCTCATTCTCTCAGTCTAAGTCACAGCAACTGTGTGCCAGGCCTGATTATATTACCGTGCATTCTCTCTGTACACATGCATGCCATTCTTCATTTTGATTAAACTAACTTTTAGTAATACAAAAGGGTTTATGTTGACAAATCATGAATAAACATCATATTGAAATTACATGATGCTCATGATAAGCTCGAAGGCCCTTACAGAACATAAAGAATCCTCTTACAATGAAATATTCAACCATATATGAATTCTTTGTCAAGTGGGCACTGGGCAGTATTTATATGACAATACAATTTGCCTATTTTGTTTTGCGGACACTGGAAATGAAATCTGTGCTTTTTTGTTACACATTCTTTAATATAGTTTTGTATTTATTGTTTGTGATGATGACTCGAGATTGCAGCTATTATATTTTGATGTTTTTTTCATGTTTAAAGAGGGAAATAATGGCTTGAAACTTGACTCCACTTCCTGTTATGATATTGAGCTGTTTTATCTCGCTTTTGGAAGAAAGCCTACGCAGTGACACAGATAAGTTCTGCATAATAAAGATGTGTTTCTCGATTTACGGCTCTTTATAAGTGAACTTCATACCGATACTTGCATCTGCGGAATGTCAACTATCTTTTTGACACGCAACTAAATAATCGTTGCTTTAAGAAAATCATACGTTTACATTAAATGTGATTGATAGTAGATGAGCGCCAATCGACTCGTTCTCTCTTCGTTGTGATTTGACAGGAGGAAACCTTAGGGCGGCCTTTACAAAACCATCCAATCAAATGCTAGCGGGCGTAGCCAGGCAGTCTATTAATATGGGGGAAGTCTGTACTTTCAACCCAGTTGAAGAAAGAAAGAAAGGGTGTTTAGCTTCGTGGAATCCATAAACCTTCTATCAGAAAAAATGAGGGAAATCGTGCATCTTCAAGCCGGACAGTGTGGTAACCAGATCGGCGCTAAGGTCTGCATTTTGACTCTTACATTTGCTATATAATTCAAATAACGTATTTTTTAAATATCATTGTTTTGCAGTGATAACGTTCACGTTATGTCGTTTTCTTTCGAGCGACAAAGGTTCTTTGAACAAATTTCCAAATTTATTAGCAATTCTGTGTCGACGATACGAGCAGTTGAACAAAGAGCAGTCAGGTCGTTTTTGAATGAGAGCTTAGCTGGCTATGTGATTGCCTATTTAAAATATTTATTAAATGTTTATTAATAAAAACATATTAAAAAGGTAGACAAATTATTTTGACCAATTATTGTCCAAAATGGAGGCTTCTGTGCCAACTGTTCATTTGTGTCTGTTTCTGCCGGGAACTTCCCTTTGTGAGACGCACTGCGACAAAAGGAAGTGCTCAAGTCTGAATGCTTTCAAGGCAAAATACTTATCAAATGTGAGCATCTGTGCTACAGAATACTAACTTAATGTCCATAAATCCGTTAGATTCAATTATTTTTTTTGTTTAAATAATTTCTCAAAAAAATCGATCACGCATTAACGCGCCCCAATTTTAGCGGAAGTGACGGATTATCTTGTGACGCAGGCAGAATTTTCAAAGAGCGCGCGGAAGATGGACGACAGCCAACCGCTGTGCTTACCGCGCGCGCGCGACTTTTCAAATTATTAATTTAAAAAGCGACTTTGCTTTTACGAATTAGACAAATAAACACGTAACAGACGTACGTGCGCTATTTATGAAATGCATACGTTTGCAAATTGACAAGCTCGCGTGGGAGCGCACAATTGGCGCCTTTTGTATGAGCATGTGGAAGCACAATGCGCCTCGTGTTCATTTATAAACCGATATTTCAATCCCCGGTTACTCGATTATCTGTCCCAACGTAAATCGGTCACATTTGTAATCGAAGTAGAAAATAAAGGGTCGCATATTTTACCAAATCGTGATTCGCACGCTTTTCGACCATTTAGATGTTTTATTTAAAAAATATTTTCGGACATGTTATGACTCAAAACAACCTTTAAACACTATAATATGACTAATAAAAGTCTGTAAATTTATATGGTTGTCGATTTTTTTGTTAAATGGCCAGATTTTATAGGTGCCTATCTTTGACCATAGGAACTATATTTAATGCATTTTATTTCTTTTAGTTCTGGGAGGTAATCAGTGACGAACATGGAATTGATCCCACCGGCACTTACCATGGCGACAGTGATCTCCAGCTCGATAGAATCAATGTCTATTACAACGAGGCATCAGGTACATCCCCGAATAAATGTTTATATTGTGATTTTACTTTTAAAAAAAAAACGAAAATAGTTTCTCCATCCAAATCCTTTGTCATGTTATTTTAGGTGGCAAGTATGTGCCCCGTGCCGTGTTGGTGGACTTGGAACCTGGTACCATGGACTCTGTGAGGTCCGGCCCCTTTGGTCAGATTTTCAGACCAGATAACTTTGTTTTTGGTTAGTAAAGCTCATGTTTATATTAATTTTAATACATTTGCATATTTTAGAGAAGGAAGCTTCATGTTTTGACTTTGTGTAACAGGTCAGAGTGGTGCTGGTAACAACTGGGCGAAAGGCCATTACACAGAAGGAGCAGAGCTGGTAGACTCAGTCCTAGATGTAGTCCGCAAAGAGGCAGAAAGCTGCGACTGCCTGCAGGGCTTCCAGCTCACCCACTCTCTCGGTGGAGGTACCGGGTCCGGCATGGGTACCCTGCTCATCAGCAAGATCCGCGAAGAGTACCCCGATCGTATCATGAACACCTTTAGCGTTGTGCCTTCCCCTAAGGTGTCCGATACCGTAGTGGAGCCCTACAACGCCACGCTGTCTGTCCACCAGCTGGTCGAGAACACTGACGAGACCTACTGCATCGACAATGAAGCTTTGTATGACATCTGCTTCCGCACCCTAAAACTCACCACACCCTCATACGGTGACCTCAATCATCTCGTCTCCGCCACCATGAGCGGCGTGACCACCTGTCTTAGGTTCCCTGGTCAACTCAACGCTGATCTGCGTAAGCTGGCTGTCAACATGGTGCCCTTCCCTCGTCTTCACTTCTTCATGCCTGGCTTTGCTCCTCTCACCAGCAGAGGGAGCCAGCAGTACCGCGCCCTGACCGTTCCAGAGCTCACGCAGCAGATGTTTGACGCCAAGAACATGATGGCTGCCTGCGACCCACGTCACGGGCGCTACCTCACAGTCGCCGCCATCTTCCGTGGCCGCATGTCCATGAAGGAAGTGGACGAGCAGATGCTCAACGTGCAGAACAAGAACAGCAGCTACTTCGTCGAATGGATCCCCAACAATGTGAAGACCGCTGTCTGCGACATCCCACCAAGGGGACTCAAAATGGCTGCCACCTTCATTGGCAACAGCACGGCCATCCAGGAGCTCTTCAAGCGCATCTCAGAGCAGTTCACGGCCATGTTCAGGCGTAAGGCTTTCCTTCATTGGTACACTGGTGAAGGTATGGATGAGATGGAGTTCACCGAGGCCGAGAGCAACATGAATGATCTGGTGTCTGAGTACCAGCAGTACCAGGAGGCCACCGCTGAGGAGGAGGGCGAATTTGAAGAGGAGGGAGAAGAAGAGTTGGCTTAAATCTCTTAATATATATGTGTTTTCCTGGCTGTATCATTTTGCTGCCGTTTAAGAAAAATCTTTCCAAAGCTCAATGTCCGTTCTTTTTCCTCTAAGTGGTTTCACTTCTGTTTTTGCCTCTTGTCTGTACAGATGTCAATAAAAGGCTTTTTCTTTTGTTAAATGATCTGAATCTTCATTTCTCAGATTTACACCTCCAAGGGTAAATGAAGTTAACTATCATCTATTGCTTTGATAGATTCTGGCAAAACCTCTTAAAGGGTTCGGCTTCAGACATTAATAGTCAAAATAACACGTAATATTGCAGCATGTGTCTATAGTACCAGCCCTTGTGTACTTAGCTGCTTATGATGATAAAGAATGCTTATGAGTTTGCATTAACATGTAGTTTGATAAAATAGCGTATTTGGCGTGCTGTCTGAAGGGAGGGTTCCGAGCTCTGAACCTTGGGGCCTATCCAGAGCTCCCCCACCCTTAACTGGGACAGATGCCAGTAGAGAGTTTGGTGATGGGGTGGAGGAGGGACGTTGCAGAAACTGTCAAGAGGCGTCTGCTTCTTGCTGATTGGTTGATTACATTATGTTCCTCCCGAACTTGGTTAAATAAACTTCATTAAAACCTAATACAAATTAAAAAATGTTCCTCGTTTGGTATGTTGCTTTCATGTCCCACATTATTTCATATTTTTTGAACTACAGTTAAATTTGGTGAAGACATTACATTTACATTTATGCATTTGCCAGACGCATTAGTCTTACATTGCTTCATCCTATACATTTTACATAGGTATTTGCAATCCCCCGGGATCGAACCCACAACCTTGCGTTGTTAACGCAATGCTCTTACCACTGAGCTACAGGAAAAGCTTATTTTGCATTTAAACTGATTTCAAGCTTTTAAGCATAAACCTTTCAATCTAACATTGTACTGAATCTACTCCGTTGTGTCCTGATTTGATCCGTTTTGAAGATTTAAATGCTAAAGCGTAATCGAACAGAAACATTAGATTGTGTATTTTCAGTACGTGTATAACTGGTGTCTGTTTGAACTTTATTCAAAATGTATTACAGCCACACCCATCATTTATTCAGTGTCCTTAATACGTTTTCTCAGAAGATGGCGCTGTGGTCTAAGTTTTCCTTCTTGTCCATACAAAGTAGCTTAAGATCCCAACACACAGCAGGAGTAGAGACCAGCAGCACACATTCTTCACATGATCTTCAAGGTTTTGCTTTTCTCCAAAACGAAAGACAAAACCTTCCTGAGAGCAATACACAAACAAATAGACACAAACCTTATAAAACTGTTATCTTAGGCACAATATACAACCATTAAAACCCACAATTATTTTCAATAGAAAATTATTATGTACTATATGAGCAATAAATGTTGCTTTCTATATCCTTGCAGCTATAAAATAATTGTGTGCTTTTAATATATAAGATAAGTGACAGGTTTGCCAAAACCTTGGTCACATTTAACATTTATATAATTTACAAGTTGGCATTCGGGAACATCTGAAAGCAGGTGTCAAATACAAGACTACAAGACTTACTTTTTCAGTGCATTTTCTACACATTCCATTATAGCCCCTAATTACTTTGAGACATTTCCATATAAACTGCCATTATTACTGATCAAAATTGATTGTATGACTTTCTTCTGCAGAACAGATATTTGAAAGTATGAACAACATTGGCCCCCATTGACTTACATTGTATGGACCACTGAGACATACCTCAAAATATCTTCTTTTGTGTTCCATAGAAGAAAGCAAGTCATACAGGTCATGAGGGTTAATAAATGATGACATAATATTTATGAACTATCTGACGGATCAGACCTGCTTCAGCAAAGTCTCAGAGCACCACATGCTTACCAATGGCTTATAAAGAGACCCTTGACACTTACCCATCCTCCTTTATGCCTAATTTCCGGGCAGATGACCCTCTCTACGTATTTGCCCACGCACTCCTGAATCTGGGGCAGTACACTAGGCATGCCTCTCTCCTGGCAGTGTAGCGCCAATTGGCCAGCCAGAACAAACACGGACAGCACGGCACTCCAGGCCAGATCTCTGCGCCTCGTAGGTGCAAAGTGCTCATCCAGGATAGATACTAGCACCTGGCATGCGGTTTGTTCGGTCACGTCTTGGAAGACGCGTGGCCAGCGGCGGAAGAAGATGGGGAAGCGGGTGAGCAGTTCATCTCCCGCGTGACGGAGGGCAGCGGTGACTTGGGTTGGTGCTGGTCCGAGTGAGACGCCCGGTTCGGCCGTTACATAGCTGATATAGTCATAGGCCATCAGATAGGCCTCACGCACCAGTGGATCAGGGCTGTTCAGGCCTCGGCCTATCACGCCGTCATCCGACAGTCCCATAATGTCAAAGGTCTGCCCTCGACAGGCAGTTACAACTATAATGTCAATAAGTCTCTCTTTAGCGCCCTCTCATTTCAAATATAAGTTGTTTACATAAACTCCTATCAGTTATATTCCTTAGGACTGATGGTTCTTGAAAATGAAAAGAAAATGTTGATGCTTTAAATCCTTGCACATTTACAGTACACACACACTATTCTACATTTAGGCCTGAATTCCTTCTTTTAAATGATTAGTTGGCAACTACAAGATCACCACTCATAGCAAATATTGAATCGGACACACACACACACACAAACGCACACACTCCACAGTGTTCCTTAACTTACCTTTTTTGCAGTTTGATGTGAATCAGGCCATTAGTAAACAATCAGGATGAGCTAAAAGCTGAAAAAAGTACAATGTACAACTGGAATAAACCGAAGTTTGTGTTGAATGTGCATGCTGTTGTCCACTCCGACTATATTTAGCTTCCTTGTCTGTAACAGATACAGAAGCCGAAACGTATTGCATGCATTTGGGATGGGACACTCACACTGCATGGGAACAGCTATAAATACTCCTCAACATACTGGAGCTACGAGAACTGCTACCCGCCTACAAACCACTCCCAAAACTCAGCTTCTCGTCGTAACTTGTTGAACCCAAATAATTTGGGAGCTGTCATTATATCATGTTTTCACTAGATGATGATCATGGCAAAAATAAATGTATAGGTGTGTTTATAAATGAGCGTAGAGAAGCAAAGAGCAATACCATTGTGGCTCTAGGGAAAAATGTTAAAAAGTTGTTAAAACACCACATTCTATGTTGCAGTGTCAACCAGATACTTTCACAACATTATTTCCGATATTATCGATTGTGTAGTATTAAATTGATATCAATAATTAAAGTTATAAAATCATGATCCATGATAGAGGTACTTTGCTTTTTAATTGTGCTACAGTTTATATTTGAAGGGTTATATCGTTTCTTTGCAGTATATTTAATTTGGCTGTTGTCTTTGAAAGATCTTTTTCACCTATTTATTGTTTTTGTGAGCTAAAATCTTAATCTAAGCTTTCCTTGTGATCAACAGAATTTGGTTGCAGATGATTGTAAGCAAACAGCCTTAATAAGAAAAATGTTATGGTTGTAATATTCCAATGGAAATGGAGTTTATGCAAATAACTATTGAGGTGTTCATGTTACATACATTCAAGGGTTGAATATTTGAAATTATAGCGAAATTATACCTTTAATCAAATGTATTCAATTTTGCACTTGAGTTACTGTCATCTAAATGTCTGTTTTGGTGCAGTACAAGCAAAATCCAATAGATGGCGCTAACGTCACGTGCTCTGTTAAATTCACATGTGCCTTGACACGAATTAGTAAATAACGAGAGCGGCAAAACTGAGAAGTGTGCACCGAATGTTCCTTGTTTGACGAAGAATGTACAGCAACAAACATTATAAAAAGTGGACAGATGGCGGTATGTCTAACTTTCTATAAAAGTATTGACGTTTTCAACACTACAACTGACTTTTCTCTTTTTCTACAGAAGTTTAACTTGTTAGCAATGCAATTTGGGTGATGTGCTCCAATTTTTGTTTCTATATTGTATATATATATCTGTTTTGGTATTTGTGTATCTATATATATATATATATATATATGTTGATAATCGCAGGTGTTCTCTCTTTAAAATAAAATACAAGGTATGATGGTAAAATGAATTACATATCGTGTATGTCTATTAATAATGTTCTTTTAGAATAAAAAAATAAAAAGGTTGAAAAAAATTGACCACTGCAGTAAGCATAGGCTAGTTTAACTGTTGTATTTGTAATAAAAACTAGTTACGACGCTGTTCTTTGTAATTTAAACATAGTTGGACCATGATATTTGAAATAAAACTATGATAAAAACAAACGATAATCCAATGATAAAGGAAAATGTTTCATTTTTTATAAGGGAACATTTGGAATAAATAAATCAAATGTATTGTCATGCACATATTATGTTCTTCCATAATATGAGTTCAAAAACGTGATGTGGCCCTTTTTACACTTTCATGTTTTTAGCCATACACTAACTTCCCACCAGGGGGCATCATTATACTTGCGTATAGACTGCAAAGCATGGACATCCAAAACCAATTCAATATCTGTAGCGTTATGATCTTCTGAAAACAACAAATGGTTTCTTAAAATGAAAGTGAGGAAGAATGAGCTTTGCTATTTTTAATTATGCACATCATCTGTTTAACATACCTACCAGTTTCGTTCATTATGCTGGCAAAGTATTATAATAACTATAATTTGGATTACATGTGCTGTAATCACATACACCTCATTCCACACAAAGCACAATGAGAGCACATTACTCAAACAATCAAGTAACTCAAACAACTGGTCTTAAACAGATTTATTAATTACAAATGTTGACGCAACGCAATGCAAAAAAAATTGTAAGCTCTTATCTTTGCTTATTAAAATGATACCCGGCCAGAAGGGCTCGAGATTAACGCTTGTCCGGGACAAGTTATTGGAAGTGAGACAGATAAAATTACCAGGCCAAAAAAAAATATTGGTCTGTGCTAAAAAATAATAAGAATAGGTCATTTGACAGAAATGCGTGCTTGTGTAAATTGGGTTTGTCGTTGTTTTGCTTGTTTGTCTGTGTGATATCCATAAGTTACAGAGTCTCCCATTTGTTTATTTATCATGAAACTCTCGTAAAATTTGACCTTTCATCCGGTTTGTGATCACGGGTCTGGTAGACAGGTATGGTTGAAACTAACGTTATACGCAACCCCTTGTCATCACATCCGGGAAATAAGTCTGTAAATTTGAGTCAAAACATCCCGTGCGAATGCGTCACATGAAATACTGATGTGTGGAGGTCATTTATAAATCACAGGAGGTCTCGAGATAATACTGATGCCCTGTGAAAACTGTGAATGGTGCTAATGTGTAACCTAACGTCACATCTCTAACTAAATTCACAGAAGGCTCCAACTACGCAAACTGTTATCCAATCAAAGCAGTGGGCGTTTACTTATAAAGTCTTCAATGCGGCACGCCCATTAAAACCGAGCTTTGTAGAGCTGGCCTTAAACCCGCGTAGAAAATAGTCTATTTCTTATTGATTTTGATGTCTTTGGATGTAAAAACCACGCGGACGTCATAAGTAGACCTCATATAACATTATAAAACAATAAACAAGCACAGTTCATCAGACTTTTAATGTCATTTTTCACTTACCTGCCTTTTCATGAGTTGGACTGCACTTGCATATTTTTTAATGATGACAGTAGAGGTTTATACTTCTGCTACAACTGTTTGGCCTCTGTAGCACCAGTGCTATGTGCCAAAGAAGTTAACGTTCAGCCCTGTTCTATAGGAATCATGTAGAGTATAAACAAAATTAGGTGGCAGCAGCGGATACTAGGGAAAACGCTTATAAGCAAACTTGACCCATCAGGATTCGAATCAATTTTATTGACTCTTCAAATGAAATATCTTTTTTTATCTTCTCACAAGTAATATTTGTATTCAGACAAGTGAACGGGAAATTTACTTCTCCGAAAGACAATCACATGACAATGTCAAGCCCTGCCCTGTATATTTCAATGATTGACATTGATTTACAAAAGAGGCTTACACTTTTTATTTATAGCTGTTTTAAACATCATAAAGCGTAATCAAGATTGGAAGCCTCCGTCAAATTCTTCGCCGTTCCATTGTAAAACCCTGTGAATAATCAGCGATTATTTTCTCATTTGAGAGCCTCTGTGGTTTATGGGTAATTTTAAAAGGTTTTTAATTTCCTGTGCTCAGATGTGTCCATTTGTGCGAGAGAGGGAAAGAGGGATTTGTGTTTTTGTTTTTACAGCGTGATCTGCTCAGCACTGAGGTCGTGTGTCATGTAGGATTTTAATACGGAGCTCATTTCCTGGACCAGCTAAAAGATAGAGATCAAAGCCCTCATTGGTAAGTGTGGACACACACACACTGTGTCTCCGCTGCAGTGTTAAACTATTGCTCCTCAAACTCTTGTGTGAGCTGTCTTTTCATTCTGTTCTAGGATGACACAACCCTGTGGCACATCTGTGCTTTATTATATTACATTTGTCTCAGTGACAGAACACTTTCCTCTCTGCACTATAGGGTAGCATAACAACTAGAATTGTGATTCTTTAAGTTCTCTTTGAAAACTTTGAAACCCACAAAAATAGCAACACAATCTTATGGAAATTCGTAACTATTTTACGAGGTGGCTAATTCATAAGAAGGTCTGCAATCTTATTTGTACGTTTTACAAGATTTGCTTTTCGTGCCAGTGACTGTTAGGTTTAGGGGACGGACTGTATTATTGCCCCTCATTTAACTCCAATTTGTTTTGTACAATTCTCATAATAAGAATTCATACGAATTCAACACCTCGTGAACAATTACGAATAACTGTGAGATCAAGTTTGAAATAATATGAATCATTCCGATATTAACCAGATATTCACAGCTGTCCTTCCTTAACCTCCAATGTCCAAATTGCTGTTTTTTCAAGAAATGGAAAAAACACTGTACTTTTTAAATGATTGCATACTGTGTCAAAGTTAACAAGCATTTTTTTGTACTTTTTATTGCAAAACTCAGTGACAAGCATAAAGGGCGACTGATAATAATGCTTTATGGAGAAAATAAAAAGAATAAAATATGGAGATACAACATAGAATGAACAGTAACTACATTTAAATCACTACATCATAAACTTTCTTACTATATACTCGTGTTATTAAGCTCCGTTATGCACTATAAGAGTAGCATTAGAATAGATTTGTTATTTCAAAATATGTTCACTACCACGTTAACTGGCCTAATTTTTTCTTTTAAAGAAAGCCTTTAAGACCTAAATGGGAATTATAAATGTATCATGAAAAGAGTGTAAACGTAGTATAAAACAATGGTTAGATGTCAAACATTCATTCATTCAATAAAATAGTAATTTGATCATTTATAAGATAATGATGCTGTGTTCCTGAATCTGTTTTTCTGTAGCTCAGCTGGTAAAGCTTGTGCAAGATCTTTCTGCTATTTTATTTTCCCAAATTTTCCATGTAAAATGTAAAGAAAAATGTGATGTTACTGTTTGTATACAGATTTTTTTGTTTTTATTTAAATACGGTCAAAAAATACAAAATTACAGAAAAAGCCACAAGTGGACAAGAAAAACATGTAATTTTACAGTGAATTAACGTTATTTTACCGTTTATTTTTTAAATGCGGTCAAAAACTGTAAAATTCCAGAAAAAGACCGTAACGTTGCTAGAAAAAGGGGAAAAACTAATTATTAGATATCCTTCCTGTAATTTTAGAGGAAAAATATGTGATTTTACAGTATATTTCTGTCACTCCAGCTGAGAATTTTTTACAGTGCGGAAGGTCATAGGTTTGATACCCAGGGAATAGACATAAAATGCGTAGCTTGATTTCACTGTAGGTTCGTTTAGATTTTCCAAATGCATACGTTTTGGTATAAGCATTGCTGTAGCTCAGTGGTAAGAGCATGGCACTAGCAGTGCAATGGTCATGCGTTCGATCCCAAGGATTGCACATACTCAGAAACAAATGTATAGTATAATGCAATGTAAGTCGCTTAGGATAGAAGCACCTGCCAAATGCATAAATGTAAATGCATTAATTAAATTATAGCATGAATTTTACCTGTGTTTTTTTCTCCTTTTTTCTCTCAGTAAACACAACAGCCTTGACTCTTCTGTTTCATACGGGCTGCGTAAGTGAATGCCAAAGTAATGTTCTTCTAGATAAGTTTGACAAGCTGTTTTGTTTAGTTCCTGGCAGGCCTGTAATGCTTTTATTGCACGTAACCTTTACCTTTTGCTTAGATTTTTAAAATGGGTTAGAAGACGTCTTCTTGTGACACAGAGGGAGGGAGAAAAAAGCAGAATAAAGTACACTTCAGTGACTGACCGTGTCTGATTTGACAGACGGAAGAGTGTGTCACAGCAAATTACAGGATGTTTTTATTATATCGCCAATGGCGCCTACCAATTTCCCTTCCCCCCATACACCTTTCACTTATCTGAAACCCCAGTTCATCCCATCTGTACATCGCTCGTTTCGCAAAGTGGAGCACGGCATCGAATGGAAGAAAAGAGGGGTGAATTTTCCCTGTGTTATTATTTGAAGAATAGGGGCATGAAAGAGTGTAATTTAGATGTTTGGGACTTGCTGCTAGGCTAATGGCCTCGCTAGGTCTCCAGTGCTAAGCTCAAACAATAGCTAAGTCTTACTATTGACATATTAAGAGCAGCATGAAGAGAATGAAAGAGATTCAGTGTATGAAAGATAAGTGACACAGAGATTTAGTGAAAGCGACAGGCGCAGGTTAGATGCTGGATTACTTGTCATTTGAAGCACATAAAGACCAAAAAATGACTTTACAGCCCATATAAAGAAGTCGGAGCATGAGGTTTAGTAAAGCGTTATTTAGCGTGATGTATACATTTTGTATGCTTTGTAGTATTGTTTGAGAGCTTTAAACAAAAGTATAGTGCTTAAAGTTTTAACCCCTTTCATGTATTAGCTTAACACGGCATACAATACATGCAACACATTTCTTTATCTTTGCTGTATTGTACCTTAGCCAGGGAAATTCTTGTATTACATATTCATGTTAGTTTTGCAAGATTGAGCGCTTCACTCGTATGCTCTGTCGGTCCTTCAGCTTCATCATAGCATTAAATGTGCCTCTTACACCCGCACATTACAGTACGTCTTTGGGGCGGTGGCACTGATAGATAAGTGAATAGTTGAAGGAGGGCACATGAAAATGGATGTGCGGCTTGCGCAACATAACAATTATGCGCATAAAATATATAATGGCCAAAATTTTTGTCGCAGTCTTGAGCGCTGGTTAATGGTTATATAACCGTTTGTGCATGTAAAAGATGCAACTAAGTTAACTAAAAGAGAAGTCTGATCCAGATCTGTCTAAAACGCCTCGATCTATCACGGCCCACAATTCTACGTCAGTTTGTGGAAATGATTGCATGAGGTCACGCAAATGTACACGCAAAGAAGGTGTAGCTTCGGTTATTGCAGCCGTAGTGCTGCAGCCGCCACGTGACAGCGGAAATGCAGAAAAAATGAAAACAATACTTCTGAAAAGTGTCCTTCTGGTCGATCTGTTGGTTTTCCTAACTTGTTTTGAAGGAAAAAATTATTCTGGTGTTACTCCTTATGCACTTACGTACTTGTATTTATGCTATTCTATTATAACCGGTCTGATGCGCATCCACTCTTGAGTGGGTTGCGAGTTGTGCGCTCTGGGCTTTCAAACAATGTTTGGCCTCAGCTGGTCTTGCATGTGCGGTTTTTATGCACTCGTTTCATTATTTAATCTGACACTGCTATTAATAGCATTCTGTTTTGCAACTGTTGTGAAACGTCTCCAAGTGATAGGACAGATTAAGTGACAATCGAGCTCGTAGCCAATAACAGCACACTGCTCAAATGGCCAATCAGAGCACACTGGGCTTTCCAGAGCGATGAGTTTTGCAAAAATCTATGCGTTTTAGAAAGGCGGGGCAAAGCTGCCATAAAACATTTTTCCTCCTTAAAACTTAATCACACATTGTATCGCACCAAAAACACAAGTCAATAATGATTTTAATCATATCATATCACACTTTTAAGGTGGCATATGTGTCCTTTCATATTTGCAACCTGTAACTTTTGCCTCTCTTTGATACATAAATTGCAGGTTACTTTACGTAATTATCTTTACAATGTCAAACTGACATTTCCCATTAAATTCAAGATTTTAAATTATGAATCATTATTATAAGCTTACCATTTTCAAGGTAACGTTATAAGAAATAAGAAATAACAAAATGTTTGTTTGCGTATTCTTTTAAAAATAATCCAGTGGCTTTACTGGCTTGGTTACTATGACAAAAATAAAAAGCTATATAAATCTAATTTAATTTATTAAAATTAAATTGATCTTATACCATTCGTTAAATTGATTTGAGTCAATTAAAACTCCAACAATTAATTTATTTTAATTGTACATATTTCTTTTCATTAAATTAACTTAAATAATATAAGTATTTAACTAACAAATTATATTTGTTATATACCCTTAATATATTTGGTGAATTCTAGTAGAAATATTTGATTTAATCAGATTCTCCTTTTTACTTACATTTACTCAATTTAAACAGTATTCATTGATTTCACAGCTTAGAAATGTGATAATTTTATTTTGTGTAAATTATTTCACAAAACATAGAGTACACCACAATTTAACTTTTGAGTGTATCTCTAAAGTGCAACTGTTTGTTTGTTTTATATTATTAACATAACGTGCAAAACTGAAAAAAGAATGACTCAGTTCATACAGTTGTCAGTGCCATGTTTTTATTATCATGTGACCGTATGTTTACTTACGTATGAAGTATTAACAACAGACGTAATAAATTATTTAGTGCAGTCTTGTTTAGTAAGAAATACATTTGTTGGTACCTATGTATTGAAAAGAGCTGCACGGCTCTGTAACTTTTTAAATGGGATTGATGTGATCTGATGCATACTGAGAAATATCGGCGAAAGCAGTTGACGATTCGGGTATTTTTCAATTTTTTTGCTTGCTGTTTTCATTTACAGTATAAAAGTAGGCAATTTTGTACCTAGGGCAGGAAAATAACCTACAATTTGGGTCTTTTTGTCACCATAACACCATGTGACTGGTTACAACAGCTGGCTGCATTTTATCAGCCAAATATTTGCCCACAACCCTTAATATAAACCGTTATTAATCCATTGCAAGCTTGCAAACAAGCTTCTAAACTTTTATAAAACTGAGCTATGAATTTATAACTGTTGTGTTGACGGTGGGTTGAAGGTGACCGCAGGAGAGCTAACATTAGGGATTGGTGTGTAAGATTACCCAGTGTCCCTCTCCACTCCACCCTGCCAGAGCAGCGGGACAGTAGCGGTTATCCAGACACTCTCTAAGGCCTCCATTACTCTCGCAGTATGAAGCCAGACCACTGAATGAAAGAAATTGCACTAAATCTTCTAGTCGTTTAAAATGTCGATCACACCTTATGGTCCGATCCCCTTCCAAAAATCTAAAAACACCGCTCTTTCTATCTTTGTCTTTCACACACACACCAGGCCAAACAAAAGACAAGCTTTTCTCTTTGATTATTGTAAAGCACATTAAACGCTCCCCGGTTTTGTCCCCTACCGGACAGAATTGATGCAAACTGGTGGCATCCCAATTATTGTCTGCTTGCGGGATAAGGCACACACACAAAGACCCTGCCACGGCAGATTGCTGGTATTGACGCTGTACCTTTGTGTCTGCGGGCCCAGCAGGAGCGGCAGTTTGAGTAGTTAAGGGGAAATTGAGTATCCTGAGGTAGGAAATGATTTTTGATCTCCAAACCCTTTATTTTATTACAGCACCAAGTTTTACAGAGGATATTTTCAGAACAATGGTTGGCTTATACAAGCTGCATGCTACGGACGTGACTGGCTAAGGGATGTAAAGCACAATAACAAGGCCTGTTTAAAGAAAACAGTGTTAACATAGAACGCTTGGAACGAACCCAACATACCAGCATGAGTTCAAAATAAGTTAAAAACAAAACTCACTTCTGATGGACACTAACAGTGTGTCCTAACCAGGGGCAATGCTGCATGTTTCAAGTATAACCCAATCAAATTGGTAAACAAATGTCTGAGATTTAAAGATTGTGTATTATGCTATCTCATGCATTTTGACTTCTTAACACTGTTGTACTTGCTGGCTTCTCATGCTTAACATGGTCAACTTGTTTAAAACGAGTTGGAGGTTTGACATTGCATTTCTGTACTTGATCCACTCCAACTTGTTTCGGAAGGTTTTTTTATAATTCTGGATCCTTGATTCGTCAAAGAGATCCTATTACTTTTAGTGGACTCTCTTCCGGAAAAGCACGGTAAGGCGAAAGAAAGATCCCGCCCACAAGCCAACCAAAGAGTAAGACTCGCTTACCATCAAGGTTATCTGTGCTGTGTCGAGATGGGCTGCGCTGCACTGCATTCCAGGCCGTTACTCTTATGATTGTGAAGTTTAAGTGTGTCTGTTTGTTCACGGTATTTCAGTGATGGATGTTATATAAAAGGTGGATATAACGCTGGATTTGGAGATCGTTAGAAACGGATAGATGGCGCGGTCCCAGTGCTAAAAGATGCCGGACATGAACTGCATGCGGTAAATCAAAATAACTGTTTGCAATTGGCGTGTACATGCATAATTTACAAAACACAAAGGGATGATGTGATGATGTGTTGCTTGCTCGTGCTGTAGTTCCATCCCACTAGTCCTACCTCTGGCAGCTTGTGTTTTTCTGGAAATTATTGTACAGCTGTACCTCTCTTTCATAAATTTGATCAAACTAAATACTCTTCAAAGATACAATGTATGCAATACTACTCAAGACTAATATGAGATTGGCAGAAACTGCCTGTGATATGCGAGATTACAAGGTCCAGTGTTTGATTTGTAGCGGCATCTAGCTGTGGGTTTGCGCATTGCAACCAATGGCTCACTTCATCACTCCACCTTCCCTTTCAAAAGACTACGATGGCTGACACAGGACTAAGATGTCATCACATTTTCTCTTCTTTGCCGAAGGAGATAACGTATTTACAAAACACGCTCTGTAGCAGTTTTTCCATTAAGGGCTACTGTAGAAACATAATGGCAAAATCAATGCAAGGGGACCCGAGGTGTACGTATACAGAAATAGCTCATTCTAAGATAATAAAAACACAACGCTTCATTATTTAAGGTCTTTATACACCTCTGACGACATAGTTATGTATATCATATTGCATTTCTGTCAATAGATCCTACCAGAAATTTACACAAAGCACCACTAAAAATACAATAACTGAAAATGAAACCACAAGTGCTTCTGTACCAGTGTTTACATCTTGCAAAGAGGTCTATAATTATCTGGGGCAGGATATTGACATTTCACACAAATCACAAAGACATTTCATGGTGGGTGGTGCTACCCAGAAACAGTATAGAAGATTCTGATTTACATTGATTGTTGCATGTGACCGGGCCAAAATGATGCCAAAGAACAAGATGTTTTGAGCTGTTTGCTTGCCAAAGTAATAGCACACCTCTGCTCAACAATTCCAGGTATCATTCTTATCCGTAGCACAAATGTTCCACGTTGAGTTTGAAATCCTAGGTTGAGAGGTTTTTATAAGCGTGCAGCAGCACTAATGAATTAGTGTATATTCAACTAATAATAAAGCCCATTAGCGTTAATGAGTGTTATTGTATGAGAAGAGGTTGTCTAATGGAACAGCCAGCACTTCAAACTGTTAACTCCCACGAACACACATCGACGTGCTTCATAATGTTTAATTTCAATAGACAGCATTACACATGAAGTGCCTCCTCGAAATTAGCCCACACATCACATGATCAAGCCTGAACTCCACTTACACAGGTACACAGACGCAATCTTTTCCCATCTCTTTCTCTCTCTTCTCATAAACTGTTGTCGTTGCACAATAATTCATTAAGATATGTATCTTTCCACTTTTGATGCTTTTTAGACTGTACAATCATCACTCTTATCACGGCTGAAAACAAATGAATGGGTATAGATGGTTGGACGAAGATTATAGCAAACTATGGACCTGCAGCACATGAGAAAGACACAGCACTAGCTGTCTGTTGAGTGATGGAGTGATAAGAACTGAAGAAGCAGACAGGAAACTCACTCTGGGTGTTTGATGGTGATAAGAGAGAAAACTGACTGCTGTACTTGTGCGATATGCATTCAGATTTAGTTTTGATGTTGCTGCAGATATATTTAGAAAGAAATTAGTCGTTTAATGCACTCTATTACCACGGCAAAATTCATATTATAATCAGTTAGTTCTGGTCCTTGATTCTGATTGGTTGTGCTGTGTAGCTAATGTTAAATTCCCCAAAACATACAGCTGACTGCATTACGTGCTCCCTGCGCCATTACATGTTGCGTGCCAATCGCTTTGTTGTTTCTGTTTCTGAGGCACTACGTTGTTTGGTGAGGCAATAATATTTTTTTATAAAATGTGACCTAGTCTGTTAAAACCAGGTTAAAGTCTCAAAATAGGTCTGTGCAATTGATCGAAAATTCATCGTAATCGTCATTTTTTCAACCGTTACGAAACAAAATAATTGAGGTAAAACCCCATTCCTTTACAGTGGTTCGCTATGCTATTACATTTTTTTTTCAAATGAATTCACAGTTTAATAGCCACGTTTTTAAATGTTCTATGTTGTTTCAAAAGTCAATGCGTCAATCGTGTTAAATGATCACAATCTCAATATTGGCCAAAATAATCCTGATTATGATTTTTGTCATAATCGAGCAGCCCATCTCAAAATCAAATGATGAGATAATGAGCATCAAAGTTTGATTTCAGCCATTCATTTCAGTGTGATATAAATCTTTGACATGGCCTTTTTCAGTCAATATTAAAGGGATCAAGATGAATTTTCACTTATTCCTCTACGTCGTTGGTATCAATGTGTGCTCTGCAAGACCATCTTGTGCTTGGGCGCCACCAAGTCGTGTTTTACTGTAGGCACGTGAACAAAAGCTCCAATCTTATTGTGCGACCAGTTTTCAACATTCCGTGTTAAACCAAAAAAATGAGATTGAGGCGTTTTAAGAAAAAATGATGCTTTTATGCCTGCCATTTTTCCACTCGTTGGTGTGGATAGTCATATTGGCACACTGTTTAGTAACAATGCGTTACTTGCAAGTCATAGATAAGCTCACGCGATTTATCGGCCCCTTGTTGACAAGCCTTTAAGTGCATGTAAACACACTCACCGAGGTGAAGCTGATGCTGTGGGTAACCAAATATTATAAAGTTTACAGTACAAATTCATTCTGTGAATCATTCCAAAACAAATATGGAAGAATATTAGATGTTATAAAGTAATAGTAGTAAAAATATGAAATAAATAGTGTAAAAAATATAAGTAAGAATTATATTTGATGGCTTTGCTTCGGGCTGAATGTATGACATCACTGCATCACATGACTAAAAAAGCATCATCGGTTACAAACGCCTATAGTCGCATTACATTTTCAGATTTATCTTCGTAGAGCGTTTTCAAAAATGTCCTTTTTGGGAGAAGTCACAAAACAGAGAGGAAAAAGATGCACATTCATATATATAAATATATATTACAGTGCACAAAAGGCTTGTGCATTCGGTCGTGTTTTCTCTTTAAATGTGACTGTACTTGTTGGGTCGTACCTGGTCACATTGTATTGTTCACATGTTGTGTTCAAGCTTCAGCGTTATATCCATGTGCAGAAATGGATGGAAAGAAACTGTGGGAAATGTAAAGACTGTAAGAGCATGAGAACTGCAGACTCACTCCAAAAATCAAAGCAGATGGACTCATTTACAGCCAATTAGCTGCAGTGCTTTAAGTACGGCCTCACCTACGCAATTAAAGCCGTTACACAAAAAAACCTCCCCACCCCCAAAGCCCAGATGGGAGCTTGGAAAAGAGGCGCTCAGAGTAGAGCAACACAATGGGACACATCCAGAAGGCTGGAGCATACAAAAATAACATGCTAAGAGTAAAAGACACGCAATTTTATCTTTGGGAGTCATTAACATGACTCCAAAGTGTTTCATGGGTTGGACTGCGGGGTATTTCATTGGCTTCTCCTGGTTTTGTTGGTCAAGCTGTGTGTGAGTAACAGCGACTGACATGTGGTGGGATTGTGAACCCCTCCCTGTTTATGATATCTTTCATACTTCTCTTAATTCATTCTGCTCTCTAAACATCATTGCTTACACTAGTAAGGAATGTGAGTCTTTCTTGGGATTGGGTGTATAATATTTATGTGGATTAGATTGTTTGTTACATCTTAAATGAACCAAAAGAATGTTCTAGAGATTAAAAATTGTATGACGAAGAGGTTGCGTTGTTTAGGCGTGTGCACGGCTGGGGTGGATTGTCTCTGAGAGAAGGGCTTCAAAGCGGAGAATGGAAAAATCATGCTGGAATGTTGCAGGAAATTTGGGATTATGTGTGAATTGAGTTTTGGGATAGCAAACTGGGTGGCGGCGTGTGTTTGTGTGACCACACAAAGATCTGCTAGCTCTTGTAGAACATAATTTTATTATAATATGTATTTTAATACTTTTCTCATTATCTAGCAATACCATGCAAAAAAAACTCAATTCATGTGTCTATTGCAAAAGTAAACTTCACTTCTTACTAAAGGATTTGAGCAAAATTAGGTATTATATTATTGATATGCATTCACAGTATTGACAATACAACTACAAATAACGTTTTAAAAACTGTTGAATTGCAGAATCGCTTGTATTGTAATTAGTTTTTTAAATGATGAAATTCTGCCAAAAGGTGTTTGGCACTAATCAGATTCCTGAATTGTTTTGACTCATCCTGATGTCCTATGTTCTGGATGCCTTGAGACTAATACTGACTTGTATGCAAATATGAATAACATTTGTTTTGAAATGATGACCACTCTATCAACAATCTAATGGCTTTTCTCACCATCTATCGGCTTTGATGGATTCCATCTAAGCTTTTGTTTCATTGTGAAGGGTAAATTGTATAATTGTATAGTCTAATTGTTATCTGTTCATAACCACCTTTACATTAATGTTCACAGTATATGGCCTTCTGTATATATTGTTCATAGACTGTCATATTTTCATAGAACATTCCTTCTATTAAGTTTTTTTTCATAGTACAGGCCCACTGTAAGGTATTTTCCTAATATTGTATTCTGTATTTATTAACACTGTATATCCTGCACTTGCTAATTGCACTTCTGGTTAGACCTAAACTACATTTCGTTACACTGTACTTGTATATGTGTAATGACAATTAAGTTAAATCTAATCTAATCTAAAGCAACTGCAGGTTTCCGTGACTGTAATTCTGCAATGCGCAATCTTCGAATTAACATAAATTTCATCATCCATTGGTGTGAATGCTAATATTGTCATACTTATCATGGTTACCATGGTTTACTTAAACCAAAGTCAAATGTATCCACCTTGAAATTGCAAGGTTCTATCTGACATATTTGTAAAAATAGAGTTATACACAATTTTAATTAAATTATGTGGTAATTCTTTCTTTACATTGTGTTGGGTTTTACAAAAAAAGTCTACAAACTCAAATGAAATGCGGAGACTTTGAAGCTCTTAAAAGTTTTTTAGACTGCAGAAAGAACCTTATAATTCCAAGGCGACGATTTTTATCGCTTTTTAACAACAAATGTCATGGTTACACTATGGGAGGAGGATGGTAAATGTGTGGTTACATTTGTGGTTTTACTACAGATAAAACAAACAAAACTAAGGCTTGTAATTTGTTTTAACTGAAAAACATCCTATACATGCAAAAATAAAGAGAACCGAGCCAAATATCTTGACCCAAATATTGTTGAGAGTTTTAGAGGGCTCATTTCACTGGCTGCAACCATCCAACACCCATACAACCACATAAAAACACTATTGAAACTTCAGAACATTGAATCTGCATAAAACCCCCACAAAACTGTCTCAATGGCTTATATTTTCTGAAAATGTAAACAACTGTTTCTCATATGATCTGTATAAGGCCCTATTCACATTTCGCATCCTTTCCGCGCGCATATTCTTTATTTAAGATGTAGATGTGCGGCAGCATGCACAAAAAATAAAGTTCTCCAGGTGCGTCGGTGCCGCATCGAGATCAAAATAGATCAACTTTTCGGAGTGCCGCTCGAGCACCAAGGGTCATTTTCGAGGTTTTAGACGCAAAATGTGAATCGGGCCTAAAAACAGGCCTCATGATAAATCAAGTAACCTGCGTATAGTTCACTAAAACTATTTTACAGTTTTCTGTCAATTGAAGTCAAATAAAATATCTGCCTGAATATTATATGAAATGTTGCTGTAGAGAAGTTCGATATGTATATAGAAGGAAGGACACGGGGTCGGCTGTTACTGGGAGACGTAAGATTCTTTTATTCAATATTAACATAAATAGCGCAATGGCGCTCCACACAACACGTGGTAAGATTTACAAGGCAGTCCACACGACTTGGCTTTTAGCTTCCCAGCTCGTTCTTCCTGTTCTCTCACAGGCCGTCTCCCAGTTCTCTCTCACTCTCTCCTCTGAGTCTGCCAGCCTTTAAGCGGTCTCCTCGCCAATCACTGAAACAAGACACAGGTGATCTTAATCTGTAATCGACCCATTTGTTTACCGTTGTTCCCGGGTCTCTCTCAGGTCCGGTGCAGACGTCACTAAACCACGCCCCCCTTGCCACATACCCCCACCGCCCGACTCAGGCCGAGGCCCCATCCGGCCTGTAGCCTCCCCCCTCCTTCTGGAGAGGAAGTCGGCCACGACCATCTGAGACCCCGGTCTGTGGATCACCTGAAACTTAAAGGGTTGTAACGCCAGATACCACCGGGTGATCCGCGCGTTGGTATCTTTCATGCGGTGGAGCCACTGGAGGGGAGCATGGTCCGAATGGAGCGTGAACTCGCGTCCCAGGAGATAATAGCGGAGGGTGAGTATGGCCCACCTGATCGCCAGGCACTCCTTTTCAATGGTGCTGTACTTCGTCTCTCTCTTCGAGAGCTTCCGACTGAGGTACAGCACCGGCCGTTCTTCACCCCCCGTCTCCTGGGACAAAACCGCCCCCACGCCCCGATCCGACGCGTCCGTCTGCAACGAAAAAGGAAGAGAAAAATCAGGGGAGTGCAATAACGGTCCCCCACAGAGAGCAGCCTTCACTTTGGTAAAAGCCTGCTGGCATGGCTCCGTCCACTGGACGATATCCGGTGCCTCCTTTCTAGTAAGGTCAGTCAGCGGGCTGGTGAGCTCCGAATAATTAGGTACAAACCTTCTATAATATCCCGCCAGCCCCAGGAACTGCCTCACCTCCTTTTTGGTCTTGGGTCTCGGTGCGGTTGCAACTGCTGCAGTCTTATTAATTTGGGGACGCACCTGACCATGACCCAAGTGGAAGCCCAGATACCTTACTTCCACCCGCCCAACTGCACACTTCTTTGGGTTAGCCGTCAGCCCGGCCCCTCTCAGCGATCTCAGGACCGCCCTTAGATGTTGCATATGCCGCTCCCAGTCATTGCTGTAGATCACGATATCGTCTAGATATGCCGCCGCATACCCCGCATGTGGTCGCAGCAGGCGGTCCATGAGGCGCTGGAAGGTGGCCGGGGCTCCGAATAAGCCAAACGGAAGTGTTACAAATTGGTGTAATCCAAACGGCGTGGTGAAAGCGGTTTTCTCTTTGGATAGGGGAGATAAGGGGATCTGCCAGTATCCTTTAGTTAAATCCAGTGTCGAAAAAAAACGAGCCGAGCCAAGTCGATCCAGCAACTCGTCAATCCGTGGCATCGGATATGCATCGAACTTCGACACAGCGTTCACCCTTCTATAATCCACACAGAAACGGACCGAGCCGTCAGTTTTAGGGACCAAAACAATCGGGCTCGCCCAATCACTATGGGATTCTTCTATTACCCCCATCTCGAGCATTGTCTTTAATTCTTCCTGAACAACCTTTTTCTTGTGTTCAGGTAATCTATAGGGCCGGCTGCGAATCACCACGTCCGGTTTAGTCTCAATATGGTGCTCGATGAGGTTGGTGCGGCCGGGTAGGGGCGAGAACACATCCGCAAAATCTGCCTGCAACTTGGCTACCTCGGTGAGCTGGGAGGGTGAGAGGTGATCCCCCCCGGGGCCAGAGCAAGGGATCGAACTGGGTAACTCGCTTCTGGTCCGAGATCATCCTCTCTACTCACTACCGTCGCCAGCATCACCGGGCTCACCTCACTCCATTTTTTTAGGAGGTTGAGGTGATATATCTGATGTGCTCCGCTCCTATCCGACCGTACTACCTCATAATTGAGATCGCTTATTCGCCGTGTGACCTCAAAGGGCCCTTGCCACTTTGCGAGTAACTTGGAACTCGAGGTGGGGAGTAATACAAGCACTTTATCTCCCGGTGCAAATTTACGCAAGTTAGTACCCCCGTTATACTGACGGCTCTGCCTATCCTAGGCCTGTAGCAAATTCTCCATGGAGAGCCGCCCCAGTGCATCGAGTTTTGCTCTCAGGTCCAGGATATATTGAATTTGGTTTTTGCTATCCGAGGGTCCGTCCTCCCAAGCTTCCCTTAGGACGTCCAGCACCCCACGGGGCTGACGTCCATAGAGTAACTCGAAGGGGGAAAACCCCGTGGAGGCTTGGGGGACCTCTCGTACCGCAAATAACAGGGGTTCTAGCCACCGATCCCAATTTTTGGCGTCTTCGTGCACGAACTTCCGGATCATTGTCTTCAAGGTGCGATTAAAGCGTTCGACCAAGCCGTCCGTTTGTGGGTGGTAGACGCTGGTAGGAACTGCCTTAATGCCCAATAACCCGTATAGTTCGCGAAGGGTTCGTGACATAAACGCCGTGCCTTGATCTGTGAGAACCTCTTTAGGGATTCCCACACGGGAGATAATACGAAACAGGGCGTCCGCAACACTTTTAGCCGAAATGTTGCGGAGAGCCACCGCCTCGGGATATCGTGTCGCATAGTCTACTATGACCAATGCGAAACGATGTCCTCGTGCCGACCGCTCTAATGGCCCGATCAGGTCCATACCAATTCTCTCGAAGGGGACCTGAACCAACGGAAGGGGGCACAATGGTGCTTTAGGAGTGGCCGGTGGGTTTACCAACTGACATTCAGGACAAGACGCGCACCATCTGCGCACGTTCTCATGAATGCCCGGCCAAAAGAAGCGGGCCATTAGGCGGTTTAGTGTTGCTGTTTGTCCTAAGTGACCAGCCATTGGATTACGGTGAGCCGTCTGGAAAAGCATTTCCCGGCGGCTCCTTGGGACAACTAACTGTGTTGTATCATTTGATTGAGTGTCTCGGGTCACTGGATACAACCTGTCCTTTAAAATGGCAAAATACGGATAAACCAGAGGCTGTGCAGGGTTGAGACGCTGTCCGTCGATGGTACGAACCTGGTTCAAGGCATTTTTGAGCGAGTCATCGTGAGACTGCTCCAGGGCAAAATCATCGCCCCGAGAGAGATATTGTCTCTCCACAGCACTCCGTTCCCCTGGGTCAGTCGCCCGAGGTTCCGGCTCAGCTTCCCCTGCCTGCACCACCGCCGTCTTCCGTCGCCCTTGACTTCCCGAGGAAACATCCGCACACAATTTCCCCAACAATACAGAAAACATCGGCCAATTCGTCCCCAAGATTAGCGGATGTTTGAGATGAGGATTAACCGCCACCTTTACTCTATGCTTTTGACCCCTAAATTTTATGGGCATCGTCACTAGAGGATAGTTCACCACGTCCCCGTGTACACACCGTACCTTAACCATGCGGCTCTTATCCTTTGCCACGGACCGAATCAGGCGTTGGTGGATGGAGGTTTGGTTACAACCCGAATCCACCAAGGCCTGATATGTAACCCCCTTAATACTCACAGGTATTTGATACAGGCCGGCCGGATCGAGGGCAACCTGTGGGTCGTCGGGGACCCGGATCACCGTCCCGACCTCCATAACTGGACAGCGGTCGATCGTGTGACCCGGCTCCCCGCATTGCCAACAGGTCGGCCCAGACTTTTCCGCCGCCCTAGCGGCAGGAAATGGGCCGAAGGATTGTCGAGGAGAGGCTTGTGGTGAAGGAAAGGCCGCAGACTGGTTGTACCGGCCGGGTCCCCGGAAAAACTGTCGCCCATTTCCCACTGCGTCTCGGGTCCTGGGGACGGGCCTGGGACCAAAGGACGCTGGAGACCTGGGAAGGGGTAAAGGTCGGGGAGAGAGAGGGGGAGAAACAATAGGTGGAGGAGAGAGAGTTGTTCGAGGTACGCCGACCCCAGGGCACGCCACCATCTGGTCCTCAGCCAGCTGGATGGCCTCCGTCAGCGACGTCGGTCCAGGATCTTATCGACGTCGCCTCTGTCGGCCATCAGCCACTTGCGGCAGGCGTCCCGGAGCTGCTGAGCCAGGGCGAAGGGTTGACCAGCTTCCCCCAGGTCCAAGGATCGGAATCGCTGCCGCTGTTGCTCGGGGCTCAGGCCGACCCGCTGGAGGATGGCCTTTTTGAGGTCCGCGTAGACCAGGAGATTCGGGACCGGTAACTGCTGGGCGGCCAGCTGTGCCTCCCCCGTTAGCAGAGGGATCAACCGAGCTGACCAAACATCCCGCGGCCAAGCCGAAATCTCCGCGGACCTCTCAAAGAGATCCAAAAACGCCTCCGGGTCGTCCTGAGGCCCCATTTTGTGCAGCGACAGACTTACCGCTGGTGAGCTGGTCGATAGTCCCCTGTTGCTGACTTCCTGGTCCAGCCAGCCCCGGAACGTCTCGCGGTCTTCCTGCTGGGCCTGGACAAGGGCTTGGAAGCGCCGTTCCTGGTCTTCCCGAAGGCCCAACAGCGCTTGATGGTGCTCGCGGTGAAGACCGGCGAGGGATTGGATTACCTCCGCAAATGGCGAACCTGGCAAGGACATGGCGGCGGCACTGGTCCTTCCTTCCCGGGTTTCGGCACCAATGTAGAGAAGTTCGATATGTATATAGAAGGAAGGACACGGGGTCGGCTGTTACTGGGAGACGTAAGATTCTTTTATTCAATATTAACATAAATAGCGCAATGGCGCTCCACACAACACGTGGTAAGATTTACAAGGCAGTCCACACGACTTGGCTTTTAGCTTCCCAGCTCGTTCTTCCTGTTCTCTCACAGGCCGTCTCCCAGTTCTCTCTCACTCTCTCCTCTGAGTCTGCCAGCCTTTAAGCGGTCTCCTCGCCAATCACTGAAACAAGACACAGGTGATCTTAATCTGTAATCGACCCATTTGTTTACCGTTGTTCCCGGGTCTCTCTCAGGTCCGGTGCAGACGTCACTAAACCACGCCCCCCTTGCCACAGTTGCCTCTGCACTTAAATTATTAAATCAAAATAAACTAAAAAATAAAAATAAATTCTGCTTATATAGCAGAATTAAAATAAACAAGAAAATGACAACAGCACATAACAAAATTGCTAAAAATAAACAAAAAAAGACAATTCAATATATTGAAACGAAAAATGAAAACTCAAAATCCCATTACAACGACTCTCAGATCAGAACTGCTTCAGTATGGTGATAAATCGCACTCATGTTTCAGGGATGTTTATTGTTTCATTACCTTGGCAACTAATCATCTATTGTGCACAAGGCGACGTGTAACACATACTATTTAGATGGGGTGCAGATAACGCTGCTAACGGATTGTCCTGCAGGTAGACATTGAAGCTTTGCAGTAAAAGCGTTGAGATGTTGCAGCAGATATTGAACACAGACTCATTTTGCCTTTCTGTATGTCTCTAAGCTCACTACAGGAATGTAACTATGGCTCATTCTCTTCTTTAATCAGTCTCTCTATCACTCTCACAGCCTCTGATTCACTCCTTTTGTGATGGTCCACTTCATCTCAGTTATAAACAAACCTCCAACTTGTCCTCATCTACACTATTCTTCTCTTATTCTCTCTCTCCTTCTCACCTCCTACTCTGTCTTTCATCTTTCAGAGATGTTACATTGAATGAGCTGTGTCTTACCCTGTGAGGTTTGATTAATGGCTAGTTTTCTAAACACTGAGCTCAGCTTGTTGGACAAATTACTGCTTGTTATGAAAGCAGCATTAAGTTGATTTGTATGGCCAGTTTGCCTAAATCAATGTTTTAAAAGGCTATTTTTTATTTTATAATATTGTTATGTATTGTTTTACATTGTAACATTGCATTGTAAGGTTAAAGGGCAAAATATTAAATGCTCTCTCATTTGTAATGAGAGACAAAATCAAAGCATGTGCTAAATGTAAGGAAATTTAAAAACAAAAAAATCAAAATTATTATCACTGGTAATTCACACTTTCAGAATTGCGATCTCTATACTTAACGTGTATAAACATATTAAACAAGTCAGTTCTTTTGGCGGCCATCTTTGCACAGCCCCAGACATCATTGTAGGGCAGGCATACAAACAAAGCCTAAACTTAGAAATTTCAGCAGTGCAATATGACAACAAAGATATTGCGTCTTTAGCCCAGTACACAAAATAAATGTAATAATGAAGCTGTATATACATTCTTCCATTCATTTTTTTAAAGAATTATCTGTGGCTGACCACAGACACCAAGAGAACTAGCACCAATTTATAAAGCCATCATTTTTTTGGCGTAAATGCCATCTTTGAGCTGTTTATGTTTAGAGTTCCGGTGAGCCACTATAGCTAATGACAGTCGTATTGCGAGTGAGACGAGTGTGCTGTTTTAACTGGGTAGTTAATATTTATAATGAAACCCAAAGGTACAAACTTAATGCGTCCAGTATAATAGACTGTACAAACGCAGGAAATGTCCACAAAACATTTGTTTTGACCATAATCTAATCTGGATGTCACGCACTCTATGCTCTGCATCCATTATTCATTATTTTAGCCTTTGGGATGCCCTTTCTCCTGGATGGTTTACCTTCTTGACTACAATAACTAATAAACATCGTTCAAATGCAGGCATTGTGGGGAGAGTGATACTAAGTAGAAAAATATCATTTATGTATATCATTGATTATACATACACAAAACTAACCACAAAATCTAGCCACTGAGCTACAGGAAAGCTATTAAGCAATTTAAAACTTAACAGGCTAAAGCAAACCTTCCTTCCAGAGGATCACAGCTGCATGACTAACAATTACAGGACTTACCCTGTCATTACATTATATTTTCATTAATTTGGCAGATGCTTTCACTTCATCCTCTCACTGGGTAAAGCCTAATTTATGGTTCTGAGTCGGAGCTACGGCGTAGCCTACACAGCAGCGCGTACCTTACGCCGTAGCCTGACGCGCACCTCTCCAAAAATGTAACGATGCGTTAACTCGATGCGGACCGCAAGCGCTGTGATTGGTCTGTTTGAACCCCTCCCTCAGGTCCAAAAACTCTGCGATAGAGTCATGTTTACTCAAACGCATTAAATATGTCAGTAAATTATTTGTGCTTCTGTATTTAACATCTCAAATCTGCAACAAAAGTGACGCTTTATTTGCCGCTATGACTGCTAATTCTTCTTAAACCAGCTGCTTCTTCTTCGGCTTTGTCTTGGTTACACAAGCAACATGCGCGTGGACACTGACGCCTAGTGGTCATTGCCTGTCGATGCGGACAACAACGTTGAAGTATAAATGAAAATCGACACGCAGCCTACGGCGTAGAGGCTACAACGTAGGCAGAAGTAAAAGTATAGCACTTAAAACATCGCGGGTGCGAAAAATATTCGCCAGTGCTGCTTCTAATAGTGTTTTCCACCGGACGGCTAATAAAACGGAGGTATGTCATATCAATTACTTCTGTTTTCAAAAATAAAGGATTTAAGCTAGATGTAATAAAATATATAAAGAGAACCATAATCATAATCCATACATGAGGATGATGAAGAGGACAGCGATGATCTCAACGAAGACTATTACAAAAACAGACAAGGATCAGGGTGATCTAATAATGATAAGCATCAGTCATATTCCATTTCAGCTCAGTAATTATTCACAGCCGCAGTTTCTCTCAAGCATCTGTTTATAGAAGAACAACTGCCATACATCCTTTCATATCCTGATTCCTATCACACCAAAGTCCATCTGCATTGCAGATTGAGGACATTATCTGGACGTCAACAACATGGGCTATAGAACGCTCAACAAATAACTCTTTCATAGCTGTAATTCACCCTCCGTAGTCTGTCAAACACAAGAGAAAAAGTTTGGAAAAAGGAATATAAAAGTATTCAGTCAGTCCATAAAGCTATATTTTACATTTCCATATGTAAATATAGGCGCTATTCTTTATGCACACTAAATGTCTTCTAAAGCCATGCATCATGGACATAAATGACATTTATGCATTTGGAGGAGGCTTTTATCCAAAACAACTTGCATTCAGGCAACATGTTTTTTATCAGTAGATCTGTTTCAATAGAACATGTAACTGGGGGTCGTAGAGGAGTCCTAGTGGTCTTATATCAAGAGATAGTCGCATGAGATCATTGGAATAATGACAGAATTTTCCTTTTAAGGCACCCGGTTCCTTTATAGTGAGGCTTGGCCATGCAGAAGGTTAAACCGACAGGGCATGCATGCTGCAGAAGAATGTGAGAGCTCTAAAGGGGGGAGTGATTAAAAAAAAGAACTGAAGAAGTGGGAGGTAGAGAGAGCAAGGGGTGATAGAGGGAGAAAGTGAGCGCTATTACCAGTTCCCCCCAGTATCTGCGCAGTCATCGGCCTGTCTGCTGCACAGTGTCTACAGTCTGGCTCCAAAAGTCTTATCAGAATTCCTCTGTGACTTATACAATAACCTCACACAAGCGTAGATGCATGAACACTGCACTCGGTTTTGTCTGTTGGCTCAAACTCATATAACACAGTTCTGTTTCCCCTAAAGAGAGATTTAATGCATTGTGGGGTTGTTGAGTATGTTAATGTGAATCTCTCTAATGCTTCTAGAATGACAGAACAGTGTATGCAGTCTAACAAAATGACAGTTTTACGAACTGTTAACTAACAGACTATGCGAATTCCTGCAATTCATCCACAGCAGTGTGCACAAAAGTGTTGTTGTTGTGTGTGTGGAAAGTTTTGTTGGTAAATCTGACGTGACAAATACATGAATAAAACAGTGACTTTTTAGACTAGTTACAGTGGGAAACAGCTGCCAATACTACTTGTAGTGTGTTGCCAAACGTAGGAAAATAGATCAACAAAGGGCTGACAAGACGTCTTATTTTGTACTGTATTTTTAATTATAGTTTGAATGACTTATCATGACAAAATCATGTTTTGTTCCGTATGTCATCTTTTTTTAAATTCCTTTATTCCTTTTGATGGAGAGATTAGTGGGTGTGTTCTACTTTATGCGTCACTGTATAGACCAGTGGCTCTTAAACTGCGAGCTGTTACCCTAAGATGGCATCAGGAGAGCCACTGTTCACTTTTTTTGGTTTAAAAAAACAATTGGGGGGCACGAAAAGGATGCACCCTACACAAGGGGGTGCCTCTAATGAAAAGGTTTGAGAATCATTGGCATAGACTGATCAGCGTATGGTGGGCCGATACTTGGGTGCTTGAGCCCCTGCCCCTTTGCCATAAGTGCCCTTTTTGATGCCCAAAGTGCCCTTTTCACGTCATATATTGATGGGCATATTCAGTGCAGGAATCAAAAACATCTCATAAGTAATCATTTTGGACTAGACTGGTTTGCATTTAAGACAAACTGTAAAAGACAAGATCAGATTGGCAAAAATATTTGAAAAGAAAAAAACTGCAAGAATGATGCTGACTCTTGTTTCCACTGATCTGTATTTTGAAGTAAGACTACATCAATTTCACTGTTTTTGCTGAATGCAAACAAAAAAATCTGCCAATGGGGAAAGAAAAATAAACTTGAATCAGGGGGTTTTTCTTACCCCATTGGCTTATGACACTACTTAATTTTGACAGAAGACTTCTGATTTTAACTAGACAGATCTTAGTTAATTTTTCTTAGTAAATCTTAAATCAACGTATTTTGATTTAAGAGTTTTTAGATATTTGACAATTCTTTTTTCAGTGTTCTTATTTAATGATTGTCAGATATTTCAATCCCACGAAAACTGGTCACCTCACAATGGGTAAAATCGAATGCTGATTCGGACCTAACAATTGAGAAATCCATGTGAAAAAATTTGCAATGCCACAATATGCATTTCCTTTGTTTTGAGTGTCGTGTAAGCCTTAAAAAGCACTTTTTAAAGAAAAACATGATTAACAAAGTGATATAAATGGGATGCACTGCTGTCAGCTGAACATCAGAATGCAGAAACATAGACTACTCTTTATGCACACACAAATGAATGGAACCTACAAACCACAGTTAAACTGTTAGACAGATTAAAGAGCAGGTGAGCACAAAAGACGCTTAGGATGAAGATTCTCCTGACCTTGCTTGATCTGGTCTTTTTTTCCATAAACACACACACGCATGCCCTCACACTTCACAGTGTGGCCCCTATTGTCTGTGTGAGCAGGTGTGTGAAGTGTGATAACTGAGAGAGATGCCCTGTGGTTCAGTGGGGTTTGCCTCTGAAGAGCTCTATTGGCATTTACATACACACACATACACACTTATGTTTCTCACACATACAGAGCTCTCGCTTTGGCCGTGGCATTTTCAGGTTAGCCAGAGCGCAGGTGAGGCGTTAGCTTGTGCTTATCTCAGTTTTCGAGTCCACCCTCTTTCTCACACTGTCTCGGTTCATGGGCCGCAGGACCCCTTCCCTCCTCGCTTTTTACGCCTGCCCTCTCCACCGTCTGTTTCAGATACACCCTGTCAGTTTCAAAACAACGGTGACGCCTTAGCAAGAGCCACGAGAGAGAGCGGAGGCCACCGGAAAGGCTCTCTGTTTCACCTTTTTTTGTGAAAGATATCTCTCACTCAAATGCCAAACCAACTGACATTTCACTATGAGAAATCTATTCACATTGACAGATGAGAGCATGATCAGGTGAAAGCGTTCAGTAAAGGGTAGCGTTGCACTGTATACAAAGCCCATAAAGCCATATGAAAGCTTTGCTTGAGGAATAGACCAGTTGTGATTTAGTGACGAAATATTGCCTGGTCATATTCAAAGTTAAAGGCGAAGTTCATCTTAATCAGAAAATTCTTATCCCTCATGCCATCCTAGATATATTTTTGCTCCGACATTATAGACATACTAGCATATTTGAAAGAATTGTGCCGATGTTGGAATAGATATGCAGTAGATCTAAAGCTCGAAATATGAATTTGTATGAAGTGGTATGGTGTAAATCTGGTACATAAGAAAGTAAAAAGCAAAACTGATGCCCCTCCCCTTACCCCACCCTTAAACCTAACTGGTGCGAAAGCAAATGCTTATCAAACACATGAAAAAGATTTAACCACCAAATTAGTCAAATGTTAAAAGTTCTCGTGAGATTGTATTGGTATGTGAAGATAACATGACGGAATTTTAATAGAAAGTTATTTTATTATTTAATTTAAATTGGAGACTTTTCATTTTTTGGGTGAGCTACTACTTTTCAAGCATTACGAAGCGTGACAATTTTCGTCCATGTTCCGATTCATTGTATAGACCATTTCTTCTAATGCACGTGCACCTGACCCCCAGTTCACTTCAGGTTTGTGTTTGGCTAGTATATTTTATTTAATGTATGTTAATATTCATTTGTATTATTATTTTACTGTATAATAATTGTATTAAATAACATATTTGTTGAATGTGTCCTGTAGTTCGCTCTCATTTAAAGAAACCGTGTTGTACATTGATATCTAGTGGTCGAGCTTGGTATCGGATTCAAAATATTGGAGAGACAAGTTTAGCCAAGTAATGCTTCTTCTCGGTTTCTTTTGTTTGTTGTCAGAAATCATTTACAAGCTCTCTATTGTTTGTGAATGTGTACAGGAATTTCAGTTGGTATCACAAAGTGCACGTGTGCGGCAATGTTTGTTCATGTTGTTACGATGAAACCTTCTATAGGAAAGAGCATTAATTCTATTTCCCTTCTGTGTTTCATAGAAAGTCATACAAGTTTGAAGCATCGGAAGAAAAATGCTTTACTTACGGTCAACTTGACTTTGATGGTGCCAATGTCATGGGTTTGATTCTCAACGTCCTGAATTTTGTTTGATCTGAATGCACTGTAAATCACTTTGGATAAATGAATCTATAAATGTTAATAATGACAAATATAAGCGCACAAGCGAAGGAATAAAAACTGAAATATGCTTTTATCCAGGTAACAAATAAGGTTCAAAGGGCTCCCAGACCTGATCTGAAAGATTGTGACTTTCACGCGCATCAAGGTGAAGTCTTCTATTTATGATCTAAATCCTGGTGATATTCAGTGTCTTGAAACTTTAATTGTGTGCTCTGCTTCTGATGTCAGTCTGCGTGTGTTTGTGCGAAGGTGTTTCCATCTGCATCTGTTCATCTTCACAGGGTGCTAATGAACAGTCAAACCCACCTGGGCTGTAGGGGGATATAGATAGATAGATAAAGAGAGAGAGAATGACAGTGAGAGATAGCTAAAGACAGGATGCATGTTGGATACATGTAGGCAACTGAACTGGTTGTTGCTTTTACCCGAAGCGGCTTAAAGCACATTCGAGGTCTGTGTTTTTTCGTGTGCTCCCTGTGATTTAAACACATGACTTTCATAGCACCACACTCTATCAGTTCAGTTACAGACATGACATCTATGCAGACTGTTGACATTGAATTCTTTTACAATCAAACTATTCACAAAACCTAAAGAAACCACTCCAGTTGTGCATTTAATCCGCATTTCTGCATGTAATGTGGTAATTCCAGTCCGGCATGTGTTGAATTTCAACAAAATCAAACCTCAGGAATGACAAAGCCATCCAACAGCAATGTGAAAGACTGACAGAATGACAAGGCACATGAAAGTTGAAAAAACATTAAGCTTATTCCATCATATATTCACTTTTGAGTATTGTCTTTTTTAACATGAATATGATACGTTGACCAGTTTGTCCCATTTTTTTATGAAAATACACATACCTAATAAATAGTAAAAAAAAGAAAATAATTTTGGACTGGGCTCTATTTTTTTCTGTGGTGCGTATTAAAAAAAAAAAGCCAATATATTGACGTGCAATTTTATAGATTGAGGTGCAATATTCAAGACCACATTAAAAATGTGGGGTTCTGAATCTTATCCTTATCCAAAATACTTTACCAAATACTAAACAATTTCATGTTTATTTTCCAAATGAAGTTGTCTTGTAATCAATTTTTTTAATTAGTTTCTCCTGTACCTACAATTTCACCAACAGTTATTTCTTAGTAGCACAATTGTTTATCCTCTTAAATATGGAGAATTTGGTGTTTCTGAAATACTGGTGCCTGCGATGTTTTTTTGTTGTTGTTGCTATTAAACGAAAAGCCACTTGAGTTTGTTTGCTCCAGAAACTTGTACCATGATGAATAGAATTTAAGACTCTCTGCTTGACTTCACCAGTACATCTTCATTAATTTGTTTGTCTAGTTTACATCCCTCGCAAGGGACAAGTGTACAAGTCGCTCTGTGTGTCTAATGACAACCGCTCTTGAAAGTCCAGGCCTATCAATAGTGTGCATCAACAGCCTAACCGGAACTCAGTACTTGTGAGCAGGGATGTTTTCCCAGAGGAGTCGGTATAACAATAAAGCAAAATATGCGTATTTTCCTGAAACACTTGAATTGATCCTTTATCATGAATGAAGGCTGAACCTATACATACAACCGAGAAGTCCACCACAGTCCAAAGATTGGCATTGCTTTGAAGAAACCAAAATGTGGTCCCTGTGCAGTCGCTGTTAATGTTTTCATGAAGTCAGGGTCCTCTGGTACATTTCAGTCTCTGGGGTGAAAAGCAGCATCTGGCTTTCCTGAGGGGACGGAGAGGAGAGTCGAGCTCTCTGGGGCACTCAAACCGACACAACACTGCCACTATCGTCCTAAACTGTCGTATCTGGCCTGAAGAGAGATGTGGGAGAAATAGTAAATACACAGGGGCTGATAAGGTGCTGTAAATTGAAAAAGAGGTCAAAGTGTGAGCTAAGTAGAGGTCACTTTTTTCACTTCAATCTCTCACAATCCAGATTTCCATCCAAAATTAAACTGTTTAATAAAGGCATTTTCTCTGACTCAGATCTATACTGAACAGATCATGTTATGGCTTTAGGTTTGTAATTGAGGATGTACACAAATACGGGTGAAATTGTGTTACATAGCAGTTTGCCTACGGTTCTCTCTCGTTCTCCTTTGTAGCTGCTTTGCCAAGCACCATGGAATGTAAGTAGCTGTTAATTTAATATGCAAATGACTTTGTTGCCAGTCTGAATGCATTTTCTAATTAAAAATGTGCTATCAATGCGAGTACAAAAGATTGGGGGCTGGGGGGCGTACAGACGTCGAGAGACTGTGATCAAGCTCTGCTGTAATGAGATATTACGGTCAAATCAGCCGTTTAGAGAGAAAGTTCAGTCTGACATTGTGTGGACCTGCGGGTGGACTGGACCAATTTAACAGGAATAAAAACTGGATGGCAAGAGCATCATGGGTAATATAAAAGTCTTTGCGATGCCGCCGATGCCATGCCTGAAGTGGCCACTGACTCTTGTTCAAAGTTGAGTCTAGAAATATAGGAGATGGAAAGCGAAAGCTGTGGAAGAGCATTTTGGGGGTTATTGAAGGCTAAATACAAATATTTACTGGGAGATCAGCAATATATCAGTCTATCACTAGGTGTGACGTGTCACTGGTTTGAGGCTTAATGTGCTCAATGTAAGGCAAGAGAAACAAACAGGCTCCAGAAATAAGCTGACGTGGTAACACACATACATTAACACCCCCGAAGAATGTACAATAGTAACTTTACTTTCCTCTCAACCATAGAGGAAGTAGTTATTGCTAAATATCTTAATGTAAATGTGTTTGCTATATTTATCTGTAAATCCAATACAGTAAATTAATTGCATTCAAAAGTGTGTTATAAAGCAATTTGAATCCTTCTGATTATTTTAGTTTATTATTAATTTCCCACTTTTAACAATTACTCGCTTTATTTGACCTCTTCTCCTTTTTTTGTTTGCATTTATTGTTTCCTGTTTTTATTGTTTATTGTTTACAATGGTGCAATAGCTTTGTTCATTGCATGGACTTTACTTCTCTGTAAATTGCCCAGAGGACTCAAAACAATAAACTTGACTTGTTTCCAATGTCCGAAAGTTTAACTGTAGTTCTACTGTAACTGTAACTATATGTGGATGAAATAAAAGCACAGTCTTAGTCAGGGCTGTCTTTTGGGCAGTGCAACTTGTGTGAGCGCACCAGGCCCCGCCCTCTAGGGGGCCCCGTGGCAAGAGGAAATATAAAAATATAATAATAATATTTTTTTTAATGTACAAATCTTGAACTGATTTTAGTGTTTAAGGGGGTTTATGTATGCGTTTATTCTAAATATTTATCTGAGCATACTGTTTTTGACAGTGGCTTATTTTACTTATTTATTATATAACTTTAGTTTGTGTTATGTTTTCGCACATGTTATTTGTTTTACTTATACTTGTATTCTAAAAGATGACGATTATTTTAGGGGAGATTGTTTCCTCTGACACAAATGCAATGTTGCTAAATGTATACTACTCTTGACATTTGCGTATTTGACAAATAAAGTTCTATAGTAGCACTTAATATCATATACAAGCTTTGATATTTAGACCGAAAAAGCGCCAGCCAGGTAGGGCCCCGCCTCTTCTAACTCGCACTGGTCTTAGTGGTGGTCTTAAAACGAAAAACACAAAGATTCCACAACTTTCCGCCAGCATTTGGTTCGAAACTAGCCCAAAGTAGACCTCCCACCCCACCCGTAAATCATACTGCTATGGAGTCAAGAGATAAAGATAGGAGATGCGTGTGGGTGAGTGTTTGTGTTGGGGGTAGGGTGTCAACTCAAGCAGGCTTCCATGTAGCTAATTTATTTACAGATTTAATTAGACCGATTGAGCCCTCACAGTTCTGAGAGAGTGAGTGAAGAAGAGAGAGAGAGCAATGTTGCCAGCGCTACAGTACTTTAATTACTCTCTCCCGCACCAGATCTCACTGACGTCTGGGGAAAAGCTTAATTAAAATCCTCATTATTTTACTTTTAATTAGTTCCCCCCTCTTTTGTTTCCTTTCACCATATGGCCATGTTCTGTGGTCAAATTAACGTAATTGAGCTAATTAAGCCGATCGCCTTAATTATTCAAAGCGCTCCGATTGGACGCCGAGGAGTTTTTTTCTCTCTGCCTATCTCCTTCTCTGACATTCTCTGCTCTTGGAAGTTCACAGTTGTCAAGTCTGTCTCTCCGTCGCAGAGGCCCTACTGATTCACTGCACAAGTGGCTCATTACTAGCTAACACTGGAGAGACATGTTCTAGAAAGTGATCTGATGGAGACCTGAGGGAGCTCGCGACAGCCAGCCGAACCCCCTGCGATATGAGAGTCTAATGACTTAATATTACATGTAGGATCACTGTGAGCCGACGTGAGCGTTGTTTTGTCAAAATGTTGAGAGTTGTGGGGACGGAGGTTAGACGGCAGTCTGTCAGAGCCGAGGTTTGGCAAAAACAATCTCATGGCAATGCGGAACTGTTTACAAAGCGGCTAATTTGTAGGAGTTTGCACGATTTCATTGCTTTGATGTTTAGGGGCGGGGCTTCATTTGTACAAATGTATGTGTATAGCCACTACTTAAAATAATCTCCTTGTAAAAAAACGGTAAGTGTAGTGTGTGGAGCTCATGCGGCATGAGTTTAAGTGACGCTTATGTCATTTCCTGTCCCTGTATCACTTCCTTTCCTCTCTATACTGTTACAGTTAAGTTTATGAAAAAAGAGAACGTCATAAAGATACAGTATAGTGAATGCCCTTACAGTAGGCCTACATGTTTCAAGACTTTCCGATGTGGTTAAAGACCAGTTGAGTCCAGTTCACGTCCGGTTCCTTAATTATTTTGTGTCCTCACTTTAGTATCTATAGACAGATTCATCGGAAGCATGCATCTGGCCCAAAGTTAACACTGTTATCTGTCTGGCTAGTGGCTAATAATATTTTTATTCAGAAATGTATTGACATTTATTTAATATTTAATTATTCAATTAATATTAATTTAATATTAATTAAATAATCTATTATTATTGAAATTTATTTAATATTTAATTTATTTGAAAATTAATTAAGATATGAGTATTTTATTGTATATTAATTGTATAAAATTGTATTAAAACTACGAGGTTTTTGATTTTTGCAGAGGTCTAGAGGTTAAGTGACAGAACACACAACGATAGTTCATGTTGTTGCCGTTGATGCCGTCTATAAGTGGCAAAACAAATACTAAATAAAACAATGCTCTGAGATATGGTGCTCCTTAGAAAATGTATTTTCTTGTCCTCACATTATAAATAAAATAAAAAATCATTTCGAGGTCTGTCACAGCACCTATGACTTAGCTTAGCTCAACTCATTTTACATTGTCTCATCACTTCCTGTTGTTGTAGAATGTTATTAATGATGAAGATGTTATTTTAGAGAAAGATTTGTGAAAGACATATTGCGTCAACTACGCTAATTTGATACGGGACGTGTCAGAAGTAAAGCAAAGCCTTTCTAAAGTTCTTTGTGGTTAGCTGGTAAAAAATATCCACGCTCTTTTCTTTTCGCACTTTTTCACAGCGTGAGGCGTGGAAACTCAAGCAATTAGACTCATTTGCATGTGTTAATATGATTAATTAGTAAGCATAAACACTTTTTCCGTGACAGAAGCAGCATAGCAGTTCATACACCTGCAAACTTTTTCTGATCGAGGATAATGCCTGTTGACTAAGAGGCTTTTTTCTCTCAGCCCTTCTAATTGGCATGTGAATATGCGTGGTTAATTAGGGATATGCAGATGAAGCTTGATTGGTTTGAATGCGAAGTGTAAGTCGAGGCACGGTGGGATTCAAATTGTGCCGAGGTTTTGATTTCCTTACTTATCAAGATATGAAGATAATTGCAATTGTGATCATTTGCATACGTTAATGAATTTGCCTGATGCTTTTCAATCCAATGCGAAATAAATAATTGATGCAGTATCAGCACCGACTCTGACATCGGGGATCGCTTTTTTCATTACTAAGCGCATTAAGGTGCCATTTCGGAGCTCACTAAATTAAAGAGAATGTCTGCAGGTTTCTGTACGAGATTCTGCTCTTAAATTTCATATAACTGGTTTTACATGAGAAAATTACGTGGATATGAAAAGATTTCCTTGTATGTCAATGTGAATTCAGACTAGGCTAAATTACTTTGCAATGATTAAGTAAATAAATAAAAAATACCAGCTTGCGCTGCATTGTTGGGATATCCATAACTCTTTGCCGATATGGACAAAACCACTGAGACATTTCTCAAAATTTCTCCTTTTGTGTTCCACAGAAGAAAGTCATGGAGGTTTTAAATGACATTAGGGTGAATGAATGAAAAAAAAAAGGTTTTAGGTAGACTATCCCTTTAACTTTGCTTGGGCATTTCAACCTTCTTATTGGGATTTAATTGTAAGAAACTGTAAAACATCTACTGTAAAATTACTGTAAAAATGTTTTACAGTTAGTATTATATTACAGTTCAGTTATTTCGTAAAATTATTACTGTAAAAATCAAAGCATCTAGTTTCAGAATGTCAATTCTGAAATGCTTTCAAGCTGAGTAAATTAGTTTTTGCTTCATCAAGGGCAGGAGCTTGTGAGCTGAGAGAGGGGGCGGGAAAGTTTTGCTGTGTACTTTAATTGCGACATGGTAAACATTTAACGTGTGTGATTGTTTTGAGGCAGCGAGCGGATAGAAGCGACTGCCTCTTAATTAACTAGGCGGCAGATTAGTCCTTATTAAATTCAAACATGGGTTCAGAGTAAAGTTCAGCCTCCCTAGTGCAACAGCAGCACAGATAGCACTCTCGCACACTCCGCGCTCACATTTAATTGCTTCTGTAATGGTCCGAGCCCGAGCTCTATTCATATACTAACCCTTTGGGTAATCAGGTTTGCACCGCTGAGACCGAAGCTAATAACTAGCAGAAAATAGTAATAAACAATGAACAATGAAATCTGTGCGGTTAAAAGGAAGGACGAAATTGTTTCTTGATGGATGGGGTTTGTTGTATTTTTCATTTATTAGATAATTACACCTTAAATAGACATCACATGTTGAGCAGATAATTTGGCCGTTACAGAGAGTATGCGTATAAAAAACTATTTACAATTCTACACCCTGAATGACGCCCAAAAGATGTGTTTTTTCATTCATTCTGTATTTGACATAAAACATTAAAGTCAACATAACGACTCGTAATAAATCATAATGATAAAAATACACATTTCTGGTCTTATCGTAATAGAAAACTTCATTAAATGTAATTACGTCCTTCGCCTCTGAATTGATTTTCCTTTTGTCGAATACCATAATAACTCTCCCCTTTCTTTTAAAACCCTTATTAAACGGACACAAATGAATAAAAAAAATTGGCTGATTCCACAACACCTCTCACTTTTTATCCTCTCCCCTCTAGCCACCTGACTCTATTTCTGTACGTAACACCCACTTTTACATTTACAGTTATGCATTTTCTGATGCTTTATCCAATTCCACAATTCAAGATATAAATATTTTCAGTATGTGTTCCCTGGGAGTCCATGACCTTGTCGTTGCTAGATCCATGTATTATCAAAGCCAGTCAAATTGACTTTTTTCCTGTATATGGGTAGTTGACACACAAATTTTCAAATTTATCATATGGTGTGATGGCATAAATGTAGGAAAAAACTAACAAAGAAGATAAATCTCTCTTTTCCAATTTTCTATGATAAATATAACTAAAAAATATAGATAATATAAAACAATGTAATAATAACAGTTTATTCTCAAAATTTTGCTACATCACACCATAGGACACATGTACAATTTAATCGTCAACTACTCATATCCTGTTTCACTCAATATGTAGCACGTTATCTTGTGTATACTAAGCATTATGTAAAATATAACTGCTTTAAAATGATTCCTCTATGAGGTTAGTTAGGCAGGATATCCTGTGTTAACAAATAAGTGTTGTAGTCAGATGTGAGGGGAGAGACAAGGCCTCAATATATCTCATCATGAAAGGTAACATCAGGCTGGCAAAAAGTTTTCCGTTACTTTTACAGCCCATCCTCAATGTCAGTACCTTCTGTAAATTTGAGCTGTAAAAATGTAAGTGCATCAACGGAGAAATGTGTGCCGTTGAATGTCGTCAGACACTGAAGGGCCTCTGAGGAGGAAGTGAACCGAGGGAGAAAGAGGTGAAAGAGACCAGAAACCCTTCAGCAAACCTACAAGACACAAGGGTACAATTACATCATGTTTATATTTAAGTACAGACTTAGACTGGAAACCACATATCTGTACAGTAAAATGACAAAAGCATCTGTCAGTGATCTAAAACATGTACTCACTTTTTGGTCTGTGAGCACTGGGTTATTCTGCAGGTGAGTATTAAGTAGAGCCGCTCCTGGTCGGTCGTGTTCGCAAAATAAGGTGCCGTTTACATAGTGAAAGCGGTCACCAGGGACCAGCTGGTTTCTGCACGTTGCACAGGAGAAGCACTGTAACAGAACCAGACTCAACTTAAGAAGAAGCATGAGTGAATTTAACCCTGTTAGCATGCCAAATTAGCGTGCATCGCGGCTAGTCAGGGCTAACTATGCGTCTTGGCCAACGTGGCCTCCTATCGCTTCAAATGATTTTTAATGAGTCAATCCTTGTGAGATCAAGGCCGACCCAGCTTTCAAGAAATGAGCTCTAAACAAGGTTATCATTGGGAAAACATAATAATGAGGGGCTGTAATAAATGCAGGCTTTGCCCAGCCTTACAATCACACATTTAATTCAGCTCTAATGAACATCTGCTATAGGTGCTTCAGACTTGAGCTACAGCCAAATCTCTGGGACTCACGTTCGGCTTTGGTTCTCGGTCACATGAGCCGATACTAAGACAAATACAAACATTAGAGATAAAACGTTTATATTACTAACCTTGAGGTGATAGACGTTGCCTTGTGCTCGCATGACCATCTCACTAGCAGGAATGGACTGACCGCATGCACTGCAAGCACCCGTGTGCCCAAACAGTCTGGAACAGAAAAACAAACATCTTGGTCAAACCATCCCGTACAACCAAGAACATACTGAGGCACGATTTTATTTTAACAAACAGCCAATGCAAGAAGGTGCTTAAATTTAGAAAATGTTTAACCTTAACTTACAAACATGTTACCAGCATTTGTGATTTGGCAGCATACAGTTGTAATTGATTAGAAATGTAAAGAATTAAAGAAAATAGTCTTTCAAAGATAACTTAACAACTTAACTGCATTCTGATTTGGGTTGTTTCATAAAGTATAACATACAGATAACATTGAGACAAGCCCATGCTATTTGTTTAAATTAACCTAAAAATGTTTGACCCAAGCATGGGTTGAAACAACCCAGCATGTGGGGGATGGGAATACTCTGATATTAAAAACACAATTATGATTATTGTGTTGATTCTATACATGTTGTAATATCGTAAACTTAAAAAAGAGACTCTCTCTATCTGCCTACACTTGAAGAAACTCATTGTCCAAATTAAAGATAAATGTTACTGATAGCATATTTATTCATTTTTAAAAAACATTTCAGTAGATATCGCAATATTCATATGAGGACTTCTTCTGAACATAATAAATGTGAAGTTGAAATCTGATATCGTGGTAGCCCTTTTATAGGGATCTTCACCAAAAAAATCTGTCATAATTTGCACACCTTCAAATTGTTCCATATCTGTATACATTTCTTTGTTCTGATGAACACAGAGAAAGATATTTGGAAGAATGCTTATAACCAAACAGTTTTTGTACCCCATTGACTTCCATAGTGGGAAAGATTATTTTATCATTTCTTTGTTCTGTTGACACAAAAGAAGATATTTTGAAGAATATAGGACAGCAAACAGATCTGGGCCACTTTTGACTCCCATTGTCATTTTTCCAACTATGGTAGTTAATGGGGTCCAAGAACTGTTTGGTTACAAGGATTCGTCCAAATATCTTCCCCTGTGTTTATCAGAACAAAGAAATGTATCCAGATTGGGAACAAATAGAGAGTGAGTAATTTGTGACAGAATTTTCATTTTCGGGTGAACTCTTCCTTTAACAACCATTAATCAAAATGAATGAAATATTAATATAGTACAAATAATGGTTATTAAAGCGATAATGTATTACAATGTTGTGTGTTCCAGTATAGTCACATTTTTGGGTATAGACGAGATGAAAAATATTGTAAATGAAAATTTTTTGAATTTGATAAAGACAATTAATGTGTTTAAAACCGTTCATCCTTTATTACTTTAATAGTAGGTAATAGTTTATGACAAATATTTACAAAACACTGGTGATTTGTGCCACTAATGCTTTAAAAAACATAATGGGACACCAAAGTGTACCATTTCTGACTGCAAATCTTGCGTTTGCTTCGGTTTGAGTGTGCTAATGTTCCTCAATGATGTATCTGAGATAACATGCAGTGTCTGTAATGTTCTCTGTGGGAGCATGTGAGAACGCATATGCAGATATCATCAGCACCCGGATGCAAATACGTCTAATGCAAATCAACACGAGAACAGAATTCTTGTCTGCATATCAACACAACTACTGCTTCAGACAACTTTGCCGGGCCATTTGCATTGTAAATGACTGTGGAGACTCATACAGTCTCATTATCGACTTAGGTCCTTGTTGTAATAATAATCTTGGACACAGTCACCACTAAATAAAGAGCTTTTGTGAGGTCAAAATGCACAGGTCTATGAGTTAAAAGCCTTTTTACACTCATTATTAGTTGTTAAAAATACACGTGGGAATTGTGAGTGTAAGATTGGTGTGCAGCAGGAAGAGCTCATAAGTTTAACAGGCTAACAGGGTTCTGATCTCTTTTGACCGAAGAATTTTAATGACTTTACAAGTCTTTCTTGATTACCGGATAAAGATTTGAACGTTTATACTTTTTAGTGCACAAATGTCTGTGGAAAGACAACAAACTTTTCATGATGAGCATTACTAGATATATATACATTAGCAATGGACATTTATTTCTATGAATTTCTATGATTTGGAGGACACTTGGATTTCCAGGTGCACATTTGAGTGGAACATTTATATAGGAAGAAGTAATATAAGAAGGGTGGCGTCTGACCTGATGTAGTCTGTTCTGCAGAGGATCATGCCTCCTTTGCTGTAGCAGGTGGTGCCGATATCACCCAGCTGAGCCTGACAGCATGAGCACTTGAGGCAGCGCGTGTGCCAGTAGCGATCCATGGAGAAGAGCAGGAAGCGGTCAGCGATATGACCCCCACAACCCGCGCAAGATCTGGACACACACGCTCCGCCTGTAACCTGGCTGTTCACCATAGCTATGGCTGTGAGAGCCAAATGAAAAGACAGCATGTATTAACACAAGTCTGACAGTAACAACCAAAAAAACTAACTATGTGGTGTGCTTAGCCTTGGAAATTGTGTTAGTGATGAGTTTTAACATTAACATTTGGCTGAATCTTGATTTGAAAAATATTGGATATTATAATTCTACAAAGTTGGTTGCTCACAGGGAATCTAACACATCACTGAGAACCACTAACTCAGAAACACTATCATTTTAGTGTATAAGTCTATTGTCAAATAAAAGACAAAAAAGGACATGAATTAAAACAAAAAAAAACATTTATTCACCCTCGTGTCAGTCCAAACCTGTATGACTTTCTTTTTCAGAACAAAAAATATGATATTCTGAAAACGCTGGTAACCAAACAACATTGGTCTCCATTGACTTCACATTTACATAAGATTATTTACATTTAGCAAAAGCGACTTACATTGTTTTATCCTCTACAGTTTACACAGGTATTTGCAATCCCCTGGGATCGAACCCACAACCTCATGTTGTTGACGCAATGCTCTTACCACTGAGCCACAGGAAATGGATTGACTTCCAATGTATGGACACAAACCCTCCAGACATTTCTCGAAATATCTTCTTTTCATTTGCGCAGAAGTTTTTCATATTTTGGCTGAACTATTGCTTTGAGAATCTTATGGATCATTGTTTTTAAGATGAGGTCAATTATAATGGATTAATGCTTTATTATACCTTACCTAAATACCAATTGTATGTCTTATTACAGTTCCTGGATTTACTAATAGGAAATTGACCTCATAATTGACTTGTTTTTTGAAGTTATTATGAAGAATGTAACTCTTTGATATAAAAATGTCTTAATATAAATGTGTGCACATTTTCAATGCTAGCGCATATAATAAAGCTACATATTGAAGTTCAACCATGGAGACTTAAGACCCCACATCTATCTATCTATATGAGCTGATAACAGCCCACGTTTGAAATAATATCTAACAGTCAAACAACTCACGTTAATGCAACTAACAGAAACCCATGACCGCTTTTAATCCACTTTTGGGGAAATGTTACGCATACGTGTGCAATTTTTTTAATATTAATATCTATTCAAGATTCGCTTATTTGTAAAGACGTGGGGTGACTTACCTAAAAATGGTTCCAGAATGGAATGAGATGTCGACTTTATAAAGTTAAAGGTATCCGATACTTCAAGATCTCGAGCTCTTCTGATGGTCTTCTTCAGAGCGCGCGCCCGCACGCGCACATTGTCAAAGTCAGTGAAATAACGGCGCTTTGTTAAATGGAGACTGAAGTGCGGGTCAGAATGTGAGAATTAAACACTCCAAAGCGAAGAGTGTTTCGGCTTCGACGATGTTGTTTTACTCCGTATATGATTTCAACGAGCAGACCAGCAACCAGCATCTCATGTCCCGGAGCTTTAAAGGACGAACGACACGCGCGTCTTTTTAACGTTTCACTGGCGTGACGTAAGAGGTGTGCTAACGTACGCTACGCAGAGCGAGCGGCGTGTGACACTAAACTACAGCTGTGCTTTTTGCATAAGTTTGATGCTTTAAGGGCGTGGCGTGAAGCCAATGTGCTTAAATTAATTTACGTTACATCTATTAAATCTTAATATAAAATGAAAATGAATCAATAGCCTCGGTCACGTATTTCAATGACTTTAATGGCGTTATTTACACATTAACAAGAATACAAGTTATTCAACACGATGGACATACGGAGCTATTGCGGCTATCAAAAGCAAAGAGAGTCAGACTGAAGTTCATTCATGTAAGTTTATCGAATAAGATAGCCTGTATGGAAACCATAGGCCTACACCAACCTATACCACAAAAAGATGAATGACATTTATTGCTCATACTTACAGATGTTTTTCCATTGGCAAAGGGCCAAATATGGCGTCACACACGTTCAAGTATCCCAGACTTCTTCTGTGCTGTGTGTTTTAATGGACACCACTAGAGAGCGGTGTTTGAGTGTTTATCAAATCGAGTACTTGGCATTCTAAACAGATTATACTTAGTAGAAAAGATGTGGCCTTGTTTAAATACATAAATATTATGAAAATTGCTTGATTTTAACATCAATACGCTTTTTGTAGGTAACAGTAAGCAATCAGAAGATGTTTGCGCATGTGTACATTTAGGGACCAGTCAAAGGTAAATAATAAAGTAAATAAAGACAGCAAATTATATTAAAATTGCAAGATTTTTGCTATGCAAGTTGCATTCATGAAATTTAACTGAATTAAATGCAATGCTGGATTGTTAGAAACTGAGTAGTATATTACATTTTATGCATTTGACAGTCGCTTTTATCCAAAGCGATTTACATTGCATTCTTCTATACATTTGTTTCTAAGTATGTGCAATCCTCCGGGTTCAAACCCATGACCTTGGGGTTAACGCCATTCTCTTACCACTGAGCTACAGGGAAGCTATGTATATATTATTTAACTGAAGTACATTATTTTAAATATTATCACTACTGTAAACTTAAAATTACAATATAGCAGAACAATCTGCAATAATATAACACTCACATGTGTGTTTGTGTGCATGTGTGTGTGTTAGCCGCCTTTAACCCTGTGTTCTGGTTTCCGACATATTTCCAGTTCCTCTGTCGGATCCATGATGAAACTCACATCTCTCTGTTAACCTGCACCAGACCTCAGTCCTCTTGTGTGTTTTTTTCTGCAATACATGGTGCTTTCTATCTTTTTTTTTGCAAAAAAGCTGTTACAACCTAATAATCCTTACACACTTAAAATCAAGCAATTCATTACTATTATGTACCGTTCACACATAGTTGCCCCATATGTTTCATTCACTGGGGAAGTAACAAATTTCTTTATAGAACAGGTAGTTTTATTCGTCATCCAATGATACATGTTCCCAAAGTGTGCGGCATGTCATTACAACTGTGACTCAAAATAAGGACAAGGTAGGCTGATTGCTTCTCTATCTTTATCTCTATCAAACTCAAGATGTACAGAATTTCATTACTCAAACTGAATTATATTAAAACTTCAATAATATTCAAACTATCTAACTCAACTGAGATGTTCTAAACCTCTGAAAGGGATGATTTTATTGTAAAGTACAAATACAAGTTAACCAACAAATACAAAACTACAAACTAGCTCGTCCCATGTGAGATTTTTTTTAGGTCAAAATGACTTTCAACCTAGTCTTTCAAACAGCTTTCTCTTAAAGTCTTTTATGTTGCTTGACCTCTTGAGGATTGCTCAAATTCAAGTGCTTTCTGTCACCTACCATTTATTAAAAGGGTTTTCATCACTGTATGTTTATGCATAAATGGGTTTATGACACTTGGGGCCCAAATTTCCATTCAGTACGGTTTTCCGCATTGTGATTTTCTCTCTTTGTAAGGTGTTTGTTGTAGTCAAGGGACACGTTGAAAGTTTACAATAGCTTCTAAGAGCAGCCCGCGCACAATTCAGCTAGATCAGTTATTCAACTTGGCAAACAGTTTGAACCATCTTAAACCCCCTAAGGGCAAACATCCCTGAAACATATACATCAGCAATGACGTTGGCAAATGGTGAAAGGGTTGTCATGGTCATGGTGATGGCAGACAGCTCTGTGAACTTCACTTATTTCATAACAGAGATTCCATAAGAAAGATGCTGCATATCTTGTCTTTTGTATCATTCATTGAGTTCAGTTCAGTTCATATTCATTTAGAAAGATATTTAGAAGAATGTTAGCAACTGAGACTTCTGGGGTAGTCAAAAATTGGTGCCCCAGATTTGTTTGTTTTCCTAAATTCTTTAAAATATCTCATTTAGTGTTCAACAGAACACAAAATATAAACACATTTCTACTACGGTTGTCAATCGTGTCCCATAAATATCAGTTGCTGACATTTTTCCAAATATCTTTCATTGTGTTCAATAGAACAAAGAAATTTAAACAGGTTGGGAACCACTTGAGGATGAGTAATTCATGACAGAATTTTCATTTTTGGGTGGACTATCCCTTTAACCATTAGCCTTAAAAACTTACTGACTTATAAATGAGTGAACATTTGCAGACTTATAATACTTGCGGTTTTGATTTTAGCGATCATCCAAATTGTGTAGTCTAAAAAGATGGCCAAAGGCTATGTGCACATCAACACAGACTATCCAGGTGCCCTCATGTTTTTTCTGGAGCACAGTGTCTCATGAATATTGCTCTTTTATAGTGTTTTACGAATCATTGATTCGTCTGCGGTACATCACTGTACTTTTGTAGTCATCTTAGCAGGATTTTGTTGTATTTTTTTACTTTTTAGTGTTTGCATTATTTGTTGTCCATGTCTATTGTTATGACTTACCTGAAGAACAGATCAACATTTAAGACCGGTTGTCTAGAAATCCATGGAAGTCCACTTATACGTTGTCTTCCAGCTGTATCGAGGAAAGACTGCTTGGCAGAAGAGAGTGTGGAATTTGAGCGGAAACTGTGATGTTTGTATTGTCGAGGTCTGAAGCTAGAATCAATCTCTTTGTGTCTTTTTGTGACACACATTGTCTTTTATTAAGAGTCTAACATAAACCAAATCAATGACAAATGACGCACGAGAGCATTTTTTCTGAAAATGTTTAATTTTTGTGACTCATTTATATCAGATATTTTAACACACAAAAAATTCACTCCAATATAAGAGAGCGTCTAGAATTTAACGTATGCCCCGAAAAATGAAGCAGTCTTAAAAGAGTCACTCCACCCATAGTGAAGCCTGTACACTGTACAAAAGACAAAGCATTTTTATAGATCCTACATTCTCTGCTTTCATATCAATCAAACACATCTGTGCTAAAACATCCAACATTTCCCTCACATATACACTCTATATGAATAGACACTATTTTTTTTTTGAGACATCTGTACAGCAAAGTATATAATTAACAACACAGCAGTTTGACGAATGCACTCAAAATATATCTGTTTAGAAGTATAACTATTAGATAACATAGTAAATAGTCATTTTATCCTAATTTTGTCCCTTGATCAGGTAACTAATGCAAAGCTGCGTAATGTGTCTCATAATCTCACGTCCCTAGTTACAACAATCTAGTGCATATTCTTACCCATCAACAATGACAGGAAGTCATTCATTCAAAGCAAACTAAATTCACTTTTCTTTCGAAATTCAAAAGAATACTTTTAAACTCAAAACAGGAGAATAAATAAATCAAAGCTTAGAAAGGACAATATTTGATAGTGTTCAGGAGAACGTGCGTAATAAACAGAAGATCTGGAAAATAGCTTTGAATAATTGGATGAATTGAATGGAAACCTGCCAGGAGCCTGTCCATGTTAAATTTCACACCAGAATCAAAAGAAATAACAATGAAAATAATTTTCAGATCACCCAATTCGGATTGTGACATTATTTTCATGACGATTAATCACAATGATCTGTATATATAATATATACAGTATATCAAAATTCAGATGTTTATGATAGTATTTGTTTATGTTGATCAAAAAAAGATGAAATGCACAGAAATATCGGTATCTTTCAAGAAAAGCAATTTTTCACACTATCGGCCAAAAATGGCCAATGATCAGGGTCGATATATCCTGTCAATCAAAAGAGGACAGGAAAATATAATGAATTTGTGCTCTGTTTATAGAAAATGTTTAGAAACATCACCGGTTTGATGTTTCATATTAATGTTCAATATATGAATTAATAACTTTTAGAAAGTTAAGAAATATGAATTTATTTTCAGAATCGTCAAATGTCACTGAATAATTGGCTATCAGTATCGGTCCGAGAAATTTTGTATCAGTAACTATCTATTTAAAAGAATTAAAAAATTAAACTAACTTTTTATAAAATGCATAAAAAATTCTTAGTTACAGTTGTGAAAAGTGACATTGCTAATTACAAAAACTGGACACACTGAGGTGATGTCACAATACAGAAAAATCTTAAGGGGAATAGACATCTTTTTCTTTTCTATATGTAAAATATATTTTCTTTTGATTTTGGAACAGGGCCTGCAGTGAGAAAGACATAAAGTGCAAATTTTCTATTCATGCAAATCTAGAACATATTGCAGCAAAATATTATAAAATAAAAATACTCAGAGAAAAACAGTAGATTCGTAGTTGAGGAAGCTTCATAGTGAATGGGAATGTGTTTGCATGATTACGAGTTATATGTCAAAGTGTTTGCGTAACTGTCAGTGTGTGTGTGTTCTCAGTGAGGGAAGGTGTGTATGTCATTGTGAAGGCTAAGAGAGGGTGAGCTGTCTCTCTGCACTCCACAGTATTTTTTACTGCAGCGGCACCGTTGGATCAACATGACATTACGTGTGATGTCCTCTCCGTCTGCGCAGCGGAAGCGCAGACGCACTGTTCGGGACGCAGAGGGCTGACAGCACCTGCCGTCCACACACAAGCCGCATGTGCGAGGCCGGTAGCGTCGAACTGTGGTGCAGCCGGCAAATGTAATGTGCTCCGGTTTCCGAGACCTCAGTGTTTTTCGACACTTCTGCCCTTTCTTCATGATATAAAAAATAGCAGAAACTCGTTATTATACAAAAATAAGTAGTTACTTCAGACTAATAGATGTTTGGTTTTTCAACAATGTTACGCCTGTCTAAAACTAAACGGTTTGTTTATTGTCATGAGATTCCAAATCACAGTGTCAAATATTATATAAAGCTGCTTCTATTAAAAAATGATGTCAAGGTGCATCATACCATGTTTATACAAACAATTATACATTTATCCTCAGTGACTTGCAAGTGCATTCAAGATATACATTTTTTAATCAGTATGTGTTTTATCTGGTATTCGAACCTATCCGTTGTGCTGCTAGCACAATGTTGCCAAATGCGTTTGGGTGCTGGTGTTATTACTAATCACTGCTTTTCTGAATATGCCTTTTATGCGTGTGTTAAGAAAGTTGGGTTTGGATAACCAAATAAATTATAAACTTATAATAAACATGCTTTTTGGATAAACTGTTAATTTAAATTTGTGTAAATCATAAATCCTACCCATAAATCCATTAAGAACACATGTGCATCCATTTACAAACCATCAACCATGTGCTGTAGTTGCGATTATCTCACCTTCAGAGCTGGAGTGACATCACACTCTCGGATCTGACAAAGGCGCGTCTCTCTAACAAGCTTGCACTCTGCGTTACTATTGGTCACACGACTCGAGATGCCAAACCCACAGGAGGCGGAGCATTCTGTCCACTCAGTGGTCTGTTGGAAACATTCAGGGGATGGAAATGGAATCTGAGACACTGGCAGGGAAGCCCACTCTAAATGAGAAAAAAGCATGTAAATAGAGAAAAGTTACACAAAGAAAATTGCACTTCTTCCTGATCTATAACAGTGATTCTGCTTTACCAAGAGAAGTCCCAACAAAAATGACTTGTCTGGGCACCACATGTTGGCTTTCAAAGTATTTTCTATGTTGTTCAAAGTGGTTGCTAGGACATAGCACTGTTATGCTGTTTTGGTGGTTGCTGGGGAGTTGCTAGGGTGTTCTCGGTGGTTTCCAGGGCATTCCAATGCTGGTTTTAAAGGATTGATCGGTGGTTGCTAATTTATTGCTAGGAATTTGCAAGTGTGTTCTGGATGGTTACTGTGCCACTGCTGTAGGTGGTTGCTAAGGTGTTGCTAGGCAGTTGCAAATGTGTTTCCTATGGAATGCCTATATTGTTTTGGTGGTTGTACTTATAACTTTAAAAAGCAAATGTTATACTAGTGGGTCCACGAGCACCACCAATATACTGGGATTAAAAACAGCAAAATAAAAAGCACATTTACCTTGATAGGTGTCCATTCTGGACTGGAAGCTGTGAGCATTCTGTAAGAGTTTGCTAATGTGGTTGGTCGTTGCATGGTGAGAGCGGCCATCCGGCGGGTCTTCCCTGATGCTGTTGTCATCATCACATACCCACTCCTCACAACAGCGACCTGTCAGGGTCTCAAGACGGGGGTTGGGACAGTGTCTTTTAGGCAGGGGGACTTGGTGCGGGCAGAGGGGCATACAGCCCACCACCCCATCCATACAGTTGCACTGGTGCTGACAGCTGGGCTGGAAATCCTCTCCGTGCTGATACATGTGACCTCCGAACTCACATGGACGTCCTTGTGCATCAGCTTAAAGATGCAACCAACAACTGTCATTCTCATCATTGTTTTAAATATAGACTTAGATATCATAATTATGGACAAAAAATATTGTTTTATTGTATCGTACAGTTTTAACTATCATGTTTGCCAGGATTTCCATAATAAACTATATTACATTTAACAAATCATATTATAATGGACAAGACTTCAACGACTGTGCAGAAAATTTGAAAATGGTTGGACGGATATTTTAATAGAAGACGCTGAATTTAAGTATGATTCTTCATATTTAAAATATTTGAAAGATAATTTCATTTCATTGTTTACCAAATATTAATTGTCTTTAATGTGAAGCTCTCCAAAAAATTCTTAGTGACAGGGAATATTTATCAAATATATAAACATTAAAGATTATTTTTAGAGTGGAAGATACACAATATATTGATTTTTTTTAAACAATCAGAAAAGTTGGCATAATTCAAGAAGTACCCATTAAAGACATATTTCACCCCTAAATAAAATTCAGTCATTCACCCTCATGTCGTTTAAAACTTTACTTTTTTTCTCTTTGAAACACAAACAAAGATATTTTGAGAAATGTCTATGTGGTTAGGTGCCCATACAGTGGGCATCAATGGGGACCAGTATTAATGGTTACCATCATTCTTCAAAATACCTTCTTTAATGTTCTGCAGAGGACAGAAAGTCATACAGGTTTGGAACATAATGAGAGTGAGTAAATGATGAAATCATTTTCATTATTTGGTGAACCAATAAGTTAACACAGATCAACCCCTTTGTTTTTCTCACCTCTACAGAGACCCCGTTGAGGGTCCTCTCCGGCCCCTAGGTGGCAATGCAGGCCCTTGATGTGGTCGCAGGGCCGTTCAGGTCCACAGTCTTGGTTAAACTGCTGTGCGCACACCTTACAGCAACCACACTCATCTAACACCCAACTCACTCCAATGGGGCACCAGGGTGGAGACGGGGGGCACGAGCAGGGGCGAGAACAGCTTCTGGCCACCTGGCGGACAGCAGCAGGGGGAGGGGGACAGATGAAAGAGGAACGAACCGTTTGCTTTATTACATAAAACGAGGAGTTATAAATGAAAGGCTTTCAGTGCCTTTACACCGGAGGTGGGAGTTGTCAGTCTGTTAGGACTGAGTCCGTCTGTGCTTATTTGAATTCACTGACTTAGATGTCTGTGTTTGAAATTTGGCTTAAAACTATAAATATAAACTGCAACAAGTGAAAATGTGCAGACCTCACTCTTAATACATCACGTTCATATACATAATCACTTTCATTACTGTCATTTTAAATTATAGTGTTTATTACCATGTAAAGCACACTCTCTTGGTTCCCATTGAGAAAAAGGGAGAAAAACAGCTATTTGGTCATACAAATTATTAGACAAAATGTCTAGAATAGCAAGAACCGAAAACATATTTGGTCTTTTATTTTACATTAAAAAAAGATTTCATGCTCAATACAATCATGGACATAAACAAAGAACCGAAGCATCTGTAGACATTTGATACTAAAGGCTGAATTTAACTGTTTACAAAATAATATGTTTGCTCTGCACAACCATCAGAATTGAATGGATTTCGTCTGCAGTACCTGCGCAGTTGCATGCGTGTCGTGCAGACTCACCTCTGCTTTAGCCCAACAGACAAGAAACAGCAAGATGGGGTAAAAAAACGCCTGAGTCCTTAGATTCCTTCCAGAACACATTTCCAAGATATTCCAGAAATGTCCAAAATATATCCTTAATGCAAAAAGCGGTTATCCACTTTAAAGAGTCCACAGAGGTTGTCACGCACAGAGTTATCCAACTATTTGTCTTCCAACTATCCGTCTAATTTTTTGAGTGAGAGATCTGATGACAGAGCACACTAGTCAGAGTTACTAACCTAAAAGGTTTGGCAAGACTGAAATCCCAAATGCCTCATCAGTCCTACAGAGGGTTTCCACAGAGGCAAGTCATCTTATAGACGGAGAGAGAGAGAGAGAGAGGGCTGGTCCTCTGTGACATCAGCATGGGTCAGAGGGGGGGTTGTGCTTACATTGTGAGGGGATCCCTTTATTTGTGTTGCTGGGCTCTTGGGATCAGGGTGTGAATACAAAACATGAGAAAGGCTGAAAATAGTCTTAGTGATGTTTATTAAAAATCACAGTCATTTTAAAGTCTACCGTGTATTGCAGAACCACTAAAGGAGACTTTATAAGATCTATTAACCAATACATATTAAGTAGGGTGTTCACCTGACCACACTATTTAAATGCCCATTTGTCCCATCCTGGTGTACCAAAAAATATCATAATTGTGGAACAATTGAGAAGAGAATTCCAGTTGTTTTCCATTTGGAAAACCCCATAACAAACTCCCCTCAAAAACACACTCACAGACATACACAACTTTCTCACTCATGCGCAGACACACAAAAACACTTTCTACTATCACAACACACCTGCTGCCCCGAGTGCTTCCTGTCGAGTTCTCACCCCCTTTGACTGTTTCCTACCAGCGACCACATTCAGGAAACCCTGACTGTTCACACAGGTTCCTTTGTTTTTGTAGGGATAAACCAAACGTTCTCATTGTCATCTCGTAAGGACATGAGAAGTGTTTTCTATTCATTTTGCAGGAAGAGCTCTTCATTGGGCCTAAGGTTTATATTATGAAACCCAGGAAAGGGAACACGGAAAGGTTCTGGCAAACAGGAGCAAAACATCACCATGTTAATCCAGAGACTGTTTTTCAGGTTATGCACTTGAAAGCTCTGTTTACCTTAGTAACTAATCATTTAATTTATTGTTTTGATCATTTTAAAGTGTTAAATTGTCATGCTTTTGGAAAATCTCAAAAATGTAAACTTTTTTCGACAATACCTTAATCTAAAATAAAAAAATTGATTGTGGAATCACATCGTTTTTCCAATTTTTTGAAAAACAAATCAAATAAACCGCATATTTTTTTATTCTTTCTACTTTAATTTTCTAGCTTAATAGTCATGTTATGATAATATTACATCATAAAAGTTCCCTATGTCTGGGAAAAAAACACAGAAAGTGACCAAAATACTGTACACTATGTTTTAAAAATAGTGTAGCTGTAATATTCTCTCTTTTATACTTGTGTATACAAACATTACATTAGAAAACATTTAAAACATTAAGAAATCATTCAAAATTTTCATTTATTCAACATTTCTAGATGTATTGTGGCCATTCCAGTCCAGAGTCTGTTGAATTTTAACTAAATCAAACCTAGTGACATAAAGTCATCCAACAGCAATGTAAAAGACTGATTGCATGACAAGACAATACATGTGCAACAATTATTGTTGTATTTTCCTAAAAGTTAATATGAACTTGTTTTATTTGCATTAATTGAGGTCTGAAAAAATAAAAAAACATATTTTCTGTTATTTTGATCTCTTTCTCGATTTTTAATTTTCTGCAAATAAATGCAAATATATTTTTTTTATTAAAAATTTTGGAGAAAATAAAACAGTAAATTAAGAAAAAAAAAATTCCGTGTCTGTATTTTAAAATATTGTGTCATGCATATCTATGGGACTCACTGGTAGAACTCTAATTGGGGAGAATTATATTATATTTTTAACCCATAAATACAAAAAAAGGCCATTTTATGTATGTATGACATGTGCATAGCGTTCGGAGGCTATTTCATGGACAAAGCATGGAAATCCTCTGCACATTGAGTTGGAACTCCATACGTCCTTCACTCCCTTGACTCCATCCCCCATGTTCCTCCCATTTCCAGCCCTAAATATAAGCTAATTTTGAGACAATGCATTCATAATAAATTTACTGAGCAGTAGTAACACTAATTCAGTATATAACAGTGTTAACTACACTATGTGGACAGAAGTATTGGGACGAGCAGTTTTGACCACTTTAGTCATTTCTGTGAGCACAAATGGTAATGCTACAGCATATAATGATTGTCAAGAGAATTGTGTGCTTGTAATTTTATAACAACAGATTTAACATCACCCTTTTCTATTTAAACATGAAAATGCCCCTGCGCACAAAGGAAGATTAAAAAATAAATGATTGATTCAGTCTAGTGTGAAAGAACTTGTTCTACATCTACATTTTCTCTTCCAGAGGTTCTGCCATACAAATAATGCAAATTACTTCATTTAAAATTAATAATTTTATGAGGAAATATGTTGTTGCTGTGGGTGTGCGAGTATTTGAATAGTCTTGCAACACACACATAAACCTTTTCACAAATATCCAGACTTAGGAATCACAGGGAGGTGGGTTGAGGGGTAGAGAAAAGAAGGGAAATCGAGAAGGTGGTAAGAATTCCAGAGATTCCTGTCCCACAAAAGCAGGATGTGTGTACCGATCCGCTCTCACTGAATGATGACGGAGAGAAGAAGTCATTAAAAGCAGGGTGTGAGAGGGAGGGTGTTACGAACATTTGCTATCAAACAGTCTGGCCCAATCCCAGCCATTGTTATTGAACCAGACATACATTTCCAGAGCAGTGGTCAAGTGGGCAAGGTTACATAAGCCTAAATAAATTAAATAAGACGCCAGTCACATCAAACCAAACCAAACAGGTTTGATCAACTTTCAAGTTCAAACATATAAAAAATGATTCTTTGTGTTGAAAGTAAGGTGTTGCCACTAACCATTGCAGAACCATTTAAGTGTAAGTTCACCCAAAAATAAAACTTCTGTCATCATTTAATCACCCTATTGTCATTATAACCCTGTATGACTTGTGCAGAACACAAACAAAGATATTTTGAAGAATGTTGTTAACTGAACAGCGACGGCATCCTTTGACCTGCATTGGTTTTGTGTCCGTAAAATAGAAGTGTTTGGGTGCCGGGACTGTTCGGTTGCACACTTTCTTCAAAATATCTTCTGTGGAATAAAGAAAGTCACACAGGTTTGGAACAACTTGAGGGTGAGTAAATTATCCAAATCCCCAATTTATAAAGCGTAACTTCACCAATTTTCAGCTTGCTTGGTATTGTTACACGTCAGTATTAGTACGTACATTAAAATGTCTCCATGGTACATGAACTGTACAATTTAGTTTTATTTATCAGCAATTTTCCTCAAGCTGTAAAAAGTTCTCCATTTTGCATCATCCGTCTGAAAAAGAGTAAAAATGCCATTGGAAACGAATTTAATGTGAGATTTCCATAGAACAGTTTGTAGTCAATTGTAAAAAAGACTTCACCCCTCCTGAAACACTGCTATCACCCATTGGTGGAAACCAAGGCCCAGGTGACAACAGTCTAGAAACGTTTTTTTTTTGTAACTGTTATGTTAAACTGTAGTTTTGAGCTCAGTGTTATGCCAGTACCTTGTAATTTCTGCGTACGAATAATAGCACCGAACCGATAAATGTGTGAAAATATTTTTTGTTTTTTTAAATGTAAGTACAGATTAATGAATCTCTCGTGAATAAATTATGTTTGTACCGATGCCTAGGGACAGGTTGATGTTAATACGTCATATGTCATATGTCAAAGAGCAAATAGGTCACATGACAATAAAACGTGGCGGATGAAGGACGTCTGAAATCTATTCTACCCCCACAAATACTTTATAGAACGTATTGTTTTAACGTTTTGTACTTCATTTAAATCAGTTCAGACTGTCATAGTATGCAATTTTGGACGCAGCGATTGCATTATTAGAAAAATGCAACACTGAAGCCCCTCCCCTACAGCCCACATTACCTCTGAACCAGCAGTCACTGGCACGAAGCCGAGTCGTAATAAAACATACAAATAAGATCATACAAATTAGCCTCCTCGTAAAATTCTTGAGAGATTGTGTTGGACGCAACCAACCATTGGATTATAAAATACTGGGATTGTTTATCCCAAAATGCTTGGGTTTTTCAACCTATGGTTGAAAACTTTCTGGGTTAATTTAACCCAATGGTTGGATTTGTCCTTTTTGGACCCAGGATTTTTAAGAGTGACTCTTTGTAAAATTAAAATAAACTTCTAGAAACCACCAAGAAACTGCCCTAGCAACCACTAACAACATAGCAACACCTTGGTAGCCATCTGCATTTTTCGTTTTTTTCATTTGTTTTTAATAAAAAAAATGATGTATAAGTATTCCACAGGTTTTAATAATAACATGTTATTAAAACCCATTTTGTGTTCGGAAAGATGTGTATCATCTCTGCTCTGAACTCAGCGCTTGTAAACACATAATATGATGGGAAAGTCATATCTGCGGTGATGGATATAAGGCTAAAATGAGTCAGTAGGACATTGGGTGTGTGAAGTGTGTATAAGTGGGGTTGTTTCCCACAGCAGTGTAATGGAACTTGTTTCAGTGACTGACGCATCAGGACGCGCACAACAAAGCTACAGTCACAGTGTGTTTACACAAAAACATTATAGCAACTCTGACACATTCTAAAGTCTTAACTAAAGAAACATTTGCTCAATGAAGTAATGTTGCATTATGAGAAAAGTGCAGTTAATGCGAAAATATTTTCAAGGCACGGACAATCTGTCAGGTTTTCATCTGCGCATGCTGGTGTCAGAAGTCAGGGTGTGTAGAATCAGCTGGGTTTTACTGACACCCCCTCTACAGGTCAAAGGTCACAGACATTCCTCATGAAGATGTTCTAAAGATCTCCTGAGAACAGGAGATAACACGTTAGAAAACATATTGCACCTGAAACTATAAACGCTTTAATAGCGAGGGGCGGTTCAGCATTCCCTGATCGACCTCCACTGGTTCTATTGACTGTTTATTTTGCTTTTGTGTTGTGTTTGACAGATCTGTGAGGGTGTGGTGAAGCAGAGCTCATGCCTCTCTCTAATGGACGTGATGAAAACGTCTCCTTCATCAGAGCAATAACCTGCCTAATGTTTCAGCCTGATGAACAGGTGCGCTGAGAGTTAGGTTCGGAACACACACACATCCAAACACACACACACAGTGTGCATAAGTGGACAAAAATGCAAGGCATTTCAGAGTATGAGTGAGCTGTTGGTAACTGAGGTCCGTAAATCCATGTGGTATGTTCTCTTTATGCATACAACAAATTTTGATTTTGGCATGAATACTTGTCCACTTTGTAGCTAATCACTGTTTGAGATCATGTATTTGTGATGAGGCAGCTTGATGACCACAATTCAATATTTATTGATAAAAACTCATGTTCAATAAATTGAAAGGGGTTGTGTCCACGTGAACGAAGCATTTTCCAGTGGATTTAACTCTGTAATACTAAATTGTTGTGTATGGGGAGAGATTATTGTGTTTCATTTAAAAGGATCCCTAAAGTTAAAATTCTGTCATCATTTACTCACCCTCTTGTCATTTCAAACCTGTGTGACTTTCTTTGTTCTGCAGAACACAAAAGAAGATATTTTGAATAATGTTGTCTACCGTACAACGGTGGTACCCATTGACTTGCATTGGTTTTGTGTCCGTACAGTAGAAGTCATTGGGTGCCGCTGTTGTTCGGTTTCTGACATTCTTCAAAATATCCTCTTTTGTTTATTGTAAATCATAGTGTTTCGGTAAATTATTTAAAAAATATATTTTTTGGTTGAAATATGCCCTTTAAGTATCAACTTAGTCTCAGATGTTTCTCCTTAAATTAAACATGAAAAAAATGGCAACATTATGCAATTGTTAAAATACATTAAAAGCATGCCGGTGTTAAATGAATGATGTAGGTCAAATCATCTGGATTTAGGAAAAGTTGATGAGCAATGTTTGAGTTCTTATTAGATTTCTCAATAATACTTTTGATTATAAACCTGCCAAATCTGAGCCGAGTTTGTGACACTGTTGAGGTCTCTACTGAAATTGTAATGGAGACATTCATGACATTTCTGAGTCTTTACATAAAATATAAGAGACACAAGAAAAGTGACCAAAGTTTCCATTTGCTCTTCATTTAATCTCATTTATTTCTAGGATAAATAATTAAGATGATAATTCTTATGTCAATGTACAACTAATGTTGTAAAATTTTGATTTAGGGAAATTATTGTGATGCATGTTTATTTTTGATATTTGTACAAAACAAGAGGTTGAAACAACCGCTTTTGTCAGGTTGACCACTGTTTATTTCTCTTGGCCACTTGTCCATAGCTACAGTATTTTTTGGCGTTGATGTATGATATCACGACACTTCTTAAAAAACGTATATGACATTAAAAACATCAGTACCTGTATCCATGGAAAGTTGAATGTAAAACAACTAAACACAATCACAAAGGTGATGTTGAAGGGGCCATTCCCTCTGACACCAAGTTTCAATCTTTAGCTAGTGTGTAATGTTGCTGTAAGAGCATAAACAATATCTGCAAAATGATAAAGCTCAAAGTTCAGTGCCAAGCAAGATATTGTCTTAAACAGAATTCGCTTTTCAAGGACTACAGAGAACGCTGGAGTTGTACTACATCTCTCTACTTCCCAGGTACATGATGTCACTATTCCGAGTTTTTGAATAACCTCCCCCAAAAGAAATATGCCAAAAAAGGGGCAATGCCTTCCTTAGAGAAGAGCCGCTGGAGAAGTGTTCAGTTATCAGAATGGGTAAACAATTTAACTGAGCTACACGCTAAACTACTTTCACTTTCATCACAGTCCTACAGCTGGTAATCAGAATTCAGCTACACACATTCTAAGATAACCAACAGTCAAATTACAGCTTCTCTGACTTTAACATCGGTTGTAAAAGCTGTTCTGTGTAATACACTGATATTGTGTGTTTCTGTGCGCATACCTCTAAAACACTTCTGTGAAACGTCCTTTGAAGTCCTGCTTGCAAATGTCTCCTGGTCAATCTGCTTGTTTTTTATCCAACTCGGGTCCAATATAAAAAGGCAAAACTAACTCATAGGTTATTATTTTTAATATAACCGTCCTGATCCGTTCGATTTGGTTTCATTTCCCTCACCATTGTAGGAAAAAATATGTGATCTCTAACAAAGATTGACGTTTGCACATGCACTAGCAGACCTCCATTACACTTTGATCGATCCGCATGTTTTTAACTAATGAAGTGAAGTTGACACCATTGTGACTGCTTATTGCAAAAAGCCAAAGCATATGAATACACGTCCCCTGAGTGGGGCACCGACCAATCACAACAGCCTAAGAAGCGAAAGTTGATATGGTGTGGGTGGGACATCTTCAGACACACGCTCTAAGCGGGGAACCAATCACGACAGACCATGTCAGCTTTACCAATCAGAGCGTTTCGGGAGGAGAAACTTTATATAAACCGGAAAAAATCCAGTCTTTTTGTGAGAAGAGGGACAGCGGTGAACGATATGTAAAATATAAATCGTTTTTTGAAACAAGAAACATGAAAATCCATTGTTAAACAGCCAAAAAACATAATCAAAGCCTCAAAAACAGCAAAAGAATGGCTTCTTTAAAACCTAATTATATGCTTATAACAAAACTCTGCCCATCTGATAAATAATTATGTAATACTTTACTTAAAGCCTTTATGTATAATGGGTTATTGAAGGGTATGCATTATAATTGTTCATAATATGTGTTGTAATACATTAAATGTTGTTAAGAATTATAACCAAATAAAAATGCAATACATTGATAAGTGTTATAATGTTTTAACAGTAGTTACAATTATTCATGAGACTTACAATGCATAAAAGGCAGAATTAATACATCAAATACTTTTATAATGCATTATACATATATGCTATAAGTAAAGTGTAACCATATGTATTTCAAAGATTTGATTTGACGAACCTCAGACTGGCAAATTAGTGTCTACATAGTTTTAAATTCAAGAGCCGTAGGTATCTTACAAACATGACTTTGTGTTCTGGCGGGCTGATAGAAAACTGCACACCCTGACTCTATAAAGCTTTGTATAGTAGGCAGCCAATCAGATTGAGGCTTACCCGTTTGAAACGCTATTGTCATGTTATATGTAAAATGCATTTGACAATGATCCCATATTATTGCCTCGTTCTAAATTATAGATGTTGGGAGCTGTATTCCTTCACTAGTAGAAGCCAGGGTCCAAAATGTGTGATGTCGTGGAGGAATCTAAGGTGGCTTCATGATGGATTTAGTGTGCTGAGCACACAGAAAATAAGGTAAACAGTGTTTTGAAGTGAGGGGGTGTGTGAGGCATGGCGCTCTTACACAGGCCAGGCTGTTTACCGAGAAGCGGGAGAGGTGGAATTCACTCTGCCGGCTTCACTTACAGAGCCTGGCCTGTTGATTCCATGAGGAACAAATGTTATCACAGAGAGTTCCAGAACTACCTGCAGGTGGAACCGACAAACACACTCTGTTGAGCACACATCCTTACACGGGATGCTTTGAAAGCGTGCTTATGACCACTGACCTTGTTGCCATATCCTTATCAAACCTGCCTTGATGCATTCATCATGGGTCCCGGGATCATTTTTATGGGTGGGTCCAGGAAACACATAAATGATTATCTTGATTATACTTTAAGTTGCTTTAAATAAAAAATCCATTATAAATTTATTAATATATAAAATAGGCCTAGTGTACCCCCTCATCCTAGACCTAATGACGCTTCTTGATTATTATAAAGGCAGTCAGCAAGCAAGAAATCAATGCAATAATCACATCATTGCTACGGCACTTTTACAATCTATGATCCCAAGATGCTTATTCGGTTCATATCAAGGACCCACATTCCTCTTCCGACAGCATAAAATCTGCCCACCAGGTCATATATTTGCTTAAATGGACCGGACCTTGCATTCATTAACCTACAGTATGAGACCTGGCAGTAAGCCTGGATGAAATCTGTTTGCCTGTGAAGGATCTCAAACTTTCCCTGAGTCACCAGCCATCAAAAGACTCCTTTATCCTGCACAAAGTCAAAACTTACCTGATGCGGTTAGGTCAACGTACATAATCGCACACAAACGCATTCAGAATGTTTAAAAAACAGCTTTCTCTCATTGCTTGTTTATCAATTTTGGAGAAAAAAATGTCCCGAGTTAGTCTGATCTTAGAACATCTGAATTACCTGGAGAAGTATTCTCCCGAAGCTTTTCCTTATTTATTTCATTTAAATATCTATACAGGTTGAATGTTATGTAATCAACACAGTCTCACAACAGTTAGTAACTATTTTATGTGGTGTTTTATGGGATGTACAATCTAATTTGTTCGCTTTAGTATGCGCTGCCTTCGCACCAGTGACGTTGGGTTTATAGATGGGGCTTTAATGCTTTTTCTAATAATCATATGTTTTTGTTCGTTTCACTTTGCACAAATTCATACGAATTAGCCACTTCATAAAAAAATCTTCCTGGAGTGTATGTTATAGACTGTAGACTATAAGTGTTCCTATATTGTATATCCTGTGTAAGTGTTCCTGTGTAGAGTGTATACTATATAAGTGTTCCTGGAGTGTTTTGTGTATACTGTATTGGTCTTTCTGTTGCGTAGTGTATACTGTATGCTATAAGTGCTCCAGTAGTGTATACTGTATGCTATAAGTGCTCCAGTAGTGTATACTGTATGCTATAAGTGCTCCAGTAGTGTATACTGTATGCTATAAGTGCTCCAGTAGTGTATACTGTAGGCTATAAGTGCTCCAGTAGTGTATACTGTATGCTATAAGTGCTCCAGTAGTGTATACTGTATGCTATAAGTGCTCCAGTAGTGTATACTGTATGCTATAAGTGTTCCAGTAGTGTATCCTGTATGGTATAAGTTTTCCAGTAGTGTATACTGTAGGCTATAAGTGTTCCAGTAGTGTATACTGTAGGCTATAAGTGTTCCAGTAGTGTATACTGTAGGCTATAAGTGTTCCAGTAGTGTATACTGTATGCTATAAGTGTTCCAGTAGTGTATACTGTATGCTATAAGTGTTCCAGTAGTGTATACTGTATGCTATAAGTGTTCCAGTAGTGTATACTGTAGGCTATAAGTGTTCCAGTAGTGTATACTGTCGGCCATAGGTGTTCCAGTAGTGTATACTGTAGGCTATAAGTGTTCCAGTAGTGTATACTGTATGCTATAAGTGTTCCAGTAGTGTATACTGTAGGCTATAAGTGTTCCAGTAGTGTATCCTGTATGGTATAAGTGTTCAAGTAGTGAATACTGTAGACTATAAGTGTTCCAGTAGTGTATACTGTAGGCTATACGTTTTCCAGTAGTGTATACTGTAGGCTATACGTGTTCCAGTAGTGTATACTGTATTGTATAAGTGTTCAAGTAGTGTATACTGTAGGCTATAAGTGTTCCAGTAGTGTATACTGTATGCTATAAGTGCTCCAGTAGTGTGTCCTGTATGGTATAAGTGTTCCAGTAGTGTAAACTGTCGGCTATAAGTGTTCCAGTAGTGTATACTGTAGGCTACAAGTGTTCCAGTAGTGTATACTGTAGGCTATAAGTGTTCCAGTAGTGTATACTGTAGGCTATAAGTGTTCCAGTAGTGTATACTGTATGCTATAAGTGTTCCAGTAGTGTATACTGTAGGCTATAAGTGTTCCAGTAGTGTATACTGTCGGCCATAGCTGTTCCAGTAGTGTAAACTGTAGGCTATAATTGTTCCAGTAGTGTATACTGTAGGCTATAAGTGTTCCAGTAGTGTATACTGTATGTTATAAGTGTTCCAGTAGTGTATACTGTAGGCTATAAGTGTTCCAGTAGTGTATACTGTAGGCTATAAGTGTTCCAGTAGTGTATACTGTCGGCCATAGCTGTTCCAGTAGTGTAAACTGTAGGCTATAAGTGTTCCAGTAGTGTATACTGTAGGCTATAAGTGTTCCAGTAGTGTATACTGTATGCTATAAGTGTTCCAGTAGTGTATACTGTAGGCTATAAGTGTTCCAGTAGTGTATACTGTATGCTATAAGTGTTCCAGTAGTGTATACTGTAGGCTATAAGTGTTCCAGTAGTGTATACTGTATGCTATAAGTGTTCCAGTAGTGTATACTGTAGGCTATAAGTGTTCCAGTAGTGTATACTGTAGGCTATAAGTGTTCCAGTAGTGTATACTGTAGGCTATAAGTGTTCCAGGAGTGTATACTGTAGGCTATAAGTGTTCCAGTAGTGTATACTGTAGGCTATAAGTGTTTCAGTAGTGTATACTGTAGGCTATAAGTGTTCAAGTAGTGAATACTGTAGGCCATAAGTTTTCCAGTAGTGTATACTGTAGGCCATAAGTTTTCCAGTAGTGTATACTGTAGGCTATAAGTGTTCCAGTAGTGTATCCTGTATGGTATAAGTGTTCAAGTAGTGAATACTGTATGCTATAAGTGTTCCAGTAGTGTATACTGTAGGCTATACGTTTTCCAGTAGTGTATACTGTAGGCTATAAGTGTTCCAGTAGTGTATACTGTATTGTATAAGTGTTCAAGTAGTGAATACTGTATGCTATAAGTGTTCCAGTAGTGTATACTGTATGGTATAAGTGTTCAAGTAGTGTATACTGTAGGCTATAAGTGTTCCGGTAGTGTATACTGTATGGTATAAGTGTTCAAGTAGTGAATACTGTATGCTATAAGTGTTCCAGTAGTGTATACTGTAGGCTATAAATGTTCCAGTAGTGTATACTGTAGGCCATAAGTGTTCCAGTAGTGTATAATGTATGCTACAAGTGTTCCAGTAGTCTATACTGTAGGCTATAAGTGTTCCAGTAGTGTATATTGTATGCTATAAGTGTTCCAGTAGTGTATACTGTAGGCCATAAGTGTTCCAGTAGTGTATACTGTCGGCCATAGGTGTTCCAGTAGTGTATACTGTATGGTATAAGTGTTCAAGTAGTGTATACTGTAGGCTATAAGTGTTCCTGTAGTGTATACTGTATGGTATAAGTGTTCAAGTAGTGAATACTGTATGCTATAAGTGTTCCAGTAGTGTATACTGTATGCTACAAGTGTTCCAGTAGTGTATACTGTAGGCTATAAGTGTTCTAGTAGGGGATACTGTAGGCCATAAGTGTTCCAGTAGTGTATACTTTAGGCCAATGGTCACCAACCCTGCTCCTGGAGATCTACCGTCCGGAAGATTTTAGCTCTAACCCCAATCAAACACACCTGAACTATCTAATCAAGGCATTCAGGTTTGCTTAATAATTAGAGACAGACGTGCTGAAGCAGTGTTGGAGCTACAGTCTGCAGGACGGTAGATCTCCAGGAGCAGGGTTGGTGACCACTGCTGTAGGCTATAAGTGTTCAAGTAGTGAATACTGTAGGCTATACGTTTTCCAGTAGTGTATACTGTATGCTATAAGTGTTCCAGGAGTGTATACTGTAGGCTACAAGTGTTCCAGTAGTGTATACTGTATGCTATAAGTGTTCCAGTAGTGTATACTGTAGGCTATAAGTGTTCCAGTAGTCTATACTGTAGGCCATAAGTGTTCCAGTAGTGTATACTGTAGGCCATAAGGGTTCCAGTAGTGTATACTGTAGGCTATAAGTGTTCCAGTAGTCTATACTGTAGGCTATAAGTGTTCCAGTAGTCTATACTGTAGGCCATAAGTGTTCCAGTAGTCTATACTGTAGGCTATAAGTGTTCCAGTAGTGTATACTGTAGGCTATAAGTGTTCCAGTAGTGTATACTGTAGGCTATAAGTGTTCCAGTAGTGTATACTGTAGGCTATAAGTGTTCCAGTAGTGTATACTGTAGGCTATAAGTGTTCCAGTAGTGTATACTGTAGGCTATAAGTGTTCCAGTAGTGTATACTGTAGGCTATAAGTGTTCCAGTAGTGTATACTGTAGGCTATAAATGTTCCAGTAGTGTATACTTTAAAGTGTTCAAGTGTTCCTAGTGTAGAGTGAATAGTTTTGCATGTACAGCATACAGTACTTTATGTCTTCCTGTAGTGTAGAGTTTATAAGTGTTTTGGAAGTGTAGATTGTATAATACTATAATGTTAGTGTCCTCATAGGCCTAATGCTGCCTTCACGTGCTCTCGTAACTTGATAATTCCCTCTTCAACCCAGAAGTAACATCTGGATTTGGTACCATTAAAAGTATTAGGAACATCAAAACATTAATGTTACTTATGATTCAGTAGCATTAAACCATTACAATTGTTATTATTTCCGGCTTGAAGTGGGAATTATCGAATTTCCGAGAGCAAGTGAAGGCAGCATGAATATAAATGCTTAAAGGGATACAGTATTTGTTTTTATATATTATAGGAGATCTTTTTGCTCCCATGATTGTTTCATCACCAGCCAAACCTTGACCCATTTGATCTGATCCATTAATAAATCAACAAAGAGACATTTTTAATTGCGTTTGAAATCACTTTGACTCTGGAAATAAAAAAATTCAGGGTGATCACTTTGGATTGTAGAATACACTTTCTCTAACATTTTGCACATCATTCCAGTGAGCTTTGTTATACACTGCTCAAATTGGGCATATGTGCATCCACACCTTACACAATCTACATACTGAACTAATAGCAGAATAGTGGTATGTTATTGGAAATTTAATTGTGGCAATATTCAAAGCAACCAAAACAAGCCAATAACATTCTGGTTGGGGAGACGGACAGTGGGACACATGGTCAGCTGCACAGCTGTGAGTATCTGTCAGAACAAACAGTGACGGTCAATGACGCATCTCTTTGTGCGTAATAGACGAGATTTGGGTGGTAACTTTACTGCAGCTCTATTCAGCCACAGACTACTGCCTCAGCTTGTTTGTGTAGGTCGTGTTTGTTCCAGTCATGTGCTGCCCTCATTAAATTTATTAGAAGACATATGGACTATATAGTAACGTACATCTTTTACCATTTCTGCAGTAAATAGTGTGTATATGCATACTTTGCAATTTTTTATGTTTAACCTACTACATTTGCCAAATTGAGCAGTTGGAATGAAGAGAAGTCATGTAATACACTTATGTTATACAAAAATGAATGATAACAATATTACTATATTATCTTTTTTTATGCTATCAATACAATAAAAAATTTTATTTTGTTTATTTTGTATTTTCACTTGTTATGGTCAATAAATCACACTTAATATATGAGTGTAAACAGGCAAAATTTTTTACCATATTATCATATGTGTAGAATTTACACAATTTATATAGATAGTCATCGTGGTTTTGAAACCACAGTAATTGTCAATACCAGTATATAGCGTCTCATCTAGTATTTATATAGTATCCCAGTATATTATCTCATTTGGAAGTCGCTTTGAATAAACGCGTCTGCTAAATGACTAAATGAAAATGAAGAGTTTGGTTCCAAAATTAGATAACTCAGTTTAAAAAATAAAATAAAAATCGTTTTTTTATTATGTTACCATGTTTTTATTGAACTACTTAGCTGTACTTTTTGTGTTATAAGGACTTAAATCAAAACAAACCAACTTTAGTGTGATGGATATTAATTTGAATGCACATTACAAAAACATAATTTTTAATATCTCATTTTGGAACCAAACTCTTCAAACATAGTGACAAGTATGACTAAAGCTTTGTTAGTACATTTAGCATATAACTAAATCTTAAGATATTTCTTGTGCATAAAAATCAGACTTTATTTCCAAAAAGGTAACTAGGTGCCACTTCGCTACAGTTTGAAACATGTGCAACTGCAAAATGGCTATTATTTTGCATAATTAAAAAAAATAGTAGACATTATACAGTATATACTGCACACAGTATTTAGTAAAAAGCTAGTATTCCATTTGAAACATTCAGATGCACATTAGGAAACACCTGCACATTTCAAAGGAACCTGACTGACAAACAGATCTCATGCCAACCAAGCAATAAATGACACAATTTGTCTGGATGTCACATGGGAGCCTCAAAGCTGACGTTGGTCCACACCTGGGGCCTGTGCCACAAACATTATGTTCACAGTCTCAGCATCTGTGTTCAGCAGGGACCAGACCGTATCCTCTTCTGGATGTCAACAGTGGAAATCCCAGTTTACGGAGGAAGCCCCGATCTCCCACTCCCAGTTTTTCACCTATTCTCTTCTGCATAACACACTCAAACTCTCTGTGCTAATGGAAAAAAGAGAGCAATGGGTGTGTGGAAAGGGGTGTGTGGTGAGACTGAAGGTTCTCTGGCACTCAGACAGTGGCTGGGTGTGAGAAGTGACCCACAGTGGACACTGCAGCTGTGTATGTTTGTACCACCGTGTGGGCTGTCAAGGAAAAAACAGTGACGGAACACACAGAAAAGAAGATTCTGTTCACACTGAGGACTTACAGTTCACTGAGAGAAGCACATGGCTGGAAGTACACTAAAAAGCTCACAAAGACTGAGATTTCCACTCCGGAAAGTTCACCCAAAAATTACAATTCTGTCATCATTTACTCCCCCTCTTGTCAATTCATATCTGTATGGCTTATTTTATATTGGCAGAATACAGAAGAAGATATTTTGAAGAATATCGGTAACCAAACAACGGTGGTACCCGTTGACTTGCATTGCTTTAGTGTCCATACAATAGAAGTGAATGGGTACCGTTGTTGTGACAAGTGTTGGGCGTAACTAGTTACTAAATAATTCGTTTTTAAACTAAATTTAATTACTTTTTAAAATAAGGGATTACTCAATTTTTCTGTAATTTAATTACAGTTACTTCTGATGTAATTAAACTAAATACTTTGTGTAATATATGTGTGTGCAATAGTGGAATTGAAATCAAAATTCAAAGTCTAACTTTAAAATCCATGCTTTAATATATAATTCTCAAATATGTAATTTGTAATTGGTCAGTTAAAAATACAACTTTATGTAGTTTTATTTTATTTATTTTAATGAATTAAAAAAGCCGTTTCATGTCTATCCTTGAATCATTTAACTAATCAAAGATGATGTAGGATATAGAAAGTAATTATTAATAAGTAATTAAATACTTTTTGGAGAGAGCGATTTGTGCAGTAATCTAATTACACTAATAAAATATGTAATAAGTAACTAGTAATTAATTACTTTTTCAGAGTAACTTGTCCAACACTGGTTGTGATTAAATTACAGAATTTTCATTTTTTATGTGAACTGTCTCTATGAACAAATCATCATTAACACACCTATATGTTTTCTTTACTATTTATGTTTAAAACTTGAAATATTTATTGTAGTCTGTTCAAAGCAGCCACATTACAGCCTTGCATTCACCTTTCATAGTTAACCCTGACACAAACACATGTGGAGAAGAACAAGGCTGATGCATTGCAGGTTCAGTTGCTTCTTCAGAACTTCATTGATCTCAAATTCAGGCTTAAGGGCGGACTCACACTCCTGCAATGGTTTGGGTGTGGTGTGGTTAGACTTGGCAATTTTTGTTCCAGTGATCCACATCCTGTATCTGTGGAGAATTCAGCGATAGAAAGAAACAAATACACATAGGTATAAATCAGGTCAATTACAAACAGGTTGTACAGTGCATATATATGTTGTAGCCTATGTGACGTGTTGCTCTGTAACATAATATGTATTGTGAAAAGAACTATACAAATACAAATGACTTGATAGGGATGCCTATAATAAATGATATAAAATGACTTATAAAGTAACTTTTTGTAATGTCTGTTCAAAGACTGTCTGCAAAAATAATTATGTCTAAACTTATGTGATTAATTGAATGAATTGAAAATGTAACTGAGATTTGACGTGAAACAATTTACACAAAAAAAATGCAGTACATTTTAAAGCTGTCAAATCAATGAAATATACTGTTTAAATTGAGTAAATATAAGTTAAAAAATGAAGTCAATCTGACTCAAATATTTCTATTAGAACTCATCAAAAATATTACGTGAATATCAAATTTATAATTTGTTAATTAAATACTTGTTTTTTTCTTCATTAAATAAAGATAAATAATATATGTACATTAAAGAGAAATTAACTGTTGGATTTAAAAAAATGTCCCACTAAAAAATCAGTTCAATGTTTTTATTATAAATTAATGTAGCTGTTTATTTTTGTGATAAATCCACAGAATAATTTTTTTAACTGACTCATACAATTTATTGAGATTAGGGTTAAGATTGATATAGGGTAGACATAAAGAATGACCACATGCATCTTTTGTTTATTCGATGTTAGTTTGCTAACATTTCAATGTCAGTTTGATGAAGGGACAAAACCCAAAGAACCTCTACACACACCTTGAAGCAATAAACTGCGGGAGATGTGATGTGGGGGGATTTTGGAAATGGTATTAAACCCAATGCCCACCCAACCATCTTCTGTTAATAGAGGAGAGCCGGCTCCCTCTAGTGTAGAGTTTCTACCTCTATGATCTCGCCATTTACGATGAGTAAACCTTTTCCTGAGGTTGGCCTGCCTCCTCTGAACCTGCCAGTTCAGTCTTTCTTCGGCGGTCTGCTCAACACAGGAAACATTTTATCAACGACCACTGCAATAAAATAAAATAAACTGGACTGACTAATAAAAGAGAAGCAGTGGCAAATAAACATTATGAATTTAAAAACAAAAACGTAAGCCTTACGAATATGTTAAACCATCTACAGTTTGAAAAGTGTTATACAGTAAGGTCTGCTTGGATGTCTTAATATTACCATGGATGTGTAACAAGCATTTAGTTACTCACCACCTTGGATAGCTTTGGAAATGTAGGGCAGGTTAATTCTTTAATAGCAACATTTGGAGATTGAAATCTTTAAAATGAAAAGTAGATGCACAACGTCAATTAAATGTGATTAAAAGGAGATTTTTCAATGTGCTTAACTTTATCAAACTATTACACACATTCTAAGTATACATGAATTGTCCAATACAATCTGATAGCATTCAATACTTTCAGGCTTCACGTTTTTCAAAATGATTTACAATTTAAATCTATATAATTTCTCCTAAACGTGACTGGACTACGAATTAATGTATTCAACAAATATTTTATACACACATATGTTTATATCTTTCCTTAACTTGGCAATAAAGCTATTTCTGAATCTTTTGCATGTACAGTTTATGATAGAAAACATAGTAAAAGATGTATTGTGGAACAGACTTACTTGTTTTGGTTTAGCCACTGAGACACATGGTGTGGGTTGGGATTCCACATGACCACTGGGCATTTTGTCATTTCAGAAAAGCCGATCAATGGACTGATGTTAATGGTATTTAACTGTATTTGACACCAGTCAGAATTTATTATTCATTAAAAACATATTGTAAAGGGGCAGATTTAAAAATATGTTTTTATACCTCGACCATTTTCTTAGCTTCATTGGTGGGTATGCTGGAAAACGACCTTGAGGAGGATAAATCTGCCCTGTCAGAAAATAGATTGTGAATAGTGGGATGGCATACACACACTTACATTATAAAAAACATTAGCAAATATTAAACTTATATGTTTCAAAGTTTGTTAACTTATGTGTTATTGCTTCACAAACCCATTTCCAAATAGACCTTGCTTTATACTCTATTTATACATTATGTTTTTATTTAAACTGAAAAAACATGTCATTCTGTGTTTTATATGAGATTAGTCCTCACAAAAATAACCAAACCAAGGGCTTTGGTTGAGTACTTTCGTCTCATTTAATATTCCATTTATGATTGTAACATTGTATGACACTCACCTCCTCATCATTTCACTGTCCTTTGACTGTTTGGTTAATGAAGTAAGGTCATTCAGTGATGCCCCTGCATTAGCTTTGTTCAACGGCCTCCTTCGTCCAACCCATTCAGAGACATTCACAATGCTCAGCGATGGTAAATCCTCTTGTAGTCATACAACATTTCACACACAGATAAGATTTAATGGATGAACACAAACAAATTCACTGTGAAAAATGACATGCTCCACAGGTCAACTTGTGATTTTTTTTAACTTCATTTGGTAAGTTATACGAAAAGAAACTACATGTTTAAAGTCCTTTTAATTCCTGTAAAGGCAATTTGAGTTTTTAAGGTGAATTTCCAGAAGTTACAGGCTCAGGGTAAATAGTTGGATGCATGCAAAACATATCTTTGTAAGGCCAGAATAATATAAAATGCAATGCAAACACACCGTCTCTGGGAGAGGATCTCTTCACCTGTGCTGGAGTATGGCGCAGGATTCCTCTGGCGCAGCGGTGTTCTGTGTCCCAGCAGCACGGGTGCGAGCACAGCACCCTGAGACAGTGAGCTTCATTCACCCCTGCACCCTGCTTACTGTCATTTTTTATCATTTACGTTCAGTATTATTAGTGTGACATGAGGCCATGTTATATATTTACTTTATTTGATTGCTGAACTAAAAAGTAAACTTATAGCGACGAGTTATTAAGCATAGCAAGTGTTGTAGGCTGTTTATTCTATAGACGCTCCTTTGGAACATTTAAAAATACTTTCAAAAAATGATGTTTTCATTCAATTAAAGTTATAAGAAGAGCTAGATGACGAATTTTATACTTACGTCATTTGTTAAAACAAACTTCACAGCACATGCTAGTTTATGTCGTCTTTGGTTGTGTGAAGTCAGGTTGCTTAGCAACAGTACAATTCCACTTTCTTCGAATCAATGCAAATCATTAATATTTTATTTTTAGTATTTATAATAGAACGATAGTAACAACATAGTAGATTTGCGTATTTAAAAAACAACTTCCTAAATTGGCTAGAAAAAATATAACGAAGAAATAAGTTAAAATATAAACATTTACAAAGTATATAAAATGACGCCGTTATAGTGTCCTTATGCATTTATAACGACAAAAATATTGCATTTAACCGAATTACCGAAACATTTGTTGTGGGTTTAGTTTGTCAAGCACAACGTGCAGACGTGATCAGTGACGTAGAGCACTTGTGAACAGGTCACGTGCCGGGTCAGGTGACTCCAGCAGAAACAGGAAGCGACTTGAGAGAGAATTATTAAATGTTAATATTTTCTCACCGCATTCCTGCGTTTCTTGCTTCGTATTTGTGTTAAAAGTAAATCCTGCGCATCTTTTTGACTAGTGCTGTGAAGCGGACATGTTCGCAGCGGACGATGAGGAAGGAGATTTTACGTCTCCCACTGGAGGGTGAGCTCGTGCACGTACAGAGACACACAATCGGGCGTCAAAATTGAGCAAACGTTCTCTTGATCTAAATCAAGTTTTCTTACATCTACAGTATCGTAAGAACTTTGATTCATCGGGGATATTAAGGTCATAAATGATGGTGCATGATTGTGTAAGAGGAGTGTAATGTCACCTATTGCCTAATAATAAAAGATATTAATATAACTTAATATAATATCATCATGGAGACACATTTAACGTTACTTGGAAGGAACTATTTTTAAGGACAAGATTAGAGTTTGTTCTGTTAAAACAGCGAATTGTTTTCATTCTAACACTTATATGTTGCATTCATTCCTGCATAACACCCTTGGCTATATCATTTTTAATCTTTTAACAGTCTAGTTAAAGATTCTTGGTTAGGGTGTTGCTGTCATCCATTACACTGAAATCATGTCAAACTTTGAGCTAATCTTATACTGAATTGCTTTCATTCTGTACCTACAACCTTGAACTGAAATCTCACAGCCCACTAAAAAGACTTCCCTAAATGTTTTTGTTGATCATCACAATGAGAAGCAAAACACACATTAGAACCAAACATGAACACTTAAAATGCGTCAGATATAATGTAATTTACTTTTATATTTTGTTAATCTTATGCATTAACATTTATAAAATACATTTTAGGTGTACAAGTTCTCTCTGGTGGAATCAAAGTCATTTCCAAGTTTTAAATCTAGTTACAGGGTTCCTACACGTTTTGGAAGAGAATGGAACTTTATTTGATTGTTTCACAGGTTTGGATTAGTATGGAAAAAAGAAAACTGAGTATGGTGAAAATTATGAGTTTCCAGACTATTGCCCTCTTCGGTTTTCTAAAATATAAAATTAAGACTTTCTGAAATCAAACATATTTTTATGAAGTTTGGTGCATGTTTCGAGCGCTTTCGAACCCGACTGTCCCAATTTGAGCATGCTTGACGCCCGTCAACATTTAAATAATGAGCCTGGCTAAATGGCCAATTGTAATATCCAATAAAGCAAACTACAAAATGCTTAACCGATACAAAGACATGACCCGACCATCATCAGTTTATCAGCAATATTTGTATAAAAATATCAATTCGCAATGTGTTTACTCATCACGGATAAAAATAAAAAGACAGACATGCTTTTGTTCTAAAATCCGCATTCAGTATGTAGGTTAAGATTTTTTTTGAGACAAACTTGTTTTTGTACCTTGGTATTTGTAAAATCCTAAGTATGGGATGGATTAAACAACATCAAATTTTGAAAGAAGAATATGTTAATGTTCTTCAATTCTCTTTTTTTCTTCATTAATTAATTATATTTCACCAATCCTTCTGTTGCTGTAGTTTGAAGGTTTACAGTTATTTAATTTGACAAATTGTTAACATTGCACAAAATTCCAATAAAATGTTGTGCATTGAACACATTGGTTTGGTGTTCATTCATTTGTATCAGGAATAGTTTAGCTATAACAGTTTACTGATTATTTGGCAAAATAACATAATAATATACCACAACTTTTTTCAGCTGTCAAATATGGTGTGTAAAATCTTCTGGGAAGTCTGTATGTTTGAGTCTGTAAATTCATGGAATTTCGTAATGGAAAATGTGTAGGAACCCTGAACTTAATTGATGTTCAGAAAGGGACCTATATGAGGTATAACTCTAAGAGTCTGTGATTGTGTATAGAGGTTGAGAGTTAGTATGTTAATGCTGTTCACATGCTGGTGGTTAGAAGTGCCAGATCAAAGCCGACAGCATGCACAGGGTCTCAGTCTGGGACTGGGACATCTCACAGTCACGAGGAACACAACGTCGTTCCCTGTGTGTGTAGGCTTTTCTAGACCTGCTAAAAACATCTGATATCAACCAGAAGTGGACATTTAGTGGTATGAAGTCCATAAATGCATTGTGGAGTGAGTCACTGGTCATCCTTGGCTAGTTTTGCTGGAGTCAACAGGCCAGTTGAGTATGGCAGTAATGCAGGACGATGCCTACGGATGGAAAGAGATTCATGGGTCAGTGCGGTGTGGTTGTTACAGTGGTGTTATGCAGGTGATTGTTGATGTTTTTGAGGCTAGGCCCTTGAAACTGGAACGCTGTTTTGAGACTCGTGTGGCTTCATACAAGCAAAACGATTTAGATAAGTGGATTTGTGTGGGGCAGAGTTCTCTCACAGTTTTTGTATGATTTCCAGGGCAAAGTTAGCTTCTCTTTTTGGAATGGATCAAGCAGCAAGCAAGGGCAATGAATCGTTCCAGTACACGGCTCCAAAACAGCCTCGCAAGAGCTCCGGGAACTCAGGTAGGACTTGAGGAACCTACATGAATATAAACTAGGACTTCAGTCTGATCTGAACAAATGTGCAGCGTCAAAAACTTTTATTCTTAGCTTCGACGGACAGAAGTCAAAAGAAGGCCAGTTACTGTATTTGAGACATACCTCTAATCTTGTTTGATTTTTAATATTTTAGGACCTCCCAGCCGAAAACCAGCCCCTTCTTCCAGCTCCCCTGCTGTTATCTTTGCTACTGCAGTACAGGCCTACAGATAGTAAGTCTAAAAAAACGTTCAGACACAAGATTTTGAGGCATTTTTGTAAAGTGAGAAAGTATGATGTGAAATATAAATCAGCAGTTCTACGTTTTCGCAAATTTAATAATTCATCTCAAGCACTTATGTTTTTTCTGTGCAGTGTTAATGGACAGTATGTGAAACAAGGCAAGGTTGGAGCTGCGGTCCTTGGAAATCACACAACTAAAGAGGTTAGAACATATTATGTGATCATTTTTGAGTCTTAAAGAGACAGGTCACTCAAACATTTTAATTCTGTCATTTACTAATCTTTAATTTGTTCCAAATCTCTATAAAAGTCTTAAAAAAACGAGTGACTACTATAGTGGGAAAATAAAAATACCGTGGTTGTCAACAGTGCCCCAGAACTGTTCACATTCTTTAAAATATCTTGTTTTGTGTTATACATAAAAAAAAAGTAGGGCTGGGCGATATATCATACGATTCTTATGCTCTCAGTTTCTCAATGACTTACGGTTAAATGCCGCCACATCCGAAAGCCAGAGGGCACTCTTGCGGGAAACTCCGAATATGGGAAACAGAAGAAGAACAATTTGTTCCAGTAAATGCTTGTGGTCATATTCTATCGCTGTTCTTCAAACCTTTTCAGGTATTTTCATGATAGTGAAGGTGTTATATAGTAATGATGATAGACGAGTGTTGCTTTTTCAAATACACGTTATTAACGACTCAATCTCATAGATTTAAAATCGAGCAGATGAGCAGTACTTCCTATTGATCAAACGGCAGTAGTTCCTGGAAGAGCTGTGCATTTAACATCGAATCAATTTCGTAATCGATTTAGACATGTATAATTAGCATGAATCGCGATATTTATCGCCCAGCCCTAAAAGAAAGTTATGTAGCTTTGTATAGAACTGACAATTTTAATATTTGGGTGAAATATCCCTTTAAATAATGGATATGAAACATGAGGGTGGGTGGATGGAATGCCATTGTTCTTGAGATTTTATATTTTTGATTTAAATTATGTTAACCCTCTAAGTAGCTTTAGTAATTTACTACTTTGTAGTTTCATATAATGCATCTAAAAGAGCAGCTTAACTGTTGCTTTAGTTAACTTTACCATTCTGTGTTTAAGTATATTTATGTTTTCAGTTTTCATTACATGTTATTTAATTCAGTTACACTCAATGCATGGTGTTTATGACATGCACATGTCTTTACCGTTCTTCAGTACAAGCTCCTGCTGTATGTCAGTCAACAGAAGCAGGTGACGGCAGCCAGAATCCACACCGGCTTCATCCTCACTGTGAGCTGCTATCCTTCATAGTTTATTCATTTAAAGATAGTTAAAGAATGTCTATGTGTTTATAATGACTGTTCAACGTCAGTCCTGGAGGTCCCCTGTTCTGCATAGTTTTGCTTCAGTCCTTATCAAACTCATCTAAACAAGCTTATGAGAGTCTTCAGGTTGAATAGACATGTCGCATCAGCAGCTGAGTCGAATGGCACTGACGCCATATTAGACAGGGCAAGACTGTACTATAAACACAAGTGAACAGGAGAGCTGCTGTCTTTTTTTGATAAAACGCACTAAAACGTTTACGTACAGTTCTTGTTCTTCGTGTGATAAATTATGTGTTCTGTGTGCAGGTGATCAAGTGCTCAAACTCACACGAGCCCATAGCCCATATTATATCAGAAAAATACATGAGACCTGTAACTAACTAAATGTATTATTTGATATTAGAAAACCCAATACTACATTAGAAAAAACACCATACCCCCCCATTCACTTGAATATGTTTATAGGACAGTCTTGATCCAACAATATTGTGATGCTGTTGACACATCCCAGCATCGTGCCAAATTTGATGAACGGGGGTTAAAGCTAAACGCTCTAGGATCAAAGTTCCTGCTTTATATACATGTTGTATCTCATTGTTCTCCCACATAGGTTCAGCCCAATAACTACTGCACATTTTATGATGACCAGAGACAGAACTGGTCACTGATGTTTGAATCGGAGAAAGCAGCTACAGACTTTTGCAAAGAGGTTCGTGTTTTCTGAACTCTATCTTTATGACAATCTGTTTTCTTTGGTGCTTCATTAAGTGTGTTGATTGTTTTAGGTTTGTCTGGCGAAAGTGAACTGCGGTGGTCCGTTAGACTCTGTCCTGATCCAGGATCTTCTGCTCGGTGAGGGGAAAGCCGTGGAGAATGGAGACTCTTTAGAGGTTGCTTACACTGGCTGGTTATTACAAAACCAGACTATTGGAACGGTAAAGATAGTTGATCAATGTTTTCGCACCAGTTTTTGATCAAGGCCCTTAGTGTGGCAGGGGTTCTTAGGCTTGCTTGGTTTTCTGCTCTTCCAGATGTTTGATTCTAATCTGAATAAAGACAAACTGCTGAGACTGAAACTTGGGGCTGGAAAAGTCATCAAGGTGAGTGAGATGGGCTGAATTGAATGAAGTCTGGGTTACTACTGTAGAAGAGCGGTCTAATCTCTCTCGTTCTCAGGGCTGGGAGGAGGGAATGTTAAACATGTGCAAAGGCGGAAGAAGGCTAATGGTGATTCCACCTAGTCTTGCGTATGGGTCAGAGGGTGTTCCAAACCATGTCCCACCAGATAGCACGCTGATCTTTGAAGCAGAAATCCGCAGAGTAAGTCACATTCTTCACCTTCCTACTTTCGTAAACTTTATCATGGTTCCCTCACTGTGTCCCAATTTTTATGGTTTATAAAATCTATAGCTCGATTAATCATATCGCATTAAATGTAGTAGAACAAAAGTGCTTGATATACTTTTGCAGTAAAGCGGCCATAACATACTCGGTTTCTGCCAACCTCATATTAATCTTGAGTAACTATACAGTAGTATTGCATAGTTTGTATCTTCGAAGAGTATTTAGTTTGATCACATTAATAAAGGATAGAAACAGCTATAGGATTATTTCCGAAACTATACGAGTGTGCACAGGGGAGGGGTAGGCTGAACTAAAGCATGTGCGCACCCATTGCCAACAACAAAACACAGACATCAGTTTCACTCACTGCATGTGGTTCATGTTCGGCATCTTTTAGCGCTGGGACAGCTCCATATATGAGTTTCAAACGATCTCCAAATACAGCGTTATATCCACAGTTTATATAACATTCATCACCCAAATGCAGTGAACAAACAAACACCTGAACTTCACGAACGTATACTTTCTCTCTCTCCTGCACACAAATGAGAGTGACGTCTGCACATGCTCCTTATCCTGCTCTCCTTCCTGCCCTTGTTTTTTTCGGGAGAATTGTCCAATACTGGACTAAGAGAAAATGTTACGAAACATTTTTTTTGTGTCTGAAACGTGTACGATCGCTTGGGGAGTGTATCGGGCGCATACATACTACTAAATACGCCCACTCATTTTTGGAGAAGCTGACCATGTTAAGCATGAGAAGACCGCACGTTTAACATTGTAAAGAATGTTTTTTAACTTTTAATATTACCCACAACCCCTTGACCGACTGTAAAGTTTGTGATGGATTTTTTTGGTGTATATGCAGGTTAAGTGTGCTAAAGATGGAAGTGTGAGAGATTCTGCGGCTCCCTCTCCAGCTCCCAGTGTGGATAGTTTGGGCCCTTCTGAGCTCAACCAGCCGCTCAGCACCGCTCCACCCACCAACAAACCAAGGTAAGCAAACAGACTGGATTAACTAGCCCTGCGTTCCAACTGGGATATATCGCCCTCTGAACGGCCCTTAGGAGTGACAACAATCATGCTCGCCATACTGAAGCGTATAAAATATATTTATTACGGTTTGATATATTTTCTTTTTGTTGACAGTGAACCGCCTCTTCGTGCAAAATCCAACTCTGTAAACGAACAGCTGAGTGTAAGTTTTCATTATTCAGAATTGTTCAAGAGATGTATTATTTATTTGTTTATTTATTAATTTATTTTAATGTGCAGTGTAGTTGGATACAAGGCTTCACATGTGTAAATATAGCCTGCTATATCCTGGTCGCCTGACAAAACATGAAGTGAAGTATGAAGACTATGATTGTCTATTCTCTTTGTTACAATGCCTTCAGAATCCTGATGCCAGTAAAGCTAAACTGATTTCTCGTATGGCCAAAATGGGCCAACCAATGCTGCCCTTCTTCACCGGTCCAGCCTCACATCCAGACTCCAGCGACTCAGAACTTGAGGTAAGAAGTAATGTGTGAGTAAAGTTGTGTAGAGTACTTCAGTGTCCAAGACTAGAATTCATAGACTTCCCACAGTCCCAGTTTGCTTTAAATAAGGAACAGAAAAACTGCTTGACGCTTGTTGCATCATGCAGCTTATTTGTTCATTCATCTGGAAATATTGAAACATTAATTCTTATGTTCGATCTTGATTATTTCTGCAGGATCCCAGTGTGTCCAGACATAAGGAACATAGCAGTGCACCATCACCACAGCCTGTACACATCTCTTCCTCTCCGATTTCAGTGCATGGTAACGCATTCACAAGTTCAGATTCTTATATATATTCTGGGCTGACATTAACACCCAGTAACCCGCCAAATGCAGGTGATTTCAGCTGTGACGAGTAAGACAGCCACATAATTCCCAAGTCTTGAGAAACTAATGAGCACACCCTGTGCTGGCAGTAATGCGCCATATTGACCGACATCACACAACACGTATGCCTTTTTAAAGAAGTGACATGAATGAGGAGCTTATGTGGCAATTTAGCACAAAGTGCAGATTAGGTTGAGAATGGCTGGTATATGACCCAGACAGGGAAATATTGTCCTTCATACCGGCAGCATGTTGACTAAATGGGCAAAGACGACTGGTTCGCTACAAGATAGTGTGGGAGGGAATTCTGTTGTCCTCATATAGTCTCACACAAATTTATCAAAGGGGTACTTCCCCAAAAATGAAAATTCTGTCATCATTTACTCACCCTAAGGCTGTTCCACACCTGCATAAATGTGTTTGTTCTGCTAAACACAAAAGAAGATATTTGGAAGAATGTCAGAAACCAAACAGATCTCCTCCCCCATTGTATTTATTTCCCCTTCTATAGCATTAAATGGGGGTTGAAATCTGACAGTCTTCCAAATATCTCATGTTGTGTTTAGCAGAATAAAGACATTTATACAGGGTTGGAACAAACCGAGGGTGAGTAAAGGATGGCAGAACTTTCATTTTCAGGTGAACTGTCCATTTAAATACTGTATGTGTGAAAGCTAGCTCAGTCTAGTCATTTTGACATGAGTCAATTTGTGTTGCAGCTCTATATATGCCTCACTAAACTGCATGTTTTTGTGCAGCTGAATATGACGTGTAGTTATGTACCTGCTATGTGTCACAGTCAACTTTGAGCATATCAAATCTATTTTCCCAGCAACAAAATTGTGGCCAGTGAAAATGCAGAGTGAGCTAAAACGTTCACGTGACGCCCTGTATATTTAACTTATTATAATTATTTCTATTTGTAAAAGCTACATTTATTGTTTATTATCACATGCATTTTTAATTGCAGGTTCCGCCCTTCTACCTGTTACTATGGCAACAGTCAATCCACAGCCCTTGATGCCAGGAGCAGTCCACGCCTTTCAGGTAGGTTATTTCTTGCATATGTAGTTCAGACAGTTTGTCCATTGTTTAATCAATGTATTGAAAATAATTGATTCATTCGCAAATTTCCCTTAAAGAGAGAGGAACTTGAATGAAGTTTGCATTAAAATAAAGTAACGATTGAATGTAAATGTAACAGTAAATGTTGCAGATTACTACCCATTTCTAAATACAAAATACAAAAATACAAGTGTGATGCATGCTTCTCATATTGCTCATACAGTTGGGTTACAGATTCGAACATTCATTCTGAGAATTCAACTTTGGCCAGCTTTACAGACTATAAAGGGCAAGAAAATACTTTAGACAGAGATTGAAGGGACATTATTTCTCAGATGTCTATCAGTTTATTTGAATGTGACTTCCTCTTTTCAGCCCGTCGGACAGATGTATTCCTCACAGACGGTTCCTTATCAAGGTAAAGTGCATTGTTGTAAAATATCCACAATTTGCTGGTCCTTTGTAACCTACGATGAAAAAACTGTTTTCAGTCATATTCTATATCTTTATATCAGCATGTCGTAATCATTTCTTGACTTCAGCTGTAGTTGTAATTGTAAACTCTGTTTTTCTACTAGGAACTAGTGATGTCACATCCTTCTTAATGACAGAGGCTCGACAACACAACACTGAAATCCGATTGGCTGTCGGGAAAGTGGCTGACAAACTGGACCATTTGTCCTCTAAGGTCGGTACATAAGTACACACTTTTACATACTGTACGTTTAGACGTACACGTTTTAGTAATCCTTGTTTCTGTTTTCTACATTTTAGATGGATGACATACAAAAGCAAGGCGGCCTTTCATCGGGCTTATCTAACGTATCCATGGAGACAGCTATGATTATGCACAACATTCAGAGAATTATACAGGTAATTGGCGCTGAAGTGGCAGGTGAGCATTGATTGGTCCATGAAACCTTCATTCAGAATGTGATGTATTTACCCATGATTCATTCAGGAGAACGAGTGTCTGAAGAAAGAGGTGTTTGAGAAAAGTTCACGCATCGAGGAGCAGAACCGTAAGATAGGCGAGCTCATCAATCAGAACCAGAGGTCAGAATCTCAGGCTTACTACAATGGGTTCACGTTGCACTGAACATGACGCGCATTAATTCACGCTGGATGCGTTTGTGTTTACAGTGGATATATATCAAAGAGCACTGTTGTGTTTTCTAGTACAACTATTTTGTAAAAATTAAATCATATAAAGATATTAGTCTTGTTTAATGAAAGAAAAGAAGTATCGAAGGTCTGTATGACATTTAGCGGCATCTAGTGGTGAGGCTCCGAATTGCAACCAAGGTCTCACCCTACCCCTCCAACCCTTTTGAAGCACTACGGTGGCTGACACAGGACTAAGATGTTGTCCGTTTCATTATGTCAGGTCTTTATACACCTCTGAAAATATAGTTATGTATTTTATATTGCATATCTGTCAATAGATCAAACAGTAAGAATAAACAAGCTTGAATTTATTTTTATTATTTTCTGGAGTACCTCATTCAAATTCATTTTTCTTACCCCATTGGCAGATTTTTTGCTTGTACTTATTCTTATTTAGCGAGGCTAAATAGTTTTCTTAGGTCACTTACCTAGTCAAGTAAATGTATCTCAATTTATTGTCATATAAATATTTGTACCAGAAAACAAGACAAAAATGCATATTAAGAAATTAAAGTTACAGTTCACCAAAACATGAAAATTCAGTAATCATTTTTAATCAATATTTTTAAATGTATGTACGTTTATAACACTATACTTTGTATTAAAATACCATCCTTGGATTGTATTAACCATCAAATTAAAAGAAAATGGATAACGCTAATGCAAGGATGTTTCTTATAAAGCTTCCAGTGAAGTCACAGTAAATTTGACATTATTTTCTCTTCTGGTTGCCGTCATCAGACTCTCTCTATTTTTATTTTCATTTTGTTGAAAGAAGTGAAAACACTAGAGTTTAGTTTTTCTTTTGCTATTTGAGCAAATGAGAATGCAAAAATATATTTGTGGTTGTCTCCCATTCACCACTTCAGAACGTGAAAACGGTCCATTAATTGTTAACATTTCGAATTGATAACCAGACATTCCAGTTAGCAACCCCTTTTTCCCATCAAAAACCAATGTCAGCGATTATTTTAAATTAATACAGTGTGGCTGCATATACAGATTCTGTTGTGCTTTGTGCTGTAGGTATATGGAGCAGAGTAACATGCTGATGGAGCAGAGAAATGACTCTCTGAAGAACAGCAGTGAACAATGTCAGGCCAGAATTCTGCAAGCAGAACAAGACAAGGTACGGTACCAGCAGTGACACTTCACCAGACGCTTCTGCCTTATGAGCTGCATCAGAACCGTCATTCAACCTCATAAATTCTACAAAAATAGTTTTAATTTGTTATCTGATATGATGTGGCACAAACATTTTCCATCTCACAATCACATTATATACAATCATAAACTCTTTTACAAACACGTTCTTTCTGAATGAGATGTTGGATTTACCCTTCCTTAATTATTTATTTGAAGTATAAGGCAAACATTGACGCTCCTTAAAAATCAGATACACCTTATTTTCTGATAAGTCACATGATTAACTCTGTTTGGCTGAGAGCTTTAAGTGGTGCCTGCTCTCGTTTCCCAGCATGCACCGGCACGGGAATTGGGCTGGGATCAGGTGAGCAAGCTGTCCCGCCTCATTCAGTTCGTCATATCTTTTAATTCAGTTTATCATCTCCCCTGTGCTCTGTTGTGTTTTAACTGGTGTTTTAACAGGCCAAACTCATTAACCAATCAGCTTTCAGCAGGGCTTCACACCTTGACATCCACCACTGTCTCCACACGATGTCTCGCTCTGTTATCATTCCAGTCCCATCTTAGTTTGTTCCCATCACAGTAGTAGTTGTTAGCAAGATGCTTTGTTGTCAGACTTGCTTTCTTTCTCTCTCTCTGGAAGGTGCGGTTAAGCGAGGAGTTGGCCTCCTCCACAGCGCGGGTGTCAGAGCTGCAGCTGGAGTTGACGTCACAGCAGCAGAAGGCTGCGGTCCTGCAGACCAAACTGAATTCAGCCCTGCAAGACATCCAGCAACACAGTACACACATCACAAGTCTAGAGACGCAGCTACTGGGTGAGCAGCACTGTTAAGACCCCTTCACATCACTGACGATAACATATTAGTCCAAAATCTGTGTTCTGGGAAAATGTCTCGGTAACATGTTTCACCCCCAAATTAGAAGAAAAACAGGAAACAAAAACTGTAATACATAAACATCAGCCATACAACCATTGTATATAAAAACTGTGTAACATAAAAAACATATAAATGAGTTATGATAACTGAGACAAAAATTTTGATTTTTTCCCCCTGTCAAATACATGAACAAATGTCATTTAAAATTGTGGGCTTAATTCTTTTGGTGATAATTTTAATGCAAATGCAATGCAAGAATTCTCAAAGGAATATTTCACCCAAAAATGGTCCCCAAAATAACCACAGTCAAGTCAATGGGAAGCATTTTGGGGTAAAATATTACTTTGAGAATTCAAGAATTATATAAATATTATTTAATTCTTAATTTCTCTTGACCGGCTGTTCTATTGTTGCTTTATGCTCCATTTTTTCTTTTAGTAACGACAGGAAAAAAAATTGTATTGTGTTTTCAGAGTTTAAAGAAACAGCAGAAAGAGTGCATAGCCAATACAAGACGGAGAAGCAGAAACGGAAGGAAACGGAGCTCAAACTCAATGGTTTGGAGGAAGAGCTACAGGACGTGAAGACAGAGAAGGACAGCATGGAGAGAGTGAGGAGCTTTTTGAGACTTTAGGAGAATTTGTGTGAGAAAGACAACATGATTAAACCTTCTATGGGACTTTTTTGTTTTAGACTTTCTCTGAGAGGAAGAGGAAATGGCAGGCGGAGAGACACCGCTCTGATGAGGAACTGGAAGAGGTGAGGAGGGCGGCCCAGCAGGAGATGGACAACCTCAGGAACCAATTACGGAAAGCCAGAACCAGCACTGACCACGCTGCTGCTGGACAGGTGAGTTTTCTGACCACAATGGACCTTTTGTGTGTATCATTGCTTGCAATATTCATTAAAAGTGTGAATGTTTCGATTTTTATGAAAGAATTTTCATATTCAAATTGTATTTTTACAAGTTTATAAAAATATGTTACTCTGAATAGTTTTTAGTAGTATCATCAGCCGGATGAAAAAGTCAATTTAATGACCTAACTTACGTTGTGACAAATATATGTTTGTGTAGTTGACTCAGATGCAGGCTGAGCTGGAGCAGGAGTGGCAGATGAAGTGTGATCGGACTCTTGCAGCAGCACGTGAACAGCACAGAAGAGAAATGACTGAACTCACAGAACACAGAGACACACTGCAGATCAAACTCACACAGCTACAGGAGAAGGTACGCTTTTTTGATCTGTGTTATTAATTGTTTGCAGACAATCTCTACTTTTCTCCAATTGTAAAGTAAACCTAACACTGTATTTTACCTGTTTCCCATAGTTTAATGCGCTCAGACAGTCCCGTGATTCAGAGGAGCGGCTTTTAGTGCAAGATCAGGACCAGAAACAAGAGTTAGAGTCCTTGAGAGAGAAGGTGAGGCATCTCTAGTATCCAGTTATTATGTGTTTTATGCATATGCAAATGTCTAAGATAGGATTTGGACAATTTCAGCATTATGGATGTGACATGTTTAGTCAAAACTTTTCATTTTCAGAGAATGTATTTATTATCAATTAAACATCTATGTGTATTTGAAGAGCTCTTTTCCAAAACGCTATAAATCCATTTTAATAGTTTTCATGAAAATGAATTTTTTTTACCTAGACCCATACATTTTGTTAATATTCAATTTATCCTGTTAAAATGGTCTGTTGGCTCAGTCTGAACATGTTAAACAATGATTGTTAAATGAAACAACAATATTGTCGATTATAAATTCAATTTTTTTTTTTTTTTTTCAAAACGCTACAAATCCATCCTTTTTTTCAAAAATGTTTTGGTATATTTCTTTTTAAAAACAAACAAACAAGAGAACATGAAACATATGACATCAGGGACTCATACTATAAATTAATATAAATCAAATAAATGCAAATGCATGAAATAAATAACAGCCAAATATTATAAATAGTAACAAGCTAAATAGTAAAATAAAATAAATATTTTCAGTATCATGTTTCAATATTTTCCACCACATACAACAAACAATTTGAAAATAACACATGCAAATAACAGTAACGAGCGAATTCTGATTGGTCGAGAGGAAATATACAAAACAGATTCGGGACTTATAGCGTTTTGGAAAGAAACTGCATCTTGCAGTACATTTTAAACAAGGAAATATAGCGATTTGGCATGAAACATTGATGGAGCAGTGAATAGGTTGTGTACACAGCAAAGTGGCATGACAAACTCATTTTTTCAATTTGGCGTTTAATGCGTTTTGGAAAAGAGCTCTTCATTTTGCTAAACCCCTGACTGTAGAGTCAGAGAAATACACAAGTCTTCTATTTTAGGGAAATGAAAATGTGTTAAAAGAGGTCACAAGTGACAATCCTTTTGGTCACAAGCTGTCTTTTGTGTTTTTGTGTGTGTTTCAGTGCTCTGCGCTGGGTCAGAGAGCAGAGTATCTGAGGCAGCAGGGAGAGGCGCGAGTGTCTGAGCTGGAGAGAAAACTGGCGGAGCGACAACCACAGGCTGACACAACAGAAGAGGTGAAAATACTACTGTGCATTTAAAGCAATAGTTCATTGTAAAAGAAAAACTTATCTCATAATTCACTCACTTTCATGCGATCCCAAATGTATTTGACTTTCTTTCTTTAGTTGAACGCACCATTTTTCTACGTAAGAGTTTTATGATAAAATGCTCAAGCCCCAAAAAACACATCCAGTACTGTGCTTTCAACATTAAAGACTGTTATTACATCTTTTGTTACGTTTGTGAGAGAATACATTTAAATAATAATAATAACAATCCTACTGGCTGCTGCGTGTCTCATGACTAGTCGTCAGTTGCGTGTTTTAATTTGGCTAAATCAGCTCACAACATTGATTGTTTTATCTCACAAATGTATTGTTTTGATCTGGAAAATATTTATGAAGGTATTTAATATACTATACTTTACCATTTTGAGTACCATAAAAGAGAACATGATGGCATTTTAATGCACTTGTTTGTTTGTGTTCAACTGAAGAAATGAAGTCATATACTGTACTGTACATCATGGGAGTTCATTTTGGGTGAACTGTTTCTTCAAGGCACCCATGTATTTGCTTAACTGTGAAAGTGGCTCTTTAAAGATGTTGTTTTTATATCATTTAAATACGGTGTTGAACAGTTGTGCTTCATTGAGTCTGATGCTTAGATATTGAGATGAAATGATGAGATTTGAGCGCAGAGCAGTAACCTAAAGGCTACTGCAAATATGTCCTAAATCCAAGACTCTCACTATCCGTATGAAACTGTGTCTGTTGACAGGTAAAGCGAGTGATGAACGGCGTGTTCCAGTCTCTGAGGGGGGAGTTTGATCTGAATGAAACCTACACAGGAAGTGCTGTACTGAGAGTGCTGGTCAACACCATAAAGGTCTGCCTCCATATGACACAACATAACACTTCTTCAAAACACGTATTAAAATGCATTTCCTTTTTTTTTTTTTTCATTCACAGAATATAACACTGCAGCACCTTACTAGGAACGAGAGATCTTTATCTGAACACAGCGAGAAAGATGAGGATGCAGAGAAAGATGAAGAGAACGAGGGTGATGAGCAGAAGGTGCATATAAATGGCAGCAGAGAAGAAGAGGAGACGAACAGAGATTCTGCAGGACAGGATGAAGAAGTGGAGGAGGATCTAGCGGAGGATGATCCAGCAGAGGAAGAGGCAGCTGAGGAAGAGGCAGAAGAAACAAAGGACCTTGAAAGAGAAGATCAGAGTGAACAGGAAGTCGTAGAGGATGGAACTCAAGAGGTAGTGGTTGAAGAGAAGGAAGTGACGGTTCATGTTAGCACAGAGGAGAATGTGACGGATCAGGTTGTGGAGTCGGACGGTGAAAGTGGTACAGAGGGCACACGTGAAGAAGACACTGATAATGATGACATCACCCCCAAACAGGAAGTGATGACAGAAAAATCTGACGACGCCACTTCCACACAGGAAGTGATGGTAATAAATGATACGTCAGTTGAAGCAGAAGTTACAATGTGTGGACCTCCTGTGAACCCACCACCTCCACCTCCTAACGCTTCACAAGATGACTCTACCAACCCATCTGCACAGCTCTCCAGGTAGGTTGAAGAAGAAAATGTCATTTTGGGTTAAACTGTGCTTTTAATTTAGTCAATAAATGATTATTTCCAATTCTGTTGTCCCCACATAGCTGTTCGAAAGCACAAATACTGTAGGACGCAAATGAGATTTTGCAGCAGTGGAATTTATCTGTTGAATGCTGCATTCCAATTCACACAAAACAATTGTGATGATTTGTGTTTAATCCAGTAGTAATCCAATGAAGCATTCACATTACTAAATCAAACTCTCATTAACTTTTAAATGTATCAACTAATGAACCACCTGTAATCTATCATGAGATCTTTTCCCTTTATAACATGTGCGCCCCTATACCCTCAATGTTGTCTTGTCTCTCCGTGTGCTCATCCTGATATTCTCTCAGTACATCTGAGAGAGTACCAGAGGAAAACGGGGAGGATCCATTTTTCCAAAGCTCCGCCTCTCCCCAGCCCACACCTGCACCTGCTGTCGATGAAGAAGAGGAGGAGCTGGTGAGAAGGACACACGCACACACACACAACCCATGTATTCATCTGCTGTTTTACAGTCTCCCGTCATTTATCCACTTGGTTCAATTGTAGAAATGAGCAATAACACAATTAATGACTAACCACATAACCACTATGAATGTTTACATGTTGTGTTCAATAAAAACATGAAAACGTATAATGTTTGTGCGGTATTAGTTTAAGCAGACTGTGTTTCTCTATTGTTGTGACTTAGATGAAGATCAGAACACATTTTATGACCAATTTATGAAGAAATCCAAGTAAACCCAAAGGGTTCATATACTTTTTCTTTCAACTGTATATTAGTGTTTATATATTCTATAGCATATTTTTTAAACATTTTTAAATTGTGTTTATTTGCAAACAGTCAGGTTTTATGCTTTAGTTATGCCATTAAAACAGCGACATCTGCTAAAGGACACCATGCTTCGGTGTCACAGGAACATCCCAGCTGAAGGGAATGAGGAAATTACGTTGCTGCTGATATCACATGAGTTATAAAAAAGAAAATAACATACATAATCTAGAATTTTTTTACTTTAAGATTTCACAGAATGCATGCCCAAAATAGGTTTGTTGTGTCATTGTAATCCAGTTTTCATTAAGTCATTGACAAATATTTAGCTGCAATGTGCAAATGTGGCCTTAGTGTACTTGTAATGCTCTGTGATTAGTCAATAAGCCATATTACTATATGTACTGATTCAAATAATACTGTGTTTTCAGAGTTTAAAGGGATGCCCTCCTCCAGCTCCTCTATTTGGTGAAGACAGCGAGGATGAAGACCTGGATTGGTTAGGCTGATGTGACCTTTCACCAGTTGTGTGTCTTAACACCAGTGCCAGGTCTGATGTCAAGGAAAACTCTGACATGAGGGACGCGAGCTTTGTGTGTGCTAGTTGGACAGCAGAGGACACTGGACTTCATGTAATGGGTTCTGGAGACAGATCGGTTTCAGAGTAACCATAAAAAAAATGCTTACCCAAGACCTTAAACAGCACTCATTGATGGAGGTTTGACTGAATGCTGCTTATGAAACTGCATTTTGATAAACAAGCACATAGAAGTAAAAAATGCGTTTTACAAATCATCTCTAAACATTCTGTAAATCAAAACTGTTGATTTTTCTCTTCTTAAAATTTTTTTATTTAGTTTTTCCTATTAAGGTTCCATACGTAATGCTGATTCTCGTTCTTACGAGTATTTTCAAGAGTTTGTCATTGTGCTACAACCATATAATATAAAGCAATTAATAAGGCCAATTTCTTTTTAAAATTATTAATAAACTGATAAAACACATAATGCTGGTTTTCATGACAGACACCTTTATGAATGGCCCAACCCTGCAGAATTGACCCGCTCAGCTGGTTAACAAAGACAATCCAAATACATAGTTTTTTAATGTCATTTCTACAGATAAGAGATTTTAGTGTGTAAAACCACAAATAAGCGCAGGGCAACAAAACATCAGGACAGAGCAGATTCAAACGGGTTTATGTGAAACGGACAGGTTATAGTCCTGCGTATGTGCTTGTGTTCCTGAGCACCCAAATGACATCGTATGACACTGTGTTTAGTTCTTGTGTTCATACTTTCAAGTTCTTGCCGCAGACAGGTGTGTCAGTCTCTTGAAGAAATCCCATCACCGATAAAAGCTGATCAGTTTCACGTATATGAGGAGTTATCAAAGACAACAGAATCTGGATTTTGAACACCAGAGAGGATCATCATCGTAGGTCGAGCATTGATACGGTGCCTTCTGTGATTTGAATGTGGCAGCCATGCTGGGGAAAACAAACAAGACAAGATTATAAATTTACTAACAAAATGCATTATGGGAAATTAAATTCTCAATATAAACTGACATTAACTTGCAAAAGATGTTTTTAATGAAGAACTAAAATGAACAATTGTATTGGTGTTAAAGCAACAACGAGCTGTTTTTTCGACCTTAAAATAATCTCTCTAAAATTATTTTAGTGGTAGGACAACTCTTAAATGGACGATTTTTACCGCCGCTGCGACCTAAGCAGCCCTCTATCGGCAGAAATCACACTTGTAACTTTGGTGTGCGGGTAAGTTCACAAGCCTCGCTCATCATCTGCTTTACGTTTTACTCATAACCTGGGTGAAGTTAGCCAACGTCTAACAATAAGACGAAATGATTAGTTCAACGCAAGTCTCCAAACCATCACCATGGCAGAGTCATCAAATAAAACCGAGAAAAAGAGAGAGTGATCAGACACGAGCCCGAACATGAATCAATATCTGATGGACTTACACCCGGTGACGTGAGCTGCAAGAGGCAACGGGTTGCAAAACGGTTGGAGACCTTACGTAAGCCTTCCTGCTACTGGATTTGAAAGTCTTATACGTACATTTTTTCTAGCTGTCCTTTACTTATTGCTATCGGTCTCCATAGTTACTGAGCTAGGTACTATTCCCATTGCGTGTAAGTTATTGATTGCACCCATTACAAAAATGACAACGCCTGGTCGCAAGTGTGTTTCCGAAAATATAACTGCAGAAAATGATTTTGCGTTGGTTACTAAACACATTCACGTGTTGTGTTTTGTGTGACTGCAAATGTGCAACTCACTTACTCATTGTTCGTTCATGCTAGTAAGTGCATTTACTCATTTTAACATAAAAAACCTTATTGTATAATGTTCTAAGTTCTTACATTAGGCAAAACATGCAAGAGTTGCGTTTGGCAATTTGTCAACAATTCCCTTGTGGGAAAAAAGTATAATACTCATATGCAGAGGGGATTCTTTCTATAGGCAAACTACGCAAGTTGCATAGGGCCCCTGCACCACCAGGGGGCCTCCTTGAGGACCGAAACAAAAACACTATAATGTAAACAAGATGCGGATTCAACTTTCTGCCTTCGGAGTGTTCTGTTACAAACTTTACATGAACCATTAGGGGGTAAAAAATCAATACTTAATTCATTTACGATGACATACTCGGACATCATGCACTGCGTGCAGGTGATGACATGCACCTAATGTGATGATGTGTCTTACATATGGCTTCAAAACGAAGTACATATTAACAAATTGTCCACAGTATTGTTTGTACAGTTTTTGTCGACTCGCATACAGTTGGTTTGACTGTGGACATGAATTTAGGGACAGTCCCCAAAGTTACATACACATTACTATTCTAACTTCAATAGCATTTACAGGGAATGACGTAGTCACAAAACCAGCTGTACAATGTTCATGTGAGACTCGGCTATAATGCACATCACTGTATTTCGTTTGCCCATGATAATGTGTCATTTTTGTGTCATCACATTTAGAGAGTAAATGATATGGTTTTTTGTTTTTTCATCATATTTATCACGTTTTATTTGATTAGTAAAAAGCTAGATGGTTCCAGAGTCATGTGTTACTATAGGTAGAGTATTATTTACATGTAAATCAAAATGTGAATTTAATTTATACTTAATTGTTCTTACTGTCAGTTTAAGGTTTCTGTCTTTCAGTTTTAATTTGTTTAAGTGTGTAAATTGCTTTAGATATAGTTATTGTTAACAGTTATGCTCATCTAATTCAAACATATTACGACAAAGGCCCCTCACAAAGATTTGCATAGGGCCCCCAGACGTCTTGGATCGGCACTGCTTTTATGTGATTATTTTATGTTATTTACCGTAAACAGCGGAGGTTCTTTTGGATGAGGATGAAAGCCTTTCTGAGTACAGGTTGAGATCTCCTCCATGCCATAGTCTGTCAACCTGAAGTAGCCTGTCCTGTGATACATGTCCACATTATTGGCGTTCAACATAAGCATCTCCATAGCACAATATACAATATACACACCCATAACTGCACATCAGTTGAATTCCATAGGATTTACTCTGTAAAGAGCTCTTGTATCTATGTTTATCTCTCTCCTTTGTTTCTGGACTTACTCGTTGAACTTTGGAGAGCAGACGATGGCGATGGACTCTGGCAGCATCATCTGGTAAGAGCAGTGTGTGTGCAGGTCAACGCTGGAGAGGAAAGCTGTCTGTGTGGGGTGGGTCTGTGAAACAGAGAGAGACGGTAACATGAGGACCTCCAGTTAAATGCAGGCTGTAGTAAAACTGAATGCTCTCCGATCCACTGTACTACTGATGTTACACTATGATGGGGTTATATGTTATGTCATTTGTGGTCAAATAAAACATTTCAAGGGGAAGATGAATTTCCAGTGTCATACATGTATCCAGCCGAGAGTAATGAGGTTGTGCTGGTCCTGCACCAGGAAGAGCTCTTCTTCGTTCTCTGTGTCACAGTAATCTGGACCACCGCACTGTTTTGGCACGATCACGTGCGTCACTGTGAAAGCATTCCTGTTCTGCAATAAACACATAAACGTTCACTGTGAATGCATCCAAGAAAACATGCACATTGCAATTGTGATCATATTGTTTTTGACAATGTTAATGATGTTTTTGTCCCAGATGTTTCTTGCATGATATAAAGTAAATGGTGGTGAACAACACACTCACCAAGCTCCCACAGAGAATCCCACACGTCTCCACTGCTCTGATGGTGTTACTACTGGCCAGTTGCAGGAATTTGCTACAAAGCTCTGCAGGAATAGCTATTTGCTGTAAGCCTTCTACCATTGTAGCTAAAACACAAATGGAACCATTCTCAGTAACACAAACAACACACAAACACACTTCAGTGAGGTTTAGGGGCGATGCATACTATTGTTGCTGAGATGATCCGGTTTGAGTGAGCGATCAAACGTGGGAGTTGCGGCTGGGCTGTGAGCCGACGGAGCGCTGTGATTGGCTGAGGGGTACTGCGGACTCTGAGGGGGACTGGGGGATGCTGGGTAAGGCACTGGTGGGCCCTGGACCCCGGGTATGAGGAGGTCTTCCTGAGGACGAGCTGGGGTGCCGAACTCATGGATGATATGCTGGCGCTCCTGCTGACGTATCATCTCCTCAAACTTGCTGAACTGCTCCTGCTCCAGCTGTCTCCTCTGCATATCCGCCACACGCTGCCTTTCCGCCTCCAGCTCCCGCTGGCGAGATAACTCCCGCTCCATCGCTGCTGTTTCTTCTCGCTGCTAAACACACGAGAGAACAACATTCATAACGTTTATAAAGGATTAGTGATCGTTCACCCAAAAACGAAATTCTGTCATCCTTTACTCACCCTCTTGTCATTTCAAACCTGTAAGGAACACAAAAGAAGATTTTTTTGAAGAATGTTGGTAACCCAACGTTGGAGGTAGCCATTGACTCAATTGAAGTCGATGGGTCTCGCCGCTGTTCAGTAACCCCGTTCTTCAAAATATCTTCTTTTGTGTTCTACAGAAGAACTATATATAGTGCTGTGTGTCATCCACACAAATGAAACGCCCTAAATGTTCTGCCTTGAGTATTAAATGTTTACCCCATTTATCAGAAATGTTGCGAGACTGACCTGTGGCTCCCCCTTTTGGTTTAATACGGTGTGTGCACAAATAAATATCGTGTGTGTTACAACTGCGCTCCTCCGGTGTCACAGAGAAACAAGAAAAGCGGATCATTGTGGTCACGGAAACTTACATTTGAACATCTTCATAATATGAATAACATATACCATAAACCTCGATTTTCTGCACTAAGCTTGATTTCTATTGTCTAGTATTGGGAAAAAGTTTCTCTAACTGGTAGCGAGTGTTGTTGATATCTGAATGTCGAATTAATAAAACAATATTCAGTCAGCGGACTGACATATATGACATGAGTGGTTGAAACGTTAAAAGAATGCCAACGTTATGGTTCAACGTGTTTTTCATTTTCAGTGTTTATACATCCAAAACGTATATAACATACATTTATAATATGACTGGTGGCAATTTACCTCGTCGCCACAGCAACAGATGATCAGTGCTGTCAGAGTAATACATGTTTCACGCAGCACGCACAAATTGCGTGTGTAGCTGAACCACTAACGGATCATATTCGTGTCACAATAGCAAATTTGCATTATTTTTAAGACATTTATGAGCAAAACCTCTCTACGAAGCTCACTTTACCCTCTACGCGGTTTATAGAACTATATCATTGGTGCAGTTATCGTGGGAATTTACACTTATGAGTCAAATTATCTTAAAAATGATCAAAGTATTAAATTAGCCGCTCTGATTCAAGCTCTGATTCACCTGGCAGTAATTTGCGAATGTCTTACATTCAACCGCGCCGGACTGCCTATTACTGTACATCAGATGTCTTTGAGTACCATTCCTGTTACACAATCATTTACTTAGACAAAATAATTGTAATATTATGATATAGTTTATCTGTATATTAGTTATTAAAACAAGACTTTTAAGGCATTTACAAGGGGTGCTTTTTCGTAACGTTAACCATTACATGAGTATTTTTCTGGGAAGGGAAATACGCATTACCTTTTTGCTGAGATACTCAGCGTATTCATTCTCATATCTCTTTAGTAAATGCTTCTTCAGCAGTTCTGCTTGAGGGAAGGCTATCTCCTTTAACTTCTGTTTAAGAAACAACAGCAAAACAATGTCAGCCGATGTGTTATGATTATTGATCGATCATTATTGTCCTGAAATTCACAGCAAAGTGTTTTAAAGTTTAAACCAAATCACATTACCCTTAAAGTTTCTTTCTTCTCAGGAATATTAGGAAGCTTATATTCTGGACGCTTGGGGAGCTTTTCGATAAAAAGCCTGATGGATGAAAACAAAAAAGTTCAACCTTTCAAAATAATTAAAAGAAACAAACCTATTTGTAAAGAATAGTTATAAAAAGGGCAGTATGAACGATTCCTTTACACTTCCAAATAATATCTTTTTGTTACTGGTTTGATGGTAATATTAACGCATTTAAACTGAAGACTCCAATTTTACCACAAATGTTAGACGGCTTAAAAATAGACCAGAACGTTCAGTGCATACAAGAAACCCAAATACTTAGATATGCGATGCAACACGAAGAACAATAAGTAAATATATTTAATGAATTTTTGAGAACAGAGCACTGTCCTATTAGAGTCTTAAACTTTAGCCTTTTCTATTTAACCCTAAATAGACGTCTCAGAAATGGCCAGAGTTCAGAGCTCTACTTACGTGATGTACTTATTGTAGAGAACAAAGGCATGCTCTGTGTTGCCCTCCTCTGCGTACACATGGGCCATGCGGATCATCTCCATGCCCGAGCGAAAGTATCTGCGGAGGGGGACAGCTTCATTCATGTCCACCGTGCTGCCCTTCTTGGTCAAGGCCCGCACCCTCTGCTCCGGGGTCAAACTCACATCTGCGTGGTCCAACATTACACGCACCGTGGTCGAGACCTTCAACTGTGATGCAAAAGTAGAAACAATGGAAAAAATGATGTGACAGTTAGCTTTGCAGGTGTAAACAGAAGTCTCTTTTCAGCTTACTGCATAAAATAAACAACTCTATCATCAGTATTGCAGTTGATGGATTACCAAGAGAGAGGATCATTTACTGAATATTAAATATAAAAATGAAATATATTAATACTAATATTTAAATATTACATATTTTTTGACGAGTCGAATAACAGTATTGCACATGATTATTACGTACACTAAATCGCGACCATTTGTGAAAAACATGAATTCTATTTGATTCTATTTTGAATAGAGTGACTTTTAATATGCAATTGGAAAATGTTAAACGTGTATAAGAAATACAATTAAAGGAATATTCCATAATGTGGCCTTATCTGTACGGTTTAAATAAGAATACATTCTTGCAATAGTTAGTATATTAACAATTAAGCAGTCAATGAAGAAATAAAGGATGAAAAAACATTAATTGCACTCAAGAGATAATGTATTTACCTATCGTTCAGACTTAGTCGTGTAAATAATAATAAACTTCTGTGCGAATGTTTTAGAGATTTATTTTATATTATGAAAGTATGTGCTAATACGTGTGTGCTGCTGCTAGCTGGCTAACAGTTAATTGTTTCTGACTCTTACCCCGACAATAATAACAGACTGCGTCTGCTGAATCTCATTCACATTAGCAGATAAAAGTCGTCCATTGCACTACAGATTAGATATTTTATTGAAATCATATCTAGGTGCGTTAAACTGGTTTTTACGGCTGTGTTTTCCTCCTTTACCCTTTTATTCTCAACTACTCGCTTCCTTTTCCGGTATGACGCAAACAAAACGCCCACATAAAAGTCTATTGATTACAGATTAAGAGCTCCTTCGCAAAACTCAAAATCATGTTGTTTTAATGTGAATTTCAAGTCATCAAACTGGGGTTAGAATACAAACATAATAACCTAAACAACATGATTTGGGGATTTTAAAAAAAGTTTTTGTGAATAAAACCTTCAGATGTATAAGAAAACGTGTTTAATTTTATGGTGCCTTGTCTAAACCCACAGTTCAATGACATCAAAGTACCCCGAGAACCATTTGACAGCTTTCAATTTTGTTTTGCTAACAAAGGCCTATTTATATATTACATATATTGAAGGAGTTTAATGTAATTTCCAACGCAAAGTAGGGAAACTTGTTTAACTGTTAATGTAACTTTTAACATTTATGTGACATAAAATGAGATTATGTTGACATTATGGGTAAATGTAGCCGTATATGCAGACATTTTTTTTTGTTTTGACACATTAAAATGTTTCAAAGTTTTATTGATATTATCCATAAATGTCCTTTATACAGTAGGTAAAAACTCTATATTGTATCCCCCAAACAACCATCACAGAAAAAATCATTTTCAGATCCCGCAAGGAAGTATTTGGCCCCAACTGTATATTAATATTCTACTATTATTAGATGTTAAACTTTTGATGACAAGCTTCATGTTGGATGTAGCTAATATGTTTATCCATGTAGACTGGTGCTGAAACAGATGAACCATTATAGCCTAGATAAAAAATATATATTCATAATGCTAAAAAGCATCCCTTAAAATAAAGATAAATAAATGAGAGACCAGTCAGAGGGGAAACTCAAACCTTCTTCCATTTCTCTTTATTTTAGAAAGAATATCACCTGTGAAAACATTGCAATAGTGATAAAACACAGACCACAGTAGAACCCCATCCCATCATTTCTCCCCAGATAATAATTAAAAATAGCATCTCAAGAAACATCATTGGACAAAACCACAGGTAATTACACAGTCTTACGAGGGAATAAAGATGGGCTGATAACACAGTACATCCCCAAGAAAGTGTTCATGCAATGACCACCGACAAGAGTGTGACAATTTATGACATGGCACAGAATAATAAATGCATTTTTATTTTGAGTATTAAGGGTCTGTATGAGTGTGTAACTGTATTTTAAAACCATCAAAAATTTCCTTATTTCAGGAAAGTTTTTTGGCACAGGAATTATGTTTTTCCTTTTTAATAAATAACTAATTAATAATAATTATAATACCACAGCTAAACCTAATTCAAATAGAAGTTTTTTTATGCTTTTTTGTTTCAGATAACATCATCCTCTCAAATATTCCTTTAAACAATGCATAAATTATAGTGTAAAACAATACATGCTTAAAATTTGACAGACCTGAAAAGAAAAAAAGAAAATCACAGGACAAAGAACCTAATGTGCCACTATGAAGGTTGTTACTTCATCTACCTGTAAACAAGGAGTGAATTCTACTCATAATAATGCTGAATAATCAGCACACATGGACGGCTTTTTTGAACATGACTACTTCGAAACAAGTGGCTTCTATTCTGAGCTAAGCGGCTTGACTGAAATCAGTTTGTAAAAATCTTATTTTTAGGCATGCGAGTACAGTCCACTTAGAAAATCACAACCAAACTACTAACGGACAAATTAAAATACAGTGTTAACAGATACAAACACTTCACCGCAAAACTGGACATTGTATAAGCATGAATAACAGTTACTGTATATGTATTGAATCAAACAAAGCGGAGCTTAACAATAATCTACCGGAAACTTAACGTTTACAAAAAGTTATCTTGTCTTTCAATGTCTTTCTGACACCAGTGCAAAAATGTAACGAAAATCCCTTTTATTGAGCTTGTGTTAGCATTTATGGACAAAAAAATGACATCTGATGAAAAGACAATACATCACAAGCCTAAAAGAAAACAACAGCTCACGTCCTATTTTACAGAGGGAAAGAAAGTGCATTAATCATTAACATCTTTGGGAGCTTATATTTTAGTTAAGGCAAAAAAAAAAAAAACCTCTGAGCAACTAAATACTAAAACAACAATCGCACCCTCAGGAACACATTCATTCCCATAAAACAAGCTTCACAATCATGAAAAAAGCAGCGAATACATTCTTCGTTTAAAAATATACATATTGTTTCCTTCCCTGTTAGTCTAGTAATAGATTTGAAATAAAGAAAAAACAGAAAACAAAGGGAAACTCACAACAAGAAACTGACTGCTAAACTACAACAGGCTGTTAATTTAACCGAACACAACATCATATGGAGAATTTCATTCTTGTATTTGTATGCTTCAAACGTGACTGAAAATCATTTCCAACATATCTTGGTGACATGCTTTGAACAGTTATGATGATTATTAATATAATTTTTTATGTGAGTTACTGATAAATAGTGTACAATGTTTAGAAGTGGTAATGACTGCCCGATGACAGAGAATTTCAAGTTAAAGGTCACAGTTATTTCGATTCATCCATCAAGCTTCATCTGACTGGACATTCTCACTGTAAAAGAGAACCAAACACATTTTTTAATTCATGCTTCAAGAACAAAATTCAAGTTAGCCGATTATTTGCTTTGTTTTAGTTTATAAAACCTTGCTATGCGTCTCGACCAGCCGTTTTATAAAATCAATAAGCCCAGTGAAGAAGACTTGGTTTGCAGTGTTTATATAACAGCGAAGGTGGTTTAGGCATGTTGGAATTGCCCTATGGAGCCATTTGGATTACCTTAATGATAAATGGATGTTCTTTCTGGAGCTCGGTCATCTTGACCCCCGTTAGGTGATATTTTGACCACATTTCAATATGAAATGATGCAATTGTGTTCAACTGAGGAAATCAAGTCTTATACATTTGTGATGACATAAGGGGTCAGTAAATTATGAGTACATTCCATTTAACTTGTGTTTTAAATAAGTTACAAAATAACTGGCAAACTCACTTGACATTGTTTTATTAGTGAGATTGTATTCACATTTATACAACAGTTCTTTCTGGATCTCGATTCTGATTGGCTGTGAACCATTCAACATTCCACCAGTATCATCCACCACGGAGTCGGACTTATGAAACTGATAAGCGCTGTACATAAAATAAATTTCCATGTCAGCTTACTACTGTAAACAAGCGCATGTTTACATTAAAAAACAATGGAAAGTGCCGCAGTGCAATGGGAATAACGCATTCTCTGCAAGTTGCCTTTAACAGTCTCTCTCTTTTATTCACACCCCTTATTTTTTCTCACTAATAACTTCACTGAAGCAGCACTGCGCAAATTTAAAAGAAGTGACGGTTTGGAATTAGTCACAAAGGTTTGTTTAACTGTCTGCTGGTCTAGATTATGTGGCGGAAGAAAGATGTTTCCCATTTCCTTTAAAACAAAAAGGATTTTAAAGACACTCCGATGTTGTTTCTTGTTTATCGACACACTTGTGCCGTCAAACTGTTCAATAGATGCAATCGCGATATTGCATTACTGTTGCTTGGCTAGTGGTAATTCCAAACCCTGGGTTGCTACTTACATGCTGTTCAAGTTTTTGGTAATCAGATGTTTTTGGTCTCCGGGATCCTCTCGATCTCCGGCCCTCAAGAAAGAAGGCAAGGATCTGTAAGAGAGAAAGAAACAAGTCACAAAATTTTTCTACTTTAACATGACTCACCAGTTAAAAGAAGACAAACATTAGTAGGTGTTTGTTTCACAACAGGCAGCCCTCAACATTTCTTTGATAAAAACCACACGTAAAGACAATTCAATATACCTTGCGCTTGTTGTGATTTGCTATGTAGAGTCCGGCCACCAGTATAACAGCACACACGAGATAGGCGAAGAAATGGCTGCTCTCTGCATTGTCCTCTATCTGAAGATTGTCATTCCCGTTCCTCTGTTTGCTCCCAGAGCTATTCACATCTTTGCGGATGGGTGCATTATTATCAGACTCCGGTAAATTCGGAGCAAGATCTTCATCTTCATCATCATCATCATCATCATCATCAGTACCATCACCACCGTCAAATGATGGAGTGGTTTTCTCTACTGTGGATTCTTTATTCTCGTTTCCTTGTACTACATCTGGATTGTCTTCATAGTCTGACGTCCCATCATCCTGATTCTTAACCGCAACGGCCGATTTATCCTTATCAGCCTTCTCATCATCCTGCTTGGTTGTCTTAATCTCATCGGCCATTTTATCTTTAGTGACCGCCTTGGTTTCTTCACCAACCTTTTTATCAGGTTTATCAGGCTCAACGGTGTTCTTAGCCTTCTCATCAGGCACCTTAGTAACCTTAACGGTTGTTTTAGCCTCCTCACTTGACGTTTTATTGTCTTGAAGGGCTTTCTGAGTCTCACTGTCCATAGGACTTTTAGGTTCCGTCGGCTTCTGAACACCAACAGCAGATTGCATTGGTGAGGTCTGCTGTGGATCATCGTCTTTTTTTTTTTCTTCTTCTTTCGGAGAATACCCTGCATCACTTTTTGTAGCCTCCTGCGGCTCAATTTCTGGTTCTACTTTATTTGCTTCTGAGGTGGGGGGAGTAGATTTCTCATCGAGCTGAACTACTTGAATACTTGTTTGAGCGAGGACTGGATCTTTATTTCCCGGTGGAGCACTGGCAACTGAAAAATAACACAAAACTTGAATAAAAGCTTGGACCTCAACACAAGGTGGTCACCTGGTGCAGATAAATCATGAGAATATACCATATGTTCCTACTGAATTATAAGGAAATTTGTATAATTATTTAGTCAGAAAAGATTTTTTAATATATTTAAAAAATGTCACACCACAGGACACATTTACGATACAGTTATGTAAAAATGTTTAGAAAACAGTAGGGATGCACGATAAATTATCGGCCATGATAATACATTTTAGACCGATATATTATAGCCGATAAATCATAAATCATTTCCTCTGGTTAAACTTCTTAAGCTGCACGCTGCTCTCGGTTAAAATACTGTACCATATTTCTTTTTCTTTTCACTAACTGCTATTAGCAAAACATTGTGGATGTAGGTACAGTTTGTAAACGCAATATTTATGAATGTGCAGGAACAAAAGCATATTGTTTGAGTTAGATTGCTCTCTGAATGCTTTCTGTCTTGCGACCTGTTAGATCTCTGGCTATAAGGAACATTTTTCTGGGTTGCTCGAGAAGAACATCTATAATTTGTTTGCAGAATAAAAAATAAACCAGAAAAGTTTGAAGGTTAAATAATCTTTAACTAGTATAAAGGCTTGGCACACGATTTCAGGTGTCTGTTTGCCTTTTGTTTCAGTCTTAGTAAATGTTATATTAATATCTAGAGAATGTATATCGGCCCATATATCAGTTATCGGCTTCCAATGTTATAGAATCACCGGTTGTGGTTATCGGTCAAAATTTACATATTTGTGCATCCCTACGTAGAAGTATTGACAATATAAGTGACCCTGTATATTTCATAAAACATTAATTTACATACATCTTAGAAATGTCTTATTTGAAGGAACTATTGTACCAATTCTAGACAGTCTTCTTTATTTGAGCTCCCAAAACAGGAATGTGGTTTATCCACTCTTGCGCACCAACGCTATAGATGTCAATCATAAGATATTTGATGGTAATTCGTTTACTTTCTCAGTCATATAGCGAAAACAATGTCGCTGAATTAATTGCTTTAACCGTCCATTACCAGTTGACTTAACAACTACATGAAGACAGTAACTTACCCAGAGTCAAGCAGATCAAGAGAACACAGAGAACTGTTAAACGCATCGTGTTTTCGGAGAAGAATGGAGAGGTAAAATATGATAAAAGAACAATGCTGTGATTTCAGTGCAAGTGATAAACACACTTCAGCAAACGCCAACACAACAAATCCGACTCAACAACTTCCGTGTTGACACAAAGGGCAGACGTGTAGGGTGTAAAACGCGGACTGGATTCAACCGCATATAAACGTCTGACGTTCAAATGTGGGCGGGGTTTAAAAAACGTAAGGCACGCGCGATAAATGTGTACGAATAAATGAACTTCATAGATCAATAACTTAGATTATATATCATTTAATAATTTTTGTATATTTACATTTTATCTTTAAAACATGATGTTTGTGTTTTTCAATTGTGCTTTATTTTATTTTACTCTCGTTTGAGATGAGTTTTGGTATTGTTTCGACTTGAACTTTGTGACTTTCTCAGTTGTTTATGAGACTTTTGCATTGCTATCTATAGTACATAAAGACTTGAAAGACAGATTAATGAATGAAAAATTATACACATTGGAATCGTTTTGGTGACTTGAAACATTCTGAGAAACATTAGCTCATTAAAATAAATCGTAATTGTAAATCTATACACCAATGTTATTTTGCTCCTAGTAAAAAAAGCCCGTGAACCATTAAGTTTGCAGCTAAAAGTTTCCAAAAATAAACTGATGTCAATATACTAGCAATATATATGTATAATTCATTTTTCAAGTAAAAATCTAGTTAAAACAAAATAAATGCTTAACAATAAATGAAGATAAAAGATAAAATGAACGCTTGTAGTAAAATCTGGACAGCAGGGGGCACTGTAAGACCGTTCAACTATTAAGTCTTGAGAAGTCTCAGGACTGTGTATTGTGCAAATACTTGGTGCCAATCGGTATTTCATAGATATAGTTATCTATCCCGAGAGCAATGAATATACTTATATGTGAATTAGAGTAAGCTAAACTTGAATGCTTAAAATAAATCGAAATTATTTCATTTAATTTATTACTGATGTAATACACATTTAAGTGACTTTTTAAGGACAACATTTAGGTTTAAAATCTGTGCATGCAATAGTAGGATTGTCTACAAAGTCTCCAGAAAGAAAGTTTCTCCAGAAAAAGAAAACACAACAGATTTTGGATCTAGACTAAGCAGAATGCCAAATTCTGAAATATGGCTTGAACATCATGTCACTCCAAGAGAGAACAGTAATCTACAAGACAGATTCTTAGAAGGCAGACTGGTCCAGCAAATTTATAATGCTTTCTAATGTCTCTTTCACAGCAGATGCCATCTTTTCTTTTACTACCAAGACAGAATGCTTTATGTTTCTCCAAATCCGTCTGGTTGTTTTAGAAAAATATTTCACACAAAAATATTTATCCCATGGCATGACTTTCCTCTATGGAACATTCTGCTGTTTGTTGTCATCCATAGAATATTGTGACCAGGGGTCGTCAAGCTCCAGACGTGGAGAACGGCGGCCACCAATGCCAATGTGGGTCATTTACATCAAAATAACGAAGGAACAGATGTCCAATGAATAATGTCTGTGACTTTCAGGTGGTTTATATGCTTTTATTGTATGGAAAAAAATCATTTAAATTCTTTCCGTTTTATACTACAAATGAGGGTAAATTTATTACCCACAGCCTCGTTGATGTTTTACCCCGCACCAGATCCCGTGTAGAACCAATGTAAATATGTTCTACAGCAAAAATCAAAGGCTTAATGGTTATCTAGCATGACCTTACCAACTGCTGTGAATAATTTGTTACGGCAACCAAAGATTTGCACAACATTCAAATCATGTTAATGTTAATGAATGTTTTACTGCTCAGCCAGAGACAAAAAACCCTGCAACCTCAAATTCTCTACCAGCTCTAATTATAGTCCTGACATTTAGTGCTGAAAACCATCCCTCTTATTCTTTATCTGCATTTCCCCCTTTAAGGTCAAATGGTTGTAAATAAAACATTAAGCGGCAGTCGTGGGCACTTCGCCAGGTCTAACCTGCCTTTACAGGGACCTGCCAGCACAGACTTTGCCAGATGTAATGATAGTGTTGATCAACAATCGATGAAACTATTCGATGAGGTGTAGACAACAGTTTGCTGTGTTAAATCACTGCATGCTAAAAAGAGCACCAGAATAACTAAAGGCATTCAATGAGTTGTTGTACACAAACAAATTTAAAAAAAGCATAAAAGTCTTCAAACTCATTTAGTCTTATTCATTTTTAGACTTCGCAATACAATTATATTGAAAATCAATTACATCCACAATGTATACATGGTTCAGTGACCAAAGTGTCACTTCCATGCCCGCTTTCGGGTCACACAATCCGAATGACAGTCTATTAATTTCACGCTTCACTCAAAGTGATTTATGTATTCTTTTGTTTTAATATTGAATGTCGGAGTGGAGGAATGTAAACACAATGTCAAGCGATTTTGAAACATCAAAGGCCTAACCTGGCACGGATTCAGGATCAAAGCAGAGCCCACCGGCAGAAGCTTGGCCGGGGGCCAGTGCACTCTAATGAGCTGAATTAACATGTATTAATTCTGACCTTGTGAGAAGCAGACAGATGTCTCTTATGAGAGAGTTCACCGCACACTTCTTTGTTCCATACACACATTTAAAGGGGAAGGTCTCCTGTTGGGTCCCGATGGCTGCATCTGATTATTACATACGAACCCCTTAAATGAAAGACATTATAGGTTAGATCCATGCAGCATTCAGGTTGCATGTATTTTGTTTTTATTGTAATAGACAAAAGTACAGTATACAGATTGATGAGCACAAGAACTAGAATATTTCAGAAAGTTTCACACCATTTGTGTTTACTGTTCATTCTTCTTTTGGATTTTTGTTGTTGATGGCATTACAAATCTGCTGATATCTGTGGACTTTGGTTCATGATTCTACCCCAAAAAATTGCTGGTATTTTAAAAAAATGATTGTATATTTTTCTATTCTATACATTTTTTATTTTCTCAAGTATGTTATTCTTATTTCAATAAACCATTATTTATTTATAAACTTTATCAATACCTTATATTATTTATATTTTATTACAGGGCTGAAACCACCATACGCTTTTTTATATTATTGGTCAACTGGCATTGGTTAGGATTAACATATATAGCCTACATTTAAAAACATGTGAATGTACAATCATCAAAACGAATTCTGCATAAATGTCCATACTTTAGATACGAAGTGTTTTATTCAGATCTTTTTCTCTGGAGACTAATATTTCTAGATTCAATTTTCAAGTTCAGATACTATTTGTTTGTTTTGTACACATTTTTTTATTGTAATTGTTATTTTGTTTCTCAATATGTGATATTACCTGCGAGAAAAATGACCTTAAAATAACTTGCATAACTGTGTAACCAATAAACAAACAATTTTCACTTGAATTTAAAATGACTGAGAAAAGCAAAATCTAGGCAGCCTGGTCTCATTGGAATTCGTCACTATTTTACGAGAAGGCGAATCGCATGTGTTAAATACGGATGATAAATCGATGTAAGGCTATGGTATAGTAAACCAATGCAATGCCATTAAATAACTCCGCTGTGCCTGCAACTCCGATGGAGTTAACGAGCACTTTTCCAAGAACTGACTGGGAGAAAACAAGCTTGAGAGAATAATCACAGATATCCTGGCTCCAGCCAATCTCTCTAACAGGCCAGTCATATTAAAGTCACTCAGGCTGGCTCGCTGTCGGTGACGCGCGCGCGTGTGCGTGTGCTCCATTGGTGGGTGAACGAAAAACGGGCGAGCGCGTCAGAGTCCAAGCCTTAAGGAGCCAGGCTTCCTGTGTTGTCTGACAACTCATTACCTTTAATTTGGTTGATGGCTCTAGAGCTACGGCTGCACACAGACACGCGGGACCCCAGAGAGCATTGCAGGGCCCGAGATGATGCAAGGCATATTTCCAGCTTCTCTAATGACTGCCGAGCAAAATAAAATATAAGCTTTTGTGTGCGCGTGTGACTGACAGGTTTGTACCTCACCTGAGGGCATAGAGGGAAATGAGCGCTCAACGCGTGTCAACCTGTCTATCTGCGCGCACACGAGCGAGCGCACACATCTCTTGTCATGCAGTGTGTGTGACAGACAGTGTGCTGTTAAAACGGCTCATGGTTGAGTCATATGGAAACTAACACACACTGTAGAACATCATTAAGCAATTAGTGATAACGATGCATTGCTTGTCCGCAAACGTGGCTTGATTGGCTTTTACTGACAGTGTGACGCGCGTCATTTAGGAGGTTGCTATGGCTCTCGTCATTGCGCATTCTAGTGCGGCGCGCGCACACATTCAACTTTACGCCGATGGTGAAGCGCTACTTCTGCTCAACTGCTAAGTATCGATTTGATAGACAGGTTTTTAGATTTCAGTCTATTCGCGGTGTCACCACCCTGATGCCGCGTTTGAATAGACCACCGCCCCGTCCCGTCACTCAGTGCAGACACCCGCAGGATGACGAGGTCTGTCAGGGGTGTCACCTACGGCCCGTTTCCCAGCTGCGGGGAAAGTGAAAGGGACCGTTCTTGGCATCTCCAAAGTCCCCAAAAAGCAGAGGCCTCTACCTTGTGTATTTTCCCCTAATTGAAAAGACTAATGAGATCCCTGGAGCTCCATCCTATTACCTCTCACTTAATTACAGCGCCAGCAGCAGCCAAACCACAAATAAAGACGCAACGTGAGAAAAAGCCAGAGCGCAGGCTGGCTCTGACCTGCTTTCGTCGTTGTTTTGGGACTTTGCATTCCAGGAAGGAACAGATGTCTATTATTTTTTTATCCGTGTTTATTTTTGGCAGTCATTTTTGTTGCTCTGGCTTAGCTGTTTGTTTTCCAGTGCGGTTTGCCTAAATTCCACCTATTAAAGATTTAACTGTAATTCCTCTCACATATCAGCAGGGTTCTTCAGTACATACACTTACTGCAGTTTATTGTGCTTTAATAGTTTAAAATCGCCTGCTCGTTTTAGGCAGATTGTGAAACACGAGAACTAATAAAAACATTGACGTGTTAGTTGTATAATGACCTTGAAAATTCCTTTTTGCTGAAAGAACACAACATTTCTAGCTTGTTGTGAATGCATGTTTTTTGATTTTGTTTTTTTTGAAAAGCCATTCACAAAGAGCAAATGAATACATAACACTGTCTTCAACGAAATCAGAAACATGCTTTTGGCCTCTTTTAGATAATAGCGTTTTGGAAGCCTGAAAACGGAATTTAAAGTTCAATTTTGTTGAAAACAAGTGTTCACGTGTCTGTGTACGTATACGTGAATTTGTGAAAACGGAGATCTCATGCGCATGCGTAATAAGTTCAGCACTGACGCTCTTTGTATAGGTGCTTGCAGCGTTAAGTTGCCTGTCATGCATAAAACTTTATTTCTTCTATTTTATGTCCTCTATAAAAAAGTAAAAAATATCTTATTTTACACAAATTTTAGTACATTATTTTTGTGTAAACATCCTTAATTTGACCGTAGATACCCGTAAATCATTTCTCCTTCACCCTAAAAATTAAAACCAAAATTTCCCCAAAAATTGATGTAGCTTTAAGAATTTATTAAACATTAGTAATTGAAAACTGATTCAAAAACGACATAAACAACAATTTTTAGAAACAATTTACAAGTTTTATTTATCAAGTTCACACATTTCAAAACTGGGGAAGAGGGGGGGGGGGGTCGTTGCAAAGAGGTCTAATAAAATTGCCAGTACTAATTAAACTCCAAAACTACCATTAATAATTACAGGCAAGCTTAAAATTATTTTGTTCCTTCTTGTCTTTTAAAAGTAGTTTTTAATACATGTATTCTTTATACAAGTTTACTGGATAAATGCATCAAATAAGAAACCAGTTCCAAAGTAGACATTACAAAAAATACATTGTTTTATACAGACACAGAAAAGCAGATGATCAAATATTGACCAATAATATTTATTTTCTTTTCACTTATCAAAAAAGTTAACCTGACATCTATTTCTCAGAAAGGTAAAAAGCAATATACAGCATTATTTAAAAGAGAGTACAAGAGAATTGCTTTTGAAGAGTCAGTCGGCTGATTTGGTTACTAAAGAGAGCGGCTGAGACTGGAACAAAGCATGATGGGAGTGAAGGGCAGCCTGATGGAATGGGGAGGAAGGGGACAGGAGGGAGGCATGCAAAGAAGAAAAGGGGAGTGGCCGAGAGAGTAGGGGCGGAGTCAACTGACTGCCTGAGGAGCTTGTAGGTAGAGAGATGCTCGGTTGGGAGGAGGAAAATGTTGAAATAGATGACGATGATGATGGTTTGGAGAGAAGAGAGAAATGAGGATGGTGTTGACGATCGGGCTTGGTGGTGAGGGACAGCGGTTGAGCCTGCTCAGAATGAGTAGCGGCCGGGGCGGCGGGCGAGGCCAGGGCAGCAGAGGGCGTGGCCGGTGAGTCCAGCATGCTGCCGTGGGAGGAGGCAGGGCTGTCAATCATTTTCTCCTGAGGGAGGTACTGCACACACGGCTTTTTATTTGGCGCCGAGTAATCTGAGAAGGAACAGAAGAGAGGCAAAATTAATGGGACGAATTTTCGGACGGTTCGAAATGTCATCTTATGCCGTGTCAAGTGAATGTAAGCCAATGAATGTTAAAACCACACCAATCGAGCGGCTCTGCTCGGGGATACGAGAGGAAATTTAGCCAAGTAAATTATATCCTATGCAATAATTGCATGGCATAGTCACGGCAACCTGAAGTACAAAAATTATTCACAACCTTTAAAACTTATACACAGGTGAACCATTCGAACATGCCCGGGTCATATTTAACCCCAAAATCTCAGCATTAAATCCTTCACAATACATTTATTTGACTAAACTAAATACGACCATAATATATAAAATGCACTTTATAATCAAAAAATGCATGACTGTATTTTTTTCACATTACAGTAAAGATTAAACAACCTAATGCTTGGGAATGCAAGTAATCCATATTTTACTTCATTTGATTTTGGGCTGAAACGGGACCTTGACAGGTTGTGTAAAATACACCTATCGGTCACAACATGGAAATGGAGTTGTGTGTGCATCTGCCGACATCACAGTATTCGAATGGAAGTCGTTGGTTGTGGGTATGACCACTATGAAGAGACTGCTGTGACTGTCACTGGCTGTCTGAGGGGGCGTTAACACAGGACTCCTTCTTGCAATAAAAATCAGTGTGTTCTTATGCACATCCTTCATTGAATGTACACACTCAACATTCATATCCTGCCCCTGGTTCATAAAATACAGAAATATAAAAAGGACATCTCCTGGGATGCATGTCAAAAGATTTAAAAAAATGGGACTCTTAGCGCAAGATGCAGAATAAACATCAAGGCGTATATGGTGGGGCAATGAACTATTTAAAAAAACCAGCGCAGACAGAACGCAGAAACGTATCCTGTGTGAGCGGCCCCTGAGCCCGCAGACATACCTGCCTGTGCTAGCACTGGACTTCATAAGCTGCATGTCACAGAGCAGGGAGGAGAAAGCGAGGTTAGAAACGAACAAGGCGAGGTAGAAAAAGCTGTGTGAGTGTGTATATCTGTCCTCACCCTCTGGTGTTGAGTCTATCTTATTATCTCTCTTCCTCTTCTTCCGCTTACCCTGCAGAGAAAATAATACACAGTGAATGAGCGAGAGAAACAGCGCCAGAAATGGAGAGACAGATAGAGTCAGCAATGGAGACGGAAGGCAAAAATAAATAAATAATAGTTAATCAAAAAACACAAAAATTTAGTGTTTATTTAAAAATTTTGTGCAATGTTTTATTTTGCCTTTAAACTTTCAAGTACAACACAGAGACCAAAACACTGAACCTTAAAACCATAAACGTGTATATGACTGGTGGTACAATCTTCTGAAGACATGCAACAGCTTTTTCAAAACCAGTCTGAATGATCGGTACATAAACCAGAAAAATTTGAAATGTGCAAAACAGGTCAAGCAAATGTCAAGATAAAAAATAACTTCAATTTCTGTCCATATATGACTTCAAAAGACTTAAAATATTGTGCGATATAAATCGTATGTATCACCTTTTTTGGTAGTTTTATGAAATGTGTCCTTTTTTAAGCTTTAAAGGGATACTCTGTCATGAATTACTCCAACCCCAAGTTGTTGTGTGTGTGTATGAGACTCACGTAGTTATCTCGGGCAGACCAGCCGGGGTAGAGTTGAGAGTGCAGCTGCCTTTCTTTCCTGGCCAGCTCGTAGTACTTGGCCTGTTCCTCTCGAGATAGCGAATGCCACTGCGAACACAAACAACAAAGTCATCCAAAGGCCCAAATAAATACGTATACTGTACACAGAAAAGCTGCGTACACTAGCAAAAACAGTTCCTGCATTTACACCTATATCATGTGACCACACAGTCAATTTGCAAATCTGGTTCACACGTCCCGTTAACACTAGATTTTCAAAGACCCCAATAAACAAAATTGCAGTGTTGAATCTTTTAGTCTGCGTAATCTGAAGCTTCTACGGTGGTGTATACACTAGCCTGTTGTCATACTAAAACTTCGTTCTAAAACGAAAGCGATCCTCGTTTACACTGCCGCGTCTATACGCATTTTAGAAAAAATCTGCAGTTATACTACACTACTGAAAATGCATGTGACATGACCATTCAGACACGCTGGGCATGCGCAAACAAATATAAACATTAGTTGAGGTAATCCATGTTATCAGGCTTGTTTGAAAACGCAGTATTATAAATGCAGCCTAATGCTTTCATCTATCCACATTTAAAACGTGCAACCTCTCTTACACTTAAATAAACCAAGTAAAGCACAACAGAGATTACTGTTTTATTAATACTGATCTAGATTGAGAAACACCATTACACTATTTGTGTAAATGAGGTCACACAAACACAGTTTGCTCACCCTGCGACCCAGGATTTGGTTGATGGCGGCGCTTTCCTTTAGCGTGCATTCGGCCACCACTTTGGCCCTCATCTCTTTCATATACAGCATAAATGCATTCAGAGGTTTCTTTATGTGTGGCTTTTTGTCCTCCTCTTTTTTATTCGGGCCTGGAGACTTCCTGCAAACATAAGACAGGTGGTTGTTAATCATGTGTGTGATGTGTGTAAGGGAGTGCCAGCCAGAAAGAAGTGTGTTTATCAAAGTGGTAAGTCGGTAGACCAAACATAGTGCTAAACATTTTTATCCAAAATATTCAGGTTTAGCATTGCTTTATTATATAATTAAATGTGGCAAATTTATAAACATCGCAAATGGTTTGCCATGATTGTCAGATTTGTTTTTATGTACTGCAACAAAGAATTGTTGTTTCCTTTTAGAAGTTGTAATGATGCTTTCTTATCTCAGAAAGAGTGTAATATAATATATATGAAGAGTTTGGATCCAAAATAACTCTGTTTGTATCGCACACATGCAACACTATTACATTTATTTGTACGATACACCGATTTTTTTATATCGTGTGCAGCCCTGATATATAAACTGTACAGCCCTGATATATATGTATAATATACGTTTTAATATAGAATTTTCCATTTTTAAATAAATCTTTTAATAAAGTTTTAATCATTTTTTTAAATTAACCTAAAGCATTACTGCATCACATATTGAATTAGGCATTATTTTTCATCAATAACATGTAGTTCTATAGGTATATCTATATTAAAAAAGCATAATTCATCCGATCAGAACATGAATCCAGAATGATTTTTGTAAAATGTTGTAAGAACTTATAATGTATACTTGGTTCGACTGGTTCAAGAAGTAAAGAAAATGGAAAGCGCAGCTTAAGTGTGGTGAGCGCATACTTACGTGTGAGACGCTGGGCTGTGGTCTCCGTTGGGTTCTTGTTTAACAGCCGTGGACACAATAGCTGGGTGAGGAATTCCTGTCCGATGAAGACTGTGAGGATGATGAGGAACCATATGTGGAGAGAAGCGGCTGGATACCAAACTGAAAATCAACATAAGAATTTGTTATTTTCATTGATGGTACAAAAAGATTCAAATCTAGCTCTCAATGTCAGTCCTGCATTCTCCACGTGTCTCTTGTATGTGTGCCAAACGCTAGGTTAAGACTACATATACCAGTCAGCACAGTTCCCACTCCTGTCTGTCCACCTCACACATCTTGATCTTTAACTCTTAAACATCCAAGAATAACACGCACATTTGACTTAAACAGAGCAGCTTATGTCATCCAGTTAACCCGTCTTGATACTCTGTCTAGACTTACACACTCTTGTTTCTGCTCATGTCATTTTCCGTCCACATAAACACTGCTCAAAAGCTCCTTTATCCACTCTTGTTATAGGTGAAGTGCCGAGTGTGCCGTTACTATGGTAACGCAAAAGAGAGCGACACCTGAGACCCCAATCGGCCCTAAACCAAGTACACCCCTTTCCAAAATCTATAGAAACCACTTCCTACGACAGTCTGAACGGGACACGTTTTAGATCCCAGCGCTGAGTTTACTGAGGTAAACGCACACTGGAGCTTTGTGTTTCCCTGGAAACAGTAAGCAATGTTTCATTATTTCCTCTGTGAAACTCTAAATAAACTATCTGAGGTGTAAAATAACAGCAGGCTCCTAATAAAATGAAAATAATAATCGTTGACCAGTGCTGTTTAGTAGTGAGACTCAAATCTCTTACATGTCGAGTGGCATGAATGTGTAATGTAGGAATGGCACGCTCACCTGGACATGGACGCGTTCATGGCAAGAGCTTGATATGGGTGCCGGAAACCTCCAGCAGTGATGGGGTACATGTGTTGGCCCTGCCTAAGAGACACGGAGAAAGAATATTATATATATAATATTGCAGCATTTATTGTAAGTAGTTTATCGACGTGGGTCATTTGTTTTTGAATTCATGTGCTCTCACATAATCTTGGACAAAAACCTGAAAACACACTTCTGCCTCTAGTGACTATCCATCTCAGTGTCATTACCTTTATTTTTCAGAAACGTTCAGTAACTACTGGATATGCATTGTTGCAACAGAGAGAATATTAGACCATGAACAACATGTACCAGTTCATTCAGTCTCAATTTGACTCAATTGACTGGTTCGTTCAGTGAAGGGCGTATTCATTCAGTAAATTCAACCAATGAAACGCTCTGACAGAGCTCACAGTCAACAGAGCTCACGTATCTTTGAAGCTGCACCGTCTTTACTTGAGACAGTAATGAATGAGAAATACTGTATCTTTTAAATGGACATAATACTTAAACTGTATTACATTTCTTCAATCATGCAAATCATATATTTGGTTCGATCTTTAGCATGTTAATTAATCTTTTAATGTAATGTGCGATTCTAATCGGTACAGCGCTAGTTTCTTCAGACAGATTTTGTTGCATTTCAGGTTATTCAGCAGATCACGTTAACAGATAAATGAACATTGGCATATAAAAACGTTGTGTTTGCCTTTGAAATGAGTTTCGGGATGACTCGCCAGCAGTCACGCTTCAAGTTTGTTGTGTTTTACCAGCAATTGTGAAGGAAGTAAGACGTTTTGTAAATCATGTGGAGACACAGATTATATCTTGTGCTTCCCTTTCTCCCAGAGACTACTCTCTACCGCATAGGTAAAATAAGCACATGTGACGCGCTGGCGCAGAGTAGTAGCTAGCGCCTTTATCGCTCAACAAATAAAATTCAACATATAGTAAAGTATTCCCCATCTCTCTACGATGTGCATTGTAACATTTTTGCATCCCGAAATATTGTACTACGAAGTATCGTTACACCCCTACTGCCGACCCTGGCGTCCCAAAAGCTCTTGTGCAACTAGCGAATTGCCAGAGAGAAAGGCAAGCCTTTTTTCAGACTCCAAATTCCGTTTCACTGGCAAATGCGTCAAAATACGGAAGTAAAAACAATTGCAACTTCCGGTTCACGGGAACTTTAAAGTCTTGATGTCAAATCTCAGTTTTTTTTAAAGGAGTGTATTGGTTCTTATGTTGTGGTAAATAAATTCTTCTTAAGAAGTACATGATAAAATGCTTTTTTGTGAAATTTAAGATGGTATCCAATGGCATCAAGCGATCATAACCATTTTGGTTCTAGCTTTAGGGCTTTCTTTATGCACAAACAAATGCGTAATGATGTTATCGGAGCATCTATTGAAATGTTTTAAATGATGCAATTCATCTTACATTTTGTGTTTTGTCTTTTATTTGGCTGATGAATCACACTCAAACTACGAGTTTATGGAGACAGAGTTTGTAACCATTGTGATACTTAAGGCAAATTTTTAACTTTTGCTACATTATTTACAATATAGCTAGAATAAATATTATATGAAATGTTAATTTGCAAAAAATTCTTTCTATTTTCAAGATTTGTTTTATTTATTGTGAACTCCTAAGTGATGTCAACGAAACTGCAGTTGGGTTGTTTTGATGAAGTAATAATAACAAAAAAAACATGATAACATAAAAAACGTGATATTTAAAAAAAAAATGGAGTCATCCGTATTTGCAATTAAACTCTTCCGTTATTATGTTTCTCAAAGTTGTTGTCTATAACGTTCTATTGTGATACCCCTAGTTCTAACCAGAATCTGAATATTGATGAATGAACAGAGTTGTGCGTGTAGTAACATAATCAGGTTTGAGAAACTCACTGTGGAACGAGCCACCCCAAAGGATGAGGGATCTGTCCCATGCCTCCAGGGGACAGGGGGTAGTAAGGGGACAGCTCTGCGGGGTGAGGGGTCCGTGGAATACCTGGAAACACAGTCGTATAATCAAATAACAGAAGAATAAACAACCAGTCAACAGAAACGTCTGAATAATGTGTGTGTATGTGTAATACCTGTCTTGGGGTCCAGTATCTCCGGTGAGAGGTGGGATGGAGGAGTTCCTGGTGAAAAGTGTTCATTGCTGTAGGTGATGAGGGGAGTCAGGGGATGCATGTGAGCGTGCTGGACCACCGGGACCTTATTAGACTGAGAGGGAGAAACATGAAGAGTAAAAGGATTATTAGAAGACAACAGAAACATGACACCATTTACACTCTTAATAAACATTACAAAGATTTTCATTCTTCACATCGAGAAAGTTGTTTGGCTCTAATTATATTTCTATTTGGTTGATGTCACAAATTTCTACAAAACCCCCAGCCATTCTCTGTGTATATGTGTGTGGTCATTTAAACTGCAATGACTCTTGGACAATAAGAAGAGCATGGTTGCTCACGCTTGAGGCTATCTGTCTTTAATGTGTGTTTGGGACAAGAAGTCCATGAAGCAATCTGGCCCTGCACCAAGAAATGCAGGGAGACGCAAGTGCTGTGCCAGACAGCCTCACACCCACTGCCACACCAAATATCTGTGTGTACACAGTCTGTACCTCATGACAGTTCCTAAATATTATCACACGGCTATCTGTCCTTACTGACCTGAAAATACTTTGGAGAAAATGACACCAGAAACATAGCGTGTATCATTTGATCACTTATTCACTTAAAGAATTGAAGCCCAAATCTTCACGGCTGACTGAAGTACTGCAGTGTAGTTTATGTTTGTTAGTAAAAGAGAGTGAGAAATGTTGTGGTATGAAGAGCACATGTGTGAGACTGAAGAATGACTGCATCAATTTTTCATCATCCTGAAACATTGCTGAAAACCGCAGCAAAGTAGTTCTAGGGTTTGGGCGTGAGCAGAACATCATTTTAAGGTGAGGAAAGACATTGTAAACCATCTCACTTGGCATCTATCCACAATCTTTATTACCATTAGACTGTGAAACATTCTTTGACAATATTGGACAGTCAAGTCGAATGCTGACAAAGCAGAGAATGAACACACCGTGTCAACCCGAAGCAGCACATTTTTCTCATAACGTGACATATTTCAGACAGATTGTCTGGAACGGGAAAAGCAGGGTAGAAGATGGGCTGACAAATAAAGAGGGCATGTTGATTCCAACCGAAGTCTGCAAGGCGTACGAGATGAATAGACTTGCACTTATATATAATAATACATGCAGTGTTAATAATAGGGTTGGGCTGATAGACGATGACATCGTCTATCACCGATGGCTGGCATCCATCATGATGTTGGGTCGGCATCGTGATTCCCCTGCATGACGCAATTTTTGTCATTAGGAGGATCCACGGTCATCCGCACATCCCGCACACGTACAGCACATTCCCTAGACAAATGTTGACAACAGATTCCACAGTATGACATTCTGCGCATGTGTCGAACTCATGCTGATCTGTTGAGTATGATTTGGAAGCTGCGGGACGCATGTGAGCGCGAGACGGAAACGGACATAGTAAATGAATCGTAGTAATGCGCTCACGTTGTGTATGTGTGTAAACTTGTCGATGATGACCTGAACTGTGCATGTCCGCAATGGCACCGAGTAACATCAATGTCGCGTGAATCGCGGTTAACTTATCACACACACGCAGGCTGCACTAGTGGGCTCACGATCTCCTCGTCTTTCAACATGAAATAACAACTGGAAGAAACTCCAAAGTTGCAAATGTGCAAAAAAATTTGAATGCATTCTTGAGCATTGATATAATTGTTTTTAAAGTTTTGGCAGATGACCATCTAGCAAACTGATATACCCCAACCCCCGCGATGTTTCACTGTAGGCATCGTCCGATGCCAATTTGGTAGACATCGCCCAACCCTAGTTAATACCCTGCCTGTTAGCACACATAGATCTTACGAATACAAACCTATATTTGGCGTCTACAAGGCATTTTTTTTGATTGTTTGCACATCTGCAATATGTCTCAGAGATTTTGAGAATTTAAGCAAAACTGCTCTATTAAAGACGTTTATCTGATGTTTTTACACAGCAGATGGTTTCAAGATCTTTAGCAGATATCTTACAGACGTACATGTGCTATCTGGGTTATATCGCAATCAAAGTCCAAGCAATTGCTGTGATGTGAAAACTTGATACGGTCACATGCCAGTACAGAACAACCTGCACTGATAAATCGTCAGACCAGGAACATGAATTAAATTGAAGCTTAATGGTTTGTTGTCTTATGTTTTCTGTCAATAGGAGACAGGCTACAGTGGAGACGGTAAATCCGCTGTGTTGAAAGACCCAACTGCGTTTTAAAATTCACCACCAAACGATTTCCACGCAGTCCCTGCCAAGTTCATGCCATTTTGGTATCCAGTATCTAAAGGGGCATGAATGTCAAAAATAAGAGCTGCAGAAACTAAGAGGTTGACAGTTGAATGGCGCTGGAGCTGGCGGAGGGTTCGAGCAGACTGCGCAGTGGTGGTGGTCTAGCAAAAGGGGCAAAACTCTACCGGGCCAGACTGAGGAGACAGGACTACTGCTGGATTTGGAAGCCGTTTTGAAGAAGGGAGGAGAACTTTGCTCCGAACATGATTCTGAATCCTTCACATCTGAGATCAATTACAAGGCAAACAGCCCCTGGGTACAAGTGTTACCAACTAACCAAACAAATCTCCTGAGCTCTTGCTCTCTCTCTCTCTGTGTGTGTGTGTGTGTGTGTGTGTGTAGTGTTCTGTCCTTTTCAAGTGGGAGGTTTTCAGTCTTTTCAAAAACTCAGAGAAAAACAAGAAAAGAAAAAAGGAGAATGCATAGCATGCTGGGATAGCAAAGTCTTGTTTGTCGCCCAGACAGGAAGTGGATGTGAGAGTGGGCAGAATGTGACATCAGGATTTCGAGGCGCACACACACTCTCAAAAGCACACACAAACCCTCAAGTGGTCGATTGGTTTGTGTATTTATGTGGGCATCATTTCAACTGCTTTTCAGTTCCAGGGATCCTGTCAGCTTAACAAAGAGGTAACATTAACAAAAAACACAACTGGCCAACATGCACATAAAGAGAACACACACATTCTCACAATCTTTTATGAATCTGACTGCCATGCGACTCAGTGGGCCCCATTCATGACACACGAGCAGAACGAATCTGTGTAAAACTATCTTGCGTAACCTGTTGCGCTGAATCAAACGCGACAACTAATGTAAGAATTTATTCTTTCAACATTTTGTAATTGGCTTGTTGCCAAGATCGGGGACCAGCGTTAGGGCCAGATTGGAAGTTGAATCACCCGTTTGTGCACTTTTGATCAATGTGTTACTCTGTAAAGCTTTCATGAAATACTCCTATGAGGACGAACGTGGAAATGTCCAAACGCTCCTTCACTACAAAAGCCACGAATCGCCCTTGTTGAACTAAAAAAAACTCATTCGCAACCAGCGTTCGGTTGTGTACAATATAGAGCCCCAAAGCTCAACCCACACAGCCCTCCCATCGGAGCTCTTGAGGCTACGCTAACCCAATCAGCTGGTTTAACTTATCAAATGCTGACACACAGTAAAACAGTGTGTCAGTCAGTTCTCACACACACACGGGGTCCAGGAGGTGCGGCAGAATACTAAGCAAACCTGTCTCCTGAATTATTGAACGTTTCGGAGTGAACAGAATAACACATTAGCATAGAGACCTTATGGGCTCAATCTGACAAAGCTCAGCTTGTGAGTGTTTTTGAGAGAACGAGGGCTTGGAGAAGTAATGAAGGTAGAATGAATACTAACAGTGGATTGGCTGTTTAATATGACACGTTTCGCACATTGTTGTAATCTGAGCAAACATTCAAGGGGAAATTCAATTATTTTATTTTTTTAAAAGGGAAATTATGCTAACTAACTGAGATGGTAACAGGAACATTTCGGGTTTAAAATCCTCATCTAGCCAAAATCAAAAGATGTGAAGTGGCTATGTACTATAGTACATCAACGACGCGTCGGTGTCTCATTATTATTTATGAGACTGTGTTTTCTTGACCAATGAGAAGACGTTTCTTCTAATTATTTATGAAGGCGCCTTGTGACTGGAGCACCCGTATCCCATGCTGGAACCTTCGACGGTTTTAACAGCTTTTCCTCTCACAGCGTTCAAGCCCATTTTAATAGCATTTTTCAAAAATGAAAGTGAGGTAGAATGTATCTGAAAGGGGAGGTTTCGTGACGCTTTAATGTATTTAAGAATGTTCTTGTTTAAGCAGCTCTGACTAATATTATATTCCTATTTTCTGTTGACAATTTTTTGTCTTGTTGTCTTGTTGTGGCACGACGCGAAGCGGAGTCATTAAAACCCCCTTAGCTGTTATAAAATGGACTTTATAAAACTGCCAGTTCTGGTCCTTGATTCTGATTGGCTGAGCGGAGTTCTAAGCCGTTATAAAATACCCTGATATATAACGGCTGACCGCACCACATAGCCTAAATATCATTTTATTTACTTTATTTAATGAAACCTTGCTAAGCATATGGAGTAACTGTTTTATAAAAGCAATAAGCCCCGCGAAGCCGTGTGTTACAGTCCGCTTCGCGTCGTGCCTAACAACGCCCCTTAGCTGTTATAAAATGCACTGTAACCCACGGCTTCTTGGGGCTTATTGCTTTAGTAACCCAACGCTTCACGGGGCTTATTGCTTTTATAAAACGGTTATACCATATGCGTAGCAAGGTTTCATAAAATAAAGTTAAAAAAGTGATATTTAGGCTATGTTATGCGGTCAGCTGTATAAATCGGGGTATTTTATAACGGCTTAGAACTTTGCTCAACCACTCTGAATCAAGCACCAGAACCGACTGTTTTGTAAGTTTATCCTTATAAGTATATCTTGAATATAAATTATAACGTGTGATTTATACCTTTTTGAAACTATAAATATTTCACACAGTATCTAAATAAAAGCTGCAGTCTGTAACTTTTGCCTCTGTACCACCATCACGGTTCAAAACATAGAATAGCAGGTTATTTTACATTTATATCTTTACAGATATGCTGTATTTTTATAAGTAGGGCCGGGTCTGGGGGGGCATTTCCCCCCAGATTCTTCATGGGACCCTTCCAAAAAATTTGAGCTGACAATTAAAGTAATTAAAAATTAATAAACTTTTTATTAAATTATTACTTATATTATTATTATTTGCGTAACGAATATACATGCAATGAATTATGATTATATATCTGCCCAATCAGAATATGTGCTTGCCCCCGCCATTTGAGCCAGCCTAATCCCTGGCCTGTTTATAAGTTTAGCATTGTGAATCGTGGAAAGGTAAGGAGACCGTTTGATACCTGATTCATATAGTTGCTAAATAACTACTTTTTGCTTATCTTTATATTACAAAAGTCACATATTGTAGCTGTAATGATAGCACAAAAACTTCATGCATTACAGAAAAATCTGCAAAATGTCATTGAAAGCTTTTCCAAGAATCATGTGACACAGCTGGACACATGAACTACTTTGCAATTCTTCTGTCCGGCTGAATAGATATTAAAATGTTAATGAAAACGCTCGGTGTCCATGTGCTCATACACATAGTAGCCACACATTAGGATCATACGTGTGGTATTTTTCAAGTACACGGTGGACAGTTGCTGTTTGGTGATACTTTGTGCCCACCGACGTCTGATTGAGATGTATAACATTAAATAAAAATACACCTGAGTTCATCCTTCAGTTACCCTCTTCACGCTCAGACGCAAATTCCCCTCATAGCAGTCTGACGTTCGAGATCAGATGTTTTTCTCAAACAATTCACGAGCCAGCGCCAAGGTAATGCAAACGTCTTGGTTCCAGCTGTCTGCCGTAAAAAAGGAGCAAGTGGGGCGTCAGGGTGGAAGAACGCGTTCTCATCAAATCCTTGATACTCGCTGTCCAAGTACAGCTAATGTGATTGCTGTTAGCGGTTGCAACATTTTTTGCTGCTCCCGTAATGCGGGTGAATGCATTTTATTAAGTTGCAAATTGGGCAAATAAAATAAAAGCCCATTGACAAGACTGGGGGTGAAACAAGGACCACTTTGTTTTTTAAGGACAATCTCATGGTGTGCTTAAGGGTTATTGTGACAAAGTGATTCTGAGCTGGATAGAGAAGACTGAAACAAACACACACATGCACGCAGATTGCCCTCGGGCCAAAGACTAAATAATGACATTGCCAATCATCTTTTCAATGAGCACCCAGTTTGGGAGAAGGTATAGACACGTCTCATACTAAATAAGAGCAACAAATTACTCATAAAAAAATCGAGGGCTGCCAAGTAGCTAAATGGTTCTTTAGAGCCTGGGAAACACAACTGTAGATTACATTGCACACCTCATTAAGTGAAATGATGTCATCTAACAGTACATTTTACTTATCTAATAAATCAAATGATAACATGTCATGAAACCGACATGTGCAGTGGTCCCTAAAAAGTACTAATACTTATTTAAAAGGTTTTAAATGATAAAACAATAGACTAACTGTTCAAAGAAATTTAGCATAAGTATAGTAATGTAAATGCTATATTGAAGTTTTATAAAGGTCGAAACGTACAATTTATCTTCCATCAAAAAATTTGAAGTGTCGAGATCAGTGGCATAAAATCTGTTTTACAAAGATTGTGATAATATTATAAAATATTGTGATAATACTATGAAATATTGTAATTCTGCTTGGAAAAAAAAGATTGCTATTAGGTTGCCCACCTAAGTCAAACTTGAGGGTCTGTGTGCTGAAATTTCCACCCACTCCACATTTACACAGGTTTGGTTGGGGTCAATTTGCCTGACTCACCATCTCTCATATTTGTGTTTGTGTGTGCCTTTGTCTCACCCTTACACATTCCCACACGCGCCACCACAGCAGGAATGTGACGCTCTGATTACATTTATCACCTCTCATCAGCAGGGTACCAGCTTACCAGAGAAAAATCTAAACCACACGGGTTAGCAGAGGACACAAACTACCTCCAAACAGAGTTGACCAGCCTGTCTACATAGCTGCTCGACAGGGAAGTCAGTTTTTATCCAACAACAATCATTGTAATCTAAGGAGTGGCATAGTCCTGTCCATAGTGGCATGTTCCAGCAACTCAACTGGTGCTGACAAGTCGGTAAAACAAAACGTTGAAATGTATAGGACCTTCACGTCTGTTAAACGCGTAGAGCGCAAATGGCAATATTTCCATCTGCCCAGTAAAGGTATTTGACTGTTTTTCCAGCCACAAGAGAAACCCAGAGCTGTTTGTTTAATGCACAGAACACAACAGAGCTAACAGATGCTGCGAGTGTTGCCAACCACATCAATTACAAGATCAATACATGCTCATGAGTTTCAATGAAGTCTATCTCACACCGCTGATTAAAACACTTCCCATGAGTCTACTACGTTTAACCTGCTGTTGAGTGTGAGGTGTGTATACTAAAAGGGTTTCAAGAAACTTATGCAACACTCATAAATGCATTTCATTGGATTGGAGAGTAATATATTCATCTACATATTAATTAAATAATCAAAAATGAAAGTGGAATTTCCGAACAATACGGTCCAATACTGTAAAAATTTAAAGGCAGCATTAGATCTGAAATTTTAAAGTTACAAGTCAGAAGGTTTTGAAACGTTTACACAAATCATCACAATTAATCACATCCAAAATAAGAGTTTGTGTTTACATAATATAAGTATGTCTACTGTGAATATTAATTTTGTATATATAAAGACATACATGAACATCTATATATTTAAAAAAACATACAATTTAAGACTTAAATGTTTATCCCTCAAATTATATATAATATAAATAAATACATGCGTGTGTGTGAAAATAAATACAAATAAAACATATATGCACAGTACACATATATTGTGTAAACACAAACTTTTGGTAAACACTAACTTTTTTGGGAAAGTTTTTTTTTTCCACAACCCTTTATACAATCGTTACACCCCTAAACTTGTATCAAACAGACTAAATCATTTTAACTGACTATAGGGTTAAAACAATTGGGTTTGCAACGATTTATCCCAACGATAATAAAGGATTGTGTTTCAAGCCAATTTGATTTAAAAAAAAAAAATGAAATAGAATGTTTAAAATGTTAATAAAAAAAGTCATAATTATAATCCTTTAGGAGAGCCAATTTTGCAATTTTAACAAACACAAGACACTCCCAAAATGTACTTTAAGAAAGACAATTGAACACAATATATGTGTGTGTGTGTGTGTGTGCGTGTGTGTGTGTGTTTGCTATATATTCTATGTGTCATACAGTATTGTGATATTATGTTAGCAATAAGCTAACATCAAATTCTATTTAAATCAATTGTGAGTCGAGACACCCATTTATGTGCCTTATAAGAGCAAGTTTGACAAGCTGACTTTAGAGTTTTATATTTATTTGATGGATTACCCTGAACACCTAAAATACTTACAGTATAATACTTGTGTGTGTGTGTGTGTGTGTGTGTGTAACACTCACTAAGTGTCCAGGGGTTGGTGATCTTGAGTCTTTGAGTGCTGCTGTGCCTGGAACATCCAGTAGAGGCCATTTCATCTGCAGATACTGTGAACACACAAACACAACACAGATCAGACACCATAAACACTAATTATACTTCAATTACACATACAGACGGGCCAAAGGTACAAATCTCCCTTTCACTTGTGTCAATTGAAAGCCTTTGGCATAAAACAGGTAAAGAGAAGCTTCACCTCAGTGGGTGGCAATGCGTTTTTGTCAGACCTGTTTACAATAGCACTTTATGAATACAACGTGTTTATGTCTAGACAGGTTTTTCTCATGACTCACGTTAAAAGAACAAACAGTGCACTGAGAACAGTTCAGTCAAAATTGAAACTGTCACCCCTGAGTCACTCAGGTCTAATCCAGTGTTTCTCAAACTGCGGGCCGGAACACTTTAGTGGGTCTTGACCAACCTTCAAGAGGGCTTTAAAATGACTTGAAATAAGACACAGCATGCATTAAAATCAGCTAAAACAACTATAAAGATTACTTGTCTTAGTTTTCTTTATATAAATTTTATGTATATGAAGAAACAAGTAAGTCTATTTGGCTTGTGCAACATAAGCCACACAGTAACTTAAATAGCAACTGTAACTTAAAATAAACTAAATGTTAATATTATGAGAATCGTTCAATCCCCAAAAATAACAGTTTACCATGTTGTTCTAAAATCTACTTTTGAAAGAAGATATTTTGAGAAATGTCTCAGAAGTTTTGTTTTGCGCTCATTCAATGGGGGTCAATGTTGTTTGTTTACCAACATTTCTCAAAATATCTTCTTTTGGGATCTGTACACGAAAGAAACTCATACATGTTTAAATTGACATGAGGATGAGTAAAAAATGAAAGAAATTGAATTCTTGGGTGAACTATCCTTTAAATGTGATTTGTTGGTTGGTGTGCAAAGCCAAAAAGTATTCATATGGATCTTGACATCTCTCGACCACAACAAGCTGCCGTTACATAGCAAGCAAGACTCAAAAAATCAAAAAAATTATGGAAGAATTATTAAGTGAAGACAGAATTGATCCATTTCTTTAAGAGAACCTTCCAGTATGAGACACACAAAAAGTCATAAATAACAGAGCGGTCAGCGGAAAGCCATTCTACAAGCAGACACCTGTGTGTCTGTGTGTATGTTACAGAGAGCGAGAGAGAGTCATCGAGCGTGAGGAATGGCAGCACAGCGGAGAGAGAGGGAGTGTGAAATCTGTGTTTGTCTGGGAATGTGTTCCTACAAGAGTCCAGCTGTGGGTGCCTATCGAGGGATGTTGTGTGTGTGGCGGAGAGGACAGCTGAGAGGAAGTCCCATGGAGAGAGGTGGGAAAACGGGGCCGTGGTAAAAACGCAGGCACATTTATAACGCTCGAGTGAATAGATCTGCACTTTTGACCTCTCGCTGAATCGCAACCTGCGTGACGGTCACTTGTTTTAATCACGCAAACATTGTTCACTCTCTCTGTGTGGCCTGCATGAATTCCACCGTGGGCTAAACAGGTGTGTTGATGTTCACTACTGTACACTGCCATTTTTTTAAATATTTCATAATAAATCCAGGGCTTTTGTTTTTTTATCTTTATCAGATTTTCTCGTTTTGCTCCATTTCGACTCATAGCTCATAGCTGGGGGTCTCAGCGGAGTTGTGGTTCGAAATCTCAGTTCAGACATCTGGTTTGAATATCAGATTTTAACAGCCCGGAAACTCCTGTTTTTATGTGCATTTTTTGGGCTGCCCAAGAAAATTCGATTTATTAAAACACATTTTGCTTGATGTAAAACTCACATTTATATTTTTAGGAGTGCGGCAGATTATTTCACCAAAGTTAGGTCACCTAAGCCTCAATATCACACTACAATACTGCAGCATCGATCAATTCTCATGATTTACAGCTTGTCTGACTTTAACTACCAGAGATCTTATACAACACTGTGTACTCAGTTCCATGAGGGATCTGCACCTGAACAGACTATTCCGGACATCTCGTTTGCATGGTTATATGTCAAATATTTTTTCCCTGATCGATTTTCCTGTTGCTCAACTAGTAAAGCATTGCAGAAGTGGTGCAAAGGAGCTTGGGTTCGATACTAAGGGAAGCGTCTGTCAAATACATCGATGTTAATCGTGTTTGCAGTCCAAATGGAGAAAACACAACAAGACTAAATCCTTACATGTCCAAAGCAGCCGCAACATAACAGTGGCAAAAATATCTGTCCTCAAATAGGGCCGTAAAACGATTAATCGCATCCAGAATAAAAGTTTGTGTTTCCATAATATATGTCTTTGTACTGGGCATATTCATATTGTATTTATAAACACACAAACATACGGTATATATATTTATGAAATATGTGCATGTATATATTTACATATAATTTAAATTATATATACTTTTTAATATTTATATTTTCTTAAATATATGCATGCATGCGCGTATTTGTTTATAATACAAATTAATATGTATATTACAAAGACATATTTTATGTAAACAAACATTTTATTCTGGATGCGATTAATCGTGATTAATCGTTTAACAGCCCGTTCCTCAAAAAAAAGTTTGCATGAGCTAACCAGAAGACATTTGCCATTTGAAATAAATGTATAAACAGAGGGATGTTGGACCAATGAGATTTAAGTGTGGGGGGGGAATCCAACACAATGCGAAAGAAAAACAGACCAAGCAACCAACAAAATATCCTGTACACTTATCATAGCTTTAGAGTAAAACGTATTGTTTTCCCAGCTGGTTAGGTCATGACACTAAATACAAATCAGTAATAAACAGTCTACAATAAATTCTCAAAATTAAGTGAGTTTATGCTTTAAAACAAGTTTTTCTCATTATATATTTCTTATTTATTATAAGCATATATCTGCTTAATTTAACATTTCAATAAAAAAGTAGGACTTAATATTGTAAGTCATTTGCTTTTAAAATAATTTAATTCTGATAAAGGAATGTTTAGGTCATTTTTGTAACAAAAATATAGAAGAAGAAAATTTTGTCGCCGTGTAAACAATCACACTGGAAATGATGTGATGATTGGATGATGGCATTCTTCAAATCAAAGCAATTGTTTATCTATGTAATGCTGATTGGCTAATTGTCTACAATGTTAGTGCAATCAACATTTGACTTGGAGACAAACTCTCCAAAAAAACAATGGAATCTGACGGTCCACCTCGTTTGTCTCACAGCGTGAATAAGAAAAATACACAGCCCAGATGATCATCTTTTCTCTCATTAAACTCCACAAATTCTTAATGCCAGTTTCAATGATAGCCCCAGGGGACCTCAACAGCGCCACTGACGACAAATGAATTGATGTGGGGGTCCGGTCCACTTCTGAACTTTCATACCTTCGACCTTGCGTTCATGCGTAGCATTATGAGGAAGGAAGTTTACATGGCTATGGTTAAAAATTGAAAAGACATTACAGCACAAAAGGAAGAAGGGAGGATAAGAGAGAGAAAAAAACACTTTCAGGAATGAGTTTTGTCTGAACAGGCCAAGGGTATTGTTTCCTGACAGCTGGGTGACTGAGGGGGGTTCAGAGTGGGCCCCTCATTCCCATCCGAAAGAGAGGAAATTCTTAGGGTTGACATCAGTCATCTCCCCCAACACACACACACACACAGACACACACAAACACACACACACACACACACACACAAGCCTAAAGCTTGAATGTTAGAGTATGAATACTGGACTCACACAACTGCTAAAGAGAAACAGAAGGCCACCATTACTACTCTTCAGTTGGTCATGTATTTTTTCAATAAAGGACTCCAGGTCAAGATATAAAACACATACAGAATTGCATATTAAGCCATGAAAATGATTGTTAACAATACAATCGGTTCCGGGAAAGATAGCTTGTTCCAGTAAAGGTCTCTAGATCTGTCTCCTAGCATTTAAAACGATTTTAGCCAGACCCCTGTTAACATTTACAAACCTAAGAACACATGATATTACAAGTTACAAGACGTAACAATCCGTAACATTTGCCTCTTTATCGCCATGTTTGTTTAAAACATAAAAATGCAGGTTTCTTTAAGTACTTCTTTTAATATATCCAAGTGTGTTGATAAACAACTTTATACAATATTTGATACGACAACTTAAATTATAAACCGTTATTATTAGTGTCCCATTAAGCGCACTTCAGCTTTAATTCAATTTACAGTTACACTTTACAATAAGTTTGTATTTGTCAACATTAGTTAACACTTTAGCTTACATGGACTAACACAAAACAAGCATTTATTAACAGCTGTTTGTGTTAATTTCAGCATTTACTAAGGATGTAACAATATCAAAATCTCAATGTACGACAGATGATACCTCTGTTTAGAGTTCAAATTTAAAGTTTAAATTTTAATACAACACCAGTTTGAGGTGGTCAGTCTAAACAAACCCCTTCAAACAACAACGTCTCTTTATGCCTCTACAGTGACTCGGTCAATGCCTTTCCAAACATGAAGTTTGTTTGGATCTTTAGAGGAGTCTTGAGGCAACAGTAGTTTCTGGTCAGTTACGTGCACTTGGCCTGTAGGTTATTTCCAGTTGACTTTGGCGTGTCAGTGAAAGCTGACCAAGATGATGAAAACCTTCACCACCCAACAACACAACTGTAAAGTTTACTCCATATAAACTATTGAAATTATTTCTCTCTTTTGGCTTTGCAAACATTTCCAACACCTCAACATGACAAAACTCCCTTCGCTTTTGCGTGCTGGCATCCTGTCCCTTTAGCACGTCGGCGCTATCCAAACAGTGGTGCAGACTACGGCACTGCGGTCAGGGCCTGGCCCCCTAAAACTGTGCTCACGCTGGCACAGAAGACCAGCGATGAAAAAACCTTATGCTGGTCAGCAGAAATTTTGTTTCCGAAAGACAAGGGTGGTTACAATTTGAGAAGTGCTTTGGGCAGAACAAGAGAGCGGAGAGTTTCTTCGATGCAGCCCAGTAAGTGTTTACAATGACACAGGAGTAGAAACACACATATAAACTCGATTTCCCAATTACCCTTTACAGTACACTTCAGGCAGTGTGCTAATGCGTTACAGGTGCCCATGAGTAAAGCTTAAACAAAGCAACAGAGTCATAAAAAGAAGAAGTAAAATAAAGACTACAGAATTGTTAATGCATTTAAATCATTTTCATGTTGTAATGTTTCAGAATTTTTAAATACACCTAAAATCAGTGGAACAAATATGAAATATTTGTTGATATATAGCATTACATTACATTTACATTTAGGCATTTGGCAGACGCTTTTATGCAAAGCGACTTACATTGCTTTATCCTATACATTTTACATAGGTATTTGCAACCCCCTGGGATCGAACCCACAACCTTGCGTTGTTAACGCAATGCTCTTACCACTGAGCTACAGGAAAGCGATATATAGCAATATACAGCAGTCACAGAAAGAGATGTTGTTATTACACTAATAAAAATGAAGGCTTAACATCAAAACTGTTGCAAAATAAATCAATAAGTTGAAATGGCCTTAAAGGGACAGTTCACCCAAAATGGAAAATCATCCTTTGCTCACCCTCATGTCATTGCAAACCTGTATGACTTTCATTGTATCCACACAAAACCATCAAGATTTTTATTTTAGGATGAACTATCCCTTTAACAGTGGAAAATCTAACAATTGAACCAACCGTCCAACTCTACTCAACAAAATCTGTTTCACAAAAGCTATATGCGACAGAAAAGGATTACTTTTATCACATCGCCTTTGCTGCAGTTTCGCATTCAGAAGCATTTGGAGCTGAATTATCTTCAACTGCTGTATTAGACACCCGATGTCCTGGACTCAACATCACGCTTAAAACTTCCCCGCCAAGTTCCACAGACTGTGTATCAAGTCCCTCATTCCTCATCCTACATAGTTTCCCAACTTCAAAACTGGGCCTCTGACAGACACTCAACCTCCAACTTTCTGATCCATTTCTCTCATCTCTAATTGTCTTCCAGCTTTCTGCCTCGGTCTCCAACGCACACTGCGAACATCAGTCAAGCAAACTCCTAATGAGAGAGAGGACACAGATGCGACAAAAGGTGGCTGAGAATTTTCCAGAGAAAAGCCAAGCACCGAAACCTTTGGTTTGGTGAACAGAGAGAATATGGCATATGCTCTTGGGGTCGCTAGGTGCCAATGCCAGAGTCCAATTGTTCGGCCCCTTTCATGGATACAGAAGCAAATGGGGGGGCCAAGAGGGCTTTGTCAGCTCGGAGGAGCCGCGGCAACACTGCCAGGGATGCTGCGAGGCAGATGTGAGGGACATTTGTTACTGAGGGAGTGTGCAGTGACTGCCAGCGGCACCCAAATAGAATCGGCCTGACAAACTTACGGCTCTGCTGTCGAGGTAATGAGGGGCTGACGCACTTTCGGCTGCTCAAGATCTGTGTCGCTATCTGTATAGGAAGTTAAGTTTGTAGGCTAAAAAAGTTGAGAGTAAAATTCCATATGATGATGAAATCAGAGACTTTGTTTTTTTTTTAAATAATACAGTTACAGTAATGTAAAATTGCAATAATATTTATAGTGCAACACTAAACATTTTTAGGGCTGCACTATAATGTGTAAAATAATAAAGTAATAATTTTAATTGTTTCATGGATTTTCTGCATATTATTATTAATTCATAAAACAATTTTGCTATATTTTTACACTTTACAGCCAACTAATACATGCTGCAATCTGCTGCTTTTAAAATCGCGATTTTTGCTAAAAGAAAACACTCACAATTAATAATCACAATAATTCTGTCAGTTTAGGAGATTTTTTATTTTACTTCTACATATTATTATTAATAATTCATTTCATATTAATAAGCTATTTTTACACTTTACGGCCAATTCATACATGTTGCAATCTGCTGCTGTTAAATTCTGATCACAGTTCTTTAAAAAAAAATATCACGGTTATTCTGTCAATTTAGAAGTGTTTTATTTCACTTCAGCATATTATTATTATTATTTAATATTATTATATTATTACACTTTACAGCCAATTACACTTAACAATCTGGCACGGTTGAACTTCTGCGACACTATTTCAAAGCATATAAGGCATATTTATCAACATGATTACATAAACACAGTCAATCGTAATCACAAAAAAAAACATTAAAAAAATTAACATCTTGATGTGGCTCCGCTTATATAAATAACACATTTTTAAAACATTGATTTGTGATTAAATTGCGTATTTTAAAGTACAACTGTTTTATTACGCAAGCAGAAAGACAACAATGAAAACAATTAGAGAATCAATTACTTAAAAGAAACTTGCAAGTGCAAGTAATTTGCAAGTTTTACTGCCAATTTGATCTTGTATTTTGGTAGAAATGGCAGTTTTCATTTCTAAGAGAAGGTCCCTTAAAAAAAACTTATCTGGGGAGAAAGCTGTTCATTTTCACTCTCCATAATTTCAAACCCCGATTCAAACCAGCTCTAGCTGATATGACTGCAGAAAGCAATCCTATTCATAACCACATGTAGCTTCAACCCCATACATGCTCTCAGCCCAAGTGGATGACGCCAATCACCCAGCATGTGGTCTGTATTTATTTAGGACCCCCTGGTGAAGCCAAATGGGCCTCCCAGTGGCCGGTGTGTTAAAGCATTAAATCACATCTCTCAATCTGAGCAGCCCATCACTGATAACACACGCAGTCCTGCCCCACACGACTGCCTATTGTCAGAACAGGCCAGCATCCTAATGCAAGTCATTAACACCTACTGTTAGTCCAACCTGACCACACAATCACCACCTACCACTGACCGCACACAATAGAGGTGAGAACAGCCCGACTAGTTCAAACTAAGCTCCATTGTTTAGGTGTGTTGTGGGTAATTAAACAATTATACAAGTCATTGTTAAGCAAACGACAGATACAATCATGCTAATTGGAGGGAGAGGTTAACTATGACTCAAACTGGGCGGAACTGCCGCAGCGCTCCATTATTGAGATCAGCAAACATTTAAGAGAGATATGACGAGTAATAAGTGGAGCAAACCCAAATGTCAAGTGAGCGCTACGTGACAAGCCTACTGAATGTTTCAGGTACTTTTCGCTATACAGTCCCTTACTGACCTTGTTTGTGTAAAGGTCTTTCCAATGAATGAACTTCATCAAAAACTCCAAGTTTCACATGCGTGTAAAAATACCACAAAGCCTTAATCTGAAACAGTAAACACAGTGCAAACTCGACCGTATAAAATAAATTGATAGCCAACATGCATAACTATAAAACGTTCCAATGACTAAATAATTCATTACCAAAGGTTATTTAGATAGAAAACTATTTCAAAGGGATAATGTTGTTACCCTGGTGTCCTCTTATGTCATTCAAATTCTTTATCACCTTTCTTCTGCTGCACACTAAAGAACACATTTAGAGAAATCTAAATGGTTTTGCCTCTTTACAATGAAAGTCAATGGGTGCCCGTGTTTCCACGTTCTTGAGTTCTGCAGTAGAAAGTCATACATGCGTGTTATGATAAGAACGAAAAATTAATAAAAGAGATTATTTTTCTGTGAACTGTTCCTTTAACATGAATACCTATAAGGCACCTTTTAAAGGGACACTTCACCCAAAATTGAAAATTCTGCCATTGGTTACTCACTCTCTAATGTACAAATCTCTTTTTTTCCCGATGAACACAGAGAAGGAGTGCTTGTAACCAAACAGTTCTTGGACCCACTTGACTATCATAGTAGAAAACAATTACAATGGTAGTCAAAAGTATCCTTGTGGCTCTCCTACATTCTTCAAAATATCTTCTTTTCTGTTCAACAGAACAAAAAATATATCAAATAATGTTTCTTCCATTGTAGATCTGTTTGGTTTTAAACATTCTTTCAAATATCTTTGTGTTCATCAGAATAAAGACAAGAACAACTCGAAGGTGAGTAAATGAAGACAAAATTTTTATTTTTGAGTGAACTGTCCCTTTAAGCAACTCTGTCAAGTTAGTCAGCATGTCTAAAGAACAACATCCCCACGTGATTTCCTCCGTCCCTTCGGCTGGACGACAGCACGCTCTCATATGCAAACTCGGCCACATTAACAAGTCTGCTCAAGATGCAGGTATGTTTGTTTTGGCTGTGTGAGTTGTTTACAGCGCGGCTAGACGAAACATTTCAATGAGACTATTTATTTGAGCTTTTCAGAGTCTGCTTCTGAACACACAACCCTGCAAAGAGATAAGACAACTCTCATTATGTAAAATGTATCCACAAGTCAAATGTCCGTCTAAGAAGCTAGTAAGAGAGTCTTTTTGTGCAGTTTACTTATCTTTTGTTTACAGTTGTAAAACAAGTTAATGGGTTTGTCAAGTGAAAATCTGATATGGCTGTATGTAACTTGCATGAAACTAAAACTTTTCTGTAGCTGGACATAAACACATTTTTTTTATATATTTTTTAATAATATATAAAAGTACACTCTCAGGTTATAGCTTAACATCAATTACTGTATGCAAGTAATTTGTTGGCTGACCTGTAAGAGAAGTACAAGCATGATGATGATTGACAGCTAGATTCAAACTTGAATTACCCAAATGAGCATCACAGTCGTGTGCTAACTGCTAAGCCACAGCTTTCTGAAAAATCATTACTAAAAATGAATAAATACAAATTTGAAACATGACAAGGTAATACCTACAGAGTGACCCCAAACTGTTTACTGGAGATCAACAGTTCACAAATCAGGTGCCTAGTCATAAACATCCTGCACTAGACCGCTGGCACATTTCAAGCATTTCTCAGTCTCTCTGGACCGACTGAAGTTAAGAGGTTCTGACAGGGTTCTGCTGCTCTCACCGGGGCGTCTATTGTGACCTGGGCGTCCTTCTTGCACTTCCATTCATTGCCCGACAAGACTAAAAAATGGGTCAAAGGCCAACCTGCCCGAGTGCACACGTCTCCATGGCAATATGGTCCTATTAAGGCAGGGCTCATGGGCCTCTTAACATGCTCTTGTGCACAAAAGAACTATTAGTAAGAAAGGACAAATGGAGATGCGTGTGAGCTCCTATGAGCGTGAGGGGAACAGAGCAGAGGGCCAAAGGTTTAACTGAACAATTGAGAGATTCCAAGGTCTGATCGGGACTGATGGATGGTTTGGGCTTTTAAGGTAAGCAACAGTCCATCAGACGGGGCCAGGGCAGCATGGAGAGCCAACTCTATTGAAGTCCACTCTTGTTTATCAGCTATGGAAAAAAGCCCTTCAAAAAGCTTTCATTATGGCCAACACTTGATCTACACTGTGGAATGACACTAACCAAATACACTAACAAATATTGAAGAAGTATAATTAGTTATTTTAATACATGTGCAATACAAATCAATAATTAACGGCAATATGTTTATAACAGCCAAAAGGAGAATTAAATGGACCGCTTTATTTGAATTTGGACAGTTTGGACGATTGCACGCAAAAACGAGTGGAATTTTCTGTCTTTAGAACATTTTATTTCCAATACTCTAAATACCTTAAACATGCTTTTGTTTTTAAACATTGAAGCATTCTTATTGCTCAGCGGGATCTTCCACCGCGCCGCAGTTGTCGCGCCGTTACGGTTGAAATGTGCCGGTGACTAAATGGTGATCTACGAATTCCTCCAGTAGGGAATCAGAGAAGACTGTTAGAATGCTTTTTAATGGAGAACAGCACATTTTGAATAATACGGTTTAATTCACCATGGAAGGGCTTATTATTCGCACCGCACTCAGAGAACGAGCAAGAGCTGATAGAGTCGGGCACTACGGCATAATTGAGTTATTGTATTCTACAACACAACGCAAGGTCAATTGAAACCTCACACATAATTAGAACCACAAGAAAATAATCAGGGCATCTGGCAAGAACTGGCACCCGCTCAAGTGCTGAGGGCAGGCGGCCATATTGTTTAAGTCAATTACCACTGTGTTCGGAGGTTTCTCGGTACCTGGCATATCCCTTTACTGATTTAACCCTTGACGCCGAGATGCATATCGGTCAAGCTCACTGATATTCAAACCGATATTAGACTCAAACATTTCTATTATGAACCCTAGACAGTGTGTCAGTAATTGTGTAAGCATGTATGTGAATACTCAACAGGCAGTCGTTCGAAATCTAACACCATTTTTATTTTGTGGGCAAAAATTATACCACACCGTTGTTTATCATAGATAATATGTAATTAAACATCAGAAAAATAATACCACAGAGCAGTGCAACCCACACAAGGGGGGCCTTACAATGAAAAAGCTTGAGAACCACCGGTCTTTGACATGTGCTACGAGTACATGTGCTGATATTTTATGTGTGTGCTGCTTATGTATCAACTTCAGAATTCTGTAACCGTCATTTACAGTCCGTCAAATTCTGGCCAGATGTGAACATACGAGGCGCCTTCACTTTTATAAATACGCGACATACAAGTTTTCCCTGGCAACATAAATTCACATTTTTTCATAAGTTATACAGACATAACAAGATGAGGCACATGTATCACGCCCAGGCTTAAAAGGTCTTTAAGGTCTCTCTTTGCAGCCGAAAAAGAAAAAATAAATATTTGCTTGTGTAAATTTAATCGTGCGGCTCCTCAATAAGGGCTTGTGCAGCGTGAGGCTAAACATACACTGCTACCATTTAAACTGGCCTTTTCACTGCAATGACACATCATTTTAGAGAGAGAGAGAGAGAGAGAGATGGTGGAAAGAACAGACAAGGCTAAATTAAACACATTTGTTTCTGCTCACACATACCACAAGTCTTATGAAAACAGAGCGCTGATTGTGTCCACACTAAAGCCCCCCTGACACACACACCCACATGCGCATGCACACCCGCACACACAGCTGTCTATAGAAGGCTCGGTGTATGTTTGCCTCTGCAGTGGAAGCATATAGAGACAAGCCTAGACCTCCTGTAAGCTCCGACTCAACTTTACAATCCAATACTCACTCTACACATCCTGCTCTCCCATGAAACACACACACACACACACACACTTGTAGCAACCATAATCTTCTACTGCCTCACACTGTGGCAAAAGCGTATACCAAAGGCACAAACACAAGCTTTCATGACAGACAACACAAATATGCACACATGCAAAAAGCTGGTTGCAAATGAAATCGGATACCTCATTGGATTCATTGCAATCTAATAACAAACACAATTTGTATTTGATATGACAGGGAGGCAGTGAAATGTTAAAGGAACAGCTTTTGGCTGGAATACACAACAAAACTTTTTTTTTTAACTAGACATCATACACTTGCAGACTTTTTGAAAGTATCAGATAGAAACACAGCCTTTCTTTAACAAGTCCAGACTGAAAATATGGGCAAAATCAGAGTAAGAGTCTTGTAGGGTATTTTACCCAACATAAAAAAAGTTATCGTTTTTAGTGTCTTGTCTTAACTTTCTCTCTGGTTCCCATACAAAGCTATGATATGGTTTCAAAAGACTTCTATAGCACTTCTGTTGTCTTTTGGATCTTGCAAGCTAGAGGTTCCCATCTTCATTTATTGTATGAAAACTCTTCAAACTCCTTTGGCGTTCACAGAATATAGTCATACCGGTTTGAAACAACTTTTATGTTGTTGATTATGGAAGAACTATTCCTTTAACGTGCCACTCATTGATTTCTTCATTCATTTGAAAGGCATCCTTTACGTGTAATGCGACAATAGAAGTTCATCGGCTGTCAACAGCAGTAAGCCTCCTTCACAACATGTTCCATCATCTGTGTTTTTTCAGGACAGACCAAACAGGAAAGCTCACCACACAATGAGAAAAGTAAACACCATCCAGGCCTCGCTGTGTGAGGTTCTGGTGATGTCCACATAGGAGCTCCATAGTGTGGACGTGGCCCACGCCGAGGGTCCGGAGGGGTCATGAGCCCTCTCACCTCTAAACGGTTGAAATGCTCTCCCTGAGATCTGGATGATGGAAGGGAAACCAAACTGAGCCGGATTCGACTGTGTCCAAAATGCGTCGGGCGCTAATGGAGCAGACTGCGAGCGCGACACATTTGAGAAATTAGCAACACAAGTTAAACTAACAAGCTAACAAAGTCCCTTATTTTTATTCGCTCCCGAAGACTTTGAATGGGATTAGAAGCCTGCCGTTATGTGGAAATTCATTGTGTTGCGCGGTGAATGTTCGGAAAACAAATGTTTTTTCACCCTTATTCTCTTCACCAGGGAGCAAAAATAAAGCAGGACGTGAAACCCCCCAAAAACTTTGTAAGTAGTCAAGGATAAGACATATCCACGCCATAAACTGTAAACTGCTATTAAACACATTTGCGTCAGAATGCTGGCGTCTTGAACGTCTTGTAAAAGCTTGTAATACTTTGGCAACGTATTGCAAATGAAGTAATTTTAGGACATTCCATCACTTAAAGCTGAACGCACATGAATCGTACCCGGTTAACCTGCCTTGCGGTTATTTTGTCTGACTAATGCTTACAGGGGGGATGTCAAGAAAAGCGTGAATTGTTTTGTCCAGAAAAGCCGGAATACGTCATGTTATGCTTAACTGAGGAGTGAACTAGGGCTGAGTCTCGATTCAGATGTTCCGATTCAATTCGATTTCGATTCTCAAGCTCTCAATTCGACTTCGATTCAGTTCAAGGCATGTATACAGATAAAAATCATAAAGAAATTTCTTTAAAAAGAACTGTAAACATCAGATTTCAATGGTGAATGAATAAAAAGAAATGAAAAGCCACAAACGTGCAGTGTTTCCGCTTGGAATTTGTGGAACTGTGGAGTTTGGTGATGTCACACACTAATTAACATATGTGTGACGTCATCGTCATTCATAGTTTTCGAGTTGCATTTTCAAACATGTTTCGCTTCTACTCTCTGAACATTCTGTATTTTAATACAGCTTGTTGCCCAAAGAAATCATCCCATTTACATATATTCTGTCGTCAGTCTGATTCTATTTCTGCCATCATCTGGCAAAATCACTACACACATGTGAAAGAGCATTGATATTGGCAACAACACTGCGCATTTCCCCCATCTAATTTACAGACTTTGTGTTCTTTAATCCGCGAATTGGCCGCCATAGAGTGAATTAAATGTGCTGCTTCTCCCTGTTGCTCACTGCATAGAGTCACACTGCGAGAGAGACGAGCCCATAGCGAGACTTCACGCTCGCGGGGCAGTACTGCAACATTAAGCTTCGCCTCAACAAAACGCGACATACTTGCATCCGCCATGTTAATTAAGCAATGAATGAACAATAGGATCCCCGTTTTAACATCCTCGTTGTAAAAACAAAAGAGACATCTACAGCTAAAGTAACACACCAAGAGGGAAAGGTTAAAAATGTGCTTGAAATAGAGGAAGAAACTAAAGTCAGACAATATATGAAGACCAACGGTTTGTGTGCACTGCTTGTTGACACAAAGCTAAACACAACGGCTTCTTTGAAAACGTATTTGATTTTAATATTACATACAAGATTAATGGCATCCACAATAAAAGTTTGTGTTTACATAATATATGTCTGCGCATATTTATTTTGTATTTATTAACACATACACGTATAGACATTTAGGGGTAATGTACATGTATATATTCATATTTAACAATAATTCAAATTAGTGGTAAGAGCATGGCACCAACAACGCCAAGGTTGTGGGTTCGTTCCCAGGGGATTGCACATACTTAGAAACAAATGTATAGGATAATGCAATTAGGTCGCTTTGGATAAAAGCATTTACCAAATGCATAAATATAAATGTATTGTTCTTAAATATATGCATGTATGTGTTGGATTTTATAAATGCAAAATGAATTTGCACAGTACGCAGACATTTTTATATTATGTAAACACAAACTTTTATTCTGGATGCAATTAATCGTTTGACAGCCTTAAAGAGTACCTGGCATGTGTTTTTTTAGGTCCTACTTTGGTTTACTGAGTGTCGAACAACAAGTTTATGTGCATACAATGTGTAAAACACTATAATGTCGTAATAATAGGCAGTTATTGGTACCTTACTTCTTGAACGACTCTCAAATGATTCGTTCTGCGATTCATCCATCTAGGCAGGGCCGGCCCAAGCCTTTACGGGGCCCTAAGCAGAATTTTATTTGGTGGTCTACCTGTGCCCCAATAAAGTCGACTTTGATCAATGTTTCATCATTTGCACGCACACTTAAAATCGAAACCACCCAATTCTATTAGTTGTAGATGTGTTTGGGATGTAGGAATGTCATAAAAACAAAAACACATAAACCTTGCATTACTTGTATTGGGATAATTTCATTACTTCTAATTTTAGGCGAACTGTCCCTTTAATTTTGAGCACGGACCAGACAAAGGTTGTGGAATTTACTGTTTATACGTTTAAATATATGCAAAGATTTAATTTTATTTTAACCACAACCTGTGAACCCCCTTTATAAAACCACACAGCCCTTGAGGATGATTTAATATTATTTTATTTACTGTATTTAGTGTAATTTTGACACACAACACAGACAAAATTGTGGGTACAGCCCTACGTGAGAAAATGGATTTGTGTTGTGAATATTTCACAAAAAAGCTGTAATTTCATGTGCTCTTGGGGGCCCCCTAGTGGCGGCGAGGCCCTAAGCAGCTGCTTACTTCGCTTATAGGGAGGGCCGGCTCTGCGTCTAGGCCCCGCCTACCCGCTAACCTTGTGTCATGTGATTGGTCAGATGGTGTAGTATGTTGTTATTGATCAAACGCGTTCATCATTTGTCGCAAATGGAACCTCCCTACCATCATTACAGGATTACTGTTTGGATGTGATGTATATTATATGTGTAGCTAGAGATGGCGGCGGTTTTACCGTACCAATTTGAGCCTGAGTCTGACGAGGAAGACGATGCTAATCTACAACAAGCTCCACCACGACTGGAGCAGGATGTTTGTCAGTGGCAAGTGACAACTCTTGTCATAAAAACTCCCGCTGTGACAACATGCATGTTGTGCTTTTGCTCATCAATGAAATACATTTTTTTCTTAAAATACTGTTAATATGCAAGTAATACTATTATTTCGTCTTAACTGCGCGTTATCATGGTATATAGAGCATTTCAGAAAGTCGACGTTATGAAAAATATAAAACCAAATATATCTATATAGGTGCACGTGCGGCAAATGTGTCAAAATGCAAAGTTAATAGCAAGAAAAACCAACTGTAACACCCCAGAAATAACGCTACATGCTAATGTTAGCGTTATATGCATTAGCTAAACACAGAACTAAGGTACGAAAACATTTCTTGAAGTTAAGACAAAAATCAAGTCACACTAACAGGTTGGGCTTCGGTGGAGCTAACAGGACAAATAGAGTTGGTATTTCCCCCTCTTTCAAGGATCGTTGTTTCACATATCCTGCAGTGAACGCCAAGATTATTAAACCAATGTTCGGTGAAATGACTCGCGCACAGTACAACCCTGGGGTTATACTACTTTGGTATCGTTGGAAAAAATGAATTGTACCCATTTTCCCTCAGATATTCTTCCTTTGGTAGTTGAAATAAAACCGACTTCGTGTCACACAGGTTCTAGACATGATACACACGCATCACGAACGAGCGACAGTGTTTGGGGGAGGTGAAATAAGTTTTTGCGGCAGTCTCAGCATGTGTAGTGACTATGTGTAGTGACGTAGATACGCAGGTGAACTATTCCACGTCTCGTTTGTGTGATTCAGAGTCGACTCCCATTTTTACAAGCAAATAACTGTTATTATCTCACCTTGGGACTTACAACTTGGCAGACAGCTTAAGCTTACTTTCAAACACGGCAACAGAACAGACTCCATGAAATGTCATTTTCATGATCTCATGCTACGTACTCTTTAATAAAAACACTTGAAACACAATAAGTGACTGCAATGTACTGGCAATGTACATTAAAGTGATACTTCACCCAAAAATGAAAATTCTGTCATCATTCACTCACCTCGAGTTGTTCCAAATCTCTATACATTTCTTTGTTCTGATGAAAACGGAGATAGATATTTGGGTGAAGTACCCCTTCAAACAATCCAAGGACAAGTCGTGATTTTGATTGATTTTCTGTTTTGCTGTCTAACGCCGCTAAATCTAAACTAACTTGAAGCAAAACGAGCCAATGAAAACAGAACAGAACGGATGAAGCATGAGACATCTAAAAGTTCACAAAGTTCATCAGACACCTTCATATGAAAGATCCTTTCAACCCATTTGCTCTTTTAAATTCAAGTTAGATTGGCTTTTGCCTTCAAGGCTGCGAGCATCTCACTCTCCTAAACCTGATGTTAATTCACATAAACACGTATGCAATCATCTCAAAATACTTTCACATTAACTTGTGACATGAAAATCAAAAATCAAAACAGCAAAACCCCATGTAGATGAAAGCATTACATTGAAAGCAATCAAACAAGACGAGGACACATGTAATTAGAACAGAAAATTCAAGTTTGTGAAGATACAGGTAACAAAATCTTCTCGAACAGTATATGCACATAAAAAACTATATCTATGTGAGCCTGTATAAGCAATAATTCATTAATCCTTAATGTCCAGCGGCTGTTATTGGAAAACTTGAAAGTTATAAAAATGCTATAAAAGTGTGAATGAACAACATTGCACTGATTAGGTTTGATAAAAAGTTTTTGAAAGATCAAGTCGATGTATTGTACATTTCTACCCATCATGCTTTGTGGTGAAGAACAGGCCTGTAGGGAGACAAATATCAAACATTTATGTGTGTTGACTTCGATCTCGATTCTGTGAAGATCTTGAAGCTAGGGCATGAACAACGCATTAATTCACACAAACAAACACGTCTCAACAAACCCACTCAACTTTCTGACCCTGAACCTTGACCTTTCACCGTTAACCTAAAGGGCACACAAAGAAGTGACTGACAGCTAAACCAGAGAAGCAGAGTAAGCTTTTAGGAGTGTGTGTGTGTACACAGGCACAGACTGACCCCTTGGCACTGGAGCAGCGTGTTGGAGCTCTATTAGGTGTTACGATTACCCTGTGGCCTCAGCAGTGAATTCTCACCCGGTGAGACTAATTCTGGGTCAAAGTCTCTCCGGCATTTAATCACATTTGTTTGCCAACACCTCCACATTATCCGAATCATGTCAGAGATTAACAACTATAGACAAGAGAGGGATATAGAGAAAGAGAGAGAGTTCTGGTACTTGCTTAGGATCTTTTACGGAGCTCAAACTAATGAGTAAAAAACCACAGCAGGAGACTGAAGGGAAAAACTATAAAACATACATTGTAGACTCTCTCTCACCGAAAGACAAATAAACAAGTGCTATATTCTTCTAAAACAATCATTCATTTTTATCTGAAAGAGCTGTGTTTTTCTAACAGTCTGTCAATAATAGTGGTTGTCCAATATGGGTTTTACAATACTAATTATATGATAAACTGAAAAAAATATCTGAACGAAGACTAGGAACCAAGTAAGCAAAACAAGGAAAATAAAGAAAAATTTGGTTCCCAAATGAGATAACTCCGTTTTGAAAAGAATTCTAAAATCGTGTTTTATATTACGTTATAGTGTTTTTATTGTGTTTGTTAGCTGTATTCTTTTAGTTATTATGGCTTCAATGAAAACAAACCAACTGCAGTTTGAATGATATTGATTGGAATGCAGAAGATTTTTTTTTTTAAAGCAGAGTTCTCATTTTGGAACCATACTCTTCAAATAATACATTAGGAGTGTGATGAGATCTTGAACAGAATATCCTCATTTCACATTTTGTTGTGGTGTGACCTGTTTTCATGATTATCCATCCCGCTGCGCTACTTTCCCACTGTTTCTCCATGTAAACATGTGCTAGACGGATGGGTTTCAATATTCGTGTGTCTGGCGTCTGCATTGCCTCGCGCATAAGCACTGGTGTTTATGTTGATTACACGAAAAAACGCTATAAAGCTCTGTCAAAAGCATTTCAAACCAACGTGTGGCGATATAAGCCTAATCATACAGCCGTGTTGGCCAATCAGAAGCCTGGAATCTGATGTCAAACAAAGGAGATCGCGGCACACATTACAACGTCATACGCCAAATCTACGTTCACACTCTACACGACGAACTGAAACCGGAGTCTCTAAAAATCTTCACCAGAAAAAAAGTTCAGTTTCAGTGCCCGAGTATTGCATTTGCGCGTGGACGAACGGCCAAACCACATAGAAAATACTATGGTTCTGAAAATACCTGTGTTCCTGTGGATAGGGCCTTTAAGGAACAGTCCCCTGAAATCAAACTATCTTATAATTTGTCACCCTCACGGAATTCCATATGAACATGATTTACTTTCTGTAGTCGAACAGAAAGATAAACACAAAAATATGTCAAAATGTTGGCTTTAAAGTCACCATGAAATCAAACAGGAAAATTTGAAGTGTTTTACACATTGTTGCAGTGATCATTATAAAGGATTCATCCGTGCACATCACTTTCATCAAAAACATTAAGCTCACCAAATGACGTGAGCAACAAAATAGAGGTAGGACTATAACGATTGTCCAATGGACCAGGCATTTTTACAAGTGGTCCAGTGGCCCAACTTACAACAAACCAAACAAAAAAGGGAAGGGCAAAATAAAGCCCCGCCCTACATTTTTTTAATTCCAGAAACCTTTCATTTGGATATACATCACTATAAGGAAAAGAAGTCAATCGTTTCATGGCGACTTTTAAAACACATGCATTTATCATGGTAGGTTTGTCTTCTGAAGTGAAATGATGCATTTCGTTTAGGAGATCATCCATCTATGATGTCATGAGGGTGAGTACATTGAGGAAACTTCAATTTTAAAAGGATTTATTCCTTTCAAAGTTTTTGTTTCTGACTGCACTGTCATTTGATAATTGTACAGAATCAGTTTATATTTGAGCTTATAGGTGTGGTTTCAGTTTGTCTGTGTGTGAAAGATCTTTAAATGAGAGTAAGGTGTGTATATGTGTGTAGATGTAAGATTCTGAGCTGCTGCTCTTGGTTTCTTTGTCCTGTCACACATGCCAGTCTTAAACTCTCAAAGAGCCCATTCACCACCATGGCTGCAATTGCCAAAACAAAGATACACACCGTGCTTTCCTTTCTGTAACACACAGTCCAATGTAACACACGCATTCCTTCTTAAGTGCTGAGTGCAGAACACGGCACAGCCGACTCGCTGCTGTTTAGCCAAAATGGGCTTTGAAAACTCAAAAGCTAAATCCTTTCAGAAACTGAACATCACGTGAGCAGGGAATCCTGCACATGCTAAACCGATTAAAGTCCCTTTCAATAATATCCTAAGTCCAGTTGACTTAGTATGAGACATTAAGTATTCTAACCCAACCACCCTGTGGCTAAAACCTTGTGTAAAAAAGGACACCATGCGAACAGACTTTTTAAACATGCAGTCCGCCACACCTGTCTGCTATTGTTTGGACAAACAGCAAGTCCCGGCCCAAGCTAAACAAGAATGTGGACTGCATGAACAAAGTTTTGATAGCATCAAAAAGTCAAAGTCGTCTTTCTCCAGGAAGCCAAGCTACTGCACAGTATTTGAACATTTGAAGAGAAAAAAGCTTTTTACTGCTTTGTAACAACTTCCTCGAGATCACAATGGAAATGGTGACTGGTCTGATTTGATGCTGTGGAAAGTGGCACAGAAAGTGCAACAACGCTGTTTGGGATTGTTGCTGCTGCAAAGCGTCTTGCCTGGAGCGGCCTTGTAAAAGAGCTAATCGTTTACATCTGGAGTTTCGTGGAGGGGGGGATTGCTGTGGGGATGAAGCAGGAAAAACAGTGCAGGATATTCATGAGGTACTGTGTGAGAACAGGGGCACGTCGTGTGATGATAGGATTTACCTGAAAACCAACAGAACCAACAAAATAAAGAAAAAAGATATGCATCGTTCACGAAGTGCTGGAGGTGTCGCTTTATCATTAGTATGCCTGCACTGCTGTGCTTCAGCTGTCTTTCCACAAGAATATCAGTCCCGTGACCATTGGGTGTTTTCATGGCCTCTGTCTGACCTGCGGTGTGAGGCAGGTCCTTAAAACAAATATGATAGTGATAAGAGATACAGATCTGGACCACATCGAACTGGGTCTTATTAACCCAGATGTGCTTGGTCATCACATTATACAAACACAATCCTGGTGTACATAACATTTGTTTTGCATTACTATCTACCTCACGCTACAACTGATGGAGTTTTTATGTGACTTCTGTGGAACACAAAAGAAGATATTTTGAGAAATGTCTCTGTGGTTTTGTGCCATACAATGGAAGTCAATGGGGGGCAATGTACTAAGGCATTTTATGAAATATAAAAATTGATCCTCAATTTTATGGAGTCAAACATCAGAATAAGAACACCACCAACAAAACGATCAATGTTTTAGCATTGTATAACTGAATGTTTTTGGTTTAATTAAAATTCCAAGTTTAAGATTTTAAGTATTTATCAGCGGGAGTGCAAAGTGATGCACCCTTCCCAAAAGGGGCCTTACAACAAAAAGTTTGAGAACCACTGGTTTAAACTACCATTAATAATTATAAAACAAATTACTTAATACACGGTAAACTTAAATAACTGTGCATGCACGTTTATTAACACGCAACTTCCACATATTACATTTAGAAACTACCCTGTTCAACATTTCTTCTATCTTCAGACTTCACCCCAGTTTCTTTCTCTTTCCCAACCCGTTTTGTCTTTTACTTATTTCCTTATCATCACTATCACTTTTCTCTCCTTCCACCCACCAACTGTGCAACACGTCACCCCCGGTCTACCTCCTCTCTCCGACTCTCTCCCTCTCTGCTAAGCTTTAACTAAAACCATCTGCTTGGAATACCAGACTGATGAAGGTCTGTTTGGGAGTTCCCCCCATCCAAATTTCTCTCTCTCTTCTCTCGCTCTCTGCACAATCAGATTTTATTAGCGTACACTCTAGCACTTAGCGTTCTGGTTTTAAGCGCACCGATGGCTCTTAATGTGAAATAAAACCCTAGCCTCCATGTGAGGGGCCACACATGATTCGAAGGGGCCCCGCTGTAGTTGCGGGGGTGAAGGGTGTGCAGAGCCCTGCTATCAATCAGCCTAAGAGCCCTTATCACCCTGGAGAGAGATGGATGACCCCCACAACCCGCCAACCCACCGGGGGTTAACCTTGGCCCACTGGCTGGGGGGGTAGGGGCACCAGGCTGGCCTTACTCAGCCTAGAGGGGCAGTAGGTATTAGTGGTACATATGATAAGTGGAGGCACACATACTTGTATACTTAGACACGTGACAAGTCGGTATAAGTTTGACATACGACAAGTGTGAACTGACTAACATGCAGACACAAACAGGACTAGATTTCATCATGGCCATCTCTTTATTTTTGACCAGTGAGCAGCTGTGATGTTTTGCCAGACCAACAAAAAGTTCAGCGCATTGTTTTCACAAGTGTTCTCCACATTATATTATGCTAGTGCTCGGGTTGAGTCCTCACATACCGACATTTAGCGTATCTAAGGTTACAAACAGCAAACCTCTCGGCTCATGAGCTTTTGCGTAATGTCTAACTGGGTTATGTATAATTCAGCTAATAAACCAAGAGATGCCATATTTAATCATAAATGAATACAAGGGATTTAACAATACATTCACCCTAATGATATAATACCCAATATGGTTTCATCGCAATATTTCAAACTAAATCTATTCAGAATTTTTAGGAACTAATTTCAACAATATTCTGTATGTAAATTCATAAGGATTTAAGTTTATTTTTCTGTCATTGAGTTTAAGAAAAATGTTGCTAAATTCAATTAAAATGAAGAAAGATTAAGAACGCTAAACCCTAAGAGTGAACTTCTTATAGCAGTAAAGGCACATATATATTGATGAAGGTCACATGAGGGAAGCTCATCCAACAGGATCAAACAGACGTCATATCGTAGTAAGTAAATCGCCATAGTTCTACATAATCTTTACTTTTGTGCACTGTATGTCAAGATGCATGTGTATGGGTGCAGACCGCTCAATATACATGGGTGTTACTAGATACCATGTGTGTGTACACAAACAAACAAATTTTGAAAAAACTAAATTAGGTATGAAACAAGACCTGTATGTAGGACAACAGAAGAGACTGTACGTCCCCCTCCATAGTCTTGTTCCCGCTTGAAATTTTCAAATGAAATATGCCATCTTCCCCAACAAGGGTCTAGAGACTCTTTAAATGACACTCAATGCAAAACACAAGTGGGTTATTATTATACAAAAGTCTTTAAAGGCTATTAACAGAAAACCATCTGTAATATTCCATTTGGGAGCGCAGACTGGCTGAAACCATGAGAACACGATCACGAGAGCTAAGCTGTTTGAAACAGCCACCATGCCACCGGCTAACAAATATAGAAACTAAACTAACAAATCAACTCCCACAGTAATGAGGGCTTCACTAAAGTCGCAATATTTCTTGCGGTTTTCCTGTTTTTGGCACTCATTTTTAATGTTAGATCACAGTAGTCAGTGGGAGTATTTGTTGAGCTAATGTTGGTTTTAGCCAGCTCCCTAAATTGAGCAAAACTACCACGGACAAGTCAATTGTTAGAATGAACACTTGAAAATAGTCAACTTGATATCAATTACTTTTACTAGATACTAAGTAGGTAAGTATGAGATACCTTCAGCTAATTTGACATAACTTAGACAACTATGGTGAGATGTACGTCTTTAAACATATTTACAGACCGCAAGAAAAAAACAAGATAACTAAACATAATAAACAAGTACCACTGCGCAAACCGTTGCGCATATAAAAAACTACCTTGAGATTTCAAAATAACCTGTTTACGGACTTATTTACGAACAGCTGGTTTCAGACGAAGGAAAAATCTTTGCCTCCCTCACACACATGAGAGTCACTCATGTGTATTACTGGGAATTAGCACCATAAAAACATTCCAATGAGAGTTGAAAAAAAGTCTTTAAAGATCGGGGTAAACAGCTCTGCGCCTTGTCAAAAACATCCCAGCGCGGAATTAAAGTGGGCATCTCAAAGCGCCGAGCTTCTGTCTGAACCTGGCCTGCACCGAACTGCCTGCCTCAGATTAATAAATTGATGAAAAAATACATTTATATACACGCTCATCCCGAGCAGCTTCAAAGGCCTTTTCATTGATGTCACAGAACATGGGGAGTCGGGAGTGGGTATGTGAAGGGTTGGTTGGTTTGCCAGGCCTCACGGGGGGTAGAATCTCTCCTGAAGGGCCCTGCTCTTGAAAAACTAGAGAAGGCTATAAACAGAATATGTAATGGCAGGGATGGAATAGAGGGAGGGATGATGGGCAAGTGATGGGTGGCAGAGGGGGTCCATGCCAACTCCTGCTCTCCTCTGAGAAACGAAGGAGGGGCGAAGGCCAAGGCTGGCAGCGTTTCACACAATTCAAAGAGTGTTCAGCGCAAACACGTCCGCACATCCTTATGCTCGATGCAAACGCGTGTGCATTTTTTCTAGGACACGAGTTGAGTGGTTGCTGGCTTTATGCCGTTCACGTTTGACGAGAACCTTCAGTGTAATTACTTCCCGAACACAAAGCAACTTTGAATGCAAGAGGTCGTCAAGTTATTCCAAGCCTTTTTCCACAAGTCTCTAGTCTTAATATCTCTTACATTTGCGTTAATTAAAAAATGCTCTTTAGTCTCTGAGCTGCCCTGAAATGTATTTAAATTGAATAAATAACAGCATGAATAAACGTAAACATATTAAATACCTAAGCTAGCTGGGAGCCAAAAGACATCATTTCAATGCATGAACCTTTAGTCGTAGGTCACATCTTAACTGAAAGAGATGCGCTTGTATTAAAAGGCGAAATCCTTTTTTAAAGATCTATGTAGAAATCATTCAAGACTGTTTACACAGTTGTGATAACAGCATCAGTGGAGTGAACATTTGGCAACCTCCCTTCAGATTGCCTTCAAGTATCTGTTTCTTTCTCGCTTTCGTTCTACGGCGAGCAAACATACTTTAAGGGTGTAGGCACAATGTTCACTCTGTTGAACTTAGTTCCACTCATCACTGTAGCAGCAGGAGACGATAGGCTTAAGAGCCAAACAGGTACAGCCCGTCTTCCTGAATACACACAGACAATTTACTCATGCTCTTTAAAAACCAAGTACAATAGCACTATTGACTCAACAGTCTCGAAGATCTTTAGCTCCAAGACCTGCAGGCAAAGAGAGAACACATGAATGTGGAAAATTGCCCATGCAGAGTTCTGTTAAAAGACATGTGGCCTGAGCTACGATGACATGCTCAGGCATCACAAACGTGTGTGTTTGATGGGCGAATATACCCGCCGCTATTCTTCTCGAGTAGACAAGACTAAACAGTTTAAAATGTGCTTCCACTGAGGTGTGTTTGTTTGCCAACGTGGGTGCCGTGATACAAAAGCAGGAGTTGCGAGGTTTGCCGAGTGACTCTGTTTGCAACTGTTTTGTACTGGCGAGAGGATTCAAATCCGACTACATTAAAACCACAAAATCTTGTGCTGAAAGGTTTCGCGGCCTTGGGAGGTACAGTCTCCAAAATTGAATAAAAGGAGCCTGAAAACAGATTACGCTTGAGAGTTTCGATGGCTTTTCCATGAGCTGAGACTTTACCAGAAAATCTTTTCAGCATGTAAATGTGCAACATAAGTACAATGCTAGGAACCACCAGGGGTCACTGACTAATATTGAGGATTGAATCCATATGTTTTCAACTCGTTAATATCCTACATGTCAAAACCCGTCATCCAAATGGAAAGCGGTATTACTGTAATGTGAACATCCTGTAAAACAGGAAATGATGTGACTGTTACGAGATTATCTTTAACGGTCCGTACTGACACACAACTTTATTTTTGGCCCTTTTTGCCGTCTTTTATTCACGGTGCAGCGAAGACAGGAAACACTGGGGAAATGAGAGCAGAACCTGAAATGGAAATGTGTTGAGCTAGAATCGAATAAGTTGGCTGCTAGGCCACGCTAACCTCTAACCCACAGCTCCACAATTATACATTTTCATGGCTTTACAACTGGCAACTGAATGCATGTAAAAATGGTCTTGGCTGGTAACTTAAACCACGCAATTAAACTTAATTGTAATAAGGATCATCTGAATGTTGTTGATGTAAGTGACTAATCAAATATACCAATGGAGTTGCTCAAAGATGACATATTTTTTAGGCTAAGTTGGCTAACCCAGATGCTCCGCACCGCTTACCTCGACCAAAAGCCTATGCATTTTTACAATAGACTATAGGAAGATCGCAAAAAAGAAGATCTGTGATTAACAAATGTTCATGATGTTTACAAGATTTTTCTATCAAGATAACCTTTACAGATGAACACAATATTTGCTATTGAAGCCTAAATACAACCGCCAGAAGTAAAATACTTACACAAGATTACACGCATGCTTCATTTGGTTGCTCGATATCAACATCACCACCACCAAGCCATCGATAACTTTCTCAAACTCATTATTTGTGTGATTTTTCTGTTCAATGACGTCTAACGTCCCCGCCAAAGGACGTAGACGCTTTTAGCAACTTGTTAGCAACCGCCATTTACAATAAAGGTTTAAAAAAATCACAAGTGGGTTGGTGTGTTTTATGTCATAGATTAAAACGTGAAAATATTTATTATAGTTTTGTTAGCTAAAGACCTTATTTCAGGTGATTTACCAAAAACCCATTCAAAAAACCTACTGACTTCTGGGCGTTGGAACCAGAAGTCTTAAAATACTAACTCCGGGATTTACAAACAAAAATATGTCATCTCTGCGGCACTTTATAAACAGCAATTGAAATTTGTCTAGATTTTTTTAAGACAAAACAAAAATATGAGAAATATGTCTTTATGCAAAAAGTTGAATAGATGGTAAAATACTTCATCTTTTATATTAAACCCTAGTAGTACTTTAGTCGTAGTATAGTAACTTTCCGTGTTTCTCTATCCATCTTTCTTAAACTTCCAACAACAGTCCTTCAAAACAGATGATTCTTCAGGCCAGCCGCAAGCATTTATCTCTGTGACAACCACTGAAAAGAGCTGTAGAGAGGACTGGCCGACACACACAGTCCTCAAACACAGTCCCACTGGATCATCCAGGAATTTCAGCTTTGAGCAGACTTTAAATCAATCAAGAGGGAAATGTGCACGCCTGCACTCCCCACATTTTGCTTCAGCCTTTTTTTCCCCTTCATCTTCCTCTCATATCTGTCCTCTTTTCAGCTTTTTTTCTTTAAACTTGACAATCTTTTCTGATCAGAATAGAAACCTTCACTGCTTACTTAATGGAAATCTGAAAACCTCAATGGTTTTAACTATTGTAACTCAAGTGATTCATTTTTTATCAGCCTGTTTTCCCAAAAAAGTGCAAGACATACCGCAACCATCAAAAAACACCTCTCCTTCTTGTGTATGGTGGTAGCTGCCGGGTTTTAAAGACGATCACATATTTTCTGTAATGGTTTAACTGTGTAAACGGCTAACACACAGCAAGCTGACATTCACAAAAACGATCAGCAAAATAAAACAACAACAAAAAAGAACACCCCTGCTTGTCTCGTGTTAGATGATGAGAATTACTGTCGCATTTCTTGGTATAATTCATCAGTTTGTGCTCAAAGGCTTTCTTTCTCCCATTCAAGGTTAGTTAGCTGAATTCCTACAGACACGCAAACACGTACCTGAAACAGCTTTGAACCCGATAAAGCCCTAAAGCAACATATAAAACCTACAGGGATTTATTGCCAACAATAACAATCTGATCAAACTGAAGCAGAAGAAAGCATTTTTGTGACCACATGTGCGATGTTGCAGTTCCATGTTAAGAAATTTCGGGGAATTAGAATCGGTTTCACCTGCTTTCCCTCAGCCAACGTCAACACAAATAAAAACAATAAATATTTCACGAATCGCCAGAATTTAAAGGCAAACTCAACCCCAGGGATATCATCGACGTTACTCACAACAAACCTACATATTAGTTTAGAAGCAACATGTTTTGCGATCGCTTCAGGCTTCCTTTTATTTTGCCTTTGCAAAAGTTGCGTCTTCTCAGCTACCTGTAATGTGATTTGTGCACTTTTTTTTAAAGTCAGTCAATAAATGTAAAAATGAAAAAAATGAATGTAGTAAGGCTATACCTAGCAGATCCAGAAGCACAGTGATGAATTTTGTACAGAACAAAAATATAGGAATATATCGTGCCATATAGGAAACACATCACATTTCCACTTGCAAAATGTATTTCCGTAAAATATTGTTGTAAGAATTTTTGAAAAAAATTGCAACAAAAAAAGCTGCAAATAAAAAACAATACATTTCGAAGCAGACGCAATATTTCATTAAATAGCCTTCAATCCCTCACAAAGAGCATGTTCTTCATAACAACACTACAGATTCTACACAGCTAAATATTTTTTCTACTGTAACCCGCTAAACATAGCCTAGTGAATTGTCAAATCGAAACCGAACGCATTGTCAAATTATTCCAATTCTGAACATGAAATGTGGAAACAGAGCAGATCAACTCGTTTCCTGGCAAACAAACTCCACATTTGCGCATCCGTTTAAAAGTTGGAGGCAAAACTGAAGATAATTCAGATTCAGAGGGGCTCGTCGGCTTTGTTTGGAAAGTTCCTTATGTGATTTTGACAGCTGTGACTGAGGCTGTCTGAGCGCGAGCTTAAGATTAGTGTGTAAATATCTGAAGTATGCCAACCTCTCATTGTCTGACTCGCAGCTCAGTCTAGAGGTGCCGAATGACAGGCTAAGCTCAGCCTCAGAGACCCCCCCACCATGCACACACTTGACTAAATCTGATAGACTTCAGGGCAAAAGCATCTGTGAGATCTTACTCTGGGATTATCTGTATCCTTAAACTTTGAAAATAAAATATGAGCGCCAATTTGCTCGGGTTCAAGAGGTAACGGAATACTGTGAGGAATAATAAAAGACTTAAATGTGGACGCTGCCTCTTTTTCAAAACAGAAAGATGAGTCCAGCCTGGATATTTGTCTCACAACTGGATGTATTTGGTTACGGGGTCATTTTCTGTGGGAACAAAATCTTTCTCTACCCCGATCAGCTAATCTAAATTAGAGAAAGTAAGCCTTATGCTGAATGACATCATCTGAATATTTGTTAGTAAGCCTGTATTAGCCTTTGGCTCTTTAATGCGCATTATGTTAGTGATAACAGAGGGCGGGGGTTGATGCCGTAAATGGGCCTGACATTGGCTTTATAGACCAAAGTTTTAGTCAATTGGGCAAATACGATGTTCAGATCGCAATAGATTACTTCTGCGAATACACACTCCACACATATCATTAAAACAAACTTTAAAAGTTTAAAACTCAAATAATCACATGTACAGCCCGAGGCGCTGAGGGTGGGATGAACTAGGGAACCATGTTGCTTCGAGATAATTTAAGCCAATTGGCTCTCCCCAAAACAAAACTGTATAGGCTGAGGAACAAAAGAGAATCCGAGCGCTACGACTATGCATCTAGACTGCAAGGAGCAGCCATTACGCTAATGAGGGCCTATGGAGATCCCAATGAAGCCATCAGCATTCACTCAGAATGACAATGCAAGACTAACGCCTCAGGAACTGAATGGACGGGATTGGGAAGGAGGGAGAAGTGAAAAGAAACGGGGAGGCCAAGAAAAACTTGTGCTAGCGTGTGGGTGGGGATCATAACTTTTCACTCAAACGCTTGGCCGAGTCCAATCAAATCACATTGCAATTCAGGGTGAGAAGAAAGATGTGCATTGGGAAAAACAATGGCTTGTAAATTTGTGGAGATAACGCATAGAAAGCCTGAACCGGGAGAGTTTCTCTGTTTTTTTGCAGATACCCAAACTTTCATTCTCTCTTTTTTTCAGAGCGCTGACGCATAACACCGCAGCAAAGCCATACATGAATGCCCGCTGGGTTCTTTGTAAACTGCGCTGAAAAGACCCAATGCTGAGGCTAAAAGGGCAGTCAACCTTTCCCAGACACGAACACAAAACTCACATCACATCTATTGGGAGGGAACAGGCAAACGCTGCGGCCCTCTGACGAAAAGAGCGAACGAACACCCGGACAGAATTTCAGTTTGACAGAGCCGTTCTTTTGGTCATACTAATCTTGTTTTAAAGCGAGCTAAACAAGCGGCCCGAGAATGCTTAATTGCAGTGAAGTGCCGTACGGCTCAGAAAAAGATTCAAGGTGCATTAGCTCAATAAGACGAACGGTTCACGGACAAACAGGAGGAAAAATATTCAGCGTATATTCGGCCTAACAGGCTCAAAATGGAAAATTATGGGAGGCGAAATGCCACAAAAACGTTTAGCAAATCTGATCCAGTAAACGGTAAATTGACTCTCTCGAATAAATAAATACGAATCTGTCAAAAAGCTAAAGCACACAATTACAGCCAATTTTAGTCTGCCGCATTTTCAAACAGCATCAAGCCATAGCAATCCACTTGAGGGTTTGATACGAAACAGCCTTGTGTAGTCTTTCAATGTTACAAATAAACTGGACACACTAGATCAGTTAAGTCAAAAGCAACACAATTTGATGTGCCAACGTGCTCTTCAATCCACAATGAACATGTGTTTTTCATACATTCTGCGTATGGGGAGAGAACTTAAATCCTATTTGCTGGCCGGTTTAATTTAAAGTGACTTCCAGTACAGCCATTGACAGAACAATACCACAAAGTGACAACCACAGATTTTAAAAGGGGACACAATATTCAGAACTATAATGTGCCAATACGGGAGTTCAGTGAGTGATTTTGAAACTTTTGCATTCTGTGCCAAAAGTTCAACATTCTTTGTTACAGTTCATATAGCACCGTGATGCTTATCAACCGAGAAACCACAAAGAAAAACCACTTCCAGACTTAAAGCAAATGTATAACAAAAAATGTATGTGATTCAAGGCAACATAGCGTTATCGTATTCATACAACAGAGGATGAAATTTAAAGGGTGAAAATTCGTACGTGAAGTTTCTCGTTGACCCTTGAGGAGCTCCAGGGATGAGCTGAGGAAGACACTGTTTTAATGGCACTCACCGTTCTCGCGCTGGGAGACAAGGCGCCGTTGGTCAAGTAAGGGTTGCCCAGGTCTGGGATCATTATGAACGGGTAGCCTGGATAATGGGGGCTCTTAAACAATCCTCCATCTTGCTGTCTTCTCAAAGCTGGACAGAGGAAGAAGATAAGACGGAGAAAAGATCAGGGGTGAGTGCGTCAACCAAATGCCGCGTAAGTTCATTCAGCGCGAGCAAACTCTTACCTTCAGTAAAATACTCTCGGGCTCTCTCATAACTCTCAATATCAGCTCTCGGTTGACTGCGCCTTTCGGTTTGCTGAGGAAACACGCGAGAAACGGAGAAAAAAGTTATTTTCCGTCGGCAACAACCACATCCACGGGTCATGACAGAGTGCGGTTGCGGTCGACTTACCTCTGAATCAGACGAACTGCTGTTGTTTTCCGACTCGTTCACTAAAGACGACTTCACATCGTCCAGATCTCTTTCGGCTGACACGTCTTCGGAGATCTTCTCTTCTTGCTCGCCCTCATCTTTAAACGAGATCATTTCATCGTTCGCCCCCAACTCATCTCCTCCGCCTCCGTTAAGCTGTGGCATGGTTGCGATTTTTTCGCAACAAAAACACTGTTTGCGTTACCAGCCGACTCCGAACTGCAACAGAATGGTGTAGTCTCCTCAGCGCATGAAAATCACGCACGCGACGTGAACACAAGGTCTCGAGTCTTGTTGCGGTTTCACAATTAATCCTTGACGGGTGAAATTAAATCCAATTTGTCCATGGTTACTTTAAAGAAGCAGTCGCACAAAGGCACGGCGGTTTTACTGCAACAAACTTTGCAAACTCAGCTCCAGGCGTGAGGCGCAGTATCCTCTAACGTTAGTCCTGAGAAACTTGCACACGTAAAAAAATCTCGCGCGAATTTTTGAATCCGTTTCTACATTCAAACGATTTCAGACCATCCGAACGCATAAGTTGCGCGACTTTTCCTTTAAACACACAGACGTTACCAAAACAAACGTGCTGATTGCGCGAAGAAAGTTGCAGCTGCGGTCACGTCGTCTCCGTATTCCGAAAGGTTACTCGGTTAAAACACAAATTCCTCCCCTGATCAGCCGTGTATGTCTTTCATGTCTTTTTGTTAAAAGCGTCATAAACTTAATCGCGAACGCTCAAAACTGTTTCGTTTGGACGCGACGAGGCTCCGTTTCCCTCCACGTTTAGCTGCTGATGGGGAATGCGCAGGCAGCGGAGCGCGCGCGTGTGCTGGAGGAGCAAAATGCAGAGGAGGAGTTAAGAGCTGAAAAACGACACTCCATTCAGCCTGCACACACACATTCACAAAGTTTAAAGGAACAGTTTGTTCGGGGCTTGATTCTTGAAATAGTTTACTGACACTAAGTCCTGGGATTGCCTTATTGATATTTATATAAGGCATTTCAGGAGGTAATGTTCTTAAGTGGAACCCATAACACTGTCCTGAAGGTCCTACTTGGACCATTTCAATGTTTAATTCGTTTTTAAAGTGTAACCGGTGACTTATGTTAGCATTGCCATTTCTATTGTGTCCAATTAAATAGTGTTGATTCCCGAAATATTTAACTTTGGTGCATATCTTCTTAAGACTGTATAAAGCCTCAAAGCTATGTGCTTTTTTTCGAAACGACTTACGTAGCTTCAACGAGGAGGATCACGGTAATAAAAACCTTGAACCCCTGAGTTTTGACTTGACCCAGTAAAGAACCACATAGCAACACCCTAGAAACCAACCATTCATATGTCTTTGGAATATGTAGACATTTAGATCTGATGGATTTTTTCCCATCATGGTTGGTCAAATGAGTTTTTTGTCCTTTGTTGTGTTCCATTGATATTTGGTCGAAAATCAATGATGTCATGCTTTCACGGACTGTCACTTCTTGTGCTGCTCGTATCCCCCTTCACCACAGATCACAAAAGAACAACTAGGGCGTAACCATCAATGAAGGGGCCAGACACTAACGTTCACCCCCATTCAAATGCTTCATCGAGCTTAAACAGACATAACCAGACCTCCAACAAATCCGTACCCAGAGAAACATCTGAAGACATGCATAGAATTGAACTGACGATCGTTTACAAAATTGTCGACATGCCCACACCACGTGTGTTTGTCTTTTGAATGTTTTAACTTATTTGATTTCAGCTATACCTTAACGGTGTCATTTTCTCAGCACTATAACATCACTTTTGACCAAGTTACAGAGGTTATTTGTTTTTTCTGTATTGTGACGGCATCTGGAATGAGAAAAAATGTAGGCGGGACTTGAGTCTTTTGGGAATTGATTGGATTGTTTGGAGTTCGAGGCCTGCCATTATGAAGGCACATGAATAAAAAAGAACAGCATAGATATATTATTTATAATAAATACTGGAATAAAATGCCTGTCATTTTTTATTTGATGCTGACCTTAATTTCAGTTTAGTTCATTTTCTAATTTACTTCTAAACCAATTCTGTTTTCTTTCTTGACAGATTTCTTGGAATATGTTGGGGTGCCAAAGCTATTGTAAGTCGGTGGCTGGTGATATTTTTTAAACAAAAAGTTCACCTCAAAATTAAATTGAGCAACTATGAGTGGATGGACCAATTTAACAATGTTTTAGTACTTTTCTGGACCTTGACATCAACTATAACCACGATGTCTAGAGGAGGCCTTGAAATCTCTCTAATGTCTCTAAAATATCTTTATTTGTGTTCCAAAGACGCCAGGAAGTCTTAAAACATTTTGAACGTCATGTGGGTGAGAAAAAATAGCACAATTTTGATTTTGAGGTGAACTTTTCCTTTAATGTTATAGGGGAGGGAGTGATTTCATTCGTAAGGGCGTTTGACAGGACAAAACGTGAGTTCTAGATATTTCAACAATTTCAAAACATTTTGATATTTCCCCCCTAAAGCAACAAACAAATGTCTGCATTATGCATTTGGGCCTGGTCATTAGAAATGGTTGTAATTCACGGCTCTTTTTATGATGCTCAGATCCAGTTGACATGATGACAAGGATTCTCTTTTTAAACTTAAATACTCCTAGGTTCATCTTGGACTGAGAACCTCCACATTTCTGTTCAATTGCTAAATACAAAATGTACCGCAGTTTAACACACAGAGACCCCTGTGCAGCACTATTCATGGTTTTATTTGTTTGTTTTTCTTATAAACGCTGTTTCTTATTCATAGTTCCCTTTAATGCTCCCTGTCTGCGAGGGTGTGATAATAGCAGTCTATGTAAGTCTCTAATGACATGGTGTTCTCCTAATTGCAGGTTGCTGATGTGTGGGGCAGTGTGTACATGTGAGAGATATAGTGGAATATTAAGGTAGGGCTGTTGTAAAGATAAACATGTTAGTGGAGGCTTTACCTCTACTGGGTGAAGAAATCAGTTCTCAGAACACACTGATCCCTCAACCTCCCACCAAGAGATGGCCCGAGGGCCAGTCCCCAAACAACCCAACGCCCCCCCCCCACACACACATACACTCAGGCACACTTAAACCTGCTGGCCAGTGGCCATAAACATGTACTGAACATGCACTAAAGGCAATAATTCAGATAATTAAACAACTTGTTATGCAAGGACACCTGTGACTCACCATACATTCAGGTCCATAACATGAATGTAAATTGGCCAGGTTAAGCATGGTCTCAATTACACGCTCCTCCTCTGAGCTGCTTTTTATGAAAAGTAAATCTGCTGTTACCTGAACTAAAAAGGCTAAAAATGAAAAATAAGCCAACATAACAAACGTCCTTTGCAAAGAATGCAACTACGAGGTTAGTTTGGACTAACTGTCGCAAATGAGCACTGGCGTCTGAGCTCGTGCACACAAACACGTGTCGGTGGCTGTGTATTTTATTGTGTTTTTACTGTATTCGCAACTTCTAGTGTTTACATCTGCGCTGGCGTTCTGCGACACACACTTCTGCTTCAGGTGCAGGTCTCATCCCTCTGTCTCTCTGCTGATGAGGTGTTTGTTTGAGGTGATTACTCTGTGTGGGTCATTAGTTTTTGGAGCGGAGTGCTTCCTAAGCAAATAGGAGCCGTTAGTCCACAGCTCATTGTGCGGGCTTGGTAGACCTAGCCCCCCGGTTCACCAGGTTTACTTATTAGGCCAAACGAATAAAAGAAGTCCTTGGATGACTTAATAATGAATAAATTATAATGGTTTTGTTTTCTCTAAAGGGTTTTGTTTTCACAGACGTGTAGTGGCGACCAAAAGTAGTAATAGTGTTTGTGTAATTTACAAATATTGTTCCTAGCTCATCTGATAGATCAAGATGTTAGGTCAAAGGTTCAAACACACATGCTGATAAAAACATGCAAATATTACCATCAAGGCAATTTTGGAACAAGTATAAGCAAAGTTAATAACAAATCACCATTTGTAAATGCTTCAAATAGGCCTGTAGTTGATCATTTTATCCCTTAATACTCATCTTAGTTTATTCAAATTATCTATTTAAGCGGTTTCTATGACAATTATTTCTTTATGTTGAAATAGCCAGAATTCTGGCTATTTTATTCATTTTTTACGCATTCCAGCGTCATCGATGTTACATTTTGATTCAAAACTTATTACCAATATATTAAATTATTTATCTTTTACTAAACCCAGGTGAGAGTCCAGACATCAGGTAAGCAGAAGTTTTTTATTTTTAAACAATGTTTTTTGAGAGACATACTTTATTCGATTTCGGTAAATGTGCAAACCAGAAGAAGTAATCCCCAACAAATGAAGGAGCAATGACTCTTCAAAGAACATAAAATAGTGTATTTTGATGTGCACATTAATGCAGGATATGGACCGTTATTGAAATGACAATTTACTTACCTGACTATGTAAAACTCTGCTTTAAAAACACACTAAAAATGCTTTAAAACCTTTAAAACTTCACATGGGTATTTACAAACAAATGTGGACGGTCTGACCTATCAATATGGTGAAAACCTCAGGTTACAACTTGAATTTCTATCTTAAGGTTGACATTTGTATGTAATGTAAATTTGTATGTAAAAATATGCCTTTTTGCAAATTGCTTTCCGCCTCCACTCAGCTACACATCAGCTCCGACTACTTGATTCAACCCAAATCGTGCACTATAGACTATTCTACGCCATTTTGTAATATAAATAGTGTGAGTAGTGTGTTCACATTGAAAATCCTCAAAAAGAAGTGCACTTTAAGTACCCGGATGATGCACTTTTTTAACCGAAAATATGAAGTTTGGAGTGGACACTTCATGTGCGGAAGGAAGGCGTGGCTGTTCGACGCTGCAAGAACAAAACTCTCATGAAGAGTGATAACGCTTAAGTAATGCTGGGCAAAACAGATGCAAACTACATGAATTACAATGTATAAGTTGATTTTGATCCACACGCAATGTGCCGTGCGTTTGATATCATTTGCGGTCATCTGGGAAACCGATATACTTCTAGTTAGTATAAAACCGAGTAGGAATCCGTTTAATATTCGATTTGGAACAGTACCACTATTCTAAAATTCATATACTACATGGTTAAGCACATAGTGCACAGTTTAAGTGCATAGTGTATAGTATGCCATTTGGGACACAGCTATAATTTGTTATAACAGGCTTGTAACAGGGGTCGTTTAAACTAAGATTTTAAGACTGTCTTTGGCAAACTGCAGTTGTAAGTAGAAAATATTCAGAAACGGTGAAGAATGATGAGTTCAGATCCAAGGCCTTGCGAAGTCTTCACATGAAACAAGACCTGAGGAGAGATATTATGTGTACTTGTGCACAGATGTCAGCTCATCAGTTTTTGTTTTTTGATCACGCTATCATTGCTTAAAATGCACTGGAATTTTCCAGACACTCAATCAGGGCAAAATCCACGGTGAGTATTGCCCACCAGACTTTCCCTGGGCAAATCCAAATAGGTGCAAAATTGAACATTGCATATTTATCTTATGTATTGCTTATTACATAACGATCTGGCAAATTAATCACAGAAACCAGTATTGGGCGTGCTATAAATACAAAAATGTATACTTTTCTACAACAGTTATTTCAGATATCAAACCTATAACTACTATTCTGGTAACATTGAAACACGCATTTTCTGTGAAGCTGCTTTAAAATGATATGCATTATGAAAAGGTCTATACAAATAAATATGAATAGAATTCACTTTGTCTTTAAGGTCCACTGGCATCTAGCTGTAAGGTTGCACATTTTCGCATCTTTGCGAAAGTAGATACCGTATTTACGAAGCAGTAAACAGTTTGTCCGGCTAGGTAAAGGCCTCTGTAGAAACAGAATGGCTAATTCTATGTAAGGGGACCCGCGGTGTATGCAGATACAAATAGCTCTAGCTTCTAACCGTGTCTACACTGGACGCGCCGAATCCGGTGTGGACAAAATGTGAAATTATAATAGTTTCTAATGCGTTTCTAATGTCTTTTGTTGCGTTGCATCGTCCCGGTCACGTCCAGTGTAGACACGTTGTAAGGTTATAAGAACATAATGCTGTATAGTCTTTATACACCTATGAAGACATTACCCGTTTAATATTGCATTTCTGTCAATAGAGTCTCCAAAAAAATGACACGCTTGACCTTTCAAGCATATTAATATTGGACACAGACTTCGACGTCATCAACAATCGATGTACTTAGCAGATGAAAATAGCAGTAAAAATATGAAATAGCATTTTTTGTGTGTATGAGAGTTAATAACTCCATTTATTTGATATTCATCATGTGCAATATGGATGTGCATATTATTATTGATTTGCATGCATTTAGTATGTCTTTTTTCTCCGCTGTCTATATGACACATTTCTAAGTCTCAGCACCAATGGACAACCTCTGTTTCTGAAAAGAATCCAGAACGCAGCATCTTCAGTCGCTTTTACATCATGTGCTTCTCCCGCACCAACCGGGGTTTGCGACTTCCATCTGAGGGACAAAGAGACAAAGCACATGATTAATTCAATTAATATGAGATCCTCCGTAATCCTGTCAGTAGTTTTGCTAAATGAAACTAAGAAAGAGAGACTGAAGTAGCTCAATGCTATTGTCAGCCATGTGTCAGCGTGGCGCAGTCTGACTGACAGACCAGCAGGGCCTCTCAGGGCCTCATTAGGACACCATCCCCTGTGTGTGTGTGTGTGTGTGTGCGTGCTGTTCTTATTATGTGTAGACATACATTTGTGCATGTGTGCGAGTGTCTTGATGCAATCTGGCAGGTGTGCACGCTCACACCTCTCTGCCCAAGGTGGATCGTTTGCTTGAACAATAGAAATGAGTTCCAGCTTTAGTTGCAGGTATGTGAAAACTAGCCTGTAGCGACAGTTTCCAATATCTGCTGAAAATCTAATACCTTTCATTGTATTCAAAACGTCAAACCACCACGCTCTCGTATTCTGTAAGCGTAATCGATCACCCGTCCATTTTTGACTCTATACTGTTGTCTAATGTTGTTGATCACATAACTAGACCATATCATTTACATTAAACCGTACTCTGCGAAGCTGGCCGCATAGGGCTTTAAATATCGCCGTCAGGTTAAGGAAAAAAAAAGTCAGTGTAGTTTTTAACAAGAAAAGTGCTTGTGATATAACTGAGGGAAATGGTTGGTGTCTTTGTGTATGTATGTTTAAATAAACATGTACATTTGCATGCTCATTACGTATTCGGTCCCTACTGACATCATTACCTGCATGCGCATACGCACCCAAGCACGCTTGAACCCACACGAGGATTCCTGAAACTTATATTTTATTCAACAAATCCAATGTTTCATTTCCTCTCAGGCAGTCGCTCGTTCAACAGACATTGCCCTTAAATTATGAATGTCTGGTTTGTCTCTTTTACACACACACCAGTAGAAATACACACCTGCGTCATGGCCAGAGACGTCCTCATAGAGAATAAATAATGTGCTGGTGTGAAGTGACAGTAGTGTGTTAAAGTAAATACCACATATCCACTGACTGCTTGGTTTTCCTCGTATAAGAATATAGACTTTACAAACATTGCCGTCTATGAGGCATTTCATAACATATACGCCCTAGCTGTGCAGCTTTATGTTGTACGTTTTGTCACAACTGTGCTTTTGGGTTCCCAACAAAGTCTAACGTTTTTTCTTCCTACTATGGTAGTCAACGGGCTTCAAGATTAGCCTTTCAGTTCTTGCATAGTTCCATGCTTTAATATCATTGTTACTTTTAGTTATCTGATGAGTTACAAGTTTTTTTTAATGTATGATGGTTTTTGATTGTTACCATGGTTGATGTTTGTGTGTTCAACGTTGAGGTGTAAGTGCATGACACATTGTCAAAGCTGGTTAAAATGCACTCAACACAAACTTTTTAAACAGATATTTGATCAAAGTTTTGGTCTATTTGAGGCACGTACAATTGTAGTAAAAGACAAATACATTTGTTTATTTTTAAATAACCTATATAATCTAAATTCTCCATTTATGTTCACCCAACAAAAAATATTTTGTTCTGTTATTCATTAGGTAAACTTGATTATGTTGTGACTAAAGACATAAACAGACATTTCAAAGTCGGGTGGACTTCAGTCTCTGTTTGTTGAGTTGATTCAAAAACGTGCTTGTGATATTCCCTTATTATTTTAAATTGACTCAACTATTTTTTTACAGTGTATGCAAGTCATTGGGGATAAAACCTGTTTTGTTACTGGCATTCTTCCAAATATCTTTCTTTGTGTTCATCATAACAAAGAAATGTATAGTTTTGGAACAATCTTATTGTGAGGAAATGATGACAGAATTTTCACTTTTGGTTGAAGATGTGTCTTGAGTAATTTTTTGTAAAGTATACTTTTAAAAACGTTTTGAATATCCTAATTGAACTAAAGCCTAGTCCTGGCTTAATGTATTTCCAGTCCAGGAAACCGCCCTAAAGTGTTGTAGGCCCTACCTTTTTGGCTACATTATCATATACCTTAAAGACCTATTGTGTACCTTTAAAGAAACAGCTGAATGTTTTAAAGGTACTTTAGAGGTACAGTAACGTTTTGTTTTCTGAAAGTTAATATCAAATCTACTGAGCTATGAACATTTCCTCCGTTTCTGTAAGTAAGAGGTCAGTGGAGACACATGAGGGCCGATCCGACGCTATATTTTGTATTGACTTTGGTCATCTGCCCGCTGCCCTGCTTTGTAGCTGCCCAGTGCAACTTGTGTACCCGTGTCTCTTTCCTCTGACCGGGCAGAACTGTGTTTGTATGCTGCAGCGATGTCATTGTCAGTGTATGTGTGTGAAAGAGAGAGAGACAGGATGAGGGATGAAATGTGTGCGAGAGTGAGAGACAACGGCTGTGCATCCCTGCTTCTGTTTCATGTGTTGCCAGGATGAACTGATTTAGGTCTTCCCATCAAAGCTGTGTTTAATTCAGTTCTAATGAGGGTTTCTATCTCTGCCCCTCTGTGTCAGCAATGTTAATAATTCTTTAGAATCAACTGACACTTGTATGTGTGCATTTTGATTGTCGACCTAATCACAACTTAAAGGAAAGAAATTGATAATTTTCGTGCAACTTTGGATACATTCAAAGCATGCATTTTTTATGTACGTCAGGAACACCCAGGAAATGTTGTGAAAGTAAAATGCACATTCACAGCCTGTACTCTGTATGTATTAAGATGCCTTTTGTCATCTTTCTGGATAAAAACAGACTGTTTGTATCGAATACAACATTATGCAATTCAATAAGAAGAGTCATGGACTGCGAACAGCGTCAGGTGTGATTCACACCTCCATTAATTCCTTTCTTTAATGATAAACATGATGGTATCATTATATCATATATTAGAGTCTTGTTTATTTCGATAGGCGAAACACACCCACATGCAAACAACAGACACGTAATAATAAAAAAAAATTAAATCCTATTTAATAATTTAAATTAAACTAATCCAATACAGATAATGTCAAATAGTAACAATCCAGAACCTAAAGTTTCCTAAAGTCTGACAGCCATTTCATTTGACAAATAGGTTAAACCACTAAAAATGAAGATTTCAGCAAATAAATAAATAAAGAAAAGAAAGAAAGAAAGAAAGAAAGAAGAAAAGTAATATAATGGCTTCTTTTATTAAAATAGCAGCTCGTGCCCCTCAAAGGCCATGTGCTGCTTTTAAGATACATTATTTTCTGAGGCTTCAAAGCTTGGCAAATGCAGCCCATGTGCGAATATGAGGACACTTGAAAACAGTCTTGTGTTTTCCAAATGGACCCAAAGAGGTTTGGGTGCTGAAATCTTGCTTAATGTGCTCCTGCAGCTCGTCCCCTCCCAAACATTCTCATATGCACCTTGTTGTACATTTTTTTTCTTTAATAAAATCCTAATCTACCTTTGAGTAAAAGTAGACTGCTCGATAAAATACTGCAAACATATGAAACAAACAGAACGCACTTGAGACTCCATTTAAACAAATAAAAAGAAGAACTAAAAACATTTATGTGTTCGTCTTTTTGCGTGCGTCTTTTATGATTAAAATAAGAAACTTTACAGAAATACATTTACTTGAAAAGAAAATCCTGTCATTATTTTATCATCTGTATGCTGTATCATCTTTTTCTGTGAAATTTAAAAGCTGAATTTTAACAATGTCTGACCCTGGACCCCAAAACCAGCGATAAGCATTTGTATATTTTTAGCAATAGCCAACAATACATACAATACAAAAAGACATTTGGTCTATGCAAAGCTTGGAATTTCTGCCTTCGGGTTCATCTACTCGCCACAACCTCATTTCAGCGGTAATCCAATAGAGAGCGTTAAAACAAACCTGTTTCTTCTTAGCAACGGCCTGCTACAGTGCCTATATGTACAACTTTAAAGGGGATTCTTTTATGTTTTAGTTTAAAAAAAATGTTTGCACCCTCAGATTCCAGAATTTCAAATAGTTGAACCTCGGCCAAATATTGTCCTATCCTTACAAAGTAAATCAATAAAAAACTCATTTATTCAGCTTATAAATATAAATATTATAAAAACAATAAATGATTTAAAAAATGATCCTTATGACTGGTTTTGTGGTCAAGGGTCACAAATTATAATTTATTAGCGAACATGCTGTCAATTAAAAAAACTAAATAAAAAAGGTCACTTTGTTGTTTAATTGTATGTAATAAATATTAACATTCTTCTAAATGTTTCTGTGTTAAAACTATGAGATTGTTAATATATTATTATTATTGTTATTACAAGCTACTTATGAATAATATCAAATGCACATTTTCAGGGACATTTAATATGTCTTATACTGTATTAACTGACAGTATTTCAGGTCACAACACAGTTTTTGTCAGCACAGACAGAACTGATGTAAATATTCTTGTCTGTTACGGCGTCAGCTACATCTGTGTTTTCTCAGCTGAGCACATTCTGTCTGAAAGTTGCCATGGGATGATGGACCAGCCGCTTGTGCAAGAGGTCTTCGACCTTATCTGAAACCTGCGCAGAACCTCATGAGGCTGACATACACAGGATGTTTGGCATTAACCAGTGGCCATACATCCGAGAGAAAGCATGGATGATCGACGACAGCTGGGAGCAACTCTATACCTCTCTCTCTCTCATTCCTCTGCTAAGGCACTTTCCTTTTCCCATTGCCAAACTTGAATTCAACCTTTGTCTTTTGGAAACTGGCTACACAGACAGATGCAGGGTATGGTTGATAGGTTCTGGCTGACCATCATCTTCCTATTTTCCTTATGCTTTTAAAGTTACAAACTGTAAGTTAGTAAGTTATTTGTAAGCAGGTTCTTTCTTTGGAATAAACACTAGTTCAAAGCTTATTCTGACCCGCTCACCAAGACAAATGACTGTTTGATTGAGGTGTGAAGTGACCAACCACAGATACTTTATGGCGCTTTTCCACTGCGGGAACTTTCCTCAGGGACTCGGGACTTTGGGGTGGTACTTGGTAGGTTTCCAGCGCAGGAACCGGGATCGAAACAAACTTCTGGGTAAAAATTTGCCCCCAAGAAAGTTGCTGCTCGCAAGGTAGTACTTTTTCAAAGGTCAGGACCATTCGGGGGTGGGTTTTGGATTGGTTGACCTACGCAGCCTTGTACACCGCAGTGTCGTACAAATATGATGATTGTCCGTCACTTTGTATGACGTTATCATTGTTCGACATTACCGCCCCCTTCTGGACTGGGAGCATGAAATCCGTTCCAGCGTCTCCGGACAAATTGGCCAAATCTTAAAGGTACTTTAGACCACGATGGAAACGCAGACAGCAACAGGTCTGGGAATAATTTTTTCTTGGAAAAAAGTTCCTTGGGAAAATTCTTTCTTGAGCAGAAAACAAAGGAAGATATTTTGAAGAACACCATTGGCCCCCATTGACTTCCATTGTATGGACATAAAACCACTGGGGCATTTCTCAAAAAATCTTCGTTTGTATTCCACAGAACGTTCAGGTTTTGAATGGCATGAAGCTGAATAAACTACAGCAGAATTTTTGCTTTTGGGTGAACTATCCCTTTAACCATCTGGAGTCTGTCACATCTGCTCCATAATATGATTTGATTAAATCCAATGTGATCTTTTCTTTGAAACAATGACATCATTATATAAACACACCAACCACTCAATTTTATTCCTAAATGTCAACTGGTGGCACAAAAATTTCATTGACCTCCAACATCATTGCAACCAAAAAGTAACGGTGGTGGTGACCACTATCAAATTGCTCATAAAGCGTCAAATCTTGTGTTTAAACTGAAATCAGATGTCGAAAGGATTCTGGAATGGATAGGTGAAGGACCATGTAAGTATATATGTAGCACATTAGGGTCTTGCACCTGCCCTTTAGGTCAACATAGAGACTTGGGTCAACCATGGAATTGAAGAGCGTCCACTTTCCAGCTGGCCTCATTGCACACACACACACACACACACACACGGAGGTTACACCCGCAAGGCCTCTCAGCTTGAGCGCACAATAAACTCTGGTCCTCTTCTGTGTGGTCCACAGATTAGCTCTCCACTGTGCTGTTTTAGACCCAGCTTAGCTTCCCTTCGGCCGTCTATTCTTCTCCTCGCTATACCCTGGGTTTAGCTTTTGCAGGATGTGTTTGGACGGTCTGTTTTAAACATTGAGACAGGAACCCCCCAGGGGGCAGTTCAGAGGATGTCAGGGGGCCAGTTGAGGAGGTCACAGAGATGCAGTCAGTCTGTTTCCTACTGCTGGCCTTGGGAAATGCTGAGCCACCATAGCTCAATCCCTGTTCCCATGCAGTCTCTCTCTCTCTCCAGCAGCTCCAGTTTACAGCATATCATTCCCAACATACAGACAGACCTTTCCTATAAAGCTAGTGTGTCTGGAAACCATCAGTTTTATGTGTTGCTGTGTTAAAAGTCAGGACTATAAAATTACAAGATTACAACACAACCTTCGCAGCCATTTGGTAGATTGAGGCCTAGTTCTCTTCTGAAGAAACATTTTGTTTCTGTGGGCTCTGGGTTAGAGTTGGATAAACTAGTACTAAACTGTTGCAAATCTAGCAGCACTATCCTCTCTCTCTTTTACATTCTCCGTTTTATTGGAGTCTTGTCTAGAAAAAAAGCACAGGAAACAAACATTCGCTGTGGGTACAGTTCAGATTGTATCAGGAGGGCTATTTTTGAAATGAGAAAAAATGCTTTTGTGCAAGAAACAGAGCTAATTTGTTTCCCTTACGGGGGAATCTCACTAAAGGTCTCAGGAACGTTTTTCCGGGTCATATTACACAACAATATCAAAACTAAGAAGTAATTATTATTTTTTGGTTAAAGTAAGTTCATATTTAGACTATTTGCAAAATGCTAGGTTATTTCAACCCATGTCTAGGTCAAATATGGACATTTTTTAAATTCATTTAATCCAATTGTTGGGTTTGTCCATTTTGATTTAAACATGGATTGAAAATCTGGCATTATTCACCTTCCTGTCTTTCCAAAACTCTATGTATTTTTTCAGCTTTTAAGTAAGTCAGATATTCATTCAAAAAATTGCTGGGTTGTCTTCAACCGGTAAATGACGGACAGAACCAACCGTTGGGTTATAAATGATGCTAGATATTAATTCAGTAAATTCAGTTTTTTTTTTCGCACTCTTCACAATTTTGCATAGTTGAAAAACAGCTTTACATACATTTAGGCAGTAGTTAGTGTAAAAAGGAGAAATTATTGTGAAAATTAAAGATACAGAAAACGTAGCATTGAGTGTTTTTGCAATTTTTTCTACACGATCTACACAGATGAAACTTCAAGTGATTGTTCACCCAAAATGAAAATTCTGTCATCATTTACTCCCCCTCTTGTCATTTCAAACCTGTATCACCTTCTTACTTTCGCAGAACTTAAAATAATATATTTTGAAGAATGTTGTAAACTGGCACTTGCATTGGTTTTGTGTGAATGGGGGCCGGTGCTGCTTGGTAACCAACTTTCTTCAAAATATCTTCTCATGTGTTCAGAAATAGAAAGAAAGTCATACAGGATTTAAATGACAAGAGGGTGAATTTAAATGATGACATAAATGTCGTTTAAATGGTTTTGAACTGTCCCTTTATTTGAAGTTTCATAATTGGACATTTCTATCTATAGTACTAGTAAATGCTGTGTACATAATTTATTTGCAGGGTGTATATTACTGATAATATAATAAAGAATGTTTAATTGATTATACAAATATATCAAATTTAACCCTAAAATGAGATGGACGTGCATCAGAAATACATCTCAATTCATTTTAAACCTTGTCTTTCAATAACTACTTCACAGAAAGAACATTTATAAAGACAGTATATGATTTCATTTGAAACATTGTTATTTTATTCTTTACCTTAGTAATTGTTGCACTACCGTATTTGGATGAGAAAGAAAATATTTTTTAAGGCAAAAAATGACCTAAATATTTCTGTAGGGAAATTCTGTTCCAAGGGAACACCCACACTAATAAAATACATTTATACACTAAATGCACTGTAAGTTGCTTTGAATTAAAGAAAAATGTTCATAAATGAAAAATGTATTTCTAAATTAGCATTTCTAAGACTTTCTAAGAGATCCACCTGCCTATATTTGTTTTTGCAGGAAAATTGTTGTTTCATAGTAATATAGCAGTGGGTGGTTTGTTGAACCCTACCTTGTTAATTTGTCAGTTACACAATGTAATTCACACCCATGTCTACCACTCCTACCTTACTTGAACTTATGCAAACACACACACATGCACACATCATCACCCTCATGTTAGTTTACTGACCGATGCTACTGCGATAGGCAAGCGTGCTCGGCTTGTTCATCTGCATTCTTGCACACAGATTTTCACAGCTGCACAAAAGCTTTCTGAATCTCTGCTCATGCTGGGTTTGGCTGAGGGATTGGCAGAGAGCAGGTTATCAAGTGTCAGATTTTGCCATCCTTTGTCTCAGTTTAATTAAGTGTCATAGTGTTGGGTTTCCTTGTTTCCTTGGGCAAATTCTTCACACAGCTCACCTCTAGTGTCTCAATAACGTGTCGCACAACATTTAAAAAAGGCTTAGACTATGGATCTGTCCCAAATAGTGATGTGAACGAACAGTGTTCTTCAACGGATTGAACCGGTTCCTCAAATCAGGCCCGATCTGAGTTCGATTCCTATCTCGAGCGTATTTTGCCAGTCCCACTCCACTGTCTCTGACCAAAGCTTTCCTCTGTGTTCTCCACTGTCCTATCCAATAAAGGCAAAAAGCCTGTAAAATATAACTTTAAAAAAAAGAGGGAAAAAGCGACGCAGCCAGCGTTTTGCACGTTTTTTACACGCAACATGTGATCGGCCCTAACATTTCTATAATAAAACAGTATCAAACATTAAACATTTAGTTACTTTCATCGCGCCGGCTAAGCAGACCTTAAAGGAGTAGTTCACTTTCAAAATACATTTTCATGATAATTTACTCACCCTAGTGTCATCCAAGATGTTTATGTATTTGCTTCTTTAGTCGAAAAGAAATTAAAGTTTTTCATGAAAACATTCCTTGATTTTTCTCCATATAGTCGACTTCAATGGACTCCAAACGGTTGAAGGTCAAAATGACAGTTTCAGTGCAGCTTCAAAGGTGTTTAAACGAGACCAGACGATGAATAAAGGTCTTATCTAGTGACACGATAAGTCATTTTCTAAAAAAAAAAATGAATATGCTTTATAAACACAAATGCTCACCTTGTTATGTTTTGTGATGCGTGTTCATGACTTCACGTTATATGTTATTATGTTGAAAACTTGCACGTTCAACTTGTAAACGCTGACTCGGTACTTCCGCCTACGTCAAGCGTGACCTTTTCAACGTAATAACGTATTTTGTGAAGTCATGACCGCGCATCGCAGTACAGAGCAAGGCAAGCATTTGTGTTTATAAAGCATATACTCTCTTTTTTTAAGACTTATTGTTTTACTAGATAAGACACTTATTCATCGCCTGGTATTGTTTAAAGCCCTTTGAAGCTGCACTGAAACTATGGTTTTGATCTTCAACCATTTGGAGTCCATTGAAGTTGACTATATGGAGAAAATCCTGGAATGTTTTCATCAAAAGCCTTCATTTCTACTAAAGAAACAAATACATAAAGATTAAATAAATATCATTAAAATTTATTTTGAAAGTGAACTACTCCTTTAACCTCATCTTCTGTCCATAGCCTATCCCGCCTTCTTTCATTTGTTTGGCCACCTAAATTAGATTGATATTGACGAGCTACAGGGTCCATATTAATTCAACTTCATTCTGTTTCGGCACAGCGAGGTAAACAAGTAATTTTGTTCATAATAAATTTAACAATAATAATAATAATAGTGTAAATGAATATATGTATTATAATTATTAAATAGATGACAACTGGGACATTAAAGACCTCTCTACTACCCTAAACCTCACCCTACACTTTATTATTAAACACCATTTTCAAATATTTTCTTCATTTTGTTGAATGTCTATATGATCTGATATGTGATGTGAGGCAAAAGGTGGGTTCGATCTTGCACTCATATGTAGCATCAGTAGCTATTTGTCACACATCTTACTCACTACACCACAGAAGCTACTGGGAAGTTGGTGTTGTTTTTATACTCAAGATGTTTGTATGGAGAAGGACCCACTCACATTTGTCCATGGGTAGACGCGCAAAAGACGCAAAATGTGAATGGCCCCTAAGCGCCGCCCCTGGCCTGACATAGAAACTGCCTGGATTTTGGTAGGATGGGTCTTCATTCCATCAGGTGATTGTGCAAATGTAAATAACAAAGAAAAACTTCCCAAACAACTTTCAAAGATATTTTAATAAGTTCTCCATTGGTTATCTTTGAGATTTAAGCAATTTATCATACAGTAGAACTATCACTCTTTTAAAGGCAAGTACCTGCCAATGAAAACAAGCTCTTTTCTTTCACGGGACAGACGTGTCTCTGTCTTTTTTTCCCTCTCTTTTTGTCTCTCTCTCACTCTGTGCTTTAGTGCAGCTGTGTTAAACAAACAGCCCGGTGCAGCTGGACCCCTAAACATGGCAAACCAGGAATTTTAATCCCCTGTTTTTCTGTTCTTTGGCACAAGTCAGATTTATGTGCTCATAAAAGCAGAAGAAAATCACCCATTCGGTCCACAGTGAAGCAGAGGTGATGAAGAGGGGGCCGATAGAGGAATTGACCCCTTGCAACAATTTGTAGTTTTTTGGACGAAGAGAAACAAACAGGTTGCAATGTCCAGCAAAGCAGGTTCATAAAGCGCGATGGGTGAGTCAATCGTGTCAATCTTTATACAGTAATGTATAGTTTGCACAGAACTGTATGCGAGAATTTTTTAGGGGGGGCTGTAACACTCCTGCATTTCCAACAAACTTTATTTTACACAATAAATATGTTATTATATAGATAATAAAATATTATGATAATGTTAATAAATATATTATATGTTTTATTATATATATATATTTATATATATATATATATATATATATATATATATATATATATACTGTATATACACACACACAGGTAGGCTTTATACAGTATATCTAATTTAGTAAGATTATAATGACACAAAGTACAATAAATCATATTTTCTATTTTTAATTAAAGATATTATTTATAGGAACATCATCCCCTTTACTATGTGTCTTTATTTTTTAGTTCTGAACTACTCTATTAATCTGCAATAAACAAAACTGATGATATCATCCCTTTATGAAACAAATGATTAATTGATAAATAAAAGTCTATCATTAGTCACTCATGTTTTGTCTTATGTAAATTCATGTGATGTTGAATTGTAAAAATGTCAACAATGTTTTTGTCAATTCCCATATGCAAGGTTTAATAACATACATTCATGCGTATTATTTTTCATTCAATGAAAATGTAATTTGCTAATATAAGTTTATAGAATGACTCATACAACAGTCATCCAGTCAGATGAAGTCCAAAGACCAACGTGTGATGATAAATGCGGCGGTCAGTGACTTAATGGAGTGATAATTGAGTAAGGTGAGCCAGAGACACGTGCAAACAGACACGTTCTGTGTTTGTGTCTTATGAAATATCCATCACTGTCAGCAACAAGTCAAACCAATACTTGCATAACACCCTGATCTTTTTTCAGTCCTGGTGTGAAAACAATCTCTTCAGCACACCAAACCACTTCCAGCTGTCTTCGAACTCACACAAACACGCAGCGCCATTAGCATCTGATGCCAGCGGAGCAAGATTAGATGAGAAGTTAAGATCAACTCAAAACTATAGTGGCTCTTGTTGTGTGCCAAAGCTCCCAAATGAAGCCGCACAGGGCACGTGTTGCAATGATGGTTGGATAAACCATTATCTGTTACAGGAAGCTCACAGTTTGCGTCTGTACGTCAACCGGCCCCCCCTCGCCTTCAAAAAGATAAATGAGGTTTTGAGAATGTCCAGATTGAAATGAGCAGAGAGCGAGAAGCTACTAAAGCTCAGCGATCTCACTCCCGAGGGATCATGGGATTTCAGAGGGAGTACACTCTGAACGAGCCGGGGCCGCTGATAGCGTTCTGCACATGTTGTTGTTTTCATATGATTTTTGCGGATCTGGTCACAGCACAACGTGGTTGGGTAATTTAGTGCTGAATGCAATCTGCTTTTGAAAAAGCCAACAACAGACCAAGAACCAGGAGGTCATGAGATGTCTAAATAAAGGTAAAGCAATACAAAGATACTAAAGTTGGCTGCACACTGTATGGTTTTTATAGTCTTTTATCTTGTCACCTCTTGAGGCCACGAAGTGAGGTTTACCAAAGCCTCCGTTTCATTCTTCAGAGACTAGGATTTATTGCGAAGGCATTTAATAAACAGCCAAACATGTTGGTAAACAGACCACGGCTGTACCCATTGACGTTTATTGTTTTTTTTGTCCGTACTATAGAAGTGAATGGGTAGCGCCATTGCTCGGTGATACGATATTCTTTAAAATATCTTCTTTTGTGATGGGCAGAGGAATGAAATTCATACAGGTTTGACAAGAGGGTGAGTGAATGATGCTGGATTTTTATTTCGGGTCAACTTTCTCTTTAAGATCAAAGTGGTCCTATTTTTCTAATTTTCAAAGTCTTTAATTTGTTTATGATGTGCTCAACAATGGGTTTTCAATTTTCAATAAAAAAAAGCTTTATATGCAGTATTACATTTTTCCTCTGTGTTTTACACCATCATCTCGATTCTCAGAAAACAGGTTGTTGAGTTCCAAGTTCTATGAAGTCCCTCCTTCTGAAACGCTCTGGTTGATCAAGCTCAGCCAGTCTTTTGTGATGGTCTACTGGTTAGAGTGTGTGTTGAAATGTCCTGATATTACCCTCTCCGTGTTCCAGGGGGAAGGGTTAATGTAAATTTTGGGATTCATGATGTCACTAACCCAGGATAAAAAATTGTACTCCCAATAAGCTTTTCATTGTAGTCTTCAAAAAGTGATTTACGCTCAAGAAAATATCTTCCAGTCGGCGCAAATAACCCTGTTGTTAGTGCGCCAACATATAGTGCCAGTGCTCTTTCGGCACAACCCGAGTTCGATTCCCATCTCGCGTGTCGCCTGCCGGTGGTACTCCCCCTTCTCTATCCAATGCTTGTCCTTTCTCCATTGTCCTTTTCAATTAAAAGCAAATGTCTCTGAAAATATATCTTTAAAAAAAGAAAATATCTTCCTTTTCAACTTGGCAGATGCTCATGCAGCTACTCAATTTAAAGAGATGAAATTTCATCCCCTTTAAATGGAGGTCAAATATGCACTTTTGCCAATGTCTCCTGCCTTCTGAGATTCTACAAACATTTCTTCTCAAAGTCTTTTAATAACAGCTCTTTTAGTCGCACACAGTCTTTGACTATTGTCAGAACTGGTGCAAAAGGTCCCAGCAGTCTCCAGTTCACAACAGTCACACTAGAAAATTGTTCGCTTGTCAATCAGTGGCAATGTGCTGGAGCTGTTCTGTCTACTTATTCAATTGTTTATTTCCATCTCCGCAGAGTGAACATTTTTTGACGTAAAATTCATTCTGCAGTGTGTTTTCATTGTGTGTGTGCTTTAACCAAAGATGGATGAACACACTCAGCAGTGTATTTCAACGTTGACAACATTCATGGCAAAGATAACAAATGATGATCTGGTCTGTTCATGACTATGATGGAACACACTTTGAGAGCCGAATAAACATCCTTACACATGGGATCCTTCAATGTTTAAAGTTCATCCAAAAATGAAAATTCTGTGATCATTTACTCATCCTCATGTAATTTACATGTATAAATTACTTTGTTTCGATGAACACAAAGAAAGATATTTGGAAGAATGTTAGTCATTTAAGTTCCTGGACATCATTGACTACCATAGCGGGAAGGAATAAATGGTAGTCAAAGGTCCCCGAGAACTCTTTGTTTTTCTGAATTCTTCATAATATCTCATGTGTTAAACAAAACAATACAATATTTTTCCCTACTATGGTGGTGGATGATGTCCCAGAACAGAAAATTGCAAACATTCTTCCGAATATCTTTCTCTTTGTTTATTTAACAGAGTAATGTATACAGGTTTGAAAGCAAATGAGGGTGAATAAAGGATGACAGATTTTTCATTTTTGGATGAACTATCCCTTTAAGGGACGAGAGAAGAATCCTGCCTCTTATGTGTATTTTGTTTGTGTGGCACATTTGCTCAAAGTTTCATAACCACTTGCTATAAACCTTCTCACCCCTCCTTATAAATGTTATCTATGTGCTGTAACGTCTCTGTAAAACAGAGATGAAATGTTGTAGTGACAGAGTACTGAAAAGTATTTTCTGTTTGTGTGCAACGCTCATGTATCTCAACTGGTGGAGCAATGCTTTGATAACAGCTGATCACTGCAACACCGTAACTGCAGAGAAAAAGCACATTTCTTTTCTACGCCATCAAGATGTATTAGTTTGACTATACTGTATACTGTACATTCCGGTAACACTTAACTTAAAGCGTATCTTTATAATGCTTAATAAAAGTATTTTTATGTATTAATTATGCCTTTTGATGCACCTTATAATGAAATGTAATGTCTAATGAATAATTGTAACTATAGTTAATACATTATAACACTTATTCATTTATTGTTACACTATTTGCATTTTTAATATGGTTATCACTCTTTGGAGCAACATTTAAAGGCAGGGTGGGTGATCCTGTCCAGAAACATTTTTTCATATTGGTTTGAAATCTCTTTACATCCTGACAGCAATCAAGAAGTATAGTGGTCAAATAATATTTTTATAATTATATGTATAATGTATAATTATCTCCGTGAAAGGCGTAGGACCAAAAAACGTTCGCCCAATCAAAACGTTCTGGCCGAACGCTGTGACTGGTCATATGTACATTTTCAGTCATCGTATTTTGCATACCACTGTGCACCCTGTTCACGCAGACATCATAAGTCATTGGCGCCGCAGCACGCTCACGTCCGCTGTGTCAATGTAGGGAGAATGACGGACAATCTGCAACAATCAAACTTTCCTGCGAAACCGTGAACATGTAAATCTACAAAACAAAAATCAGTTTGAGGAAAAAACATCTGGATCATGAAAGAGGAAAAACTCGAATGAACATCGGTTCAGCTTTTACATGATGGAGACAGCTCCAGCAGGCAAAGGGTCTGAAAGACGATCCCATGGTTACTGTCTTTCTTTTGGACAGGTATGTAAATGCCTTGAGAAGAATTTAATGGATTTAGTTTGTAATATGTTACGTGGATTAATGAAATACATTCATGTATTTGGAGGAGGCGTGGCTTTGGACGGCAAATCGTATGGAGGGTGGGATTATAATTGATGTGCTAGCAGGCTAAAGTTAGCACATTTCCAAATCAACCACATATTATAACACACATTATGAACAATTCTAATAAATCCTACCCTTTAATAACTGATTATAATACATTATATATATATAAAGGCTTTCATTAAAGTGTTACATACATTTCTTTGCAACCAACAAAATTGTATAAAAAGTATTATAGTATAGTACAAGGTTCAGCTGCTATGCTCTTAAAAGCATAAAATAATTTGTAATGTCACAACCTATGCTCTGGACTTAACTTCCGGTCTGTGTTTGATTATAGTATAACAATTTGTTTTATATTTAATTTATAGTAACATAAATTGATATTAATATTTTACTGTACATCAATTGTATTAAAGTAAAACTACTCAACAGTTATTGATTCTTTGCATTGGTCTACTGGAAGTTTAAGGTATAATTCACCCAAAAATTCTGTCATTATTTACTCACGGCCAGGTTGTTCCGAACCGGTATACATTTTTGTGTTCTGCTAAAGACAAAGGAAGATATTCGGAAGTATGTCAGTAACCAAACAGATCTCGTCCCCCATTGACACCCATAGTATTTATATTCCTTACTGTTGCAGTAAGCGCGGGATAAGATCTGTACATTACTGACATTCTTCCAAATATCTTCCCAAAATGCTGGAAAACAAATTACGCAACATATAAAAGTATAAAAAGTAGGTAGGTAAAACTATTATGGTGGAGTCTGATATGAAATGTCAAGCGAACATCCATGTTTCTGTATTAAATTTCTCTCTGCTAATTGGACGATTAATTCGCTTATCGCCAGTGTTTTTGCAGAACACTTTGCTCAATCTGATTTTGCAATCAGCTGCACAGCAACTTTTTCCAGTTTTCAAGAGTCAAGAATACAGTAGAAGCTGTTGCATTTGGTCTTGAGCCACTCAGTGGGCGTGGCTTTTGTTTGTGGTGACATCACGTGCATACCCTCTATTGTTTGGGGACCACTCATTTGCATGCCTACAGACTGAACACGTAATATGAATGGACATGATGTCTGCATTTTTACAGTTTTGTGTTTTCACAGTTTAGAGCCGTTTAAGAAAACGGGCACTTTGAGATATGTTATGCGTTTCAGTCCCCAAAATAGCCGTTGCTATGTAAATAAACAGCCAAAACGTTTTAAGCTGAAAACTTTGCCGTTTAAACGGCGCTGTTGGCGTATAAATGGCACTGTTGCCATATAAACTGTATAAACGGCCCTTTATTTTTCAGTGTTTCAATGTGACCGTGGCATAGGAATCACAGACAACAACAGGCTGTGTACAAGTAGTGCTGCATGCGTAAGCCAAGCAGCCCCATTTAGATGAATAGGAATGCTAACGTATAGCTCTTACCAGGTGTTGGTGTGAACACAATTTGTCACTTTTGTGGATGAGACAAAAAACCTTGTTGCATATTAAAGAGACTATTGGTATTATTAGCTGGTATTTTCAATTCCATATGCACATTATGTTATTTTTATATAACAGTAGCGGTGAAGGTTGAAAGAAATATAGTGAGCGGTGGAGATTTGTTTTATTTATCCGTAATGTATCTACTCCTGTTCCTGGGTGGGAAAGATGATATCTCTCCCTGTGTTCTATAATAGAGACATCCGACAACTAGCACGGAGTTCAATAGAAAGTCAGGATAGACTTCAGCCAGTCAGGAAGTTTATGGTGAATTGGTGAGTTCTGCCATTGTGTCAGAGAGGACCCTCTTTTTGTGCGCTTCCAAAACCCCACCCGACCGCCCTCTTAAAGGACCAGAATCTGATAATCAATGAAAGAGAAAGAGAAAAAAGAAAAAACAATGGTGAGAGAAAATGAATACATTTAATGTGTTTTTATTCATTTGGGGTTGGACAGGCCTCTTTATCATGACTTGCATCCCACCTCTCACCTCACTTATTGAGCTCTTTAGAGAAACTCTGTGACCTTTGGCCTTCAGGACAATAGGGACCGGGATGTTTCCCAGTGTGCGCAAACCTGGCCAACAACAGGAACATGAGGGTGCTCATGGGAAAGCAACTGTTTACTGTGGAACAGGATGAGACGAGGCCTCTAGTACACACACTTACACACATACACATTGAATAATTGCATTCTTATATCAATATACAATCGTTAGTAAAACATCAGGCAATTAAATGAAACAGAACGTAAGGCAATAGTGCCAAATATAAAAATTCTCTCATAATATCACCCTTATGCCATCCCAGATCTGTATGACTTCATTTTCTTTAGCTGAACACAAACAGTTTAATAATAAAGTGGCTTCATGTTATTTCGTTTTTTACTACATTTTAGGCTCAAGGTCAAAAGCACATCCATCCATCATTAAAGGGATCCAAATGATTCCAATTGGTTAAAGGCTCAATGTCAAATTTTCACTTGAGAAATATCTAGGGGTGTCAAATGATTAATCACCATCGAATTGAAATAAGTTTATGTTTACATACGTAGGCTAATTTACAGTATGTCTATATACTATGCATATTAATTTTGTATTTATAAACACAAACACATACATGTATACATATTTATAAAAAATTTACATGTATTTATTTATATTTACCATTATATAATATAAATATAATTTAAATTATATACAAACAGATACATCCATATATTTAAGAAAAACATAAAATGAATAAACATATTATATATGTATATAATTTAAATGATTGGTAAATATAAATAAATAATGTGAATATGTTTCGTATATATGTATTTGTATATGTTTAAAAATACAAAATTAATGTGTTTTGATTTTATTAGCTTTTATTTTAGCTTTTTTTTTGTTTTATGTAAATTTAAGTTAAGATAAGTTAATTTGCTATATAAGAGAAATTGAAATTTATGTTATATTTTTTATTTTATTTTATCCATTTAAAGTGCTTTAAACTTTATTTTGGAGCTAAGATTTACATTTTTCATTTAGTTTAAGTTTTTCCAGCAATTTTTAGGTAAATTTTTTTGACACATTTTCAAAGCTTTTGAAAGTTTAAGTGAACTTAAAAAACCTTAGTCCAGCAATTTTTTTAACAGTCGCATCATGTCCTACTCCTTTCCACTGCAGTGAAAACCATGACAAAAGTGAGTTTAATAAAAAAACTCACAAGAGACAAATTCTTATTCTAATTTATTAATCATGACTTTTGTCACTTCATTTGCTCTTTAAGTTTGTATGTTTTACTTTCAAATATGGCAGCATGCTGATAATTTAAAATCTCATCGGTTGTCATGCATCTAGTAACTTGAAAGGGGTGAGAGGGGGGATTTGTGATATTCACTTGTTTGGAAAGTTATTTCACATGTTAAAGGTCTCCTCATTCGACCACTTTCAACAAGTTGGTATGATTTATTAGATTCTTCATGAAATGTCTGGAACATATTTTGCTTAAAAACACTCAATGGCTATTGAAACAAAACCCTTCTTGCCTCGTCAAAAACAGCTCTGCTCACAGCAACCTGTTTGAGTGCATGTCTGCCATTGCAATTGTTTGGCTAAATTATGTTTCCTGAACTTCTCTGCGGTTAGTTTCGTCTTAAACGTCTCAAATCATTCGTCCGGAGACCAAAAATATGTCAGAGCAAACAGCGCTCACGTTGTGCGTGTATGCTTTCCTAAAATCCACGGATTGCGCACCTGAGATCTCAGGGGAATAACGTGTATTTAACGTTAACTGTTACACACACAACATGAAAGCATAACTAGTAAGCTGTTAATATTTTTTTATATTTACATTTCAAGATGAAGCAGAAAAAGTTTATTTATTATTTATATAAATTTATTGTCATTTTACGTTTTTTCAGTAAAACTTGTGATTGAATGTTGTGATTGAATACTGTGTACCAATGCATTCTGCAAAATGAGACAGAGAACAATTGTAGGAAAATAAAAAGAGTATTTTAGATTTTGTATTGGAATTTGACTATATTTTCTAGTTGGTTTATAATTCAGCAGATTTTAGTCCTTTTATGATTTGAGGAGAATAATCTGTCTCGCTTTTTCTCTCCATCTCTCTCTTTGGTGGTCTATATCTAATAAAGCACAAAAAGTCTCTCTCTCCATCCATTCTGGATTTCAAGGGCACAGTCAAAAGGGTATGTCTTTTATCCACACATAAAGCTTGTTTTTGTACAGAGCCTCTCTTCCTTCTGATGAAAGGAACAGTGCAGAAGCCTTTCAGAATACAGAGTACCACATAAATGCTGCCTTTGACTGAAGTACAGTTTCAGGGCACATACACACTCTCCTTTAGAGCATGAGACCAGTCAGAGTTCATTACATTAGACAGACATTTCATTTCATTGAACCTGATATTCATAATCTGTGTCTTGCTGAAATAACGACACGTTGTGAACATTCGATCACAAGTTTTACTGTAAAAACGTAAAAAACAATGACAATAAATTTGAGACGTTTCCTGCTTAATCTTGTGGGTTTGTGTGGGTTTAAATGTCCATTGGCCAGAATTGTGTGTAAAGGAGGATATCCCTCTTTTGTTTCTTAAGGAAGCTCGTGCACTGTAAGAGCTCTCTGGATGACCTGTCACTCAAACGACTGAGGGGCAGAAATGTTAAAGTAACGTTTGCTGCCGTTGTGATAATAATCTGGAATGAGAAAGCGCACTGAGATGTCTGATGATGTACATCTAAGGGGTTGTTTTGTTTTGACGGTTCGTCTCGATGAACAGGATTGAAAATGGTTTTGGAGGGAATCAAATAGTCCCGGAGAATGCTTTGCATAAGGCTGTTATTTGATAGGTTTTTTTAAAGTTTAATGTTAATTTATGTTTGAACAAACTATTAGCAGTAAATTACATAAATTTAAAATACGGGCAACCTGCTGCTAGTAATACTATAATTTCAACATATTTTAAACAGTGTAAGTTCTGTAAGAGATAATGCACAGACACCCGGTTGTTATCGCAAGATTATTAAAAGGCTTGTTGGAATGCTTAATTCTGATTGGCCTGTTGCGACATTTGCGGGTTCATCATTCCCAGATAACAACCTCTCAAAACAATAAATACACGGTAACCCGGATGCAGCAAATAATTTTGACAGTTTTTGGACAAATTAAATATAAATTCTTTATGTCTTTTATAAACATATAAGACATTATATTTATAAGTGATTCAACCAAATTGCGTGTTCGTGACATTTAAAGATCGTTTCTTACCTTAAAACCCAAAGTAAACCTAACATTTAGTTAGTTATTCTAACTAAAGAATATTTAGTTATTCCAAAAAAAACTAAACTGGTTAGTTATATAATAAGATAATAAAATATTTCAAATTCACATTTCATGTCCAGTTTTACATAACTATGTCTTCAGAGGTGCATAAAGATCTTACATAATGAAGACGTTATGTTTTTATAACCTTAGAATGAGGTAATTAACATGACATTTCATCAAACTGTGGAAATTGTATTTTTTAAATGATTGTGGTGAGGAAGGCGGGATGAGAGCCGTGAGGCTCACGGAGGAAATCGGGAGCATAAGAGGACGAGCGACGGGACTGCTGATGAGAGAGGACCGGGCCCGGACATGTGTTAAGTTTATATTTATGTTCTTGTGGCCGGCAGTCGACGATGAGGTGGCTGCCAGTTTTTTACTTCCTTGTTATTGTTTGTTTATTTTTATTAAAGTTTGTTAAAATGTTCACCGGTTCCCGCCTCTTTCCTTCCATACTTTAAACTGTATTATAATGATGGTTAGTTATTGTATAATTGTAAGTATTGGAAGAGATAGGCCTTTACAGTTGGCTAATCCTTTGACAGTGAATGTCAATAAAACTTTCTTTTGGCCACTAGTGTCACCAAGGAAAAAGGCCCACACAATTCTAAGGGAGAGCTTATTTTCAAGAACAATAGGAGCCACAATGGTGATTTCATACATGTCTAATTAAAAGACTGAAGGTGTATGGGAGACTTGTTTGAACAAATTCTCATATAATCTTACAATCACGTCTTTTGGAAAACAAACACACACCCTTCCTAATTATCTCTGCTGTAACACAATAATTTACCATATTTTTACTCTTACCGCACATCATTACAGATTTTGAGGAAAGCCGTAATGAAGTTCAAGTGTTGCATTTCCTCATTTACGTGTTTATACCTGCACACACTGTTAGTCACATAGTTCATGTGTCATTAAGTGCACAAAGTGAGGGAGTGAACAAATTAATGAGCGATTATGTGTGTAAGAAACGTTTCAGACTGCTATCATCATCTCTTCTTGATGATGTCATTTCTTATGCAACGGCATACAAGACAATAGCGCTCTGTATAAGCCGGGGAGGTGTTAAAAGTTTTCCCTTTAGCACTGTTTGGCCCCATACTAAACTATTTAAAAAATTTAGATAAATGCAGATAAATATACACGAACACTCAATTGTTTTGTAGCGTTTAGTGACGTCATCACTCAGGCCTTGTCCACATTAATATGCTATCGTTTAAAGATGTATGTTTTTCTCTCCATTGTGGCCTCTATACACACTAGACTGCCTTTTCGTCAACAAAAAACAAAGGTTTTAAAAACATTCTCCAAAGTGAATTTAAGTGAAGCACCGTTTTTGTCTTGTTGTGTGAACTGTCAAAACGGAGACTTTCATAAACCATGATGTATTTTTCATGATGTGTTTTATGTTGTGTTTATGTTACCTCTCCTCATATGCGGATGAATGTAAGCGTATTCAGACATTGTAATGTAGATGAGCAGCTTTTGGAACTGTCTGGACTTGATTGCCATTGAAGCGGCATCTAGTGGTGAGGTTTAGAAATGCAACCAACGGCTCACTCCACACCTCCCTTCGAAGCACTGCAGTGGCTGACACAGAACAAAAATGTACTCAGGTTTTAGCTTCTTTGCTTATGGAGATAACATATTTCTGATAGAAAACCCTTTACTTTTCTTTGCTGGAGATCTTGGCTCTGTCTGAATTCGCCCACATATTTTCTATATAGTGCACTATATCGGGGGTCCACCTTTTTGTAGTGTTGTCCGAATTCTGAGTAAACAACTCATTCACTATCTCTGTTCACTACTTTTTACCCACAATGGATTCTGATTTTGAGTGTACATCTGATGTTTACGTTCACTCATATTTCCCATGATACAATGCGAATCAACTGTCTGATTAGAATCAGCAGGAGGAGAGTGACCGTAAATGTCACAAGTGTACGTTTATACACTTGTGTTTGTTCTTGTTGACAGTTATTTTCTACTTTTTGTGAATAAACAGATTAAATGAATGTAATACATATCAGTGTTTTATTTTAAATATATTAAGTAATTTTAGGGGGGGCACGGTGGCTTAGAGGTTAGCACCTGGGTTGGGGGTTCGATTCCCGCTTCTGACTTGTGTGTGTGGAGTTTGCATGTTCTCCCCGTGCCTTGGGGGTTTCCTCCGGGTACTCCGGTTTCCTCCCCTGGTCCAAAGACATGCATGGTAGGTTGATTGGCATCTCTGGAAAAATTGTCCGTAGGGTGTGAGTGTGTGAGTGTGTGAGTGAATGAGTGAGTGTGTGTGCCCTGCGATGGGTTGGCACTCCATCCAGGGTGTATCCTGCCTTGATGCCCGATGACTCCTGAGATAGGCGCAGGCTCCCCGTGACCCGAGGTAGTTCGGATAAGTGGTAGAGAATGGAATGGAATGGAAAAAGTAATTCTATTTAATGTAATGAAGTGTAATTGTAAATACGTGGCAAACATTTGTTTTGTTCTCTTTATTAAAAACAAATATAATAAACGTGACACATAATGTAAAAATGAACTTTACCATTTCACAAAACAGTCCATGAAGCCACACAGGTGTAATACAAACGTTATGACGTATTCCCGCGACAGTACTGTCAGACGCAGGATATATTACGTCAGTGTCCGAAATTGTTCACTCATTTTCATTCACTTCTTCCCCATATAGTGGACTATTTAGCATTCGCTATATAGGGAATAGTACATGAGTGAACAAGTGAGTGAATTCAGACGCAGCTCTTGAATCACGACGCTATACATAAGACCAGTGGCGTCGCTAGTCCCTTTTTAAGTGGGCTTAAACCAGCCTAAAGTTCTAGCTTAGCCCCTCGAAAAATTTGGAGAAATTACGTAATCTTTACAGGAATTCAAGAACACTTTATAGTCCTCTTTAAAAGGTTCGTATGACACGGCTATAACGTTATTGTTTGTTTTAGATTTACTGCAATGTGCATATACGATTTAAGGTTGAAACACGCTGTATTTTTCACTCTATGCCCCGTCTTTCTGAAACGCGTGGGTTTTTTACAAAGCTCATCACTCTGAAATGCGAGGAGTGCTATGATTGGACAGTTAACCAGTGCCCAGTGATTGGTCGAATACAGCAAGCGTGTGACAGAAATGTAACGCCTCTTACCATGTTTGGAACATCAGATTCCAAAGCAATTATACTGACGGGTACACCACCTTACTTGCGTATACATTTGGGCAGTCTTAGTTAAATCATACCACGAACTGATGTAGATTTGTGGGGGTGTGGTTTACGAGGCGTTTCAGGCAGGTCTGGGTAAACATTCGCTTTTAGATAGAATGCATCTCTTGTTCCGACACTTTCATTTTTGCGATTTTACGTGTCTTATACATGCATGGGCAACTTATAACACACCAAAGACACAGAAAAACACGTGTTAGTGCCATATGACCCCTGAAACACTCGGAGGCAGGCTGCGTGCATTCTGTTAAATGGTTTTTACATCAGAAGACAATATCAAACACTCTCATGAGGGATTGAGAGGCATCATCAGTGACAACACACCATATATTAAACACAAAGAAACAGCTTTACTGTACACCGAATCACATGCACGTCGGAAAATATGATGCGTAATCGAGCAGTACGCAATTATCATTAGCAGTCCCCAAGTCATATATTAAACACAGGGGACAAATTCTTGGCGAAGCTTCTCCACCATAGTGCTGGCATTCATGAAAGAGCAGCCATCTATGTCGGCTTCGTATAAATCACGTAACTCGTGCTAATTGTGGAAAATGAAGGAAATGAGGAGTTATTAAGTGGCGAACCCCCATCGCTAATTCAGCTCCCTCTGTAAGCCATGAATCACTTAGGACAATTAAGTACTGGGGAGAATTGCTTCTGCTGGTTGTTAAAGCTAAACAATGTGGTTTAAGTGAGCAGGTTGCCCCGGGCTGAACTTGTTTAATTGGATTCACTCATCTGCATGCTGTGAGCGGACTCATTCTGAAGTGATGGGAGTACTGGACTCCATTTCCCAGTATGCCTTGGGGCTCAAACGCTCTCTATGTTAGATCAAAATAAGTGGATCGGTGTAGCAGATATTTAATCTACCGATCGGTTGACATTGACACTTGCTCGTATAGAACAAAGTACAAGGTATTATGACTTCTTGAATCATACTTTGAAATGTAAGGATTACATCTCTGAAATCAGACAGCTTTGATGATATATGTGGCTGACAAATGCAACCTCACAACACTGTAAAATATACAACCAAAAATTGTATCCCAACAAAGGTAATGAAGTAACATGAACAAAGTTTTTTAGTAGTAGAAAAAGAATGTAGTATTTTGTGTATGCTGAACAAAATTAGTCATAATGTGGTACCAAGAAAGATTCTTTAGTTGACTGTACTTAGATATGCAAGTGATTGTCCAAAGCGAATCAAGACGTTTGACCAACTTGCCAAACTGTGTAATCTCAAAAAAACAATTCTAGCGTTTGAAAGTTCCCAGCAAGCATTGCAGAATTTTCAATTTGTCGGTTAAAATTGTTAAAATGATTGCTATTTTTGTGTTTACTGGCTATATTTTTAGTTTTTGCTGCATTGTAAGTTACCTTTAGTATTTATAGTTGATGTTCAATGATGTTTGATGATTATTACCATGATTGAGGCTCATGTGCTCAGTATTGAGGTCTGAACTAAATGACATAACTACTAAAATGTTCAAGTAGAGTGCGTATGTATATAATATTCATATTTAGTAGAGTGTATTGTATAGAACAATCATATATTAATGTTATGTAAAACATTGTCTTTTGAGTTTAGTCAGCTAACTAGTTGAGTAAACTCAGAAATTTTATTGTTGCACATTTATTTAATGTTAGTTCAACTATTTTTTTCAATTGACAGTAATGTGACATTAATCAGTTAATTGAGTTTTGTGTAATACTTGGCCAAAAGTTGAGTAAACTCAAAAAAGCTGTGCAATGATTTGCCTTGAAATATTATTTATAAATAATATAAATTTAACTGTTTAGTTTTTTTAATAATACCAAGCTATACATCACGTGTTTAGGATACAATTATGTACCCAAACAATCTATGTTTTATAGAGGTTCAAAAAGGAGCCCTTAAGGGTACCACTCCAGTCACTAGATTTTTTTCCGACAGTGGATTCCAGGCTAGTCCCATATTCTATTCATGAGATCATAGCCACATCACAGCCACGAAAATGATGAAAATAAGTGTTTATTGCAAAAAACGATAGATTGCATGATAGATTTACAGAAAAACATAATATCATGAATACCCAAATTAATGCTTTTATTGACAAGTTAACTGTTAGATTAGCAACAAAAAAACAGTGAGACTGGTAAAGTCTATGAGTTGTTCACACTTATATAGTCACACTAACCTGTGTGTGTGTTTCAAAAGGTCCAGCCGTAGCCATGTACACTTGTGAACGATATCAATACCGTTTAGATCATGGGACAAAGGTCTAGACATACACAAGCTCCAAAACACAATTAAATCACAGATAAAGGAAGTAGGTTGCACAAGCATGACTGCGGTTCACAGAATGCCTCCTCTTCATGAACCCGGCCGTAGACAGTCTGACATTGTGCCGTGGGTTGCTGAGCACGCCATAAACATGAGAATCGCTCTCGCTCTTATGAGCTCATAATCAAATCAGTCTCATTGATAAGAGCTGTGGACAAAACTCTCAGTGTGGATGCAGAACAAAGAAGCTGTAGCTGCTCTTTTCTGCTACCATGACAATAGGCCCAATTTAATCAAACCGCCATTAGAATGAATGAGCAACATGCCAAACAAAATATGATTTTCCCACAGTTCTTCTTTCTCATATATATTAACCTAATCAGATTTAATGCGAAGGGCTTTAAAGGATGGTCAAAGAGTGGATTGGAAAAATTGCAGAAAGGCACAAATTTAAATGGAGAATTATACAAAAGGGACAATTGTCACCACAAACTGGATCATTCAGGCTCAATTTAAGAATATTGTGAACATGTGTGCTCTGTTTAAAGTAATGTGAAAATTAAAAGCAATTTTCCATTTACAATTATAGATACTTTACTTGTTATACGCGACGGTATTCGTTTTTCACATTAAGAGTTTCGTTTAATAGCAATATATGATATTACAATCTCACGAGAATAAGTAATTATTTTTCCAGGTGGCTAATTCATACGTTATTTGTACAATTCACTACAGTTTGCTTTTGTAAGGTTTAGGGCTTCTAATAATTGTACGTTTTTGTCATTTTTTCATAAGAATTCATACCAATTAGCCACATCGTAAAGTTACAAGTTTTGGTTGGTTTGGTCACAATATTATGTTACATTCAATAATAACACAATAGAAAGCGTTGAAGTTTGTTGAAGCCTTCATTTCAATTGCTGTCATCACATATAGTTTAAATAAATGAGTTTTCCAAAATGCCACAACACACCTCTAGCTGTAAAAAAACTATAAAAAGAGATTTAAATTCATGAAAAGTGGAATTACCTTTACATGTGAGAATGTGTTGTTTTGTGCGTTTATGAAATATTTCATTCGTTAAAAAATGTATACTTTAAAAGGTTACACTAAAAATCCTTTCTGTTATGTCTTTTTACAGATTTTCCTAAAGGGTAAAACCTTTTTTTTTTTTTTATTGCTGGAGCCCCAGTTGCCAATTTTTTTATTGTTTGTTTGAGTTTAACAATTATAATGTTTTGGGTCGCACAAAACATACAAACATTATAAACATATTTAATATAAATATGCCTTTTAATATCATACATGAGATTATATTTACAAATGATGAATCCAAACTCTGTGTTCATCACGTGAACGTTGTGTCTTGCCTTAAAACCACAAATCATGCATTCATTTCAAATGAGCTATATATCAATATTTCATGTTTGATAACTTACTTATGAGGTAAGTAGCAGTGCCATAAGCACAAAAATGTCTCATTACAGTTGTTGTACATCTGTACAATAAACGTGTTATTCATTTGTACCTGAAAACACAAACAAACACACAGCAACAGAAGTTTAAGGTCTCTGTATGTCATTTAAGGGGCTTTCTCGTTCAAATACGACCACTGGGCCAAGATCACCCACAGGTCTTTCTGCTCACATTACAGTGCCACTTTCAATTGTGTTTAGTGTGAGAGAGGTCAGGCCTCTCCTATAACACACACACACATACTTATACACCACCCCAGGACCTGGGGGCATCCATCATTACTAGGGTGGTGAAAGTAGACACTCTAAAATACTGCAACGTGTTTGGTCTACGGTAACCCAACACTGAGAGAGAGAGTGTGAGACTCTCTAACTTTATGAGCATTCACACACATCCACTAACACACACATCTATTGCCCCGGCCCATGCCTGAAGTGTTGTTGAAATCAGCCATAAGAGACATTTCTCTCTTCAACACAAGCCTGGCGAGTTCTTTAGCCTCTTTATCTGTTTTGATTACATAATGGCTGTCTTATCAACACTCTGCTTTTTGGCAGCCCGTGTTCGCCCAAAGCAAAACAGAGGACATGGTTTCAACGGGATATGCTATTGTTCTTGATCAAGTCAAGAGTTTAAAGTTCATGTTTGTTCCAAAATTATCTATTATCACGATTTCTATACAGCTGCACGTATCAAAAGCACAATAAACAAAATAAATAACTTTGTGTAGAATGTGCACAAAAAATGTGCCGTTTATGCAATACGATATACACATATCAAGTAATAAACACATACCAGAATGGATCAGTGCACGCACAATATTGGCTACGGTATACATAACATACACACAATACACAAAATGCAATATCGATATGTCTCATAGGCATATCACCACGAATCTTTCACGTATTATTTGAATTTAATAGGGATACAAATTCTAATTTCCATTACAAATGATATATTCGCAGCATAATTTGAATTAAAAAAAATTGTAAGCCCCTTTTTTGCTTGAGTTCAATAAATGAAGCAACAAATATCAGCTTTTTATGCAAGTGAGTGATAAAAAATGATTTACAAATTAGTTTTTTTGATTATTGGTACCATGAAATATTAATTTCTAAGTTTATTTATTATTGAAACGTTTCTAATTTATTTTTCTCCTTAAACAACCTGAAAAAAAGATCAAACTGTCTGAATATTTTTGGACACAAATGACCAAATACAGTACACTCCATACAAATATTGCACCATAATCAGGACGCATTACATTGTTGAGATCTCCTTTGAAATTAAAAAGGAGACCTGTATGAAATTTCTATGTTTGTAATCTCACGAGACTAATAATAATCAGGAGATTTAAATGGTTCTCCATTTAATCTCATTGCTGTCCACAGCTGTGACTTTAAAGTGATCATGTCATTTATGATTCTTCTATCCTGTAGAAATATTGATCCTTCATTTGGACTCTTGGAAATAGTTTCACTCTTGATCTGGTGGCCGATCTTCAGGCCCGGCCCATCCCGACTCTCTTCCGCCACACCGCATCTGACTCGTCCAGGACAGTGGGCTTATTCAAAGAGCAGGGATGAGCCCTGACAATGGCATATTATCAGCAGGAATCTCTAGGTCTGCAAAAGGAAAATACTCCGTCTCAGTGTCACATTGAAGAGAGGATCCCTTAACCTGACACTGAGGCGAGCCATTTAAGAGCACTGAATAGTGGCAGCTATTCATGCAGGCCTGTGAAGAGAATGGCCACTCTTCTGTCCTCGCCTTGTTTAAAACACAGAGAGAGAAACTCATGAGGGTTGGAGAGACAAGGCAGCGCAGAAACTCGAGCAGCCAGCTGACTCGAACATGAATAGAGGCAGCACAATGATAAAGTAATCACCCTCACAATCCTCCGGTTTATCTGCGTGCTGCTCCGCTAGGCTAAACAGATAATGAAATGAAGCATCTCTAGATTCACTAACTAATGGAAGACGGCCTATTATTTGCGCCGGGCGAGAGATGACACACACACACATCTGTGTGCTGTTGATCAGCGGCACTTAATCTGAAAAAGCCCATTCAGATATGTGCGCATTTCATTCCGAATGCATGAATCAAATCGAATTGTCTGTGGAATTATATGAACGCTATAGTTGATGCTGATGGAATTTGCAACAACTTTTTATTGACTCGAGCCTGTCAAGCATACAAGTAACAGCCTTAATAAATGGACGTCTAATATTAAATAAGAGGCAAGAATTTCTAACACAATTTGTTAATTCAATCAAATTTTAATTGACATTTAAACTACATGTATAGCTGTCCATAAGATCAGTATTCACATGTTGTTAAGATGAGACACCAAAAAGGCAATATGTCAAATTGTTGTTTATTGTAAGTAATTGTTGTAAGGTACAAACAGCCTATTTATATTTGATCACTTTTGACCTCTTGTTACAATTAAATCCTGACTTTCTGTATGGCCTCATACCTTAAAGGAATGGTCTTTTAAGGTGTTGGTTTAAAAATATAAGATATTGAACATTGTACTGTTATTGCCAATACAGCAAAAATATAGTTTATTTGCAGTTACCATTAAAATGATTTGAAAAGGAGGTCATTTTTTTCGACCACCAGATATTTTAATCAATCAGTAATTATTTTACATTATGCATTTGGCAGTTTTTATCAAAAGTGACTTACATTGAATTACTCTATGCATTTGTTTCTAAGTATGGGCAATTTCCTGGGATTGAACCCCTGACCTTGGCATTGTTAACGCCATGCTCTTACCACTGAGCTACAGGAAAGCTATTAATTCACATTTAAACTACATGCATAGCTGTCCAGATAAAAATATAAAGGTTTCAGTACAAATCTACCTTCATTATAGTAAGGCTCTCTGCTGGATGTATGACGGATACTGTATTCACAAGCTATAACAAAAATGTCATATGGGTATATAATATTGGAATCTCAGCTTGGAAAATTTCACAAATAATATTCTTATTTTCTAAAATCAAAAGATTTTTTTAATGAACTACAAATGCACTTCCTGACAGCAAACATATAGATGTTACAAAATGTTTTATGTATAAATATTTAAAATACGTAAATAAATGTGTACATTCCGTTGTAAATGTCTAAATAGTCCACAGTAATGTCATTTTGGTGTAGGCCTACTGCTTTTGGCTAAGAATTTCCCCGCAGTTTTGGTAAACAGTAAAACAGCGCCATCTTGTGGTCAATCTAAAAAGTGTTGAGATCTTCATAAACATTGCTACTAAGTTACGAACGACTCTAAACATCCAGCAATTAGTTAAGAATAATCACTTTACGCTTTACTTTTCAGGTTCAAATTTACGACGGTGTTTTAGTGCCACGTTAAAATAAAAAAATCCAAGATTTCGAGGATAAAGTCGAAATGTTACGAGAATAAAGTCGAAATGTTACGAGAATAAACTCGTCGTAATACGTATTTTGTTTACGTTAAAGTTGTAGTTTAAAAGTTAAAGTAATGTTTAAGCACGTCATCTGAACCAGTGAGTTAGTTCTTAGTTCATTTCTGTTATTTTCTTCTGAACAAATTCAATTTTCTTCATAACCGCTGCAGTGTCCGTTTACTAATTAAAACTCTGTGATGATGCGCCAAAAGACAAAGAATTTCCTTATTGCTAAATCATAATCTAAAGTAAGATTTAACCAAATCCGCCACAGCCAGTGTTTCTAGCAATTCTTTGATTTTTCTCAAAATATTCCGACTTTATTCTCGTTACATTTCGATTTAATTCTCGTAACATTTCGACTTAATTCTCGTTACATTTCGACTTTATTCTCGTTACATTTCGACTTAATTCTCGTTACATTTCGACTTAATTCTCGTAACATTTCGATTTAATTCTCGTTACATTTCGACTTTATTCTCGTAACATTTCGACTTTATTCTCTGAACATTTCGACTTAATTCTCGTAACATTTCGACTTTATTCTCGTAACATTTCGACTTTATTCTCTGAACATTTCGACTTAATTCTCGTAACATTTCGACTTTATTCTCGTAACATTTCGACTTTATTCTCGTAACATTTCGACTTTATTCTCGTAACATTTCGACTTTATTCTCTGAACATTTCGACTTTATTCTCGTTACATTTCGACTTTATTCTCGTAACATTTCGACTTTATTCTCTGAACATTTCGACTTAATTCTCGTAACATTTCGACTTTATTCTCGTAACATTTCGACTTTATTCTCTGAACATTTCGACTTAATTCTCGTAACATTTCGACTTTATTCTCGTAACATTTCGACTTTATTCTCGTAACATTTCGACTTTATTCTCGTAACATTTCGACTTTATTCTCGTAACATTTCGACTTTATTCTCTGAACATTTCGACTTTATTCTCGTTACATTTCGACTTTATTCTCGTTACATTTCGACTTTATTCTCTGAACATTTCGACTTTATTCTCTGAACATTTCGACTTTATTCTCGTATTACTTCGACTTTATTCTCGTTACATTTCGACTTTATTCTCGTTACATTTCGACTTTATTCTCGTTACATTTCGACTTTATTCTCGTTACATTTCGACTTTATTATCTGAACATTTCGACTTTATTCTCGTTACATTTCGATTTTATTCTCTGAACATTTCGACTTTATTCTCGTATTACTTCGACTTTATTCTCGTTACATGTCGACTTTATTCTCGCAACATTTCGACTTTATTCTCGCAACATTTCGACTTTATTCTCGTTACATTTCGACTTTATTCTCGTTACATTTCGACTTTATTCTCGCAACATTTCGACTTTATTCTCGCAACATTTCGACTTTATTCTCGTTACATTTCGACTTTATTCTCTGAACATTTCGACTTTATTCTCGCAACATTTCGACTTTATTCTCGTTACATTTCGACTTTATTCTCGTTACATTTCGACTTTATTCTCGTAACATTTCGACTTTATTCTCTGAACATTTCGACTTTATTCTCTGAACATTTCGACTTTATTCTCTGAACATTTCGACTTTATTCTCGTTACATTTCGACTTTATTCTCTGAACATTTCGACTTTATTCTCGTATTACTTCGACTTTATTCTCGTTACATTTCGACTTTATTCTCGTAACATTTCGACTTTATTCTATGAACATTTCGACTTTATTCTCTGAACATTTCGACTTTATTCTCGTTACATTTCGACTTTATTCTCGAAATCTTTTTTTTACGTGGCACCAACACGCCGTCGTAATTCTGAATCACAGATTAAAACGTGCTGTGACTTCTGCAGGACTACACTTCAACCAAGAAGAAGAAAAAGGAGGAGGACTACACTTCCCAATATCACTCGCTCTATCTTCACGATGTTGCCATAGATCGCTCCAGTTATCGCGATATTACTCTATTGATGTCTAGTACTGCACTAGAAGGTGTCAGTGAGGTTAGAGGGGTAAGAATTGTTCAAATCGGAGTCTGCCTTTAAATTGGCCGCGTGAATGCAAAAATCCAGGCTTTTGTATTTGTGCTTTTTACAAACGGGACGTGTGACACTGTGGGGGAAAGACAACCGCAGCGGTCTCATCCAAACTGTACAGGCCAGCAGTATCTGAACCAGATCAAACAGTGCGCTTGTAAAGCGAGCAAATGGCGTTGAAAAGAATCCAAAAGGTGAGTTTGTGTTTATTGTGTGTGTGTTTACCAACGTCATAGTCCGTCCTCGGTGTCGTCTTTTTCAATTTAAAGCAGTCGCACCTTTTTCGTTTGATCCCCATCTGGTCAGACAAAGACGAATGGTGGGTGCATCCACTCGACAAGCGCATATTCTCTATCTGGTCATTATATCGTATTTTAAATGCGTGTTTTTACAAACACTCGCCGTTACTTAAGTTACGTAAGGCTGATGGGGAGCGTTTGGTTTGCGCAATCTGCGTATGAAAACGTATTGTTGTTCCGCGACGTTGTGATATATAGATCTGCATACACGTTCACAGACGAACGGGGTTAAAGAGGTGTGGGTATTAATGGCCTGTGGCGTGTTAATGAGTCGGGCTATTAAACGTTGTTAAAACGTATGTTGTGTAGTGTGAACGTGAATGTGAGAAGCGCCACTGATGCGCATGCGTGCTGGACGACAACTGCTTCAAGTTGCCAAGTGCTGAACCCCAATGTCAATGTGTCCATATATGGCTCTGCAAATAGGGCACTAGGACAGCGGAGGGTATTTTTAACAGATTCGCCACCCAGCCCGCATAACACGACACTTTAATCACAGTCAAACTGATTATTGTGGGTGATTTCTTTCTACATGTGCCAGTGTTTATATGAGAGGAATAAAGAATTATAAAGAGCTATATAACTTTGAGGGTAGTCATTTAAAGTCACCCATGAAATCAAAATGGACAATTCTTATTATTTAAAGTAGTTGTGCAGTGTTTATTATAAACTTGATTTATTTTAGTGGATAGTTTTTTATTAATCCCTGTGTCCTTAAAACCGTTTATCCGGTTCAGAAACTTCACCCCTCTCCTGTACATGAGGTATGTCTTGGCCTGAGGGTGGGACTATATTGACTTTCCAATGGCCAGGGTTCCAACTTCCAACAATCCAATGAACTCCCAAAGGTCGAAGTCAGGCCCCGCCCTACATTTCTTTCCCGATCCAGATGCTGTTATACTCTGTAGATATCCCTCCACAATTTTGAAGAAAGCAACATCACAACTTCTGTTTCATGCCCCCTTAAAACTGGACTTAATATGGATCTTTGATTTTATGACATCTATTTGTTTTTCTCGTTAAAGGCACAATATGTACGTTTTCTGCATTAAATATCTCAAAACCACTATCACAGTGCTGTAAATTTTTGTGTACTTCTATTATTCCAAATGTTTCCAACAATGTTTGAATCCTGACAATTGAACAATTTTTAAACAGTTTACGCCACTACTCGTGTCGTGTCTGGTTTATGTTCTGCCGCTCTGAACATGATTTGTGAGTCCCTTATCGGCGTCATTGAAAATGACATTATGTGCCTTTTTAATATTAGGTTGTATGCTAAACTAAACTCTTAGCTATTCTAAAAGGGGGAGTTTTTTTTCTGGAAATTCGTGCTTCAATGGTTCCCTCGACTAAAAAAAAATATTTTTCCTTTTGGAAGATGTTCTGTGATAATCTAAAATTTATGATACTCTCACGTTTCGTCTATCAAGATAATCTTTACAGAATAACACTGTAATAAAGTTCACTATAAAGGAAGGAAGGAGACAGGAACCGGCAAACATTTAATCAAAATAATAACAAAGTAAAAAGACAGCCGGCAGCCCCTCACGGACAACTGCCGGCGAATTAAACGAACCACAACTAAAACCCAGGCCTGGTCCTCTCTCCTTGACGGTCCGGTCGCTCGTTCTCTTATGCTCCCTATCTCTTCCGTGATACAAGACTGGTGCGCGCACAGCTGACGCTCATTAACAATCACTCACCGGTCTCGACTCACGGTCTCGCCCCGCCTACTCAACTACAAACACAATATTTGAAGCCGAAATACAATCGACAGAATGAAATAGCTAACGTGATGCTATAAACGGACTACACAATGGTCGTTTGATATCAATGTCAACACCACCAAGACTACGACAACATTTTCAAACTTTATCTAAAACATGTTCCCTGGCAATTACTCTAGGAATGAATGTCCATCCATATTTTTAAAGATTTGTGTCCGTGTTGGACTTATTGTGAGATTTCTATGCATGGTTACGTTAATTGTCCCAGTCAAAGGATGTGGTCGCTTTTAGCAACTTTGTTTTCATGACATGATAAAGCTTTAAAAATCAAAAGCGGGTTATGCATTTGACCAAAAAAACAATTTACTTTTGGGCGATGGAACCAGAAATGGTAAAATACTAACTCGCTTCCGGGTTTTACATACAAAAATATAGTACAAAACATCAAGCATTGGCACATCAGTTTATCGTTAAACCTGCATCCTTACATTTTTAAGAGAAGTTTAGAACCATCTTTCTTCACACAGCTTATTTACATAAAAAATATTTGACTCATGATTAATTTTCCCGAAAATAAACTTTAAGTCTGTAATCTAAAACCAATTTTAATTTTTCAATTTTAATTCTTTATTTGCATTTGTACGTTTATTATATTATCCTTGCATTACATAACAAAATGGCTATTACGGAATTTCTAGTGGACCGGCTGTGAGGGGTACTGTAAATTGTTGTTTATTGTTATATATTTTTAAAAGTTTGTCAGTCACTTTGTAACACCATAATTTATTTTGATGTAAATTGTTTGTTTAAAGGTAGCTAATTTTGGCAAGGATGCCACTTAAGAGTAACAACAATAGATGGTAAAGTTTATGCCAACTTTAAACACAACACAGATGTAGTTTTAGTTTTATAAAAAAAAGGAATTGCTGCTTCCTAGTTTCATTTTAGAACATAGCAATTTGAGGACAACTATGATCACACATTTTATATTATTTACATTATTGCTAAGAACTCTGAAACAGCTCACAGTTAGTGTACTAAACTATTAAATACATATTTGCTGCCTACTTTATAAAGTACACTTTTCTAGTTTCGTATTCAACCAGAGATTCATCAAGGTGCTGGAAACATCCATTAGAGATTTTGGTCCGTATGACATCATCGCATCACACAGTTGCTACATTTGGCTGCTCATTCATGATGCAAATCTCAGTTGGATTGAGTTCACTGTACTCAATTGTTCACTGCCAGTGAGTGTGAGATACATATAGAGAGAGTAAATAGTAATAGCTCTCTCACAGAAAGTGTTAGACAATAGAACCAAACACTTATTTTTTTATCAATGAACAGAAAAGGAATCAATTTACATGCAAGCTTAGACTCAAGGTAATGAACCCAAACATCGGGTCACTTATTGTGTCTTTTTATGTGTACTGGGAGTTATTGAAAGTGCTTTTGGTGAACAGCTGACAGGTCTGCATCTATCTTTAGAAAGCCCTTTCAGGCACTGTGAGTCAGACAGCAACTTCTAGCAATGCACAGAACCTCTCAAGAGGTCAATTATAGAGCTAACATGGCCATGGGAACGAGAGGGGATATTTCAGATAAATGATTCACAAGTTACAAACATCCACCCGATTTCAATACTGACCCACAATAATGATGGCGGCAAACCATGTGTAAAACATTTTGAGAGGAGTAAATAATGAAGAATATCAGATGGCTCATTAGTCAGCTCTCTATAGACGGTTTCATCTTAACAACATTTTGCAAGTCCAACTGAAATTCCTGTACACGTTCACAAACAATAGAGCGCATGTAAATGATTTCTGATAACAATCAAAAGAAAAACTGAGAAGAAGCGTTACTTGCCTAAACTTGTCTCTCCAGTATTTTTCATTTAGAATCCGATACCAAGCTCGACCACTAAATGTCAATGTACCATACGGTTTCTTTAAATGCCTCAAACATTCCATTTCCATTCAACAAATTATTTATTTAATAAAATAAACATACAAACTTCCTATAATTTATCTTAAGAACAGTTTTGTAAATCCGGCCCCTGAGCATTAGTAATATTTCAATGACAAGACTAATAAAAGAGACCGGTTGAGTACAAGTCTACATATTTCTCAAAAACTATTGGTCGGACGAATTCTTACAATCCGTTGTAGCTCATTGCATAATGGCGTCATGGCTAGAGTCGACAAACTCGAAATAGATACAAAGAGATTGTGGGACATGTGTTGTAGACACCGCGTTGTGTTGGTATTTGTGTAAGCTATTCTGTGACCGTCTCTCAATAATTAAGCATGTTGATATGTTTATTTAGTGGCAGTTGATGTCCTTTAATTACCGGATATTTAAATATTAGTTAACGCAACATTAATTCATTCTCTGACCTGTTGCGAAGTACTCTATGATGATTGTCATAACATTGGTTGTACTGGCAGATTTCCTGAAATCAGCACCAAACCATTATGAATGTGTGTTGGCAAACATCTTTCGCAATCAGCATGAGCCAAATACTATTTTTAGAAAGCATTCTGAATAAATTAAGTACACACTAATCCGATACCATTCTTAACAGGGTAGGTATGCTATGGATTTAAGTTATTCCTTGTGTTCATTTCCTTTACAGCGTTTTGTTTTCTCCAGTTCATCTGAAAAAGTAAATCGTAGTCCACATGTTAAGTTAAGTTAACTTAGTTAACTTAGATAATGTTTCCAGCACCCTAAAGTCCTTTTTTGTAAAATGCTTGTTCTTTTTAAGATGTATGACTTCATGAATGTGTTTTTATGGTCTTTTTCTCAGGAACTTACAGACCTACAGAGAGATCCACCAGCTCAGTGTTCAGCCGGACCAGTAGGAGAAGACTGTAAGTATAGTAATGGAAGGAATGAATTACATTTACAATTTTTCTTTTTCTGAATTTGTTAGTTCTTTTAAATAGTGTTCACTACAAAAAGATTTACTCTAGAACAACAACAGAGCTTATGCCGTCTTCTGAACATATTAAGAGAGAATGCCAAATAGGATGTCTGAATGGTGGAAGATCTGTTTTTTTGACAAATATTTACAGAATCCTATATGGTGTGCAGTGCTGTCGTGTGCAGAGATTTTCTTTGTCTTACTCTTAGTTCTTATTTTGTTTGAATACTATTGGTTTTATATATATCAAACATGTTTTTCAGTGTTTCACTGGCAGGCAACGATAATGGGGCCGGTAAGTAGCTGATTTTTTTCCCACTGTTTTGTTCTTTCATAATAAAACTTCATATTTATTTAAAAGAGCTGTATTTGGCCACTTATCAATCCTTATAAGGTATACAGATATGTGTTCTTCAATGTTGTTTTCACTAAAAACAGATGGTCATTTTCCACAAGCCACGTTCTGATTGGCTAACCTTTGCATAGTAATTCCATTAGTTTGTTGGTCTATCAACATATTTTAGACATTTTAATGTTCAATTGATGAATATATTATTTTATTATTGTCAGTTGGCTCCTGCAATTCCTTAAAATACTGAAACAAAACGCTTGTCTTTAGAACGACAGTCCGTATCAAGGAGGTGTTTTCTTTCTGACAATTCATTTCCCGACAGACTACCCCTTTAAACCACCAAAGGTTAGTTGCTTATGACATTCAGGTGCGTTTGTAAACCACACACATCTGGTGTAATTGGTGTGCAAATTGCCATAGTTAACGTTTTACAACGGTGTTGATCCTCAGGTCGCATTCACAACGAAAATCTACCACCCCAATATTAACAGTAATGGTAGCATTTGCCTGGACATCCTACGATCTCAGTGGTCACCCGCACTTACTGTGTCCAAAGGTAAGTTTACCTCTGTCAATCAAACAACATATGAATGCACGAAAAAGCAATTAAGTGTAAAAATAACTGAAGAGAGATAAATGAAAAGAGTAGATGTTGTGTTGGCTCAGCCTTTGTGTAGCACCATGGTAACCATTGAAAGGAACAGTCAATTTAGTGGCATGTTCCAGGCATGTGGCACAAATTGCTTTAATGATATATTACAGTAGACAGAATTTAGCTTTGCTTTGTTTTGCTGCGCTCAATTCTTATTCTCTTTTAGACCTGATTCACAAAAAAGGGTCAAATAAATTAATGAATTTATTGGTAGAATGCACATTCTTTGGTATTCATATTTGACATTTTGTGCATTCATATTTGACATTGGGTTTTGGGTCAAATTTTTCTTTGTAAATATAAGTACAGTGAATTGAAAAAGATGATTAGATGGTTAGTGCTGTCAATTTTTAGAAAATTATTTGTTAACACTTTCCTTGAAGGATGTACTATATGTATAATGCATTATAAAAGTAGTTTTACAATGTTGTAATGCACCTTCATGCCTTTTAATGTCTTATAAATAATTGTTATTACTGTTAATACATTATGACACTTAGCAATTCATTGTTACACTACACATTTTAAATTGGTAATAATTCTTTAGCGTGTTGACAAAATCTTTAAATGCTTTCCTACTTGTAAGTCGCTTTGGATAAAAGTGTCTGCAAAATGAATAAATTTAAAGTTTATAAAAAACTATCGATCAAATAAATAGTAAATTCTGATTTACATGTATAAAGACTGAAAATACAATTTGTTGCTGTTAATAAGGATGGCCATGCAAAATACAGAGCTTGTTTTTCTTGTGTTCGATCTTGTACGATTAGCCGAAACGAGCAAAACAAAAGCTCCACCTCTAACCGTCACAAGCACAAATTCAAATTGTGGTGAAATAAGGTCATACGAATAAGTTATCTCATAACATAATCTCAATGTTATTTTTGACTTCGAACTTTATTATTCCCAATCATTACAATACATACTGATACATTTATTGTTAGACTGATGAATATCACGTTGTATTTAATGGAAAGTAAGGATATTTTTAGTAGGTAATATTTCACAATTTTAATAGTCTTATGCAACGTGAGTGTTTGTTGGAAACACTTTGCTTTGTGTACTGTAAATCCTTTGGCATTTATGACTAATAGCAGAGCTGATCCCAGTGTGGGCGATGCTGTTGGGACTTGTTTTGTTCCAAGCAAAGACCCAATTTGCATCGCTCTACGGGAAGCTGTTTGTTACGACAAGCAAACAGTGAGTAAAAAAGAGCTATAATAGCATGTAGGGATGCACCATACCATTTTTTAAAGATGGAGTACGATTACCGATATTGTTTTCTGGTACTCGCCGATACCGATGCCTGTTACCTTTCCACAACACAATAATAATAAAATAAAAATTCTAATAAAAATAGAATAGCTTCATTATTACAAACAACTCCACCTTAAACACATTATGAAATCACTTCATGTGCTCAACTTTCAAAGCAAATTTCAGTCAGTTCTGTCACATGAGGAATCGGTCTTTGGTATCGGTGCATTTTTTAACGAGTACACAATCTTAGTATACTGGTGTTCACCAACACATGGAATGATACCACTAATAATTCTATCTACCTGAAGAAACGCTTCCAATCTATTCTGAATATGTCTTTTATTTGAATGGTATTATCAATAACCAGTCATTCGTGCTTCTGACATGATGAAAGTAGAACCATGAAAAGGTCTAGAAGTAGTATGCGATTGAAACATTTTTGACAATTCATCAAAAAGAATCTACGTATATGTCGTTGTTTGTGAGTTATTTTAGGAGCGTGTTATGTCTGACTAAGGGAAACTCCAAGCGTTGAAAAATCATTTGATTCCCAAATTGTTTAAAAAAACTGTCCAGTATAGCGGTCTTGTTTTTTTTCAGATTATTATATTTCTGTTTTTAATCCGTTCTCATTGCTTTTTAATAGTCCTATTGTCCATCTGCTCCCTGTTATGTGATCCAAACCCAGATGACCCCCTTGTACCTGAGATCGCACATACATACAAAGCAGACAGAGAAAAGTAGGTGACTCTTCTCTTAAAACAATACACAATTCTTTCGTCACAAATGACGTCATGTGGGAATTTGTGAATCCATGTAACTGCACGTAATAAATGCTGTTGACAAAGGTCTTTTAAACAATAAACCTGTCACGACTCACGAGTATGACCTCATGACGGCATGTGTCCTTTCTTTCATACTCAGGTACAACAGACTAGCAAGAGAATGGACGCAAAAGTACGCCATGTGAGAGTGCCTGCGACTAAAACACTAAAGAAGCAAAAGGACAAAGAAATGTGTTTTTACTTTTAACAAGAGGAGTAAAAAGCAGTGAATGTTGAGGGGTGGGGACAACTAAACAACAAACCCTTGGAAGGGAGGCAGGAGAAGCCGGAGGCGAGGAGACTGGCGAATCCAAAGTCACGTGCCGTTTTCCCAGACCCGCCGTCAGAACGGCTTAGCCTGGAATATTCCAGGGAAACTGTTAAACCGGACAAACGTCGGGGTACCACAACCCAGGAAGTTAGACTTGTACTACTGTTAGTTCTATTCTAATTGTTATGGTGATATTGTTTTATTGTTATTGCGTGTTAATGTTGCCATTCTTTCTCATCTCCGTTTGTCAATGTGCTCTTATCTATGTCATGTTTTGCTGCATAAGGACATGTCAGGGTGAAGTTTGAATGCTGGTGACACATACTCGGTCATCTCATTGGAGTCTATGGGAACCACTGTCATGTGTGCACTAAAACTGACACATTTTTTATTTGACGAGACGTGGTTCAACAGATTCTCAGTTTGAGATGGAATGTAAAAAAAGTTTTCAAAATCGATCATGGAAATCGGACCTTGCTTGAGTCTGTCAGCCAACTTCATGTCGTATCCTTGTTATTTTATACAACACTATGAATGTGAAACTAAAGGATTTTTTTAAACTAGAGCTTTGTGCTGTGAAAAGGGGACAAATTCGACATTTTAATTGAAGGTTTGCTTAAACCGTTTGTGTTGTTTATTTGGTTGAAATCTCATTTATGCATTTTTGCTTTTTAAAGTGATAGTTCACCCAAACGTAAAAGTCTGTCATCATTTAATCACCCTCTCGTCATTTCAAACGTGTACGACTTTCTTCCTTCCGCAGAGCACAAAAGAAGATATTTTGAAGAACTGGCCCCCCTTCACGGGCATTGGTTTTTTGTCGGTACAATGTGAGCGAATGGGGGCCAGCGCCCAACTTTCTTCAAAATATCTTCTATTGTGTTCTGCGGAAGGAAGGAAGGAAGTCATACAGTTTTGAAATGACAAGAGGGTGAGTAAATTATAACAGAATTTTCATTTTTGAGTGAACTATCACTTTAAGATTCGGATTCACCTCAGCCGCATGTGCATGATATGGCAGATGTGTAAGTGTTTTTACTAAGTATTGTAAATTGCTTTAGAAACCATGGCAGATTTTTATACGTGTCTTAAAAAAAATCACCCAACTTGCTTGAGAAAAAAGAAAAATAGGGGAGCAAAAATGCTTAGCGGTGTGTAAGAAAAGGCGCCACCACTTCTGCCAAATGTGATAATTCCCCCTTTAGATTTACAGGCAAAGGGTACGTCATAGCGTATGAATGCAATATTTTTCACCTATTTAGCGTTTCTTCTACAGATCCGTCTGCAAGAGTGTAATTCTTAATGCTTAGATGCTCTTGTTACTGTAGTTACTAATATTACTAACGTTTTGACTGACTAGATGGTGCGTTTAATGTACGACTACCGCCATAGGTGCTGGACTGAAGTACCTGTATTGTAAATTGATTCTTTTCTTGCTTTCAACACACAACTCTTGGCTGCCTATTTTAAAGTGGATGCTCAAGATGTTTTGGATCTGAACTGTTGGACAGCTTTCGGTTGGACCGTGTGAACATCTCACCTTCACTAGGTGCTGCTCTTCAGAAGCCCAGGCCTCCATTACACTGAAGAACCCCTTGAAAGGGCTAAATATTGTCGAGTTTAAGCGGCATATTTGTGTACCGCTACAAAATATGTTTGTGTCACATTTTGTTTCGAATGTGTCTTTGAAGGGATAGTTCATCATTTACTCAACCTCATGTTGCTCCCAATGATGAAAATGAGAAGCCGTCAATCAACAAATAAATTGGTGAAAGCATCATAGTAGAACACACAACGTGTGGGTAAATTAGTTTTGAGAAACTGATTGATCTTTGCTAAACACTAAACATTGACTGTCAAAAAAGTGAATACTTCTTGTGTTCCACATAAAACTTTCATGAGGTGGAGTAAATGACAAAATGATCATTTTTTGGGTGAACTGTTGCTTTAAGGTTTTTTTTGGCACTATTAATGGATAGTATTCTTTTTTTATACTGATAGTCATGCTAACGTTTCCTTACCTTGACTCAAAGGCTGAAGTTTCCAGTCTGCTATGTTTTCATTGCTAAATGCTGGTATTGGAAGGATTTTATTTATTTATTTATTTCATTATTTATTTGTTGGCTTCAGTGCAGTCTGGATGTATAAGTTTCTTCTCTTGAACGGTTCATCCGAGCAACGTTACATGAGATTGCGCTAAGGCAGTATATAGCACGCTTTGCACTCAACAGGCTACAACCTTTTCAGCAGCTTTTTGCAAGATATCAGGGAATTTTTTTCAGTTCACCTCCCCAATACCTTCAATAAAACCTTAGCCTTAACATGCACTGTATAAGCAGCAACTGTACCTTTTCTCTTTGGATTTGAGTTTAAACACTTGGTACTGTACCTCTTTGTGTGACGCATACACGGAGCCATAATTATTTCTTGCTAACTGTCTGTGCTAACAAGCCCCTGTCATCTAACCTGCTCTCTCTTCATGGAAACCAGACTCAGTCCAGCTGAGACTAACCTCCAAGGTGTCAACTTTAGTGAATAAAGCTCCTTTTGTTTTATACTCTCTCTTGTATTTACTGTGTAAATTGCAGCAGTGGTTTCTGAAGCTTTACTTTATATTATGTGGTCATTGAATTTAAATGTGATGTTTAATTCATTGACGGTGTTGAGATGTGTTCTACACAATATTAATGACAATACTGGTATATTATAATGCATATTTGTATTTTATGTATAATTATTAATTATAATTGTGCCACCTTTTTAAAATACTTCATATTTCTTTAAGAAAATGAAGTCAGTTGTTTATCTGTTAAGAGTTTGAGTCTCTTTAAAAGAAGTCCAATCCCAATTTTTGGTCATTCTTAATTGTAATAGGCCTAGCGATTGTCTTTACGGTAATAATGTAATATGCTGTAGGGGGATTTGTTCAAAAATCATTCATTCGTAAAAAATAATGTTACAATACAGATATTTCAACAGTTATTGAAATGGTGAAGAAATTCTAACCTGTGGCACACGTAAAATAACTACAAATTTGTTTTGATCTCATAATATCTTGAAGAGCTTGGGTATTGCAGTAGGGGAGTTATAGTCATCACTCATTCTAATTTTCAACAGCTTTGAATGGATGACAGGAAATTTTGTCTCATATTTGCTTGTCTCATATATTTAAGTCATGGGGAAAAAATAATGCATTCCATAATAAATAAATATTGCTTCATGAAAGATCGATTTTAACTATGACTAGATCACGCTGCTTTTTGTATATTTTATTAAGAGATTTTATTTCTTAATATTTCTGTGTCACACCATAGGACAGTTTAGTAAAAATGCAACAAAAAAACTGTGAAAGGTAACTAGGTGACACCTTATATTTCCTGAAACTTGCATAAATTAGTTCCTCTGAAATGGTTGTTTTAAGGCAATGGCAATAACAGGTAACCCTCCTCACCCCGGTACAACGCCATCTAGCAGACAAACACAAAAACACTTTAGGCCGTAACAATGTTTTACCCCTATATACATACAATTAATTTTAACAAATGCTATTTCCTGTTAATTCATCTTTTCTGTATACAATATTTTTTATAGCCTAACCAGGACCCTAGCCCGCCTTGTGGAAGGGGTGATTATTTTCTCAAAAAGTTTTTTAGTTTCCACCCACATTTATCATTTAATAATGAGGTTCAAATACTTGTATGCTCCAATTCCACTCTTTATGTGAATGCCCCACTTTCCATACAAGTGGTAAAATGTGTAATCGGAGGACCCCTACGATGTTATCCCAATAATAATACAAAAACTTAAATCTGATAAGATTAGTTAGGACTGTACAGAGATGGACCAACGAAGCAGAGTGGGCCTTAAAAGCGTGCTTCGTCCGCACATTGGAGTACTTCAGAAGCTGCTGCCACCGATCTGGACGAGCTCACACAGACCGTTACATCATACATCAGTTTCTGTGAGGACATGTGCATTCCTACCAGGACATGTTTAACATATAACAACAACAAACCATGGTTCACACCAAAACTCAGACTGCTTCGCCAGGGCAAAGAGGCTGCCTACAGGAGTGGGGACCGAATCTTGTACAATCCGGCCAAGAACACACTAACAAAGTAAATTAGAGTGGCTCAGAAGAGCTACACTAAAAAGCCGGAAAACCAGTTCTAAGCAAACGACACCTTCTCAGTGTGGAAAGGCCTGAAAGACATTACAAACTACAAGACACCATCCCCCAGCAGTGAGGCAAATCCAAAGCTTGCTGATGAACTGAGTTTTACTGTAGATGTGAAACCCCAGTCTCACACCTCTCTACACAGCCATCAACACGTCCCCCCTCTCCTCCACTTCTGCAATTCAGATAAGTGAAGATAATGTGCGTCAGGTCTTTAGGAAACAAAAGAGAAGGAAAGCACTAGGCCCAGACGGTGTTTCACCAGCCTGTCTGAAATCCTGTGCTGACGAGCTGGGCCCCATTTTTTCACAGATTCTCAACAGATCACTGGAGCTGTGCAAAGTCCCTTCCTGCTTCAAATGCTCCACCATAATTCCCATCCCAAAGAAATCCAAAATCACAGAACGTAATGATAACAGACCCGTTGCCTTAACATCTGTGGCCATGATGCCGTTGGCTTACCTGAAAGACCTCACAGGACCTTTGTTGGACCCCCTGCAGTTTGCTTACCAAGCAAATAGGTCTGTGGATGATGCAGTCAACATGGGACTGCATTGTACCCTACAACATCTGGACAGACCAGGGAATTACGCAAGTATCCTGTGTGTGGACTTCAGTTCTGCCTTTAACACCATCGTCCCAACACTCCTCCATACCAAACCAGCTCTCTGTTCCTAGCTCTGTCAGTCAATGGATCACCAACTTTCTGACACACAGGCAACAGCTAGTTAGAATTAGAATAGTTAGAACACATCCAAAAGAAATACCATCAGCACAGGTGTCCCCCACAGCTCTCTTCCCTGTACAACTGCACCTCTACTGACCACTCTGTCAAGCTTCTGAAATTCGCAGACGACACTACAGTTTTTTGGCCTCTATTATTGGTCTCACAGAAGAGAGGTTGAGCAGCTGGCTGGCTGGTATAGTCATAACAACCTGGAGCTAAACACCTTAACAGTGGAGATTGTCATGAAACACTAAGGGTGGTGAGGACATGGAGACAGAGGACCCAAGTCCAGACAGGGAGGTAAGGGAACCCTTAGTGTTTCATGACAGAATGAACCAGCCATCACTGGATCCAGCAGACAGTTGGATGTTGGCGTGAGGATTGAGTCCCCCGATTTCCTCTCCGCTGGGTTCCCCTCGAGGGTCTAAACTGACAAATGTTTCCTCGATGTTTGAGGTCGTCTGTTTCCCCACTAGGGTCAAGCTCGGTGGCTTCCCTTCCTGGGTTGAGGCCGCAGGACTCCCCTCCAGGATACGGGCAGCAGATTCCCTCCAGGGTTGAGACTGTCGGGTTCCCCTCGAAGGTTGAGGCCGCTGGGTTCCCCTTCAGGGTCGAGACAATCGGATTTCTCTCGGAAGTCGAGGCCGTCGGTTTCCCCTCCAGGGTTGAACCCACCGGTTTCCAGCTCAACAGAGTTAAATCTGAGAAGACAAGGGACAATCGGCAAGACTCGAGCGCTCCTCTGGACTAAAAGATTTGTCCCTTTCGAGATTCCTGTGGCGGTTATAAGATTTAATTCTACGTTTGCTGCCTTAAAAACTGTGACTAAATTGAAATCTGCTGAGGAGAAAAACTAATAGATGCAGCAGTGCTCATGCCCGTGAAATGTAAACGTAGTTTCATCTCGTTTTACAATTAAACAACTAAATTAACGGTTAGCATGACTATCTTTCTGACTAGATTCTACTCGGTTTCATTTTCTTTTAATACCGAAGTGCTTACATAGCTTGGAAAAGAAGGAGCACCGCTTTTTCTGTGCTGCTTGGCTGTTTTCTCTCTTTCTGTGCTTGGGCTGAACATCTTCTAAGACTTTGGAGTAACTTCTTAAAGCAGGTTTCCACATCATTATCTTGAATAACTGATCTCCTGCCTAAAGATTTTTTTTTTTAACAACAATTAGAAAGACAACCGGCTATACAAATTGATGTCAGGTGAATGAAACTTCTGTATTTAATGGAACTAACATGAAGCAAAGAAAATGTTTTTTTATCTGTGTCTTCATAAAGGTGCTGCTTTATAGTAGAGTATCACACATTACAAAACAGCCTATTTGTTATTGTTTTGAAAGATATTGAAATAATATTTAAGCTGAAAATGTAGACACAGCTTACATAAATATGATTCATAAATCTGACAGGAATACAATAATGTATAGCAAAATAACCGTTTAGTTGTAATATCTAATGGCACAAACATCTTTTGACTTTTAACAAACGAGCAAACAAACAAAACTATGTGTCATCTCACATCGAATCAAAATTTTCTGTTCTGTTTTCTGAAAAATTCAGGTTATGACCCTTGTCAACATGAACACTTCTTGGTTAAGCTTTCAACTGTTCCTTTTATAAAGAGATTTCCTTGGCCAGTTTTTGTTTCCCATTTATATGTGCAACGCACATCATCGTATGTACAGATCCATATAGAGAGCAAAAAATGAAAGACACAAAAACATATTCATCTCACAATACCACAGTGGACAAACCCAAGGCTGTATCCGAATCTTATCACTTCCTTTAAGAGAACATCATTATTGACTCTTGAGAACACCACACATTCATAACTGTACACAGAGGTTAGCTTTTGTTCACAAGGGTTGGGGCTCCATTGTTGATACACGGCATCATCAGTTCAAGATAGTTTTCTTTATCCATTATGTGCATTGAAGTCTTCAGCACTGGTCTGTATGAAGGGAATGGTCATTGACAGCAAACAAAAAGAGGAAGCATGAATGAGATGTGAATGCCATCAAAGTACATGGAGTGAAAGGGCAGATTAGTGTATGATCTCTAGAAGCTTCGGCTGGACCATGTGCTGCTTACAGTCAAACATGCAGTATGTGACGTGGATACCAAGATGGGCGAAACAGAGCTGGATTTTGAAGATCGATCCACTGCTGTTGTCTAATGTTACTGTTGAGTTCATATGGAAAACCAGCTGTCCACATGATACTGTATGTTCAATTAGACTAGACTACAATATAAAAAAAAAAACGAAAAATGTACTGGTGTTAGTTAACCCTGTAACACAACACCATGCAGTGCACAACTCAAAATACAGGTACAACAGCTGGGAAAAAAATATTAAGTGTATATAGCACACTGTGCCTTATTTTTTATTTTCTCCATTGTGTAAAATGACAACATAGTTCAAACTGTGTGTGTGTGTATGTAGGGTAAACCCTACAGTATGGGGACAAAATGTGGGATATTTTTTGCTCCCCATGAGAAAAAAAGGCTATTCATCATACAGAATTAACTTTTTTGAAAATCTGAAAGAGCAGAATGTTTTGTGTGATTGTTAGGTTAAAGGGCAGGGTAAGGGAATATGATATACAGTTTGTACGGTATAAATACCATTGCGTCTATGGAATGTCTCCATAAAACATAAAACGTGTGTGTGTGGACTTGGTTTCTATATGTTAGTTGGAACCTAAACCTGAGTGCACATCAACTCATGGGGACCTGTGTCACTGTGGGGACCAAATGTTTTTGTGATGTTTGTTTATCTTTTATTTTTCGCCTTAAGATTCTTGGTCCGTCTTTTCTCATCACATCTATGGTTTTTGGTGCTTTTTCCCCCAGCAAAGCCCTGACCAGAGAGCAGGTAATCGAAATAAGCATCCGAAAACTTTGGCCTGTTCCTGGGATGAAATAGGAAACAGGAAATTGTAGTTTCCTGCAATTGACAAGTTTTCCCTTCATTTATGATTTTAAGACTTGATTCATTTTTCCAGCTATTCATGTTTTCACTGTTTTACAGTAGGTGGAGCTGTTATACATCTTTTGAAAGAATACTGCATTTACTGCTCAAAAAAAAAAGTAAACGTGTTAACTGTGTATTTGACAAAAACACAATTTACTCTGCTTTTTTGCTCAGGTTGTGCTTTTAAGAAAACTGCCCACATTAAGGAAGAGATAAAAAAAGAACATATGAACAATAGACAAAATTATAAAGCAGAGGCTTTGTTCTCTCAGGTTGCTGGGCCGTCCAAACTATTCACCGTAAAGCCCTGCAGAGAACAGTTCAGACGGCCCAACACATCTTTGGAGTCTAGCTTCCCTCCCTCCAGGACATCCACACCCAGCGATGTGTGAGGAAAGCACGGAAGATCATACTTCACCCAAAAATGAAATTCTGTCATCATTTACTCACCTTTGTTCTGATGAACATAGAGAAAGATATTTGGAAGAATTCTTATAACCAAATAGATCTCAACACCCATTGACTACCATAGTAGAAAAAATTCATGGTAGTCAAAAGTTCCCCAGAACTGTTTGCTGTCCTACATTCTTCAAAATGTCTTCTTTTGTGTTCATCAGAACAAAACAAAAAGATAAAGTAATTTTTGACAGAATTTCCATTTTTTGGGTGAAGTATCACTTTAAGTCAAGGTCTTTTGAATGATTGTATGAAATCAACATCACATTTTCAGATCACATCAGATGTTATAATATACTGTATATAAACAAGATCCCATACAAGTAAAAAATGTTGCATTCACATCTAAGATATTTTGGTATTCATTTTCTACAGATTTGTAGCGGATTTATTTCAGGACAATCTCATATTCATCTCGGCACAAAGGAAATCAAATAAGAAATAAGACAATGATGGATTTTAAAGCCAGATGCTTTACATCCATTATCACATTAATGATGTAAACACAAAAATCAGAGAATGCACCAGCAATTCCAACAGTTGTGGTCTTCATAAAAATCCCAAGACCACTAAATTTGAGACCGAGACCATCAAAAAATAGGCTTGAGACCGGTCTCAAGGCAGGTCTCGAGTACTGCAACACTAGTATTACCATTCAAACCATTATTGTGGCGAGACATTGTTTGTGGTTACTATAGTTTTACTAAAAAAAAACGTGATTATATCGTTTATATCTTCTGGCTTTAAATATCATTATATGAGTGTAAATTACATTGTCACCCAAACTCTGCATTATATTGTTACTTTAAAGAAACATTATGAGTCAACTTTTTTTAATTATAAAAGGATTTGCGTTATTACGTGCGCTGTTCCGTGTATGTCCAGCGGATGCCGCTGTTGCTCCTTTTGTACAGTGCGAATTCTACTACAACGAAGGACGAACTCATGAATATTAAACGGTTTTAGCTGACGTTGCTTGGTAACGACCCGAAGCGTCCGCTCATATAACCATTACACACTAATTAATATTCAAAAGCCAAGCACTATTCGCCAACCGACATCCACCCGCGTACAAACGTCAGTCTTTAAGCCAATCAGACGCGACCATGGCGCCGACCTCAATTTGCGTCATCAATATTCACGAGATACAACTTGCCCATAGTAGGGTTGGAAAAGGGTGCTACGTGATGTGGCGCAGCGCGCTTCCTGTCTGCGTTTAGCCCAGAGATATTCATCTATCCCCGGAGTTCACTGCAGCGTCTGTCCCCGGACGGTTAAAACACACATATTTCCAATCATGTCTGTGAACCTGAGCAAAAACGGCCCGACCCTCACCGGGGCCTACAACGAGGTGGTGGATGAGAAATCAAACACTGACTGGTGAGTTTATGGTTGTGTTTCTATCACACTTACTGACATCTTCACGTTTAGCATGTTAGCTGCTGCTTGTTCTTCTTAAACGCCCCGATCATCTCCGAAAAGTATAACTGCTGCTCATTTGAATTAACGTTTATCACATCTCGTGCAGTTATTCTGTAAATATGCTACGGTCGTCTGCTACTACATGAACAAAACTGTGACTGAATCTTGCGATGAGACTATTTCCTCCACTGTTGCTCTCAGGTCAGATATCAAATAAGATATCATGTCAGTATGCAAGAGGTTTACATTCAGTGCAGTTTGGCCTTGCATCGCATCCCGTGTGAGATCAGTTGATCTGATTGAAAGCATCTGAACTTTCGAGAAGTTTCTCTACTGCCTTCTTATTCTCCAATAGCCTTCGTTCAAATGACCAAAATGCATCCACTGTCTTTGACTTCTGCATTTCTGCCTATAGACACGTTTACAAGCAAGAGTTTAAAGCACGCCTTTTTACGATACAACAAACAGTCTGTTATTAACAGAGAAGTTCAGTGTTTGGTAAAGCCTACTGGGAGGATACTTTGAGCCACTTCCTGTAAGCTTTACAAGAGGAAGGCCTTTACTCTTTCCCCTCATACAGAAACAATAGTATTAATATTTGAAAGGTTGATCTGTGAGCAAAGTCCTACAGCTTTAAGCTTGATGTGTAGGGAGTTTCGTGTTCAAGATGTGACAATGAAGATGAGATGCTCTTGAGGGAGAGAATGAGATGAGTTGGGAGTTTAGTAGGAGTGATTATAATTAACCTACATTCATTAATTACATTTTCTCACTTGTTGAATTAAATCACATAAATACAGATATAGGGCTTTATGTGTGTCGTGCAGTCTGGTTTGATCTCTTCTTGTTACACTAAATAGAAAGGGTGTTATGATACACTCAGCTCAATATTTGTTACAATACAAGATATTGGGTTTATAATACGATAGGATCACAACAATATTAATAAAATGTAAAAAAAATATGGTTGTGCAATTGATCAGTTTTTAATTATGGCTTCCAACAATTATGAAAAAAAATAATTGAAACAAAACTAATAAAATAAAAAGCTAGTTGTGACGCCATTTCATGGTCTTGCTGATAACTATGTTAATATTATAAATCAATGAAAGTAATTTGGCTACTAGCCTCGAGATTTTCAACCGCAGTTTGCATATCGTCCACCCTTGTTTGTTGTTATCAGATATAATACCCATACTGCAGATTAGTCTGTTTATAATGGGCTACCAATGCTTTGTGAGTTGGTGAGGGCATATTTTAAACCTTGTATTTGCAAACATGAAAGGCAGACGGGTATTCCAGTAATACTAGTGTTTTCATTTGACAGTAGAAAGTGAATTTCAAGTTTAGGTCAACTTAACATCGCTAATTAAAGAACCAGCTCTGTGAGAATTGCAGTTTTCATTTCCCCGATAAACCACAGCATGTGACAAAATGCCCTGTCATAAAGACTTCACTAGAAACGTAATATAGCAGCAGTACTTATTCCTCATTTCTACACTTCCTGTTTCTAAAGCTGAAAGAGTGAATGTTACAAAGAGGAAGTTGTCACAGTTCCTTTGAGTTCAAGTGTCTTTGTTTAGAGAGAAATCCACAGCCTAATTCACATTCGGTAATGAACACATAACAATATGTCCAGGACATATTTCAGCCCAAAATAACAAAGTTTTTGCACCATTAAGATTATTTTCTACAGAAACATTTCCTTCCTCACATAACCCATGTACATAAAGATTATATCGTGAAAACCTTTTATGCTAATTTACTTTCATAACAGTCATTTACAATGCTAGAACTGTCATTCCGTAACAAAAAGTCACAGTCCAAAAAAACTGCAAAATGTATTTTATCTTGCATGGTTTTATTCTTGCTTTTAAATGATATTGTCATCAACTGTTTTTTGTTGCCATCTGTCAAGACTTGTATTATATTATGGTAATTCATAATAACATAATTTTTCAATTTTCAACACAAAGAGGCCAATGTCTTTACTTCGCATGGTTTTATTTTGGGTTTTTAAGTCATGATGTAATCAACAGGTCTTTTTATCTTTAAGCACTGACAGATGAATTTACTTGAAAATATTGTACAGTTTGATTGGTTGCCTGTTTATTTATTTTTTTATTTGCAGGGTCCTCTTCACATATGAGGGCAACACCAATGACATCCGACTGGCAGAAAAAGGAGGTTAGTTTTCTTCTGACACTGATCGTGGACACACACAAATGGTAAATGACTATTTTGTATATATGGAATGTAACACATGCCTGTTTTCCACTTGCTGGTTCTGCTGTGTGGTGCAAAGGCTGGCAGGGTAACAGGTAACCTTAATCCACCAATCTGCCAGCTGTATGTCCTTGCCTGCCCTTGGGCGCACTTTCTCTCTAGAAATTTTTTGTGCCAGCTGGTACACGGACACACATGTATTTTATATTACTTTCATTATACCCTTAGATGTCTGCTTTTTGTTTCCATAAACAGCTTTTAAAAAAAAAAAAAAAAGCATTTTATTATAGGATAAACTTATCTACCACAACTTAGGTCTGTTATTTCGCTGTTTATAAGCTAGACACAACAAGGATGCCCAAAAAGTGGTTAATGCAAACAGTGTCCGTCTACGTCCAAGTGTAGCCAGCAGCTGCGGTTTTGCAGTAAGACACTTCATTTGAATAAATTAAATGAGAAATTTGTTGAACCAAGTAGATTCTATCAATGAAGGAGCAAGATTTATCTAAAGATTTGTTCAAACTTCCTACATGTGAAGGAATGGAAGCGATGAACACAGAGGCCACGATTAAAGCCTGTTGACGGAAAGCTTACACCCCCTAACCATTAGCGTGACTGTTGACTGTTTACGTTTGCCAGTTACAGAACTGACGTGGGGTCATGTCTACGTGGTTTTTCACTATTGTAAATCATCCAAAAAGATTTTGGAGACGCTGCTCATGAGCATTATGTTTGATAGAACTTGATTTGCCTTCGCTCATAATGTGAGTGTGTGATCCTATCGTGTGATTATATTTTCAGATGGTGGTCTGGAGGAGATGGTCGAGGAGCTTAACAGCGGGAAGGTCATGTACGGTTTCTGTCGTGTACAAGACCCCAATTCTGGTCTTCCCAAATACGTCCTCATCAACTGGGTAAGTCCTCTCGTAATTCTTTGCTATCTGAACTAAAAATATCCAAAAATCTAATTGGTAGAGATTATTAGGTTTTACTGAAATTAAGGACGAGTACAAGATCAGTTCACCCAGGAGTAGTTAACCTGAATATAAAAATGTTCTCATTATTTACTCACCCTCACCATCGCTTTTTCATCTTAACACAAACGAATAGTTTTATATTATATGCTGTCATGTTATATACACATATTGGGGGGTCATCAATAAAGTAAATGACTCCAGTGGGTTTGTAAATGTCCTCTGGAGCAAAATTGTGAAAGAAAACGATTCACATTTCAAGTTTATTTTATGATATTAAAATCAAATTAAATTATGGCAAATGTTGATAATTTAAAATCTCATTTCATGATTCGCTAATCTGGGATGGCAAGAGAATTTGAATATTGATAGGAGTTTTTTACAGATGGGCTCAAATTTTTGGTTTAATATTATAAAAAATGCATGGTTAATTTTATAAAACAAATATTATTTGGTGATAATAACAACAAATTCATAGTGAAGAATAAAATGTTGATGATATGAATTTTAATAAATGGTGTTTTAGTTAATATTTTCAAGCATTTTCTTTTTCAGGCACTTGTCATTTGACATTATATTTATATATTGGTAATGCAATTGTAATACTACTATATTATAGATGCATGTATACAATCCTTTTTTTTAGATATACACAAACAAGAAACACACAAATGTATTCTGTTCCAGAAATACATTGTTTTGATAAAGCATCTTTCACATGCATAAATGTTTTCTTCAGTGTGTTTGGTTTATTAAAATCAAGGTGATGAAATTCAATAGGTGTTAATATTTAATTTTGTCACTGTGTTTTCAGACTGGGGAGGGTGTTAAAGATGCTAGAAAAGGACAGTGTGCAAACCATGTGAGCACCATGGGAAACTTTCTTAAGGTGACGGGTTTTTTTTCTTATTTCGGTGTGTGTTTGTGTATAGGGATATCTTTATGTGTGTGTGTGTTTGTGTGTGTGTGTGTGTGTGTGTGTGTTTGTTTGTTTGCGTGATTAAGAGAACATAAACTTCAAGTACGACTCGCAATGCAGCCATTTTTCAAACGGAATGTTTCTCTCTAAACAGGATGTGACATCATGAATGTGGCTGCATCAAGACTTTTGATCTTGTTTAAAAGGGGTCATATGGCACGAATACATGTTTTTCTGTGTCTTTGGTGTGTTATAAGTTGCCCACGCATGTATAAGACATGTAAAATTGCAAAAATGCAAGTGTCGGAACAAAAGATGCATTCTATCTAAAAGCGAATGCTCACCCTGACCTGCCTGAAACGGCACGTGTCACCACACCCCCACAAATCCACGTCAGTTCGTGGTATGATTTGTAAGACCTCCCAGATGTATAGGCAAGTAAGGTGGTATACCTGTTGGTACAATTGCTTTGGAACCTAATGTTCAAAATATGGTAAAAGGCGTTACATTTCGTCACATGCTTGCCGTATTCGACCAATGACTAAGCACTGGTTAACTAGCGATGAGATTTGTAAAAAAAACGTTGGTTTTCAGAGAGGCGGGGCAAAGAGGAGATACAAACATGCACAGAATGAACCTTGAATAGTGTATACACATTGCATTACATCTAAAACAAATGAATATATTCGTTTTAGCCGTGTAATGACCCCTTTTAAGTGTATCTGTATAGAGCGTGACTTCACTAGACCACAATCGACGTAGTACTGTATATTTTCCATACCACAGTGTCAGAAAAAAAGTGATTAAGAAATTACGTATATTTGACCCACTTGCTTAGATCAGATATTTGATTATCAACAGGAAATTGGCTGAAGAACTCCTTGAGCTATTAAAAGTTGTTTATTTTGTAGTCTAGCTACACAAGCTGTAGGCTTTAACTGCACTGCTAAGTTGTTTATGCTGTGTATGTTTTATTAAACCACAGTCGCTTATAAATAAACAAGAAATATGTCTGTGTGGGTATGGTTAGTGTGAAACCAGCATGTCAGTCTTGATGCTCTAATGTTTAGAATGAATATTGAAAACACGTTAGTGTGTGATATTAGAGTCAATGTGCTGTGGTATTTCTGCAGGGAGCTCACGTGACGATAAACGCACGTGCGGAGGAAGACGTGGAGCCTGATGCCATCATGCAGAAAGTGGGGAAAGCCTCAGGAGCTAACTACAGCTTTCACAAAGAGTCTAATCGCTTCAGAGACACCGGACCCCAGGGGCCTGTGGTCAGTGACACACACACACACACACACAACCATGCTTCTCGACTCTCTAAAAAACGGTGTTAAAAACAACACAATCTGTCTCATTGTCTAGTTAAAGAACAACACAATTTGTGTAACTTTAAACTCAACCTTGCGTTGTTTTGTTAATATATCACAATCTACACAAAATAACACAGAATGTGTCACATAATGTGTTAAAATTCCGCCACAGAAAAAATGTGTCTTTAAACAATACCAGCGGATGAATAAGGGTCTTATCTAGAGAAATGATCCGTCAGTTTCTAAAAAAAAAAAAAGTAAGCTTTATAAACACAAATCCTCGCCTTGCTGCGATGCTCGTTCATGACTTCATGTAATACATAGCTACATTGAAAAGGTCTTGCTTTTTTAATATTACAACATCCAGGATATGCACACAAAATGACAATTTTAAACAATAAACTGACACAAAGACATTTGAATATGTGTCATTGAACATTTAACAACTTTTCAACATTTGTAAACACTGAGTCGGTATTTACATGACACCTTTATTTCTTTTCGACTACAGAAACAAATACATAAACATCTTGGATGACATGGGGCTAAGTAAATTATCATGAAAATGTATTTTGAAAGTGAGCTACTCCTTTAAAGCTTCTCTGTAAAGTCTGCCTCTAAATGATGTGCAGAACCAAACCACTGTCACCTACAGTTAAATGCAAAGACAGGTGGTATTTTGAAACTATTTTAACACATTTACACGTTAACATTTCTGTACAAATGTAAACACAATTAAAACCGTTCCACAGAATTCTGCAGGTTTTTCCAAAAATTTTGTACAGAATCAACATAAAAGTCTGCAGATTCCGTATGACCTTGGAATTGACATTGTCATATCCCTCTGAAATGAAAATAAATCTGCACATTGTAATCTCTGTGAGTTAAGTCTATTTATTATCAAATTATTTGTCTGTAATTTACTTATTTTGGGGGAATATATCAATAATTGCATTGCAGGGTGATTTAAGGTGTCCCCCTCAATGTTCTGCTTGCGCTCATAAGAATGTCAGTCAGGGGCTACAGCGCTCCTAGTAAAAAACGTAAGTTTGGAGCCCTGCACATATACAAGAAAAGGTGAAAAATGTCCAAGTTATGTACAAAGTTGATTTATTGTAACTTTATATGTGAAGCTCGAAAGTGTAAGAAGAAAACCGTAGTCCTCAAAGCCTTAAACCATTACGCATGTGTTTCAGATTTCACATTATTATTAGTGGGTTTTGCAAGAATTTTTCCTGTGGTTCAAGTTTTACACATGATCAAACTGCGTCTGCAAAAGTTAGTGCAGCTTGTCGTTATTTTGTTATGTTGTTGTCTGAGCAGAAGAATGTTGAATAATGGCACAATGGTGCCAGGGTCAGTGCCAGCCCACGGTCTGTTTATCTCAAACACTATCCACAGTGCTGTGTCGGGAATTTCACAGCAAATGAGACAGAATGCTCAGAATGTGGAACGTGTTGGAACAATACCTCTGCCTCACTCCCAAAAGATCCACAGATCTCAAAAGTTTAATGTAAGCTTTAATCATAATCAGCACGTTTATGCTTTTTATGATGCTGTTATAGTTTGTCCAAATATTACAATTCTCTCAATTTAATCCCCCTCATACCATCCCGGATGTAAATGACTTCTCTTCAGTTGAACACAAAGAATAATAATACATATTTTCATATTAATCATTTAGTAGTTCATATTTCTTGACCAAAAAGAACACAGAAATGCCCAAAAAGACTAAACGTTCCTGTCCTAAATCTATTCTGGTTCTTTTTTCCCATGCAGGGATCAGTGTACCAGAAGACTAACGCCATGTCGGAAATCAAAAAGATCAACAAAGACAATTTCTGGGCCCAAACGGAGGTAATACAGCATGACCTTTTTTTGGATTTTTATGTATATTCACATTCGCTAGTCTCGAATGCGATCTTTAGCATTTTTTGCATCCCCGGTTGGCTCAATGATTTTGTCTCTTCTTCAGAAAGACGAGGAGAAACGTCTTCAGGAGGAAAAGAAGAAGGGAGAGCAGGAGAGACAGAGGGTGGAGAAAGAAAGAAAGGACAGAGAAATGAAGGAGGCGGAGTTACGGGATAGGAAAGCTAAAGAGAGAGCGTCACAGATAGACCAACAGAGGCCAGTCACCTAACTGTTTCTATGTTGAAGTTGATAATGATTTATTGGCAGGTTCCAAAATGAACATTCTTTACAGACCGGCCAACGGTGGAGATATTGAAGCTGTTCTTTGTATGTTATAATAGATGCTTTAAACAAGCTTATCGAAGCTAGATTGTTACTGACCTGTAGTGTTAAACATTTCACATAGTCTTTAATTGTGGTTGAACATTAGTCATTTACATTTGAAAGGTTTTAGCTCTAGTCAATTTTAGCACGCCATTGTCAACCTTAATCTCATATTATACGTCATTTCGCAACACTGGCTAGAAACTTCAGATAACCACACGCCACAGTGATTGCTACATTGAATTAGTCCGCCTCTTACAAAACAAAACAAAATATTCTGGAAAAAAAATGCAGTATATTAAAGCTGCAGTATGTAACCTTGGTATTTGACCACAAGAGGGCGCATTTCCAACAATAACAAAGGCGAAGCTTGATGACGCTATGAAGCAGGTGACGATGGGAGATGTCGTTTTAAATGCGTTTTCACCATAGCGATGTATCTAAATTGGATAAACGAATCATGATCACGGATGAGGTAATTTATTCGTTTTTGTATTACCTGTCTATCAATACACTCGCGAGAGCAGAGTCTCTGTCAAGTCCAAGATTGTCGCGCAGCTCTCTCCATCTCGAAAACGCCTGGCCGATATTTATCCTGGTTTTATTCCTCCGTTTGTCACACAGTCTGCGTGTATCCAAATATGGACGCTTACGTTTTACTGGCACTTCAATACTCGCCAAAGAGTAATCGTGATCCATAACAATGACAACCAAACAATACGCGCGGGCGCGGCAATAACATAACAACCACTTCCACATTTGACCATGTGATATTCCGGTCTACACCGGAACAAAGTATAGAGCGGACATTGCGTCACTGAGAGGCGACATTTCTTTTCCGGGACGGCCAGTTATTTAAAATCGGAATTTCTCTGAAATAAAAAATCTTTGGAGACTTTTGAAATATTGTAAGTACACAACTGGAGGAAATATATCACACTGTGCAAGTTATTTTCGGAAATTTTATTACAAAATTATTACATATTGGAGCTTTAAATCTTCAAATTCCTTCTTAAACCTCGGTGTTTCCAAATTCGCTGATTTTCAGGAAATGGAAAAACTTTTTTAATTTGTCAAAGTTGACAAGCACTTCTAATACCTTATATTGGACTGACATTTGCAAAACCCAGTGGCAACATTAAGGGTGACTAATAATAATGATTTATTGCCAGAAATAATAAAAAGCATGAAATATGGAGACACCAGCGAAATAATACATTTCCATAAATTGAAGGTACTTATATTTTTCAATATACGAAAAGATGTCGTTCTTTATGTATTATGCAATGTATTGTAATATATAAACAATCTATTCTATATATTTTCTAATATATAAAAAATGATTTAATATATTGACAGTTAATATATTAGATAATATTTTGTCTTTGTAAGGGTTTGCTGATAATAAAATGTGTTGGGAACTTACAGTACAGTATAACTTATGTCAGATTTTTGTTACAAATTGTTCGATCTTGCATATTTTTGTTGAATCTTGCAATTCACGCATCACATCTACAAGGGTCAGATTATTGTTCTTACTGTTCTTTACATTACCAACCTGCTTTTGAGAAACATTTGTTTATTTACTCATATTTGGCAGTTGAAAGGTGTTCATGTTGGGATCTGTCTGTTTTCTATTGCAGGAAGTACCAAGAGGAGCAAGAGGTGGACACTCAAGCCCAAGAGAAACAGCAGTGGGTAAGCAGCTCTCTCTCTCTCTCAGACACACACACACTTGTGTGGTTTCTTAACTCTGGACATGTTCTGACAAAGTTTTTGGGAAGGCATCACCATATGTTTGCAGCTTTCATGCTAGCACAAAAAAACGACAGGAGTGTGTTTGTTTTACCCTTATGTTAAACCAGTTCTTATTTATAACATTAAGGCCAGATTTTACAGGCAAGGTTTGAGGCTAGTCCCAGACTAAAATTAATGTTTGACCTGTCTTAACTCAACAAAACTTGCCCAGAAATATCTTAAAATATATCCATGCCATTGTTTTGTCTTAGGATGCAGACCAGTAATATATTCTTCTATGGCGTTTTTCTAAAAGCGACATAAATATTTTATTCAATTAAGGCATAGTTCCGGTTTAAGCTAAGCCATGTCTGTGAAACCGAGCCTAAAACATTACAATTTGAAGGAAAATCTCAGTCCTCGGAGAATTCCTGATGTGTAACTATAATGCATTTAGCTAAAAGTGGATTTTATGTGACAACGGGAAAACTGATAACTATGAAGATGAAGTTTAAATCATTCTTCATTTTGAGTCCATGCTACGGCTAATGCTAAACACACTGAGGAAAAATATCATTGGCATCACTTGTATCCTCAGAAGTATTCCATTGCACAAACCAAACTACCGAAAATGGTGTTCAGCCAAACTTTCAATTTTCTTACCAACATGCATCATTTATGCACAAATCATGCCTTAACTAATGATTGGTTAAAAACTAGTAGCCTATCTCAGTTCTTGTTGGGTTTCTATTTTCTTGCACCGTCATTTTGTCTTTAGTTTTCCATTTTAAGATCAGTTTAACACCTCCACATTATTAGCCCTTGGACCATATTTCCAAAATACACTCTTGACAGCTCAACCGAGCAGCCGTGACAGAAATGAAAAATGTTGTTCAGAATCTGTGGTTTTGTATGTGGGCCATACGCATAAGTTTGTCCTAGATGACTCACAGATCACGGGTCCACGGCTGATTCATTTTGAAAAACTGTTATGTGCTTATATCCTAGCTCATTTTCGGCCATCTAATGGTTTTATGTTAATTCAGGAAATCACAATGGGAATTTTTAAATGTGTATTTTAAACGACCGTTTCTGCAACACCAGATTCGCTTGCTTTATTGTTTGTTAAAAGCTGTTTAGCGTGTCTTGTTTTTTTGTGGCCGTGCATAAAAATGCTCAGCTTTAGAGTATACACTTTCTGATCACTGGGTTTTGAGACACTGGACTCATGAATGAGATGAAATGTGTTGATGTTCATCAGGAGGAGCAGAAGAGGGAGGTGACCGCACAGCAGAAACCATTTAAACGCGGAGAATCGGTGGAAAAAGCTAACGTGAGTGAGAGAAGGTCGAAAATTCTCCTCTGGCCTCGGGAAAGCAGAACAACTGATGCTGACTTTCTTTACACTGTCTTTCTTCCACAATATTTGTCTGTTTTTTATTACACTAAACTGCATTAATTCCTATTTTATTCACTATAAGTGCCTCGGACGAGCAGCTGCTCTATTTCTTCAGTGGTTTCATTGCGGTTTATAAACAAGTACTTGTAGTGCTGAATGCTGATTGGTCACAGCATGCATGGGGGCCAGTTACTGACCTGCGCTTAAGGACGTTTCATCTGCTGGATTTAACGGAACTGCATAATAATCTAATGATTTTTTTTAACTGCAATCTGTAACTTTTTTGTTAATAATGATAAAAAATAGTTTTTGGATAGGGACATCGAAAATCTGTGTCAAATTTGAGAAAGAATGAACCATATCATTTAAACATGTTAAGATGTCCGTGCCACAAAAAAACTTTAAATTTCAAACAGAGATGGCGACAGGGAGGCAGAGTTACGCATTGCAGCTTTAATTAATTTTCTTAGTATAGCGTTGTTGTTTTTGGTTCTTTGTATAAAATAATTCATATTTTAATTATTTTAAATGTTCACTGAGCCGTTTAGGAATAGCAACTTTTTTTAAATTGGCTACCTTTAACTATGAGCCAGTATATTTCACCAGTATTTGAGCATACGATATCCTCACAAAAAACAGCCACTTTTGGGTGAACCATCCCTTTAAGAGACCTGTCGCATACCATTGTCGCATACTAGCCTTGAAAGCATGCATGCACTTCAAAAATCCACCAGAAATATTGCATAATCTGAGCACTAGAGAAATTGCCTCATATTTATGCAACATTTTGCATAGCACTAATCCAGATCTGGTAGTGTTGGATGATCAGGATTTAATTCTCTCTCTTCTCTCTTTCTGTTTTTAATGTCAGCACTCACTCTGGATCTCTGGATCTTGCTGCTATCTTCTGACAAACTCAATCACAAGTGTTATCAGTCGAGTAAAATTTGTGTGTGTTTGTAACAGGCGGCGGCGTCTCTCATCTCCCAGCGCTCCGTTAATCCCAGAGAAATGTTCAAACAGAGAGAGATGGGTATCAACCCGACTAACACAGACAACTCTCCATCCAGTCCAAAACCAGGTACATGTTTCTGTATGCAAACAACTCTTCAGCTGTGTGTAGTCATTCAGGAGCAGGAATGGTTACTGCTGCTCTGGAGGGTCGAACAGAAAAGAACTTTGAAGGATTACAGTTATACAGTAGTGGCCAACGGTGATACCCATAGGGGATAGTTGCACAGAATTTGCTTGTATTGACCCTACAGGTTCGATGAAGCCATCAAAATATGAGAAAGTGAGGCACAAAAAAAACTTGATTTAAGGTTTTTTGATTAAACGATTTATGGCATCCTGAATAAAAGTTTGGGTTTGCATAAAATATGTCTTGTGTACTGTGCATATTTATTTTGTATTTATAAACACATACATGTATGTATTTAGGAACTATTGGCATGTATATGTTTATATTTATTTATCCTTTAAATTACATTTATAGATTTTTTCTTAAATATATACAGTAAATCACTTTTGGCCATTACTGTATGTGCTGATATTATATACAGTGAGGAAATAAGTATTTGAACACCCTGCTATTTTGCATGTTCTCCCTCTTAGAAATCATGGAGGGGTCTGAAATTGTCATCGTAGGTGCATGTCAACTGTAAGAGAAATTTAAAAAAAAAATCCAGAAATCACAATGTATGATTTTTTAACTATTTATTTGTATGATACAGCTGCAAATAAGTATTTGAACACCTGTCTATCAGCTAGAATTCTGACCCTCAAAGACCTGTTAGTCTGCCTTTAAAATGTCCACCTCCACTCCATTTATTATCCTAAATTAGATGCATCTGTTTGAGGTCGTTAGCTGCATAAAGACACCCATCCACCCCATACAATCACTAAGAATCCAACTACTAACATGGCCAAGACCAAAGACACTAGAGACAAAATTGTACACCTCCACAAGGCTGGAAAGGGCTACGGGGAAATTGCCAAGCAGCTTTGTGAAAAAAGGTCCACTGTTGGAGCAATCATTAGAGAGTGGAAGAAGCTAAACATGACTGTCAATCTCCCTCGGACTGGAGCTCCATGCAAGATCTCACCTCGTGGGGTCTCAATGATCCTAAGAAAGGTGAGAAATCAGCCCAGAACTACACGGGAGGAGCTGGTCAATGACCTGAAAAGACCTGGGACCACCGTTTCCAAGGTTACTGTTGGTAATACACTAAGACGTCATGATTTGAAATCATGCATGGCACGGAAGGTTCCCCTGCTTAAACCAGCACATGTCCAGGCCTGTCTTAAGTTTGCCAATGACCATTTGGATGATCCAGAGGAGTCATGGGAGAAAGTCATGATGTCAGATGAGACCAAAATAGAACTTTTTGGTCATAATTCCACTAAACGTGTTTGGAGGAAGAAGAATGATGAGTACCATCCCAAGAACACCATCCCTACTGTGAAGCATGGGGGTGGTAGCATCATGCTTTGGGGGTGTTTTTCTGCACATGGGACAGGGCGACTACACTGTATTAAGGAGAGGATGACCGGGGCCATGTATTGCGAGATTTTGGGGAACAACCTCCTTCCCTCAGTTAGAGCATTGAAGATGGGTCGAGGCTGGGTCTTCCAACATGACACTGACCCGAAGCACACAGCCAGGATAACCAAGGAGTGGCTCTGTAAGAAGCATATCAAGGTTCTGGCGTGGCCTAGCAAGTCTCCAGACCTAAACCCAATAGAGAATCTTTGGAGGGAGCTCAAACTCCGTGTTTCTCAGCGACAGGCTAGAGAACTGACTGATCTAGAGAAGATCTGTGTGGAGGAGTGGGCCAAAATCCCTCCTGCAGTGTGTGCAAACCTGGTGAAAAACTACAGGAAGCGTTTGACCTCTGTAATTGCAAACAAAGGCTACTGTACCAAATATTAACATTGATTTTCTCAGGTGTTCAAATACTTATTTGCAGCTGTATCATACAAATAAATAGTTGCAAAAATCATACATTGTGATTTCTGGATTTTTTTTTGATTATGTCTCTCACAGTGGACATGCACCTACGATGACAATTTCAGACCCCTCCATGATTTCTAAGTGGGAGAACATGCAAAATAGCAGGGTGTCCAAATACTTATTTTCCTCACTGTATCTACATTTGACTTTATAGCTTTCCTGTAGTTCAACTGAAAGCTCACTGGTTTTCTGTCCTGATAGGATCTCTAAATACAGAGTTTACACCGTATGAAGGGTTTTATTTCAATGCAGTTTTAATTGCATGCTTTATTTAGCTTCACCTTTTTGTCATGTGGGTTTGTGGAAGTGGTGGGGTCACTCATAATGTAAATAAAGCACTGACTGGATGCGTCCTGACGTTTTATATGCGTTCAAACTTTCGGAGGAAGCTTTCCGTGCATGCGGCATAACTTTCTAATGTTGACTGTTCTGTGGTATTCTTCATTCTTTTCCACATGCGTCTGTCTAAAATGCGACCCCGTGGTTCTTCTGTCTAATGCAATGTTTGTGGTCTCTTCTGCTGGGTATGCCCCCGTCAGCCATCTGTCAGCTCGACTTCTCTTTGTCGTTTTCTGTTCTGTGTATCTCAGGGCGGTTGAACAGCCCTTTTCTGTCCAAGCAGTCATGTGATCCAGAGCCATTGCGTTCTCCTGTGCGTCAGGCCTCGCCCTTACGAGCCAGAGGTACACACGCTCACCTTATCATCTCTTCCTTATCTCACTTTCAGAATGCGTCTCCATACTTCATTTTTTGCTCTTCCTCTCTTTGTGTGGCCTTTTGTCTGTTCAGACTAACAACTAACCAAGTCACTCACAAATTCTTTGTGCTTGCTTGAAGATTTAGTTTATCCTTCTAATTAAAATAGAAGTGTGAGACACTCATGTTCTGGATTTCCGGGTTGCAGTGTGTGTGTGTGTGTGTGTGTGTGTGTGTGCGTGTGTGTGGTGTGTGTGTGTAAGCACCACACCGTAATGTAAACACCACACCGTGTGTGTGTTTGTTTGCATTGTGCACTTGTTCTTCAAGTCACAGATTGGCACAAACTAGGACTGGGCAGTGTGAAATTATACATTGAAAGCTGGTTTAGACACCAAAATGTTTAAACTTGAGTAAATCAAAGTCACATTTGAAAAAAACTGGCACCAGGAAGTAAACGGCTCCATGTGGTCATATTCAGTGTATATGGCTTTGAATATTATAACGGGAGTGATTTGTTTGGACATGTCACAACAGGCTGCTTGCAACATCACGACTTGCCAACGTGACATTTACTTATGCGCTCACAGGTATGCATCCCCGTTGAACAAAACAACACTGGTTCGGTATGTTTTGGTTCTGGTTCAAACTGGTCATGTGCTGGTTTAAACTGGTCAAACTAGCATCACAACATACCTAACCGAGTGTATGCTGTTTTTTAACGGGGATGTAAGGTTTAATAGCTTTAATGATGATGCCAGACCTTTCATTCATTACTTATCATTAATATGCATGTATAGCCTCGGAAAAAATTAAGAGACCAATTCAATTTTTCGTTCGTATTGTGGCTATTTCAGTCCAGTGTCTGTTGAATTTCAACTATATCCAACCTCAGGAGTGACATAAAGTCATCCAACAGCGACGTGAAAGATGGACATGTGGAAACTGTGATAAAAATCCAGGTATTCACATAATAAAAATAATTGTTCGAGCTTTTCCTTAATACATGTACAACTATTACCTTCATGTCGCTTGAAGGTGAATGAGAACTTGTTTTTTTCACAGTTTTTGAGGTCAAAAAAAATACAGAGCATCTTTTCTGTTATTTTGTCATGTTTCTCCCGTTTTCATTTTCTGCAAATAGAAACAAATAAAGTTCCAACGTGAGATAACTTAAATTTTTTTAAAAATCATGCTTTTAGTATGTTATCATGTTTTTATTATGTTAGTAAGCTGTTTTTCAAGTTATTACAGTTTAAATAGAAACAAACCAACTGCAGTTTGATATATATTGAATAAATTGGAATGCTCAATAAAAAAAAACATGATTTTTGAACAATTTTAAAAACAAAGTTATCTCATTTTGGAACCAAATCTTCAAATATTGTCGTGGTTAAGAAAACAGGAATGGTCTCTTCATTTTTTTCCGTGGCTGTATATATATATTTTTTCAGAGAAAGATACGCATATTGCTTAAATGCACTACAAATCTTGCAAAAGCGCCAGTCAAATGCACTTATTTTATATATTGTAATACCTACTACTGTCATGGTAACATGGTAATATAACTTTTTTCATACCAATATTTAAGATTCTGGTGGTCATACTGCTGACTCCTAGCTTGAACCCTTGACCCCTGTGGTGCAGTGAGTCAAAGTGGAAATCAAGCTGACCTAGTGTGTGTTGTTAAGATGCATGTGGGTGTTCTGTGTATCCATGCATGTGTGTGTTCTTGAGTAGAACCCAGTTTTGAGGAACAGCCCAGATCTCAGTATGTGGAACCTGAACCTAAACCTGTACCTGAACCTGAACCTGAACCTGAATCTAAACCTGAACCTGAGCCTGAGCCAGAATATGAAGGTGGGATTCATGCATTCATTCTTTTTTTTTGCTGCATTCCTTTATATCTTATATAATTTTCCATGTAAAAATCAAAAGAAACTTTAAAAGAAATGACATTTTGTCAAATTTAAATCAAGCAATGTTTTAAGACCATAAAACACCCAGTATATGTTGTACTGGTTTTAATTTATGCTTAAAGGATTTTTTAACTCAATTACAGTAACTGGAATGTAGTGAGATTTAGGCCTGCTGGGATGCTTAATTGTCGTAAAAATACTTTTAAAATAAATAAAATATTTACAATGTTAAATAAATGTTAAAAAATCATACAAACTGTTTTCTTTTGATTTAGTGTTTCATTCATCCCCTTTATTACTCATCCTCAGCCCCACATATGGAGTTTTGTTATGTGACAGCGCCACTGTGTGGGTCATTGTGTTATTACAAAAGACAAAGTTAATGACTCTCTCTCATTGTTTTTGATGTTTCAGATGTTCAAGTAGCCAGTGGTCATTATGAAACACACATAGAGTCTCAGCTGCCTTATGAGGCGAATGTGGAACCAGACAACATCTATGAAGAGCCTGCACCGGTACATCACATAGAACAAGAACCCCACAGTTCTTACTGACCTTACATCATTTTTAGTCTTCAAACACCGATTCACAGTATTTAATGTGACTCATTTCTTAATGAAACCATTTAGTAGGAAAATAATATAGTGTGGGATTTTATCTGTTGACATTTAAATAGACTGCAGATATTAGGCTGTGATATTACGTCTTTATATTTCTTTCCCCTCCCACACAGCCTAGATCGCATCAGTCCTTTCATCCACAGAGAAAGTTATTACATTTTGAAGAAAATATTATGAGAACAAACTTGTGCTTTCACAATCAGATTAAGTCTGTAAATGATTTGGGTTCATGATCTCTTCACAGGTGGAGGAACAGAACACGTATGATCAGGCTGGTGACCGCGGTGTTTGTGCCAAGGCTCTGTATGACTACCAGGCTGGTGAGTGTTACTCATACTGAGGGTGAATGTGAGTTTGTGTTTTATTGTGCAGATTCAGGATCCGTATCTGAAAAAATTTCACACACTTCATACATGTATACTTAAAAGTTATGTTCTGAACCCGCTGACATACCCATTTTCCCCGCAGTTCCCCATCCTCACTCTTGTCATTACACTGCTTTTTTGTCAATGCTGCACAATAGTGTAAAAAACATTCATTCCTAATCATGAATAACATCAATGGAAAATAAACATGGCAATATTTAAATATGGCAAAATAAATGGGCGAAAATATAGATTTCAGTGGCAACTGCAGACGGGATATGGCTGATTGAACAATCCCAAAATACAGGGAATTGCAGTAATCTAATCTAGATCATCAATTACTTTTTCAAAAATTTTACTGGATAAAATAGGTTTTGCTTTAGCAAGAAGTCGAAGCTGAATAAACAGGACTTCACCACCATGTTAATCTGTTTATCAAATCTTAATCCATCATCGAAAATAAAACCCAGATTTTTAACTCAAGGCTTTACGTAAGAGGTTAAATCGCCAAGATTTACATTTGGAGTACGTGAGTCTGACGGACCAAACAAAATAATTTCAGTTATTCTCTCATTAAAATAAAATAAAAAAATTTGGGCCAGGTGCATGCGACCAATGAAGCCTTCCATATAAAAACAAATAAACGCTTGATTAAAAAAATATACAAAGAAATAAAAAAAGAAATGACATGAATAAATGTAGAAGAGATAAACACGGCAATATTTAAATATGGGGGAAAATATTGGAAAAATAAATGCATAATTAAATAAATATACACATAAATAAAGAACTAAAACATGGCAATATATATAAAAATAAATAAATATAATATAAAATAAATAAATAAAAAATAAAAATAATATTTAAATGTTTAATTAAAAATAATATTAGCAAAATTAACTTAAAAGGAAACAGTAATACAAAAAATACATTAAGAACAAAATTTCGTAGGTGTTTATTCAAGTCATTTATTTTGTTTATATATTTTCCTATTATGACATTAAGTTTTTATTATAATACTTGTTTTGTTTTTATTTATCTAGATTTATTTTATTATTTTTAATTAAAGCATGGTTTCTATATTTACCTATCTATCTGTGACTTAACAAGACATACAAGACTGTGATTGATAAATATCATAAATATGTAGGCCATTACCTTATAAACATATTACACACATATTGGCTTAAACGGTCATTTGCATCATAATGTACGCAACACATCGTTAAAAAAGTTTATAGTGGAATAGTTGATTACCTCGGATTTCTTATTTTCATTGCTTGTCATTTGTGTGTGTATCTCCTCAGCTGATGACACCGAGATCTCATTTGACCCTGATAACATCATTACCAGCATTGAGATGATCGATGAAGGCTGGTGGCGAGGATACGGTCCGGATGGTCATTTTGGAATGTTTCCGTCCAATTACGTTGAACTTATCTAACACAGCTCAACCTATCCCGCACCCTCCATCGGAGTCGGCCTGGCATTGATTTGTCGTGCGCATACTCAACAGATCTCGGGTGCTTTGAGCAAAATTGGATCGGTATATTTGATTGAAAAGACTGAAACTAAAATAATGGACCAAAAGAGTGGTAATCCTGTATACTGTAATAGTAGTTGTCTTTTGTTCGTATTATTTCATGTCAAGCTGTCCTCGCAGACACCCTCAACAGAGACGACCCAATAGTTGCAGGAATCCTTGTAATATGAACTGGAAGAAAGTCATGCTTGTGATGATATTCCCGTCACATCTTTTTAGACTGAACCTTTGTGCGGTGTTTCTTTTTAGCATTTCAAACATTAAGATTTCAACATAATAAATGAAACATTTTTCTGTTTTAGAGATGTTCAGCGCAGCTAAGTTTGTAGTAGTTTGAACGTAATGGTCCTGTTTTGCCTTGATTTTTATCTCCACAAGACTGGGTTGGACGGCCTTTATTTTTTTCCACAGATGTCTTGGTACAGTGTTTAATGAGAAATAGACGTGACAAGTTAATTTGCTGTTTCCTATTAGTCAGCTTTGGTTTTGATGGCATAATCACCATAGCTGTTAAGAATCAGCGTGGGTTGAACATTTCTTTAAGACTTGTATACTACGGCTTTCCTGTCTACTCGGAAATGTGGAGAATATTAATACTGTGATTTTTAGGTTTCAGGGATCCTTCGTTCTGTCATCTTACTGCCTTGGGGTCTTGGGTTGGCTCTGTATTACCCGTGTGACGCCTCTATGCCGAGTATTTGAGTGGATGCACCAAAGCTCGAATAAAATCACTTCAGTTTTTTTCCCACCTTTTCATTTTTATTAATCACGTACTTGCGTATACTGTCAGTGGGGAGAGTATTTTTGTGGAGATTTTCAAGGTTTATTTTAATAAAGACCCATATGGAAACATCAAAAGATCATAAAGTCGTTTGACAGTGTGGTGTTAGACACGTCATTGTGAATATCTAACAAGTCTGAACAATGTTGTTACTTCCATTAAAAGAATAAATTAAAGAGTTTTAAAATGGAACGAAAACCGCTTCCTTGTGTTTGTCCTTCGGCTGTAAAGGGTACAAGCGCTACTCCAGTCACAAACTGCAAAGTGTGCTGTTTTTATTTCTGAGAATTTGCTTCTCTTAAATTGCAGAAAGACGCCTATCATGCACTTCCTATTTTCTTGAAATTCTTTTTTTAAATAAACTTATGTTTTTAAAGTGTTTTGTCAGCGGTTAGCAGTTTGACAATACAAAAATGAACCATGGTTAAACTATAGTGACTGTGGTGTTTTGAAGTAAAACAAGTAAAGAGAAATTGACCACGTTCTCACTATACTGTCATTTTACTATATTAGACTATGGTTAATGTTCAAAAGGACTTTCAGTGCCCCAGATACAGGAGATTAAGCAAGAAAATGTCCACTAATATTACAGTTATTTGTAACACTTATGTATTTGTTAACATTGATAAATATATCTACTAACAACATATAATACAATATAGTTTTTATGCATTTATGAATTCTTGTTAATGTTATGTCAGAACTGTTATTTATGTTTATGGTTTGTTTATAGACTGTCATTAACAGATACAGCTTTTGATTGTGAAGAATGTATGACTGAAACGAACATAAAGTAAGATTAATAAATGCAGTAAAGTATTGTTCACTTGTAGTTTAGGCTTGCAAATGCACTAATTGTTAACAGGAAACTCCACCCAAAAATGTAAAAGAATTACTCTCCATAATTCATATTTGAAGGAATGTTAGCAACTGAGATTTCTGGGACATCGACCACCATAGTAGGGAAAATAAGAATGGTAGTCAAAGATGCCCTAGAATTGTTTGCTTTCCTAAATCCTCAAAAGAATATGTAGAAATACCAAGACCAGATTTTTCCTACTATGCTAGTCAATGATGTCCCAGAAATGTACGTTGCAAACATTCTTCCAAATATCTTTCTCTGTGTTGAACAGAACAAAGACGTTTTACAGGTTTGGAAAAACTTGAGGATGAGTAAATGATGACAACATTTTTATTTTGAGTGGAGTATGCATTTAACAAATGCAACCCTGTAATATCTTTCTGCTGGTGTTCAACTGCATCTAACATAAACTTTCACTCTTCTTGACGGTAGATTATGAAGGTAATTTTCTGTCAATGTTCCTCTTTCAATGTTAAACAAGTTGCTTATGTGTGGATAGAAACTGCCTATAATAGAGGTTTAAGTCACATGCACATTTAGAATAAAGCTCTCTTGAATGCACACATTTTAGAAATCATCATAAAAACAGGTGTGGTGATGAACGTGTCTTTCCAGTGTAAAAAAAAGACTTATCCAGTGTATATAGCTGTGCTATTGTGCCAGAAAGTCTTTTCTCGTGTCAAATTCTATCATTTTGTATGTGTCACACACACCGAGTTTCCTGGAATAAGAGAAATCAACATGACGGTTTGGGGATTTTTCTTCCTTTGCTTGATCACCCCCAGTTTCATTTTCAGAAGAAAACAGAAAAAATCGACTGTACTTTTCCCCCCTGTTCAGAGATGACAATCTTGTTTTTAACTGAATTTCTAACTGATGTTTTCAATCCTCCAGATAACGCTTCAGTGTTTTTACCTTAAATCCCATATGTTCCATCCACACATTTTTAAAATGTGCTAAAGATGCTGGGGGGTTAATGGGGGGCAAGAGGCATGATGCATCCGAGCACAATATTAACTTTATTTTGAAAAGGGAAGTAAGAAATGTCTTTATGGAAAATATCAGCTCACTTCTGCAAAAAAAGAAGCCAGACCTGATGTTTTCACTGGGTGAACGTCAGCTACATTTCTGACTGGACAAACTTTTTTTATTTTATAAGAGAAGGGAAATGAATTGTAGGAGCCTCATGACATTTTCAATTCAATTTTATTTATATAGCGCTTTTCACAATTTTCATTGTTGCAAAGCAGTTTTACACACAGTACATCATAATAAAACATTTAAAAAAAAAAATACTAATGGAAAAATGATAAAAATGATAGAGAATATACGGTATTAAGATACGTGGTATTATTGTAAGTTTTTATATGCAATATACACTGACATCAGAGGATTGTCAGAAACTGTACGTTTTTACATTTTGTAAAAACAATGGAGATAATATTTAGTGTACCATTGGAAATAAATTCATTTAAATTCTGTCAAAAATTCAATTTATTGATTGATCAATTTGGATTATTTATATTTGTTTGCGATTATATCTGTGAGCCACCAAATGTTTCATTTTAAAATAAAAAAGTTTTGTTTAGCTTGCTGAGAGAGATAATGGTGTGTGTCCTGTGAGACTTTGTGAGCATATATGTTCTTTGAACCACATCTAAACTCCTCTTTGCAGTAATCGAACTTTTGAATCGAGTCATGTAAAACCACAGATAACATGAGCGTGTTTACGTGTTATTCATTTAATTCCTAACACAGGCATTATGTTCTTACGCCAATATCGAATCATACTTAGCCTAGTTCAGTCATATCTGTCTCATAACCTAATATCTTCTTGACATAAATTCTTAGTCAGGCGCTCCATAAAGGGGCAGTTCACACCAAAATGAAAATTCTGTCATCGTTTACTCGCCCTAATGTAATTTTACACCTGCATGACTTTCTTGCTTCCACAGAACACAAAGGAAAGATATTTTGAAGAATGTTGTTAACAGAAAACCGTTGGTCCCCATTGACTGGCATTGGTTTTGTGTCCACACAATAGAAGTGAAAGACGTTTTTTGTTTACCAACATTAGTCAAAATAGCTTCTTTCGTGTTTTGCAGAAGAAAGTCATACAGGTTTAGAATGAGAGGGTGAGTTAATAATCCCTTTAATGCTTTATTTGTGTAATGATTGTAAAGGATCACAAAGCAGATGAATGCTATTTATTGATAATAATTGTACAATTATTATTAAAGTAGAATATCATGAATAGAATAAAATCTGAGAGCCCTGTGCCATGCCTGTGACTCCTCAGCTGTTTCACGGTACGGCCGTTTTGATCTATCAAGTGCTTTATTGATTTTGTAAAACAATTATTGACGCAAGACAAATAAATGAGTATACGCTAATTTTGTTTTCAATTAATCTAACTATCTTGTTTTATCTTCTGGTCTTTTTCTGATGTACCTTCCAGTTCTTTGTATTGTATATGCTTTAAAATAGCACAGCAACTACAATTGAGGCCAAATTTGCTCCAACGTTCCCAAGAGAACGCGTCAACTCATACCCGATGGGCTTCAGACCAACATGACAAACCTTTTGCACTTCTTGTTAATGGTTTCGGTTATGGTCCAGTACCCCCTCCACATCTCTATCGTACCATTCATCTTTCACCATTTATCTCTCTGTTGTGAATAACTGGGGAAATTCTCTTGTCTTTAAATCTCTGATCTTCCACTCTCCTTCAAAGCTCTGACTTCAGGTTTTCTCCAAGTGACTCATTCGACTTTGACGCTTCCTCACAGTAGTCACATCTGCCCACTCGGCAGTTAAACAGGTTAAGATTCTAGTCACCAATATAACCCCCAACATCCCTTAATATTACAACCTGCCAAGTGTGCGACATTGAAGCTTGAGATGAAAACACCATACAGCAATGTGACTTTGTGCAGAGAGGTGTGTGGAGTGCAAGGGCCACAATGTGTTGGCATGTTGTAAAAGACTTATTTATTTTTGTAGCGCTATTAAAATTATTAGAACATTGCCACAGTGTTCTGAGATGATGCAATGCGGTATTCTGGGTGGTTGGAAGGGCCCCTCCTTCAATTCAAGTCATAATGCTCTTTTCCATACTGTATAATCATGTGATTTAAGAAGAGTATTTTAATAGCACGCCTATTCTTTCCTTCATTTCTGTACTGTGCAGGATGACATATTGCAAGTTTATTGTTAAGGGTTACAGTTAAAATCAATGAGTGTCAGAAAGAGTAATACTGAAGCTTCCTGAACAGATACCACATTTTTTTATTTTGTTACAGAATGAATACCATACAGTAAATATATTACATAGCAAACCCTTTATGAGATGTGCAAGACATGCTTGCATACAAAACAACCAGAGATTATTTTTTAAAAATAACAAATTGTTTTTGTGAATTATTGACGAATATGTTGAATGCTTTTTTTTGATAATTAAATTAAATGTCTCCAGCAATTGTCTAGAATGTGTAATTCAACAAAAAAATGTTACTGTTTAGCAACACTGTAAAACGTTGCTGTAGTTTTTGCAGCAGGTAACTTACTGTACATTTAATTACTTCTTAATATACTTTCCAATTAGTACTGTTTTCTACTACTTTAATCAAAATTAAAACACTTTGACTTTCGAGCAATTCAAAATGAGCAAGAAGAGACTGCATTAGCACAGCAACACTGCAAAAAAGATTTAAAAATACATTTACATAACAAGAAAAGTGACTTAAGTTATTTAGTCTTGTTTTATGAAAGAAAAATATATAAAATACTTAAGTTTATGCTTAAAACAAGATTGTACATTCAATCTAAAAGTTACAGGCAAACCTGCCTCGAAATTACAGCAAATTTTACAATGAAATTTTATTATTCTACCAAGATTAGTTGCTTTATTGTTTTCCTCACTATTCTAAATTGCTTTGGATTACAGGAAATTATGTAAATATCTACCTGTAATTCTGAAGACTTTATTTGCAAAAACAGATAATCTCATGTTTTTATTGTGTTAGCTAGCTGTATTTTTTGAGATGTTATGACTTAATCAAAACAACCCAACTGCAGTTGGAGTGATAAAAATTTGAATGCACAATTGAAAACATGATTTTTATAAACTGTGTTTTTAGTTTCTGCAAATGAACTCTTCATCTATAGTTTTACATTTTTGGTCAAAGCTTTTTTGAAGTGCCCAACTCCGTGTGATACGCAACAGTAACTATGACAACTTTCTGATGTGTTGTGAAACTTTGGTGTGATCTCACATTGAGTAAAACGTGAACCTTGCTAACTGAATATGAGATGTCATAAATTCCCTAATTTCCATTTCTGATATCAACACGGGCAATTTCACACTGCTAAAAAGACTTGAACTTTGTGACTTTAAGGAGGCAGGCACGACTGAGACGCTCATGCTCTCGCTCCCAACACCGCGCAGGACGGATGTTTTGTCTAATATTTCACCTGAGAAACTCCCTCCGAGCGATTGGCTCTGGGCTGAACACTGTTATTGTGACATTTAAAGGTTAAATATGATTAAATGTCAGGGACTATCCGGGCAGGTGAAAGACACAGAGAGGCCCCATCCATAGACGCGACATCCGAAACTTCAACAGAAAGACTTCAAACTCCACTAATCATCAACCTTAGAATATCAGAGCAGTGCATAACATCTTACAGACACATGTCTAAGACACATGTTGTTTTTTCAGCTCTAAAATCATGATGGGGCTTTCCAGTGTTCTTTTTTATATGTCATATTAAATATGATAAACGCACATGCTATATCATCACGGCTCATTTTTGAGAAATTCAAGTGTGTAATGATGGTGTTATGATTTGAACCCTCAAGTGTTGTTAACTACGACTTTACTAATTTGCTGTTAGTGGACAAATTTGGGCACTTTGTGATTCCATTGATAGCTTATATAAACGTCATAACATTATCTTTTTTGTTTGTTTAAAGTTAAAACTTTCAAGATATGCATTTATGGAATATTTGTGGTATTTTTTACCTCATTTACTACATTCATTTGTTTTTTTAATTTTGTGAACTTTTCTTCATAAAACATGTTTTGCTAAACAACTTTTTTGTTGTTCACTTTAGTTTTTTAGTGACCTGATGGAATCAAAATAGCATGAACATGTAATTTCAATGGCTGCACTGGTTGCATATGCTGAAACTATAAACTAATGTTGTAACAAACTTCTTAAGTTATCATCTTAAGTTATAGATTTTATTTTAGTTAATATTGTAGAATTTTTAATAAACCAATTGAGGTTGGTAAAACAGTGCAAAGATGCCAAGAAGAAAGAGAGAAAATCGGAGACAGAGTTATCAATTATATATTACAAAAACATAACATTTCAAAAAGATAAAGGGTCTTTGCTTTAGTAAACCTCTTTGCCAATGTTCTGCCACAGAATGAATTGAAAACTTCACTGTCACAGAGGTAGCAGCAATGCTTTGTCTGAAAGCATCAGCAGATCTTGCAGTGGGACTTTCATCTCACAATGAAGTGTGTGTGTGTGTTTGTGTGCGTGCGTGCGTGCGTGCGTGCGTACATGTGTTGCACAGTTCTTTGTTTGTGTATGTGTGAATGTCAGTTTTTATTTGACATCATTCCGAAAAAACACTACGCCTGCTATAGACTTGAGTGCCGGCCACACTGAGGATGTTCTATAGGCTCATTCCTTTATGTGTATGAATGATCTGCATTATGATGGATTAGTTGACATTTAGTAATGGGTCAGCTCATTAAAGAGTTTTTTATTTTCACCAAATTAACATTGTCAAATAAAGTCCAATTTTTTTGGGTGTGCTTAGGTGGATAACTAACAAAATAATTTTGCCCACATTTGTCCCCGACATCACTTTAGGGTTAACAGGGACATTCCGCTACATTTTAAATCCCATTCATGAATATCAATCTTCTTTAACCTGTGATGCTCCTAAATCTTGGTTTGTATTTACAAAGGTAAGTTAAAGGCTAGAAAGACGAATGACCTCCTAATCTCATGCTTGTGTGTTTAATAGAAATTCTCTCCGCTTTCAAACAAGATTCTTTATTTTTGCCTGAGACCCGTGCGCAAAATGACCTAAAAAGGACATCATTAAAAAGTGATAGTTAAAATGAGAACTTTCATCATTTTGTCATTTCAAACCTGTATGACTTTCTTTCTTCTGCAGAACACAAAGAATACATTTCAAAGAATGCTGGAAACCAAACCCCGTTGACGTCCATAGACACAAAATCATTTTCTCATTTCTCAAAATATCTTCTTTTCTTTTACACTGTAGAAAGAGTCAAAAGCAGGTTCTGAACTACACCAGAGTAAATAAATGATGACAGAATTTCCGTTTTTGGGTGAACCCTATGTTTTTCAGTAGCTAGCGACATCAATGTCAGAGGATCAATTTCATTAAACACATGTATTACTCATAACATGTAGAGCTTGAAAACACTATCACTTTGAATAAAGGCCAATTTAATGTAAATAACTTTGCAAGATTGCAGTTCATTGTTTTTCCATATCAGTTTAATATCACATCCATTTAGCGGAATTGAACCATTTTAATCTCAGTTCTTCACAGTCGATAAAAACCTTCACGTCCAACTATGTGCCGTCTGACTGCTACATACAGCACTTATTAATTAGACTGACATTATGTTTTGAACATCATGTAAAGCAATGTTAAAAGTAGTCCTATTTTACGTTTTATGCTGTGTTGTTGTTATTGTAATGTGCACTCTTTTTGCTATGCTAAAATATAGTTATATCCCCTTTACAGTTTCTGAGGTTTTGCTCAGCACAATTCTCTGCCCTGATTATCATTTTCATAATAAGCACAGAGGGGAAAATCTGAGCACAACACTTTCACCATGAGCTCTGCCTCTACACCAGGGCAAACCCCTTTTGTGCATTTCCAGTATAGGCCAGTGTGATGACAAATATACTTTGTCATTTTAATTCAGTTAGATATTGCACATACAAGAATTGACGATCAAAATGGCAATGTGTAATCTTTCAGTGTGATGACAAATATTTAATTTCAGGCTAAAAGTCATCTAAAGACAACACGTTGACATTTTTGCCCAGTTCTGTGGCAACTTATTTACACAACGTGATGTTTTTTCTTTACGTTGTGTACATTTGGAGACGTTTTTAGAAAACAACCAAATACAAAGTCACTTGGAAAGCAAAAACTTTGAAGTTTGATATCTCAAAACGTCCAAACTATGTTCAGAATGCAGATTGAACCTAATTCCAAGGCGAAAAACAACAGTCCATTGTTGAAAAGTTTAAGGTCACGTGGTTTAAATGTTTTCCATGATCTTACAAACTGTCTGATCTAAAGGAATCTGTTTGAAATGATATAAGGGAAATATAATCCTGGCTATAATCGTGAAGCCAAAATGTTATATGAAATAAATGTTTGAAAAGAATAGCTTGCACCAAATAATAAAGTAAAAGCAGCCAATAAGAACTCCTTTAATATTGTTTAAAACGCATTTCAGAGTGATAAATCGATTAATTGATGCAAACGTATCATGAAACGTATAAAGTAATTTAGGCAAATTATGCTGCACTTTAAGACGTGTCACAGTTTAGATTTATTTAAAAAAATATATAATCAAAATGAGCCTACCCTTAACCTTTAAAAGGACGTTAAGACAGCGTGTTTAAAAAATATGAATATGACCTCAAATAGGTTAAATCACAAACGATTCGTGCAAAACCACTTATCTGACAAAAAAGTAATCAGTCGCTACAAAACTCAAAGTCCCAAGATTCCTCGTGTACAGAATGAGGAAGTCATGAAGAAATTGTGTGTCCAATGAGAGACAGAAAGCGCGTGCTGAGGGGTGAGCTGTCAATCAAACGCGATTAAACTGTCAGACGCGCAGGACTCTGCGGCGAAGCGTCTTTCCAAAATGGGTGAGTGTCTTTTCTAGCAATTATTTGACAACTTAACACTACTAATAATCTCCGATTGATAACTTTTTAATATATAAGGTTAGATGATGTCCTTTATATGGTTAAGTTCTGCAACGGTAAGCGTTAAAACAAGTTGTTGCGTCTCTAGAATATTGAATAGCCTACAGAACATTGAAAAACAAATTCTTTCATGTATCAGGTCACATTTAAACTTTGGATTTACTTTCAAAATTCGTTCATTTATATAATAAACGTAATGGCTAAAGTTCTTAATAGGCAAATACATTATGCAAATACAAAGCTATGTACAGCCGGTATGAATAAATAGGAACATGGGGCACATGTTTCTATTACTAAAGTCATTCAAGTGACAGTAATGATGGCTAGATATGAATAACCTTAACAAGTCGTGCTGGTTGAGGAAGTGGTTTAGAGAAATAGCAACACATTGCTGTTAAAGCGTAAAAGCCCTCATCTGATACATTTACTGAGACAGATAATGACAAGACATCACAGGACATCACGGTTGATTCTGTATGATCGGGGAGCAAATGTCAAATGTGTCTTTGTTGGTTTAATGATAACCTTTTAGCCTCTTTTATAACTGCACTTTTTTGCTTTAATATTGGTTACGCATGCATCCTTGTCATCTCCATGTTGCGTAATGATGTCATTATCGACCTACTTTACAATTGTGAAGAAATCGATCCGATTCAGGATATACAGACAATAGTGGCTACAATTCATACAAAGGAAATCCATCACTTAATTCAGTTTAAATTGTCTTTGAGTAGTATCAATTAATAACACGCCCTCTTTAAGGCAAACATGCCTGGATAATATCAGACAATATGCTCAACTATCACACCAGTGATAATATCAGTCAAACTTGTCACAACCTTTATGCACTGTGGCTCAGAAAGGGAAGTAAAATAACAGAAGACAGTTTTGTGCCATGGCACAGGAAATGTCTGATCTCGAAAGCGAAGTGTAGCTGGATGTTACAGAGAGAGATGTGAGTGTAAAGAGTGATGAGAAGGCTGTGAGAAAGGGAAGTGGAGACTTTGAGGTACAGGCTGCCGGGGAGAGTCTATAATTCAATGCGGTTTGTAAATATGATCAGGTGCTGGGCACATTGTGCTGTTTCTGAGCAAAGCTTGAACGGTGGATTGCTTGGTATGGTTTCCATCTATGAAACCATTGCATCATATTAGCCTCTGCAAACAGAATCGGATGATAAATGTATGACAAACGATTGCTTAATAAACACATTTGTGGGATTTAGAAAATGTAAATGACCAGATGATACACTGAAGGGTCCATTCTGTTGGATTGCTCACGTATGTAGTTTTTATTCAGTTTGGTATCACGTAGCTGTGGTTTATGCATACAGACAGGAAATAGTGTTGTAATCATGTGGTTTCATATTAGAATGTCTCTCTCTCCGTCTCTCTCTGTCTCTCTCTATTTAATTCAATATTTAATAAAGGAATACTGCATTTTACAAAGCAGATCTCTAAAGAGAGAAAGTTGATCTATTCATGCCTAATAGGCCAAAAGGGCATATTTTTTATATTTGACAAACTGAAGGTAAGAGATCTTTAATTTGGTTTATTATAATACTGCAGTCACCTCAGGTCCCACGCAATGAAACATAATTATATTCTTTGAAAAAGTCATATCGTGGTAGAAATTAAAGGGATAGTTCAGCCAAGAATGAAAATGCTGCACATTTCGTCACGCTCTTGTTATTTCAAACCGGTTTGACTTTCTTTCCTCTGCAGAACACAAAATAAGTTATTTTGAAAAAAGTTGGTTGCCGAACAACGCTGGCCCCCATACACTTCTATTGTACCGACACAAAACCAATGCAAGTGAATGGGTGCCGGTTCACAGCATTCCTCAAAATATCTTCTTTTGTGTTCTGCGGAAGAAAGAAACTCACACAGGTTTAAAATGACAGAGAGATATGCTTGTATTTCATTTCTTTATTTTTCATTCAATTTAACTTTGAGGCATCGTATTGGATTGCATTATATTAGGTTCTTTTTTTTCGTTATACTGTATATATATTTTTCCTTTCTTTGTGTGAAATCTGAGATCTGAATGTTTGGTAAATCAAAAATCTAAATAAAAAGTTCCCCCAAAAAAGTAGATGATGACAGAATATGTATTTTTAGGTGAACTATTAACAGGGATAAACCGTTAAGATGTAATATTCCTCGGCTAATGAAAGTTGTGTGTCTGCCTTTCGCATCAGTTTCAAAATCCGCCAGCTTTACTAACAAACATTGCAATTTTCTGTTTTCTGGATATCTTATTTGCTTATTGTATAAACATCTGTCTTATCTGTAGGCCATCGGGCCACACTGGTCTGTAAATATCTAGCAACTGAAAAACCCATATCTCTTAACCAGTGGAAAATGTATATCGATGTGTGCATGTATACATGGCTTTTGAAGTTCTGGTGCATTGCCCGTATATGTGTGTAACTGGTCCGATCGCATTTGTTTTAGTGTTGGACCCGCGTGCAGAGGTGGATGTTAGCGACGAGCCCATAGAAGTGTGTGATAACAAAAACCAGGAGCTGAATTCACCAAGCCAGGTAAGACACCCATAATTGAACTGGATGATATTTTTTTCCTACTTGTATCATTTCAAACACGTTATGTTAGTCTCCTTTGTGTTTTAAATCAAGATCTACATCTTTTATGTAAATGTCACACCGCTGATTTGTTTATTGTACGTTCAGTACGAAGGATTGATAAACACGAGTCAAAGCTCTTGCAATCTCTCCGTAATTTATATAAATAACCTCTCAGATCCCCTTTCAGTATAATAACTGTTACCAAATTGTTTGTGGTATTGTTGCAATATTTCTGTTGCACTGAAATGCTTATGTCAGTAACACATGACCGTGTCAGTCTGTGGTTACAATGTTCATCTGACTTTCATTTTGTAAGAATTATGTTTCTCTGCGTGGAGGAAAAACATGCATTCCAGTATATTTACACCCGTTGACTCAAACCCGTCGTACCGTTTCGGCGGTTCCGCAACGACAGTATGTCAAAATAACAATCGAATAAGGGAGTTTTGAGTGCTTCTTTTGTATTGTAATTAGCGACATGTGTAGTCATTTCTTTTGGGCCGCAAGCACACGGATACGCAAGTAAACAATCACGGATGGCTTTTTTCTCACACTTCTGGTAATTGAAAACAGCCTTTGTTTGCTGGTGCAAAGATGCATCATATTTCCATGGTGGCGTCAGAAGTTGAAAGCCATGTGGTTTTGGTGGCGAGCTCTGGCCATACCGCTGCGACTTTTTTCAGCGCGTAGAAACTCTCATTCTGAGAGTGTTATTGACAGATCCACAGTTGACTAACCCACGCACTTTTCCGAAATTTGAATGAGGTGGAAATTTTAGAGCTGTAGCTTTCAGAAAGTCTCTCACATGGGGGTCTGAGCTATACGCATAGTCGTGGTTAAGGGACAGGGGCACTGCTATCGACGCACAATAAACCCCTTCCTGTGTGAAACTAAAGTGCAGAGTTAAAGAGCTGAGCTCAGTCCTCACCGCAGTCTTGATACTGTGTAAATTTCAACAAATGATCTTTTATATGTTTGTTATTTATCAAGTGCAGGTTGCGGTTAAGGGATGAGGTGCCTGCTGATATTATAAACAAAATGTACAAAGCAAATTAATTGTTTTAATTCAATATTGTATTAATACCACATTATTGCACATGTGTCTCTTTGCTTTGAGAATGATGAGAAGAGCATTTCCTCGCCCATTTATATCTGTATTTTATATCAGCCGATTCAGTTCAATATTACAATCTCCCTCTGCTGTTGGAAGATACTTTGAGACACTCGAAAAGCTATTCCAAGAATATTTTCTAACGCGCCGTTCCTCGAAGCTGCTTATCATTGTTGTCAATATAACAGGAAGTGTTTGACTAGATGCCAATCAGATCAACCGCCATATGAAATTTCTGTAAAGATGACTCGAAGATGAAGATTGGAGATAAGCAGTGCCCACAGCAAAAGAGAATGTATTCACCGCTGAAGCGAGGGAAAATATGAATCAAAGGCTGACTTGATGATGCCCCAGCTTCTGGACCTACATATATGATATTATTCCCTTTACAGAGGAGAGATATACACTTGGGCTTTGATGTTTACTCATTTCAGTACACTGAAAAGGTGGCCTCTTGTCTTCTGTATTACTCAGCACTAAGAATAAAGCCTGATATGTTCAATATTAGTCATTGTAAAGCTTTATTCTGGGAAGAAGTTTGCCTGTCTGAGGAACTCGATTCAGTCCGAAACTCACTAACTCAACCGTGCTATGGTTGCGAATGGCTTGACGCCAGCACAACCACTAAAGTTGTCAAATGGAAATCCAAAGCTTTCTGTGTGTAGTCGCCGGGGGAATTTCACTTCTCATCTGCAGAATGTTAAGAAATTGTTCTATCTTTGTGTAGCGGTTGCTTTTAGGGTAAAGTAGGTGTATATACCTCAGAAAGTCATTAACATTCACATTTTTTTCACTGTTTGGTGCGTTTTGTTTGTTAGCACATTATAGTGTTTTTTATGGTTTATTTTGGTTGTTTTTTTTGGAAAACTTAAGGCTTCTATGTGGAAATAATGTGATTTATAGGGACTGTTCAGCTCAAAATAAAAATGATTTCATCATTTACTCACCCTCATGTCATTTCATACATGTGTGACTTTCTTGATATTTTAATTAATGTTGGTAACTGCACAACATGGCCTTTTGACTTTCATTGTATCAACACAAAACCACCAAGACGTTTCTCAAAATATCTTCTTTGTGTTTTTTTGTGAAAGAAAAGTCGTTTACAGGTTTTGAATAACATGACGGTGAATAAATGATTAACCGTAAACTATCCCTTTAACCACCTAGTGTTAGTATTACACACTGTCAATTCACTATTTGGCCCCCGACGTTGACTAAATGCGAGAGAGATGATAATGTGCTCTTGGCGTGAGTTGTTTTGTCAATTTTAGTTAGTAGACTGGGTTTGTGATGTGAAGAAGATGGTGATCAGAAGATGAAGATATTCTGTTACCGCGTAGTCGATCCTGTGACATTTGGCATTTGTTTTTTTTGCAAGCCTTCAATCTTTCATTTCTCTCTTGTGGCCTGTTTCAACCATGGGTCATTGTCCTGTGTTTCTGGGTGTTAGATATTAGCACTTCCACTTTGGTGTTCTCTGCTCATAACACTGTCACAAAGGGTGAATAATCTTTTTCAGTAAATACCGTACAGTCACTTCTGTTTCTACAAGATCTGGTGCTTTCTAATCCCCTATTTGTTTAACATGGCAGATGGTAAAACAGGCAAAAAAAATCTCATTATTACGTTGATGTCATATCTCAGGACTAGATTATAGTAGATACTTGCACCCCTCTTTTTTGGTTGATTCGTATACATTTGTGCGATGATATTTGTACATTTTAGTTTGATTTGCTTAGGTTAAGTTGTGGGGTTAGGGGAGGGGTTTCTTTACTGCTTTTTTCGAATAATCGTACATCTTCATACGAATGAGCCACCTTGTAAAATAGTCTCAAACTCCCGTGAGAGCAGGTTGATCTTTCTCACAGTTAGTGGTGCTGTACGAATTCGAACATAGTATGAAAGAAAGCTTATTCATGGGCTTTAATTCAAATATTATGATACAATCCCGATTCGATTTCTCAAGTGTATTATTGAGAGAAGGAAGTAGGCTGGCAGTTTTTTATAAGTGCATCGGTCAAATTTTTCCGATTCACAGCCGCGTTTCAAACGGAAATCACAAGATTTGTGGGCATCTGTCACCGCAGCTATCACCCATTGCCTCTTTCTCTTGCAGTAACTGCAAAGTTTCTCATGTTTGCACCACTTGATTCTTTATCACAGCATGTGTAGTACAGCACCAGTGCAGTCTGTCCTTTGTGAAAACCCCACCAGTGGTTCGGTTTCCCTTCAAACAGGATGTCTGGTTACTTATTGAAAGTGGTGGTGAAAGCCAAAGCTGTTGTGTTTTCAGTGTCACACAGTCTCAATATGACTGCTTTCAGAACGGAGGTGCGTGAGCACCTATTTCACCTGCAATTTTGCACGAGGCTCTGAGAAAATGAATCAGTGAGGGATTTCGCCGACCGTGTTCATGTGAAAGTGAAATTTTGAATTACAATGCTTCCTGTAAATGACACGAACTCACCCACATTTATTCATATATTGACTATATTGTCTCTGGGGTGTAAACGCAGAGGTTTATTTATTGTTACTACTATGATGGGAACGCCTGAAATGGACAAAAATGGGGAACTGATATTACCTGCGACATTATGTAATTCCCATATTATCTGTGTGAACCTGAGATAACATAAGCAGGTCGCATAACAAAATTAAAAGAAGGTTTGATAAGCGTCAATTTTCCTTTATCATTTAAAATGTATTAAAATTATCGAGGTTGAACTATTATTCTGCTGCATTTCATTTTGCAAGGATCCACAACTTTGTTTTTAATGCCTGATCCCAATATTGGCCAAAATCAACACAGTTATGATTTTTGTACTGTCATGTGTCTTGACCTTTAACTATTGATGATATTTTTGGGGGTTAAATATTCTGTAGTTTTTTTTTTTAATGGGACTCTCAGCTATGTAATATTGTAAAAAATGTCATCATTAAGGTCAAATAAATATAATTATATTGTAATTTTTTACGTTAATTTCAATACAGTAGGCCTACATGAAATACTACCATGAGATTTTACAATGTAAATGATAAAAGTAAATAATAGAAATATATATATATATATATATAATGTATACTGTATATTTGTTTGCGATATAGTTGTGAGCATATTTTTAATGTTAATATTTTATATTAATATTATTTTAATATATAATAAATAATAATACATTTCGAATTTAGGAAGGAGGGAATGTGCTTAAGAAAGTTAAAGCAAACTTTTGTTGAATGACATTTTTTTATTAGTATTTTTTCCATGACAGATAACTTCGTCATTTGCATGCATATGAGAATAAAGCTACTAAATACTGTAAACGTATAATCTAAACCTATTATATAACTCCAATTGTGTAAAGGAATTACATCTGAATTAATAATTTATCGGTACACTATTGTTGTTGTCACTAGACCAGCAAGGAGATGGAGAATTCGGTATCCACCAATAACAGTGAAGAGGGTTCCAGACCCGACCAATCAGAGAGTGAGGAGAGGACCTTCGTGAGCAATCTGTATCGTTTCATGAAGGATAGAGAAACACCCATTGAAAGAATTCCTCATCTTGGTTTCAAACAGAGTGAGTTCATACTGTCGCATACAACATTACATCATTTAGGTCCGGGATTTCAAACTTGGGTTCAGGGACCTTCTGGGGAACTCCAGAGTGTTCTAAGGGCTCCTCAGAAAAACAAAAGTCAGCAAAAGTTATAAAAGTTATGATTCCACCGAAGATTTTTTTTATTTCTGTCTTTGCAAGATCACACTATAGGTCTAACAGTTTAAATGCTTCTTTATATAAACAAAATGAATATGTAATTTTGAAAGGGAATCCCTCGCAAAAGGTTCATTAAATGTGGGGGTCCAAGATAAAGTTTGAAAACCCCTTATTTGGGCTACACCGGTGGTTCTTCATTGCTGAGCCCATAGTGGTCGACACAATCTGTTTATCCTTCTACCAAGTAAATATGAATTTAATGCAGTCTAAATCATATTTTCTTTGCGTAGTTTCTTTTATGGTTTTGGAGCAAAATGCATGAACCCTGGTAATGTCAGCATTCACCTAATTTGTCAAGTTTCAACAAAGTTTTCAAAAACATACAGAAATATAAGCATTAACGGTTACCGTTAAGATGCATTTTATTTGCGTTCATTTAGTTTTTTCCCTGTCCTCTGCGACTCTACCAGAACAGACCGGATTTTGGGTCGTGACTCACCATTAAGAAAACACTGATTTAAAAACATATTGAGACTAAAGCATGCTTGGATTTTGACACTAAGATGTGTGTTGACACTGGCATGGCTCTCTTTCTTGTTTCCAGTCAACCTGTGGAAAATCTACAAAGCTGTGGAGACGCTGGGAGGATATGATGCAGTAAGTATCCTCATGCAACCCCTAGCACGCAAACCTCCAGATGCTTCTTTCACAACCTGCCGTCTGTAAAATAGGTCTCTCATTCATAGCTTACCGATACAGTGTGCAAGTATACCTTCTGGCTGCTGCCCGACACTTCAGCGCCCAATGAGGAAGTTGAGAAGAAGGTCGTGCATTTGCCTCCATGCACAGTGGAAACTACGATGGTTTAGGCTCACGCCATCGTATATAGCAGTGACCGTTATGACCACAATGAGAACAGAGGGTCCATCTTTCATTTAGCTCTTTCTGCCCAGATCTGCTACTACAAAGCTTTGTTTTCTCACACTCAAGTTTCCATTCGGTGTGAGGTGCTAAAGCGTTTGTATTTTTTGTAGCGTGCGTGTGGTCAATAAAACCTGCCTGATCAAACAATGCTTCTGTCCATGTGCGATTACAGTCCGAAGCGGTTTGTTTTCGGGGGTTTGTGTGTGTGTTAATAAGGTCTGGGAGTGGAAAGTCTGACCTTATACTCTAAAAAATGCTGTGCTAAAAATACTTGATTGCATCAGTCCGGTAACATACATAAACATTCATAACGCTCGCTATAAACAAAGGCTTGAGAATGGCACCTGACGATAAAAGTACCCTGCCATTAAATGAATTTAGCAAACAGTCAGGGCGGTATTAACATACTAAAGGTGAAAAACCCTCATAAGCCTGTGAAAGTAAATTTATGGTATGTTCTTCGACACATGCGAACAACCTCTGAAACGAAATAATGACTAATCGTGAAGTTCCACTATGACAAAAGCTGATCAGACTGATAACGCAGTGCACGCAATACACACAACAAAATGTTCCAAAGCACAAAAATGTCATTGTTGGTGCTTCCTAAGCAGTTGCGATGTGACTTTTACCTGGTTCATGATTAAACTCATGAAGTTACATTGTAGATTAGATCAGAGGCATATCTACGGATCATATTTAAAGAGACTTGGGGACTGGGTCAGCTAGCATCTACCTTGAACCATGCATACGGTATCACAACTGAAAATAATGCAAAATGGAGGCGTCACGTTTCAGTAAAATAGCGACGATATTTATATGTTCCAGACACGTCGATGTTTCCCCCATATTGGAACAGTCAACATTTCAGTTGCTGTCCTCACTCGCAGAAGAAAAAACAAGGAATTTGGCCGTAACACTGCACAGGCTTGGGTTGTAAAAAGCCAAGATTTACATTTTGGAAAAAAAGTTGGTTTGTGTTTTTATACTGTATGTCATAACTCAAAATTACAGGTTTTTCAATTGATTGAAACTTTTAATTTGATGTTGTGTTAGCTAAGAACTTCATCTCGCTGTACTGTTGTAATCTGGCAATTATACTGTTTTAGGTCTACACAATAGACGGTTTTGAAGCAACAACATAAACAAACGTTACTGCGCATGGCCCAAATTTTACTTTCGGTACACATCCGCAAAGAATAGAGTCCCTGCAGATTAACAAATAACTAAACATATAACAAGTAAATTACATTAGCTAGCGAGTTAAAAGTATGTCTAGCCAGAATTATTTTGGGTTACCAATAGAAGAACCATACTTGGCAAAACTTAATGCAAGTAACACAATCCATTTAACAAATTGTTTATTGAATGTAATTCAACAAATTTGTATATTTAACACTTTTACTATACAATGAATTATAAATTAATATTAATGAAATATAATATAAATAGTTATATTATTAGCCACAAGCCAGACTGATCAACAAACACAGACCTGACGTTAACTTGCGTGTGTGTCTGATGAAACCATCTATACATGCGTAAACTTTTTTGCAGACATGTTGACAGATCGACTTTGAGTGTTACTATATGGTAGCCTACATCAAAGTAAAGACATCTTTGGAAGATGTGAACAGCACCGATAGAACGCTTATCCTGAAGAACTTCCTGTTTCAGTTATTTAACACTACACATACTTTTGAACAAAACATTTATAGCCGACTCAAAATGTTAAACAAATATCTTAAATTTGAAAATTAACTAAAAAAACTAAAACTGGAATTGTTTCTGGACCATCTTTATTTCTTGCGAAGAGGTCTATGGCATAGATGCTTCACTTCTAGCATAGATACTTGGTGGTTGAGAGTGCATGATAACCTGTTTTAAACTTTTTAGGGGTGTTTTCTGATATGTTTTTCTGAGTGTTTTCATATTTAGCGTTATGGTTTTGCACAGACCCTTAATGTAAATGTTTTCTCCCAGGTAACAGCACGCAGGCTGTGGAAGAATGTGTACGACGAGCTGGGTGGAAGTCCAGGCAGTACAAGCGCAGCCACATGCACACGCAGACATTATGAAAGGTAAACCATTATGTTAAAATGACTATAGATCAATCAAAACTGTATGCAAGTGTTTCTGTGCATATGTGATAACTACATACTTTGACAGTATTTCCTTTACATAACCATGTATTATATTCACAGTATACTCTAACTGTGTAACAATAACTTAACTATGAGTAAATATTGGTTACTATCATTCTTACGAACTACTTTCAGCAGCTATAAATAGCTAATTGCGGTTGGACTTTTTAAAATTGAGTCAGAAATAAACCACTCAGTAGCAACCACCCAGAAAACCCTAGCAACTGCTGGCAATGCCAACACACAAAGCACATTTGCATTAAGGTGGCGTTGTTTACACACGCAATTGCCAGATTCAAACTCGCATTGCCGATATAAGAATCATGCCACGGGCCCTACGTTAAAACTCTTTATTTCGTGCAGGTTGGTGTTGCCCTTTGAGCGACAACTGAGGGGAGAGGAGGACAAACCGCTGCCACCCGCCAAACCTCGCAAACAATACAAGAGAAACCCAGAGAACAGGGGGAGCAAGCCAGAGAGCAAGAAGAAGAGAAAGATGGAGAAGGAGGAATGTGAAGTGAGTGTGCAGAAACTTATGGAAAACTTTGTCAGCGCTGCTTGGCGATATAATAGAACCATTCAGTATGGTTTATTTTTGAGCCTTATGTATTTTTGAATGGCATTGAAAGATACACTGTATGGATAAAAGTACTAGGATGTCCCCTTTGAATGAACAGGTTTATCTACAGTATTCCAGTCATTCCAATCAAAACAAATAATAATGCTATACCATACAAAACCATCTTTTTTTGCAACAGTAGGATAGGGGCCTTTTCTGTTCTGAAATTACTTTAACCCTGTGTGCAACAAAGTCATTGATGGGCTTTGGTAATGAGTGTTTGGCTCAAGCGTGTTCAGTTCTGGGCTTTACGCAGACCAGTCAAGTTCTTTCACACTAGACTAAATCAATCATTTCTTTTTGAATCTCCTTTTATGCACAAGGGCATTGTCATGTTGGAATAGAAAAGGGTCCTGCCCAAACTGTTGCTATAAAATTTGAAGCACACAATTCTCTTGAACATCATTATATGCTGTAGCATTAACATTTGTGCTCTGGGAAATGACTAAAGTGGTCAAACCTGTTCATAAGAAGGGGTCCCAATACTTGTCCATATACTCCAGATGTGCTGTTGGTAAAAAAAGATGTTTCGTTTGTGTTTCTAGGAGAAATTAGGATCAGATCATTGCTGTGATAGGGGTTTGCGTTCCTATCGCTGCCAGTGGTCAACATCCTCCGACCGTTCAGACGTGGACCAGTCATTAACATCCTCACTTCAAGGTGCCCACCCCAGAGCCTGCTCCCGGGAGAACCCCCTTCTTCAGAGTCCCACCCCTCCTGAGGTCATCTCCCCTTTAGAGAAAAAGAAGCGTCTGGCTCAGGCCAGTCTCACCATGGCTGCGTCTGGCACTACAGAAGATGTGGCGGAACTAGAAAGACCCTCGGTTATTCATCTTTCCCATTCCTCCCAGTCCCCTTCCTGCCCATCCTCGACTCGCACCCGCCACTCCTCCGATGGCTCGCCTCTCCCCGTCTCTTCTCCATCTTCTTCCTTTTCCCGCAGCCCTTCTCCATACTCAGTCTCTTCCGAAGACTGCATAGCCCTGACAACCCAAAAGTCCCCTGTAAAAGAGACTGAGAGTAAAACGCCATCCCGTGTTTCGACTGTTCCCGTGTCAGAGGCTAGTAGCATCGTAGTGTGCAAGCCTCTGAGTTGTTACCCGAACAGCAAAGATCTCGCCAACTACCAACGGCACCATTACCGGGAATACATGGCGGTTGGGCCAGCACACTCCGAAAAGCCCCAGAAGGGTCTTGCGGCATGGAGCTTGGATGGTAAATCCGGCGCCAGATTTGCAGCCCTCAGGCTTCCCTCACCCGCCTCATACAACAGCAAAGCCTGCTGGATCCCTCATGCCTCTAGCTTCTCCAAAGTCCTACCACGCAGTGATCCATGCAGGTCACTCCAGCAGGTCTTTAAACCGCACATGTCTTACCACCAGCATCTCCTTAAGAGGCCCACCACAGACGATCCCTACTTGAGGAAGATAACAGTGGCACCTCCGTTTACTATTATGGAAAAGAAGGATAGGGCAAAGACAGCGTTGCCCAAGCCTCTTTCAACTCCACAGTATTTTTACCACCGCCATGGCAGTCTGACGATACCTCACCTGCCGGAGAGACCTCAGGGAGACATAAGTGAACAGTTTAAAGCTCTACCACTACAACCTGTCCTTCTTCCTACACATCTTCCTATCCCACCAGCAACCCATACTATGCATTGCCCACCAGTGGCCCCATCTTTTCCTGGTTCATACGAGGCCACCCTGCCTTCCTATCCGTACCCGTTACAGTTTTGGCATCCACCTGCTGGATATAGCATGGCAGGGCTACAACCTTATTGATCCATACGGATAGAACAATGTTGGTCCTTACTATCTGGACTTATAAAGTGCTCAAGAAATAAAAATGGACCTTATTTATTTTTTAATACATACATTTTAAGAAAACTTGATAATATTGTTACAGATACAAGTAAGAAGTAACTTAAAGGGATTGTTCACCCGCTTGTCATTTCAAACCTCATTTCTTTCTTCTGCAGAACACAAAAGATGACATTTTAAAGGATATTTGTAACCGAACAGCGCCGAAACCAATTCAGTTCACAGACATTGTATGGACACGAAACCACTGCAGGTTAATGGTTGTCGTCGCTGATGATAGATATTTCATTTTTGGGTGAACTGTCACTTTAAGGGGTTTCTTGCAAACTAGCGGTGACCCTAGTGTTCGGTAAATTTTACCAACGTGTATCGCATGCTCTGGCTCTTAAAATACTTTTGGTTGACATCACCAAAGCCACTTAAGTTTCCACCAATGGAAAGAGTGGTTCAGTGGGCGTCCAACTTATATCATCATCGCTATTTGAAAACATGAGGAATATTACATATTTTGATAAATGAATTAATGTAAAGGATAATAACCTCTCAGGGAAAACCAACTTTTTAATGAATATAAACTAATATGCTTAAGGGTTCAGAGAACTGTTTGTGTTTTTCTTTTAAACTGATATATCTAATAAACTGATAAAGGTCTAGCCTATCATTCATTCTGGTGAATTCATGTGAAATGTTGACATTTTGCAAAACAAAAAATCCTAATCTTGTTATGCCATTTTAAGCATTTCGTTTCTTTTTTTATGCCACTTTGTTTAACAAAAGATGTAATGTCTGACTGAATACTGCATGTTATTTTTTTGTACAAAATAAATTCCCTTTATAAATTTTGTTCTTCAAGTCACTGTCCAACAATCCCATAACTGCAATGCACACACAGCAATACAAAACCCACAGAAACGGCACATTTATTTTGATATGGTTCAGACAAGGACAACATTCAAATTCAAAATTTACAAAGTAAATGAAAAGTACTTGGATATGCACCACTTGGAGTACGGAATGTAAATTCTCTACATACATTTGAAAAGGCAAAGCAGGGTAAACTTAAGTCCATATCATCTCGCTAGCTTTTGTAACGCTTATGTAGTTGCAAGTTATTAGTAACATCTTATGTAACAATATTTCTTTTATTATTGGCATAAATTCGGAATGTTGTTTGAGCAAAATTCACATTTTGAAAGTTTTTACAAGGTATCTGTAAACTGTTCGTCTTAAAATATTACAAACCAGACAACAGGAAAATGTTGCAGGGGTCTCATTGCATACTATGAATATTACAACGCTTTATGTGCTCTTGTGAGAAAGACCTAAATAGGTCCCTAAATTGTGCAATTCATGTTTAAATACGTTATTGCATATGCAAAACATCTATGGTGTTTAATAGTCAGTTAGGTTTGTTTTAGCTCTTCTCTACAACACAGATGTGATTTTAATGGGGTAATTCATGTGAAACAAGTTTGTAGTATGCGCCACATGATGGGCAGCGTTGAGCCTCACCCTGATGCAACCAAAACCAAATCACTGCTGTGTTGTCTTCCTCACCTACACAAAGAAACAATAGTTAGTGTTTTTCAAAGATTCTAAAGCAGTCCCCAGAGAAACCTGGGTTATAATGCATTACACCAACAACATACCTTTGACATTTATAGTCTTTCCAAGTGAAAATATAGACTGCTTTTGATTCTTAAATTATGCTTGAGGGTTGTTTTAAGTAAACATAGGTCAGTAGGTTGAATGGTTCAATGTTGAAAAGTAAGAGAGTACACTGATGCAGACTTTTTCACGTCTGTGACAAAAACCTTAAACTGCAGCTACTGTATATCAGTGCTGTAGTTGGCTAGATATAAATAGGACCTAAGCTGTCGCAGACAGTTCAACATTTAAAGTCGTGTTTGATAACATCGGCATGCAATCTTACAGCGTAAAAGATAAAGCAACAACACCAAACTGCTCCAGTCAAATGAAATGAGTTGAAATGCTGTAGTGTGTGGAACTAGTTCAAGTCCTAAAATATAATCCTGTTAACATGCGTTGCTGTTGATCAGATTAAATGATAGATGGCTGTTTTTGAGCACTACAGCAAATGATTTCATGCTATGACTTACAAACACAACCAATAATCCTCTTGTTGGCGATTGAGGGAACGATATGAGGGTCTTCTTTGGAGCCTACATACTCCTTTGGTTTCAAAATGTTAAATGGATCCTGTTGGAAGAAAGACAGTAGTGATTCTTCTTCATTCACACTACACCCTTTATCTGATCAGAAGTTACAAAATACAACATACTTACAGTTCCTTTTTTGCGGCTTGCAACACAATCTTCTCCAGACCGGTGGCTTGCTCTTCATCTGACGGAATACCTGAACACAAAGTCAAGTGAATATGAATACAAGAGAGTGCTTTACTGAGATTCACCAAATATTGTACTTGCACGATTGTTTTTTAAAGAACCTCACAGCCATAGCCATGCCATTTTGGTCAATGAACACATGTTTTATGATACACAGGACAACATTTAAATTCTAGCTGTCATAAAACATTTGCAAGATTAAGTTTGATTGGTTCTAATGACGTTTATATTCCTTTTATCAAAATTTTTGGCCCAACGCATTTAAGGAGGATGTTTGCCACCGTGTTAAATATTAAATCTAGACGGGTGGGTTCAGGGGTGCCGTAAGAGGGGTGAAAGTGATGATGATTCTAAGGGCCCTCACATTTTAGGGGACCCTTCCCATTGTGAAGGGACCAAGGCCAAGCCTTAAATTTAGTTAGGGGGCCCAGAACAGCTAGTGGCGGTAATGGGTGGGCTACACAATGATAGATTTACAATGCAATTAAGATATGTTACTTTTGTAGAATGTATCTTTCAAAATTGGTTTTATAACTGAAACTTTAACACTATGTGTTGATGCATTATAAAGAACTGCTATTCCTACCAGAACCGGTACATTTTATACAGCCCGAGTTTACAGTGCCCACAAACTGCGACACAAACGCACTGCTGTGTGCTTGATATGAAGAACAGCGCAAGAAAAGAGCAATGCTGACACCTAGCGTCCTGGACGACTGATTAATTATTTCTTTTATCTTCTATCCTTTTCTTTAACAATTTTCAATACAAAAACAAATCTTTAACTTTAAAGCAATAATATTTCAAAATAATATACTCTAATATACAATATGATATTATGCACTGTACTATTTATGTTCTTAAAAACAATAGTATACTGTATATTGCCGTATATAGATACAATCGATATAAAACAAATCTGGCATAAATACAATTTTGCATTCATATTTATAAATGGTGTCTGGAAAACACTAATGTTTATTGCGTAAACGCGCGCGACTTTAACCAGCTCGAACACACAAAGTGGCGTCGTCGCCTTGTCACGTGGTCTTTTTGGCGCGAGATTCCGCACCACTTGCATTACGCGCTGATCGCGCACGAGAATGTAAACATCCGAAAGTCTTACAGGATATACTTTCGGTTTCATTAAGAAAAAGGTTCGTCTAGAGTATGTGAATATTTATGCGAATACGCCGAGTATTCTCTAAAGAAAGAACGAGATTTATACTTAATTCTTGTTCGAATAAACTGTTGCAGCTTCGGGTTCATTTGATATTTTAGGATCAGTTCGTTGCGGTGTTTCGCGATGGCGGATGTGTTGTCAGACGCCGGTGATGTGAGTGGAGATGAGGGGAGTCAGGAAGATGTGATGACCCCAGCGGAGCTCATCTCCAAACTGCAGGAGGTAATGAATCAGAACTACGTTTTGTGTCGTTTTCTTCAAAGAAGCAAACATTTGCATGTAACGTAGAGTTAGAATATTATACCTCTGCACACTCAACCACATGAGGCTCCTTCATACAGTGATGCACTTATAAATTGTGAATTTTATTGGATAATTAAGTTATATTGTGATATAGTCAAGGTATACATTTAGTAATGTGCTTTTAATAAATGTGTTATTTAATGTGTGTCACTGATCAAGACGTCAACTGTGATCCTGTGTTTCAGGCTTGGCTTAATGAGAAGTTTGCTCCAGAACTGTTGGAGAACAAGTCTGAGTTGGTGGAATGTGTGATGGAGCAGCTCACACACATGGTAGGTGTAAATGGCATAAGAGACCTCATACTGTTATAAGTGGGTGTTTTTGGTTTGATGAAACCTGTGTGTGTGTGTGTGTGTGCAGGAGGAAAATCTCCAGAGAGTCAGAAAAGGTGATGTGAAGGCCAGCATGCACCGTATGGAGATCGATCGCATCCGCTTTGTTCTAAGCAGCTATCTCCGCTCAAGACTGCATAAGGTATTTATAATTCTAACTGTAAGTTAAAGGGGTCATATGGGGCAAATATGTGTTTTTCTGTGTCTTTGATAAGTTGCCCATGCATGTATTGGACATGTTAAACTGCAAACCTTTGACATGTTAAATTGGAATGTTCCAAATATGATAAGTGGCGTTACATTTCTGTCACACCCTTGCAGTATTTGACCAATCACTACGCACTGGTTAACTGGCCGATCTTAGCACACCTTGCTTTTCAGAGCGATGAACAGAGAGTAGGGCGCTCTCGTGCGGAAACTCCAAATACGCACTGCAGAAGAAGAACATTACAGGTTCTAGAATCTAGGAAATGCCTATGGACATGTTTCTATCGCTGTAACTCAAACCTCATCAGATATTTTTATGATGATATAGTATATTTATTATGGATGAGTCACGAATTTTGAATATTCTATTCGTTTTTTAATTATAGTATTTCGAATAGTGTGTGCGATCTTAAATAATTCGCCGTGTTTTCATGCGTTACGTGTTGATGTAACCAAAGGGTGGCGCTGCCAATAATGACGCACCTTAAATCTACAGGCTGTCAATCAAGAGACAGTAGAGCAAAACATTTTCTCACAAGAATTGTTAACAAAGTTATGCACACTGTAGACCCGTTTGGCATAACGGATACGATAAATTGAGACAGTGTCAAAAATGTGTTCTGTGTGGGGTCCTTTAATAAAATGAATGAGAATAAAGTGCAGTGCAAACTCTGCAATGCAAATCTGGCTTATCATGGATCAACAACTACGAAGCACAATCATTCGAGGGCGAAGCACCCAGAAGGTCCATCCACAGGTCAGCAATCAGTTGCTAGTTTTATGGTCAGACCAACCAATTTGAATGCCAGACGGGCGGAGCAAATAATGGCTTTAATTACTAAGATGATCACTAAGGATATGCTTCCGATCGGCTTTGTCGGAAGAGGGGGCTTTAAAAATCTTATGGAGTTTGTACAGCCTGAGTTTACTGTTAGTCTAGAAAAACGATCACTGCCAGACTGGAGAAAATTTTTCATGACAATAGAAACTGAAGCCTTTTGAGCTGTTAATTTATGAAACCGTTCCGAACTGTAAATAAATGCCGTCATTCGGTTAATATGTTTTAACGCGTTTTAAGTCTGATCTAAAATCTTTATGGCTTTAATTTATTTTCCTATATATATATTTTCCGATCTATTTTCATAATATATCTTATGTATGGCTTAATGTAAGATTGCCTATTCCATAATACATAAAGCAGTATGCCGTCACAGATTTAAAGCGTAAATGGTCTCTCTCTCTCCGTTTATGTGTGTGTAATACTGTAAATGCGTCCATGTGGGGAGGGGTGCGAATTTCGAATAATTTTCTAATAGTTCTCATCGATCTTCGAATATTATTTTTGCTTTAAATGCCCATCCCTTATATTTATAATGATATAATACATATAATAAGCATAATAAGCGATTCAAACTCGCACTGCTTTTCATTGCATTACATCTAAAACAAACAATGATATTCCTTTTATCCGTGTCACATGACCCCTTAAGGTGTCTTGTTCAACAGTCCATGGGTTCGATTTCCAGGAAATGTTAAGTATACACTGATGATAAAATCTAAAGCTAGAATGCACTGTGAGTCACTGCGTATAATAGCTTTTGCTAGATGGATAAATGTAAATGAACTATATACATCTCATATACAGTTCTTGTTGTTTCCTCAGATAGAAAAGTATTTTCCTCACGTTTTGGAAAAGGAGAAGTCCCGTGCAGATGGAGACCCTTCGTTTTTGTCTCCTGAAGAGTTCGCCTTCGCTAAAGAGTGAGTGAATTCATTCAGAACCACTTTCACTACTGAACGGGATTTACTAAGTCTCTGTCACTCTCTCCAATCATTTACGTGGTGCAAAGTGTGTGGTGTTTAAGAATTGTGTCTTGTGTGTATAGGTATTTGGCCAACACAGAGGTGTACTTGCGTGCTGTGGCTTTAAAACACATGCCCCCAAATCTGCAGAGCATTGACATGCTGAAAGCGGGTGAGCACCAATAAGAAATAATTGTTTTTGAATATGTTAAAATTTGTAGATGTTGTTTTGAATCTGTATGTACAGTTAGCATTTTCTTAAATCACAAAAGCGAACAAGAATATGTTAAAACATATGAGTATATAATTCAATAAACTTTTTATATATACTTTCATAAATATATTTATGAACCAGGAATTACTCATTAGCAGACTATTTTGATTGACGGTTTATGTATGTTTGCTTGTTGTGCAGTTCCCGAGCCATGCCTGGACTCGTTCGTATTCCTGAGAGTAAAAGAGACACAGGAGAATATCCTCGTGGAACCTGAGACTGATGAGCAGAAGTATAACAACGCAAAAACAACACTTCTCGAAGAATGCTATATTGTTTTATTGCTGTAAAATGAAGAATTCCTAAACGTAGTGCTTCTCTCTTTCTTTTAGGGAATATGTTGTGGACTTGGATGAAGGTTCCCAGCATCTTATGCGTTACCGTACTATAGCACCTCTCGTGGCCAGCGGCGCAGTGCAACTTATTTAGAACCTCCGGAACAGAATGGACAATAGAGAGAAACCAGTGATCTCTGTACTCGTTTTCCTCCTCTCCATCTAAATGTCTGTCTGGCTGAATCACAGTGTTGCTGGTCATATAACTTTAATGTCATTTGGACTCTGACCATGTCCATATGTCTCACTCAAAAACAGTTATCTTAAAATTCACATACAAAACAGACATTTAGGAGTCTCATTATTATTCTCGGAAATCAGGAAAAAAGAACTAGTAAAGAAAACCACACATTTTAAATGCATTCTGACAAATGAATATAAAAAAACAGTATGGTATCAAAGAATGACAATTTACACTATACCTTTATGAATCTTTTTTTCAACTTGTTTGTCATTTTGCCACATATTGATTGCAGGTTTATTGCAGTGCGATTGCTGAGAACTTGCCTATGAAACGGAAGCTGCAGTTTTCTTTGTAAATGGGAAGTTGTTGGTTGCATTGTGATTTTTTAGATCACAGGTCATTAGGGTTGAGCTGGAATAAAATTTGTATTTATATTACCACTTGTTGAAAATAAATCACTTATTTTTAAACAAAAAGTTTTGTGCTCGTCACCCTCCATTAAGAAGTGCTAAGCCATGCTATAGAACAATTTTTGGCGTGACAAACTTTTTTCACAAAAAGTTATTTGTAGTGGAAAAAACTTTCTTTAGACTACAATGAATGAAATAAATAGTTCTTGTAGGAACAATTGAGTGAATGGTTCTTTAAGGAATCAAAAATGGTTATTACATGGCCTCACTGGGGAAAACACTTTTCTAGCATCTTTATTTTTAAAAGTTCACCCAAAAATAAACACAAAAGAAGATATTTTGAAGAATGTAGGACAACAAACAGTTCTGGGCCACTTCTGACTTCCATTGTCATTTTTCCTACTATGTTAGTCAAGAACATTTTGGTTACATGCATTCGTCCGAATATCTTTTTCTGTTCATCAGAACAAATACATTTATACAGGTTTGGAACAACTTGAGAGTGAATAATTCATGACAGAATTTTTACTTTTGGGTGAAATATCCCTTTAAGAGTGAACCTGCGTTTCTTACGAAAGTTACTGGTGTTTCATAATGTATACAAAGTTACTTTATGTGATTCAGTCACACTATAGAGGGCTTCAGAGGTAACAGCATAAACAAACTTAATGTTGTCCAAACTTAACTTCCGGTAGACCTCCGCAAATAATCAATAACTGTTGAGTAATTTAAATTAATTACAAATAATATACAATTGAATATAAATTAATATAGTATTTGATTAAGTACTGGCTATATTTTCACTGTACTGTACTGTACCTAAACTTTTTTTACAGTTTTTTTGTGATAATCAACATAATAGCTTATCTTGTTGATAAGCGTAACCTGGAATACTCTATACATTGTGTGAGGATAACAAAAACCAACATGTTTTTTGTTGACTTTTTGACTTGTCCTTGCCACATCCCAATTTCCTTATTCTTACCCTTTCACCACCTCTCATATCACGTTGAGAAATTCCCCCGTTGCTCCATTTCTTCCAGTTATTCACTGTAAATTGCTTGATACCTGCAGTGATGTGAGCATTCCACCGAGTTACACATACCCAGTGATTACACTGAATACGCTGGCAAATCACAGATTATTTTTTATTGTTGTTCCAATATTATGAAATATGCCGATTGACAGACAGTAGAGTCGTCCACTATTTTAATTGTGTCAAAAATGTTTTAAACAAGTTCAAATCTGACAAATAAACACATTTGAACAGTCATGTCAAAATCTGGATTCTGTACAATAATTGTTTCTTTTTCCATTAAATGTGTATAAGCTTTTACTGACGTCACAAATATGTTATTTACCGTCCATCAGTTCTTTGTAAATGACAATCGCTTCCTGTATTACATTAGCTTCCTTTTAACCATTTTACCAGACGTGACACAGAAAGCCCAAACGTTAGAGTCTGGCATGAATCAGAGGAAGGTGTACGTCTGCACATCACAATCGAGCTGTTGGCCAATGTATTGCACACACTGATGCAAAGACTGGAATCTTCTGACATGACACCACAGGAAGTGGTCACACCTTCACTTGATATGTAATCCTGCCTGTAAACTTGACAGGGAGCACAAGGTCACTCTGAAGCCAAACATTGTTTATGTTTCTTCATAGTTTGACCTAAATTATTCAGAAGATCTTGATTTTCAATGAAGACACTCACTGATCCACTGAGCCATTGTAGACATTTCTATTAAAAATAGGTCGCATTTATACTCTGAAGACATCCTCAGGCAACATATAACACTGTAGGCAACATATAACTTTCAAGTATGTGTTACGATCTTCTCTTGTTGTGAAGATGAGACTATTAGACCAGTCTGACTGAGACATTTTCAAACAATATCAGAAATGAATATTGCCATTATTTGCTATATGCACATAAACATTTGTGTTAGGGTCCTTTCAGCTGAGAATCATAAGAGGGGGGCAACAGATTCTGAAGGAAGATTGTGAGGTGTGAATTCTCAACCATCTTTCATTGAGATGCAAATTGAGCTGTGCTCAATCATTTCAGATTGGTAAATTATTTAGATGTAAATTCTCTTTAAATGTCTTTTTAGGTTCTTTTTAATGTGTATTAATTTTGGGGTTTGTAATTGATCAGTAAAGGTTGTTTTCACAGATGCACTGATCATTAAACAAAATATATTACTGTAAATGTAAAAGATTGGATGACTGAATGCTTGACTACCAACTGTTTACAAAATTATTTGTTTTTTCAGCTATACACTTTGTTAATGGACACATCAAGCATTAAGTCATGTGATCTTAAAAATCTTCAGTAGACTAAGAAGGCTGCTACGAGTCAAACCACATGTAAATTTTTTATACACATCTTGCATGTGTAGATCTCCCACAGTAAAGTTCAGACATCAAGTAGAAAACATTCTCAGGCGAGTAATAATATTATTGCGACAAATTATTCTTGTAGCAATATTATTGCTGCTGGTTTTGAATCTAAATTGAATTAACACACTTTAAGCCATGGTTTATCCATGATCTGTCACGTCATGCAACTCCCACAGATAAGTTTTGCATCATAGTGTTAATGAGTCAGTAGCACTGTGCTTGAGCCATAAATGGTAAGAGTTCAAACCACATTCATCTCTGCTACGTGCAAAACTGCAGGTCTATTATGAAGGTGATGGTCACAATCTCTCTTTCTCTCCCTCTGTTTGTGAATAAAGCAAATTCATGTGTGAAGAACGTCTGCCGTCTAATGAGGTTAGAAATCACAGATTTGTTTGGGGAACCAGCCCTCAGGCTTTCCTTCCTTGGCATTACTCTAATCCAAGGCATAATTATGTCAATTTCACAGTTACATAAATCACATCAGAGAAACAAAGAACATCATGCACACAGTTTTGTTTATTAAAAGGAAAGAATGCACAATACAAACACAAAACAGAGCAATTCTTCTATAGAATGGTTCACGGTGCAACAAAATATTATTAATAGAAGTGTTTATTACTTTTCACTGTTTTGTTATTCAGTTTTGTATGTTTTCGTTTATTCATTATAATTTTATTAATTGACTTATTTTATTGATTTATTTTTAGGAAACTAATGGTAGGCTATTATAATTTGACATAAATTTACCATAAAATCTAAAATATTGAATATATTCATAATAAAATAAAACATTAGCCAATTGGATTTCAATTTCATGATACAATACATTCATATGAACTGTAACCTTTGACAGTAAATAAGATATTTGACCAGTTGGGTGTTTATGGTCATGCTGATAGCTGATAGGTTTTACAAAAGTTATAAATCGCATCCGGTCTTTGTAAAGCTGATTGGCTTGAGTTTGGAGGAGGGGTCAAGCTGCTTTTAAAAATGACGTGACGCAGGATTACGCGACAAGCTTTAAGAACCTCAGGTGTGCGTCACAATCATCACTGCGCGTTCGTAAAATAGCACAAATTTCAAGTCTGAAAGTAAGCTCATGTGTTCTTGACTTTTGTTGTTTAGACTGGTTTGGGTTAAGATGTGTAGCCAAACGTTTTTATATTAAATCTAATGTCTCGTTTTCACAGCTCGTTTTAAGGTCTTGGTGATTGAGGAAAAGTCTTAAAAAGCTCTTTTGTGGAAGATGACCTGCGCAAAGTAAGTTTTGTGATTACACTAATATCCTATATTACAGTATAATGATTACATTTACCCGTTAACCAAGCATTCTCTCCTACTTTTATCCCAAAGTGTGATGACGAGGTTGGGCACGCCGGTTTCAGTAATGTCTATGGACATGGCCATGACCTTTAGGTGCAGAGGCTCTCCGCAGCACCTCAGCCACCTGATCGGGGTGTCCTCCCCTAAACCCCTGCGGCCCTGCATCACCCGTCACCCGTTATTTGAGTACAAACACACCCGTCTTACTAACACCAACACCGCCCGAAGAGAGAAACGCGTCGCGTTCGCGGATTCCAAAGGACTTTCCCTGATCACCGTGCGCCTGTTCTCTGAGAAAGACGAGAAACCTGAACCCGTAAAAGCGCCACGACTCTGGAAATTAAACTACTTCACGGAAACTGTAAATAAAACCTTACGGTTGCGTTTGGGCTTTGAGCAACCCTGCTCGGATTTCCAGTCGTTCAGATGGCGCCTGCGGGAACGCGCGGTGCTTTTGGAGAGCTGTAAGGTCACCAGACGCTCCATCCTGGGAACAGTGCGCGTCAGGAATATCTGCTTCGAGAAAGCGGTTCATATCCGTGTTACTTTCGACGCTTGGCACAGTTACCTGGACGTGCCGTGTACTTACCTGGATCAGTGCTATGGTGAACCGGGGACCGACGTGTTCGAGTTTAACGTGACGGTTCCTGAGCAGTTGGAGACGGGAGGACGGATCGAGTTTTGCGTGTCTTATTTGCCCGGTGGATTCAGTGCTGCTGAATGGGATAATAATGACGGCAAAAACTACTGCATTCATGTTTGTGGTGCGTGAGTATTAAAACAAGCTACGGGGCGTTTGCACTAAACTTTTAACCTGCTATCTTGAAAACTACACGTTATCTGCGTATGAACCGACGTGTTTCACAAGATGACGTTTTACTAGAATGTGTGGTGCGATCTTTTTTTTTTACAAATCGCACTTTCAAGAAATGTTTTTAGGAGTTCGCCGGCGTTTTGTACGATTTGGCACTTTACAAATGGTTTATGAATTGTTGTATAATATGTTATTTAATAATATTTTATGTAAAATGTTTTATCAAATAAATGCCATTTATGTACAAAAAGCCTCCCTTTTTCTTATAGTATCTCTAATTATTTATCTTTGTGTCTGTTTCCCTATCAACACTTGCCCTGATTGTTACTTTTCTCTTAGATGATACTCCTATCACAATATTTAATCTGAAAATATCAAGGTTAGTTTTGAAATTAAGTTAATAATAAAAATGCTTAGTTTTTTTAATGTGCCATCAAAACACTAATTCTGCTATCAGTAGCTGACGGAGATGAGCTTTGGTTTAGTCTGATTATGAATGGGTTGTTTAATCTCCATTTTGATCAGATAATGTGTGACCATAAAGGGACTACACACCTTTGCTTATCGATTTTAACTATTGTGGTTTTGGCATGTTTTGAAAGCGAGGCAGGTAAAGTGAGCAGAGAACAATCCTCTACACCTGATGGTACCGTGCAAAGAAATATTCATATTTGTATCTTTTAAAACGATTCTGCGCAAAATATTTTTGATTTTAACAGATGTTTACTTCCAAGTCCCAAAATAGCTTCTAAATAAAATTATACATAAAATTAAAATTGTATATTTACTCTCACTTCTAATCTAGAATTGAGTGAAATTGGAGTATGAACCTTGAATAGAAAAATGTCGCAAGTATGAAATAATCATCTCATGGCCATTATTTGAGGTCATGGCAATTTCAGATAACCGCAATTATTGTGAACCTTTAGAAAACAATGGTGCTCTGCAGTATCTGCTGCATTTTACATCCACCCTACACCGTATTGTGCTCACGGTTACATTAAAAATGAAATTTCTCTATCATTTGAGTTGTTATCTATGTATATTTTTGCTTTTTTTGTTTCCTGACTGGCCGCATCTACACAGCAAGACCCTCATATCTAATTTAAGTGCTCAAGACAGTCATCTCTGTTAGGTCAAATAATATTGTTTTTACACATTTTTTAATAGTTACATTGTCAAAGCCTTAAAACAGACAATTAATCGCCATAATCACATTTATTATAAAGAAAATTAATGAATAAATTTCATAACCGTGACCGCCCTACTAGATACCTCTGCAGACCGTCTTATGTGGTGACGAGACAGTGAAACCAGGTTTTCTTTGATTTTCAAGTTGACAAAAAATTACAGAAACTGTTTAGTACCGCTGGCAATATTGAGACCCCTGTTAGATGTTACCTTAAGCCAGAAAGAGTCAACATGCTTGTTTTTCTTTCCGTAATCTGTAGTTCAATCAATAATAAAAGAAAGATTGTGCAATTTGCAAATAGGAGTAGGATTGGCTTTTAAACATTTAACCATTTAAAGCCTGTTCTGGTCAGTTTATTCTGATGGAATTTTTATTTTCAGTTTTTTGTAATATGTGCATAAGACTTTATTTTGGGAAAAAACAGTCTCTTGATTATGGACACTTTTTTTGTGTTTACTTCTGTTGAAGAGTTTTCAGTTTTTGAAAAATATGTGTATTTATATTTACTGCCAGGGACAACTTGCAAAAGATTAACTTAAATAATGACAACAATGTGTGAAAATGATTTCATGAACAAACAAAAAATGTATGAGAATTAAATGCAAGGCCTCGAAACAAACAATTAACCTTTATAATCGCCATGATTTATAAGACGATTAACCGTTAGCCAAATTTTATAATCGTGATAGCCCTACTTAGATATGATACTTTCACATTATAAAAAAACAGTAACTTTTATTGTATGTTTTAATGTTTGGTTGCTTGACAGTATAAATGATATGGATATTCTGCAAAATACAATTTAGAATGACATGAATGCAAATACATTTCACTTCTGGCTGAATTATTCTTGAATAAGTATTTAAGATTCTTTATGGCTTGGTTTCATAACAGCTACAATCAGGACATGACCTTATTCCAACTAAAACAGTTAAATAACTCTCATTAAATAACTCCCATGCTGTAGTCTATTTTAAGTCTTAGACCACCACCAGAAGTCCTCATTATAATTCATGATCCAGTTATCTGGTTCTATTTTCAATAAATGCTTCCGGGTGTTCATTTAGAGTTCAGCGGCCTACACTGATATTGCACACCTTACAGCTTGGGTCTTTTTTAGCATTAGCAGTAGAAAGGCTCATGAGCTGGTGGTGTCCACTGATCTGAGTCAAGCTTCCGTGCTCTAAACACATGGGCTCTGTGAACAACACCTCCAGTATGACATCACTGGCATGACAGAACACAGATTCTTCTCCAGGAGTGTATGTCAGGAAGGGATTGTTTGCGAGGTCCAGTAACGGGAGGCTACGCTTGCAAAAGCAATCCCCCTCCGATCCAGCAGGGGCCAGCACCAGCACTACGTAATGGTACGCTGTGTACATGCAGTAGAAGTCAGCGAAGTAAAGGTTAGTTGTCGGGTTTAGGAGGCGTTCAGCAGGAATCTCAAAGCGCAAAGGGCCGTATGGTGAGTCCTTTGGAGGGAGACCTGTGTCAAATTCCGTGTTGCAGCTGAGGAAGACGCCACCCAACTTGCCATTGATGGGGGAGCCGTGACTTCCACTGTTGTCTTTGAAAGATGGCAGCATTGCGCCCCCACACTGAGACCTAGAAAATGTTAAATAATCAAAAGAGGGAATGCACGTGACGTCCCTTGAACACATCAAAACACCCTCCCTTGAGTGGCAAAACACTCAGCTAAATGGCTGCTTACAATATCAGCTATTCCGTGCATTACATCAGAGTCCAAGGACACCTGGTTTCTTTGTTAATCGTAAGAATCACCCTTGAGTCCAACTACTTTTTATTTCAGCATATATTTTGAGAAAAATTCAACAAGTTGTTTATTTACAATTATTATACAATAAAATATTTTTTTTAAATTAACATTGACATAAATAAAATTAAATAGAAATTAAAAGTTTTTTTATTAGACACCAGCCAGACTGATAAACAAAACAGACCGGAGGTAAACAGCAGTCCCGGTGCGTGCAACCGATGAAACGGTCTATAGCCTGGTATTTTAAACAAATTAAACTGAAGTATACATTAATGGCAGTGAATAGGTCAATGGCCACTCTTCATTTTAATATAATAATAATATAATGTGTTTTCGAGTGTAATGTACTTTTCAACCACAAGAAATATATGACAGGAAGTTATTTTAACCTTTGGAAATTGACTACATTTACTGAAAAATGGGCGTTTCATATCAGAATGGAGTCATATCTGAATGTGAGAGTGCAGTGGATTGTGAAAAACGTCTAACACTGCCACTTTTGAGCAGGTTTACATAGGATGCAAAGACTGAGGGTCAAGAGCATCTCAATATATTACTAGAGGACAATGTATATAGATTATCTTGATATATTTAAATAAAAATGTGTCATTTTGAATTTGGTTCTTATTATGTTGTATTGAAGATCAAATATTTCTTCTCCAGGTATTACTGCTGTTACCTTAATAAAACTAATGCTGAAGCGCCCAGCAATTTATTACATTTTTAGAAAAAGACTAAAGACATAATCAATGTTTTATGAAATAACTTATTGTTAAAACATGCACTATGAGATCAGGAATATAAATGTAATTAAAGTTGATCTTCGTTGTTGACGGAGGACATATCAAATTGACATGAACCAGAGCAAAACATAACACAACTACGTTTTTATCTGTCAAAGCAGTAGAGACACTGAGAATAATGGACAGTACTGACCTCACGTAGTGAAAGTATTCAGGATGCTGATTGCGATAGAACACAGAGAACTTGAGAAGTCTTCCAGCAGTTGCGTGAGCTTTGTCTAAGAGCTGCTGAAGATGTTCCATGGCATAATCTGCAGAAAGAACCAAATGAAAATCTAGAAGTTACTGTATATAGCATTCTCAAACAAACGTCTAAACCAACAAAATATTAAGACCAGAAAAAGTGTATAAATTAGACATCAAACAGAATTTGCACACTGTAAAAAAACTACTTTTACAAAATATTACTGTTTTATTTTGAAATACGTTATTAAAAAATACAGTAAAAAAGACAAATTAAGAAATAAACTGCAAATGTATAAATTGGGTGTAAAACATGTCATTTTACTATACGCTTTTATTTTTTATGTTGTTTTCTTTGGCCCCAGCTGCTAAATGGCTACGCCAGACTTGTTTGTTGTAAGGCCTCCTATGTGTAGTGTGCATCACTTTGGTTCCCCAAATAAAGACTTAGAATCTTAAACTTAGAATTTTAATAAAAAACCAAAAACATTTTCACCCACATCAATTCTTTTGGCTGGTGATCTTATTTTGTTATGTTTTACTGCATAACAATATTTCATACGCAACCAATTTATATAATGTAATCCAGTAAAACTGCAATTCTATGACAACAAATGAAGGACCTTGTTTTTTTCCATTGACAATTGTTTTGTCGTTATTATATACCAAAAGGAGCCAGGTGTATGGCTGGCCACACATTTGAAGATTTTAATCCTGATTTTCCTCCTTATTGGGGTCTGGGGTCTCTGTGGAACAAAATGGGCATTTCTAAATTATTGGGGATTTTCAATCTCTCAAACTGATTGGTAAAAATCTAGTTGGAGACTCCCAATTCCTTTCTCCCATTAAAAAAAGGCCAATTCCAGTTTGGAAACAGCACCCACTAACACTTCCGTGTTTTTCGAGACGTGAACCTTTTACTAGCACCCCCAACAAATAAAGGGGTTGGCCTGATTTGAGGCTTGTTGCAAATTATGTTTTTCAGATGTTGTGTCATTACAGTTATATTTTGCATGATTGATATTTACCTCTTTGATTGGACAGTAAATTGTGACAAAAGTTCAATTTGTGAATATTGTAGCGAATACCCGATGTCAGAGTTCAAATTATGAATTCATCACCAAAAGCCTATTAAATCTCTGCTAGTCCATCTCTACTTACCTCCAGTACAGAACTCCACTACTTGGCTCCATTCAGACACTTGGTAGTCTCCATCAGGCTGTCTGATTGCAGTCTGTACAGCGACACAGTAGTCAGTTCGAGGGTTCAGGAACCAGTGTCCTCTCACAGCCATTGGCAATGGTACTGCCTTCGCCACAAGTTTGGTTGGGACATCCTGAAAAACCAAACACGAGAGGGTGCAGTCAGTCATATTGTCTCATCTGGTTACTGCTTTCATCCCCTGTCCAACACTTTTTAGTAACCATATGGCCTAAAATGATAGACTTACCCCCTGAGAGTTAAAGCACTGTTCTAAACAAAACTATTTTATAAAAGAGTTTTCACATCAGGGTTTATTACGGGTTAAAAACATTTCATTGTTATGGCTGATACAAACGTTTTTATCTAGTGGATTCATTTTACATCTACATCTGATTTTCAGTCTTTTTAAGGTAACACGTTAGAATTCATAATGTAGCATACAGCCTTTGGGGGGAAAAAACATAAAAAATGTTCATTTAATTTTGAAGAGCGAAAAAAACGTTTAATGAGAGAGGAAAAAATCTGACAGACGGAGAGAGACTGAGAGAGAAAGTCTTCGGACTTAGGATCAGAAAGGGTCTAGGACAGTGAATTTTATTTTTCGCCCTGCGGTTCAGCGCCACCGTAGTATTGTAGCTATTCCAGTCCAGTGTTTGTTCAATTCCAACAAAATCAAACCTCAGGAGTGACATAAAGTCATCAATGTGAAAGAGAAAAACAAATTTTAAAAAGTGATCAAAATCGTGGTTACATAAAAAAATGTTTTTCGAACTTTTCCTAAATACATGTACAATTATTACTGTTGTATTGTTTAAAAGTGAATACTAACTTGTTTTCTTGGCAGTGTTTGAGCATCTTTTCTTTCATTCTGTCCTGTTTGTATTTATATTTAAAATTGGGAGAAATATTGCTGGTAGTTCCCTGACATATAGGGCTCCCAGACCGACTTAAACTGACCGTCACAGAAGAAGTTATAGGAGATAATAATGTCATATGTATATAGGACTCAAATTGTAGTCTGCGACAGCCAGACAGCTAAGCGAGTACTACTAGTTGACTGCATGTTGTTTAGATATGTCCGAATTTATAAGAGATAAAAATAAAAGTGCTGTCATAATTTTTTTATGCATGCATTTCTTCTCCCCCCATTGCCAACTGAGACATTTCTCCAAATATCTTCTTTGGTGAGTTTATATACAGGCTCGAGTCATTTCTGTATTATTATACAAGCATTAAACAGTAAAACGCTAGCAAGATTCAGAAGAGAAAATGTGTCAACAACTTCAGTAATCTCACATCTGCCTGTATGCTTCTTTTATATCTTTTAACTTTACTAGAACACATTTTCTCTCACATAAACAGCTCTACATCAATGCTAATTAGTCTTGTTGTGCTGGCCTTACATTCTGACATGCTCAACCAATTTCGAAACGCTCAGCAGGGGCATAACCATAGCAACACCCATATCGATACCCTTTAGTAACTCTCTGAAATGTAATATTTGTGCCGTGGTGAAATCTCGGATGAAATCTTAACAGTCTTTAGTAGCAGCTTGTGTCTCTAATTTTGACCAACGCTGTGCTGGGTAACACGTTCACATCATGTAGCATCCCAAATCCATCGATTCAGATCTAAAATGCAAATTTTAATGCCTGTCCAGTAGATCACACCCTGCAAATCATACAACAAATTGACCATGAAGCCTTATTAGTGTTCTAAATTGGACCGCAATATCACAATTTTTAGAGCCGGATGGTCAGAGTTTGGGTCACGATGAGTCATCAGCTCACAGCAGTTCTTGTACAGAGTTTGTCATGTTCCTATTAGAAGTGACAAGAGCATCAGAGAGGCCTGAAGGGCCTGTCAGATGTGCTCATTGCCAACACACCTAGCCCCCTCATACCCCCTCATCCCCTCTGCCATCTGCCTCAGTGTTACCCATTTTTAATAAGTCCTGAAATTAACCTTAGTTCAGCTTTGAAAAACAATCACATTTTAGTATAGGTCAAACGGAGATGTTCAGCTTACAGACAGATGTATATGAAAACAAAGGAGAGAAATGGCTCCTAATGTGATTAATTGTACTGTATGCCCAGTGTTTTACACAAAAAGCCATTTTTGTCTTGAAAATATTTTTCTTATATATTATATAATTTAAGAAAAATAGAAGATATATAAAATAATACTTTGTTAATATATTACAATTTATTGAATAAAACATAAGGAATTGGCACATTTTAATTGAAGCACTTGGTTCTAATATGTGGAAATGTGTTTTTTAATATATTGTATAAAATTCTGTCATTATTTGCACGCCCTCTTGTTATTTCACTTGACTTTCTTTCTTCTGCAGAACACAAAAGTAGATATTTTGAAAAATGTTGGTGACGGAATACTGTTGGTCCCTACTGACTTGCATTGGTTTTGTGTCCATACAATAGAAGTCATTGGGGACCGGCGTTTTTTGGTTACCTTTTTGATATCTTCTTTTGTGTTTGATAGAAGAAAGAAAATCACAAAGTTTTAAAATGAGTTTTAAACGGAGTCACAATGGAGGGCAAGTCATAAATATGCTTAATCCATCGTCATAAATACAAGTTATTGCACCACAATAATAGGATTCGAGTGTTATCAGTCAGGTGCGAAGCATACATTGAAGCGTTGAAAACCACCTCCCTTGTCTTGTGTTGGTTAGGGGAAGGAAATTCTACATTTTATTGGTTTAGATCAGGGCTATTCAATTAGTTTGTCATATATGAAAAACATCCCAAATGAGGGGCCGGAGGGATATGGGTTGCAATATAAGGGATAATAACAACAATAAGAAATCTGTTTTATTTTTTCCCAAATTCCGTTTTCTCTTTTTTAATTTTTTGGATTTCTGTGTTTTCCGTCCTTCACTTTTCAATAGTATTATATTTGCCCACATAAAAATTTGTTTAGTATACAACAGTATTCACTTATAAATTATACTGAAAATCTTGCAGTAGATACGTTGAACCATACAGGGAAAAATAACAAATATTTTGTTTTTAAATCTACTTAAATTTAAGTAAAAAGAAGTTCTTATTTTTAAAAAGTGATTTTTTTGACGTGACTAGCACATTTACTGTAGTTTACTAAAGTAAATAATATACTCAGTAAAAAATCAAGAGGGATGGTGTGGTAAACCGGTCCTTTATTTTGACGGGTCGCCGCAGAGGGTGTTTGACAGTTGCTTTTTTCAATTCTCACATGAAACAGGAACAGTTCATGTGCACGCGTTCTCTGAAAGCTCCACGAGCACACGCAAAACAATTGTTGATGACATATTTAAAAACGATTTAAATATTTGTTAAGTAAATGCACAATTTGAATTTGAAGTTAGTTCCTACTTTTTGGTTAAGAAATAATAGATTTGCCAGATTCTGTGGCATTCCGCGTTATACAGCAAACGGCTGGATCCCGCGATTCAATCATAGGCCCCTAAATATGGGCCCAGTATGTCGTATTTTTACATTTTTTCCCCAAAAGACACCCAAAGTTCTTCCTATGTTTAAAGATGCAGATTTTGTATTTTAAACTGCACAACAACAACATCGGTGCATTGTAAGATGCCAAAGCATGCTTTACTACATTCAAACATGTTCATTGGTTGTATTTTGAAATGTCCCGATGTCTTTGCATTGACTATGTATGTAATTTACTCGCGCCAAACTGTGTTGCTGCAGTTCGTGCTGAATGGCGCGTCACTTCTGAACTATAGGGTCAGTTCCCGACTGAACTAATTTATTCTAGAGTTTATTTTTCACACTATGCTTGAAGGGCCGGAACAAATTACATCGAGGGCCGCCAATTGAATAGCACTGTTCAGATTCAAGGCTGAACGATTGGATGGATCTCTGCGAGGAGCAAGCTGTGACAGTCGTTGGATCTTTATTACATCCATTGTGCTTAACCCCTGGAAGATTGTTTTTGTAAGAGCTTCATAACTTCTAAGGTACAGAAACAAATTTGGTCCTGTTTGTGTGAAAGTAAATAAAGATTCTGTTGTGTCCTGATGCAGGATGGAATGGTGTTAATCTAAACAAAGATGCAAATAACAGTAAATATACTGACTCTGTGCTTAAATCGATTCAGCTCGCCGCCCTCTTTACGTCTTAAGTCGATGAAATAATGCGTCACTCTGGAAGTGTCTTCATGGGCCATTTCCCATGCGATCCGGAACGAGTCGCAGGTCAGCTCGCTGATCTGAATGTTGTGGGGTGTGGAGAGGAGATCCAGCTCAGCCATCACCTACAAGAATAAAAAATACACCTGTATATTAGTGAAAAAATACCGGATGGCTAGACAGCTGTGAAATTGGCAAGAAATTTTATTGGAATATAAATACATGATTCTTCGAACCATTGACCTATAATGTGCTTATTCACAGAAGGCAAATGCATAGACGCGTGTGTGTGTGCATCTCAAGGATTGGATAACAGACAGTTCTCTTATGTTTTGGTCAAGTGATGCTACGAGCCAACGCTTATAGATTAGCGCTCTGGGAAAGTGCGAAATGGACTGAATAAGTCAGTCTGGTGTGTTTGATGAGCTGTCATTTTCTCTTCCTGCGACCACTGACCGTAGATTAATGTCAAGTCACGAAACCTATTATCTGCCCTTGTGCTCATAAGACCTTATAACTCTTAGAGAGGGAGAGAGAGCAGATTTATCAGCACCTCTGTCTCTATTTTTCACCTTTCACTTCACCACATAATATTCAATCAGTTGTCCTTCCGAATTTGCTCCGTTGGATCATTTTTCTGTCGAACACAAAAGAAGATATTTGGAGAAATGTCTCATTGGTTTTGTGTTCATACAATGGAAGTCAACAGGGCCTGGTGTTGTTTGGTTACCAACATTCTTTATATCTTATGTTGTGTTTCACAGAACAAACAAAGTTATACAGATTTGGAATGACATAAAATAAACAACGAAAGAATTTCTGGGTTAACGATTCCTCTGCCTTCAAAGTCCTCCATATGGACGAGTGCTGACACATTGTATTCCATCATGGCCCTGATGCCAAAAGAAGACTGGCATCCAAGTGTTGGACAGCACAAATGTGTGGGCTTATTGATATTCATGCCAGAAAATGAGAATATGTTTTACAGCAAGTATTTTACACATGACTGCATGAGTATGTGGCCTGAGGGGATCATCTGGTCTACCTTATGATAGACCTTTAAACGTTAATTAAAGATTAGAAGCTTTACACACCCTTATTCTGTATTTTCATACTACATGCTGTGTCACACAATAACATAGCAGCGGCAAGGAAAAACAGTTTTAATGTCAGACTGGAGCCTTTCATTCAAAGGAAATCCAGGGCATGATAAATATCCTCATATGATATGCTTCAAAGCTACAAAACACTCACACACACACACACACACACACACAGACAGAAAGATTGAGAGCTCTGCAGTACCTCTTGTCATATTGAGCAATAATTTTCTTATAACAAATATAATTTCTTATTTCTTTCATTTGATTTTGGGGTGAAATTTGACTTGAATTTAACAGGTTTTCTGTGACCATACCTACCATACCATAGTCTAATATAACGCGCCAGAAAAATCATAAATTACCATTTTGTAAAGTAAGATGACATGTTTTTCATGCTATTTTACACCCAATCTATTATGTTTGCATTCAATTTGATGTCGATTTCTGTAATTTGACATTTCTGTAATCCATGCCATTGCCATTGCCAAACACCACCTGGAAAATTATTTGTTGTCAAGCTGTAAAAGATTGTGATGTACAGAATTGTTCTTTTATTTTTTTACAGATATTTTACATGTATGTTGAAAGGAGTTTTGCTGTGTTTTTTTCATGTATTTTTGAAGTACAGTTCAAACTATTCAAATTACAGGACAAGAATGCAAAGAGTGGCAAACTGCTATTTTACAGTATTTTATTGGTGCACCAGAAGCCGGAAAAATTAATTTTTTTAAATACGGTAAAAAATGTAAAATTACAGATAAACACTGAAAAATTACAAGACATGAAAAACATCCAATTTTACCTGACAAAATTGTTATTTTACGGTATTTTTCTTACACACCAGCTGCTGGAAAATTATGTTTATACTGGATTTTTTACAGTGTATGTGAATAGGAATATACATAAAACGCATACGAAACAAACATTAACTGCATTGGGTAAACACACACAGAAGCCAGAAACATTTACCCATGATGTTATGTTCAGATTCAGAATGGGCTCATGCACAAACAGTGGTGCGTGGAAGAAATGTGCGGTGTGAGTAATTCACTGTGGAATGAGCTGTCAGACCCCACAAGAGCTTGTGATGATTCTCAGAGTATTAATGACTCTGTCACGCTTCATATTTCTGGTCATGAGCGGATCTAACATGTATCTGCAATGCAGCCCTAGTGTGAGTAAAACTATTAAAGGAAAGCGTGTTCTAAATTTCCAGTATAATAGATGAATAACACAAGACTTAACACCCCAGATACAAGAAATTACACTTTTACCAAACGTGCAGCAATGTAATTATTTGTGTCCTTCCACTAAATCATCTGGATGGGTGGAAGTCTACAAGGCAGCCCTGACCTCAATTTATTACAACTGAGAGAATAACTGTGATTTGAGAGGAAAGGAGCTAAAAAGAACATGATAATATTGTATCTTTTTATATTGTAAAAGATTGACCATACCTGCTGAGTGGCTGATATTTGATTCTTTGAAAACTATTATCCTTTGTCAATTAATAAAAGTGATCAGTTAAAGTGTCATTTAGAAAATGCACCAAAAGCATTGTAAATAAATAAATATTACATGATATTATATAAATAGTTTTGAAATGCTGTATCAGCAAGTCCTGACTACCGTAAATTACCCTGTAAATAGACAACTGAAGATGTTCTTGCTTACAAATGCATCTGATATGATAATTTAACATTCATATTAAACCCATGAGTTTTTTTTAAGATATGTGTATTGGAAATAAATGGAGATAATTTGATTACATTTTTTTAAGAGATGCCAAAGAGAATGACACACAGTTTGAGAGATTCCTCAGAAAATGATTAAAAAGGAAAGACTTACCTCTGTGTGCAGCACTAACAACAATAGCAGTTGTGACAAAACAGAAAAGATATCACGTTCTCAGCCTGCGCACGACTTGGACTCTCTGTATTTCTCGCTGCCAGCTCCTAAAAGAAGATGAAAACTGAGGGAGAGGGAATCTGGTTTGCCCCCGCTTGCTCACTTTCTCTTATCATCTCTCTCTCTCTCTCTCTCTCTCTCTCTCTCTCTCTCTCTCTCTCTCTCTCTCTCTCTCTCTCTCTCTCTCTGTCTCTCTCTCTCTCTGCTGTACATGCCAATGGGAAATTAACAAGCATGAGAAAGTGCAGCGTCAATGAACCATAAAAGTGAAATAATAAGCTATTTACTCATGCTACTGCCAAACACCTTTGGCACTCCAGCACGGATGAGACAGTCCAAGGCATATTCAGTCAACATTAATGTCCCCCAGTGTAAATTAAATTTGCATCACATATGACCACAATTGAAAACAGATCAGACTGGGGAAAATAGTTATACAATAAATTTGAGTAATAGCACTTTGGAATAGTTCTTTAAAGTGATGTCCAGGTTTTTTTTTCAAGCATAGTGTTTGCATTTTTTATGGCAATGCCACTGCACTGTATAGCATATGAAAGAGTTTTTTTGCTTTTTAGACATATTATGCCTGGCTGGTATAATTAGGTATACTACAAAAAGGCAAAACTGTTCTGTAATATTAATCCTTAATGATCAGTCATATTTTGGAAAAGATGACAATTAGGTATACATAGAATTATGTGAGTTATAAAGTAAAATATACAGAAAATGTTACAATTAGCCTCAGTCTCCCCTCTAAATAAATCACTCACTCACACACACACAGACACACACACACACACCACACACACATACATCTATTAAGTTTAACAATACAATTATAAACTGTATATTGCAGATAATTTGATGTTATGCATTAAATGTGCATCTTACACATCCGTCTATGCTGCAGATGGTCTGCATAGAATCATCTTTATTTTAGAAAAAAACACATCAAGTATGCTTCATGGCAGACCACGCGCTTCATGGAGCGTAACACAGCTCTCAATCTGCAGAGTTATGGGATAGGAAAGAGGGCTGATTCGGAAACCAACAGTGTTTTCAATATTCTGTTATAACATTAGATAATATCAACACTGAATTAGGAGAAAGATTTAATTATATCAGGTTTAACTGTATATTTTGGTGGATGCGTTAATGATATTTCTGTCCACTCTTGCATGGTGTAATTCAAGGACAGGACGTTCTGGGGCTACAACCTATAGAGGACCTAACCAAATGCTGGACCATATGGTCACAAACATTGCATCCTCTTGCAAAGCCAACACACAGCCTGTCCTTATGATCACTAAAAACAGCACAAAATAACATGAAAACACAAGGCTGTTTCCTGACAATATTGGCTTCATTGTTCATGGTTGTGAGTGTGCTTGTGCTTCTCTACCTACGGTTGGTTGCTTTAATGATTTTCCTTCTCTCAAGCTGATATGTGTTTAAAATAAATTGAGTAATTAAAAATACAACAGACCCTGACAGGCATGCAAGGACAACACCAGAGGAGATGTGGTACAAATCCCATCCAAAGCTTTTGGATTAGAGTTTGTGCTAAAACACATTTTATCCAAAAGTTTTAGCATTTGACATATTTTACATCTATTTGTGGCAGAAAAGAAGAGAATTCACTTTTTATTTTTATAATATAAATGTTGGCTTAATGATTCCATAAAGACGTTTAAAGGGATAGTTCACACAAAAATTTTGATTTTTTTGTCATTCCAAACCTGAATGACTTGCTTTATTCTGCAGAACACAAGTAGATCATCTGAAGAATGTTACTGAACAAACAATTTGGGGCCCATTGACTTTCATTCTATGAAAACCACAAAACCACTTACATTTCAAAATAGAGGCCTATACAGTATTTTTTGCAAAATATCTATTTGTCTGAATTGTCCCTAAAGCAGCTTTAATTTTCTGTTATATAATTGATTACATTAATACAATTTTATTTCAATAATATGCCTAGTATTAAAAATATGCATCACCATAAATTGTATAATTTGTAGCCTTTGTGGCTTTTTAAGCCATGAAACCATGAAATGCATTATGAACCATACAGATGAACGACATCGTTTTACTCCGATCTGTAAAGATCGTTTCAGGTTTACATTTATCATTTTTATAGCTTTTAATAATATAAGTTCTTAAGAAACTTAATAATAAGTTTCTAACGAAATATCGTACATTGTTGCATTCATTGTACAAACGGTGCGTTTCAACAGGGCTATGTCGCCCTCCGAAGGGCACTTAGAGAAGGTGACACCGTTAAAAAAACCTCGCTCCAGATAGAGAAAATAACATTGTTTTTTGTTGTATTTGCTCCTTTCGCCAAGTGTATTTTAAATGCTCACATTAGGAGATACAATTGCACAATTTTCCTTCCGGAGTTCACACAACAAGAGCTCTCCACTTCGCAGGGAGCAGGGTTTAGGGATGTGCCCTTCGGAATGGAACACAGGGAAAGGGACTGCAGAGTTGGAGTATGCGCAAATGGGGTGCACAGTTGACGTTCAGAAATCACATCAACGGGTGCGTCACTAGGGTCAAAGTATCATCACACGTGAAACTCCGCCTTACAGAAACTTGCACTTCGTATCTTCATCGTCACTAAAATAAGCATTGGACCGTAATTCAGCTTTAATTTAGTAAGACGACATATAGATAATATCCGCATCTGAGGAGACGCGTTGGTAAGTGTGTTGACACGAGTCTGTTTCACTCACGTGTCACTCACGTGTAGCCATGTGTTTGGAAAGCGGAAGATATATGTCTGCCCGTTGTCATATGTACAAATATTGAATGGCATTGTATTTGTTACTAATCCTAGTACGGTTTACATGTGGATTTTGATATAAAATCAAAAAGCACAGTTCACAATTATATAAATATTATGATCAGAAAGCGTAGTGCAAAAGAATATCAGCCAATATTTCAAATTATCATTTATATGCCTGCAAAAGTCACGAACATTTATGTAGTACATAAAATAGTCGTTCTTATGCTAAGCTATTAATTCGTTTTTTATTCCGCGTTAAATTCTATAAAATGTTTTTATAATAGAGAACTCTTATTATGTAATGATGGAGAACTCATGTTCATTAGGTGAAATCCTGTACGATTGCCATACAAAAATATTGATTTCATACAAAATACTTAAAAGTGTTAAATGTATCTATGCTGTCATTTTGACATTTGCAAAGTGAAGTCGAAAGAACACAATTTTGTTGTGAATTAGAGGGAATGGACGCCTCAGGCTCCGGTGACCCCAGTGGGACTTCACGGGCATCTAATGCAGGGGGTGGCAGAGGGGTGGTGATGGGTCGAAGGCTGCCAGCTTCCATCACTCCAGGACGCCTCCCTGCAATGCGCTCCAGAGATCTCACTTTAGGTGGGGTCAAAAAGGTAAACGTGTATATAAAGACAACGGAATACATGTAGTCCTGTTTAACAACCACCAAAAAGTCTAACTATATTACATATAAATTATTTATTTTCTTTCCTCCTTTCCACAGAAAACCTTTACCCCAAATATTATTGGGCGAAAGTCTAAAGAAGAGTAAGTGAATGATCACATCACACCCATATGCATCAGTGTTACATAGAAACATATTTCATTGCTAAATTATGTTATTTTAACCTATGTGCTTGCTTATGTTCTTCTATCAAAGGTTAAATGTAGATGAGGGAAAAAAGCGAGAAAGGAGGGATGTAGATCGAGGCAGACAGCGGGATGGCCGAGGGAGAGGCCGGGGGCGTCCTGAAGTCATCCAATCACACTCCATCTTTGAGCAGGGTCCTGCAGAGATGATGGCCAAAAAAAGAGGTAACGTAGATTTCTAAGGTACGACATTTGAGTATTCATTATGCCAAGTATGGACCAGGTTATGTAATTAATGACCATAGTTTTATGTTGTTATTATTTTTATTTGTGAAGGTGTATATGATGATGTCAGAGAAACGGCAAGCAGTGGCCCGTCTCCCATTATCAACATCAAAAAGGAGAGAGAGACCGAAGAGGAGACTAAAGAGATTCTGCGCAAACTTGAGAAGGACAATGTAGGTTTAAAAATGAAAAGAAGTGCCTGTATATGGCAAGTAAACTGTGTAAAGGGGTTGAATTCCCAAAATAGGTTGAAAATGGAAACCTCTGGTACCCACAAGCCTTTGTTTCTGTGTGTCATAGCTTCTGGATGATCCTCATCTGAGAGGTGAAGTTGCAAGCTGTCCGGTTCAGCTGCCTCTGGCCGTGTCTGGATGGGTCTTCAAAGAGGAGCTTGGTGAAGAGACAGAGAACACCGAAGCTGAACCAATGATCACAGACAGCACTGGAGCTGAAGTAAAGGGTAGGTTAGAAAGTGTCATGTGATGTATGTATGATGTATGATATCGTAGGGGTTGACAAGAATCATTGTTCAGAAACAGGTCCCCAAAAATGTCAAATTCCTCTTTGTTTAAAAAATCCATTGATTTTGATTCCCCGCTCGTTCTAGTTTATTCACTCAAACTCGTCTCTCTCCAGTCAAGCAGGAGCCTTTGGAAGGATCGCAAACGAAAAAGGCGGAGACAATGTTCAGACCACCCCCCCTGCCCGAGCCTGGTTTACTACCTGATTTACTCGAGGTGTGGAATTACTGCAAAGAGGAGGAGCTTCTCTTCATGCAGCTCCCTGATTCGCTGCCAGGGCAGCCACCCACCATTGATGTCAGGCCTTTAAAAACAGAGGTGCAGTCGAGTGATGGACAGACTATGCTGCAGACGACTGAGAACCAGGTTGGTTTCTTTATTATATAAGGTCATTTGATTAAAACAGTACTGCTTTTAATTACATGTTTTTGTGTTTGTCTTAGGAGGACTCTCAAGACGAGAACAGTTGTTTTCTTAAGGATCTGCAGGAGGGTTTGGTGGGGAAGATGCTTGTAAGAAAGTCAGGCAAAGTGCAGCTTATCATGGGTAACGTAACCCTGGACGTGGCCCTGGGAACTCCATGCGCCTTTCTGCAGGTAGGTTACACTCACCATCAGTATTTCGTTGAAGGTTTTGCTACTTGACTATCATCTGTAAGAGTTCATACAGAATACAGGATTAAAAGATGAATGCTACATGTTTAGTACTAAAAGGTCCAGTGTCTCATTCTTTTGTAGGACCTATTGAACGAAAGACAATATAATATACATACCTATGTGTTCAGAGGTTATAAAGACCCTGCATGATGAAGGGTTATGTTTTTATTATCTTAAAATGAGCTATTTCTATCTACATATGCGGACAAAACCGCTCTACAGAGCGTGTTTTATAACTACGTTATCTCCTTCAGCATAGAAGCGAAAACGTGACGCCATCTTAGTTTTGGGTCAGCCACCGTAGTGCTTCGAAAGAGAGGGGTGGTGTGAGCCGTTGGTTGCAGTTGGCAACCTCACCACTAGATGCCGCTAAATTTCATACACTGGACCTTTGTAGCTTATACATTTTAATGACTTTTGAACATGTTTTTGCTTGTCTGTTATGAAGGAATTGGTATCAGTCAATACAGAAGGCAGAAGAGGAGATATGTCTGTCCTAGGCCACATTAAACACAAGCTGGTTTGTTCACCCGATTTCCAGGCTCTTCTAGAAAACAGAGCTTGAGAATCTGCTGCTGAAACTTCCAATGTTTCTCTATGAAGAAACATCTTCATACTCCGAACAGTGTGAGAAAATGTCCCCGTGCCAAGTCACATAAAAATTATTTATGCTCTTATTTATATAAGAGTTTACAGGTCATGTCGTATCCAACAGGGCTTTATGTGAGACACTATCATGTATGTACATATTGAAGGCTAGTATAAATAAGTTTGTAAAAAAATGAGTTTGAAGTGTAAAATATTCAGTTAATAAAAAGTGCCATCAATTGACTTTTTTCTTTGGTTTTGTCCATAATTAATGCCTATTTAATTTAATGCATAATTAATTGGCATTTCCAGTCAATTTTCTCCATTCTGAAATCCATGAATATCATTCCCTTCACTGTAAATTGTATTCACACGTGCACTAAAAACGGAGCACATTGTGTCTGGTTTGATGTCAATGACACAAAACATCACTGTTTCTTGCACTGTAAACGAACATAACGTTGTTATGTAGAAAATGCATATAAACAGAGCACTTACATACTTAAAGTACTTTGGTTACAAAACTGGTAGTTTGTTACAGATGTTATAGTTGTTTGACAGTTTTCACCTCATAAGCAGCTCAAAGAATTTTTGGGGGTTAAATATTTTAAACATTTAGCTCAGCACCATCATTTAAATCTTCAGTCGTAAGTAATGGCTCACCCAAAAGTTACAATTCTGTCAACATTTACTCTCCATCTTGTCATTGAATTTCAATATTTTCTGCAGAACACAGAAGACGATATTTTGTGTATATACAATAGAAGCGAATGGGCACCAGCACTGTTCTCTTACCAACTTTCTTAAAAATATCTTCTTTTGTGTTTTCCAGAAGAAAAAGTCACACGGTTGAAATGACGAGGGCATTATGACAGAATTTTAATTTTGCGGTGAAAGATGAAATTCGATAGTTTCCACATAAGATGCAGATAATAAATGGGGAATTCAAAATGAATTTGATTAGTCTACTCCTTTTTAAAGACTGATTAAACGGAAAACATGATAATATCATTATTGTGAGTACTTTTGGCCGCAATGACCGTGTCATGAAAGTTTGATATATTGTGACATCCTAATTAAAAATTACGTAAACAGAATATCTCAGATTATAACCTGCAAATTGAAGGCTGCACTGTTACTCCAACAACTACAGTTAAAGACCTAGACGTTATATTAGATGGCAACCTGTCATTTAAAAATCAGATCTTAAATATCACAAATCAGACTTCTTCCACCTTAGAAATGTTACCAAATTACAAAATATTGTATGTGTTGCTGACTCAGAAAAGCTTATTCATGCATTTGTGACCTCATGACTTGACTATTGTAATGCTCTACTTAGTGGTTGTCCTGTATTATCAATAAACAAACTACAGTTCGTTCAGAATGCAGCTGCCAGAGTTCTTACCTGGTCAAGAGAATACAATCACAAAACCCCAGTTTTATCATCGCTTCACTGGCTTCCCCTTAGAAATCATATTGATTAAAGTTATTTAAATAACTTGTAAAGCCTTAAACGGTTTAGCCCCTACATACTTAACAGAGCTTCTATCACATAACGACCCATAACGCTCTCCAAGATCTCAACTTTTTGATAACGGACTTTTGATAACACCTAGAATAACTAAATCATCCAAAGGGGGTCGAGCTTTCTCATACGTAGGCTGTGATGCTTAAATAAACTTTGAGCAGCACTGATCAGACTAAAAACACTGCTGAGATCTGAGACTAGCTTCTTATCTGAAACTCTTTCCACACTGATGGCATGTTTATGGTTCAATTTCAGCGTGAGATCTCAGCTATGACTGAATCCTAAATTTACATGTCAAACTCTTTCCACATCCGTTGCATGTGAAGGGTATCCGGAGTGAATTCTCATTTGCTGCTGAAGATTACTTGTACTTTTAAAAGTATTTCCACACTGATGACATGCAAATGGTTTCTCCCCAGTGTGAAGTCTCATGTGCACCTTGAGGTAACATTTGGTTGTGAAACTTTTCCCACACTGTTTGCATGTTTGAGCATTCTCTCCGGTGTGAATGATCATGTATGTCTGAAGGCTACCACCTACAGTGGACAGCCAAAATAAAGGAACGGACAAAAGACCAAGCTCAGTTGATCTGAGGTACCGGGCAGGAGAGTAGGAGTAGAGTAGGTCAGACAGATATGGAGGCGCAAGACCTTTTAATGCCTAAAATGTTAGAAGTTATATCTTAAAGCGATTATGTGATCCCACAGGTAGCCAGAGAAGATCATGTAGTAGTGGAGTAATGGGAGCAGAACCCCTGGTGGAGGTGAGAACTCTTGCTGGTGAGGTTTGAACATACTGTAACCTTGCTACAAGTTTTCTAGGCAGACCAAGAAATAGAGCATTGCAATCATCAATATTTCAGTTTTTTATTACAAAATGAGTGATATCCCTGAAGCATGCAATAAGTGAGTCAGATCTGGTGGTAAAATAGATTTGAAGGTCATCAGCATAGCAATGGAATTGAAGTCCATGCATGCATATGATGTAGAGAAATGTAAATTATAAACATAAGTGGACCCAGAACAGCACCTTGAGGAACACCCTGTAAAACCAGCGCAGTGGCAGATTTAATGAAGAAGAAGCGCAGTTTCAGTGCTATGTGATGAGCGAAATTCTGACTGAAAATATTCAAAGAGGCCATTAGCATTTAAGTAAAATCTCAATTGTGAAGCCCCACTTTTCAAGAATTTTACTTAAGAATGGTCAATTTGAGATTTGCCTGTAATTGTTCATATTTAGATGATCAAGGATTTTTAAGAATGGGGGACACTGCAGCCATTTTTAATTCTGCATGTGAGTTCTCATGTGTCTATAAAGGTGACTTGTTTTGTTAAATCTCTTTCAACACTGATCGCATGCTTAAGGTTTCACTCCGGTGTGTGTTCTCATGTGTGACTGAAGGTTTCCTGTTTGTGTAAAAGTCTTTCCACACTGTAGGCATGCGTGAGGTTTCTCCCCAGTGTGAATTCTCGTGTGTCTCTTAAGGTGACTTATAGTTGAAAAAGTCTTTCCACACTGTAGACATGCGTGAGGTTTCTCTCCGGTGTGAATTCTTGTGTGAATCTTAAGGTTACTTGTTTGTGTAAAAGTCTTTCCACACTGTAGACATGCGTGAGGTTTCTCTCCGGTGTGAATTCTCATGTGCAGCTTAAGGTAACTCGTAGTTGTAAAAGTCTTTCCACACTGTAGGCATGCGTGAGGTTTCTCTCCCGTGTGAATTCTCATGTGAATCTTAAGGTCTTTCGTATTTGTAAAAGTCTTTCCACACTGTAGACATGCGTGAGGTTTCTCTCCGGTGTGAGTTCTCATGTGTGACTGAAGGCTTCCTGTTTGTGCAAAAGTCTTTCCACACTGTAGGCATGCGTGAGGTTTCTCTCCGGTGTGAATTCTCATGTGGAGCTTAAGGCAACTCGTAGTTGTAAAAGTCTTTCCACACTGTAGACATGCGTGAGGTTTCTCTCCGGTGTGAATTCTCATGTGGAGCTTAAGGTAACTCATAGTAGTAAAAGTCTTTCCACACTGTAGACATGCGTGAGGTTTCTCTCCGGTGTGAATTCTCATGTGTGTTTTAAGGTTACTTGTTTGTATAAAAGTCTTTCCACACTGTAGACATGCGTGAGGTTTCTCTCCGGAATGAATTCTCAAGTGTGTCTTAAGTTCTCCTGTACGTGTAAAAGTCTTTCCACACTGTAGGCATGCGTGAGGTTTCTCTCCAGTGTGAATTCTCATGTGAATCTTAAGGCTTCCTGTATTCGTAAAAGTCTTTCCACACTGTAGACATGCGTGAGGTTTCTCTCCAGTGTGAATTCTCATGTGAATCTTAAGGCTTCCTGTATTCGTAAAAGTCTTTCCACACTGTAGACATGCGTGAGGTTTCTCTCCGGTGTGAATTCTCATGTGAATCTTAAGGCTTCCTATATTCCTAAAACTCTTTCCACACTGTAGACATGCGTGAGGTTTCTCTCCAGTGTGAATTCTCATGTGAATCTTAAGGTGTACTGTTTGTGTAAAAGTCTTTCCACACTGTAGACATGCGTGAGGTTTCTCTCCGGTGTGAATTCTCATGTGAATCTTAAGGCTTCCTATATTCCTAAAAGTCTTTACACACTGTAGACATGCGTGAGGTTTCTCTCCAGTGTGAATTCTCATGTGAATCTTAAGGTGTACTGTTTGTGTAAAAGTCTTTCCACACTGTAGACATGCGTGAGGTTTCTCTCCGGTGTGAGTTCTCATGTGTGACTGAAGGCTTCCTGTTTGTTTAAAAGTCTTTCCACACAGAAGACATGCGTGAGGTTTCTCTCCGGTGTGAGTTCTCATGTGTGACTGAAGGCTTCCTGTTTGTTTAAAAGTCTTTCCACACAGAAGACATGCGTGAGGTTTCTCCCCAGTGTGAATTCTCGTGTGTCTCTTAAGGTGACTCATAGTTGAAAAAGTCTTTCCACACTGTAGGCATGCGTGAGGTTTCTCCCCAGTGTGAATTCTCGTGTGTCTCTTAAGGTGACTCATAGTTGAAAAAGTCTTTCCACACTGTAGACATGCGTGAGGTTTCTCTCCGGTGTGAATTCTTGTGTGAATCTTAAGGCTTTGTGTTTGTGTAAAAGTCTTTCCACACAGAAGACATGCGTGAGGTTTCTCTCCGGTGTGAGTTCTCATGTGTGTTTTAAGGTCACTTGTTTGCATAAAAGTCTTTCCATACTGCAGACATGCGTGAGGTTTCTCTCCGGTGTGAGTTCTCATGTGTGTTTTAAGGTTACTTGTTTGCGTAAAAGTCTTTCCACACAGAAGACATGTGTGAGGTTTCTCTCCGGTGTGAGTTTTCATGTGTGAATTAAGGCTACTTGTTTGTGTAAAACTCTTTCCACACAGAAGACATTTGTGAGGTTTCTCTCCAGTGTGAATTCTCATGTGTAGCTTAAGGTGACTTGTATTTGTAAAACTCTTTCCACACAGTAGACATGCGTGAGGTTTCTCTCCGGTGTGAGTTCTCATGTGTGTTTTAAGGTTACTTGTTTGCGTAAAAGTCTTTCCACACAGAAGACATGTGTGAGGTTTCTCTCCGGTGTGAGTTTTCATGTGTGTTTTAAGGCTTCCTGTTTGTGTAAAACTCTTTCCACACAGAAGACATTTGTGAGGTTTCTCTCCGGTGTGAATTCTCATGTGTAGCTTAAGGTGACTTGTATTTGTAAAACTCTTTCCACACTGTAGACATGTGTGAGGTTTCTCTTTGATGTGAGTTCTCATATGTTGCTTTTTGTCGCTTATTCTCAGAGCTCCTTCCAGATCATAATGTTTTTCTTCAGCATCTTTTACATCCTCTTGTCTGTCCTTATTCACTTCCATCATATCTGAAATTAACAAAACTATATGTAAAACTCATTTTTACAATTGTACAAAAAAACACCACAAGTTGTATGCATACGTGTGATTTGCTAATCCTGTCGCGTTTAGTGCATTCGCATTTATAATACGTCCGCACATTGACCTGACACTAGGCTGTGGGTGGGACAACCGTTCTGGACTTTGACAGAATGTCCTACTAGTGTATTGTTAAAAAAAATTGTGCAAGCCAGAGAGCAAATGTATGTTCATTATATTCATTTCAGTGGTTTCGAGAATGAATGAAGTATAAATCAGGGCTCAATGTTAAAGATTTTCAGGTACAAAATTAAAAGTCATCCGATGTGAAATAACACTGTATAATCTTCACTCTATAAATTGAATATAGATCAATCCATATTAGAGTTACACCAGTCAACAGCATCCAGTGATGATTTTCTTTGTCTTTTGTTGTTTTATTAACATTAAAAACATAATGATTTAATACGATTCTGTCACTTTAAAAGAACGGATTACAGAACAGCAGAAACTGTGCTGCAAAAAATTGGCGGGTAAAAGAATGTGTGACAATTAAAACCAACAGACTGCGTCTCATGTTGTCAAGTAGAGAACATATTCATGTTATTTTTCACCATGACTATTAAAAGTAACAGACTGATGAAAATGTGGAACAAAAGGTCAAAATGTTGTGCTGCACAATTTAAAGCAGGATGGGTGGCCTGGCAATCTAGTGCTACATGATTAATGCAATTCTACTGAATCTATACCAGATAATATACTATACAAAGTTATGATCATTCATGTATTTTAGGGCATTTATTTACAGCGCTAAACTTCTGCTTCATTTGTCTACCAATAACACACAATCCATTAGACTAGATTCTATCTAGAAACAATTAAAATTAAAAACAGAAACCAACCTCTGTGTTCTTCAGACCCCTCAGTTTGTGTTCTCTGTAGTTCTGGATCTGTTGTGTTCTCAAGCTTCTCTTCCAGTAACTCCAACAACAGTGTGAAGATTTCAGTTCTTACACCTGAAGTGATCCTTCTGCTTGTTGGTTTCTGGTATTTATTGGTGGATTGATGTAGGAGGAGCTTCACTGAAGGTGTCAATCACTGTTTGTGTGAACTGGAGATGTTAGAGAGACATTGCCAGTTACTCAAATCAGCATTATTTAACATCTCTAAAAAACAATTGACCAAGGTGCTATACTAGTATTCTTTAGAGTGCTCATTTCTCATTTTAAACTGTATGTGGGGGTGTGAATCTTTAGGTAGACAAATGTAAATCTTTACTTCTCTGTGTCCGAAATAGCACACTCAATGAGTAGGTACTCAATTTCAGTAGGAACGTACTCAACTGGCTAAATGGGCTTGTACTGTTTTCCGTGAATGAGTGTAGTATGAATGCTATCGGCCTTTGTCCCTGTCGCTCCCCGATCCGTCCCGGAAACACGATTTGTTCCGCGCATGCGCGAAAGTGCGTCTACTTCCGGTAATTCCCGTTTTTACGACAGGTCCCGGAAACACGATTTGTTCCTTGTATGCGCGAAAGTGCGTCTACTTCCGGTAATTCCCGTTTTTACGACAGTCGACTCGATGCGTTCTAATCGGCGCCACTTCCTGTTATCGCAGATGTTTTACGACAGTCTGTTAGTGGCGATGTTGGAGAGTACGAAATGGTTGACAGCGCTATGGATTCGTTTGTGTTTTATGAACGACTTCAGAAATTTCTCCTAAAAGGAGAGATTCCTGACTGTCCTTCAGAGCGTCGTTAGGTTGACTGAGTGGGTGGGTGGGGTTTGGAATAACCAATTGTGTAAATAAATGTAATAAATACATAAATAGCTTTTTCTGTGTGTTTCTTAAATGCAGACATTTGTTAAAATATTAGAAAAGTTAGCTCAATGCCCTGTTCCTCAATCAGCAATTTAAGTAGATGAAAAGATGTTTGATTGTGTGACTGAGAGAGTGGGAGGTTGAGATTTAGTGAATGACTAAAAAAATAAGGAACAAATGTATAAATAAATTGGATGAATTCTGAATATCCTGCTTGTCAAGGGTAACCAGGTAAGGATTTCGATTATTTAAGTAGGTTATCAATTTGTGCCGCATATTAACCTTGACATATTTTCCAAAAAAAGGTTTTAAGAGAATCACTAATAAACATTTAAGTTTTATAGTTTTTCTATAAATAAAGAAGTATTTTTATATATAAAAATCAGTTTCTCACTACTGACATATAATATTTTGTCATATTGTATTTTCCTGGAATCAAAAAATATAATAAAAAGCAACATAAAGATTATTAGAGAAAAACTGCTTTCCACTCTTTACAGGATTCTTTGTTTATCCCTCCGTACGTTTCACCAAACCATTATAATTTGTAATATGTTTAATGTTTTTTGATGTTATTTGCTTTTTTTATACAGAGTTTATTTAAAAAGATATTTCCGGTATGGACAAACAACTTTTTTATTAAAACTGCCGTAAATTGTTTCGACCAGAGGTAGACGGAGTTTCACGCATGCGCGGAACAAATCGTGTTTGCCGTAAATTATTTCGGCCGGAAGTAGACACACTTTCGCGCATGCGCGGAACAAATCGTGTTTCCGGGACGGATCGGGTAGCGACAGTCCCCCATATTGATGATCTTCTTTTCTTTTATAATGGCGGGGAGCAAATTACGTTTGTGGTGCATATCCGCCACCTACTGTACTGGAGTGTAAATAGGCCAAAGATTCCATGAGTATTCCAAGCATTTGCAACATGTTTGTAATGTCTTCACAAAGGCAGCTGCTCGACGATCTTGTCTTAGAATAGCACTACTTTTATTGTCAAGGAATATAAGTATTATTGCTTATAAATTAAGTGCACCCTATAAACTACCCTTGAACCTCATATAACACTTGTAAGTCTTATTATTTTAGAGACCTCCCTTTAAATGATAATTGTAAAACACATTTGATTTACAACACCACAGTTTTGAACAAAACAGTTATCAGCTGTTTCTTAAATATAATTTATTTCTAAATAGTTCAAATCAAATATTTGCAAAAAAACCTTCATTTTAGTTTTGTTCCTTTCAGATATGATGGAAGTGAATAAGGACAGTCAAGAATAAGGAAAAGATGCCAATGAGAAACATCATCAGTATGTACAAAAGTCCCCAAATGTTTCAAAGAAAGGAACTCTGAGAACAGGAGACAAAAAGCGTGGAAAGAGTTCCCCAAAAGCCAGACACATGAGAACTTGCAGTGGTGAGAAGCCTTACACGTGTCATCTGTGCGGGAAAAGTTTTACCTTTCAATGAAACCTTAAGACACACATAATAATTCACACCGGAGAAAATTTTCCATGCCAAGAGTGTAATATTTTTTGTTATCAGTACAAATGAGAAATCACACTGGAGATAAACCATAAACATGCCATCAGTGTGGAAAGAGTTTCAGATGAGAAGCTAAACAAAAGATTTGGTAACATTTGCTGTTTGAGTGTCCATCACTAATCTGTTTGAGTGGATGCAACTTTGGAATTTTGCCGGAAAAAATATACCACCCATAGTTTGAAAATACTCCTTTCAATATGCTATGATTTGGGATGTAATAATTATAATTTTGAAAGCTAATAAGGACAGATGCGGCCCATCCCTGTATTTGCCATAATATTTAAAAAAATTGCTTGCATTAGGTTGCCTAGCAAGTTTAAAGGTAACAGCATAACAAAATGTCATGTTTTCATGCTATCTGAACGCAAGGATAAATCGAGGTGGTATTTTTATATAAAGACATCTTCAAGTGATCTATAGATTTAAAACAATAAAAGTTATTTGTGAAAGTCTGCAGTCTTTCTTAAGACTTTCTGAAGAAAATTGTAAGTGCCACTGAATGAATTTATTTTACAGTAGCAATATTTAATAAATATACCAAGTTACTTAAATGCACAAAAATCATAATAAACTCTGATTAACTTTTGCACTTCAAGCAAACCCTAAACAACTAACCATGATTTTTACTATAGTCTTAGAATAATATTTGTATTAAAATCATAGATCATTTTCCTAAAGGGATGAACTTAATATGTTCATATTGTTGTTTATGTTAAATTCTTTCATCATCGAATTTTACAATGAATCCTCCAGATATGGCCACTTCATATGAAATCATCTTACTGTGGCACATTTTTATTTTAAAGATCCATTGAAATCTCTTTTCCAATATCTTTTCAATCTTCTAATCTTCAGAGTGCAAGAAATAAATAGTCAATGTTACACACATGACCACACACAGGAGCATGGTGAGGAAGATAAAACAATGAAAAGATAAAAATATTACAAAAAAGATATGTTTTGTTAATATTTACCAAGAATCAAAATCAGGATTTTGATGTTTGTCTCAAAAGTTTGTTTTATTAGTGACATTAGCCTAACAGTGAAAACACATCCATTAGTGTTAATAGAGCAGTCAGTCTTCTGCTGATGATCATGAACGTTTTCTTTTGTTTCAGTATAACAGACACATCAGTGTTAACAGCTGTTATTATTCAGACTGATGGTTCCTATTTTCACCTTCTTCATTATGCTGATATCTTAATATCTGAAGATCTTAATCTTACATGTAAATTTCCTTACAAAACCAAAGTTTGTGGTTTAAATAGGCTTTGGAAAATTTAGAATTTGATATCGATTTAAAAAGATCAAAAGTTCTGTAAATTAAAACAATACATACCTGAGGGCCTTGTTGTATTAAAGTCCTTGAGAAGTTAATGAATTATTAAACTGAGTTGCTGAGTGGTAAAAGACAGATTTTGGTAACACCTAAACTCTGGAATAACCTTCCCAATACTATTCGTGGGTCAGACACACTCTCCCAATTTAAATCTAGATTAAAGACACATCTTTCCAGCCAAGCTTTCAGTAATGCAGAGTTAATGAACAGCAGCTACCCAAAGTATTCTCTTTCTGCCTCCGCCTCGGGATGCCCATCCCGAGGTAGGGAGTGATTCCACCAGGCCCAGATGAACGTCATACGCCCATCCCCAACCAGAGACTACGCCAGCTACAGCTGAAAATCCCGACTGACTGGCCATCCCAGCTCCATTTCAAGCAATTCCTTCACCACCCAAGAGAAATACGACAATCAGACCATCCCAGCTCAGGAATTCCATCCCCAAAAGAGCAAAGACTGACTACTTGTCACATTTAATGCTAAAGTTACAATAATTGCTATAAATTACATCACATGACCGCGGTTTGAAGTTATAGCTGCATTCAGTGGCCCTGATTGGAGGTTGCTTGGTTGGTGTTTGTGGGGAGTGGGGGGGGCTTGTTGGTTGTGGTTGGGGGGATTTCATTTGTTGGGGCTGTGTGGGCCTGGTCTTGTTTTGTGGTCGATGTTGGACAACAGAGGAATAAAGTTACATTATGCCATTACTATTTTTCCCTGGTTGTTCCTCTGTTTTCTGGGGACGATCGTTGAGTGGGACCGGATTGGACCTGCACGGTTTCGGCGAGTGGGACTTCCTGGGTAGCTGGTCGTGGGCTCTCCTTCTTCTTCATGGATGTTTGCTCGGTGGCTTTTGGTCGGAGTCACTAAGTGCAGCTACTATGACACATCAGAGGGGTTCTGGCCATCCCGGCTGAGCCTGGTTTCTCCCGGGTTGTTTTTTTCTCCATTAATAATCGATCATTGGAGTTTGGGTTCCTCGCCATAGCAGTGCGGTGTTGGCATACTCACCGGGAGACTGCATTTATTTATTTATTAGATATTAATCATTAGAATGATCTTGCTTTCTCTATAAACACCATGCACATTCTCTTATTTGCTCCTGTAAAGCTGCTTTGGAACAATGCACATTGTGAAAAGCGCTATATGAATTAGAGCATGCTACGCAAGTTGAATTTGAATTGAATACCTTTGTTTTAATTAGGCCTATTAAAACTTTGCAGAATCTGCAAGTCTGCCCAAGTTGTGACCCCAACTGTATTCACTTCTATTTTTCTCTAATGTGAAAATAGAGCACCGCAGTCGATCTTTTTCGTCATGTTTAGCACCATGCACAGTAACCATCACTCAGGTGCTGGGAAAGTGCACAGGGTGCGTGTGATATTTTTACAGTTCAACAATTTGAAGACCGCAAAAAACAACAGTTTAGTTTTCTTCAGCATATTCAGCCTCAAGGTTCAGCCTGAAAACTTATATAAAGCCTGCTGATGTCATTCAAAAATAGGATTAGAAAGTTTTGTGAAAACTTTTAGGAACTCGTGGTCAGATGTGCAGATTGTGACAATGTCCAATATAAATGTAAGCGTGTTTTCCCAATCAAACTGTGGTGTTTACTGACAACGTTGAATGTCCTTCCTTCAAAAAGTACAAACCCCGCCCATCTTATGACTTTGCTAAATTTCAGTTCTCACGCTATACATTAGTAGACATATAATGCCGCAGTCGACCTTATACAGTCTAGTCTCAGTTTGTCAGCGGCAGGAATAATGTTCGGCTTTAATGCGCTCGTGTGCGCGAGTGTTGCGCTTTACAGCGCCGGTGCGTTTGTGCTGCAGGACAGACACGAGCTTAACGACAGACCGATCATCGGTACATATTCTCTTCATATGACAGGCAGCAGGAAGAAACACTTTGTTTCATTTCTGTATTTTTTTTCTTTAGCTGCTTATCATGATTTCAAATTCATTCGTTTTTATAACGAGTGTGCGCGTACTTAATGTCTTACGTTGGACTTTAAGGTATTTTGACTCAAGAGGTTACTGATGACGTTCTGAAAAAGTTTGGAAACACTTTCATCCCCACATCATACGTGACATACATTGAATCCGGGGGAGCTAGAGTTGTGCCAATAAAGTAAGTTGAGGTCTATCTGTTTGTCTCATGTATGTTTTACATAGAAAGCTGTACAGTATATTTAAGCATAGGATTTTATGTGACAGGCTAAATCAGAGTTTTGCAGAGCATGAGAAGATCTTCAGGTCAATAAATGGGTATGTGTCTCAACTTTCTCACATGAAGGGATAGTTCATCTAAGATAGATAATGTTGTCATCATTTACTCACCTTCGAGGTGTTCCAAATCTGTATACATTTCATTGTTCTGTTGAACACAAAAGAAGATATTTTGAAGAATGCAAACATTTATGGGGTATTTTGACTATCTTTTTATTTTTATCTACTATGGTAGTCAATTGGAGCAAAGTTTATCTGGTTATAAGCATTCTACCAAATATCTTACTCTGTGTTCTGTTTTTCAACATGTTTTTGCTTGTCTGTTATGTAGGAATTGGTATCAGTCAATACAGAAGGCAGAAGAGGAGATATGTCTTTCCTAGGCCACATTAAACACAAGCTGGTTTGTTCACCCGATTTCCAGGCTCTTCTAGAAAACAGAGCTTGAGAATCTGCTGCTGAAACTTCCAATGTTTCTCTATGAAGAAACATCTTCATACTCCGAACAGTGTGAGAAAATGTCCCCGTGCCAAGTCACATAAAAATTATTTATGCTCTTATTTATATAAGAGTTTACAGGTCATGTCGTATCCAACAGGGCTTTATGTGAGACACTATCATGTATGTACATATTGAAGGCTAGTATAAATAAGTTTGTAAAAAAATGGGTTTGAAGTGTAAAATATTCAGTTAATAAAAAGTGCCATCAATTGATTTTTTTCTTTGGTTTTGTCCATAATTAATGCCTATTTAATTTAATGCATAATTAATTGGCATTTCCAGTCAATTTTCTCCATTCTGAAATTCATGAATATCATTCCCTTCACTGTAAATTGTATTCACACATGCACTAAAAACGGAGCACATTGTGTCTGGTTTGATGTCAATGACACAAAACATCACTGTTTCTTGCACTGTAAACGAACATAACGTTGTTATGTAGAAAATGCATATAAACAGAGCACTTACATACTTAAAGTACTTTGGTTACAAAACTGGTAGTTTGGTACAGATGTTATAGTTGTTTGACAATTTTCACCTCATAAGCAGCTCAAAGAATTTTTGGGGGTTAAATATTTTAAACATTTAGCTCAGCACCATCATTTAAATCTTCAGTGGGCACCAGCACTGTTCTCTTACCAACTTTCTTAAAAATATCTTCTTTTGTGTTTTCCAGAAGAAAAAGTCACACGGTTGAAATGACGAGGGCATTATGACAGAATTTTAATTTTGCGGTGAAAGATGAAATTCGATAGTTTCCACATAAGATGCAGATAATAAATGGGGAATTCAAAATGAATTTGATTAGTCTACTCCTTTTTAAAGACTGATTAAACGGAAAACATGATAATATCATTATTGTGAGTACTTTTGGCTGCAATGACCGTGTCATGAAAGTTTGATATATTGTGACATCCTAATTAAAAATTACGTAAACAGAATATCTCAGATTATAACCTGCAAATTGAAGGCTACACTGTTACTCCAACAACTACAGTTAAAGACCTAGGCGTTGTATTAGATGGCAACCTGTCATTTAAAAATCAGATCTTAAATATCACAAATCAGACTTCTTCCACCTTAGAAATGTTACCAAATTACAAAATATTGTATGTGTTGCTGACTCAGAAAAGCTTATTCATGCATTTGTGACCTCATGACTTGACTATTGTAATGCTCTACTTAGTGGTTGTCCTGTATTATCAATAAACAAACTACAGTTCGTTCAGAATGCAGCTGCCAGAGTTCTTACCTGGTCAAGAGAATACAATCACAAAACCCCAGTTTTATCATCGCTTCACTGGCTTCCCCTTAGAAATCATATTGATTAAAGTTATTTAAATGACTTGTAAAGCCTTAAACGGTTTAGCCCCTACATACTTAACAGAGCTTCTATCACATAACGACCCATAACGCTCTCCAAGATCTCAACACTCAGGACTTTTGATAACACCTAGAATAACTAAATCATCCAAAGGGGGTCGAGCTTTCTCATACGTAGGCTGTGATGCTTAAATAAACTTTGAGCAGCACTGATCAGACTAAAAACACTGCTGAGATCTGAGACTAGCTTCTTATCTGAAACTCTTTCCACACTGATGGCATGTTTATGGTTCAATTTCAGCGTGAGATCTCAGCTATGACTGAATCCTAAATTTACATGTCAAACTCTTTCCACATCCGTTGCATGTGAAGGGTATCCGGAGTGAATTCTCATTTGCTGCTGAAGATTACTTGTACTTTTAAAAGTATTTCCACACTGATGACATGCAAATGGTTTCTCCCCAGTGTGAAGTCTCATGTGCACCTTGAGGTAACATTTGGTTGTGAAACTTTTCCCACACTGTTTGCATGTTTGAGCTTTCCCTCCGGTGTGAATGATCATGTATGTCTGAAGGCTACCACCTACAGTGGACAGCCAAAATAAAGGAACGGACAAAAGACCAAGCTCAGTTGATCTGAGGTACCGGGCAGGAGAGTAGGAGTAGAGTAGGTCAGACAGATATGGAGGCGCAAGACCTTTTAATGCCTAAAATGTTAGAAGTTATATCTTAAAGCGATTATGTGATCCCACAGGTAGCCAGAGAAGATCATGAAGTAGTGGAGTAATGGGAGCAGAACCCCTGGTGGAGGTGAGAACTCTTGCTGGTGAGGTTTGAACATACTGTAACCTTGCTACAAGTTTTCTAGGCAGACCAAGAAATAGAGCATTGCAATCATCAATATTTCAGTTTTTTATTACAAAATGAGTGATATCCCTGAAGCATGCAATAAGTGAGTCAGATCTGGTGGCAAAATAGATTTGAAGGTCATCAGCATAGCAATGGAATTGAAGTCCATGCATGCATATGATGTAGAGAAATATAAATTATAAACATAAGTGGACCCAGAACAGCACCTTGAGGAACACCCTGTAAAACCAGCGCAGTGGCAGATTTAATGAAGAAGAAGCGCAGTTTCAGTGCTATGTGATGAGCGAAATTCTGACTGAAAACATTCAAAGAGGCCATTAGCATTTAAGTAAAATCTCAATTGTGAAGCCCCACTTTTCAAGAATTTTACTTAAGAATGGTCCATTTGAGATTTGCCTGTAATTGTTCATATTTAGATGATCAAGGATTTTTAAGAATGGGGGACACTGCAGCCATTTTTAATTCGGCATGTGAGTTCTCATGTGTCTATAAAGGTGACTTGTTTTGTTAAATCTCTTTCCACACTGATCGCATGCTTAAGGTTTCACTCCGGTGTGTGTTCTCATGTGTGACTGAAGGTTTCCTGTTTGTGTAAAAGTCTTTCCACACTGTAGGCATGCGTGAGGTTTCTCCCCAGTGTGAATTCTCGTGTGTCTCTTAAGGTGACTCATAGTTGAAAAAGTCTTTCCACACTGTAGACATGCGTGAGGTTTCTCTCCGGTGTGAATTCTTGTGAAAATCTTAAGGCTTTGTGTTTGTGTAAAAGTCTTTCCACACTGTAGACATGCGTGAGGTTTCTCCCCAGTGTGAATTCTCGTGTGTCTCTTAAGGTGACTCATAGTTGAAAAAGTCTTTCCACACTGTAGACATGCGTGAGGTTTCTCTCCGGTGTGAATTCTTGTGAAAATCTTAAGGCTTTGTGTTTGTGTAAAAGTCTTTCCACACTGTAGACATGCGTGAGGTTTCTCTCCGGTGTGAATTCTCATGTGCAGCTTAAGGTAACTTGTAGTTGTAAAACTCTTTCCACACTGTAGGCATGCGTGAGGTTTCTCTCCCGTGTGAATTCTCATGTGAATCTTAAGGTCTCTCGTATTTGTAAAAGTCTTTCCACACAGAAGACATGCGTGAGGTTTCTCTCCGGTGTGAGTTCTCATGTGTGTTTTAAGGTTACTTGTTTGCGTAAAAGTCTTTCCACACAGAAGACATGCGTGAGGTTTCTCTCCGGTGTGAATTCTCATGTGAATCTTAAGGTCTCTCGTATTTGTAAAAGTCTTTCCACACTGAAGACATGCGTGAGGTTTCTCTCCGGTGTGAATTCTTGTGTGAATCTTAAGGCTTTGTGTTTGTGTAAAAGTCTTTCCACACTGTTGACATGCGTGAGGTTTCTCTCCGGTGTGAATCCTCATGTGCAGCTTAAGGTAACTCGTAGTTGTAAAACTCTTTCCACACTGAAGACATGCGTGAGGTTTCTCTCCAGTGTGAATTCTCATGTGAATCTTAAGGTCTCTCGTATTTGTAAAAGTCTTTCCACACTGTAGACATGCGTGAGGTTTCTCTCCAGTGTGAATTCTCATGTGAATCTTAAGGTCTCTCGTATTTATAAAAGTCTTTCCACACAGAAGACATGCGTGAGGTTTCTCTCCGGTGTGAGTTCTCATGTGTGTTTTAAGGTTACTTGTTTGCATAAAAGTCTTTCCACACAGAAGACATGCGTGAGGTTTCTCTCCGGTGTGAGTTCTCATGTGTGTTTTAAGGTTACTTGTTTGCATAAAGGTCTTTCCACACAGAAGACATGCGTGAGGTTTCTCTCCGGAGTGAATTCTCATTTGCTGCTGAAGATTACATGTACTTTTAAAAGTATTTCCACACTGATGACATGCAAATGGTTTCTCCCCAGTGTGAAGTCTCATGTGCACCTTGAGGTAACATTTGGTTGTGAAACTTTTCCCACACTGTTTGCATGTTTGAGCTTTCTCTCCGGTGTGAATGATCATGTATGTCTGAAGGCTACCACCTACAGTGGACAGCCAAAATAAAGGAACGGACAAAAGACCAAGCTCAGTTGATCTGAGGTACCGGGCAGGAGAGTAGGAGTAGAGTAGGTCAGACAGATATGGTGGCGCAAGACCTTTTAATGCCTAAAATGTTAGAAGTTATATCTTAAAGCGATTATGTGATCCCACAGGTAGCCAGAGAAGATCATGTAGTAGAGGAGTAATGGGAGCAGAACCCCTGGTGGAGGTGAGAACTCTTGCTGGTGAGGTTTGAACATACTGTAACCTTGCTACAAGTTTTCTAGGCAGACCAAGAAATAAAGCATTGCAATCATCAATATTTCAGTTTTTTATTACAAAATGATTGATATCCCTGAAGCATGCAATAAGTGAGTCAGATCTGGTGGTAAAATAGATTTGAAGGTGATCAGCATAGCAATGGAATTGAAGTCCATGCATGCATATGATGTAGAGAATTATAAATTATAAACATAAGTGGACCCAGAACAGCACCTTGAGGAACACCCTGTAAAACCAGCGCAGTGGCAGATTTAATGAAGAAGAAGCGCAGTTTCAGTGCTATGTGATGAGCGAAATTCTGACTGAAAATATTCAAAGAGGCCATTAGCATTTAAGTAAAATCTCAATTGTGAAGCCCCATTTTTCAAGAATTTACTTAAGAATGGTCAATTTGAGATTTGCCTGTAATTGTTCATATTTAGATGATCAAGGATTTTTAAGAATGGGGGACACTGCAGCCATTTTTAATTCGGCATGTGAGTTCTCATGTGTCTATAAAGGTGACTTGTTTTGTTAAATCTCTTTCCACACTGATCGCATGCTTAAGGTTTCACTCCGGTGTGTGTTCTCATGTGTGACTGAAGGTTTCCTGTTTGTGTAAAAGTCTTTCCACACTGTAGACATGCGTGAGGTTTCTCCCCAGTGTGAATTCTCGTGTGTCTCTTAAGGTGACTTATAGTTGAAAAAGTCTTTCCACACTGTAGACATGCGTGAGGTTTCTCTCCGGTGTGAATTCTTGTGTGAATCTTAAGGCTTTGTGTTTGTGTAAAAGTCTTTCCACACTGTAGACATGCGTGAGGTTTCTCCCCAGTGTGAATTCTCGTGTGTCTCTTAAGGTGACACATAGTTGAAAAAGTCTTTCCACACTGTAGACATGCGTGAGGTTTCTCTCCAGTGTGAATTCTCATGTGAATCTTAAGGTCTTTCGTATTTGTAAAAGTCTTTCCACACTGTAGACATGCGTGAGGTTTCTCTCCGGTGTGCGTTCTCATGTGTGACTGAAGGCTTCCTGTTTGTGCAAAAGTCTTTCCACACTGTAGACATGCGTGTGGTTTCTCTCCGGTGTGAATTCTCATGTGGAGCTTAAGGTAACTCGTAGTTGTAAAAGTCTTTCCACACTGTAGACATGCGTGTGGTTTCTCTCCGGTGTGAATTCTCATGTGGAGCTTAAGGTAACTCGTAGTTGTAAAAGTCTTTCCACACTGTAGACATGCGTGAGGTTTCTCTCCGGTGTGCATTCTCATGTGGCGCTTAAGGTAACTCGTAGTTGTAAAAGTCTTTCCACACTGTAGACATGCGTGAGGTTTCTCTCCGGTGTGCATTCTCATGTGTGACTGAAGGCTTCCTGTTTGTGTAAAAGTCTTTCCACACTGTAGACATGCGTGAGGTTTCTCTCCGGTGTGAATTCTCATGTGCAGCTTAAGGTAACTCGTAGTTGTAAAACTCTTTCCACACTGTAGACATGCGTGAGGTTTCTCTCCCGTGTGAATTCTCATGTGAATCTTAAGGTCTTTCGTATTTGTAAAAGTCTTTCCACACTGTAGACATGCGTGAGGTTTCTCTCCGGTGTGAGTTCTCATGTGTGACTGAAGGCTTCCTGTTTGTGCAAAAGTCTTTCCACACTGTAGACATGCGTGAGGTTTCTCTCCGGTGTGCGTTCTCATGTGTGACTGAAGGCTTCCTGTTTGTGCAAAAGTCTTTCCACACTGTAGACATGCGTGAGGTTTCTCTCCGGTGTGAGTTTTCATGTGTGAATTAAGGCTTCCTGTTTGTGTAAAACTCTTTCCACACAGAAGACATTTGTGAGGTTTCTCTCCGGTGTGAATTCTCATGTGTAGCTTAAGGTGACTTGTTTTTGTAAAACTCTTTCCACACAGTAGACATGCGTGAGGTTTCTCTCCGGTGTGAGTTCTCATGTGTGTTTTAAGGCTTCCTGTTTGTGTAAAACTCTTTCCACACAGAAGACATTTGTGAGGTTTCTCTCCGGTGTGAATTCTCATGTGTAGCTTAAGGTGACTTGTATTTGTAAAACTCTTTCCACACTGTAGACATGTGTGAGGTTTCTCTTTGATGTGAGTTCTCATGTGTTGCTTTTTGTCGCTTATTCTCAGAGCTCCTTCCAGATCATAATGTTTTTCTTCAGCATCTTTTACATCCTCTTGTCTGTCCTTATTCACTTCCATCATATCTGAAATTAACAAAACTATATGTAAAACTCATTTTTACAATTGTACAAAAAAACACCACAAGTTGTATGCATACGTGTGATTTGCTAATCCTGTCGCGTTTAGTGCATTCGCATTTATAATACGTCCGCACATTGACCTGACACTAGGCTGTGGGTGGGACAACCGTTCTGGACTTTGACAGAATGTCCTACTAGTGTATTGTTAAAAAAAATTGTGCAAGCCAGAGAGCAAATGTATGTTCATTATATTCATTTCAGTGGTTTCGAGAATGAATGAAGTATAAATCAGGGCTCAATGTTAAAGATTTTCAGGTACAAAATTAAAAGTCATTCGATGTGAAATAACACTGTATAATCTTCACTCTATAAATTGAATATAGATCAATCCATATTAGAGTTACACCAGTCAACAGCATCCAGTGATGATTTTCTTTGTCTTTTGTTGTTTTATTAACATTAAAAACATAATGATTTAATAAGATTCTGTCACTTTAAAAGAACGGATTACAGAACAGCAGAAACTGTGCTGCAAAAAATTGGCGGGTAAAAGAATGTGTGACAATTAAAACCAACAGACTGCGTCTCATGTTGTCAAGTAGAGAACATATTCATGTTATTTTTCACCATGACTATTAAAAGTAACAGGACTGATGAAAATGTGGAACAAAAGGTCAAAATGTTGTGCTGCACAATTTAAAGCAGGATGGGTGGCCTGGCAATCTAGTGCTACATGATTAATGCAATTCTACTGAATCTATACCAGATAATATACTATACAAAGTTATGATCATTCATGTATTTTAGGGCATTTATTTACAGCGCTAAACTTCTGCTTCATTTGTCTACCAATAACACACAATCCATTAGACTAGATTCTATCTAGAAACAATTAAAATTAAAAACAGAAACCAACCTCTGTGTTCTTCAGACCCCTCAGTTTGTGTTCTCTGTAGTTCTGGATCTGTTGTGTTCTCAAGCTTCTCTTCCAGTAACTCCAACAACAGTGTGAAGATTTCAGTTCTTACACCTGAAGTGATTCTTCTGCTTGTTGGTTTCTGGTATTTATTGGTGGATTGATGTAGGAGGAGCTTCAATGAAGGTGTCAATCACTGTTTGTGTGAACTGGAGATGTTAGAGAGACATTGCCAGTAACTCAAAAGCATTATTTAACATCTCTAAAAAACAATTGACCAAGGTGCTATACTAGTATTCTTTAGAGTGCTCATTTCTCATTTTAAACTGTATGTGGGGGTGTGAATCTTTAGGTAGACAAATGTAAATCTTTACTTCTCTGTGTCCGAAATAGCACACTCAATGAGTAGGTACTCAATTTCAGTAGGAACGTACTCACCTGGCTAAATGGGCTTGTACTGTTTTCCGTGAATGAGTGTAGTATGAATGCTATCGGCCTTTGTCCCCCATATTGATGATCTTCTTTTCTTTTATAATGGCGGGGAGCAAATTATGTTTGTGGTGCATATCCGCCACCTACTGTACTGGAGTGTACATAGGCCAAAGATTCCATGAGTATTCCAAGCATTTGCAACATGTTTGTAATGTCTTCACAAAGGCAGCTGCTCGACGATCTTGTCTTAGAATAGCACTACTTTTATTGTCAAGGAATATAAGTATTATTGCTTATAAATTAAGTGCACCCTATAAACTACCCTTGAACCTCATATAACACTTGTAAGTCTTATTATTTTAGAGACCTCCCTTTAAATGATAATTGTAACACACATTTGATTTACAACACGACAGTTTTGAACAAAACAGTTATCAGCTGTTCCTTAAATATATTTCAATTCTAAATAGTTCAAATCAAATATTTGCAAAAAAACTTCATTTTAGTTTTGTTCCTTTCAGATATGATGGAAGTGAATAAGGACAGTCAAGAATAAGGAAAAGATGCCAATGAGAAACATCATCAGTATGTACAAAAGTCCCCAAATGTCTCAAAGAAAGGAACTCTGAGAACAGGAGACAAAAAGCGTGGAAAGAGTTCCCCAAAAGCCAGACACATGAGAACTTGCAGTGGTGAGAAGCCTTACACGTGTCATCTGTGCGGGAAAAGTTTTACCTTTCAATGAAACCTTAAGACACACATAATAATTCACACCGGAGAATTTTTCCATGCCAGGAGTGTAATATTTTTTGTTATCAGTACAAATGAGAAATCACACTGCAGATAAACCATAAACATGCCATCAGTGTGGAAAGAGTTTCAGATGAGAAGCTAAACAAAAGATTTGGTAACATTTGCTGTTTGAGTGTCCATCACTAATCTGTTTGAGTGGATGCAACTTTGGAATTTTGCCGGAAAAAATATACCACCCATAGTTTGAAAATACTCCTTTCAATATGCTATGATTTGGGATGTAATAATTATAATTTTGAAAGCTAATAAGGACAGATGCGGCCCATCCCTGTATTTGCCATAATATTTAAAAAATTGCTTGCATTAGGTTGCCTATCAAGTTTAAAGGTAACGGCATAACAAAATGTCATGTTTTCATGCTATCTGAACGCAAGGATAAATCGAGGTGGTATTTTTATAAATTTTATATAAAGACATCTTCAATTGATCTGTAGATTTAAAACTGCTGTCTTTCTTAAGACTTTCTGAAGAAAATTGTAAGTGCCACTGAATGAATTTATTTTACAGTAGCAATATTTAATAAATATACCAAGTTACTTAAATGCACAAAAATCATAATAAACTCTGATTAACTTTTGCACTTCAAGCAAACCCTAAACAACTAACCATGATTTTTACTATAGTCTTAGAATAATATTTGTATTAAAATCATAGATCATTTTCCTAAAGGGATGAACTTAATATGTTCATATTGTTGTTTATGTTAAATTCTTTCATCATCGAATTTTACAATGAATCCTCCAGATATTCCCACTTCATATGAAATCATCTTACTGTGGCACATTTTTATTTTAAAGATCCATTGAAATCTCTTTTCCAATATCTTTTCAATCTTCTTATCTTCAGAGTGCAAGAAATAAATAGTCAATGTTACACACATGACCACACACAGGAGCATGGTGAGGAAGATAAAACAATGAAAAGATAAAAATATTACAAAAAAGATATGTTTTGTTAATATTTACCAAGAATCAAAATCAGGATTTTGATGTTTGTCTCAAAAGTTTGTTTTATTAGTGACATTAGCCTAACAGTGAAAACACATCCATTAGTGTTAATAGAGCAGTCAGTCTTCTGCTGATGATCATGAACGTTTTCTTTTGTTTCAGTATAACAGACACATCAGTGTTAACAGCTGTTATTATTCAGACTGATGGTTCCTATTTTCACCTTCTTCATTATGCTGATATCTTAATATCTGAAGATCTTAATCTTACATGTAAATTTCCTTACAAAACCAAAGTTTGTGGTTTAAATAGGCTTTGGAAAATTTAGAATTTGATATCGATTTAAAAAGATCAAAAGTTCTGTAAATTAAAACAATACATACCTGAGGGCCTTGTTGTATTAAAGTCCTTGAGAAGTTAATGAATTATTAAACTGAGTTGCTGAGTGGTAAAAGACAGATTTTGGTAACACCTAAACTCTGGAATAACCTTCCCAATACTATTCGTGGGTCACACACTCTCCCAATTTAAATATAGATTAAAGACACATCTTTCCAGCCAAGCTTTCAGTAATGCAGAGTTAATGAACAGCAGCTACCCAAAGTATTCTCTTTCTGCCTCCGCCTCGGGATGCCCATCCCGAGGTAGGGAGTGATTCCACCAGGCCCAGATGAACGTCATACGGCCATCCCCAACCAGAGACTACGCCAGCTACAGCTGAAAATCCCGACTGACTGGCCATCCCAGCTCCATTTCAAGCAATTCCTTCACCACCCAAGAGAAATACGACAATCAGACCATCCCAGCTCAGGAATTCCAACCCCAAAAGAGCAAAGACTGACTACTTGTCACATTTAATGCTAAAGTTACAATAATTGCTATAAATTACATCACATGACAGCGGTTTGAAGTTATAGCTGCATTCAGTGGCCCTGATTGGAGGTTGCTTGGTTGGTGTTTGTGGGGAGTGGGGGGGGCTTGTTGGTTGTGGTTGGGGGGATTTCATTTGTTGGGGCTGTGTGGGCCTGGTCTTGTTTTGTGGTCGATGTTGGACAACAGAGGAATAAAGTTACATTATGCCATTACTATTTTTCCCTGGTTGTTCCTCTGTTTTCTGGGGACGATCGTTGAGTGGGACCGGATTGGACCTGCACGGTTTCGGCGAGTGGGACTTCCTGGGTAGCCGGTCATGGGCTCTCCTTCTTCTTCATGGATGTTTGCTCGGTGGCTTTTGGTCGGAGTCACTAAGTGCAGCTACTATGACACATCAGAGGGGTTCTGGCCCTCCTGGCTGAGCCTGGTTTCTCCCGAGTTGTTTTTTCTCCATTAATAATCGATCATTAGAGTTTGGGTTCCTCGCCATAGCAGTGCGGTGTTGGCATACTCACCGGGAGACTGCATTTATTTATTTATTAGATATTAATCATTAGAATGATCTTGCTTTCTCTATAAACACCATGCACATTCTCTTATTTGCTCCTGTAAAGCTGCTTTGGAACAATGCACATTGTGAAAAGCGCTATATGAATTAGAGCATGCTACGCAAGTTGAATTTGAATCGAATACCTTTGTTTTAATTAGGCCTATTAAAACTTTGCAGAATCTGCAAGTCTGCCCAAGTTGTGACCCCAACTGTATTCTCTTTATTCACTTCTATTTTTCTCTAATGTGAAAATAGAGCACCGCAGTCGATCTTTTTCGTCATGTTTAGCACCATGCACAGTAACCATCACTCAGGTGCTGGGAAAGTGCACAGGGTGCGTGTGATATTTTTACAGTTCAACAATTTGAAGAGCGCAAAAAACAACAGTTTAGTTTTCTTCAGCATATTCAGCCTCAAGGTTCAGCCTGAAAACTTATATAAAGCCTGCTGATGTCATTCAAAAATAGGATTAGAAAGTTTTGTGAAAACTTTTAGGAACTCGTGGTCAGATGTGCAGATTGTGACAATGTCCAATATAAATGTAAGCGTGTTTTCCCAATCAAACTGTGGTGTTTACTGACAACGTTGAATGTCCTTCCTTCAAAAAGTACAAACCCCGCCCATCTTATGACTTTGCTAAATTTCAGTTCTCACGCTATACATTAGTAAACATATAATGCCGCAGTCGACCTTATACAGTCTAGTCTCAGTTTGTCAGCGGCAGGAATAATGTTCGGCTTTAATGCGCTCGTGTGCGCGAGTGTTGCGCTTTACAGCGCCGGTGCGTTTGTGCTGCAGGACAGACACGAGCTTAACGACAGACCGATCATCGGTACATATTCTCTTCATATGACAGGCAGCAGGAAGAAACACTTTGTTTCATTTCTGTATTTTTTTTCTTTAGCTGCTTATCATGATTTCAAATTCATTCGTTTTTATAACGAGTGTGCGCGTACTTAATGTCTTACGTTGGACTTTAAGGTATTTTGACTCAAGAGGTTACTGATGACGTCCTGAAAAAGTTTGGAAACACTTTCATCCCCACATCATACGTGACATACATTGAATCCGGGGGAGCTAGAGTTGTGCCAATAAAGTAAGTTGAGGTCTATCTGTTTGTCTCATGTATGTTTTACATAGAAAGCTGTACAGTATATTTAAGCATAGGATTTTATGTGACAGGCTAAATCAGAGTTTTGCAGAGCATGAGAAGATCTTCAGGTCAATAAATGGGTATGTGTCTCAACTTTCTCACATGAAGGGATAGTTCATCTAAAATAGATAATGTTGTCATCATTTACTCACCTTCGAGGTGTTCCAAATCTGTATACATTTCATTGTTCTGATGAACACAGAGAAAGATATTTGGAAGAATGCTAATAGCCAAACAGTTCTTGCCCACTATGACTCCAATAGTAGGAAGAATTACAATATTATTTGTTCTGTTGAACACAAAAGAAGCAAACATTTATGGGGTATTTTGACTATCTTTTTATTTTTATCTACTATGGTAGTCAATTGGGGGAAAAGTTTATCTGGTTATAAGCATTCTACCAAATATCTTACTCTGTGTTCATCAGAACAGAGAAATGTATACATATCTGGAACAACACGGAGGTGAGTAAATGATGACGGAATTTAAGTATCCCTTTAATTTATGCCTATAATTCCTCAGTTTACTGAGTATTACATTAAAAAAACACCAAATGTTTAAATCACGTTTATACAAATTAAGCCGGGTGCAGGATTCACTGTTAAATAACAGTATTTACGCATATATTTCACTTTGTGTGCTTTTCAGTCTTCTTCTCATCGGGGGATCGGTGAACCCGGAGACATCTGACTTTGCTCACATTGCTGGATTTTACTTTAGACTTGCTATCAAAGTTGGTGAAAGATATGCCATCTGTTAGCAAAGGCTACATTGTGTATAGTCTCCATTTAGGTTGATATTTAGCATCATTCTTATTTGTTAGTATTGCATATCGCTATTTCAGGGTAATATGTAAAATTTTTACAAAGACTTTAAGGAACTCTTTTTTACTGGAAGTGTTTTTGCTGCTCAGGCAAATGACGAAGGTGACTACTTTCCTGTATGGGGAACATGCCTGGGTTTACAGCTGCTCACTGTGCTGGTGGCTGGAGAAAACCTGTTGAGCAGAACTATGGCAGAGAATGTCACATATCCACTTAACTTCACTACAGGTACTAAAATAGATTTACAGTAAGGAACTTAATTTAGATCTCACAACACTGATTTTTCATTGCACAGTGGAGTGCCGCAAGGAACAGTCTTATGCCCCATCCTTATTTCAATAAACATGCTTTCTTAAGGAGACGATTAGTAAACATGAAGTTTGTTTGGTTATGCACATCATTCATTTTCAGGATAGGTGTGTTATTTGATGCCACTTAGCAACTACAGTAATATATTTATTCAAGTACCATTAAAATACACACAGATATAATATTGGCTACCATTAAATGCATGGAGTCAACAGATTAGTCACTGTGGGTTAAGTTTACTGTATTAAGCAGATATTCTTAAACATTATTTTAATCTTAATTTACATGATGCTTTACCAGAGGCTCAATCCAGTCGTGTATTTAAGGACTTTCCACCTAAACTTCTTAAAGCATTATCTCAGGAGCCGCTCACTGCAAATTTCCACCATTTTGGAGTCACTAAAGAGGTATACTCTACATTTTTACAAACACGTGATATTCATTTAAATTCATTTAGTAACTAACAGGAAATAACTGATTGTTCCTCTTTTACAGGCATTCATGGGTAACGAGAAATTAAATGTCTTCTTTTCCATTCTGTCCACAAACGTGGCAGAAAACGGACCTGTCTTTGTTTCTACAATAGAGGGTAAAAAATAAGACTTATCTCATTTCTTATTCCATTTGCAGGTCAAAGTGTGTGACTCAAATCGTATTGTTTTGCAGGCAGAAAATATCCTGTTTATGGTGTACAATGGCACCCAGAAGTAAACCGCTTCCAGTGGGATCCTCATTACAACTTCCCACATTCAAGCAATGCTGTGGGTGTGTCATCTCTACTGGCTGAGTTCTTCGTAAATGAGGGTAATAAGAGTGTTTTCTAATATATTATATTCTAAACGTATAGATGTTTAAAAGCCTGAATTTCATGAATCTGTCTTTTTATTCTTAGGGAGAAGAAGCCTTCATCACTTCAGTGACACAGCAGAAGAGAACACAGCCCTTATATACAACTACAACCCTGTTTATGTGGGAAATGTGTCTGCATACGAACAGTCTTATTTCTTTTGAGACCCAACAAAATTCAAGATACTAAGAACGAAAAACAAACTAAAACATTTTAGATTTAAAATATTCAAACAGATTATTTGTGTTATAATTAGATGAGACGGTCACATTTTTTATGCTGACTTTCTATTTAGTGTAACACACATTGGTGTGGTTAAAATGTTTGCTTATTCTTTCAAGAGGATAAATGTAAGCAGATAAACATGTGCTTGTTAAAGGGATAGTCCAGCCAAAAATGAAAATCTGTCATTATTTACTCACCCTCAAGTTGTTCCAAACCTGTATTTGTTCTGTTGAACTCAAAGATTTTTAGAAGAATGTTAGAAACTGAGATTTCTGGGATAGTCAATAATTGGTAGACAAACCTTTTGTGTTTTCTAAATTCTTAAAAATATATTTTCTGTCTAAAAGAACAAAATTATTCTACTATGGAAGTCAATAATATAAGTTGCCAACATTCATCCAAATACCTTTCTTTGTGTTCAGCAGAACAGAACACTACAAAGAAATGTATACAGGGATGGAACAACGTGAGGATGAGTAATTCATGACAGAATTTTTATTTTTCAGTGGACAATCTGTTCAAAACTGACAAATTTCCACATTATGAGGCTTGAACCAGAAGAGGGCAGTATTTGCTCTACAAGGCCCTTGTAGTCAAAATGATAACATTTGATTATATATACTAGCCTACATATATATTTTTCCTTTAATAAATAATGCGTTATATAATTGACCCAATTGTACAACCTGAAAGGTACATTTAATATAGCAAGTGATACATTTCCTTTAATGAATTTGATTATAAAGCACTACAAAAATAAAACATTAAATGATATGGCTTTTGTCTTTGGTTCTTAGGAGATGTGCCTTGGTCACACAACACAATGTATTTGCTACACGTTGTAATATTACCTTCTCACTACACACGTTTTATTACGTTTTTGTAAAAATTGTATCAATATTTCTGGTGAAACAAAAAGGATAACCCAATGACCCCACACTGACTGATGGGGTCTTTAAAGAAAAGATTTTAGATTAAATGTTTAAAATACACATTTAATACAGTATAATATACATTTAAATACATTAAGTAATATAATATTGGATCAAACATATTTTTATTGTTCCTTACAATTTGATATTATAATTAAGCATGTGTGCCTGATTGGTTTATATATTACTGGCCTAATCTTTTTTGCACAAATTATGTTTCAAAAACTATTTTGTTTTAATAATGTACTTATATATGTGGCATCAACAATAGGTCAAGCTTTCCGACTAGCCTACACCCACCAAGACAATGTTATAGACCAGAAGCACCTTAAAATGGACATGTCCATCTTCTAATGACACACATTTCTCAGTTTCTTAAATAAACATGAAATAAACATCATATGTGAAGTGTTTTCTTTCTGTCTTACCAATATATGACTCACAGATGACCGCATGGATGAAGATTGGCTCGCGCGCTCATCACTCCGGCTGGGAGGGACTTGAACTCGTCGTTGTTCTCAATGGATGCCATCATCTTTGTTTGCTCGCAGACACGACACACAATCCAATCTAAAGCGTTTTCTTCTTTATCGAATGTAAACTAAAGCGCGGGGGGGACGTATGGCTCGGATGCGATAAACCTGAATGTGACCCGATGAAAGCAGGACAGAGTCTCTTTAAAGACGCGCGAGCGTTGCGTTCAGATGAATCCAGATGTGCTGCTGAATGGCCCGTCAGACACACAGAGGGCATCATCTCTCTGTTTATAAACACACAGTCGTGCATATAAAGGAAGCAAACGGGAGGATTGATGCACCCATTCCAGTGGTGCAACGGTAAGATCACATACATTAACGATACATCCTTCCTGCGATCCTGTTTGCTTGAAAAACAGTTTTTTTAAAACACAGTAATGGGCTGGAAGGTGGTTATAAGTGTTCACATTCAACCCATAATTATAATAATTCATACACAGTGATGCACATGATTTTCAGCTTGTTTTCTCCGAAACACTTTTAATGTGAGAGTTTTTTAATCTAGAGAGTTAGTTTTTAATTTTTTAATTTTTTGAGTGACAAACAACACATTAAAGGGAAAATAGACGCAAAATATTGACACATTCCATTATACATGAAGAGATTACTCACTTTTAATTTTTAAATAAAAATCATGTTTTTTATCATGTTTTCATTGTGTTATCATGTGTTAGCTGTATTTATTTTGTTATTATGGCTTAAATCAAAACAAACCAATTGACTTTTGATTTATATTAAATGGAATGCACAATAAAAAACATGATTTCTCTCATTTTGGAACCAAACTCTTCACATGTAGCATGTTGGTATTGTAAAAAATTTATCAAGGTCTTTTCAAATACAGATGTGGTTTTACCTTTAGATCATTTGTCTTGAGCACTGATAAAAATGCGTGGAACAGACCCTGTTTTTTTTAATAGGTCATTCCATATTTGTCTTGAAAAGGCTTGGCTGATGAGAGAGCTTATGTCTTGGGTTTTTTAATTATTCACGTAAAACTGTATGAAAATTTGATCATTTTGGAAACTTTAGAAAGACAGAAGCTGTGTCTTCTATCACTAACGTTTCAAAATAGCTTAATTATTTAGTGAACACAGCAGCAAAAAGACAAAGTGTCAAAAATATCAGCTAACCTTTCAAATGTGCTTTACAAAATGTTTTTTTTATAACTAAGTTATTATTATAATCAGTTTCATTTGTTTACACAAACAAAATGATTATTAAGGTCAGATCAGGTCGAATTACTTAATTAAGGTAGCAACATGTTTTATGAATATGAATTATTTGTAATAATTCTGAATTTCTCCAAATTGCACTTGCACAGACAATAAGAATCCTATTTAGCATTATTTTAAAGCGCAGATATGAATTCTCAAAAATATAAATATGTAATTAGGCTAAAGGGATAGTTCACCCCAAAATAAAAAAAATCTGTCATCATTTACTCACCCTCAAGTTGTTTCAAATCTGTATACATTTCTTTGTTTTGCTGAATACAAAGGAAGATATTTGGAAGTATGTCATTAACCAAACAGATGTCATCCACCATTAACTCCCATTGTATTTATTTTCCCTACTAGGGTAGTAAATGGGGGATGAGATCTGTTTGGTTAATGACATTCTTCCAAATATCTTCTTTTGTGTTCAACAGAAATCTATACGGGTTTGGAACAGTTTGGGTGAGTAAATGATGAAAGAATTTTCATTTTAGGGTGAACTATGCCTTTAATCTATAAAAAGGTATTTATTATGCATCTATTATGTAGGTTTATACTCAGGCAGCTGTAATATACTGTTATAGTGCTGTTATAATTGCTTTTTACAGTTCTGTATCAGTACTGCTTCTTTCAACACACTGCATAACATCAAGCGCAGCAGTGCACCTTGCAATGTAGGTCAGCGGGTTTGCAAAGAGATGATCTGCCAAATGTGTCAGAGATAGTGTGTTAAAAAGATCTCTCATTTATAAGCCGACATCAACACTGCTTTCTCACGTGTGACCTTAGAAAAGCTCCTCAACCTCAGGTGACCCTTGGTGGCTGGTCCTCCCTCTCAATGACTTTGTGAAGGAAATATGTCTAAGTATTATTTGGTCCAACATGCCATTGTGTAGTACTTATCCTTATGTTATACCAAACCTTATTCTGTTATTCTGTCTTGTGAAGAACACATGAGGAGATGATTTAATTGAAATCAGGTTGAGTGGCTTCTATTCAATAGCAGGACTCAAGAATGGAAAAGAGATATTTTGCCACAACCTCAGATAATCTTTGGTGTCATGCTGTCTTTTAACATTTTATAATGAAACTGTTTATAATTATTTCTTGTTAAACAGCTGTATTTATGTATGTGCCACAGCTATCAGTGTGAATGAAAGCATTTTGTATCTTTATTAGTTGGCTCTTCATCGGTGAATACAGAATGAAGTGCAGTCTATGGCAGTGCTTTGTATTGATTTTCTCTCCAGGAAGCGTGGCTCTATTCCAGAGGAACGTGGCTCCCTCTCTGTAGAAATGATGTTAAGTGACAATATTATTGATTTCCATTGGTACAAATAACTTGTGAAGGGCTGACAGGGACTGCAGTATATCAATAGAACACTCAAAACACCTAAAATAAAAATATCATGTGCACAGCAATAAACCTAAAATTATCCTTTTATAATGCCACGAGGTAGGTTTCGTCTTGAATGTTTAGAATAAGAACTAATGAGGCATTTAGTTGTTTATAAAAGGTTTTATAATTTTGGTATTATCGTGTTTTTAGGATTAAATGTAAGAAAAGGTATCTGTGATGTCACCATGTTTGCTTTTTTTGTTTGCTTTGACAAACCCTGTTCAACATATGGCTACTGTCTTTCTGAAACCTCACATCTTCATATTTTGTGATTTTTTGGTTTTGTCATATTTCATTATTATTAGATACCCTTCATATCTGTCACTAAGTTTCAGCATTATATAAGCAATAAAAAGTATTAAAAAGTGCTTGTCAACTTTGACAAAACATTATTTAATCACTTAAATATTGCAGCGTTTTTTCCATTTCCTGAAAAATAGAAATATATAGAATAAAAATAAAATGAAGAAACGTGTCAAAAGTGGATATCCATGCGTATTTTGGTGAAGTTCATTTGATGGCTGATATAAAGCTAGTCAATTACAATACTTTGTGTTATAATATCAGTACATTAAATAAACACAAAGTTCAGTCAAATCAACAATTTTAGTTTAATCAGCATGAACATTAAGTTATGTGAACCTAAATATACAAGTGGGAGACACCATAACTCATTTAAATTCCATCTTAAACAAACGAGTACTGTTGACTTATTTGGGTTTTACAATGTATGTAAGACAAACACTTGTCTTTAAATTTAATTACTGAGTTTTGCTTTTCAGATAGGCTGTTTTGTTGCTTTCTACAGACAGGTTACATGTTCCTGTTTGCATAATGAAGGTCTACAAAACAAGTCACAGGCATCTATTTATTATTGTTTGAAAGGTTAAGGCATTTCTGCACAATAGGAACACAGCAAGTGGGGAAGTTACACTGGGCACACATCCAATCACAGATGTGTTACTGATTCACACTGTGCTCTCACACTGCACAACAAGGCTGTGTTGAGTGGTCGTGTGGCGCTAGATTATATGGTTGATGGTATTTCTTCTTCCAAATTTAGCACCAGCGTGATATTCAGGAGTTGGTTGTCATGGTAGTCAGTGGTGGCCAAGAACTGTTTTGTTAGAAACATTCTTCCAAATATCTTTCTCTGTGTTCATCAGTACAAAGAAATTTGGAACTTGAGGCCGTGTGATTATATGATGACAGGATTTTCATTTTTGGGTGAACTGTTCCATTACGTCAACTGTACTTATAAGGGATCAATTTATAAAATGTACGTTTGACATCATTCACTACTGATTTGGGGTCCAAACGCTTTGTCTGATATCATAGTCAAAGAACAAAAAATGCTTAAATATTTGACGACAGTGGTCCTGAACGAAATCTATTTAGTGCAGATTGAATCATAAGTGTTTCATCTCTCAGTAAGGGGAGATTCACATTGCCACGCGGTACGCGCGTGGCACTCTGAGAAGTTGAAATATATCTCGTTCGACGTGTTTCAACACTAAAATAACAAAAAAACTACGCTAAAATAACGAACTTGTGCGCGCAAAAGACGCGAAATGTGAATCACCCTTAACACTTCTAAGGCTTATCTGTTAATATTAGTCAACACTAAGAAACCATGTTTCACAAAGATCACACACTGGTTGTGTTATATTCAAATATAACTACTTTGTTAACGGGCTGGTACTGTGTGTTTTGTGTGATGTGTAGGGTGCTTCTGTGGTTTGGGATTAATCTACTCCAATAAGACCTGCACTATGCCATCGGTGACCTTCCAGGACCTGCCTCTCAATATCTATATGGTTATCTTTGGCACAGGGATCTTTGTCTTCGTACTGAGTCTCATATTCTGCTGCTATTTCATAAGGTAAATCTGATTGCGTTTAAACGCACTCTTACACACACACGCACGCACGTATTTTATGAGATCATAGCCGTAGGACCATAGTTTGATGAGCGACCAGTGAATAATATTGTCAGGAAGATGGTAAAAGGTAACAGGAAATTGTTGTTTTCACATCACACAAACAGACGTCACTTGTTTGAGTGCAAATCAGGTCACCGCCATAGTTATGTGACATTGATATGGTATTATAAATGGAACCCTGGGATTGTCATGGCAATTCAAACCACTTTGAATGTATATGAAAAAAACATTTTCAACATCTTTTCTATATCATGTTTCATTTGATTTAATCCAATGAATTATAGTTCAATTGAGATTTATTTTTTTAGTGCTTCTAACAAGATATCATAAGAAAAAGAAGAAACTATGAAATACATTTGTATTATAGAATACATGCTAGTGTATTCTATATCTTGCTATATTTGATTTCATCTCTATGTAAATATATACGTTTATCTATGTTGTTTGCGTTTGATGCAGAAAAGAAAGAAAAAAGTAAAATCCATTAATTATAGTTATTATATGGTCTCTCTCGGCAGTTATCAGTTTGACAACAGGTAAATCTTGTCAGATGCAAATTATAGCCCTTCAATAGTGGAGTGAGAATAAGCATTCTCTACGATTTCAGAGCTTTTGTTGTGAGGAAAGCCATGTCTGGTTCTGTCTTCCTATTGCAGAGTAAATCAGTGAATCATCAGTAGAATTCAACCCAGGTCTTTTCAATCCTGGCTCTTAAACTGACTCATGCCTGCATGTGTCATCTTGGTTCATTTCGTTGTGTCCAGGTTACAGATTCAGCCATTATCTGCCCAGCATTCATTTAATTCTGAATGCCGCCCCTTCTGACAAGACCATTATATGTTGTCATTTGGATGCTTGTGTGCAGGCTTCTTGACTAATGACTACTGTAGACTTATCAACATATATTACTGGTTTACCAGCTTGTCCATCACCAAATAAGTACCACGAGAATAGACCACACTGGACCAGCATGAGGATTTATGCACTATTTACCCCTGTATGGTGTTCATTCATGGCTGACCCACATCATGGACCCCCACCATTATTTGTTTTTTAAATCAATAAAGCCATAAATGTAAAAATGCTTTGCCGATGTCTTCTTAATGCTATTAAAGGTCCAGTGTTTAATTTTTGGAATATCTATTGACAGAAATGAAATATAATAAACAATATAATATACATGTGTTCAGAGGTGTATAAAGACCTTAAATGAGGAAGCCTTACGTTCTTCATATTACCTTAGAATCTGCAATTCTATTTACAGACACTGCAGGTCCCCTTACGTATTAATCGCCATGTTGTTTCTACAGTAGCCCTAAACGGACAAACTGCTCTACAGAGCGTGTTTCGTAAATACATTATCTCCTTCAGCAAAGAAGCAAAAACCTGAAGACATTTGACATGTGCTGTATGCTTGGAGGCCTTTAAGTTGAAAGATGAGCTGGGACTGAGCCATTGGTTGTAATAAGCAAAATGGCCGCTAGATGCCACTAAATTTCATACACTGGACCCTTTAATTAAGCAAAGTAAGCAAAATAGGGTGCACACTGAAAAAATACCAAAAGACCAAAAGGTTATCAAAAGGTCTATCAAATATTTTAAATGCTTGGTGTATAAGTGAGAAAAGTCCAAAATGTGTCAATGATTATAGAACAAACAGCAACCTCACTTTTTGGTATACACAGATACAACTTGGTACATACTGGGCTTAATCAATGAGAGGTAATTGCCAAAACCAAAAATTTCAGATGGAAAAAATTAAGTGTACAAATTAAAAACCCCCTCAACGCTTGACATCAGAAAGAGAATGTTTTGCAGACTCAAAATGACAAAACTGGATGAAAGGTGCTTATTTGATCCTATTAACATAGACAGCATATAGTTCATTTTGTCATTAATATTTGCCAGTAAATCACTTCCATGAAAAAGGCACTTTTCGTTTTTTATAACAAGGATCTAATGCTTATCTTAGATAAATATAACTGTCTAAGGTATTTGCACCACTTTTTTAATAAGGATCATAGCTGAACACCTCACAAGGAGTTTCATATTGTGCTTATTTAATGTATCATTAAATGCTAATTAAGACTTGTATTTTAGGGACTATTTGTCATCATTTTTTTATCTTTTAACTGTGTTTTTCTTACCTTTTTCCTCAACAGCAAATTAAGACACCAAGCCCAAAGTGAACGCTTTGGATACAGAGAGGTAAGAGCATGGATGCGTGTGGAAAGACTCGTTTACTAGTTTCCTAAAATATTCCACTCTGATATTTATATTCTCCTTATAATGCCCACACTGCACTGATCATTTTCTGCCATTACGTTATATGTTAATTCTACAGACAATGCGGTGTAAAATTGAATATACTCGAGAAACGGCTGTAAAAAATTTTTTTTAATAACGATACACTGTGAAAATACTGTCATATTTTTTACAGATTATTCAAATAATGTCAAAAAAACCTTTATGGAATCTTCCTCTTTTGTTACAGATTTACTACGTATTTAAAAAAAAAACTTTTAAATAAAAACAGGAAAAACATGCAATTTTATAGATATTCCACTATATATTTCTGACCCACAGTTGACGGAAAATTCCCATTTTTTACAGTCTACTTTTGAAATACAGTCAAAAACTTTGAATTACAGTAAAAAGAAGGCAAATATCCAATAAAAACGGGAAAAGTGTAATTTTACATATAAAAGCTGTAATTTTATAGAATATTTCTGGCGCCCCAGCTGCCAGCTAAATTTCATTTCATTTCTGGATTTTTTTACACTTCGGAGTGTATTGTGTCCTTATCTACAGCGTATGTTTTGTAGTCATTATTTAGTATATCATGACTATTTTTCACCTTCCCTCTGACACTGTACCTTTTAAGTCTTTTATATGTAAATTGTCTGTTATGGTTGTACTCTTCACAAGTAGCTTTTATTCTTTCATTCTCTTCTTTGCAATACAAAAACTGCTCAATAATGTGTTAATTCCAGGTAATCTTAAAAGGAGACCCAAAGAAGTTGAATCTTCATGGGGTGAGAGATTGCCTCAGCCATTTACAAAATGTTAATATCATTACTTTTTTCAGTTATCAATGCTAATGTGATATTTGAAATGAAAACCCATGGTAAAGAATTAAGATTATAATATAATTAAACAGTGTATGTTATTAGTTATAATGCAGTAACAAATACATATTTTGTTACCAACTCACCCATATTCACTTTTCTTGTTTATTTGCGTATCCACACCTCTGTGTTTGTGTGTGATGTCCCTTCCACAGCAGACATGTGCAGTATGCTTGGAGGACTTTAAGGTGAAAGATGAGCTGGGAGTGTTGCCATGCCAACATGCCTTTCACAGAAGGTGAGTAATGAGATGGGCTGCAACCGCTTGTGTTCATAAAGCATCTCAGTGCAGCAGTGTCTATTGTTAGTAGAAGTGTAGACAGAGAAAGCCTCTGATTCTGGACCAGATTTACAGATTTAGATACTTTCGCTACATTGGCCATTTTATTTAAGGCTTTTTGAACCGATGTTTACTTACAGATTAGATTATATGTACATTTGTTTAATTTTTGTAATGTGCATTTATAACCCATATAGTAGGTGCGCAATTTGATGGGGTTTATGATGTCACTAGTCATGGTTACTACAAAGCAAAAGCGACATGGTATGTAAAATAACAAGAACACATTGATAGTGCTATAGCGAATATTACCACAAAAACTATGCATAAACGATATAATGATAATTTAATGATGAATTTAATTATTGATCATTATAAAAGTAAATTTTTTGAATTGATATATTAATTTCACTTTTACTCCAAATACAGTGCAGGATTGGTTGGTACCACATCAACCAATCGGCACATTTCTGCCTCAGAGCATACATTTATCACAATCATAGAGTGCTAAAAAGATTAAGAAAGCTTTGGTGGACACATTTTCTTTATGACAAAGAATCCGTGAAAGTGGCATTTGATGCTATACATTTTTCACCACATCATCCCTTTGAGCAACGTAGCAAATTTCATTTTTCCGTGAAACAGATGTTGATGTTTGGACTGACAGAAACAAACTTTGTGTTTGCAGGTGTGTTGTTAAGTGGCTGGAGGTCCGCTGCGTTTGCCCTATGTGTAATAAACCCCTGTCCGGGTCCTCCGAGCAGCACCAGAGTATAGGCACATGGCTGGATGAGCTGGTGTAGCACGTAGGATGAGCATCTGGAAAAGGACAAAACTGCCATTGGACGTTGACCGTCCTCCTTTTTTTTGAGGATGAAAACAGTTTGGCAGAGTTTACTGCTACTGTGTGATAAGACTGTGACTGTCTAAATCACAGGGGAAGTGTTTTTTTTAATCAGATACTAAAGGGAAAATACATCTTAGATGACAAATGTTGTTTAAAGTTGCTCATTTTGTTTCAAACTCCATGGAACACAAAAGGGGCAATTTTTGTAAAATCATGACCTCTGTTTTCATTTTATTTCATTTAACAAATGTAAATGGGGACTGGAGCGGTTAAGCTCAAACAGCACCAGAAAGTATAATTAAACCAGTGGACAGGAATAAGACATACTGTCAGATTCTCTCAGTTGAACGTTATAGAAAACAAGGCCATACTTTAACATTGAACACTGGGAGGAAATGCACGTCATTGGACAAGCTGGAACATAGAAAACTAGAGAGACTAAACGCCACCTTTAACATTCCAACCCTGAACGCTGCAGCACGGTGCACTTGGCCCAAAGAAGTCTTTCACAGTGATGTGTGTGTGTGTGTGTGTGTATTTTACTGTTATTGTTAGTAGTGACAGATGTCTCGTCCATTATTGAATTTATGTGCACAAATTATGGACTGTAATAAGAGATTTAAGCAAACACTACCACTGTTCCTGGACACTGAGAAATGGACTGCCATTAAAAACACACATGGATTTCTTGTTGTATTTCACGTTTTTTTTGTATTTGTTCACTTCAGGCTGAACCTGAAGTGTTTAATTCTGTATTTTCACACCTGCAAGAATCAAAGAAAATACTTTTCACAGGATTTCTTGTCTATTTGTCTTACACCAGATACTGTTTTTACTCAAACGTTGAGGACACTTCAGAAATCTCAGTTTAACATGTCACAGAACATGTGTTAACGGTAAACTATTTCAGATAAAGAAAAGTGCAGAAAAGCCATTTAAAGGGATAGTATGGCCAAAAATTAAAATTCTTTCGTCATTTACTCACCCTTGTGTTACTTACCCTCGACTTTCTTTCTTCTGCAGATATTTTGAGGAGCGTTTTGAAGCAAATTACATCGGACCCCTTTGACTTCCATTGTATTGGCACAAAGACATTTCTCAAAATCTTTCATAGGTTTCACAAAGAGTCAAATGTGTATGAACAGAATTTGTATTGTCGGGTGAAATATCCCCTTGAGTATTAAACGTAAGAAAACTAATTGACACATTTTGAGGTAAACTGTAGCTAAATGATAACATTTACAGGAAGGCTAAATGCCAACAAAGACACACCACACAACTGTCTATTTAAAATGACATAATTTCTCATCACCAGCAAAGTACAATTTTATAATATGAAGAATGCAAATTTGAATACAACCATCGTTTTTTTCCTGCGGTCATAAGGTTTGGATGTTATGTGATAGCGTGTCAATATTGTTTCTGATGATCCTATTAAACCCAGTCAGCACTACACACTCTCTGTATAATTTTCTCAACTTCAAACACTATGGTGAAGAGGTGACAGCATCTCCCAATACTGTACAAATAAGCTTCATGTAACATCATACAAAATGAAAGCAATGCCTGAAGAATGATTGTCATTTCAGTTTGAATTAACCTACCAAAGGCATCACAAAAGATCACAGTTAGGTTCAAGGTTACGGTTCGATTACAGTCAAGGCAGATTTCCTAAAACATGAGGCAAACAAACAACTCATGTTGCAGTGTTTTTATTTCATTCACTGTTAAATACTAGAGTCTAGTTGACCATGCCCATTAAAATATATTTACAAATAGGAAATAAATGAAATGTAATGTGCAAAACATACGTGATTTGTGAAGAATGTTAGGTACGTTACATGCTGTAAACATTTATAGGCCTTTCAGGTATGCACAGGCACAGAAAAGACAATTAGGTCTCAAAACTAACAGAGCATAAGCAACACCTGCAGGACAACAACAATGATAACCACAGAATCACTCTTTCTGTATATATTTCACACATGGGCAGATGAGGAGTGCAGATATTATTTTTGGGGGGGTAGGTTCCTAGTTAAATGGTCAAAATATCATTGAAATCTAATTTGTTATAAACAACGAATTAAAAAATGGGGGCAAACATTTTTTCAATGTCTTTTTACTGTTGCAATTATATTTAGTTTTTGTAAAATTCCAGATATATTTGGCCCCTTTTCCATCGCATCCACCATGCTTTTCATGTATCTCTATTAAAACCATATCCCTCACCCCAGTCTGATCCAGTCCAGATCCACGATAAGTCTCTTTTCTGCACAATCTCCATCACCTGCAAAAACAAAGGACAGTATTATCATTCAGACATTCTTAGACTTTCGTATTGGCTTTTGGTTTTACTTACCTGATCATCCAATCTGTTATCTTTGCAAATAAACAAACCAATTTTACTTACCGTCTCTTTCCCCAGTTGTTCTGTTACACACAATGTCACCTACAGAATGATCAATACAATAACTTACAAACGTCTGAATGGAGGGCCCAATCCAATCTTACATCTACTTACCTATTGTAGGTGGACTCAATTCATCGTTCCTTACTGTCACAATAATACATAAAACTGCGTTAAATGGCATGTATTTGATATAAAATGTTTAGATTAATGTCAATAAAGTTTTGATTTAAACTTCCCCAATAAAATGATAATAGCTAGTAACAGAACAATTTCAAAAATTTTATTGGCCAAAATGTATATTGCTTTTCTGAGCAAAGAGAGGCTGCCAAGGAGAAGGACTGAGGCAATTTTTGATCACAATTAAACAGGCAGGTTTATCCGAATCATTTTGTTAAACATTTCATTTTAAACCCTGTGATAATGTTTATTTTTGTAACTTTTTTTTGAATTGCTTTATTCGAAGGGAGACAAGCCACATATTTTATATTTTTTATTGGAGGTTAGAGAGAGTATACTATTAAACAGTGATCAAATATCTAATGTGAAAACGGTTCTTAATATACCTAAGACCTCTGTGAACATACAGACTAGGGCTGTCAAAGCATTAATCGCATCCAGAAAAAAAGGTTTGTGTTTACATAACATATGTCTGTGTTCTGTGCATACTGCATATTTATTTTCTTTTTATAGACACCTAGACCTGCACAAACATGTACATATTTAGGAAATATTTGATGTATTTATTTATTTTTACCAATAATCGAAATTTGAGATTTGCAGAAACTGTGTGTGTTACCTCATCTTAAAACATTTGCATGCATGTGTATCTGTTTATAGATACAAAATAAATAAATCAGTACACAGACATATATTTTGTAACACAATCTTTATTCTGGATGCGATTAATTGCAATTTATCATTTGACAGCACTAATAAAGACGGAATATTCTGAAGTGTAGAATGGTCATCTGAAACCAGTGTTTATTGATCACACATTGACAGTAAATCAATGCTTTAAGTTTAATCTATCTCATACTCACATTAAAAATTTGCAGTAAAATACACCAAAACCACTAGACCAGTGGTGTATATTTTGTTCATTTGAGTATTTACAATATCTCAAATATTTCCAACTATTTTGTAAATTGTGGGAATATTGCCATTTTAACCACAGACACGGAGCGTGTCTGGCAGTCGCCTGTCAACCTTCAGCGGAATGCTGGAAAGGAGTCTAGAGGCTGTTATATGATTGGCTGAGGTGCCTCATGTGATTTGTGTAAGCCTTTACACTTTCTCCAGACCTTGCATCTCCCTAATAACAAAGTCTCTGGCGTTACCCTAGGTTTCCGCCGTAGAAACCATGACAACACAGTCTCGTGGATAAATGTGAATGTATTAGTTTTTGGCATTTGTCAAGCAACTATCTTGTTTTGTGCAGCCATTATGGAGCACAATTATTCTTTACTGTTTGCAGTTGGTTCTGTAAACAAAGACATACGGGGAAACCAAATGACCCAAGAAGAGTTTGGGACAAGAACATATAATCGTGAGAGATCAAACTAGGATCATATCGGTGTGGCATTTCCTAAATGGACAGAGCTGTGCGGGCAATTGTTTGGATTCCTTTACTGACAGAAAAAGTATGTTTATTATATAGATCAACAAGTTTAGTCTTATTGTTTGAATGTCTTTTTCTTAATTTAGCACCAGTGTCATGTAATGTATATTTACTGAACATGTAATCGCTTTTAGATCATCTGACTAAATAGTAATACATTTATTTTATGAATTACATTTAATGCGTCTAATTCATTATAATGATATAAAATCATGCCATAAAACATTTATAAACTTCATTACTTTACATCATCCATAAATGTGATTTCTCATTCACGTCGAGGACAACAGTTCCCATTACTCCACGCTCCTTCAAAGCACCATGAAGCTACGTCGTTGTTTTGAACATATACTTTTAATGCGCGCTCCCTAGCGTCAAATTTTACAAACTGCACCTTTAAGAGAGCTAGAATCCTGCTTATGCTAAAGTGTCAAGCTATATACTTTATACAGAAAAAATGGCCAACAGGTGCGCTTTTATTTCTTTTTTTTATCTCCTGCACTTCCTGGTTGTATTCTGATAGGCTAAGAAATAATTATAAATGCACATTACACCATTGCTGAAATTTAATGGTAGCCAAAGATTTTTGCACAGCACTGTATATATTACATACATTATAAAAATGATAATGTTTAAAAAATATATTATTATAGGTTTAACTATGTATTAGACTATATGAATGCATTTGAATAATTTATATTAGTGAACGCATTCTGTCATTTATGTTCTTTGCCCATGATTTAGTTATTTCCAGCAATATTACCTTTGATAGTTTTGATAAAATATTTAACATGTTATGCATTAGGTGGCGTTAATGCACCAATAAGATGGACGACAAGTATCCAAGTAGAAGAGCACCAATCGGCACTCTTTCCTAAGTGGATTCGGTGATCGGTGGGCTGCTTAACAAAAGCGGGCATGAGATAATATATCTTAACTATTTGAGCCTCGTTCGGATTAGTAGGATTGTGCGAACTAAAGCTAACCTTTATGAAACCCAATTAAGCGCAACTGAGGTTTGGGATTTTAATCGCCTTGTTACCTGTGGACGTGTTTACTACTGATGGGAAAATGAATCATCATGAAGCACTGAGACTGTTTCGAGAAAAGATCCGAGAGTGTCGAACACAGCGCCATCTGTTGGTTAATTAAACATATTGCAGTCGCTTCTGGAAAAACCTCCATCGAACGAAGCAACCAGCAGACGAATTCGGATTAATTTTAATGTTATATGTGCAAATAAAGCTACATGTGTGTGAATGGTCAATATAACAAATTAATTTAATTTAAAGAGCGGGAATAAATCCCAGTATGAGTTAATATTCATGATTCAAAACTGTATTTTATATATGTATGGGGTCACACATATATGTACAAACAATATTATCTATAGAGTATTATGTGATATTAAAATACGAATTAGGATGAAAAGATATGGGATTTCAATGACACGCACACGCAATTGAGCAGAAAGTGAAGCTTCGTTTGTCAGTGCCCACGTGATTTATCCGAAATGATTTCGGACGATCCTTCTTCTTTCTATTATTATTATTAGTTATGTTTTTTTTCAACGAATCACATTTAATATATAAGTGTTGCTGAGAAAGAGTTTATATCATCGATCATCTGAAGGAAAAAACTATGAACAGGTGCAAATGATTTATGACATTATTATAAGTGTACAATAAAAACAATATCGATAACCATGTTTTTTCCCCCAAGTTTATTTATAGCGCTTCTCACAATTTTGCATTGTTGCTAACAACATTCATTTAGTAAAGTTAGTGGTTTCCAGTGGCCGAAATAAAAATTCAAGGGGGTGGTGTTTGTCAAATAGTGTGTGGTGGTGTGACTGTAGTTTACCTTAAGAAACAATTAAATTAGTTTTAATTTAATTAAGGATTATTAAAACTATAAGATTTATTCATTGAAATGTGAGCTGTCCAAAGATAAAACGTGCATTTATTCAATCTTTTGGAACAGATGAACATATATATATATATATATAATATTGCAAAACATTATTACAAATGAAAGAACTGTGTTCTGATTAAATATTTATTTAAATAACCTCCTGTTGATGACAAAGATGGTTTTTCAGTCATGAAAAAATCTGCCCTGCGTGAGCACGTGTGTACGTTCACCCGTCTACGCAGCTCGTGCGGGAGAGGATGAGGATGTTCAACAGCAGAGGGCAGTGTCGCACAGGAGACGCAACGAAGACTTAGTACCTCCCAGTCTCTCCAGTGATGTTTATTTCAGGAAACGGGACGGCCAGAAAGCACAACTACATTCTCGGGTGGTGCACGAGTCGCAGGAAAGCGTGCTGATGTCTGTATGATCAGGACAGAAAGATGGTGTTCGAGTCGGTGGTGGTCGATGTCTTGAACAGGTTCCTGGGAGATTATGTGGTGAACCTTGACTGCTCGCAGCTCAGCCTCGGCATATGGGGAGGTAAATGCGGCAGGTGTCAAAACCAAGTGTTTACTTTGCTAAAGCAGACAGCCGGTGCTAAACCCGTGTTTAGATGAACTTCCGGGGTAGTTAAATGATCCTGAAATGCACGATTATTAACGAAGATCGCGACCCTACGCTGTCACGTGAGAGTCGTGGCTTGACATTGAGTGAGTTCAGGTCTGAGCATGCGTTTAGCGTCATCATGTTACGTACAACCGGTGTTAAATCACTACTAGCCTATATGACATTAAGTCAAATCTTTATTTGTGTACACGGATAATAACTTGATGTTGTTTAGTTAGGCTTGATAAGAGTGTAGATATGTGCTTTTAGCATGCAGGGCAATACTGAGTTACCTACATGAGTGAAGCACACTTCAACTGTGTCAGTGTCTTTACTGTAGTCATACAACAAAATGAGTAGTCGTGTTTAAAAACAATGTACAAGTTGTTTCTTTTAGATCTAAAAGCCTTGGAAACACTTTACAACTTCTCAATAACGTAACGTAACGCATCAGCTGACACTTGAGCGATTGTTATTATTTTTGAAGAATTTATTGATAATCAAGATCCTTTTTAACAATATTTATATATCTATGTTTTCTAATTTAGAAAACTATTGTAAACAAATGGAGGCTTATTAGAAGGAGCTGAAGGTTTTTATTTCAGCATCCACTGTAGGTCATGATAATGTCATGTAACGTTACTGATGCTGGTGTTCCTTCATTCAGCTCTGTTTGCTTATTGGAGTGTGAAAGTATAAAGTATTTTATTGGTATTGCTGTAGTTGTGCAAACACTAATAAATGAACACGCTCAGAACATACATTACACGATTATTATGCACAATGGACTGTGATGGTTCTGGAGAAGTGTTGCTTAGTTGTAAGGGTATTCCCCCACTCTTGGCTTTACATTATATTTTGCTTCACACTTTTACTTTCATTCTGTTGGTTTGACCCTTACTCTGTCTGTACAGCACCTGTAGACATTTATGTAATGTATAAAAGACAGATAATCCTGCTGATGACAGGGGTGATTTATGTGAATGTTATATGATTGTTTGTAAGGGCAGCTAGCAAGTACTTCACATCAAGTCAACATTTATTGGTAAATTTTATAGATTAGGATTTCTTTTCAAGTCTTCTTGACTCACTATAAACTTTCTTTCAATACAAATTAAATATATGCTCTTTAACATAAGGCATGGGCAGAAAGTGTCGTGATGTTTTTCAATATGTGTTATATTGTTTATTTTTGCAGGTGATGCCATATTGAGAAACCTTGAAATAAAAGAAAATGCTCTGGTATGTCCTGAACGATTTTGTTGTGAAGAATATTTATTACGGGAGCCTCGTAATAATATTAATTATTCTGTTGTGTGGTTAAACTGTTTAAAAACTTACTGTAACTAGTGTCTTATCTGACTTTTTTGTTTTTAAATTTAGAGTCAGCTTGACATTCCTTTTAAAGTCCGGGCAGGACACATAGGTGAGTTAATAGAGGGCTGCAAAAACGTCCAACCAGCTACCATAAGTTGACCGACTATTACAAACGGTTATTTTTCTGATTAAGTTGTCTTTTTGCAACATGCATATTTTCAAAACATTTACATTTGGGTTTTCCATCTCATCTCTTTTAAGCGATCACGTGGGCATTGTTGTTTGTATCGCTGCTATGGAATAAGATGTATTGTTAAATTGCTGTACAAATACATTAAAATAAATGTTTATACATCTAACATCAATTGTGCTTCGAGTACGATGACAGCAATAATATTGTTTTAAAAATATCACACATGCTGCATAAATGAGTATATATACATAATTACATAATTCATTTAAACATAATTTTATACAAAATTACAACAAAATGTATTATTGCCTAATATTTTAGGAGTTTAAATAATAAAAATAAGTTTAGGATTCTTTTGTTTTACTAGCAGTATATTAGTTAAAACTGTTTTTTTACTGGGACTTCTTTCTAAGTCCAAGACTTTGGTGATTTGTAACTTGACTATCCATTTTATGGTTGAAGCTTTTTTTTGTGATTTTTGGATGTTTTTTTTGTTGGTCAGGCCGTTTGGAATTGAAAATCCCTTGGAAGAATTTGTACACTCAGTCCGTTGAGGCTACGCTGGATGAAGTCTACCTGCTCATCGTACCTACTGCTAGTAAGAGCTGATACAGACTAGCTATGTCTGAACATTCTATGATAATGTTTTGTTCTGGAGATGGTTGCCCGGTAAACAATTTTGACATTGCTTCAGAAACACATTTTTGTGTCATGCATGTCATTGAAATGACCCTCACGTCTGAACATGCCATGTTAGAAAGCTAACAGATATGAACTAAAACGCTACATGTTTGTGTTAAGATATCTCATAAAGGATATATATCGCATGTCTTTCAATTCAGGTATAAAGTATGATGCGGAGAAAGAGGAGCGGCAGCTGCAGGAGGCGCGGCAGAGAGAGCTGCAGCGCATCGAGGAGACCAAACAGAAAGCGGCAGAGAAAGGTGTGAGAAGATTTCAGGTTTCATGTGGAGATCAATGATGTCATTCGTTCAGTTTTCTCGTCTGTCTGTGTTCAGAGAATCCAAAGGCAGTGAAGCAGGATACATTTGCTGAAAAACTGGTCACACAGGTGATCAAAAACCTGCAAGTGAAAATCTCCAACATACACGTCCGTTACGAGGATGATGTGAGTACATTAATTTTGTTTTGTGCAGATGCTTCAATTTGGAGCGGTGAAGATGTCAATTTATGTATCTGTCTATTAATATGTTTCATAATAATAATAATAATAATGTCGGTTTCGAAAGTGTAGGCCTCACTCTTGCTTGCAGTTGTCAATGTTGTTTGCAATTGTGTATTCAGGTCACCAATCCTAATTCTCCGTTGTCGTTTGGAGTTTCCCTGCAGAACCTCAGTCTCCAGGTAATTCAATGACAAAAAGTAGAATATCTGGACACATTATGGTAATGAAAATTTTGTACTGAAATGTACCTAGTCAACATGAATATAACCTAGCAGTTCAAATTTGCAATAATGTCATTATTCTATCCCATATGCAAGCTATATTTTATTATATATTACCTTACTGTATTGGCAAGAACCTGGCGATACGATACATATCATGAAAGATAAGTCACGGTGCAATATATTTTCCTATAATACATATAACAATATATTGCAATACTTTTTAATATTTAAAAAGAAAATAGAGCTGAAAATACAACTTGCTATGGACCATTTGGGGTATTTTTATCATCCCACATACCAGTAGACACCATTATAGTTTTAATTAAAACCAATAAGAAGTTCCCATTATAGGGCTAACCATTAATCAATGACATTTTCTACTGTGTTTTGGGCAAGATTGCACAGTTTTTTTCAGCAGGGTTGTTTTCATAGCTTTGTCAGTTTTTTTGCATACTTTAAATAACATTTTAGGAGACAGAATATTGAATTACGTGCAGTTATTGTTTGCCAGATGAGCATAAGGATAAGGATAGTCTTGTTTTACCCGCAGTAACATCGCCATTGTCAGTTGATTTAAAAAAAGCTCTGTGCCATTGCTCCACATATATATATATATAGATGTAGATATATTTTGTTGTTGTGTTTTTTCTTTATTTTTGCAAAATTGTAAAAAAGCTTTGTATAAATTTGAATTGGACTTTTAAATAAATGCGTTTTTCATTGTGGGACAAACCGTCCCGGACATAAATCTGTTTTTGTGATTCATCCTGATGTGATACTGTGACAGTAAACGCCTGTTTTTATTTGTTGTGCTTTGCACATGCCAACAGTTTTATAACCAAGCATGTGTTTTATATCTTCAGACAGCTGATCAGAATTGGACGCCCTGTCTGCTGGATGAGAAAGCCAAACTGTTTTTTAAGGTAAGAATTTAAGGTTTTTATTTCAGCATCACCGTGCGTCACGGTGATGTCATGTACTGATTTTGGTGTTCCTTCATTCAGCTTGTGCGCTTGGACAATCTGTTTGCTTATTGGAACGTGAATTCAGAGCTCTATTCAAACCACAATCCTGAGGAAGCTCTGGTGAGTCTCCAAGTCAAGAAATCCTCAAACTTTCAGTGACAGAAAAGAATATTGTCCATTTCACGGTCGGATTGTTTGTCTTTCATAGCGACAACTAAAGCACAGCGTTGCCGTCAAGAACACCATCCCTCAGGATTATCATTTCAGTGAGCGGCTCTTTCGTTTACAAACTCAGTATGTTTTTTTAGAGTGTCTGTTAAATCCCAACCACGCTTGTTTTCATTTCGCTTCATTAGTCTTTCGTCCAATATCTGCACATGCCAAGCTACGGATGAATCCTCGCTCAGATGTGGATTTCTCCTCACCGAAAGTGGATCTAGTGGTCAACCTGCCAGAGGTGGCAGTCGAGCTCAGCCGGCCACAGGTGTGTTTAGCAAAAAGACAATACATATAAAAACATCACTGATTTTGTTCCTGAATAAATGCTCGATAACATTATTTTGCTATATTATCGATATTTCGAGGAAAAGAACATTTTAGTACAATATCGAATGGAATGAGTAAGTTATGGGATAAATGGAAACTAGGTTGAATGTAAAGTATTCTGTATTTCTAGTATGTCAGCATTCTGGAGCTATTGGGTTCAGTGGATATGATGACCCGGAACCTTCCGTACAGGAAGTTTCGGCCAAACGTGCCTGTTCACACCAATGCTTCTCAATGGTAAGAACATTTGTTTGTGATTTCGGTTAATTTCCTTTATAACAGTAGATCCTTTTTCACTTCAAGGCCCCCCATTGTCCACAACAATATTTGAAGACCCCTCACTCACAATTTCTACTCGTGAAATAAAAGATTCTAGAGCGTAACTTCAAAGATGGATGTTCTTATAAAAATAACCACACACTTGATTAGTTCGATTTTGAAGCTTATTTTTTATCTTTCATCTTATTTTGAGGCCCCTTTCAAAGTTTGTGGAGACCCCTAGAGGACCCCCACTTCCTAATTAAGAAACACTGCTGTATAGTTATTTATTCATGAACTCCTGTATTTTGTTTTTGTGCTCATAATAGGTGGCGTTATGTGATCACAGGGGTTTTGGAGGTGAACATCAAGCCCAGCCTTCACATGTGGTCATGGAAAAACATCCGTTGCCATCGGCAACTCGTGAAAAAGTACAGAGACCTCTATAAGAACAAGATCACCAGCAAGAAACCTGCAGATGCTCTTCTGAAAAAGCTGGAGGTCCGTTTGTACCAAGAATGCAAATTTATGTTTTTGTTATTAATCATTCGACAATGAAAATTCCGTCGTAAAAACTCCCATCTTTTATCCATGGACAGTTTTTAATGTAATGGAAGTCAATTAAAAGTGGGACTTTAAAATAGTAAAACCCACCATAAAGTTGTCACTTCATATGAGAACTAATTATGTCTGAACTTTTCAGTGAACCAGTCGATCCAGTACACTAGACTGATCTGAATAATTCATTTATGAATCAGACCCATCCTCCAGGGGAAAGTTCACCCAAAAATTTAAATCTTGGCATCATTTACGTGTCTAATACATGCATGGGCAACCTCTAACACCCGTGTCAAGTTGTTCCAAATCTTTATACATTTCTTTGTTCTGCAGATTTCACTAACCTTATTACTTAATAATTGCTGAAGCCATGTTTTAGACTTATCCTCACTACTGCCACTGCTTTCTATTTAATCTATCAGGAAACTGAACGAACTCTTGATATATTCAACATCACGATGGCAAGGCAGCAGGCTGAGATGGAGGTGAAGTGATGTCACACATCAACACTGTACAATATTTTTCAATGTAGATCAGTTCGATATATTGTCTCTTTTCCTTAATGCGGTGTGGGCCATAGTTTACATCACTGGAAATATGTGCATGCAACTAGCAATTTATTTAGAAGCATTTTCTAAATGCATGAATGTAAACATAGCATCAATATATACAATCCCGAAGGCTTTAGTTTTGTGTGTTTTAATACAAATATTTGTAGGGTTAAAACCGTCTGTTGTGTATTTGGTGCTATAGGCTTCAAAAGCAGGACTACGAATATATCGTCCTGGAGTGAAGGTGGAAGAAGAGCAGTCCGAGGGCTGGTTTGGCTGGATGTGGAGCTGGTCTGGAGACGGCGGTGCACCAAGCAAAGATGTTAAAACAGGAGGTTTGTCTTTGTTCCCTTACCGCTCAGTCACAACTAAGCTCTCTGGAGATTTCTGTCAAATTTTTGTGCCCTTTTGCCCTTTGTTTTCTTTTTGAGCTGTTTAGTTCTGTGATGTTTTCAGGTATTAATAAGCATGGGTGTGCATCACAAGTAACAGTACATCACAAAATCGACTGTTTAAAGGGATACTTCACCCTAAAATGAAAATTCTGTCATTACTTATCTTCATGTTGTTGAAAATCTGTATACATTTCTTTGTTCTGATGAACACAGAGAAAGACATTTGGAAGAATGCTTGTAACTGGACAGATTTTGCCCCCAATGACTACCATACTAGGAAAAAATACAATGGTAATCAAAAGTGCCCCATAACATTTTTCAAAATGTCTTCTTTTGTGTTTAACAAAACCAATAAAATAAATTTTCTCTACTATGGTAGTTAATGGGGGGTAACATCTGTCTGGTTATAAGTATTCTTCCAAATATCTTTCTCTGAGTTCATCAGAACAAAGAAATGTATAGGGATTTTGAACAACTCGAAGGTGAGTAAATGATGACAGAATTTTCATTTTTTGGAAGAAGTATCCCATAATTGGCCAGCGATTCATTTTGCATTAAATATTGCAATGGAACAGTGAAAGAGACATATGTACTAGCAATACAAGATATTTGTACTGGAACCCTCCCTCAACTTTATTATTTTTCAGGTTTTGATGAGCTGATGTCGCCAGCAGAAAAATCCAAACTATACGCTGCCATAGGATACAGCGAGACAGCCATCAATCCCAATCTGCCCAAAAATGTTAGTGACTGTCAATCATAGCGTATAGAAATGGTACCAGATGGACATCTGGCAGCAGTCAATAGCTCTTATACTTATACTTATGTAAATCTAAAAGTAGACAAACTGGGTTGTGCAGTCCATAAATGATTTATCTCTCTCTTCCTTGTTTAACTCAAGTTGATTGTTATGTGTTTGCAGTTTGAGAACATGAAGATACATTTTCAGCTGCTCAACCTGTCGCTGTCTATCAAAGAGAGCCGTGAGAAGCCAGAGATTATCAAACTCTCCGTCATTGATCTTATAGCCATGTTGACGCAGAGACCTGCCGCTCAAGCAATAAAGTAATGTGTTCTCTTTTCTACCAACCCTCTCTTTGTTAACCATCTGTTAAATTGTAACATCTTTACTTCTGGGTTATTGCCATTATAAATGGTTAACCGTCTGAAAACGCTGCCACAGTGTATAGTTTACCCAGACATGTTAGTCACCCGTATTCTCATCCGTATTCTCAACAGGCTTAAAGGGGTCATATGGAGCGAATACGTGTTTTTCTGTGTCTTTGGTGTGTTATAAGTTGCCCATGCATGTATTAGACAAGTAAAATTGCAAAAATGTAAGTGTCGGAACAAAAGATACACTCTATCTAAAAGCGAATGCTCACCCAGACCTGCCTGAAACGCCTCGTGTAAACACACCCCCACAAATCAGATCGTGATATGATTTGACTAAGACCGCCCAAATGTATACGCAAGTAAGGTGGACGTACCTATCAGTACAATTGCTTTGGAACCTGATGTTCCAAATACGGTAAGAGACATTTTTGTCACACGCTTGCAGTACTCGACCAATCACTACGCACTGGTTAACTGACCAATCATAGCACACCTCGCTTACCAGAGCGATGAGATTTGTAAAAAAAACATTGCGCTTCAGAGAGGCGGAGCAAAGAGGAGATACAAACATGTACGTATATGGAAAATACAGCGTTTTAATACGACCCCTTTAAAGGTGCAGTGTGTTATATTTAGGAGGGTCCCTTTTTTTTTGGTTTTGTTTGACTTTAAAAACCCATAAACTTACACTAAAAAATTACATCATAAAAGAAGTTCTTAGGACACAATACTGGACATCTTGATGAACAACTGTATTGTAGGTTTTCATTGTATGTAAAATAATGGCAAGGACATACTTTACTTTACAAATCAGCTTAATAAATTTTCATTCTACTGTATGAATCTATGTCTGTCAGGATCTCTGCCCAGCTGTCATCGTTTGAAGTGTCCGGTCTTCCTCGAGGCCAGAAGCCCCCCATTCTATTGTCACCGCGCCGTGGGGTCGGGGAGAATAACAAGGCTCTTCTGAATCTCATGTTTGAGACCAACCCGCTAGACGGACTCGCAGACCAGAAAATACGCATAGAGTCTCAGCCACTTGAGATAATCTACGATGCTGTAAGTTTATTTTATAAACTGTATAACTTTGTGTCGCAATGGAGATATACTGCAGGAAGGTAGATCTTCGCAAGCAGAACTGAACTTTCCCACATCAACTCATGAATGGAAAGTAAAGTGTGTGTTGGCTGTGTGTTCTCTTTGCAGATGACAGTGAACAGTATGTCAGCTTTCTTCATGCCTCCAAAAGACCTGCAACTGGATGAACTGACCAATGCCACGCTCATGAAGCTCGAGCAGTTCAGAGACAGGACCTCCACAGGTGTGTTTGTACATTGTGACATTGTGACTGTAGGGATTGAAGTAGTCTCAACCTAACTAAGCACTTCTATTGTTGATATGTAGTATAAATGATAGGGCTGTCAAAGGATTAATCACATCCAAAATAAAAGTTTGTGTTAACGTAATATATGTCTGTGGTCTATGCATGTTAATTTTGTATTTATAACACATACGCATACATGCATGTAGAAAAAATATTAAACATATTTCTTTTTAAATTCTTGGTAAATATAAATAAATGTACCTTAAAATGACCTAAATATATATATATGTGTATGTGTTTTTAAATGCCAAATTATTATTCACAGTACAGAGCCCATATTATGTAAACACAGACCTTTATTCTGGATGTGATTAATTGCGATAAATCGTTTGGAGCCCCAATAAATAAGTCAATTCAGGAGTTGCGTTTGACTGTCTGGCTTTATGATTTTCATTTTGAATGTCAAGTTGTATGAATAGCAGTTTGAGCACATCTGAGGAAGAACTTGTCATTGAATCTAACAAAGTTCTCTTCATGGCATTGAACAAATACTATATATTTTTAGATAGCTTTTCACACATCTGTCGGTTATCGGTTTCTTTTGCTAAGTTTGTTGGTATAAGTTGTAAGTTAGTTACTTTGAAATGGGGGCAAACCTCCAGGTCTAAAAACAATACCAGATTTTCTTAAAACGGTTTTGATATTCACAATAAACCATATAAAAGACTTTATGCAGACTGTAATACTGTCTTTCCTTTGAGTTCTGACAGAAACTGTGCTGTTTACTGTTTACAGGACTTATGTACATCATTGAAACTCAGAAGGTTCTCGATCTGAACATCGACCTCATGGCTTCATATGTCATTGTACCAGAGAACGGCTTTTATGACCCCAAACACAACCTTGCTATTCTGGACTTGGGTCATTTTCAGGTAAAAAATGCATCTCACCACTTTAGTTCTGCGTATGTTAAAGTGTATGAAATTTAGTGACATGAGCTGCGTCTGATTTCGCTCACTTGTTCACTCATGCACTATTCCCTATATAGCGAATGCTTAATAGTCCACTATTGCCGCTGTTCCACTGAGCAGTACGGTTTGGTATGGTACGCTTCGTTACGGGTAACCATTATCAGTGTTTCCGGAAAGTAGCAATTGACTTCATTCTCACACAACAACGCAATCTGTAATTGACAATGGCGCTTCCTGTGTTGTCGTTCCCCCAAAGAGTATAGATACCAAGAGGCGCGACTCTGGTGCTTTTTTGAGAGAAAACAGCGCGGCTGCCATTTTGGGGTGAAAATGCTTGATATCTGACAAGGTTTTTGTCGTCATATATTATCATCATTCAGGTTGTATTTCAACTTTAATGTTTTATGCTTTAAACAAGCTGGTGATATTGCCATCGCCAACACAGAAAGCAGAGTCGCTTTCACCCCAAAATGGCGCAGGTGTTGTAATGGAACGTTCTATTGAGTTTCACCTCTTTTTATCTTTACTCTTTGGTTCCCCTTGTAGTACTCGCAAGTGTAAACCAATACCAGACTAGCTCCACCAATTAGGTTCTTGTACTATTGGTACTACTGTGCTAGGTACCCCCAAGAAAGAGTCCCAAAAAAGTGGTATGGTACGGTTCGCTATTTTGGTACCATGCACAGTGGAAACAGAAGAAATTGCGTACCGTACTGAACCGTACCGAACCGTACCGAACCGTACCACTCAGGAGAAACGAGGCATTTATGGAGAAGATGTGAACGAAAATGAGTGAACAATTTCGGACACTGATGTAATATATCCTGTCATAAAGCTTTTATTACACATGTGTGGACTGTGTTGTAAATAGTGAAGTTAATTTTTACATTATTTGTCTCGTTTATAGAGGGCTATTAGCTTTTCTAAAGAGAACATAAGAAATATTTGCCACGTTTATCTACTATGAAATGTATTACTTTTAATAAAATTACTTATTATATATTTAAAATAAAACACTGCTATATATTCATTTAGTCTGTTTATTCTCAAAAAGTTGAAAATAACTGTCATCGAGAACAAACACAAGTGTATAAACTCATTAACGTTATAATTATCAGAATGCATTGTGGGTATAAATTAGTGAACTGGCGTTGTGTGTTTGTATTGTGTGTAGATGTCGAGTCAGAGCAAAGCTGGACTGCCTCAGTTGTCTGCGAACAGCAGCACATTAGAGGACATCATGTCCAGAGCGTATGACAGTTTTGACATCCAGCTGAGCAGCTTACAGTTCCTCTACACCAAAGCAGGTGCGTACTGCGTAGATGCACATTAAAGATATACCTTTATAAACATATACCTGTACACCTTTATTTATTGAGTTTAGTCGCTTTGGATAACAGCATTTGTTAAATACATGAACGCAAATTCAGGTGGTGACTGGAAGAGAGCTCGTCCGCTGAGGCAGTCGTCATTTCACATCCTGGAGCCTGTTGACCTGAAGGTGGTCTTCAGTCGAGCTATGGTGGTGACAGACTCCAGAATGCCCAAGTATGTAAAAGTCTCACTTTTGGAGTTAGTTTCGTCTGATCCGTTAAGATTATGTTGTTTAATGTTTTGTATGTGTGTGTTTAGGTTTAAGATTTTCGGTGAGCTCCCTCTGCTGTCTCTGCGTATCTCGGATGATAAAGTGCGTGGCGTACTGGCATTGCTCAGCAGCATTCCTCTTCCAGAGAGCCGCCCCGCCCCTCACACTAAAGCACCACAGGTTACACCCAAGGTAGAGTTTATCAAAGAATGCATGTGTGTTTAAGGGTGTGTGTTTCTTCCTGGAGAAACATTTATTTACACAGACATTTGTGAGATTTCTGGGTCTTTTATTAAAGAGATGGACGCAAGAGACTTGAGCGAAAGGTTCATTTGTGTGAAATGTGTGAAAGTTTTTACTCTTTTATAAAATGTAAATGAGCTGATATATTCAAGTGCTCGTATCTGCTATTTTTCTTTCTTATGGGTAGAGGGCTGTGAAGGAAGCCCAACAAACTTAGTTCTGCGTAACTGTCAGTGACGTTGTTTAATAAAAGCGGGTGAGATGGGCAGAGATTAAATGAAATTACATGATATTGTTGAAATTCTACTTAGTTTGCACTATAAAACTTAAAGGTACAGTTCACCCAAAGATCTAAATTCTGTCATCATTTACTCACCCTCCAGTTGTCCCTTTAGAAATGTATTTTCTTTGATGTAAACAGAGAAAGATATTTGGAAGAATGCTTGTTACCAAACCATTCTTGGCCACCATTGACTACCATAGAACAAAGAAGTATACAGAGCATTTTTTCCTACTGTTGAACACAAAAGAAAATATTTTGAAGAATGTAGTACAGCAAACGGTTCTTGGGCACTTTTGACTACTATTTAATTTTTTCCTACTATGGTAGTCTGTTGTGTCCCAGAACAAGCACCCGTCCAAAAATCTTTCTCTATGTTAATCGGAACATAGACATTTATACAGATTTGGAACAGTTGAGGGTGAATAAACAATGTCAGATTTGTGATTTTTGGGTGAACTGTCCCTTTAATATTATGTTGAGCTAAAGTTTCAGATTTTAAATACATGTGCCTTGTGTTTTTTCAATGTTTCAGTGTTCATTAGCTGAAAAATAACCTTTGAAGATGATCTATCTATGATCTAACAATAATATCTTTATCATTATAGTTTTATATGCATGCCACAACTTCATAGTTTTTTTTGTGCATTCATTACTCTAGAAAACATTTGGCCACACTTGAGGTTTAAATGCAGCTCCACCAGAATGATTTGTTGCTATTTAAAGGAGTGACTTATCTGTGTGTGTGCAATTATATTTTTGCTTTCTTTAGGTGTCCAAGCGAGGGAACACGCCTCAGCTCACCCCCAGAAGACCAGCGATAGATGACCTTCGTGCATCCATCATATATGGCTCTGGTCAGACACACACACTCATTACATATAGCATTCATAAAAACACCCTGATTGGGTTAAATGTGTTTCAAATAGGGTTCCGTACTTTACTTTCTGTGTAATAAAAATCATTTATTTGGGTGAGTAAATAGTCCAAACCTCTCAATTTCAACATTTCGTTGAAATTTTACACAAAAGAAATAAAGACTATAGAAATAACTACAGCGTTTTTATTACTACCAGCTTATTCTGTTTCCTCATCACACACATAATCATTTACTTATGCAGTGTGATAATTTACCTTAACCTTGAGCCTCCACCATTAACAGACCATTAGATAATATATTGATTGATTTGTAATAAGGTTTTTAACAGAGATACTGAAATAATTACGTAAGGGATAAATAATAGAGTAAAGGATTTTAATGGACGATGTGAAGGAGAAGAATTGCCTCCGCGAAGTACATTAAAGTACTTTAATGCACGGCTAGCCATGGATTATCCCGCTTATACCATGGTTATTTTTCCATGTTAAAGCTTTTATGGATGTTTATAGTGCCATTTTAGATCACACAGGTGAAAATGACGGTTATTTTGTCAGTTAATTTGAAATGTAATCTAACTGACTCGAGCTACCCGTGCGTTAAACGCTTTTAATGCACACCTTCCAGCCAATCAGAATCCAGTATTCAAACAGACCATGGTATTAATATATATATATATATATAATGTTGATCATACAATAATCCATAATGTAAAATGTGCTCAGTCTCCTGCCAGACAGAAAACACAAAGCGCCTTAACAAACTTAAATGTTCAGTGCAGTGTTATGTGTATGCGTGCTGACTGCGTCTGAGCCCGAGTGTTAGCTTAATTATTATTTATGCTTTGTGTGAAGGAAAATGATCTCTCTCTCTAACGTAGCTGCTCTCGCGCAGCACCTGATGCGTTCTCAGGTACCGAAATTTGGCACCGATTGATTTAATGTGAATCGATACTATGTAGTACTGACGTAATTCGGTCTGTGCCCTTACAGCGATAACAAGCAATTTTTTGACATGAAATGAATGTTTCTAAAATGATTTTAGTGTACTTATGCTTGTAAATGATGACTACCAAACCACAATAGATGTTTTGGGGTCCAAAGTTGCTGATTCCTTAGTTCATGCACGTAGACTAATGGGGCAGTTGAGTGTAAATTATTGATTGCACCCATTACACAAAGCACACGCCTGGTCGCAAGTGTGTTTCCGAAAATATAACTACAGAAAATGATTTGGATTGGTTACTAAACACATGTGATTTGGGTGACTGCAAATGTGTTATGTAGCTAACGTTAGCAAGTTGGCTGCTTTGTAGCTAACACGCTATGCGCTAAGGGCTAACAACCAACTGCCACCTCAGAATCTAGTTTGAACTATTAATATAGTCCAGTTATATAACCCACGAGAGTCAAAAGAGTGCTTAAGTACATGCACAGTTCATGAAGTGACATGATGTGACAATCGTTTCTGCCTAGTCAACAAATTCACGTGTATTGCGCTCCCCACACGGAAGCTTATACAGCAGCAATATTTAGGAGATTTATAAAAGACAATTGCGCTTATCAACCAATGGGGGAACCATAAACCAAAACGGCTCCTTGTCGCTTTAAATGTACCGAGTGCGGTACCCACCCCTAGATTCAAAGATTTAGATTTAGATTTAGTCATTTGGCAGACGCTTTTATCCAAAGCGACTTACAGGGACTTCTTACAGGGACAATCCCCCTGGAGCAACATGGAGTAAAGTGTCTTGCTCAAGGACACACTGGTGGTGGATGCTGGGATCGAACCAGCAACCTTTGATTTACCAGTTCAGTGGTTTAACCCACTTGACCACCATCTCCTCAAAGATACTGAAGTTAGATCTGTTCAACAGACCCCACGAGGAATAAACAGAAAATTGTGATTGTGTAATGTAAATCCTATATTTTTTTGTTTCTGTCAGATGAGGAATTGTTCTTCGACGCCCCCAGTTCACCGGTAGAAGATTTGCCGTTCTTTGAGGCTTCATCTGACTACCTGCAGGGGTCGGCTTCTGGAAAGAGACCCTCTATGGTGCTGAAGGATCCCATGAAGAATATGACAGAGTTCCTCTTGTTATTTGAGATCAATAAGGTCTGCGACAGCCCAAAGTTTAGGGGTCACATCAAATCTTTCATTTCACTCAAGTGACAGTTGTTTTCTGTGTTATCACCTCTAGCTTTCTGTTCAGCTGTGTCGCTTGTCCAAGGCACAGGAAGTGAGCGTTCTCCATCTGTTCATTGACGGTTTAGGGACGGAACTGAAACTCCGTACCTTTGATATGTCATCAAACACTTTTCTACGTGAAATCTGTCTCGAGTGTTCAGAGTACTTGGGTAAGTTTGTTATGCACTTGCTGCAATGCATTCTGCATTTTCTTAATGGTCCAGTGTATGAATATTACTGGCATCCAGGTCACTCTGTGCCTCCCTGTACCTTTCGAAGCACTATGGTGGCTGACCGAGGACTAAGATGTTGTCATGTTTTTGCTTCTTTGTCGAAGAAGATAATATATTTACAAAACGCATTCTGTCGAGTAGTTTGTCCCTTTAGGGCAGTGGTTCAGTGGAGAAAAAAAAAAAGAGTTTTGAACAAATTTGATTGGTTTGTGGATAATGAGCGCAAATGCAGGTGATAAGCGGTTTTATTAAGCGAGTCATTGAGTCGTTCATCCAAAGATTCGTTCAAACGGCCGATTCGTCAAGAATGAGACAGATGTTTGTGCATGGGTCATTGAATCTTTGACTCAACTGATTCGTTCAAAACACTGAATCATTCAAAACACGATTGAGTGTTGCTGTGAGATGCGCTATGCTGTGATCTTTGTTTGGATCGCCACCTTTTCCCCCCACTTCAAGCACTGATTATAACACAAACAAATCATCCTCCTGGCGACTTTTTTTTGTCAAAAGTGACAAATCCAGCAACTTTTACTGGTGTTTTTGGAGACTTTTGTGGTGTTTGGAGGATCTAAAGCATGAACCACTCTGCATTTAGGCCTACTGTGCACAACGAGCAGCGGGTGCTGCCGTGAGCCCCTCTCCCGTCCAAAAGCACTCACAGGTGGTCAGTCTCTCAGTAGCCTCACGCAGCAGTCAGAGCAGAGAGGAGACACACACCCCTCCGCGTCCAGGCTGCAAATGAATCGCGTATGCGCATGGCCGCCGCCGTTCCCGGCCTGGCTTACAGAGCAGGGTGTAAATGTTCACTCACTCTCACACAAAAATAAATCACTGCATTTAAATTGACTCACGACATAGCTCTCCATTCACTCTAGTCTTATCTTTGCCCAAGTTCGCTTGTGCCAGCTCTCGCTAGTCTGTTATCAATCTCGATTTACATAGGCCTTTACTACAAAACCCAAACAGTCTTTTTAAAGACTAAACCCACAAACATTCTTGTTAAAGATTAGATCAAATCTCAGCCCTTGCCAGTAATTTTTTTAGCTAAAACTACCCACGCGACTAAGACACACACAAACTACAATCGTTAAGTATTAAAATAAAATCTGAATTGTCTGCAAAATAATTCTTTTGTTCGTTTAATTAAAGATCGTGCCTAAGTCCCGACTGATTAGCCCCTGATACATCTCTCAACATAGCCACACACAGTTACGTATTGCCTAAATTTTATTGAAAACACATAACAAAAATGGAGAAATTTCTTTTGAGGACCAACAAGCCAACCGACGCACCACCAGCTGCAAAAAAGCTTCGAAGGTACGATGAAACATACCTGCAGTTTGGGTTTACAGTCACGGCTTTAGGGCTACTGTAGAAACAACATGGCAAATTCCATGTAAGTGTTAATTGTACTGTAGATCCATCCATCCATTTTCTTCCGCTTATCCGGGGCCGGGTCGCGGGGGCAGCAGTCTAAGCAGGGATGCCCAGACTTCCCTCTCCCTAGACACTTCCTCCAGCTCTTCTGGGGGGACACCGAGGTGTTCCCAGGCCAGCCGGGAGACATAGTCCTTCCAGCGTGTCCTAGGTCTTCCCCGGGGTCTCCTCCCGGTGGGACATGCCCGAAACACCTTCCCGGGAAGGCGTCCAGGGGGCATCCGGAAAAGATGCCCGAGCCACCTCTGCTGGCCCCTCTCGATGTGGAGGAGCAGCGGATCTACTCTGAGCTCCTCCCGAGTGACCGGGCTTCTCACCCTATCTCTAAGGGATCGCCCAGCCACCCTGCGGAGAAAGCTCATTTCGGGCGCCTGTATCAGGGATCTTGTCCTTTCGTTCATGACCCACAGCTCATGACCATAGGTGAGAGTAGGAACGTAGATTGACCGGTAAATCGAGAGCTTCGCCTTGCGGCTCAGCTCCTTCTTCACCACGACAGATCGGTACAGCGACCGCATTACTGCAGAAGCTGCACCGATCTGTCTGTCAATCTCCCGTTCCATCCTCCCTCAGTCGTGAACAAGACCCCCAGATACTTGAATTCCTCCACTTGAGGCTCCACTTTTCCGACTGAGAACCATGGCCTCAGATTTGGAGGTGCTGATTCCCATCCCAGCCGCTTCACACTCGGCTACAAACCGTCCCAGTGCATGCTGAAGGTCCTGGTCTGATGGGGCCAGCATTACGACATCATCCGCAAAGAGCAGAGATGAAATCATGTGGTTCCCAAACCCGACGCCCTCCGGCACCTGGCTGCACCTAGAAATTCTGTCCATAAAAATTATGAACAGAACCGGCGACAAAGGGCAGCCCTGCCGGAGTCCAACATGCACCGGAAACAAGTCTGACTTACTGCCAGCGATGCGAACCAAGCTCCTGCTCCAGTCGTACAGGGACCGGATAGCCCTTAGCAAAGGGTCCCGAATCCCATACTCCCGGAGCACCCTCCACAAGATGCCGCGAGGGACACAGTCGAATGCCTTCTCCAAATCCACAAAACACATGTGGATTGGATGGGCAAACTCCCATGAACCCTCCAGCACCCTGGAGAGGGTATAGAGCTGGTCCAGCATTCCACGACCATGACGAAAACCACACTGTTCCTCCTGAATCTGAGGTTCTACCATCGGCCGGATTCTCCTCTCCAGTACCCTGGCATAGACTTTCCCGGGGAGGCTGAGAAGTGTGATCCCCGATAGTTGGAGCACACACTCCGGTCCCCCTTCTTAAAAGAGGGTACTGTGTACTGTAGATGTAAAGTCTTTATACACCTCTGAAGACATAGTCATGACACTTGTATATTATATTGCATTTCTGTCAATGTATCCTCCGAAAAATGACACACTGGACCCTTAAGTTGCAAATGATACATGCAAAGAGGCCAAATAAGACCACAGCTAATTTTTTTACTTTAACTGTACGAAGATTCTGAGGAAAAGAAGGTTCACCTCATCACAACGTTGGACAACACTGAAGATGATCTCCTCACGCTGGAATACATCAAGGTAAATTTACATTGTTACATTTAAGTGACACTTTCTCTTGGGTTCAGGAATGCATGATATGCAAATTTCACACTGATCTTCTGTTTTCTTTAAGGCGGACAAAAATGCCCCCGATTTCAAAACTGCCTATGATAACACAGAGCAACTAATCAAGGTAAACTCCTTTAAAGCCTCTTAACAGCCATCATATCACGTTCAGGTTGATGAAAATTTGATCCCAACTGAAAATGTTCAGTTGAATTCTTAGAGACTTAATGCATTACATGATGTGTATCAGGTGAATTTCTCCTCGCTGGATATACACCTGCACACAGAGGCACTTCTCAACTCAATGAACTTCCTAAACAACCTCCTGCCACCTCTAAAGAAAGAGGCACAAGAGGAGCAGCCTGTCCTTCCAAAGGAGGAAGAGGAGGAGGAAGAAGAGGAGGCTAAAATAGACGAGTCTGCTGTCACGAAGAAATCTGGTATCCTCGTTTTTATTGAATGATCATGCTTATGTGCATTTGATTTTCTTTCATTTTGTAATACTGTCATTATTTCATTCAGCCAATAAGAAGTCAAAGTATGAGGATGTGGTGAATTTGCACATCCGAGCAGATCTAAACTGTTTGAAGGTCTTCATAAGAGGAGAGAAAGCCAGAATCTCTGAGATCTGCATTGAGGGTAATACATACTTCTTTCGAAAATCCCAGATTTAGAGACAAACAGTTTGTTTATGTATGTGTTGTATGTTAAATGATGTGTTCTGTCACCAGGGCTGGTTTCTCAAGTTCAGATGATGAAGAAGTCGGTGGAGATTCTGGCTAACCTGAAGAACATTGTAATTCTGGATTGTGACAAAGAGGCTCTGTACAAAAAGGTAGTGCACAATGGCCACTTGTACTTATCACACTTTATAGTTTAAAACAAAACTTTGATCACTGAAAATATTCTTCGATCATTTTGAGAAAGGTTTATTGAAGTAATCATGATACTGTGCAGGCAGTGTCCATTGCAGACAAAGAGGTGTTTGATTTTCGCATGGTGAACCATGTGGACGCAACAGAGGGAGATGCATACACGGACATGCACATTGTGGATACTAGTGTAACACTAACTGTGGGCTGCATACAAGTCATTTTCCTCAACAAGTTTTTGTCTTCGATACTGGTGAGTGTTTCTACTTTAATGTACCACTAATGTTCCTGTATTGCATTGCTAGAGCATTTATTTAGCAGAGCAAAATCGTGTGTTCGGTTTCTAGGGAACACACTTATATCACCGATTTCTATCACACAGAGATTAGTTAAATAATAATAATGTATGTATGATACCTCTAAGGTATATATTAGAAAGTGAAGTGGGCCTCAGACTAAACCTTGGGGGACACGTGATATTAAAACCAATAAACCAATAAAACAAAATTGCCAATATTTAAGTAAATATGTGTTGTATTTTTGAGCTTTGCCACAACATAGGTGTATTTTGATTTGATTTAATCCAGGCTATTTTTACATCCATTTTAATTTCTCTCATGGTCGCGCTCTCTCTCTCTTCTTCTCTCCTTCACATTCAGGCATTCGTTAATAATTTTCAAGAGGCCAAAAACGCTTTGGCAGAAGTGACAGCTCAGGCAGCAGAGAAGGCAGCTTCAGGGGTGCTGGAGCTGGCAGAGAGAAGCACACGGATTTCTCTGGATGTGGACATTAAAGCTCCGGTTGTCTTTCTCCCACAATCCTCTGTTTCACACAATGTCATTGTGGCAGATCTAGGTTTAGTGACTGTTAAGAACCACTTTAAGATCGTCTCCTCTCCGACACACAATAAGATCCCACCTGTGGTAGATATCATGGCTGTGGGGCTGAGTGATCTTAAAATGTACAGGTTAGAAGACTTTTTGTCATGCCTTTTTGTCTTTTTGAAACACATGGTTTGCTTTTTCTATATTTACCTTGTTTTACTCATTTTATTGTTTATTGCATTTTTCTCAGGACCACATTCACTGATGGAAAATTTAAGGGTGAGATTCAACTGCTCAAACCCGTTAATATGGACCTTTCAATCAAACGCAGTCTATCCGCCTCCTGGTATCATAGCATCCCTGACATACAGATCAATGCACATCTTAAACCAATGAGTGTGAGTGTTTTTATTTTCATTTAGGACTGTGAATGTTTTTATTTGTGTTAGAATTTAACACGTGGTCTAATTGCTGTGAATTTGTTTATTGTAGCTGATCCTGAGTCAGGAGGATCTGACTATAGTATTGAAAACTCTGAGTGAGAATCTGTCTGAGACTTCAGATGTTCCTCAAGTTCCATCAAGCTCTGAGAAAGCAGACACGGTCTCTACCAAAGATTCTCCGAGCTCTGGGGGTAAAACACATACACACACACTTAGTTCATAATTTAAAGCGGCCGTAACAATCACGGTTTATGCCAATCTCATATTAATCTTGAGTACCTATACAGTAGTATTGCATACTTCGTATCTTCGAAGAGTATTTAGATTGATCACATTTATAAAAGATAGATACAGCTGTATGATTATTTCTGAAAACATACGGCGTGTGCAGGGGGGAGAAGTAGGCTGAACTAAAGCACGTGTGCACCCATTGCCAACAAAGCACAGACATCAGTTTCACTCACCGCATGCGGTTCATGTCCGGCTTCTTTTAGCGCTGGGACGTCTCCATATATCAGTTTCACACGATCTCCAAATCCAGCATTATATCCACCGTTTATATAACATTCATCACCCAAATGCAGTAAACGAACAAACACATGAACATCTGAAGTCAAATGCATGGCACACCGTTGCACCACCCCTTTAATTGTATTTCAACAATTCATAATAAATTTCATAATAAAGATATGTTTACATAATTGTCCAAACTTGTGATGTGTTCGATTCATTAAAAATGAAACGATATAGAAAGCCTTTGAAATTCTAAAATGTATACGTACTTCAAACTACTGTTTCATTGTTTCAAAATAACCAGTACATCTGTAAATTTACAGGTCAGCACTGACATCTTTTGACGTTTTTATTCTTTATGTCGTTGTAGGGAACACGGTTGTGATAGCGGCAGTGGTGGAGGGTCAGAAAACAGGCAAACTGAAGAACACTCTGAAAGTGGATTTCAAGTTTGATTCCATGACCTTGGTCCTCTACAGCCCAAATACCAATGAGGTACCAAAATAATAAAGTATAATAAAAACATGCTTTTAATAAGACATTTATGATCTTTTTGTGGGTGTTCTTGTGTAGATCTGCATGCCAGACTCGCGTGACGAGAGCTTGAGGTTGGCAGAGTTCATGCTGGGCACCATCTCCACCGCAGTGCACATGTATTCTGACAGCTCAATGAAAGCTTCTCTCAAACTCACGAACTGCCTGCTGGACGATAAGAGACAGAAAGTGAAAATGATCACATCCAGGTCTATTATTATTATTTGTTTATTATTAATCGTCTATTACGATATCACATTATCGTTCAGATAGTTAGAGTTTTCTCTCGTCTCACATCTAATGCTGCTTTAGGATGATGGCCATGCATCAGGGCAGGGAAGATAACGTTATGGTGGACATAAAGTACAGGCAAGGCCGGGACGGCACCGTTCTGGACACAGTGATTCAGGACTTTTACCTGTGCGCCAGCATGGAGTTTCTGCTCACGGTAGCTGATATCTTTCTTAAAGCTATGGCAGATGGCTTCTCTGGTCCTCCGAAGAGCAATAAACAGCCAGCCAGTTCTTCTAAAGACACAGGTTAGACATTTACTCGCATTTTACAACAAACTATTCATCTGCTCTTTAATTGATTTCTGTCGCTCTGTTAGCAGTTCCTGCTCAGCCAGTGATGGCCAAAACTGAGATGAACGTTGTGGTGAAGAATCCTGAAATCATTTTCGTGGCCGACCTAACACGCGCCGATGCCCCGGCTCTCGTCGTCACGACCCAGTGCGAGCTGACCATCAAGAACGAGCCCAGCGAACAGTCCATGACGGCGGCCGTCTCGGATCTAAAGGTGGTGGCGTGTCCGTTCCTGAGGGAGAAGCGAGAGAACAACGTGACGACGGTGCTTCAGCCCTGTCAGGTGTTCTTTCAGAGCAACCAATCACCTACTCAACCTCAAACCATCGAACTGTCCATCAGCTCCCTCACGCTCAAGGTGATACTCCGGTTTAACTTATTATTCAGGCAGGGATGTGGTATTGCTGTTTATTTCATATGTAAAAACGTAATAAGTCATAACCGAGATTATTCATATATTTAAGCGTCACAAAACCTCCCCTTTCAGCTACATTTTGCCTCACTGTCGTTTTTGAAAAATGCAAATAAAATGGGCGTGAACGCTGTCAGAAGAAGAGCCATTAAAAACCGGAGAAAGTTCCAGCATGGGATACGGGTGCTCCAATCACAAGGCGCTTCCATGAATAATTAGGAGAAATGTCTTCTCATTGGTCAAGAAAACATAGTCTCATGAATAATAATGAGACACGACGCGTCATCGATGTACATAGCCACATCACATCCTTTGACGTTGGCCAGATAAGGATTTTAAACCCAAAATGCAAAAGTAGCGCATAAAAGCTAGAATATACAGCTGCTAACATTGTTTTCTATGATGTGCAACACAACCAACTATGTTTATATCTAAATAAATGTTGTTTTGTGTTTCGTGGCTCTTTAAAGCCCCAATAGCAAAAACATTTACGACATGTAAAATACTTCAAAATGATTAAATGAATGAATGATTTATTTCTTATTATTTGTTTTCCAGTACAAATATCTAATCATTCTAAATAAGTTAAAAGTTAACTTGAGAAAAACAAACTTAATTCAAAAGGAAAGCTTGATTTTTCTTACTCTATTGTCTGTTATTTTATCTTGTTTTAAGCAAAAATGCACAGTTATTATATAAATTTTTCAAGCCTTATGTCATTTTGTTTCTAAAGTATGAATGTTTAGATATTTGTACAAGAAAATTATTTTACATTATGATTAATTTTTTATTTTAGTTAAAAATGAGTTTATTTGCAAAAACTCTTTAAATCACTTTTAATTGTTATCATGTTTTTATTCTGTTAGTTAACTGTTTTTTTTCTGTATCATTAAATGGAATGCACGATACAAAACAAATCGATTTTGCAAATAAACTCTTCAAATATACATTTTTGTTTATTAATTTTTTTGCAGAGCATTTTCTGTCCCGTCTGATTATCATCTGTCAAAGATTAAAATCCCTAACATCTCATTTCCACCTCCCAAAGGTGTCTCCCATCATCATAAACACCGTCATCACCATTCAGTCAGCGCTGAGCCCTGCATCCGAGACCCCGGAGGAGCTGGAGAGCCCCGTACAACACGATCTGTGGGAACGTCGGAACCTGCGAGACCTTAAGCTCTGGTTCCTGGAGGAGGAAGGAGAGGAAGACACCCAGTCTGTAGTTCCTCTCATTCCACAGGGAGAATCTCTCAAAATGAGCATCCAGTCCATCTGTGTAACGCTAGAGGCTGGGGTGGGTCATCGCACAGTGCCCATGCTCCTGGCCAAATCCTCGTTTCACGGAGACGTGAAGAACTGGACAACACTAATTAACCTCCACTGTCACCTGGACCTGGAGGTCAGATCATTATATGAAACGCTGTTTACACATTTCTCTCTTTAAAATCCCAAATTTAATCCTGTAATTATGATCAATTTCAGCAGGACATATCAAAAGACTTTTGTATCAATTTATTTCTTTATTTTCAAATAACCAAAATCCTTGTTGTTTGGTTGTGGAGCTGTAAGGTCTCAAACTTTAATTTCGTAGATATGTTTATTTTTTCCCTGTAGGTGAATTATTATAATGAGATGATGGGTTTATGGGAGCCACTTTTGGAGCCACTGGATGATGAAGCCAAAGATGGTTTTAGACCCTGGACACTGGCGCTTAAGGTTACGCTTCATTCAACACTCCAGATAAATGCTTCTCAATGTTTCTATTGTTATTAACTCCTCATTTAAAATACAGATGAAGAAGAAACCAGTAGCGACCTCCGGGGTGTCCGATGAGGTGGACGGCAGCGGGCCTGATTATAAAACCGTAATCAGCTTTACAAGCAAAGACCAGCTCAACATCACTCTCTCCAAGTGTGGCCTACACATGCTCAGTAATCTGGGGACGGTAAGAAATCGTAGCATGTTGAGGTTGTTGACAATCGCCGTCCTTCTCTCGCTGGAATGACAGCATGTATGTTCACTCGCAGGCATTTGCAGAAGCTGCCAAGCAGACTGCTGGGTGCATTCAGACCGACCAAGCTCCGTTTGTGGTGAAGAATCGCTTGGGTTTGGCAGTGTCTGTGCAGCACAGCGAGGTGTTTACACCTATCGGTAAAGAGTCTAAACAGCGTGTCGTGGAGCTCCAAAATGGAGAGAATCTAAATATGGACTACACAGCGGAGTCCAGCGACCAGTTCTCTGCCATGACCAGCCTCAGCACCAAAAACTACATAAAACCCAGTAAGATCTCTCATGTAACACAGATACATGTACCAACTAATTCATTTAGTTTATAACTTTTGTATTTGTTAACATTAGTTTATACATTAGGTAACATGATGAATATCGTTTTTTTAACATTTGTTTATATTATATTAAAGGGACAGTTCACCCAAAAATGAACATTCTGTCATCATTTATTCACCTTCAAGTTGTTCACAAACTGTATAAAATTCTTTGTTCTGCTGAACACAAATATTTGGAAGGAGATGGGAAACCAAAAAGTTCTGGGGCACCATTGACTCCATAGTAGTTTTTTCCTCCTATGGTAGTCAATGGTATCCCACAACTGTTTTGTTACACACGTTCTTTCAAATATCTTTCTCTGTGTTCAGCAGAACAGAACTAAACGTAGACAGGTTCGGAACAATTGGGGGGGGTGTTAATGATGACAACATTTTCCTATGTTGCGTTTCTTTAATATTCTATAATTAAATAATAAAGAAAGAACCAATGTCATTAAAAGGGCAATTCCATGAAATTGGCACCTTATTATGAAAAAATAGTTTTCCCCAAATGTTTTGCTGTTCTTACAGCACATATATCAACATTTGGTGTTTCTCGTAATAATATGAGTTCTCTTAAAGTTTTTAAAGCATTTGTTTTATTTTAAAAACATGATTTTTCATAGTCAGTTAAGTGCCATTTTCAGGGCTGTCACATCCATAACAGTACATACATATTACTAATTAATGGACACATGAACAAAAATAACGTAACTTTTTCATGTTTTATAAAGAGGCATCCCTTCTCCATATGTTGGGTATTATTGCTTTAGGTTTGTGCATTTTAATTCACAGAAATCCTTTCACATCCATAACCCAAAATGTCACATTTATAATGCTGCAATTCCCCAACATTGTTTTAGATTCTAAAATACAACATTTAATAATCACTATTACCGTCACTATCACTTTTATATTTTTTACCTCATATTGGGATTAGAAAAAGCATATTAGCAGTTAAAAAACTATCCAGATTACAATACCAGCCACAAAAACAAACCATTATGGGAGCAAAATTTGATCAGGCAAGCCCCATTCGATTTCATCATTCTGAAATGTTATTGATAGTTTAAAAGAGTTCAATTGTACAAGGTTTCCAAAAAATATATTTTTCCAGCTCCTGTTGGCCACACTGCAGCGAGTGTCATCCCACTGATCAAAACCGGGCAAGGGATGTACAGCGTCATGCACTTTGACTCGGGTGTCACACGCTTCTTTGTCTGTCAGATTTACACCGTGGAGGGCAGCAAATATGTCAAGATCCGCTCTCCTTTCCAGGTAGGTGTTTTAAATAGACACATTTGAATTTTAACAAGAAAACAGAATCTACGTATACACATTTTAAAGAATTAAACGCAACTTGCTGTTCAATTTTTTTGTGTTTTATGTATTGAATTAATGTATTGGCCAAGTTCACCTATTTTAAAGGAGCAATGGGGAAATTCTAGCACCATCTAGTGGTGAGGCTGCGAATTGCAACCAACAGCTCTGTCTACCCTTCTCTTTCAAAGCACTACGGTGACTGACACAGAACGGAGCTGTCATTGTGTTTTCGCTTCTTTGCCGAAGGAGATAACTTAGTTACAACTTGGCTCTGTCCGTTTAGGGCTACTGTAGAAATAACATGACGAATTCTATGCGAGGGGACCCGCGGTCTATGTAAATAGAAAACATAACGCTTCATTATGTAAGGTCTTTATACATCTCTGATGACATAGTTCAGTATATTTTACTGCATTTATATCAATAGAGCCTCCAAAATCTACACACTGGACCTTTAACTGGTTGAGTCTCTCGATTTGACTAAATAAAACAATCCTTTGAACACTGAAGTCTACCTCAAAAGACTCAAACCTCAACACTGAAAAGACAAACCTAAATTATGGAGACAATCAACAGACATCTTTCTGTAAACAAAGAACCCTAAAAGGCACTTCGACAAGAACATCACCATTATAAAGTCAGCAAACACTAAAACGAGCATCTTTTGTGTCTATTGTTCTGTTTGTTTGTAGATCATAAAGAAAAAGCTGTACATAAAATATTATAAAAAAGAAATTACCATGATTTTAAACTGTTGTGTGATGTAAAGTTGTTTGTACAGATTACATGGTTTGTCAAGTTGTACACTTGAGTATGTGTGTCCGGTCAGCAAAATAATCTTTGCTAGCAACATGTGTAGGCTAATCTAATTCAGTATACACAAAATAATAAACTGTATATGTAAGGACCACTGATCCTTATAAATGACGTCATTACACTGAAGCTACGCCATGTTGGTATGCCCAAACAATCTATTAAATTAATAGGCAGTTATCACATAAAACAGTAACTTACCAGTCCCCGTTTCTATATCTTAAGCCTCACAGTATATTCTTACAACAAATGTCTTAAGCCTGTAAATGGTTATTTATAAAAAGTCGGAAAATTTGAGACACCTCAACACATGACAAATTTGCTAAATCTAAATTCAGATAAAAACAGGCCCTATATGTTGTTTAAGTAATGAAGCTTTATTTCTAAACATTTACACATGTGCCATTACAACAGTGTACAAAACACATTCACCTTCTATACATTGATTTTCTATATGTCCCTGTTTTGCCCAAAATAAACATAATAATTGTAAAAAACATCAAAAGTAACAATTCATTAAAACACACACGTGAACAAAAAATGTATTGCGTGTCTAATAAGCTGAAGAACGGGTTATTTAAGATCTTCATCTTGACCGTACGTCGATGCGATGTGTCAGTTGGGCATACCAAGATGGCGGCGCTATTGCTTCCGGTGGCTTCACCTCCTGCCCTTGGTTTAGCGTTCTAGGCGCAATCCAGTCATTTATATAGATAGATCAGTGGTAAGGACACAGATTTAACAATGAAATGGTTCCTCTTTAGGTGTCATGCAATATATAATATGTGTTTTGTTGTTGACAGATTGATAGATCGTGATGACAAATCTTTTGCATTGATTTTGTAGATCATCAATCATTTCTCAGTGCCGTTCCGGGTTTATGAGGGGTCTGTGTGTCTGGGCACTTCTCTGCCTAAGGATGAGTTCTGTGTCCCACTGGGTTCCTACAGGTCAGTAATAGCATGTTAGCACTGCGTTTGCATCTCTCGCCATGCAAGGGGATGCTTTTTCTCAGTGAGAACTAAATGATAGTCCAAGTCAGTCAAAGTAAAGTAGAATTTACTTGTTTCTCATGTGAAACATGAGTGGATGTGTGAATATCGGCTGTGGTCTGTTCCTCACACATATCTATAGTCATGTGAACTACAGTTCCAAACAATGAAAAAAGACCCAAACAATATATTCTATTGTATGCTTACTCGGTTAACGAAAATGTTTAAGTCGACGCACCACTCTTAATAAATTTGCGCTTTTTTTTGTCTGTCAGAGCTGAGCTTAGCTTGCAGCCTGCACTGGAAGGTGAGGAAGAGTACAACCGCTCGGAGGGCTTCACTTACAATGAGGTGATTCAGCAACCCAGAGAGTGTTTGCAGAAAACTTGCTACCATCACGAAGACAGGACTCAGATGATGAAGGTCAACATGATTCCTCTTCCAGATGCTGTGATGTCACACAGCACCGAGGAGGGGTTTGACAAGCCCTTCGCTCTGCATCTGTGGCCCACCGTCCTCCTCCGCAACCTTCTGCCCTTCCCCATCACCTTCAACTTAAAGGTAGACATCTTACACCAGGGCTAGTAAACCTGCGGCCCGCGGGCCAAATGCAGCCATGCCAATCATCTTTACCTGCCCCGCCCAAAAATTTCAAATAAGTGGAGATACTTTAAGAACGCTGTGCTTTGAGAAAGCACGTCCTGAGACTCCACATTTTTGAAAGTCCAAAACGCTGCTACATTCAATACAAAAGTTATTCCCGCGGCTCATGACGATATATTGAAGTCTCAAAGCGTTTTGATTGGTCTGTTCAAGAAACTTAATGTTATTTACAACATGGTAATCGGTGAAAGGTTGCGTTCCGAAATACATCTTGAAAGTAACTTCAAGAAGGGTACATCATGTGAACATTTGTCTCAGATAAGAGAAACACGGTTGTTTTTATCACTGCATTATGTATGATTTAAACGGCTATATTTATGAAAAACAGCTGTTCATCTCCCTCCAGCACTACAAAGGATCTGCCCTTCTAAGTGTGTGTTACACATGAATGCGATGAAAGTGTTCAGTCTCTCGGTTTATAAGATGCCAGTTTAACGTCATAAGGGGCAGGCATTACTTTTGTGCTGAATGTATTAGCGTTTTTGACTTTTATTGATTTTTACTTTCATTATTTCAACCAAAGATCTTCTTGGAAAACCCAGTTACATCTTGGATACTCTGGGGTTATTAAAGACCCCTGTCCTACTGTATAGTCATGTGTAGGGATGTGTGCCAAAACGTGGTAGTAAAGTGATAGTTCACCCGAAAATAAAGTCTGTCATCATTTACTTACTCTCAAAGCTGTATGACTTTCTTTCTTCCACAGAAGACAAAAGAAGATATTTGAAGAATGTTTTTAACTGGCCCTCATTCACTTGCATTGGTTTTGAGTCCTTACAATAGAAGTGTACTGGGGCCAGTGCTGTTCGGTTTCCAAGATTCTTCAAAATATACCTTTTGTGGTCTGCGGAAGAAAGAAAGTCATACAGCTTTGAGAGTGACTAAATGATGAAAGAATTTGAATTTTTGGGTAAACTATAAGCGGGTCCTGGGCTACATTATGAGAGAACATTTATTAATATAATATAATTAATTTCATTTTAATTTAATTTGAACAATTAATTGTCCACAAAATTAGTTATAACAGTAAATACTAGTAATTTCAGCGCTAGGTTTAATGTTTGACAGAAAACCAAAGCACATTTGTTTAAATGTTGTTTCTAATATATTCAGAGTAATGGAGATCCCCCCGTTGAACTAAAGGAGGGTCACTCGTCCCAAATCCATACGGCCATCATGGATTTTTCCATTGTGGAGATGAAGCTCATTGGATATCTGCAGCAGGATTGGGAAGGCCAGTATAATCTCAGCAGCGACCAGGATGAGATAAGCTTCATCAAATTCCAATCACTGCGATTGGACGAAGAAACGGAAACGAAGGCGGAGCTAGACATTGCCATCCATGTTAAAAAGGAGGAGGGTCAGGTGGTCGTGGCCGTGCACTCGCCTTATTGGATGGTGAATAAGACCGGCAGGCTGCTGCAGTATAAAGCAGACGATATTCATCGCAAACACCCGAAGGACTATGACATGCCTCTCCTCTTCTCCTTCAAACCACGCAACTTCCTGCAGAACAACAAGGTTTGAATGCTCCAAGAAAGTATATTTGTTTTATAAAACACGATTCTGTTTATTCATCTCTTAGCTTTCTTTTTTCAGATTCGTTTAATGATTTCGGAAAGCGAGTTATCAGATGATTTCTCCATTGACACAGTTGGTAGTTACGGTGATGTTAAATGCAAAGGAAGGCAGAAGGATTACATGGTGAGCAGCAGAACTTCTATTTCAAGTTTCATTCATATATAGACCGTTTCAGCGGACCCCAGTTAACTTCTGGTTTGTATTTGGCTAGTGTCTGTCTAATAATATAACTATTTATATTTGATTTATGTTAATAATAATTTGCAATTCATTCTTTTACTGTATAATATTTGTATTAAATAAACGATTTGTTGATTTTTGTTGGATGTTCATTTTATTAAATAAACAAATTTGTTGTAACGTTTGATTATATTGTTAAGATGAAACTGTCTATACATTTCAGATGTTTGTGTTGACTTTAAATAATTATGTGACATGTTCCATCATCGTCTGTTTTTTTGGTAGGTTGGGGTGAAGATAGACGCCTCCAGCTTCAGTTTGACACGGCTGGTGACGTTCCTGCCCTTCTATATGCTGGTGAACCGAACCAAGCATGTGATTCGAGTTTGCGAGGAGGGTCTGGATCAGTGGACAGAGGCCCGACCCGGACAGGTCAAAAACATGATTCCACACACTAGTTATAGCAAACATTAAAGAAAAAGTTAATTCAAACCTTGAATGAATGGCTTGTGTTTGAAATGTCATCATTTACTCATCTTCGAGTTGTTCCACATCTATATCCTTTTCTTTGTTCTGATGAACATCTGATGAAAGATATTTGGAAGAATGCTTATAGCCATAGTAGGAAAAAATTGTTTTTTGTTTTGTTGAACATTAAAGAAGACATTTTGAAGAATGTAGGACAGCAAACAGTTCAATTGTAATTCTTCCTACTATGGTAGTCAATGAGGCGCAAAATCTGTCTGGTTTTAAGCATTTCTCCAAATATCTCTCTCTGTGTTCATCAGAACATATACATTTATAAAGATTTGGAACAACTCGAAGGTGAGTAAAATAGGGCAGAATTTCCATTTTTGGGTGAAGTATCCCTTTAATTTGAATTATTAAATTTAGGGCTGTCAAACGATTAATCCCGATTAATCGCATCCAGAATAAAAGTTTGTTTTTACAATAAATATGTCTGTGTAGTGTGCATATTTATTTTGTATTTATGAACACAAACATATAAATATAAAGATGAATACAAATTTATAATGTCAGTTATTGGTAAATAAATATAAATAAATACATCTAAATATTTCCTCTATATATATAGATATATACATGTCTGTGTATGTGTATATAAATACAAAATAAATATGCGTAATACACAGACATAAATTATGTAAACACAAACTTTTATTCTGGATGCGATTAATCGCGATTAATCGTTTGACAGCCCAAATTAAAATATATCGGCCTGTACGTTCATATTATCTAAAACTCAAAATTATGGGTCTTTACTACAGTCTTTTACCTGAAAACTACTGTTTTATTTACTGTGTTTCTGTCATTTCTAGGCCGCCGTTCCATTCTGGCCAGAAAGAGACTCGAAGAGGCTTCAAGTCAAAGTCGAAGGATCTAAGTCATCACCACGACCATTTGACTTCCACCAACCAGAGAACTGCCTCCTGCTGCACCTGGACAAAACTGTACGTTATCATTACCTAAAGTATACATTATTATAACCTACACCGAGAAACAAAATCACATTTTTTCTTGATTTTAGCCGGGCGGTATTATCGTTGACGTGAATTTGACAGAACATTCGGCTGTGATACGCTTCTCTGATTACCATGACGGCGCGGCTCCGTTTCTCCTCATCAACCACACAAAAGAGGACACACTGCAGTACCACCAAAGGTAAGAGACCAAATGTACCCATGGCTCTATTTACTATGTCTAGTCATCATGGATGTACATCTTACCAGCAGTAGGCAACAATTTCTGCAGCAAGTTGGAAAAATGTGAATTCCTTACTGAAAAATCAATCCCAGAATGCACCCTGATTATATCCATATTCAATTAAAATCATTATATAGTGCATACTGTGTTATAATGTACAACCATTTAAGTTCAGTTTGGTTCATGCTATATGTGAACCTTTTAAAACCAGTTATGGGGGTGATTTGTTTTGATTGAGATATAAACATCTCCTGAAAGCTGAATACATAAGCTTTTCAATGATGTATTGTTTAGGATAAGACAATATTTGACCGAGATACAACTATTTGACACTCTAGAATTGGAGGGTGAAAAAAGTCTTAATTGAAAAAATCGCCTTTAAAGTTGTCCATCAGAGGTGCTGTAACAGGCCGTGGCTAAGAAGAAACAGGTTTGATATAATGCTCTCTATTGAATGACCGCTGTTATGACGTCGTTGTGAGTAGATGAACCCGAAAGAGAAAAATTCTAAGCTTTACATAGACCAAACTTGAGTGTGTAATTCCTCAAAAGAGGGCAGCAGCGAAATTTGTAGAAGTTTTTCTGGTCATTTTTGTTTGTGATTTTGATGCATCCTCTTACTAAAAATATATATACAGTATTTACTGTGGGAAATTTACAAAATATCTTCACAGAACATAATATTTTCTTAATATTTGAATGATTTTCGGCATAAAAGCAAAAACGATTATTTTGACCCATAGGATGTATTGTTGGCTATTGCTACAAATGAAGAGTTTGGTTCCAAAATAAGATAACTATGTTCTGAAAATCATGTTTTTTATTATGTTATCATGTTTTTATTGTGTTAGTTAGCAGTATTTCTTGAGTTATTATGACTTAAATCAAAACAAACCAACTGAAGTTTGATTGATATTAACTGGAATGAACTATTTTAAAAACCAAACCTTTAAAGATACTCGTGCTACTTATTACTGACTGGTTTTGTGGTCCAGGGTCACATTAACAAGTGTCCCTTAACAAGTGTGAAGGACATATGCAAACTCTTGTAGTTCCTACACCATTCACCTGATTTGGATGTAAATACCCTCAAATTAAAGCTGACAGTCTGCAGTTAAAGCACATCTTGTTTGTTGTGTGTGTTTTGGTCACTGTGTCCTTTCTTGTCCTTTTATGTCTTTTAGTTGCAGGAAGCAGAAAGATTCTGCTTGGTCTCCAGATGAGTTACTGGATATCTCTTTATCAGGGGGGGATGAGACTCAATCCCTCTGGTACACAAACACTCTCACAGACAAGTGTTATCGAACGAGAAGCATGGAAATCTTTAAACTATTTCCTCTCCCCTCGATCTGTCTGGTGTAGGCAGCCGACTCCTTTCATATTCTCTTCGAGCTGCTTGATTCATCCGAATTCGTTCAAAAAAACAAACGCAATTTCCTTAAACTGTGATTTCTCCCACAGAGTATAACGTTGGAGTCTGACGTTATTGTTTCTCATCTTTGTGTGTTTTGTACCTTGTTGGCTGTGAACGGAAATCAACTTGCTTGTAGTCGCTGTTCTTACATCTGTCTTCATTTCTAGCTAATGAATGCTGAACTTCTCTTGTGTCTCAGTGGATCTTCATCTTCTGTTGAAGAGCATGATTTATGAAACACGAATGATTCCCTTTATGATCATGGTTGTATGCGATTTATTCTGGGGTATAAACATGTCAGAACTACGGTTCTGTAGATTCTCTGGTTTCTGTATCCTACAGTGTTCACTTTTGAGTCTCTTCTGGCTGAATTGCTGTAAACTTTATTACATAAAATCATCTGGAAATAGCATGTCAATTATTTTCTATACTTAAAATCAGTAAAAGTAGTTTTGAAGTTTACGTACACACAGTCCGCTTGTTAGTATAGACCGTTTCATCGGACGTGTGCGCATGACCCCCAGTTAACTTCCGGTTTGTGTTTGGCTAGCGTCTTATACTATAACTATTTATGTTTTATTTAATTTATGTTAACATTAATTTGTATTATTATTTTACTGTATAAAAGTTGTATTAAGTAAATAATTTGTTGAATGGGTTCTGTGGTACATTGACATCTAGTAGTTGAGCTTGGTATCGCAGTCTAAATTAAAAAATTGGATAGAAGTTTAGCCACGTAATGGTTCGTTTTCTTTTGGTTGTTATCAGAAATAATCTACAGTTCAGTTGGGGGTCACAAAAGTGCGTATGCGCAGTAGCATTTGTTTATGTTGTTAAGATGAAACCGTCTATAATATCAAAATTGTCCAATCAGATAAGTGGAGCAAAACTTGCTGTTGTATAATAAAGTTTGTTTATGAGAGGCTGTTTAATCACATAAACTTGTATGTACTATGCTCTCAATTCTGGTAGCTCTCAGACAGAAATCGATGAGCTGGATCCAGGTCAGGCTGTGTACTACACTTGGGCTGAACCCACAGGATCACGAATCTTGAGCTGGAAATGGGGCAAGTACAAAGGAGAACTCAAGATTGAAGAGGTGAGATGCTGTACTACTCTATAGCTATTGCTTTATGCTGTGCTCACATTACGTATTTCATATACATGATAAAACATCAGACCGGGAACGCAAGCCTGTCCGAAGATATTAAAAAAAATATTTGATGAATTCAAAGGCTAACTGCATGTACAAACAGCATGTTTTATCAAATATTATTGTTCTTTTAAGTTTTTATATAAATAAATTAATAATTTAAATACATTTTATTTATTTATTACATGGTTTTCTGGCATTTAAAATTAAGATATTAATTAATTATTAATATTATTATTATAATGATTTAAAGGTATAGTTCTCCCCAAAAATTAATTTTTAAGATTCTGTAATTCATTCATTAACCCTCATGTTATTCAAAACCTGTATATATTTATTTATTTATTAATTAGATATTATTTATTAGAATGATCTTGCTTGTTCTATAAACACCATGCACTGTGCAATGTTTTACCTTTTCTGTTTTTCCTGTTTGCCCCTGTAAAGCTGCTTTGGAAGAATGCACATTGTGAAAAGCGCTATATAAATAAACTTGAATTGAAGTGAATTGAATTGAATATGACTCTTTCTTCTGTCAAACACAAAAGAAGATATTTTGAGAAATGTCTTCAAAAAATTCATTAAAACATCTTCTTGTGTGTTCTGCAGATTAAAGAAATTCATACAGGTTTTGAATGACATGTGGGTGTGTAAATAATGAAAGAATTCTTATTTTTGGCTGAGCTATCTCTAACAGGCTTAGTTTAGACCTACCTTTTAGTGAAAGTGTTCATCGTGAATCCCGCTCACAACATTTCCAGAACCTTTATTCTCTTTTCTGTTTAAGTGTCTTGACCACTCTACAAAAAAATTGGATTAAAGAAGAGAAACCAAACACTCATCTGGGTCTTTGTTCTCTTAACAGGACCAGTTGTTGGACGTGAACAAGGAGGGAAAACTGTTCGTCGTCTCATTTTATGAAGGCCTCCAACGTGTGGCGCTTTTTACCACAGATCGCTGTGTTTACAAGCTAATTTGCGACAGTGAGAAGATGGAGGTGCCTCAGCAGGAAATCAGTATCTTGTTACAAAACATCGGCGTGTCACTGGTCAACAACACCTACAGCCAGGAAGTGGCCTTCATTGGCATCACTAGGTATAATTGGACAGAAAAAAACTTCGCACATACTACAAAGCACTTTTGTGGTGTGGTTTTGGTAATGTTTACTTCATATATTATATGTGTTGACTGTGAAACTTTGTGTTGGTCAGCTCTGATGTGGTATGGGAGACTAAACTCAAGAAGCGCAGCCGATGGAAGATTTTGAGTGGTAAAGAGGCTGCAAGGTTGGAGCACCAATACCAAGAGTATATGGAGACTGGCCCGGTGGATAGTGCTGTCATCGACCTAGAGAACGATTACCAGGTCAGTGCTCATAGGGACCGATTCAGTTCTCTTAAAGGCACAGTGTGTCACCTTTACCAAATGACACACCTCAGGAGAATAAGGTTAAATGCACTCTGTGATTAGGTTTCGGTTCATTTCTGACTGGATGATTGTATGTCAGGTGTTATTTGCTGCTAATGGGGTGGCCATGAGAGTACTGCAGCCCTATGATGCTCCTCTCAGGAGGAACTTTCTGCCCGCTCTGAAGGTGGAGTACAGCGTCTCCACCCGCCAGAAAACCTATAGAGTCCAGATCAACAGAATTCAGGTTTGATTTACACTTCATGAAGCATAACAACTGTAGATACTGCAACTATAACAGCTACAGTGGGTACGGAAAGTATTCAGACCCCCTTACATTTTTCACTCTTTGTTATATTGCAGCCATTTGCTAAAATCATTTAAGTTCATTTTTTCCCTCATTAATGTAAACACAGCACCCCATATTGACAGAAAAACACAGAATTGTAGACATTTTTGCAGATTTATTAAAAAAGAAAAACTGAAATATCACATTAATGAGGGAAAAAAATGAACTTGAAGCAAATGGCTGCAATATAACAGTGAAACATTTAAGGGGGTTTGAATACTTTCCGTACCCACTGTGTAGAAACCGTAATCGAGAGCAACCCAGTAGCTAGTGCTGATTTAAATTGTTTTGTTAAAGGAACGGTTAACCCAAAATCGGTTCTGTTATCATTTATTCATTTGACTCTCTCTTCTGCGAAAACACAAAAGAGGATATTTTGAGAAATTTCTCTTTTGTGTCCATGCAATGAAGAATGTTGATAACCAAAAACACTGGACCCCATTAACTTCCAAAGTATCTTTTTTGTGTTATGCAAAAGGCCATACAGGTTTGAAATGATCGTGAGTAAAAGATGGAAAAATGAATATTTAACTCTCACTTCAACTGGTTTCAGTGAGCAACTGAGAAAAAAAATCAATGTGTTACAATAAATCCATCAAATGCTTCTGTTCACTGCACAGATCCAGAATCAGTTGCCTGGAGCCATCTTCCCATATGTGTACTACCCCATCAAACCACCAAAGTCGGTTAGGATGGACTCAGGTCAGTCGTTGGGGTTGACTTCTACATAGTCTCGAAGAATATTTTCACATATTCATATATTTGTATAATTTTTTTGTTATTTCATGTCTGTAACATTCTTTTTTTCTGGTAATTGAAAGAACCAAAACCGCTGACTGATGTCAGCATCATCACCCGAGCAGCCGGGCACTCGGACATCCTACGCATCAAGTGAGCCTTCTACAGTCTCTTCTCCACTTCCTTCCTCTCACCGTCTCTTGAGCTTTGCCCTCACGACACCAGTTCTTTCATTAACTTATATATGAAATGCTTTTTTGTTTGCCGATGGTCATGGATGTTTGCACATCTTAGCCTGTGTTCACACTTGACTTCTTTTTTGAAGCTGCTAGCGTGTTACATTATCTTCTGTTTTGTTGTATTTGCATTTTTGTTCATGTTTTGGACTAGTCATGTGGTAAGGGCAGAGCTTTACTCAGATTTTTCTAAACAGCTTTAAAGCTCCTACAGTGCCGTTGTGTCTTGTGTTGGATTATGGCATATTTATCGTGCTTATAGGTATTTCAAGGTGCTGATTCAGGAAATGGACCTACGGATGGATCTTGGGTTCCTGTATGCCATGCTAGAGCTCTTTACTCCCGAGCACTCCAGTGCTTTCACGTCTGAACAAGAGGTAACACTCAGACAACACACAAAATCTGATTCAAACCCTTTTGTGCTGCCCTACTGTCTCTCTGAAGATAGATGATGAATGGATGAAAAGTCAATGTAAACTTTATTTTAAGAGATGGTCTATCGTCAATAGTTCATTTACTTTAGTATTTTCTGTCTAATTCAATGACATGGAGATCTATTTTTGTCCTTTTGGGGTCACCGTATGGGATTTTTGTTGAATGTCTGTCTTTTGTGTTGTTATAGGTTGAGTTGTTTGACAAGGACATTGAGTATCTGAAGACAGAGTTGAATCATGTTTCAGCGACAGACACCTCTCCCATGAGCCTGTACGAGTACTTCCACATATCTCCCATAAAGGTCAGTCAGATTCACTGGTTTCTGCTGGGTAGCTGCACCCACCGTGAAGTTTCATTGAACATTTCACATAACATGGACGATTTCGACCTCATGTGTGTATTTTGTATGGCAGCTTCATTTGAGTTTCTCTCTGAGCACCGGAGGTGAAGACAGCAATAAAAAAGAGAGAGAGACCGAGATCATTCCTGTTCAGTCGCTCAATCTGCTGCTGAAGAGTATCGGAGCTACGCTCACTGACGCTCAGGACGTCCTCTTCAAGTACTAACACTCACTCATACTCCTACAACAGGCACACTGTACACAACTTATGTTAATAAGATGTTCATTACACACTGATCCTAAAGAAAAAATGACTCTGGAGATGATTTCTGATCTGGAATGTGTAAACTCGACTGTGTGTATTCTTCGGAGGACTGAATGTGTTTCTGTAGAACTTCTCTAATCTCCATCTGTGGCAGTGTTAGCCTCAAGTTCCTTATTCCAGCCTCAGCCATTCTCAGATCACACACACTGGATTTCACATGTGGTTAGATGGTGATCTAGCGCAATTTCCTTATCCATTTTTGCTCTTATGCTGCCCTCAAATGGAAAGAGAAGTTGAACTACACGTTGCTAAACATGGAGTTTGTACAGTAGATTGCACTAGATTCCCTTTTCTGTGCTGATTGTGAAGATTTGTAGATTGGTAAAAGAGTTCAGCAATGAAAATGCCAAACAAAATGTCATATCTGAACTGAAATTGGTTGTGTTTCTGCAGACTGGCCTTCTTTGAGCTGACATACCAGTTCCGTACCACCCAACAGCTGCAGTGGGAGGTGATCCGTCATTACTCCAAACAGGTAACCTTTTGATTCTTACATTATTTTTACTTTTAGACTTTTTTTTAGGAATCACACTGATACAGTATGAACATGCTTCTTTCACACTTTGCAAGTTTTTGTATTTCGCCCGACATTTTTATAGTTCTTGTACAATTCTGTGGTGCTTTTAACTGAGGTAATATTTATTTTTGCATAGCATCTATGTTTTCGTGTATATTTAGCTCAACAGTATTCGTCATAAAAGACAAAAACGAATAAATCTACACTTGAGGTTTTGGATAGCTCATTTTTAGTAACTGTTATGTTAAACACTTGTTGGAGCTCAGTGTTGTGCCAGTACCTTGTAATTTTTGCGTACGAGTAATAATACTAAAATGTATACATGTGTTTTTTTTTTGTGAGTAATGTCAATGGTAAAAGAAACTCGTGTGATTTTCGTATTCAGAATGTTAAAGGGGTCATATGATATGTCTAAAACGAATATTATCGTATTAGATGTAATGCAATGTGTAAACACGATTTAAGGTTCAAAAACGCTGTATTTTCCTTTTGTTCCGACATTTAAATTTTTGCAATCTTACGTGTCTAATAGATGCATGGGCAATTTATAACACACCAAAGACACAGGAAAAACCCGTATTCGCACCATATGACCCCTTTAAACTTCAAAAAGAAACTTGTTACAAACCCTCATGCGATTCCAGATCTTTATGAATTTATTCAGTGGAAAACAGACTATTTTATATTGATATGTTTTATATATGATATGTGTGTATGTTGATATTAAAGGAGCAATGTGAAGATTTTGCGCTATCAAGTGTTGAGGCGAATTGCGAATTAATTATGTTAAACCAAAGAAAATAAATCATATACATGCGTGCTGAGTCACATATGAGAGAGTTTTCTTCTTTGGCTAAACTACACCTTTAATATCTTTGTGCTTGTTTGTTTCAGGCTATCAAGCAGATGTACGTTCTTGTTTTGGGTTTAGACGTCCTCGGCAATCCATTCGGACTCATCCGTGGCCTGTCTGAAGGAGTCGAGGCCTTCTTCTATGAGCCCTACCAGGTAAATCTTGAGACATGATGGATGATTACAAGATATGAGCAATTTTATTCTTGTCTAAACATGACAAAAGACTCAGACTTTAGTGTGTGTTCCTCAGGGGGCTATCCAGGGCCCAGAGGAGTTTATGGAAGGGATGGCGCTCGGTGTGAAAGCTCTGGTTGGAGGGGCTGTGGGTAAGAAATACTCAAATATTTGCTTTCCCCATTATACACAGAAAAACGTGCTCAAATTTTGACTCCCGCATCTGTCTTTTGCAGGCGGCATTGCGGGAGCAGCGTCTAGGATCACGGGTGCGATGGCTAAAGGTGTTGCTGCCATGACAATGGATGAGGAATATCAGCAGAAGAGAAGAGAAACTATGAACAAGCAGCCCAGCGGTCTCCGAGAAGGGCTGGCGCGGGGAGGGAAAGGACTCGTATCTGTGAGTAACAGCTTCTTGGAAAGAGAGACTTTTGTCGTGACTTTTTGCTTATGATGTTCGTTCATTTTAAATACCTTCTCACACAGGGGTTTGTGAGCGGCCTCACCGGAATTGTGACTAAACCCATTAAAGGTACAGTAAAGCTGCCGTTCCGGTTCTTTTTTTTGTGGAGAAGTGTTCCTTTCGTCTTATCGCCAGATTGTGTGTTTCTATAGGAGCTCAGAAGGAAGGGGCTGCCGGTTTCTTTAAAGGTGTGGGAAAAGGTTTAGTCGGAGCTCTCACCAGACCAACAGGTGGCATCATTGACATGGCCAGCAGCACATTTCAGGGCATCAAGAGGTGTGTGAAAACCTTTGCACCTGCGTGCCTTTTCCAATTATTTGTTTAAGAGGCTTAGCTATTCCGTAGTTTGGTGCCCATTTTCTCTCATTTGAATTCAGAGCTGCAGAGACATCTCAGGAAGTGGAGAGTTTACGCCCACAGCGTTTCATTCACGAGGATGGAGTCATTCGGCCATATAAGGAGAGAGAGGGATTAGGCAGTCAAATGCTTCAGGTATTTTAATGGACATCCTGGAGACTCACCCTTTAGGGTGTTCAAGACCAAAGCATTAAAATGTGTTTAACAGGCGAGAATAGCAACAATGGATTATACATTGGACAGCATATTTATTAACCTTTTTATGTACGATCAGATCTATTTGACATATGCGCATAATAATGAGTTTCTTGACACTAATAATTGTGCTGATGTTCTGATCTTGAAAGCACCCATTGTGTGATTCAACCCTTAACCTTGTTTTTGTTAGAAAAGTACGTTTTCACGCAGGTCCATGCTGGTTTGCTCTGCTGGGAAAAACAATAGAACCCTTTACAAAACATAATAGAAAATGTCATGGTTGTAATGGGAATGGAAACTATGATGGTGTCTACTGGTACTGTATGTGAGGGATTCTATTGGCGAAATGTTACCTTGCAGATGGGAACCAGTAGGACACCATTAAATCCTGTTGGAATAATGCCCAAAACACACTAGAAAAAGGGATTTTGTAATGGTTTTAATAGGAAACCGCTAACGGTTCATAATACTATTTTAAAGTGTACCAAACGTATGTTTTTTAGGCCCTACTTTGGTTAATGGAGTGTCCAAAATTAAGATTATGTACATACAATGTGTAAAAACACTATAATCTCGTAATAATAGGCAGTTATTCGTGCCTTACTTCTTGACTGACTCTCAAATGATTCGTTCCGCGATTCATCCGTCTAGGCCCCGCCTACCCTCTAACCTTGTGTCATGTGATTGGTCAGATGGTGTAGTCTGTTGTTATTGGTCAAACGCGTTCATCATTTGTCGCAGCATGAACCCCACTACAATTATTACAGGATTACGGTTTACATGTGGTTGGATGTCATGTATGTTATATGTGTAGATAGAGATGGCGGCGATTTTACCGAACCAATATGAGCCCGAGTCTGACGAGGAAGCATCATAAAACGCTAATCCAGTGTCAGTGGCATATCTATATAGGTGCACGTGCGGCAAATGTGTCAAAATTCAAAGTTAATAGTCAGATAAACAATCTGTAACACCCCAGAAATAACCGCACATGCTAATGTTAGCGTTATATGCTAATGTTAGCGTTATATGCATTAGCTAAACACAGACATAAGGTACAAAAATATTTCTTGAAGTTAAAACAAAATCAATAGTCACACTTACAGATTGTGATTCGGTGGAGCTAACAGGTCCAAATAGAGTTGGTATTCCCCCTCTTTCAAGGATAATCGTTTCACATACCCTGCAGTGAGCGCGCCAAGATTATTAAATGAAATGTCACGCGCACAGTCAAACTCTGGGGTTATACTCCTTTGGTATCGTTTGAAAAATGAATTGTTCCCTCAGACGTTCTTCGTTTGGTAGGTGAAATAAGACGCAAATATTGTCACACCGTAGAACACAGACTCTAGACATGATACACACGCATCACGAACGAGCGACAGTGTTTGGGGGAGGAGACATAAGTTTTCGCATCAGTCTCAGCCAAACGTAGACGGGGACTATGTATAGTGACGTAGATATGCATCCACCACTCGTTTGTGTGATTCAGAGTCGACTCCCATTTTTACAAGCAAATAACTTTTTTATTTATTCACCTTCGGACTGACAACTTGGCAGACAGCTTACTTTCAAATACGGCAACAGAACAGACTGCATTATATGTAATTTTCATGATTTCATGTTAGCTACTCTTTAAAGAAATGAAATTTCTGTCATGAATTACTCATTAAGTTATTCCAAACCTGTATTCATTTTTTTGTTTGGTTGAACACAAAAAAAGATATTTGGAAGAATGTTAGCAAATAAGATTTCTGGGGTAGTCCAAAATGGTAGTCAAAGGTACCCTAGAACTGTTTGTTTTCCTAAATTTGTCTTTTAACAGAACCAAAAAAACAATCATTTTTAAAACTATTGTAGTCAATGGTGCCCCAAAATTTCCAGTTGCTAACATTTTTCCAAATATCTTTCTTTGTGTACGACCGAATAAAGAACTTTAAACGGGTTTGGAACAAATTAAGGATGAGTCATTATTGACAGAATTTAGCTTTTTGGGGTGAACTATCACTTTAATGGAAACTATTAGAATTTCTGTTATGGTTTCTATCGTTTTTTCTGCATCGGTGTTGTTGAGCAGCTTAATTGTGCTGTTCTTCTACAAACCTTACAAACACATGATCGTTCTGGTAATGCTGGTTGACCATGAACCAAGTATACTGTATTCAAAAAGCATGTTTCAACATCACATACTGGAAACAAGCATCTAAACAGCAACATGCAGAGCATCAGCCAAAAATCCCAGTGAGTTGTAGTCTAGTTTTAAACAGAAAAGCACTCTTCGGGATGTTTTAATAGATACTAAAGTAAATGATGAACGGGAATTGTTTTACAGCTATACAAAAACTATCTTGGTCAGAAGCTCATAGCTGTGCTTTATTGTTATCAACCAATCAGCCTTAAGGACCAGAACTTTCATGATATCTACAACCTGGCCTTTACATAACGGTGTAGTTTGTGGGTAGTTAAAGATGAACTTTGTGGAGGTAGTTGAAGATAATCAGTCTAACTAGTGTTAGTATTACTATCGTTAGCCTAAATAGAATTAGACTTTGCTAGCACATCCTGTATTTGTGCTCACTGTAAAGGAATACAGTAGTTCACCCATGAAAATTCATAATTTACCCATTTTTTCTTGCTCCAAACTCTCTTGTGATGTTTAGTGTAATCCTCATTCTGCTCTTGTTTATACAATGTACAAGACATTAATGGTAACCAGGGGCCGTCGAGCTGTCATTTAAGGGGCCACTCATCATATAAATTCATTATATGGAAAAGAGCAGCATAAACATTTTCCAAAATTGCTACTTTTCCATGAAAGACAAAGAAATTCATGGAAATTTGGAATGACATGGGTACTTGATGTGAGACTTTTTAAACGGATGTATGTGGTTAAGAAAGGATTGTTAATTTGACTGACTTTAGCTTTCCCTTCTCTTGTCATGTTCACAGAACAGAAAGGCTCTCTCTCAGTGGAATAGCATTGACAGTGATGAGGAGAATGATGATGATTCATTTTAACAGCATCTCAGGGGTTTTAACAAATATTTAGTCTGATTCTGTCTTTTGTATCCAAAATCAGAAAACTTGTCATGTTTAAGTAGTTGGTAGTCTTTTAAATGTAATCTCTACATGTAAATATTAAATATTTTATGTAAAGGAATATTTCCTTTTTAGAACCTTTTTATAGAGTTTGCTTCCAAAATGAGAGAACTCTGTTTAAAAAAAATTGAGCCAACTTGTCATTTGTCATTGTCATGAATAAAGTTTGTTTCAAAGTGTTTTCAATCATTCCACACCCATCAATCCCAGAATGCATTGTACAATTCCATTCCATTAAGTCATACACAAGACTACCGAGCAGGGTTGTTTATTGTGGCTTTTAGTCTTCTAGAAAGCATCATGACTAAACCTTCTTTGCATTTTGCATCAGATTAGAGAATGTTTTGCTTGAAATTTGCATTCTTTCATCCAGAACACATTCAAACACACAAATCAGACCAAAAGCCAATTTATGGGTAAATTGTTGGCATGCCAAGGCTAAACGCTGTAAAAGTGATTCAGAAATAATGTCTTTTGATTTTGTCTTCATCAGTTCATCAGTCCACATGTCCACACCATGAGTATGATTTTTCAGACTTGACTAGAATAGAGAAGTGTCACTATTTTAAAGACCGAAGAGGACGTTTGGCTATATAAATGAAAATATTTGTGGTGTTAACTGATTTTTCCATTTGGTTTTTAGAGTATTGAAAACGGACGGTTTGCCAAATACAGGTACTTTGCTCATGCTAAAGTGAATGAGTCCGATTTCCTGATGATTACTAAAAGGTAGGTGCATTTTTTTTACATGAAGTTTGACTACATTGATGATGTTATGATTTTTAGTGGTGTTTGCCAAGATGAGCATCACTTTTATATAAATTTATATTTGTTTTATTACTAAAATGATACCTCATATCACATAGCGGTTCACACAAAAAATACATAAGTGTCAACATTTATTTCTGTGGAACGCAAAAGAAGATATTTTGAGAAATGAGTGGTTTGTGTCCTTACAATGGAAGTCAATGAGGGTCAATGTTCTTTGGTGACCAACATTGTTCAAAATATCTAGTCACACAGGTTTGAAATGACATGAGTGTGAATAAATTCATTTTTAGATAAATGGTCGCATTCCAAAATATCAAAAGAGTCATCTTTTGACTTGGACAATTTACCCAGCATGCAAGTGCAAAGCAATACACAATAGTCAGGCAAAATGTTAGTGAGCACATCACATAGTCCCGCCCTGGTGGTGACCTATCCAGTGTGAGCACCACTAACATTCAGAAAAAAAATGATGATGTCATCATGATGGTCATATTTGTGTATATTCCTTCAAACCAATCATATGCCATTTACACTGTGTATTTGATTGAATATGATAATTGAATTAGGCCTGCAACAACGAATCGATTAAATCGATTAAAATCGATTACTAAAAGAATTGGCAACGAATTTCATTATCGATTCGTTGTGTCGCGCGACACGGAGAAGTTTGATTATTAAAAAAAAACGATTTGAGCGCGGAGCGAACACACTCGGTCTCTCACGCGCACTGATGCTAGCAGAGTTCGGCGCCTCATAAACAGGGCGGAGCAAAAATAAAAAAAAACTAGCGGAGGAAAGATACATGGCGGAGGCAGAGAAATCCGCGCGACCCAAGTCATCCAATGTGTGGGAGCATTACACACTAAATAAACAGAAAAAGTGTGTTAACTGCAAAATATGCTAAAGCGACATGGCGGGAGCACCACGGCAATGATCCAGCACCTGAAACGCAAACATGTTAGACTCTTTGATGAGGAGGAAGGGAGTTCAACAGCAGGTTAAGTCATTACGGAATCGTACTTTTGTTCCGTTTTGAAGTGAGGAACGTAATGTCCCTGGTACGGAAGTTTACTCGTTGTCCAGCTTGACAAGTATGACAAGTTAGCATTAGCTCGTTAATAATAGTAGTAAAGCAGGGGTGGTATTGTTACTTTGCACTTTGCATTGCAAGACTAAAGACACATTTTTATTCATAAAAAGCTTTTCTTAAATAGTAATTTTGTCTCGTTTCCAGTCCAAATATCTAAACAATCTTAAATCAAGATTACTTGACAAGAAAAATGACATGAGAAATTAAGTGATGCTTAAAACTTCGGTTTGAGATTATATCTTATTAAGATTATTTTTCGTACCCCATTGGCAGATAATATTGCTTGTTTTAAGCAAACAATCACTTAATTTTGAGGTGTTTTTTTTTTTCAGAAAACAAGACATCATTTCTTATGCTATTTCATGTGTCTAGTAAATGTATCTTGATTTAAGATTTTTTTGATATTTGGGCTGACAACAGGACAAAATTACTAAATTAGAAAAGCAATGTTTGCAGTGTATATTCTGTGCTTTGTCCCATATAAGTTATTATTGACAAATATATTTGTGTGTGTTGTACTTTTTAATTTAATTTTAAAGTTATTTTATAACACTTGGTCATCTTAAACTGTGTTTAAATGTGGTGTATAAATGAAGCTTGCACTTACTACAATGATGGTAATAATTGAATGAATATGCTTCAAGTGAACTTGAGAGAGAGAGAGTGTGTGTGTGTGTGTGTGTGTGTGTGTGTGTGTGTGTGTGTGTGTGTGTGTGTGTGTGTGTGTGTGTGTGCGTGTGTGTGCGTGTGTGTGCGTGTGTGTGCGTGTGTGTGCGTGTGTGTGCGTGTGTGTAAGTGTGTGTAAGTGTGTGTAAGTGTGTGTAAGTGTGTGTAAGTGTGAGAGTTTGTGCATCTGCTAGTGTGTGATTCTGCAGTGTAGTGTAGAGAACAAGTTCTGACATTCAAGCAAATCCTGCTAAATTTTCTGATTTGTATTGTTCTTTATTTTTATTTTTGTATAAATTATTAATTGTTCTGGCAGCTCAGGTGGCAGTTTATTTAAAGAAAAAAAATTGGCAAACATGTGTTTGTTTTTTGTGTTAGTCAACACTATTATTTTATTTTATTATTATTATAACAGCTCAGGGATGATCAAGGAGCAACATGTTCGTGCACTTTCTGAAGATTTTAGTTCTGTTTTTGAATAAAGGGTTGAAAATTAATGCTTTTCTTGTTTTTGGTTTTTATCCGATTCATCGATTAATAATAAAAATAATCAATAGATTAATCGATTATTAAAATAATCGTTAGTTGCAGCCCTAAATTGAATTATCTTTTCGTTTTTCTCAATGACTTAAGCTTATATTCGTCTTTGCAGGGGAATATTTTTCGTGACAAAGGGAACGTTTGGTCAGTTAACATGCGAATGGCAGTATCTGTTTGATGAGTTCACTGAAGATCCCATGATTGTTGAGGGCAGAAGACTTCGCATTGAAGCCAAGGTACGTCACCGCTCATTAAACCACTGATCTGGGCATTTTATTCTATACAAAAAGTGTGTTTTGAAAATGTAATAACTATACACCTCTGAAACAACCTATGTGGGTGTGGAAAGTATATTAACCAATTACATCATATCCTCACGTATTATCCAATCAAATCCTAATGCTTAAAATCCGAGCAAACAATATCACAGAATATTCTGATTTATGTAGAATAATACATTGCAATCTGGAAATTGTTTTGCTTTTTCATAGGAAAGAGTAAAATCTGTGTTTCATGCCAAAGAGTTTGGAAAGATCATCAATTTCAGAACTCCAGAATTAGCAAAGGTATAATAAATGAACGTTTATATTTAAAGGAGCACAATATTTATTCTATTTCTATCTGTAAATGTTTTCAACTGTGCCTTCTATTAAATCATCTGTTTCTGTCATATGCAGTGGGTTCTTGCCAAGCTTGAAGATGCCAGGGAAAGTCTGCCAAAATAACCTCCATCTGTAGAGTTAAAATGACAAAGACGCTCCTGCACTCGGCTGTGCCTTTAATGCTGCGTTTGCAGCATGCCACTTTACATTGTACCCACAATGCAACAGTCTTTCACTGAACTCTGGTAAAATGACTGTTAGACTGTGCATCTGTATATGCACGTGTGTGGTTTACATTACATCGTATCTTTCCAGAATCGCTCACTTCGATTTCAGACATTTTTTTCCCAGCTCTCAAGTCCCTTATTTGTGTACTGTGAACAGCAGAACTCATTTCCATGTTATGTCTTTTACAGCGTTCCTCTAGACACAGATCATTGACTGGATCCATAACATCAATGGCTCTTAATAAAATGTCTTTAATTCACAGTAATCAAGTCATAAATGAATGTTTAATTTTATAAGCATATTAATGAAGACCAATACACTGTATGTATAGCATTCGTCTTTGCAAAATGGGGAACATGTTTGTGGCATTAGGAAGAAATGTCCAGGAATGTTTAAAATGTAGGAGAGTGGGGATATTTTTTACATAATGTCTTTTGCATGAAATTGTTTTTTTTCCCACAATGTCTATTTATTTGAATTTAAGGCTCTGTCTTATTATTTACTGTAGATTGCTAAGTAAATACTACGGTGAAGAATTGCTTGAGTGCTTTATGCGTCTGTTCAGCCAATACGGACACAACACACTGCTTAATGCAACTATCTTTCAAAATAAAAATATTTATCAATAAAAATCAAATCAACATGAAATCAAAATGCACACTATTCAGTGCATGTTATTGCACTGATAAACTTTGTCTTAGTTATCTTTAATTGGCATTTAGTTCTGTACTTTTCAGTATGTCACTTACTAGTCAAACATCTGTTGTTACTATTAACATCAAATAACTGTTTAAGGTAATACAGCATTACAGAAACCTCCCCTATAGAGAGAAGTCATTTAATGGCGTTAAAGGTGCAGTAAGCGATTTCTTAAAAACACGGGTTGATATCTTAAATCAACACCAAAACACACATCGCTATCTAAAGTATATTTACCTTTCAAAAAAAATCTTTGGGTTTTGATTTCAATTTTCAGAAGGGTTTGGCAGAAATTGTGTACTGTACCTTTAACATTAACATATTCATGGTTACTGCAGTAATGGCGAATATACAGCAATGCATTTTAAAAAGAGGCACTTGCATTGGCATGCGACAAAATTATTTGGTTACTGGATTTGAATTTGGCTTCCATGTATTAAGTCCTCTCACTTTCCACCAGACACAGACTCAAAAAATGTATCCTCGTAAAACAAAATCCTTGCCACAGCTAACTGCTCTTTCATTAAGGTATCGAAAGCTCACTTTTCACAATCCTACTGATCATCCAGTCCTATAGAACATTTTTTATTTTGTTTGTTATAGACCACTTCGCAAGATGTAAACACTGGTCCAGATTAGAAGCACTTCTGGTTTCATTTTTATGTATTTTATTTTGAAATGTGACATTTATAGTTCAATCTTAGTTTGTTATTTGATATTTATTGTTATTTCAATATTTTGATTCAGGATAGTGTTGGGTGAAGATAGTGGGATTGGTAAAGGACCCTCCGAGAAGGAAATCAAATTGGATTTGCCTCTATTTTTAACATTAAAAATGTTCTGTTGTCTGTATTTTGTTCAAACTTTTGTGTAGTGTTTAAAACTGAGGTCAGAGTTGCTTACATTTTCCAAAGTGGTCTATACTGCATTTGAATCTGAAATATGTGACATGTAGAATTCTTGGGTATACATATTGTATAATTGACATCTTTTTTAACCATATGTAATAAATGTATTATGTAATTTGGGGTGTTAACTTGTTTATTTTAATAAGCAAAACAATAACATAAATATATGTTTTCATTTAATAAATATTATCAAAGCAGATATAGACATTACAGTATACAAAGGCACTTTAGGTTTTGCTACAACCAGTTTTCAACAGATAAATAATTTAAGTATAACTCAATGGTTGAGTGAAATGTTTCTGTCATTTGCCCTGTAAATTTTCAGTCAGGCATCATTTAAAATGTAACATTTTACAATAAGACATCTTCATTCATGCCTTTGGTTTCTACATATGGCTAGCCATTTATCGGACATATGATATAACAATTCTAAACAAGGTATCTTTTGTAAAGCCAAAAGCATTTTTTTTTATTAATATGTAAACTCTACTTTGCTTTTAAATACACTTATACAAAGTATTCTTGAGACTGTGAGCCATTACATGAGTAACATAAGAGCAAAATGAGTTTCGTCTTGTGGCTTTTGTAACCCCTACTCCCAGAAAGAAAACAGTCACCACTGCATCTGTGCAAGATGTAGCCTATCCATCTATAAGAAGACCTAAACAAGTTGTTGTACTGGTATAGATAAAGGCTTGATCTCTGGGACCTGGTTCAGATCTTCTTCATAAGGCAACTGCCCAATATAAGTCCTTAGTCAACATTAGAACATAAAAGGTAATGTAACAACTACATCTATTCAACATTAGATCTGGAGTAAGGAGTTATTAAGACTAAGGGCTTCTGACCTTCTGGATAAGGACAGATTTTAAACCAGGTTGAAATCTTTGAGGTTCTGTTTGACGATGGTGTCTTTCACAGCGGCAAAGATCAGACGGATGTTCTCTGTGTCAGTGGCACAGGTGAAGTGGGAATAGAGGGCTTTCTCTTTGTCTTCATTTTGCTCGAGGTACATCTCAAGAATGAACTCCTGGGCGGCTTTTGAATCATTTTTGGGCCCTGCAAAATTGCACATGTTATTTGAATTTGAATGTTTATTACAGTTGAACTTCAGTGATTAAAAATGTACAGAGCTGATGAACATTACTATATACACATGCTGTAAATTCACTATTGCTATAATAACATATTATCTAAATTTAAATGTAGAAAAGTTAGTATGCAATAAATATTAATAATACTTCTTGGGATTGAATAAAATGTAAACCATGAAAACGTTCATCTGTGAAAACAGTAATGTCATATGCATGTTTATTTTTTCAGTTGCTCTTATAATAAAGAGTTTTGGTTTAGGATCTCTTTGTTGATTTTTAAGACGTTTTATAAGTAAAAACTTGGAAAATTCCATATACATAAAGCAAAGTTTTTGTCAATTTTACCAAATGGTAGATTGTTTTCCACAGATATAAAGATGTTTTATGATTCTTTAATATAATTAAGAAACAATAGCAAAGCTGTTAAGACATCTCGGCTACTGGATGTTTTGGATGTATAACTGATGTGTTTTTGTTGTTGTTTTGATTGAAGTGATATTGATATTAATTTCTATTGTTGTTTTACTGTATAATAATTGTAATAAATAAACGACTTGTTGAATTTTGTTAAATAAACAATTTGTTAAAGGGGTCGTGTAACTTTGTCGTATTTGAAGAAACTGTATTGGACATTGACATCAAGTGGTTGAACTTGAAATACAACAAAATTAAGAAACATACGATAGTGTTTTAAGGGGAGGGTTTGATGTATTACAAAACCATACTGTAACTTTAAGAGAAAAATAAAACTTATTGAAATTAAACTGCAAGTGGACCCACGCATTGATTCAACATGGTTTTTAAATACCTTTGAATGTTTCTCCTGCTGTGATTTGTGACAATAACTGACCTGTGAATTCTGGGAAGTAAGTGACCAGGTGAGAGTTAGGGATCTTCTCCTGCAAGATGTCGGTCTTATTGAGAAAGAGGATTACAGAAGACTCCTTGAACCAGGGATATGTGATGATGGTTTTAAACAAAGCTTTGCTCTCCTCCATACGATTCTGGAACGCAAGACAGAAACAAACAGGAAGACCTTTTTTGTCTAATCATCAATTTTTTATTCATATTTACTGATATCTTTTGATTAAATTTCAGTAGTACAAACATTGTTAAAACGAAGAATTGTGATACATTTCTTAAGCAATACCATGGCAACAAAAGAACTAATATTCAGAACAATGAGTTATATGTTGTCCTTTATAACAGATAAGAGAATCTAACATGAGCTAGAATGGACTCGGGTCTCTCCTTGGCTATTCCGTCCAGCATTAATATAGACGTGAGGTGAGAAAACGTTTAGCTGATGACCGTATAAATGAAACCACTGACCTCATTGTCGCATTCAACCAAAACCTGATCATACTCGCTCAGGGCCACCAAAAAGATAATGGAGGTGACGTTCTCAAAGCAATGGATCCACTTCCTGCGCTCTGACCTTTGACCTCCCACATCCACCATCCTGATGACATCCATAATAAACGTGATCAGCTGAACATGTCAAACTGACATCGATTGAGCAATCTTAATTTGTTAGTCATGACAAATCTGTACTGCGTCTTTAATTTGTGCGCTTAACATCCTTTTAACAGTTTGTCTTGTAATTATAGTAAATTGCTTAAAAATAGGAAATGAAACTCAGGACTAGTCTGCTAATACACATTAAATAAGCAATCAAAATCTATATCTAGAATATAGAACACGGATCCAATTAAATAATATTTATTATTAAAAATGACATGACCTTTTAAAAACTTCACACATTTGATAAGCAAACACACATTATGATATAGGCAAAAAAAATCTACGTCAGCTAGAGGGCGCTGAACTTTAAAATGTAACTACACATCGTAATAAGTTGCTTGTGCACACAACCTGTGGTATTGTTTTTTTTGAAGGAGGACAGGTTCACCTATATCCGCTTGATAAGTGTGACGACACGCATTACCACTTCCAGGTCTAAACGCTCTATCAGATGCCATTTGCAAATGCTGTAAAATGAACAAAAAATGCATCTCCATCACAAAATTCTAGATGGCCAGACTGCGATTGAATTTGTAATAATTGTTTGGAGACTGTTGCGTACACTAGGTTTTGCTTAAAAATACCTGTGATATGAATAGTGTATAAGCACTGTTTATGTTACAGCCGTAAGATTTAGCTTCACTTAAAATGAGAGGAGGCTTGGACCTGGAAATGGTCTTCATTACGTCAGAACTTAACAAGCGGGTTGGTTTGTGCCTTCTTTTTATGTTTGATTAAAACAATAAGACATCATATTTTTAATGGTTGCTAGAGTTCTCACTTGAAGATGACATTCTCCAGATCGAATGGATACTCGATTATACCAGTGGTAGGAACTCTGACCCTCAGAATATCCTGCTCGGATGGGACGTACGCTTCTTCTGCAATCCGATCCAGGTCACACAGATAGCTGTGACAGGTCACATTATGGAAACAAATATTGTGGTAAAAGTATGGTCAGGGCAGACAGAACAGGTCACAATACTATAAATGACATTACAGTTAGAGAAAACCCACATCTAGTATCACTGCGGGGTTTCCACCTCACATCTACAGAACATGATCAAATGATACTGTACATTAAACATTACAATCAATCATTGAGTTTAAAATAATAAGACTGACTATTTGGCAGAGTCGGTCAGCTGATATTCTCGACGGCGGTCATAGCATTCCTGAATTCCAGCGTCGCTCCATAGACTACGGATGGCACTCACTTGGCTGTCATCCAAACGCATAATCTTGTCAATCTCCATTTCATTCACCATGTCACCATGACCCTGCGAACACAACCAATCAGGATTAGGACATTGTTTGAGACCAATGAAAGTATAATGTCAAGAACACGAGCGCAGAAAAAGATTATTGTCCTTATTCATTTTGTCAGGGTTTCAGATAATGTTCATTGGGCTGTTGTAACTTAATTCCTAGATAATAATCATAAAATGCACTTATTTTTCCGAAACAGTCCAAACCGTCCTCTCACCGTACCCTGGCAAATTTATAATAATAATCGTTATAATAATGATTTATCATTTGAGCTGTTCGGTACAATTTTGTGGGAAATGTCAGTCTGACATCATTTGTCTCACGTCAAGTACATCGAGTAAAATGAGATTTAATGTTTCAGATGGAGTAGGCACCAAAAGTTACAGATTGGACCTCTAAAAATTATGAAATATAAGTTTATTTATTTTATATGTTTCACAGCATCATAAAACAATGGTTAAATACGCTAATTGTTTAGTTCATACAAAAATATTAAGGGACCATATTTACTTGTTTTTTTTATGTTGGGACTGTATTGCAGCTCACAGTTAATACTCCAGTTGAAAAGGTTGTCAGTATGTTTTAACCTTAAATTTAGTGGATATGTGATTTATCTTTCTTGACCTAACCCTTTGCAGATGGAAAAGCTTTCTTATGTCGAGAGCATCACATGTTAACTTCATTTTGTGTGTGTATGTATAACTGTGTTACCTGATTCTCTGCATTAGCATAGGCAATACTGAGCGTTTCCATCGCCCTGCACATGGCCTGCATGGCAAAGATAATGTTCTGATGGACCAGTTTAATGAAATCCTTCTTATCTTCATCGGTGTAACCAGTCCCGTGAATTATTCTCATCTGTTTGATGAAAGTGCTCTTTCCACTTTCACCTGTGCCTAAAAATGAAGAAAAATGCTATTGTTAACATGATAATTCGGATGTATTTTTAAAGAGACTTGTACATGTCATTGATATGTAAACATTGTAAATAAATAACCATTAAAAAAATGCCACACTAGAGTTATGCCTTGTTTTATTTCTGAGGATGCACACCAGTGTTAAGACAAACTGCTATAAAATCTTTATTTAACCGCCTAGTCCTGGTTAAATCTAAGCCGAATCCCTGTCCCATATTTAAAATATCAACCAACCTGGTCTTCACATGTTTGGTATTGGTATCACCCATATAAAAAAAACATCTTGGTTGGTTCACTAAAACAGCAATGGGTTTCAATGGAGAGCATTGAAGACCTTGCCTCTCAGATGTTTCTTCTGAGAAAATGTCTTTCTCACTTGTGTCTCTAAAAGGGCTGCCCAAAAATAATCATTCTGCCATAATTTACTCAACCTCAAGCTCTTCCAAACCTGCATAAATGTCAAAGAAAGATATTTGGATGAATGATAGCAACTGACAATTCTTCCAAATATCTTTCTTTGTGCTTGACCAAACAAAGAAATGTCTACAGGTTTGGAACCACTGGTGGGTGAGTAATTCACGACATCATTTTCATTTTTGGGTAGAGTGTATCTCTTTTAAAAGTCAATATCTATGAAATCCCATCCTTTTAGATATGCTACAGTACAAATAATAAATCTGCCCTACTAGGCATTTGTCTCTTTTGTGTTTCGATTTCTCCTGAAGAGTTTAAAGCCAACTATGCAAAGCTTTTAGAGACATGTCAAAGAGCATAAAAAATACCAAAGATCTCCTTTAAATCTTTGAAGCTATAACAGCAATGTCTCTGTTTCCACGAAAATGGCCCAATCTAGTGAAAATCTACCATTAAAATCATGTATCAGGACGTCGATTTATTTGATTAAGTAATTGAACTACTTCTCATTCTTTGACTTTGATGACTTTGATTGTGGACAATGGTCCACTTTTCCAATGAAGGCCTTTATTTTTCCTCAGAGATGAACAAAAGGTAAATCTGCTAAGTGTTTGGCTAATGTAACGTCAAGATAGAAACCATTATGTCTGAATGTGGGCCAAGCCAGAGTTGTGTTTATATACTCCAGCTGCTTTGGCTTTAGTATGCACAGCTCTGCAAGATGTAAATGAAGTGTGACGTGCTATTTTTTATTATTTTACACTGGTTTGAATCTGTTATAAGTATTTATAAAAATGTAATTTTACAGACGCAACGATTACGTTATTCATATCACTAAATGAGATTTTCAACTGAATGTTCTGAATTTTTTCAAAACTAAATGAAATGTTGGTACTAAAAGAAGGTAAATACGTGCTAGAGATTGTCTGTAGCTAAATGCTAACAAAAACCAATTGTATACCTGAGGATAATAATAGATTATGTGCAAACTGCAGCATTTACCCGACGACCAAACATGTTAATCACAGAAACAGTGTGTGTGTGTGTGTGTGTGGGTCTCAGTGAGTTTTGTTTAAAGTGCGATGTGGCAGAATGTCTTTCTTGCCCCTGTCAGTAAACAGACCCTGAGTGGTTATAAGAGTTTTGTTACGGTTCTCTCGCACAGAGAGCAGATACGATCGTTCAGATTTATTATAACGGGAGTTTCATGCAGCACCGTTCATCCTTTATAACACGAGATTATATTTAAAGTTAAAAACTTTTTCCTTCGAATTGTGATTTTTTATAATTAATTATAACCATAATTAAAAAACAAAAAGCAACAGTAACGTTTTTATAAATCTTGTTTTTTATATTTATGACTCTGTCTCAAAGACATCAGCCTTAAAGGAACAGTTCACCAAATAATGAAAATTCCGTGATCATTTATACACCCTCAGATTGTTCCAAACCTTTATACATTCATTTGTTCTGCTGAACAAAAAGGAAGATATTTGGAAGAATGTCAGTAACCAAACAGATCTCATCCCCCGTTTACTGCCATAGTAGTATGGAAGATACTATGGGAGCCATTCATTTTTTATCAGACCAATTGGTAGGCTATTACTTTTATTTGTGCTGGTCATAACAATAGTTAAATGAACTGCTAAAAAAACCTTTGGGATTTGGGTGGGGCTGAGAGGCCGCTGCTGAAACTTTGAATGGCTCGTGTCCTAACAATTGTGATCTCACTCCAAGCCTATGATAAACCCTGCTTCTATATGTGTTCATTGGGAACCCAAAACAATCTCTCATTCTCTATCTTCTCCTCTTCAAGCTTAAAATGAATGTCTTCAGCAGTCCAAAACATTAATATTGTAGTGTGGATGAGATAAGATGTGTGCTTTCTACTGTACGTAAGTTCATTGGTCTATGTTGCTTCAACACTTTTAAGTCTCTTTAACAGATGTTGCTTTGCTGGATATGTTAGTGCTGTGTAATGGTACACAGTATTGAGTAATGATGAAAGCAAGCACACTGCAGTTATTATATAACGTTCTGAATTATTCAATTCAATAAATCATAATCATATTTATTTAGTATTTAGTAAAAAAACCTGGTTATTGTAAAATGTAACTTATATGGGGAGGTGGACGACATTGATCTTTAATTTTTCAATAACTTAAACAATTTACTTTATAGAAAATTGTAATTTTATGACTGATGCAGAAAAATATTTTTTTTGCAAACAAGCACAAGAATAAAGTATAAATTCATAAATTCTTTAACGAACTACTACATAATAGATATTTGGCAAAGTAACAAGAATACTGTGCTAATAAAAATGAATAGTTTAAATGCACTGTAAGTTGCATACTCTTTGCATGAATTAGCATTCTGTGAATGTCCTGGTGACACTACAATCATTTACGCAAATGAAAAGAACTAGATTTGAATAAGTCCACACAAGAAACCTCGAGTCCTTCCAGATTGTTGGTTTAATTCAGATTTTTTCAGATTTATTTGAGATCCCTTGCAATACATTTGACATGATGTGACACAAAGTTTATTTCAGTATAATCAGAAAGATTCTTATTAACCAAACATTGTAATTTTCTTAGAGAGCGTACCTTGCGTTCAGTAACTGACTAACATTTCTTTGTTGAAACCTTCTTTTATTTAAAAAGCTATATATTTTATTATTTAAATTTGAATTAAAATTAATGTGGAGCTCTTGGTAAGTAACAGATATTTTGTAATCTATAAATAGGAGTCTAATTGATCTTAATTATTTTATTGATCTCACTTGACTAATTTACATTTTTTAATCTAGTTAATCTCAGAATAATACTGTACAGTGTTTTATTTGGACTCCATCAAAATGATCTTTTTTTATGTAAAACATTTTAAAGAACTTTTTTATGTACTATCACGCAGCACACAACAAGTACACTTTTTGAATACCAAACCTTAAAAATGGGTAATTGTATTATACCGGTCACACCCAAAAAGTACGAAACTTCTCAGACACACAGCTCAATGCAAATCTTTTGTTTTACATATCATATTGGTTTTCTTTAAAAGCAATTGTTTTTTTACCTTTACGTTTGGTTAGTCCCAAGGGTCAAGCACTTAATGTGGACAGTGTGATAATGAACCTACAGGGAGACTGATTCCACTCACACTCTCTTGCACAGTTGTGTGTATGAACAATGCTATATAGACACTGTGTGTAGTCTGAATCAAGATGTGGTTCTTTTTTGCCTTTGCTCTATATAAAAGTAAGTCTGCATGCGTCTTACACACACCCTCTGTATATTGAAGGTTGGAGAAAGAAGGAGCTGCTGTTTTGGAAAGTTTGTTTATACAATAGTTCACTGTGGGCTCTGCTTTGCATGCTTTTGCATAGCAAGGACAGAGATGGTGGCCATGTGGTACTGATGTACAGAACTGTCACTACAGCTGAGCCACATACAGAGAGTATGTAATGGTTCTTTAAACAAATTATGCCAGACTTTAATCTTTAATGCCTTAAGGAGTAGCTCTATAGATTAGATACAAAAATAACATAATAAACGCAAGTCCAGCTCTCTCTCTCTCTCTCTCTCTCTCTCTCTTTCTCTGCATTGTTATGATCTATGCGGCATAATACATTCTCGGTGCACATGCTTAAATAAATGTCTTACCCAGCAGCAGCAGCTTCATCTCTTTGCGTGAGTTGCTCTTGTCCTTCCGCAGCTGCTTCTCAATCTCCTGGTTTATCCTCAGCCGCTCCTTCTCCTCCGCCGACATGCAACATCCAGCCATGATTCCCTGGCAAAGCTCTGTCCCTGCTCAAAAGAACACTATCTTCAGCACACTAGTAAAGCTCTGGTGATTTATTATCTGCTCCTTTGGTCCACACTGCAATAGGAGAGGTCATGAATGGGCTCCTCCTTTAAAAGTCCACAGTACATAATAACCAGCAATTGAACAGAAGTAAGGAATGGATAAAGTACAACGCCAGCAGTTGTATTGTGTTAACAGCTTGGTTGAGAGGTGAAAATCCACTGAGAGGGCACACAAACGCGAGGTAGGGAAAGCTGCATAACGCGCTTAGAGGTTTGTGAGAGAGAACTGACTTCTGCTCTACGTCCCGGCACCTGTCAATCACATCAGGGTGGGGCATCCTACTCTTACACCGCACCCATCACCTAGACCAATCCACAATCTCGCTTTATTGTTATGAACCTTTTGAAACACAGGAAAATAAAAGTGAAATAAATAATGGAAAATAAAATGTTCCAAAATACTGAAATGTGGCAGCTAAAAAATTTTTTATATTTATATGAAATCTTCTAAAATAAAGAAATAATACATTTATTGTGAAATAATCAGTTTTATTGTTGTCCTGTATCAATGGAAAAAATAAATATATTATAAAAGGTGATTTAATTAATGGATTAATCAAATGTATATGTGTCTTAAATCCATTGACCACATGGTTGTTCAGAAACATTTAACATTTTTATTTTCATTGTTGTTTTATTCCTATTTAAATCCAAATGCAACATGATAAAATAATATATATGTATGTTTGGAATTAATTTATTTCATTGATGCAATCTAAAGTGGACTAAAAGCGATTCAGTTTGGACACTGAGAGGCATAATCCAATAACAGATGACGTGATATAATTTCTGTTCAGTCATGGATTACATTTAAATGTAAAATGACCTTACATAAGACAACCATGTTGTAATATGAGTGTATTTGACGTAGATGCTGGAGTTTTGATAGAAAGTAGAGATTGAGGATTGTACCTGATTTTTAGAAAACATTATTTTAGTATAGCACGTTCATATTTTCTCTTGAATACTAAAAGGTTGAACAATAATGGACTCAAAGAGAAGACCCAGGAAGATCGAGATTTAGGCAAAACGTGTTCTTTTTCTGCCTGTATTCAAAACAAACGAGGAGGTATTTGCAACTGCTTTCCAAGTTAAAAATGAGGGACGATCAGAAGAAGGAGAGAGTCTGGATTATGACATCTTTTTCCATGCCTTAAAAGCAACACATTCTAGGTAAGATCGAAAGCTGGTGAACTTTTGGAGGTTTAAAGTCAATCACACGCATTTCCTACAGAAGAAAGCGAATAGAGAGATAAACCCCAAATTTCTTTGAATGCTCTTTAAAAGTTGAAACGTTTAAATTGTATAAAAACATCCTGCCTGCCCTCAATCTGTATCTTTCTACACCTTTTCAATATTTTATATTTTTCCCTGATGCCCGGATATAATGCTTGGATTCTTCAATTTAATGACCACCCTATTTTACTTGAAGGGATATTTGGAAATTAAAATTCTGTCAAGGAAAATTTTAATTCTGTCATCATATATTCACACATTCGTGTTGTTCCAAATCTGTAAATGTTTTTGTTCTGATGAACACAGAGAAAGATATTTGGAAGAATGCTTGTAACCAAACAGTTCTGGGACACCATTGACTACCATAGAAGGAAAGGTTCAATGAGTGCCCCAGAACTGTTTGCAGTCCTACATTCTTCAAAACGTCTTTTTTTGAGTTCAACAGAGCAAAAAAAGATAAAGTATTTTGTTCCTACTATGGTAGTCAATGGGGGGCAAAATCTATCTGGTTATTCTTCCAAATATCTTTCTCTGTGTTCATCAAAACAAAGAAATTTATACAGATTTGGAGCAACCTGAAGGTGAGTGAATGATGACAGAGTTTTCATTTTTAGGTGAGGTATCCCTTTAAACATGATTTGTCACTGTTCCTTTAAGAATGTATGTAAATAACACGTGTTGTAGGCCAGCCCGAATAGTTTCTTTCTCGAATTTCTATTTAGTTTTTTGAAATATGATTTAAACTTTACATAACATTGAAAATAGCTTTCCCCAGTCATACATTTCTTTCCTTGAATAAGTAAGTTTATGACTTAATAAATAGATAGTGTTTGTTTAAAAAAACAAGAAATAATTTACACTAAAAACAACATAAATGGATGATAGTGGCAGGTCTGTGTTAATTTCAAGCTTGCGCTTCAGTTTCACAATTTTAACGTTCATTCATTTTACATTCGACTACATTATATTGAGAAGTCAATGTTTTATCGTTCAGCAGCCGAAAAGCGCTCGGAAAGCGACCGAAACGATATCGTTTCTCTCCATCCGGTGTATGTTTTGAGCTCCAGCCGTTAGATGGCGCTGCGCTCAGAGGCACACGTGCAGTTTGACGCGCAGAGTGAGACGCGTCTGCTCCTGTTCAAACCGCCGCGGTTTGTTTTGATCTGCTGTTCAGTGATCATCATCATCAGTCTCTAGAGTGGAAACCACGACAACAACACTAACAAACTGGTAACCAGCCTTTAACACATGACAGAAAAGCTATAAATCGAGATTTAAAACGTTTTAACAAAGCCATTCTTATGCTCGTTACTACAGTTCTTCATGCCAAAAAAAAAACAACTCTTATGGAGATTTGTTTTGCTCGTCTGTAACCCAAAATCTCTTAGGCAGCTGGATCTGATGAATAGGTGAGTATGTTTGAATGCGAAAATGCTTTACATGTCAGTACAGACAGGTTCTCTCAATTAGCTGATTTGTCAAATATACACAGAAAAAACGTTACTTTTAATGATATGTCTATTGTATGGGTTTGACCACAGTGGTGATCGTTCATAAATCACCTCTTCTGAAAACGTCAGGACATAATTTATAAATCCAGACTTATGTTTTTCCATTATTCATCTCAATTTAGGTCGCATAATGCTTGATTCAGCACATATCCGCCGCAGAGGGGCTCATGACTTTGAAGGCTACTATGATCACATCTGCGCCTCTCAGGGGTCAGCTCCCTGCCGCGTGGTGAAAACTGGCCTGTCCCGGGGGATGTTGGACTTTCATGCTGATCACATCAGTTTAGCAGATTGGGCACCCATCCTGTCTGCTCTCTCCATCAATAAAGACCTGCAGCATGTGTCCATCAGAAGCTGCCATCTCACCAACCTAGTAGCCCAAAGTTTGTTAACAGAAACTCACTGTAGTAGTGAAATGTATGCGTTTTTGGTGATATTTATTTGATGCAGCATATTTTTGCCCTTCAGGTTCTTACAGAGCCCGTAGTGGCAAGAAGACCCCTGCAATTCATTCAAAGAATATGACACTACAGTTGTGTAAAGCTGTGCAAAAGTGTCTGTGTGTGTCAAGCGGCCTAAAAACTTTACAGCTACATGGTTTACCATTGCGAGAGAGGGATCTTACAGCTCTCACAAAGGTAGAGGAAAATATTCGTCTTCTGCCTCTTTTTGGCCCATGATGAATGAGTCTCGTTTAGTTCACCCAAAATAACAATTCTGTCATCATTTGCCGAACAACGGCTGTACCAGCATTTTTCTAAATATTTTCAATTGTGTTCTACTGAAGAACGTAGGTCATACAGTTTTGAAATGACAAAAGAATGACAGAATGATGACAGGATTTGTATTTTTGGGTGAAATTTGGGTTAAGTCTCCATAGCTCTGAATTTAATGCATAGGCAAGATTTACAGTATTTACACTGCTGTTTCATTGTAAATTAAATGTTGATTCAATCTTTTTGCACATGGACTATCTTTTGACACAAATTACATCCTAAAATGTTTTGTAGGGTTTAGCTAAGAGCGTGTCACTGGAGCATCTCTCTTTAGCACACTGCCCAATTGCAGATGCGGGTTTGGAAGGTCAGTGTAACAATTTGAATTTTTCCTTGGTATGCTAGTGAATATGACACTGCCATTTGGACAGATTGCGTTAAAATCGATCACAGTAACATTTTACCTTATTGCCCATATATAATTACTTGGGTCTTTGTATATGTAAAGACATTTTAAATGTGTATTATCTGTAGTGTATTAATGGGTTAGTGTCATATATTTTTAGTACTGTCACTTTAATATTGTTTCTGTGCTTTTTTTTCATCCAGTCATCTGTCAGAGTGTAAAGTACTCCTCAACCATCAAGACTGTGGATTTCACTTCCTGTAATATTACATGGCAGGGGGCGGAGCACATGGCAAACATTATAAAGGTCAAACAAATGTGATTTGTCAAAAAACATTTCTCATGCAAGATAAATTCACTTGAGTTCCTAGGAACCTGTTTAAAGGCATATTCCACCCAAAAATAATTTACTCATCCTCAAGCTGTTCCAAACCTTTATACATTTCTTTGTTCTTATGAACATAAAGATGATATTTTTAAAAATGTTAACAACTGGCATTTCTGGGACATCTACTTTAGTATAAAAACATATGTTCTGTTGAACCCAAAATTAAGTCTTATTAATTAAGTCTTAATTAAATAATTTTTCCTACTATGGTGATCAATAATTTATAATATAATATCAGTTGCTAACATTTTTCCAAATAAATGTATTCGTGTTCAACAGAATAAAGTAATGTATACAGGTTTAGAACAACTTGGGGTTGGAGTGATTCATTAAAAAAAAAAAATTGGGGGGGGGGAGTATCCCTTTAAAATGAGAAATATGGAATTTCCATATTTTCTGACGTTTTTTATAGAAACAAAAATATTGTATATTTATAATGCTGTTCTAAAATAACAACAAGCTTTTGCTTTGGTTCCCTTTTGCTGTACCCTGGCAGAAATATGTTTCAACTTATTTTTCAACTTCATCTGTCAATAAGATTCCCCCGAAATTCCAAATAATAAGAAAATACTGCTCGTTTTTTAGCAGCAAAACTTCCGATGATAAATTCATCACAAACTCATGTTTTTTATTGTTGTTGTTTAGAACCAAGCAATGAGGCGGCATAGCACGGCGTGGGTGGAGACTTTGCGCTACAGAAGGGCGGAGTTTGAGGCCATGAATGGTTTGCGCAGAGTTACTCTCAATGACAACATATTGATCGGGGACAAAGGAGTGACAGCACTTGGTCGTGAGCTTACAGAGGACCTGTGGGTCAAAGGTTTGAGATGTTACTCCTCAATGCATACGTATCGTATACTAAACCAGTATGCACCTAAAAACTTGCATTTTCACATGTAGCGGTGGACCTTCAGCGCTGTGGGATCTCAAACGTTGCAGCTCGCGTTTTAGAGCAAATGCTTCAGTCAAACAGCACTCTGTGTGTGCTAGACATCAGGAGAAACCCACTGATCGGTAATTCATCCATCTATTACACAAATATTTTCAGAATAAAGTTAGAACTGCATATCAAATTCACTTTGTCCTTTATAGATAATAATCTGGTAAAAGCCATCATCAAAAAAGTTCTTATGAACAACACCAAAAGTCAAGACTCACAGGTGTGGAAACACATTCATTTCTGTATGCTTTGTATATTGCAGCACCAGTTATTGGACCTGATAAAATTATACAAAAATGTTGAATTACACGCTTAATCTTTCATTCTTTCCCGTGTATTTTCAATATTTCAGTTTCTTTGGCTGAAACCACCCTCCTCTAAAGATTCGCCCGATCAATCACGCCAGTCAAGGAGAAAAAACGCTGGAAAAGCTACATATAGAATCGGTATTTAGATTCTAGTCTGCTTAAAGGGACAGTTAACCAAAAAAAAAAAATTCTGTCATTATTTACTCACCCTCGACTTGTTCCAAATCGGTAAAAATGTCCTTGTTTTGATTAACACAGAGAAAAATATTTGGAAGAATGTTTCTAACCAAACGATTCTTGGCCACCATTGACTACCATAGTAGGAAAAATGACAAGGGTAGTCAAAAGTGCCCCAGAACTGTTTGCTTTTCTACATTCTTCAAAATATCTTCTTTTGTGTTCAACAAAACAAAGAAGTTTATAAAGCAATTTTTTCTACTAAGTCAGTCAATGGTGCCCCAGAACTGTCAGTTGCTAACATTCTTCCAAATATCTTTCTTTGTGTTCCTCAAAACAGCGAAATTTATTCAGATTTGGAACAACGTGAGGGTGAAGACAGAATGAAGACAGAATTGTTCCTTTAAACCTGGTTTCATCCGTTAAGGAATTTAGTATGTTTTAATAGAGTGTTAACGTACTGTCGCTCTTTGCAGGATCACGTCGATCCTCATTTAACTCTGGCTGGAGGCCTCGTCCAGGATCTGTCGGGTACATCCCATGGCGCACTGCGGCACGGGCGGGCTTACAGAGGTTAGCACAGATGCGCTACAGAAATATGTTTTAACAACACTGGTTTGTATTATTTCTAATGAATGACCGTGTCTGTTTATCGAACTAGAGGTGCATCACAGACCGAGGAGATGGCAGATCAGAGTTTTCAAGTAAAAACTGTTTTCTTTACATATTTCTTTATGGTGTTAATATTATGGGATGCTGTCAGGAATTAAGACAGTTGAAGATGTCCTAACGGTTTTCTTTAACAGAACGCCACATCTGTGCGGGTAACCGTGGAGACGGAGTCCGAGTCGGAGGATGCGTACAGTGTACCTGTGGGGAGTCCTCATGAGAAGATCACAAGCTGCCAGTTTAAACGATTACAAACAGAAAACAACCGATTACAGGTACTGCAGACACAGCCTGTGAAATTGTTGTCTGTAGGTATTTACGTTTATGTACATTTATAAAGGTTATATCGATATTTAGTGTGTACAGTGTGCACTAAAAATCTAGGAATCTATTGTTTTATAAAGTTAAATATATGGCACTTTAAATTATATATTATTTTATGATTTTTCGGTATAAAATAGGCCAAGACATATTTTATGGTGTGGCTGAGTTGTCCAAATATATTAGGTGTTTCTGTATATTTAAAGGATGAGGCTGTGCATTTCTGTTTCTCACCTACAGGTGGAGCTAGAAGAGTTTCGGCTCAGGCTCGCAGAGGAAAGGAACGCCAGGCTGAAAGCCAACTCTCGTCTGGTGGAGGTACAAGTCTTAATTTGTAAAACGAATAGTACCTGTACAAAAGATTAAATATTATGTGACCTGATGGTAATGTGTTTCTGGTCTATAGCTGGAACTGGAGAATGAACGTTTGCGCAGTGTGAATGTCTCTCTGTCTGAAGCCCATCTCAGCACCTCTGTTCTTGATGATGAACGTGTGCTGGAGAGCATCGAGTCATCTTTCCACAAGTTCCATGCATTCCTGGACCTACTGAAAGATGCCGGGTCTGTCTGATTTGTTCAAATATTTAACATCCAATGTTTTACCCTACAATAACATATGTAATAACTTCTGAAACCTTGCATATTTCGAGATTTATGACTTTTTTTGCCATAAATCAGTGGTCACCTTTTATGTTCCTTCAAAATGTATGTTTGTTGCAAATATCTAACCAATAAATAGTGTTAAAAAGTGCTTGTCAACTTTGACAACACAGTATTTAATCATTTAAAAAGTATAAAGATTTTTTCTGTCTCCTGAAAAAGCGAATTTAGACATACAAGGTTTTAGAAGGACAGCGACAATATTAAAGGGATAGTTCACACAAAAATCTTTTTTTTATACACCCACATGACGTTTTATGACCTCCTTGCGTTTTCGGAACACAAATTAAGATATTTTTGATGACATCCGAGAGCTTTCCAGGCCTCCTCATAGACAGCATGGTAATTCTCTCTGTCAAGGTCCAGAAAAGTACTTTAGACATAATTGAAATGGTCCAACTGATCACAGTGGTTAAATTGAATTTTAATGAAGCTACGAGACTACCTTATGTGCTCAAAAGAAACCAAAATAATGACTTCATCAACTTCAAATCAACAGACTTTTTTCTTCCCTGACTTCCCCCACTACGACGCGCATTCGTCAGAATACCACTCATGTGCAACCACTAGGGGTGCACTATCTCTTTAAGTAACAGGTTTGGTCTTGGAATAGTGTTTACATGTTTTTCCTGTATATTGAAAGTGAACTGGGACAGACACTTTTGAGCTCCAAAAATGACAAAAGCACCATAAAATATGTTCCAAATTATTTCTGTTAGGTTGGGGCAGTTTGCATCTATAGCTGGAATTGACCAATCAGACTTTGGATTACTTGGGAATCCTCAGCTTTCTTCAACAGAGAGAAGGGGCCAAGGGGACCAGGCAAGGGAGGAGAGGAGGGAGAGTAAAGCAGTAAGTAGAAATACGAGAGATCAATTCAATTACATGTTGATTCATTATTCCTATTCTTATTTATCTTGCTGCTGTACCACACAGGCGATGGACATCCCTGAACCCGTATCTGGGACTCCGTCAGGACCTCCTCCTATTAATGTAGATGTCTCTCAAACCCAGCCGACACAGGAAGTGCCCTCGATTCCGGCCTGCGTGCGTCGTGCCTCTCCCGTCCTGCAGGAGGCGCTTGACTTTGACACACACCACTCGAACCCTCACAGGGCCAGCAGAGGCTCTCGATCGGGGAGTTCAGTCAGCAGTGCCAGTATTCAGTCCAAAAGCTTAAGGTCCAACAGGTCAAATGGGTCTGAGAGGAGAGTGTTCTCAGCTGTTGGTTCAAGAGCATCTAGTCTATCGCAGCTGGCTTCAGGCAGACAGAGTGATTCAGGGAGCCAGAGAAGCTCTCCTGGATTGGTTGGGTTTTAACCAGATCAGATTCATAGGTCCTGGTTCACGTAATTTTTAGATGTGTTTTGGTGTTTGGTTGCAGTCGTTGCCTTTTTTACCTGTTTGTATTAAGAGGCATTATAAGACTGGGGTCTAAAGAACATGACCTGTTATTTTGTTAGATTAGATTGGCGTTTGAAAGTTGGCTGACTAGCTTGCAATCACAGACAAAGTACAGGATGGGTCATCTCTGTGTTACTTGCTTTGTCCACACAGTTATTTTAGTAATGTTGTTTGAGTTTTATAGTCCGGTGCTTCATAACACTGTCCCGACACAACACAGGACTCCACATGTTGGATTTATTGAACTGATGATGCTGGTGTGTTAGAAATGGCAGACCTCTCAAAAGTGAAAGGGACTGTTTTAGGACTGGAGATGTTTGACCATGAAGTTTGTTTTGTAGTGTTTGACACTAAAGTTATTACTTTTTTTAATTATAACTGTAATTTTATAAGTTTAAGATAATTTATGTGATTTTTTTATGTGTGTAAAAAATAATAGAATCAAATTGAAATTTGCTGTCTGAGACTTTAGACTTTAAATAATATTTTCTTGACAATAAACTCACTTTGTACTTTGTGTTACAGTGACTGGGTTAATGGTGTCTTTATTTTGCTTTTGCTTGTTTGTTGTTGAAAGTTGACCCTGACTTTTTTGTATACATTTCTGACGTTATTTACTTGCTTTTAAAATGTGATTAGATATTCATATGCTCTTAAGAGACACTTGACTATATGGAAAATGTTTAAATTGCCGTATTTAATTACGGACGTAAATATATACCAATATATTAAAGTACTAAATTACGTTATTATTAATTATTGAAGTTTGATAATGAAAGTTTTCTATTTCTTACTCCACAAAGGAGTTTGATTAGTAAATGTTTTACCATGTTTTTGACACTTTCCAAAGTCATTTAAAGCAAATTCAGTCATTTATTGCTTGAGAAAAACATTTGACTGTTATATAATTATGTACTAAACATAGAAAATATAAGATACTTAAATAACGCACTTTTATTTTGAAATAATTTAGTGTGCAATTTTATCCCTAGAGAATCCTCAGGTGCAACAGCATTTGGACAACTGTCAATCATCTTCTGCATACCGCATATAAAATATAGTATATTATATATTAAATATCTACTTTAGGAAGATAAAGGCAACATATAAAATGTATTTTAAGAAGCTGACAAGTTGATTTACTGTGTTTTGACACCTTTAATCATAATTGCTGCTGTTCACAAAGTTCAAAACACAGACATACCACGTGACAGTGGCTCGTGGAGTGGCCCGTCCAATCAGCGCACTCGACACTGACTCGAGCGACTCTCCTCCGAGCGGAAAATCATGCTCGCGGCAGGTAAGAGTTCTCCATCAAAACAACATACATGCACAAACTCAGCACACATGTGTGTAGCTGACTGCTCATGTGTTTGGGTTTACATGTCGAGCATGAAGAAACTGTGGATTATATTGAAATGCATTGACACTGTGCGGTCAGCGGTGATGTGTTCCTGCCGCTAGCACTGTTAGCTTGTTGTTACTAAATGTGCTTTATAAAAACAGACAGATCTGTTTGTCCAGTTTAACAGTCACAGAAATATATGCAACAACGCTGTTGTGTTGTATTTTATCAGGCTAACGTTAACGTCAAACTGTTTTGTTGGAACCCCGCTAAACAACTTACAATGAATCACACAATGAATGTACGTTAGCTCAGTAGAGGAGGATGCGGACTTTGCTGGTGTGCATTTACTGTAATATTTGTACAATAATCCCTTTTAGACAAAGAATGAACTATGAGTGCTAAGAAATAGTGCTAGGAGTGGAAAAGTGAATACATACTTAATGTGTTTTCTGATGTATATTGCACATCAACAGATGCTGTTGTGAGTGAATGATCCATAGTATATAAGAAACATGGTAAGTCTTTAATTCTTTATGTTTGCATTAAGTTGACCATATGTAATTCATAAACTGAGACTGAGTTATATGACCCACTTACATTTAGGTGTTTTGCAGACGCTATTATTCAATGTGACTGACAAGAGGCGAGTAAACAACAAAGCTTTAAATCTTAAGGGAATACTTCAACCAAAAATGAAAATTCTGTCTTCATTTAGTCACCTTCTAGTTGTTCCAAATCTGTATAAACTTCTTTGTTCTGATGAACAAAGAGAAAGATATTTGGAAGAATGCTTGTAACCAGACAGATTTTGCCCCCCATAGACTCCCATAGTAGGAAAAAATACAATGGTAGTCAATAGTGCCCCAGAACTGTTTGCTGTCCTGCATTCTTCAAAATGTCTTCTTTTGTGTTCAACGGAACAAAAATAAAAAGATAAAGTAATGTGGGGGTCAATGGGGGGCAAAATTTGTCTGGTTACAAGTATTCTTCCAAATGTTTTTCTCTGTGTTCACCAGAAAAAATTGTTTTATACAGATTTGGAACAACTTGAAGGTGAGTGAATGATGACAGAATTTTCGGGTGGAGTATCCCTTTAACGGAAGGACAAATAATACAGTATTTATGGATGCATAGATCCAATATTTAGTATAAGATCCGTCTGACACTGGCCAAATTTTCAGATACATTTTTTACTCTGGTTGAAAGGTTCTTATTATTAATTAATGTTGTGTAAATATTAAAATATATAAATATCTTAAGTGGAAATCTTAAGACCAAAATACATTTACCCAATCATATCATTCAGTCCACTGTTACTAAATAATATAATAAAACAAACTGTAAATCACTGCAGTACAAAATAGTCTTGGTTGCTACACGTATATGTTTAGCTGCAGAATTTACGCATTTATAAACATGCAGAGAATATGCTTTAGCCAACTTTTTACTGCAGCCTGATTTATGGACATGTGCCACAGCAATTGAAACTCAGAAAATGTGATGTGCAGTGTTGACGTTTGTCCTCCCGTCCGTCACAGATCCGGATCGCGGCTCTCAATGCGGCGTCTCAGGCTGCGGATGAGCATGAAGGTGCCTTTAAAAGCACTAAACCAAGTCAAACCAAGGAAGCCCAGGTGAGTCAGAGCATATCACAACAAATGTCATGACCTGTTTGATGTCATTAGCAACCTTATGCTTTTTCTGAATTCCATTCAGTTTGTTTATGCCAGTGTAGGACAAAACAGGTTTTGTGTAACAAGTGCTAACATTGGTTGTTCTTTAACAGCTACACTTTTTTGTGATAATGATGTTTATGAACCCAAAATTAAACATTGTTGCAATGCTCTTTATTTTCTTCTGTTTTGCAGGAGGCAGAAGCATTTGCACTGTATCATAAAGCTCTTGACCTGCAGAAACATGACAAGTTTGAAGAGTCTGCCAAAGCTTACCATGAGCTCCTCAAGACCCCTCTGCTCAAGGAGGTGATCATTCATGTGTCTTGTCTGTTTTATACACTGAGCTTCTATTGTTAATGGTTCTTGGAGAGGTTCCCCCCAAAATTTAAGTTTTATGATGTACTCTATGCTTGCTTGGAACACATAAAATGAATCTTTGAAAAATGTTCTGGGAATGGTTTTATATATAATATTACTGTACATTTTCACAATAACAAATAAATGATAGCTTTATGTCACAATGACAAAAAAGTAGGGATGTAACGATTTACTCAGCTCACTATGCGATACGATTCACGATCCATTTTTTACGATTCTTTTTTACAAAATAAGAAAATTTGAAATGATCAAGTTCCCTTTTATACTCAAATACTGCACATTTCTTTGTAAAATAAAAATATGTTTATGTCAGATAACAAAATAAATTGCAGTTGCAAATTTCGAATCAAATAAAAAATGAATAATACAAAAGACTCTTTAATATAAACAAACAAAGATTTTTTTCTGTGCTTTTCCTAATGGCTGGAATACACTACAAGACTTTAGCTCAGATTTTTGCCCTGAATTTCAGTCTGGAGTTGTTGCTGAAAGTCTGCGCCAGTCTGCAGATTTTATCATTTATTGTTTTCTATGTAAACGTTCAAAAACTGTGCAGGTGTATGATGTCTAGTTTTTTTTTAAAATCTGTTCAGATTTTAAAACTCCTGTAGTGTATTCCAGCCTTAATTTTTTTAAGAAATATCAGCATATCCACGCTTTCAAGTTAGCAGTAAACACAGCGGCCCCTGCTGTTCAAAACATGTATTGCGATTCATTCAACATCTCAAGCGACTTAAATCGTCACATAATATAATCGCTCATGGTTCAACTGGCTCATGTTGAATCGTTACATTATTACAAAAAAGTACTGTAAAAGTAAAGTGGTCTATAGGAGCACTATTTGTCTAAATTTGTCAAGTCTGTTGCTTAGACTTATTCCTTGAAGATTCTCCTGTCAGTTGTAGCTCTGTACAAACTGTGTTGAGTGTGACATTCCTGATATGTTGCAAGAAAGTTTTCTTTGTTTTTAATTTGAATCTTTCTTTTCTTGAAATTTAACAGGCAGTGGCGTCTGAAGATGAGAAAGTTGGACTCAAGCATCCTGGGCTGATGTTGAAATATTCCACCTATAAAAACTTGGCTAGCCTTGCGGTGCTCAAAGATGACATCGACACTGCCATGGATTTCTATGTGCAGGTAAAACACATGCAGTCAACTTCTGTACAACAACAATCAGAACTTCTTCAACCTAAAGAAACTTTGACCTTGCAAGTTGCGACAAACTATCTTGTGTTATTTGACAACTTCAAAAGTCTGAAAAATGCATTGTGGAGTTAGATCATAGTTCCTTGAAGAGATATTACATCAAAACGACTGTTTGTAATTTTGAACAGACACACTCTATATACAATAAAATAAAATACAAATTGTGTAGTTTACAAACGGGAATACAATTCCTAGATGCTAAAGCAGGTTTCAAAGTGACAACATAAACAAACGTTTTGCGCTTGCGCGCAGTCGTGGGCTGCCCTTAACTTCCGGTACACATTCATAAACAATTATTTCTGATAACAGTCGAGAGACCGAGAAGAACCGTTACTTGGCTAAACTTGCCTCTCCAATATTTTGAATTAAGACTGCGAGATCCGCCTCAACCGCTACATGTCAATGTAACATACAGTTGGGTTAAAAAAACAGAACCCATTCAACAAATTGTTTATTTAATAAAATGAGAATACAACCAAATATTTTTTTTATTTTGTACAGTGATTGTACAATAAAAGAATAATACAAATTAATATTAACATAAATTAGATTAAATATTAATAGTTATATTATTAGACACTAGCCAAACACAGACCGGAAGTTAACTGCATTCCCGGCACGCACGTCTGATGAAATGGTTTATAGTGTTTCTGAACCTTACCATAGTAAATATTAAAGTTCACTACATTATTCATTACACTTCAAAACAGTTCTGAACCTTATTTTCTATATATATAACAGAATACTGTTGTGCACATTAACAAAGCTTAGTACTATAATATTATACAAGACACTGCCGTTTACTACAGTTTATCATAGTAAATACTAGTAAACTACAGTTTGTATGTGGAGACAAATGAGAAATCTCACCAAAAACAAAGTGTTTTCCTATTTCTAGTTATTTGTTTTAGATATAGGATATCAAATAGGTAAAACGTTTCACCTTAACTCAAGAAAACTTACATACAGAAGTGAAACCTGACAAACCTGTCCATATTGATCATTGTCAAGGTTTATAAAAAAGCTATTATAGTCCAAGTATGCCCTGCATTGTGCTTTCAGTGTAACTGCTGATGGTGAATGTGTATGCTTGTCTTGCAGGCTGTCATGCTGGACTCCACAGATGTGAATATGTGGTATAAAATGGGAAGGCTGGCATTGAAAAAGGCGAGTATGTCATTGGCCCGTCATGCTTTTGAGGTGGGCTTACGCTGTAACCCAGACCACTGGCCCTGTCTGGACAGCCTGATCACAGTGCTCTACGCCCTCAGTGACTACAGCTGTGAGTCTAAAAACAGCAACATTAAACCATGATCCACTTACATTCATTGACATTCTCTACTTACTTTTCAATGCACAATCCAGTCAGTGTCATGCCCGTCTGCTTTTCCTGCAGGTTGTCTTTATTACATCTGTAAAGCTCTAGAGAAAGACGGGGGTTTCAGTAAGGGACACGTGCTGAAAGAGAAGATCTTTGAGGAGCAGCCCTGCCTCAGACGAGACTCTATGAAGATGTTCTCTAAACTGTATGCACCTTGATCTCGTTAAGCGTTCCTTTATGCTGATCTAGGGATGGGTGCGTAACTCTTCTGTTTGTGTTTTTTGGTTGCAGTGATGTGTCAGCGCAGTATGTTGATGTAGATGAGGAGGAGGCTCACAGTATCGTAGAGGATGCGCTGGAGCTCAGGAGACAGAGACAGTCTAAACTGACACGACACCCAGTGACTGATCTCCAACTGGTTGAGCCGATCAAATACTTCACGTGAGTTCATGAGTACTACACTACCGTTAAGTTTAGGGTCACTTTCTCATCCTTTAATAATATTCTGTTATGTTTGCATGTAACATTTCCTATTAACAAGCTAGAATACTCTACCAACACACAGTAAACAGCTAATGGATCAAAACAGTGCGTAGCAACCAGATCCGTCGTCCTAGTGACGAGCTACAACCCATCAAGTTATAAGATTAGCATTATGCTAAAAACATGTAAAAACATGTTAACGAATGGTCAATCATGTTAGCATTGTGCTAATGTCATGTTAACGAATGTTAAATCATGTTAGCATTATGTTAACACACTCTAGCATCATGTTCAATTATGTTATCATCATGTTATTCTATGTTTAAACTAATAAGCTAGTTATTAGTTAGTTAATACATTCGTTGGCTTTCAGTTTTAACAAAGATTTGTCCCTCACGTGACAGATGGAAGAGTGTGGGTGAGAGTTTCCTTGCCATGTACAAACACCAGAACGCTTGCCTGGTCCCACGGCCCGACTTTGGCCGCAGAATTGACCTGTCAATGTACCGTGACCCAGACTGCCTCCTCCAGATGCCCTCCAGCACACCTGCGGCCATAGTCGTTGTTTCTTCAGATCCCCCTCAGCCCCCAGTGACGGTCGCTCTGCCTCAAGCACCCTCTGCACCACCTCCTGCTCCCACCAGCCTAAGCTCCAGTCTCCCCCCACCAACTGATACCTCCGTTCAGCCAGAAGCCCAGCCCAGCGCTCCTGAAGGGGAACCACAAAACCAGAATGTAATTGAGGTGACCACCACTACCACAGTCACCGTTTCTGCCACCAACGCAATTGAGGATGCTGCTGTTGCCATGGTTACTTCTGCCGGTCAGTCTGAATGCACACAAAAATGCATGCACCCATACTAACGTGCTTACTAAGATTTTAGAGCTCCACAAACATTTTTTAAGTCGTTGGTCACATGATTTTTTGTTTTTGCTTAACACTCGAATCTATTAGATCCTTACCCTATAGACCTTAAAAATGCCTAGCAGCAAATGGAGCACCCTAGTGAGGAGCTAAAACCTAAATCATGTTAGCATTATGCTAAATCATGTTAGCGTTATGCTAAATCATGTTAGCGTTATGATAAATCATGTTAGCGTTATGCTAAATCATGTTAGCATTATGTTACATCATCCTAGCATCTTGTTAAACCATGTTAACGAATGTTAAATCAGTTTAGCATTGACAACAAATGAAAATCATGTTAGCATTATGCTATCACATGCTAGCATCATTTAAAACGGCACCCAGACTTTTCCCAGCAAGAGTCATATAAAGTCACACTATGACACTAATATCACTGGTGTTCACCTCACAGCTCTGGACGCCGCATTGAGTGATAAAGCGAGAAAAGGCACCAAGAGAAAACGTGTTGTGGAGGAAAATGTAGAAACTGCAAAGAGACGCTCGGCACGTGTCCGTAATACCAAATGCAAGAAAGAAGAGAGGATCGACTTCCAAGAACTTCTGCTCAAATTCCTCCCATCCAGGTGTTTTTTTTAAGTTCACTTATTCTATCACTTGATATGTCAAGGTTTTGTCCGTAAAAAGCAATAGTTTTGTTACATTGCATTGGGAACTGAATTAAAGACTTATTGTGTTTTATTTATTAATTTGGTCATTATTTCCAGGCTAAAAAAGTTTGAAGACGATGAGGATAGTCTCAGTAACATGGACACTCAGTGCGATGCCAAACCTGATTCCCAGCTGAACCGTGGATTCGGCTCCAACTCTGAGTATTTAGTCTCTATAGAGTCGGGTACAGCAACAGTTTTTCTCTCTCTTTTTTCTTTTTCTTTGAATTCTTCCCATTTTTAAATATTTTGGCTGTTTGATCCTCAGAGCGAAAGGAGGTGAATGCGTTCTTGCTGGCAAACATGCAAAACGGCGGCATCCTGGAGCTGATGATCCGTTATCTGAAGGCAGTGGGCCAGAAATTTCTAGAAGAGTGGCCTGCAGGACTCAGTGGAGTGGTGCTGGATATATTCAACTGCTGGAGGAAACACAGCGCTGGGCTGCCCAATCCTCTGCTCAGGGACTGCAGCAACCAGCACATAAAGGTACGCGGAGAGAGAGACGCATGAAAAGCAATTGTTTGCGATGTTGGGCAGATAGCATCTTGATGTCTCGGATGAAGCAATCATAAGCTACTCACTGACAGTATGATATAAAATTGCAAACAAAATGTCGATAGCTGTCGAACGTTCCTGTATCTCCAGTGGTAGACTATTATCAACAGCAGGCTCATGGATTTTATCCTCAGAGAACATATGCACAAAATCATAATCGTATTTATAATTTACGAGCATTGGATCACAGAACTGTGTGTTTTTCGTGAAATCTGTTTTTGTCTGAAAGTGTTTGTGTTTGTGAAACAGGAAATGATGCTGATGTGTTTGTGCTGTCTGGAGCTGCAGCTGGAGCAGAAGTCCTTGATGAAAGGCAAAATAAGTAAGAACCTGTCATTCAAACTTCCTCGTGGCTTTTAATTGCAGATTTTTTTTGCAAATTACAAAATTAAACCTCAAACAAATGCGTTTACGTCTGTAGTGTCTCAAAGAAAGAGCGCGTCTGGTTCAGGAAGAGATTGTGGGGATGCTGATGCTGAGGCTCGCTTTCAGGCTGACTTGTTTCTTCTGACCATGGCGTCTTCTCAGAGAGATCTGTTTGAAAACGACTGGATCTCTTTTGTCGTCAGAGTTCACTGGCTTAAAGCACGACACATCGCCTTACAGGTCAAAAATGTCTGTGTTAAAGCAACCATCGGAACGTAGTATATTTTTGCAGTGAAGTGAACATGCGTATGTTAATGTGCCGTTGTAGGGTGACATGGAGGAGGCGCTCGAGTGTTACGACATGTGTGTCGGTCTGCTAAAGGGGCAGAGCAGCGAGATCACCATCCAGTTGCCCAACCTCAGCGTGGACGCTGCCATCTCTGTAGAGGAGGTAGGGTGCCGAGGCCATTAGGACAGAATTACAATTCAGATGACAATTTAATTCCTGCTCTAGCTTTTATATACAGTTGTGTTCAAAATTATTCAACCCCCAATGCTGTAAATGGTTTTAGGGAATTTAGTGTACATTTGTAATTGTATTCAGAATGAAATCCTACAAGGACTTCTTAAAGAACCATATGCAACTAAAATGACATCAATTAGTTTTGTAATACAGTAGTAAATGTTTCTTTTGTGAATTCTTCATTGACATAATTATTCAACCCCTTAAAGACTACCACTCTGAAGAACAGAGGTTCAATGAAGTGTTTTCAATCAGGTATTTAAAACACCTGTGGATATCAGGGAGCAGCAACAAAGCCTAATAAGCACCAATTAGGCAGCTTTAAAATGACTGTGATACTAAGCTCCTTCTAGACATTTACTGGTGTGGTTACAAACATGGTGAGGTCAAGAGAATGGTCCAGGAAGACAAGAGAACAGGTGATTACTCTTCACAGGAAGGGCAATGGCTATAAGTAGATTGCAAAGATGTTAAACATACCAAGAGACACCATAGGAAGCATCATTCGCAAATTCAAGGCAAAGGGCACTGTTGAAACGCTACCTGGTCGTGGCAGAAAGAAGATGCTGACTTCTACTGCTGTGCGCTACCTGAAGCGTAGAGTGGAGAAAAGTCCCCGTGTGACTGCTGAGGAACTGAGAAAAGATTTGTCAGATGTGGGTACTGAAGTTTCTGCTCAGACAATACGGCGCACCCTGCGTAATGAAGGCCTCCATGCCAGAACTCCCAGGCGCACCCCCTTGCTGTCCCCAAAGAATAAGAAGAGTCGACTGCAGTATGCCAAAAGTCATGTGGACAAACCACAGAAGTTTTGGGATAGTGTTCTGTGGACTGATGAAACAAAATTAGAACTGTTTGGGCCCATGGATCAACGCTATGTTTGGAGGAGGAAGAAAAAGGCCTATGAAGAAAAGAACACCTTGCCTACTGTGAAGCATGGCGGGGGGTCAATCATGCTTTTGGGCTGTTTTGCTTCTGCAGGTACTGGGAAGCTTCAGCGTGTGCAAGGTACCATGAATTCTCTTCAGTACCAGGAGATATTGGATGACAAAATGATGCAGTCCGTCACAAACCTGAGGCTTGGAAGACGTTGGACCTTTCAACAGGACAATGATCCCAAGCATACCTCCAAGTCCACTAGAGCATGGTTGCAGATTAAAGGCTGGAACATTTTGAAGTGGCCATCGCAGTCACCAGACTTAAATCCGATTGAGAACCTCTGGTAGGACTTAAAGAAAGCAGTTGCAGTGCGCAAGCCTAAGAATGTGACTGAACTGGAGGCTTTTGCCCATGATGAATGGGCGAAGATACCCGTAGATCGCTGCAAGATACTTGTGTCAAGCTATGCTTCACGTTTAAAAGCTGTTATAACTGTAAAAGGATGTTGTACTAAGTGCTAAGATTGAATGTCACTTGGGGGTTGAATAAAACTGATAATGATGTGAGCTCAGAAAAGACATTTGTGGTTATTTCATTATAAATGTTATGTTATATTTGTCTGACCTACATGTGCCTCTTTGATTTAATTGTAAGCAGGATGACTGAATGATCATAATCAATGTCAAACCGACCAAAACAATCAATTTCAGTGGGGGTTGAATAATTTTGAACACAACTGTATCAGGAGAAACAGGAACTAAGTATTTACGGCTGTTTGGTAATGTCACCATCCATCCAGTCAGACAAAGAGAGAGAGAAAGATAACCTTGATAAAGCAACATTATTGTGAAATTAGGCCAAACTTAAAGGGACAGTTCACCTAAAAATGAAAGTGATCATTTACTCAGCCTCGTTCACTCAAAACCTGTATACATTTCTTTGTACTGCTGAACACAGAGGAAGATATTTAAAAGAATGTCAGTTACCAAACAGATTTTACCCCCTCGTTTACTGTCATAGTAGGGAAAACAAATAGGGAGTCAATGAGGGATGAGAACTGTTGGGTTACTGACATTCTTCCAAATATCCTCCTTAGTGTTTAGCAGAACAAAGACATTTATACAGGTTTGTAAATAGGTGTATACAGGTGAGTAAATGATGACAGGATTTTCATTTTTGGGTGAACTGTCCCTTTAATGTAGTTTGTTCTAATACCACAGAAAGAGTCAGAAAATAGTTTTTATGTTTTTCTCTATCTGTCTTTGAAGGTAAAATTATTATGGGTTATGATATAACCAAGAGAGTTATCTGTAGCTTTCATAAATGGTTTGGTGTTTAATTTTATAATAAAGCAAGGACGTTTTCAATAGTATGTCCTCTTATAGACAACTATTTCCTTTCTGTCTCTAGATTGAGAAGAAGCTGAAGTCTCTAGAACGATGTCAGTCTCTAGAGGAGATTCAGAGGCTGTTTGATAGCGGAGATTATCAGTCTGTCGTTCGGTTACTGCAGCCAACGCTGAGCTTCGGCTCCGGCTCGACACGACTCAAAGCGCTAGATTACATCAGCTCTGCTCCTGAGAGACCAGCCCAGCTCTTATTGCTGCAGGTGAATCATTCACACATCACATCATGACATCATACTTAATACATTAAGATTAAAAATGCAATGAGATGTTGTTTGATAAGTAACGGGTATGTTGAGTATGTGAAGAAAATTAAGTCCCTATAATAAATGATATTATTATCATTTTAAACTGAAGTATTAAATGACAATGTGCCTCAAGTTAAGTAAATAAAATAGAATTCTAAAAGCATTTTTTTTTCAGGAAAAATATAAAAAACTTCTTTAATCAAAATACAATTACTTGAAAAGAAAAGTGACAAAAGATGTTATTAGGGATGTAATGATTCACTCAGATGCAATGTGATTCAAAATACTGATCTCACGATACGATTTTTCAAGATTTAAAAAAATATATATAAGTTGGGACACATTAGAAATTAACAGCTTTCCCTTTTATTATGTCTCAAATGCTTCACATTTCTTAGCAATGTCAATTCAAATAACAAAACTTAATCGGAATTTAAAACAAATTCCCAAAATTGAATAATATATACAGTATATTCATTGAACAGTGGTGCTTGAGCCTTGGCTTTTGGCTCTTACCTTTCATACTTAAAAAAATGACAAATCTACTTTCTAACTCTTTTAAAGTATTTTTGTTGCGTGAACACACACAATGTAGTGAAGTAAAAACGTGACAAATGTGTTTACTATGGTCCATCTCTGGTTAAATGACATGATGATGTTTACATATACATTTCAATGTTGTCATCAATTTCGATGACTTTATAATGCATTTCATGTACAGGCTTCAAGAAATGTGTTAAAGGGGAACTCCCATCAAAAATGAAAATTCTGCCATTAATTAATCACCGTCAAGTAGTTTAACATCCCCAGAACCTCCAAACACACGAGTCACATAACAGTGCATCCGCTGTCTGTATCGCTCAATGCATGCGCGTTCTGACCATACAGGCCTTACATCACATTGCTCTCTGGAATTTGCGCTGGAAACTAACACTCAAATCATGAAGTTTTTTAATATAGTCGTTAGTTTTGTTTGTTTGCGCACAAAAAGTATCATCGTCGCATTATATTTACTTATACTGAACCACCGGAGTCACATTGACAATTTTACGATGGCTTTATGCACTTCAAACGCTTTGAAGATTGGTTGCGTTGGAATTTAAGGAGGGGTCAGAAAGCTACCAAAACAATCTTAATTTGCATTTTGGGGAAAAATGGAGGTCCTTCAGATGTTAAACTACTTGAGGGGGTGTAATTTTGGTCGGAGTTCCCCTTTAACGAAAAAACCTAAATTCTTAAATTCTTGAACTCAGCTTTTTTACATATAACTCATTCCGCGCCAGCCTTTTTAAAAAAAAATTGCCAGCCTACGTCAGCGTTTTTTTTTACATTTTCACCCAACTTTATTGACTCACAGTAAATTTTCTGTAAAGAATATATGGAGTCTCAGCTTTTAAACAAAAGAAACCGTATTCTTCTATCTTCATTTGTTCGTTTTTTATCACTCCGTAGAGGAGGGTAGGTTTCTTCAAAAATGCATCACTTTGATTAATCAGCTGAGATAATTAGCCTTTTTTGACGAAGATTCCACCCGGATTACACTCCGAACAATCATTAAAAACCGCTAAAACATATAAGTTCTAGGTTCTGGGTTTCTGTACCTATTCCCAAAGGTGTGTAATAGCGCCACCTGCTGTATAACAGTACAAACACTGATTGCCGTAATAACTCGTCAATGGCGGTGAAAGAGTTAATATCTCATTTTGGTGTTAGATCATATACAATTTCTGTTACAATGTTCACGTCTACTCTAAAAGGAAAACGAAGATTTCAGAACTACACAAATGGTTTGATTGAATTGGAAATAAATTGACTCGATTACAGTTCGCTATGCGATTAAAAACGTATACTAAACGGCGTTTATATCATCACGATTGAAATGTAGAAGACAATTACAAAATTAACACATCACTTTAAAATGTTCTGTGCAAGTCATGCTTGGGTAGGAAGTTCTGGTGTATCTGTTTGTGATTAAGCTACATTTTCATTATCTGAGAGTTTTCATTATCTGACTCGCAACACCATTCTTACAGTTTACACCTGCAAGGCTGACGCTTGTGGTTTATTCGGAAGAAATTGAAATCATATTTGTATTCTAGCAGACACCAAAAACAAAATCAAGATTTTGTAGAAGGGCATAATAGGACGGCTGTAATAGCGTCTTCAGACACTTAACCTCACAACCTCATATTCATCGATTTTGTTTTTTTCGCAGAGTTCCCTGCTGCGGCTTAAAGACCACAGCTCTTGCATGGAGACGTCTGAAGTGTCTCTCAACGAGGCCAATCAGCACTTGAACTCTGCATTACCCAGCAGCCCCTCTGCTAAGGAAGAGTGGGTGTCCACCGTCACGGCCCTTCTGAAGGGAATCGAAAGCTGCATCGCTGACAAGCCCGAGCTGATCACTCTCACCCCACGCTCCACGAACCTCCCACGCCTTGCCAACAATCTCATACAGGTGTGTGCACTTGACCGACTGTTTGTGTGTTATTCTCATGTTTTTCTTTATTGATGGTTGTGTTCGTGTATATTCTTTCTCTAGTTGATAGCCACCAGTATGGTATTACCCGATGACCCCAAAGAGGCTCATTTCTCATCACTGTTGCCATGGATTCTGCTGTACAACGTCATCAAACAGGAAGAGGCAGCTTTTGACTGCATGCTGCGGCAACAAATTGGAGATGAGGATAATCAAGGTAAGAAAGAAGATTTGAGTTAAATTGTAAATACTGGGATATCATATTCTTTTTTTTGTAAAAATTTGCTAAATTATTATGCTTTGTTTTAAGGTTTATTGTAGTTTTATTTATGCTTTGAATTAACTTTAATAATATCTTATTACATACTATATACTATTAAATACTATATACATGTATTTTCGTTTTTTTGTCACTTTTATATTTGTTTATTTTTTAGTTTAGTTCCTTATTTTCAACTTATAATTTTAGTGTCTCAAATTAAACTTATTTCAGGTTAATACTGAGGTAAATTTTCTAATTTTGCTTGCTTTAAGTTTTTCAAATAATATTTAGGCTGATATTTAAATTTATTTCAATTAACACATGTTTAAAGAGTTTTAGTTTTAATAGTGCTCGATATTTTTCATGGTATCTTACAGCACTATTTACTTAATATAAAATTACTTAAACATATGTGCCCCCCTGTAACCATCTTGGAGCCCCCAGTTTGAGAACCACTGTCCTAGATGTAGACAACAGAAATCATGATACCGTGATAACTTTCATTATTTGACACTTATGGGGTAGCTTTGTGTGTTTCTGTGTTTTATAGAGGATGACACCCCATTGCTGCCCTCGTCTCTGATGCTTCTCAAAACGGCACATGAATGTCTGGGTCGCCGGTCCTGGTGTTGCAACTCTGATGGATCTCTGCTCAAATTCTTTGTGAGTCTATACTCCCATTCCATCCTCTTATAAAAGTTTCTGTCCTTAGGATTTCCTCTGTGGCATTGAAAGACAGATAGATGGACTGCTCGTTTTATTTCACATCGACAATTCAGTCAGTAAAATATATGTTTTTGGCATGGCAATGAATTGTCTTACATAAAAAAAATGTAGAAATTTCTTCTCCGTGCCAAATTATTGTGAATTTGTGTACATTTGTGCTTTTTGTACTTTTAGGTTTGTGTATTGAAGGAGAAGCTCTCAGGAAAAGAGAATCTGCCGTATAAAGAAGATCTGGAGACAGCGCTGGAGCAGTGTTTCTATTGTCTGTATGGTTATCCGACCAGGAAAAGTAAAGCCCGATACCTAGAGGAGCATTCTGCCCCACAGGTAACATACAAACACACAGTGTATGACAAATGAGAATAAAATAAAAAATTTAATAGGAAAAACACAGAAAAAGGTCAAACACAGCACAGTGCTGTGCACAGATCATTCTAGTAAAAAATATCTAATTATTGCAGTCTCCCAGTGAGCAAGCCAGCCAACAATGCCCTGTGGCCAGGAACCCCAACTCCAATGATAAATAAATGGAGAAAAAAATCAGGAGAAACTAGTCTCAGCAGGGAGGGCAAGATCTCCTCTGACATGTCACGCTGCACATATGGAAGGCTTATTAGTTGTGGTTTAGGAACTTTCATTTGTTAAAACTGTTTGGGTCTAATTTGGTCTAATTTGTTTAGCGATATCAGTCAACAGAGGAATGTTATAAGAAGGGAAAATAATAATGGCATAATGTAACTGAGTGCAGCTATAACTTCAAACTGCTGTCATGTGATGTAAGTTGAGCATTTAATACTAATTAGGGCTGCAACTAACGATTATTTTAATAATCGATTAATCTGCAAATTATTTTTTTGATGAATCGGATAAAAACATAAACCAAGAGAAGCATTCATTTCCAACCCTTTATTCAAAAACAGAACTAAAATCTTTAGAAAGTGCACAAACATGTTGCTCCTTGAACATCCCTGAGCTGTTATAATAATAATAAAATAAAAATGGACTAACACAAAAAACATACACATGTATGCTTTACATCTGCCAAATATATAGACTTTTTTTAAATTAAGTGCCACCTGAGCTGCCAGAACAATAAATAATTTATAAAAAATAAAGAACAATACAAATCAGAATATTTGACAGGATTTGTTTGAATGTCAGAACTTGTTCTCTACTCTACACTGCAGACAGACACTTGCAGATGCACACACTTTTGCAGACGCACACACTCACAAACTCTCACACTGACACACACACACACACACTCTCTCTCTCAAATTCACTTGAAGCTTATTCATTAAATTATTACCATCATTGTAATAAGTGCAAGCTTCATTTATACACCACATTTAAACACAGTTTAAGATGACCAAGTGCTATAAAAGAACTTTAAAATTAAATTAAAAAGTACAACACACACACATATATTTGTCAATAATAACTTATATGGGACAAAGCACAGAATATACACTGCAAAAATTGCTTTTCTAACTTAGTAGTTTTGTCCTGTTGTCAGTCCAAATATCAAAAAAATCTTAAATCAAGATACATTTACTAGACACATGAAATAGCATAAGAAATGATGTCTTGTTTTCTGAAAAAACAACTCAAAATGAAGTGATTGTTTGCTTAAAACAAGCAAAATTATCTGCCAATGGGGTACGAAAAATAATCTTAATGAGATATAATTTCAAACAGAAGTTTTAAGCATCAATTAATTTTTCATGCCATTTTTCTTGTCTAGTAATCTTGATTTTTTTTAGATACTTGGACTGGAAACGAGAAATAAATTACTAAGTAAGAAAAGCTTTTTTTGCAGTGTAGCTATACATGACAACAGATTGATAAATGAATGGTTCAAAAAAGGCTAGTGAATAAAAATGTGTCTTTAGTCTTGCAATGCAAAGTGCAAAGTAACTATACCACCCCTGCTTTACTTCTGTTATTAAGGAGCTAACGCTAACTTGTCATGCTTGTCAAGCTGGACAACGAGTTAACATCCGCACCAGGGACATTACGTTCCTCACTTCAAAACGGAACAAAAGTACGATTCCGTAATGACTCAACCTGCTGTTGAACTCCCTTCCTCCTCATCAAAGACTCCAACATGTTTGCGTTTCAGGTGCTGGATCATTGCCGTGGTGCTCCCGTGCCATGCCATGTCGCTTTTGCATATTTTGCAGTTAACACACTTTTCCTGTTTATTTAGTGTGAAATGCTCCCGCACCTTGGATGACTTGGGTCTCGCGGATTTCTCTGCCTCCGCCATGTATCTTTCCTCCGCTAGTTTTTTATTTTTGCTCCGCCCTGTCTATGAGGCGCCGAACTCTGCTAGCATCAGTGCGCGAGAGAGACCGAGTGTGTTCGCTCCGCGCTCAAATAAAGTTTTTTTTTATAATCAAACGTCTCCGTGTCGCTTGACACAACCAATCGATTATGAAATTCGTTGCCAACTCTTTTAGTAATCGATTTTAATCGATTTAATCGATTCGTTGTTGCAGCCCTAATACTAATCATTGTAAATTTAGCATTAATGTGATAAGTAGTCCGTCTTTGCTCTTGATTGGGGATGAAATTGCCAAGACTGGGATGGTCAGATTGTCACTTTGCTCTTGGGTGGTGATGGAATTGCCTGAGATGGAGCTGGGATGGTCAGTCAGTCCGCAGGCTCTTGCAGGAGAATGGCATGGAATGTTCAGATGGAGCTGGGGTAATCTCTAGGGATGGGCATATGACGTTCATCTGGCCTGGTGTAGTCTCTCCCCACCTCGGGATGGGCATCCCGAGGAGGAGCAGAAAGAGAATAATTAGCTTAATTAATTAAGCATATTATGCATTTAATGAATGCTTGGCTGAAAAGATGTGTCTTGTTTAAATTGTGAGACTGTGTCTTTTGATCAGTGTATATTGTAACTAAAATCTTTACTGACATGATGTTTAGTTATTTTGTGAGAGTGACTCATTTCATGCTTTGGAGTTGCTGCCAAAATACATAAATTGTAGAGTGGCCTTTTATTGTGGCCAGCCTAAGGCACACCTGTGCAATAATCATGCTGTCTAATCAGCTTCTTGATATACCACACATGTGAGGTGGGTGGATTATTTTGGCAAAGGAGAAGTGCTCACTAACACAGATTTAGACAGATTTGTGAACAATATTTGAGAGAAATAGGCGTCTTGAGTACATCGAAAAGTCTTAGATCTTTGAGTTCAGCTCATGAAAAATGGGGGCAAAAACAAAAGTGTTGCGTTTATAATTTTGGTCAGAGTATATTATAACAAAAAATCTTTACTTACATGATGTTTAGATGTTTTGTGCGAATGACCCATTTCTTACTAAAATACGTAAAGTGTAAATGAATCAAACTATGGTCAAACTAGTCGTCCAAAACACGAGTGGATCATTAAGGTTGCAGATATAGAAATCTATGCAAGACTAAAATGAATCAAACCTGCATGAAAAATCACATTTTCATAAATAGTTCAGAATCCTTTAATGTGTGTGGTGGCCTACTTTTCAGAATTGGTATCAAAGGAAATTACCTATCTGAATCCCTTTTTGCTCAACAAAGTAGCTTTATACCCTGAAAAACTCATTCTTTATCATCTTAACTATATTACATACTGGAAATCGCTGTTTCTGCTGTTCAGATGGGCGGATAATTCCATCTTTTGTCATTGATCAGTATGTCCCAAATACTGGCTGATATCGAAAAAGTCTTTGAGTGCATAATATTACTATATGCCTGCTGTTGTGCTCACACTATTATATTCCTCTGTGGGAGAGAGAGAGCTTGCGTCTCATTTTCCCGGGTGAAATTTCTCTATTGTGTGCATCAAACGATAATGATCTTGATATGCGGTATTTTTTGTTGATCTTCCTTTGTCTCTGTCATAGAGCATATTTGCGAGGTCAAACAGGTTTTCATCGTATAATTGTAAACATGTTCCTTTTAATTGATCTCTTTGTGTGAATTTGTGTTTTCATGAAAATTTCGAAATGCATCTTTTGAATCTCATGCACTTTAACCCCTCAAGGTGGAGCTACATTGGAATGAAGCCGTTTCCATGTTTGAGTACTTCAAACCCAAGACCTTGCCCGAGTTTGACAGCTATAAGACCAGCACGGTCTCTGCCGACCTGGCCAACCTCCTTAGAAGACTCTCTGGAATAATCCCATGCAACGACGGCCCCGTGATCTCCATAGATGATGTGTCCGCTTACATAGAGGGAGGAGCCGTCAAGGTTTGAGCTTCAGAATATTCCCCAGTGAAATGCTCTCCGGCATGTTTGATATGTTGGCCTAGATTTTAATAAAAGTTTGTGTGTCTTTAAGGTGCCGGCCCTCCCGGAAGGAGCTCCCCCAGCGCCCCCTGTGGTGAATGAGCTGTACTATCTGCTGGCAGACTACCATTTTAAAAACAAAGAGCAGTCTAAAGCCATCAAGTTCTACATGCACGACATCTGCGTGTGCCCTAACAGGTCTGTTGAAATTGAAACACGTACTCGTTTCAAGACTCGATAGTGTACTTGTATTCAGCTGTAGTTGATGATCTAGTCTCTTGGTGTCCTGTAGGTTTGACTCATGGGCAGGGATGGCTCTCGCGCGTGCCAGTCGTATCCAGGACAAACTGAATTCCAATGAGCTCAGGAGTGACGGACCCATCTGGAAAAACTCTCTGGCAGTGTTGACCTGTTTCAAACGGGCTCTAGAGATAGACGGCTCCAACCTGTCCTTATGGATCGAGTACGGCACCATGTCCTACGCCTTGCACTCTTTCGCTTCCAGACAGCTCAAGCAGTGGAAACGCGAACTTCCCCCGGACTTAACTAAACAGGTGTGTGTGTTTAAATGAATGAATGCTGTTCTGAGCCACAGACTGTATAAAACATAGACGTGGTGAGTGTGACGTCACCCGTAGGTTCGTGACGAGCAATTTTGAAGCCTAAGGGGCAATTCACATTTCGCTTCTAAAACCACGTGATAAAAAAACTCAAGTCGCACTACTTTCTCTAGTCATGTGACTATGCATGCGCGGTACTCTGAAAAGTACTATTTCCATCTAGATTCGGCACCTAGAAAAATGTGAAAAATGCCGGCTGCCTGTCTACATTTAAACAACAAAATTGCATGCGCAAAAGACGGGAAAAGCGAATCGCCCATAAAGTGGGCGGAGCCAATTGTCGACATCTTGGCAGCACATCACCTCGCGTCACTCCCGGTGTTTTGAAAAATTCGGCCCTTGTGTGAATTACGTCCTCTTAGAACCCAATCTGGTAGGTTGTTGTAATGCCTGATCACAAATTTGTTATCTCAATATGTTGTTGCATGGCTAACCAAAGCTGCATTAGCTTCTAGCGAGCTAAATACGCTGTGTAAAATAAAAGCATTAAGTATTAAAATTTAAGTTTACGAAAAACTATATCTTCTGAACAAACAAAAAACATCCATTGATATTTTAACATGACAATGGGTTTATTATAGTAAAGAACTAAAACATTAAGAACGAAATTAGTTAATTTTCGCTACCCACAGCCTCATTTATGTAATATTATATGAAGCGTTTAGTGAAAACGACAATAATGGTCATTTTAACAAAGTACTAGCGACATAAATTTAATTTATTTATTGCAATCAGTTGCAAAAATAAGTGACTGCTCGAAACAAGCTAGTGGCTTGCTAGACCCTAGACACCACTTCCGCATTTGTCCACGACACTGTTGGCATGCGGTTTCTATGTCATAAAAGGCGGTAACAAAGGGTAATGCGGATATGATGCCATTGACTGGCGACTGAACAGCCACGTGTCATGGTTTAGAATGGCGATTTACAAGTAGTGGGAAACATTTGAGATATTGTAAGTACTCAGCTGAACAAAGATATAAAACTAGCCTAGTGATTTTTGGATATTTTAATGAAAATTGTTACAAACTCCACCTTTAATATAAATTCAACGGATGAGTTATAAAATATTCACCCCCTCGCAGTTGTCATGAAGGGTAAAATCAGCTATATAGACCAATTTTTTGCATTTTAAGTCAATTCCGTGTTGGTTCACAAGAGAGACCAGATTGTGCCGCTCGGTCTGAGCGTAAGTGAATGATTTTAGTGTCATTGCACTGTGTGTGTGTTGTAGATGGAGGAGCGCAGGGATTCGATGTTGGAAACAGCGTTTCAGTGTTTCCAGAGCGCGTCTCGCTGTGACGGCGATGAGGAAGAGTGGCTCATTCATTACATGCTGGGAAAGATCGCGGAAAAGCGTAAACAGACGCCCAAAGACTACCTGCAGCTGTACAAACAGGTGATTGGCGGGGCTGCATATGAACCAATGGCTAATCTTATTGGCTCCTGTAAATGTGTGATGTTTGTCAGTTTTCTAGTTTGCAAACCATTTTCTGTGTGTTTTGTCTGTACAGAATTTATCTATACACCCTCTCACAGGTAGCAAATTACATTTTAAGAACAAACGTGTTTCTGTGGTTCAGTTGGCAGAGCATTGCACTATCAGTGCAAAGGTTACGGGTTTGATATCCAGAAAACACATGCACACTGAACAAATACCTTAAAATACACTGTAAGTCGCTTAGGATCAAAGCATCTGCCAAATACATGAATGTAAATGTAAAATTTGTTTTGTATTACCATTCATAGAAGTCTCTAAGAATTTCATTCATTTACAAAATTCTGCAGGAGCAAAATGAGTTCAAAGCATTTTCTCGTAGATCTCTGCGACACAGAAGAGTAAACGTTTGTATACATGTATCTATAAAACAACATAACACATATTATGTACTAAAACCTTATCTTGCCCTGACATTTATTATACATTATTATATACATTATTGTACATTCTTTTTACCCCTGTGTAATATCTCTCCAGTCTGCATATTACCTGCATGAGGAAGCAGCCCGATACCCACGCAAAATCCACTACCATAACCCACCTGACCTTGCCATGGAGGCCCTAGAGGTATGAAGTGAATTAATCTTCCTTTGCATTGTAGTTCACAAAGTATCCAAACGTGACCAAAAGTGTAGTGGGCAAATGTGTACAATATTTGCTTTTAATGATCCTATAGATTCGATTGAACCATCAATTACGAAGTGTATGGTACAAAGTATTTTTGATCATAATTATTTGGCTAAAAGCAATATGAGGGAATATGGGTTTTATTCAAATACAAAGAAAAGCAAGCAATAAAGCGTTCAATTACTATTTTGTTGCCATTCTACTTTTGAGCTTAAAGTAAAAGTTCACCTAAAACTGAAAGTTCTGTCATTATTTACTCACTCTCTTGTCATTTTTAAACCTGTATGACTTTCTCTCTTCCGCAGAACACTAAAGAAGATATTTTGAAGGATGTGGGTAACTGGCACCCATTCACTTGCATTGGTTTAGTGTCCATAAAATAGAAGTGAATTGGTGTTTTGAATCCAACTTTCTTCAAAATATCTTCTTCTGTGTTTTGCAGAAGAGAGAAAGTCATACACATTTGAAATGACAAGAGAGTGAGTAAATTATGTCAGAATTTTCATTTTTAGGTGAACTGTCCCTTTAAGCTCTGCATACGATTTATTTAAACTAAATGTTCCTTATAGCTAAACTTCATATTACACTACAAGCACAACATCAACATTCGTACATTTTTTTTACTACAATTTAATTATATATTTCAATAAAGAGCATAAATGGACATTTTCCATAGTTGGACATCACTTTAGGGTCACCACTGTACTTCAGTTTAACGAAATGCAACATCACTACAAAATAGTTTCTCTTCTCACTTTCCACCTGTCAGCTTTTTTTCCGTTTGAGTGCCACCATTCTAAAATTGTTGGAGGATGAGGTAGAAGCCGGTGGTGAACAGTCCGAGCCGCAGGTTCTGGATTATGAGCTGTTCTTCAACTTGCTCGCAGACGCAGCCGTCGGACCGTTTGCACGCGGGGAGGAGAAGAACACCCCAAAAACCAGCAGCGACAAGTATGATTGCAGAAGACATACAGTTAAAAAGCTACCATGAGCCGATTAAATGTGTATTAAAATATCCACTTCTTGTTTCTGGTTTACTCAGAATATGAATTGGGCACTACTTATAGTGTGCATATTTTGTTACTCATAATTTGGTTAAAATCATTCGTTTGAAATTAATTTTTGATACTTAAAAAATACATTTTTATTTTGATTTCATAATAAAAGTAATTAATATCTTGGCACAAATATTAGTTTAAAAAAAATTCAGATCAGTAAACAAAAGAAACATTTCACTTAAAGGGGTCATAAGGCGCGAATACGTGTTTTCTGTGTCTTTGGTGTGTTATAAGATGCCCATTCATTTAATAGACACGTAAGATTGCAAAAATGTAAGTGTCAGAACAAAAGATGCATTCTATCTAAAAGTGAATGCTCACCCAGACCTGCCTGAAACGCCTCGTGTAACCACACCCCCACAAATATACGTCAGTTCGTGGTATAATTTGACTAAGACCGCCCAAATGTATACACAAGTAAGGTGGACGTACCTCTCAGTACAATTGAAGAGGAACATGATGTTGCATATGTGGTTAGATGTGTTACATTTCCGTCACACGCCTGCAGTATTCGACCAATCACAACGCACTGGTTAACTGGCCAATCATAGCACACCTCGCTTTTCAAAGCGTTAAACTTTGTAAAAAATCTGCACTTTCAGAAAGTGGTGTAAAGAGACACAAACATGCACGGTATGTGGAAAATACAAGTTTTGATTTTCAACCTTATCGTGTATACACAATACATTACATCTAAAACAAAGTATAATAATCATTTAAGCCGTGTCTTATGACCCTTATAAGCAAACCTAAACATTTCAACAGAACTTGTAGAATAGCGCTTGATAATTCAAATTGTGACGTGTCTCAACTTTTCTCCAACTAGGGAAAAGCATCCCTCTGTCAACGACGAAGACTCACGTTCCTGTCCGGCAGCGCTGGTCACCTCATCTGCGATGCCCGTGCCGGCTGCAGCGACTCCAGGCGATGGTGCGGCAGGTGCGAGTTCTCCCCCGTATGCGGTCACTCCGATCGACCATGATTACGTCAAACGTAAAAGACAGCAGCAGAGGCACAGGCAGGGGCGGGAGCTCCAGCAGCAGGACGGTACAGTACCAGGCCCAGAGTAAAACTCACTCACTCACTCACTTACTCACAGGGGAATCAAGGTGATGAGGGTTATTCACCACTGGGAAATTAAATTATGGGATCTGCGGTACAATAACATCTCCTCCCATCCCCCCTCTTACCGTCTGCAACAGGCCATAGAGGATCATGGGTAAATGGGCAACATATGGGCTGTCTTTCTTTATCCGCTTTGTTTCCGTCCAGCTTTGTTTGAATTGAAATGAAGTAATACCGAGATAATGTGGTTGTAATTGTCTCTGTATTGCTTTGCTTTAACTTTTGAAATAATAAGTTGATACTTATTTTGTTAAAGAGGTCCGCTTGGTCCCTGCTGATGTAAAATGTTATTTCAACTCGCTAAGCTTTTGCTAATCGTCACAGGGATGGGCACGGGTACTCGGACGCTACAGCGGCAATCGATGATGAAAACAATCAGTGTTTGGGTCTATAAAAACGTTTTACTTCCTGATTGGTTATCCTGGCATTCGGGTTGTTACCTCGAGATTTGATTGGTTGCGTTGTGGGAGTTTGCGGTCCAGAATCAAGTCTGGAGCACAGACGGGCATATTGAAAGCGCACAGCGATGCCTGGTTTCATTTGGATAAACATGACGAAAATACAGTCAAGTGCAAAATGCACAGCACCAAGCTGCATACAAAACAAACAAATCTACTACAATTTTGATTCGTTCCGAAAGCATTCCTCTGCTAGGCGAGTGCCACGTGAACGTGCGCTCTAGTTCATAAGAATGGATTAAAAACACTCGCTCTGGTCCGCACCAGTATATTTGGACACAAAATGTCAGGTGAGATCACTACTATCAGAAATAGAAAGTCAGGCGAGCATAAGAGACTTTAAAGGGTATGTTCATCCCGAAATCAAATTTGTGTTATTTTTTACTCACCCACATGACGTTAAACATGTGTCGAGACCTACCGGCATCTACGGAAAACAAATAAAGATGTTTTAGGGACATCCGAGAGATTTCTAGGCCTCCTCAAAGACATCATGGTTATAGTTATAGTTGTTGTCAACTCAAAACACTATTAAATTGGTTCATCTGCTCAAGGTGGCTCAATTGAATTTCTGTGAAGGGACTAGAATACTTATAACGTAAATAACAAATTTAATAGATATATTCTTCTCTGTCATGTCAGTCTATGGTGCGGGTTCACGAGAGCACTTTGACAGAAGAGCATTCGGTGGCCACGTTTTGACTAGCAACCCGGAAGCGAAACTCTGTGTTTAACACGCTTTATATAAGCTGATCTTTGCATGTCTGATGATTTTGATATTAAGGCAGATTTGCATTTTTTTTCCCAACCGCACTAACTGAATGCAAATGCATCGAAGTGTTCTTTTGAACCTGCACAATAGACTGACATGATCGAGGAGAATATATCAATTAAATTTGTTATTTTGGATTGTTTTTCGCACATAATGTATTCTCGTCACTTCAAAAAATGCAATAGAGCCACTATGAGCAGATGAACCATTTTACAATGTCTGTTGGTACTTTTCTTGACAACAACTGTAACCATGATGTCTATGAGGAGTCCTTGAAATCTCTCGGATGTCCCTACAATATCTTTATTTGTGCTCCGAAGATGCCGGGAGGTCTTTTAAATCATGTGGGTGAGAGAAAAAAATCACATACATTTGATTTTGGGATGAACTTACCCCTTAATGTCAGACACTGACACAGAAGTGCGACAGGGCAAAGATGAAGCTTCACATCACGCTGATATTTCTTTCAAATGTTAGTTGTATTTTCAAAAACATTGATTGTGATTTTTTTATAATCTAACAAGGTTGATTTAATTATTTACTCGATCCTGTAATAGTTTTATCAACATTAATTTTCTCATCAGTGTTTCGAATCAAGAGGAACACGCCCCGCCCCCAGTTAATCAAGTACTCTGTTTTCAAACCTGTCCAGTACTCGAAATGAAATATGATCCAAAATGCCCATCTTAAATCGTCAAATAACCACAAATCAAATTATGTTTGAAGTGTTTATTTGTGATCATGTGTAATGCCTGTTATATCAAGCACACTTGGATTGTGATACATCTTGATTGTGTGTATGATTTTGTAGTTTGAAGAGCTAAATTGGATGGCACTACACTTGATAAAATATGTTGCCTGTTTTGGTGAAATGGAGTCAGTATTTTGGAAACTGTGTCAGATGGTTTGACCTAGTTTCTGAAGTCAATCTCAGCTTGGTGTGCTGTTCGTTTTCTCTGGATTTTAGATTTACATAGTCAGTCTCGGTTGTATTAAGGTGGATTGTTACTGGCTCAGCTCTAAAGGAACAGTTCACCCGAAAATGAAAATCCTTCCAAACCTGAATAAATGTATTTTTCTGCTTAACACAAAGGAAGATATTTGGAAGAATGTCAGTTACCAGTCAAATCTCATCTCCTATTAATGCCATAGTAAGGTTAATAAAAACTATGGATGTAGGATTGTTGCGATAGTCTGTGTCACCGGTGATGCACGGTGTCCACCCGCCAACCGATTACGTCCCTTGTCTACCGTCATTTTGAATTGCGATGTTTAGTTGAAGACCAAACTACAGTCGTGTGTCCGAACGTGGGTGCTGCATTTGGCGTAAGCGGAACAAGTGTGAGATTTTATTCTTAGAGAGAAGTGCCGTTGACAGAGGCTCTTATGTCTAACATGAACCCTAGTAGAATCTGTTAGCACTGTCATTAAGAGCCAGTTACGTTTTAAATGTATTTTTGTTCTAATTTTAAAAAGCCGGTGCCTTGCCATCTATTTAACATAAACGTTTTTTGTTTCAGCTATTCCTTTCTTATTCGTTCCCTTTTTATTTTTTTAACACGGACGTTTTTCGTTTCGTATTTTCTTTCGTATTTGTTTCTTGTTTATTAGTTTTTCCACAGTTTGTACCGTGATTACTCGTTTTGTTAATAGTCAATTTATTTAACATAATTTTTTTATTTTATTTTCCTTTCTTATTTTTATTTTTTGCTTGATGTGTGTCGGGATTGTACGTTTTGTTAAAGGCAAACCTATCTGACGTTAAAGTTTTTTATATTTGTTTCTTATTTTTTTGCATGGTGCAAGCAAATTTCACTGTACCTTTTGTTGTTTTGTGTGCTTTTATTAAGAAAGATATTGAAACCGCTATTATTTCGAGCAATTGCCGTTCCCGAATTGCCGCTAATTCAAAACTAAGAGTAAAATGGATCATCTGCACGGCTGCATCTTCGACCACACCACAGCAAACCCCCACCCATGGTGTCACCGGTACAACTGGTGTTTTTACATGTCGATTAACCGGTGAGAAAATTTCATCACCGCCACATGCCTATTTCAGAGTCAATAGGGGATGAGATCAGAGCGCCATTCGTAAATGCGTTATCTTCTTCAACAAAAAAGTGAAAAAATGACAACATCTAAAGCCGCCGTCACACTAAACTTTTTGTTCCATTGACTTCCATTCATGCAAATGCCTCAAACCAGAAATGCAAGCGCGTCCGAAGATATTTAGCATTTGGCTGCGTAGCAAAATTCAAGTTTGGTGAACTCTTGACTTGAGAATTCGCATCAACAATAGAAGATCAAAATGTCACAGCGTGACCTCTCGGTACAGAAATGTAAAAAAGGGAGGAGTCGCTTCCACCCATTTTCGTACCTCCGTCCGAACGAGTCTCAAAAAGTCTAGCTGACCGCGCGGTCATAGTACTGTGTTAGCCACCATAGTGCTTCGAAAGAGAGGGGGGAGCGAGCCCCTGGTGGCAATTCATAACATCACCGCTAGATGCCACTAAATTTCACACAGGAACTTTAAATGATAGAGCTGATATGGAACATCTGGCATCGCAGACCTGGGTCCAGTTGCATAAACATATCCGCCAAGTTAAGACTGTGTCTTAACAGCTATTCTCACAGACTAGCAATTAGTTTGGACTAATCAGTCTTACTTTTCATATTTCACTTAGACCAATCTACCTTTTTACCTCTTTAGAAAAAGATTAGGTGACTAGCTTGTAAGACTAGTCAAAGCAGTTTATATAACCGGACCCTGCCTAAGTAAAAAAACAACCTTTTTGTTAATAGCATAAGGAATTGTGTACAAAACTAGCCCCGAATGCATGGCAGAATGCACAGGTTGAAAAACACAACATCTCTTTTCATCTGAGGCTGGTCTCATCTCTGTCTTGCTGATATCTTTCCAACGTCTGGCTGCAGTTAAGAAGCGTGATTTTTTTTAAGTTGAATGTTGTGACATGTTGCCCATATTTCCCAATGTTTCTCATGGCCTGCTTTAGTGTCCCTGTCTCGCTGCTGCCTCCCGCCTGCTCCCTCTCTGCCTGCCTCTGACCTGCTTCACACCTGCTGCTTCTTAATGGATGCATGAAGGGTCAGCACCCTGATTCAACAGCGACTTCCCACAATGCACTCTGCACTGCTCTCTGTGTGCACACTGATATCGACCTGCAAGTGTCTGCCTTGGCTCACGTAAATGTTATAAAGTGTTGGGGTGTGGTTCAAAAGTTCAGATCTGCTTTTTCTGGAAATATGTTTGTGGGTGCATCAAAGCCGGCCTGATAATTCAAGAACTGAGCGATTCTCTTTTATCATTTACCAAAAAACTCAAATTTCGTCATCATTTATTCACCTTTTCTGCTTTAGAAACCAAAAGAAGATATCTTGAGAAATCTCTCTGTCAAAGGAAGTCAATGGGGGTCAATGTTGTTTGGTTACCAACATCCTTCAGAATAGCTTCTTTTGTGTTTTCATCAGGTTTGGAAAGACATGAGGGTGAGCAAATGATAGAATAATGGTAATTTTTGGGTGAACTATCACTTTAATGCTAATAGCCTTGAAATAAAGCTGGGCGATATAGATTTTTTTATGCCTTCTATTTATGTACTTAAAATTAAGTTTTATTTATGATGAACAATTGTTAATTTTGAAATGAAATCTGTATAAAAGGAATTTTTTTTACCAAGTCACTGTAGTCATGTAGATTAAAAATGTTCACGTAAAACTTTATAATTAATTATAATAGAGCAAGAAAATAAAAAATATTAATGGTACAGTTCACCCAAAAAAAACATTTACTCACTCCCAGGTTGAAAAGAAGAATTTTATCAATTTTCAGTTCTAGGGACATTATCCACTACCATAGTAGAAAATTAATTTAGTAGTTCTTTTGAACACAAAATGAGATATTTTGAAGAATTTACCAAATAAAAACAGTTCTGGGGCACTTTTGTCTACCATTAAATTTTTCTACTATGGTACTCAATGATGTCCCAGAAGTGAAAATTGCTAACATTCTTCCAAATTTCTGTCTTTGTGTCATTCAGAAGAAAGTAATTTATACAGGTATAGAATTACACGAGGGTGAGTAAACGATGACACAATTTTCAATTTCGTGTGAACTATCTATTTATGCAAAAAAACGAATAAATTGAATAAATTGTGATTGTACAAAATCTTAAATTGTAAAACCTGTATTTAGCCACATATTTTTACTCAATCATTTAAAGTCATCACATGTCATACAGGGAAATGTGTGCATATTTTGATACTAGGATTTAGATTAGAGACTATGTTTGTATTAGCACTGTAATTCTCTTAAAAACTAGATCATAAAGCGTATGTATCATAAACAAAGATTTGACATATTGGCCAGCCTTACCTTTGCAAACCTGTAAAATTTCTCCGCACAGCATAACTTAATAACAGAAGGCTGTTTTCACTACTGTGCTACCTGAAGTATGACACTGTAAGACTTGCAGGTTTTGAAACATGTTCTAAACTGAATTTCCTCTACAGCTTACTTCTCACATGACCATGACTACTGCGTGTGTCTCTCTGCTTTGCGGCCAGGATCTGTGTATGGTACAAATGCTCATCCTTGCACAACCACCTCTACAAAACTGTTGGCTCACCTGTTGTTCCTCAAAAGTAGGGTTTCAGTGCTCCAAGCAGTCTGTGTTTATTTAACATCAACAGTGTTGACACGAGTGTTAAAGTCCCAGTGATATAAAAAATGACAATTCTTATTTTTTCATGAAATATTGTAGCGTTTATAGTAAATAGCTGATCAATGTGGTTCCTTTTCTTTAAAAATTCACGTACCCTCATAATCTTTAGTTCAAATCTGCTAAAGCCACCCCCACCAATTTTCTCCTTTGAAATTCCTTTTCACTCGGAAATTTGTCCGAATACGGAAGTAAAAACAATCGCAACTTCCGGTTGGTTCACATGACTATAGAGTGCTGTAGAGAAGACGTGCCTTTGTATGCTAAATCCAGAAGCGAGTTAACATTTGAGCGTATCTGGTTCCATTTTCTCAAAGTCAATGGGTTTGTAAATGTTTTTGTTCACCCAAAAAGTTGTTCCAAACCTGTAAAAATGTCATTGTTCTGTAGAACACAAAGAAAGATATTTCGAAGAATGTTAGCAACTGACATTTCTGGGACATCATTGACTACCATATTATTGTATAATTTTATTGTTCTGTTGAACACAAAATTTGATATTTTGAAGAATTTAGCAAACCAAACAGTTCTAGGGCACCTTTGACTGCCATTTTAATTTTCCTTACTATGGTAGTCAATGATGTCTCAGAAATGTCTGTTGCTAATATTTAAAAAAAATATTTCATTGTGTTCAACAGAACAAAGAAATGTATACAGGTTTGAAACAACTTGAGGGTGAGTAAATCATTACAGAATTTTCATTTCTGGGTTGACTATCCCTTTAACTTTCAGGTTATCCTTCAAAAATACGTCATCCCTGCGTAACTCTATAAAGATACATTATTATTAAAAGAATATCGGAGACCACAATTATAACGATTAAGAGAACAATGTTGTTATAATGATTTTTTTCCAAATTATGAACAAAAATACGTTGTGCCAGTCAGAATCCATTCATATTGAAAGGGCTTGTGCATTTATTATGTGAAACTGCAGCATAAAGGCATAAGGTTATTTGACGTTGCTTTAGCATGAAAGCTTGTATATGCTCTCTGCTTTTGAGGAAGGTGACCAACACTGGTGTAAGCTCAGGTTTAACAATCACTCATTCCCACTTAAAAGTTGTTTATGCAGAGAATTAAAACCGCTGCAGTTTAAAATGAAGTATCACACTTCTCCGGATGCTTATTTCTATTGGTGATTTCCACCCAGTCAAATCAAAACCTTCCCAGCAAACTGCTGGGTCAAGTCCAGACCCAAGCATCTCGCTTACACAGTCTTAAAACTCCTATTGAAAATGCATCAGACCAACAATTAGGCCGCTCTGCAGGTGGCTGCAGTGTTTTGTGCTGACACAGTTTCCCCCCCTTCAGTCGGAGTGAGTGTGCGTTGGCGTTCTCTTGAGGGGAGATTGCTCTATGGTGTCATGGAGGTGATGCTGTGTGCTAATGAATTTCTGCCCTCTGTGCCAAATGCTGACACTCCCAGCATGCTCAGGGACTTTCGCCGCTTGTTTGTGGCAAGCGCTGAAAAATTGCGGTACATTTCTTTTCCGGGTTTGCTGAGAAGCACAATAGTTTGATGTGCTTTGCTCTACCTCAGGAGCAGGCTGCCTGTTTCACACCTGAGCTCTATGTCGGGTTCATTTCAAGATACCTTGAGGGGATAGTTCACCCTAAAATGAAAATGTTGTTATCGTTTACTCATGCTTAAGTGCCAGTATACACCTGTATGATTTTTTTGTTTTGCAGAACACAAATGAAAATATTTTGATGGATGTTTGTAACCAAACGACACCGGCACCCATTGACTTCCATTGTATGGTCACAATACCACATGAGACATTTCTCACAATATCTTCTTTTGTGTTCCACAGAAGAAAGAGTCAAAGCCGGTTTTTGTTTTGAGTGAACTATCTTTTAAAACTTGTTTTGTGTAGTTCTAATGTTTATTGGTACCAAACTTAAGAATGGCTTTTTGCTATGATACTCCAAGGGTGTTTATTAAAATGTTCATCCACCTCTTTTTTTCTACAATAACTGATGCTTTGAGGCACAAATAATGCTGTAGTCCAGTGTGGCTTTTTCAAACAATCATTTTCAGTCTAAGTAGGCCTGCCTGCTCTTAAGGTAAAGTTCCTGAATTGGACAGCTCCTCGTCCGGTGGAGGAGGATATTACTCATTTGGTATCTCTTTTGGTTTCTAGATGGTTTCTGTGCAAATCGGGCCACTCTGCTTTTGAATGAAGGGTGATATTAATTATTCGGATATTAACAACGAATCCTGTTGAATGTGTAATCGTGTGGTATGTTTTTTACGCACAAATTAGAGCAAAGTCAGGACAGCGTGGCCGTCATGTCGGACTGCAGCTCCTTGCAGGATGTCTTCATGGACCCCACCAGCTCACAGGACAGCAATCCCAAGGGGAATTCTGGGAAGTGTCTTTTTCCAGAAGAGTCAAACGCTGCTGAAAAAGAGAAACAGGCACCGGCTGAACATACAGGTAAACGTTTCGGCATGGTTTTGAAAGAAAATTTCGTACATAAGGGTTCGTTCCTAAACAAACAGTCACTTTTGGAATTTTTGGATGTAACAAAACTAGAAAACTGGGTCGTGTCTGGTGGACACGACCCTACGCCAGGGGTCGCTCTTCTGCCCCCCCGCTGTGGCACCCTGCAGTCTTTATAAGCCTATGTTTATGCCTCTCCTAATGCAACACTCCCACTTCTTGCCAGGGACAAAAAATTATAAATAGCTAACATCTAAATATAATTAAAATCTCACTATGTTGCCACCTTTTGGTGCAAGTGGGTAACTACTACCTTATATGCATAACAATCTGTGTTATAGTTATTTAAAGGTTAGATATATTTTATGGCTCAAGACAAATTTTATTTGCTGGGAGGGGGTCGAAAATGGCTCTTTTTGTCGAAAAGGTAGAACTATGCACAAAATGTTCTCCTTACATAGATCAATAAGTATCTTCAACATGTGTTAAAGGAGTAAAACGATTGTTTAACATGTTTCTACCAAAGATTATTGACTTGATTAAGATTCTCAAGTGTTTGGCCAAAATACGTCAGAAAGTTTGCCTAACTTACAAAACTGTGTATTTTGAACAAACAATATTGCAAAAGTTTGAAAGTTCCAATGTTGCATTGCAGAATGTTCAATTCTGTGTTTTTTCTTAATTTTTTCTTTAAAAGATTAGTGTTTTAGTTCTTGCTGGTTTAATTTATGCTTAAATATTATTGTTACTGTTAGTTATCGGTTGTGTTTAGATGTTTGTAATGAATGATTATTAACCATGGTAGAGGTTTGTGTGTTCAATTTTGAGATGTAAGTGCATGACACCATGACAAAACTGGCAAATGCACTCAACACAAACTTATACACAGTTATTTGATTTACGTTTTGGTCTATTTGAGGCAGAAAACATGTCCAATTGTAGTAAAAGACAAATGCATTTGTTTATTTTTAAGTGTCCAATCTATATTCTCCATTTATGTTCAGCCAACAAAAAATATTTGTTTATTTGATAAACTTGACTATGTTGTGACAACTAATGGCTTAAACATACAGTTTTAAGTTGGGTAAACGTTCATCTGTTTGTTGAGTTAACTCAAAAACGTGCTTCTGATATGTTGCCTTATTATTTTAAGTTGAAACAACTATATATAAAAAGTATATTTTTTTCTTGTTTGTGGCAAGAAACATCTGCTTTGCTCCTGATTGTCGCCTCTTTCCCTTAAAATCACACAGGCACCTTAGAAGACAAGAATATGGATATCAGCTCTGCCACAATCTCTCAAGAATCCTCGGTCACTCAGGAGTCTTCCGACACCACTTTATCCATCACCTCTCCTGAAGCATCTGTCCCCAAAACCCCTACAGACACACCCACCCAACCACCGGCTGGACCACTGAACACCACACCACACAAAAGCCACTCCCAGACCGCCCCCTCCAGTGAGGGCAAGCGGAGACCGGAGCCCCCTCCCCCTCTGGAGGTTATCGAGGTGCCCAAATGTCTGCCGATGGGGCGGGAGGAGCAGAGAAATGCGCTGGTGGACTTGTGTGTGAGGTCTCTCTTCCTGTGTCTGAGCCGCTTCCCACAGCACTATAAAAGCCTGTACCGTCTGGCCAACCTGTACGCCTACAGCAGGACACACAAGGTGCAGACATTTTCACACAAACACACTTCCTAAACCACATGACTAGTACCTTTATATTCCACTGGACTAACACTTAAAAAAAATAAAATTAAATGATGGGCTCATATTTTATTCATAAATCTAAAAAGGAATCAACTATATACTATTAGATGTGAAGAGATTTTTGTAGATCACATTACAGTGATATAGTAGGGCTGGGTTTTGAGACCTTTTTGGCAGTTCGATTCTTATTTATATGGTTTCAATTCGATTCAATTTCAAGTTGATTCAATATCGATAAGTTATCAGTATTTTACTTAAAATATACGTTTTGTAGACATGGAATCCATATTTAAATTAGGGCTGTCAAACAATTAATCGTGATTAATCGCATCCAGAATAGAAGTTTGTGTTTATATAATATATTTCTGTGTACTGTGGATATTAATTTTGTGTTTATAAACGCATACATGTATAAATATTTAGGAAATATTATAAAATGTATTTATTTATACTTACCAATAATTTAAATTATTTACAAATGATTGATTATTTTTATATTTCATTTCACTATATGCATGTATTTGAATGTGCTTTATAATACAAAATTATAATGTACTGTACACAGACAAATATTATGTAAACACAAACTTTTATTTTGGATGCGATTAATCGTGATTAATTGTTTGACAGCCCTAATTTAAATATATACGCTGGTTACTGAACCCCCCCTACTCAGCTAAATAAATAAAATACACAGTTACCAAACATTTCTGTGAAAAATAAAAACGTGCCACAGTGAAATCCTGAACAACTTGAAATTCATTAACAACTTGAAACGTGTTTAAGAAATGAATAATGGCGCCATTCTCTGGACAAGAGGCAAAATGCAGATAATGTTATCTGAGGCACATGAATTAAGAATCCATTCGGGAAGATTGATTAAAATCAATATTTTTTACCAAGCCCTATAATATAGTAATCCTATCCTAGCCCAAACTTACAAAAATCGTCAGAACAAGATATACAAGTACGTATATGTCCAGCGCTAACTGAGCCAAGTCGGTCATATCGTTTACCAGCAAGTGTGTGTGTGTTTGAAGCTCATGCGCCATAACTGGCACAACCCACAGATAACAAGAGTGTGTGTTGAAAACTGAGCGCTCACCTCATGGGCGCAAAAACAGTGTCAGGTTAAGCCAAATGATATAATAGTGTGTAACACCACTGACCACTAAACCACTTACATTTGCCTAAAGGTTTATAGCTGCTACTGGTGTTTTTTTAGTGTGGCTTATAAGAGGAGAAGATATGAGCCGACACAGGCTCACTGGGGACTTCCCACACTTACTTTGCATATGTTGCCAAGTCATGTAGAAATCCTTTCGAAATAAATATACATCCTGCTGAATGAGGCTAAAGGCTGTTGTCTGGAACTACTGAACATCATTGAACAGTTGAGGAAGTTGAACAAATTTTAGTTAAACCTTTATATATTTTGAAAAAAAAAGTGTCATTTTAATTTTAAACAAATCAAGTTATTACAATTTATCTATTAGTATAAACCTTTAAGGGAGACATCATATGGACCACTTTTTCTGTGTTTAAGTGCTATAGTCTGGTCCCAGGTGCATCTAGCAACCCAGAAAACGTGAAAAATAAGAACCCAGCAAGTTTGTTTTGGTGTGCCTTTCCCTGCGAGCATGTGAGAAATCGAGCCGTTCAGATTTCGCTCCTGTTGTGATGTCCAAAGCGGATTTTATTATAATGTTACAGCCCCTTAATCTACACAGTTCCACCCATCACGCTCCGGCATTGTTGTTTTCACAAGCGACAGCGGTGTACGTGATGAAGCTAAAGTTCGTGGACAGCATGCAATGTAGTCGCTGCACAGAGTCCAATCCTAGGAGGAGACACCAGCAAATTTATTATTTTTTTAGTGCAAATCCCTTCCATAAGGTTTTTACCATAAGTAAAAACCTGCTTGTTTGCGCGAATCCCTTCAAACCAGAGTGCTTTTTAAAACTGGGACAGCACAAGGATTAGCTTCAAAGTTGTCCCTCAAGAGAGATCGAGATCGACTGAACGAGACAAAACTGCCGATGTAAGTAATATTTATCAACAGTCGGAATGGACGTACATGTAGCGTATATATAGGAGGACAATGTTAGCGTATGATAGCGAAAGGGAGCTAAGTCAGTCACAGGCTAAACAGAACATTCAAAGCCAGTGTTAAACTTACTGTATATAAGTGCAGATGGACACTTGGAGTTTTGCTGTATGAATGTTAATACATTATGTGCGTTAATATGTTTAGCTGCGGCAGCTTTTTGTTTTGCTAATGAACAGGGGCGTACACTGCAGGTTAGTTTAGTTTTAAACATCTCTAATCATTCGTGCTTAGGCTGAAAAATCACTCACAGCTTACTAGTTATTCTTTTACGTTGTGTGTGTAACATTATATCAACGACAACGACAAGCGCTTAAATCCACGTTATATTTTAGGCAAACATACACACTATTGTGAGCGCTATTTGCTAAGACAGATTTTTTGTCTCCGGACGAATGATTTGAGACTAACCGCAGAGGAATTCAGGAAACATAATTTAGCTAAACCATTGCCATAGCAGTACTACACTTGTGTTGTGTTGACAAGCCGGATGGAAGGGGGGTGGGGTGCACTGTGACTCATTATCATTTAATGAGGCATTTTCACATTTTGCGTTTGTTGTGCGCACAAGTTTGTTATTTTAAATGTACACACATGGTAGGCGGGCACAAATAGGATGCACTGCGGTTGCTATGCACATATGGAGTGCACTTTACAGAGTGATGCAAGCACACCGCGGGTCTTTTGACTTGAGCGTCGAGGCTCACGTTTTCCGTGAGCCTCGACACACTTACAGGAAAATGTTCAGTAAGCTGGTTTTGATCATTTAGGGTAGTTTTTATCAAGCTGACATATGTTCATGTTTTCGTTTTTGTGATATGTTTGATTTTAGCTAGTAATATGATGCTATAAAAACGGAGCGTTATGATTGACAGCTTCTCTGAGCGAACTGTCGGAGGTTCGAGAGGAGATGGAAGATATAACCAACTATTCATTTTCGATTTCTATCGATTAAGTCATTAGTTGTTGTAGTTACCTTATTTTAGGAAGCCCAACGACATGGGCAATCAAATGAGAAGTTCAGGGTTTGTGGTGGATTGGGCGTGTGAGAGTTTGGAGGCAAGTTTTATACAGTGGCGCTGCCTCCTGGCTCCATTGTTAATCCCTTTTGCGTAGACCCAGGCACCAAACCAACGTTTATGCGCAATATGTCTGCGCCCATCATCAGGCGTTTTTAAGTTCAGGTCATTACAATGGAAGGAAGCTGCATCAACCCATCCATCTTTTTTTGCAGTCTATGGTTTGTACGTATATGTTTGTTTAAGAACAGACCCTGACAATGTTCCATTCATTTCTCCCTTTTCAAGCTTTTTCACCGTTTGACCAAAAGTCCTTGTTTTGAAATCTGCCTCCTCTCTTCACGGCAAGATGTTTATCTCTCTCTCCCTCTCTCTGCCTGATATCTATGAGCAAAGATCGTTCAGCTCTGAAATTTAATCACCCCACAACAACAAGCCAGGGATTTCATGACCACCGCCACCACACGTTTAATCGCGGCTGACTCGCTCCCAAGGCGAAAGCGTAGAAATGTAACTACGGGATTTAATGAATGGCCACAAGTGGCATTTGAGCTGTGGTTTGTTTGTGACATGCAGTGAGAGAGGAGCGTATCATATAATGAAGATGTCAGACCGTAGTCCTCTGATGCTGTGTGTCTGTTGAATTATAGGTGTGGAGATAGATTTTTTTAGTGTTATTATGTTGTGTTACGGGAGCTGTGATTTAGCATTCAGTGTCAGTGTTGTAACGAGAGTTTTTTTAGTTTTACAATTTTTTTTAGTTGTAGTCTTTGTGTGACTTTGTTTGATTAACATAGTACAGTATTAGCCTCAAGTTGTTTATATCGTCGCCGTCCTTCAAAAACATTGAATGTCCAAATTGGCTGTTTTTCAGGTAATGGAAAAAACGCTGTGCTTTTTAAATGATTAAATACTGTGTCGTCAAAGTTGACAAACACTTTCTTATACTAATTGGTTAGATATTTGTCAAACACAGTGTAATAAATACACTAACATAGTAATAAATCAATACATCAATCATAATGATGTATGGCAAAAAATACAAATCATAGTAATTGGAGATACAGGGCACAGTTGTACACCCGGAGCAAGGCGCAGCACAAGTGTTTTTGCTAGTTCCTGCCCAAGGGAGTTCCAATTTTCTAGTCCTGCACCGCATGGTTTAAATAGCAAATGCATTTGCGCTCATATGTGCGCCCATGGGTGTGTTGGTCTAAAAAAAGAGGTGTTTTCAGGGACATTGTTGGCCCGTTGCTATTTTGAGGAACTGAAAATTGACTGCGTCATAGACCAACTCAAACCTGGTCTTTAGTCAATGGCAGAATATTTTTGTGTTATTAAAACAGCGTGATAGTAGAAAATGGGCCTCTGAGGGGGTCCTCAACGCACTTTCACTTTACTAATTACACAGAGGGAAGTGCAGCAGCACACAAACATGCCAAATAAAAACACTAAATACAGGACAATGTAAAAGTTTACTATTGTGTACATAAAGATAAAAATCTGGCTTGTCATGCAGATGGTCTGCTGGCGCGCTTTAATGTCATGCACGAGTAGATGCGTTTCCTCTTTAGAGAAGTGTCCAGTCTTTGCAGTTGCAAATTACGTTGTGTAAATAGCGAATCAGCCATGACGCGAGGGCAACTGGCTCTTAAAGGGAATGAGAGATGAGACTCTGATTGGTTTACTGCACGTTACGCCCCCAAAAAACACCCATTACAACCCTTTTAGACCATGCGCCCGGGTGCAGCAAAAGTGTATTCGTACACCTGTGCTGTGCCCTTAAGACCGTGCACTTAAATCGTTAAAATAAGTCCCACAAGGTTTCAAAACAACAGCAGCGAAATGCACATTAACACAATTTTTTTGTTTGTCAAATTAGCGCTTTACAGCTTTAACAAATTTGAAAAAAAGTTCCTAAATATAAAATAATGCATTATATTTCCCTGCAACTCGTTTCATGCGTACTCTGAATTTAAAGAGAGGGAGACTGAGAATCTACTGATTCTTATAAACTTGCAATATGCGGGAGCTTCAAGTCCACACGGTCGCGCACTTTAAAGAGAACATTGGTTGTAATATTTATAGTGCCCATGCTGTACATTTATTTTCAAAAAGTTGCCTATGAGTTAACGGTTATAACCGGACCACTTGCAGTTCCAGGGGCTTCCCGGTTGAAGACCCATGGTTTAGATATCTATATAGTAACTATGTTTTTGTAGTTGTTTCTATATATATATATATTTACAGAATATATATTTGTGATGCACCGACATTTTGGCTGCCGTAAATTTCGGGCCGAATCTGATAATGCAATTTTCGGCAAGAAAGAGGCAGAATTAAAAGCCAAAACTTGCGAAAAGTTTTTAGTGTGTGCTATTAAAAAAAAAAGTAAGTTTCGGTATCGGTTTCCGGCCGAGTGCATCCTAAATTTTCTGTATCGGTTTCGGCCTACCTTTTTATTTCTGTGAATCACATATTCTTTCTGATTCTTGATCATCTTCCACATGCATTTACATGTCAGTCTTTCTGCTATCTGAATAACCCAAAACTTTTTACAAAATCTTTTGAAGTATTAGGTTGTTTTGTTATTGCCGTAACACTTTACAATAAGGTTACATTTGTTAACATTTGTAAATGCATTACCTAACAGGAATTATAATGAACAATATCGTTTTTAGCATGTGTTAATTCTTAGTAATGTCAATACAATTACTCATGTTAGTTCATTGTCCATTAACTAATGTTATCATTTGCAATGTTTGTTTTTAAAAATGTATTAGTAAATGCAGAAATGAACACCAACTAACATTTATAAATGCTGTAGAAGTGTTGTTCTATGTTTGTTTATATTAGTTAATGCATTAACCCATTGTTAACAAATAAAACCATACTGAAAAGTGTTACTTTTATTGCAAATGATTGCATTTTGCACATTAGCATTATTTGTGTTGCCCTCCTACAGTTAATTTCTGACACATACTGGTCCTTAAAAAACAGCAGGAGGTATACTGTACTTTAACTTGTAGGGCGATGTTGAACACAATTTAAATGTAGATTTTTACCTACTGCTCACTGTTTCACATACATTTTTGTCAGAGCTCTCATGCACACAGAGCTGACTGAATATATTTGTGTTTTCACAGAACCTGCAATGGGCACGAGATGTGTTGCTAGGGAGCAGTGTCCCATGGCAACAGCTGAAGCACATGCCGGCACAAGGACTTTTCTGCGAGAGGAATAAAACCAATCTGTTCAACGTAAGTCGCAACCTAACTGCAGGTTGTACTTGTGTATTAAATTGTTTGATAATGCTGTAAATTTCGTTTTCTGCTCCAGCCTGGAGTTATTAGAGATGCTCAGCGTTTAACTGATTGAGAGAGTTTGCTGTTCTTACATGTGAATATTCAGATATTTTCAGCGTGAATTCCTCCGATTCAGAGCTTTAAAATCCTCACACACTTACACACACAAATCCAGAGATAACAGGCTCCTCACAGAAAATGCCCTAAACTGGCTGGATTTACAGTTGTCTCTGGAAACCACGAGGAAGACAGATTGCATCACTCCAGTTTGTTTTTTGCGTACACCAACCATGTGCCCACCTGTCCTCACCTTATGGGGAAGTACACACACAGCATCCGATTTAACGAAAAGCCAGTTAGATTTTGCTTTGTGTTTTCAGAGCTGTAGAGTTTTACAGCTGCGAACTAACAACTTGTCAGATTTTTTTTCTTCAGTTATTCAGATGTACCATGAAGGCTGTTAGGAAAATGAAAACACTTACATAAGGAATACAGTAATGTACAGCAACCTAGACACATACTGTACTGTATTTGACTTTTCAAAGACGTTTAAAGAGTAACTATTACAATTTCCTTAAAATTACATTTCATGCAGTGTGTGAATGTAAGAAGTCATCCAAGTTGTTAAGCTGAAAGTGAACAAATAACAAAGTTATTGGCTTGGGAAAAAGGAGTCGACTCTGAATCACGCGATCGAGTCGTCTGTTGTTCTAATATCACATCCGGGTCGGATTTGCTTCACTCCATGTAATGCCCGCCTACGTTCCATTTGCGACACTGTACACGGTAGACCAATCACAGCAGACTAGAGCATCTGACCAATCAGATCAGGGTAGGCTGACAGAAAGGAGGGAATTAGACAGATGAATCACTGAACAAATCATTTGAGAGTGAAATAATAATAACGACCTATTATTAGAAAATGTGAGTGTTTTACATCGTGTTTGTACGTAAACTTGTTGTTGGACGCTCCATAATCCAAAGTAGGACCCTAAAAATCACAAAACATTTACTCTTAAATACAATGTAATGGTAAAAAAAAAAGATTTACAATACCAGTCAAATGTTTGAAAACACTTACCTTTATATTTAAACTGTGGAGTTAGGCTTTCTTCACACTTGACTAGAAAAAGTTGACAATGGCTATTTGTAACAAACACGCTTGCAGCGTTGTTGTTGCCAATAGTAGCCGTCAATGTTCAAAGACAGCATTTGTTCACGAAGGCAGCTTGTCTTTCATCTTCATAGGCAGCGTTACGGAAGTCTATTTGAATTATTTCTATTTAAAAACTTCAATACTCTTTACTCGCTAGAAATGCAATCAGAAGTTATTGACAATAAAAATTTAATTTACGTTTATACAAATCTATACTCCAACGGCCATTTTTTTTTCAAAATTGAGCCTTCTCGATCAATCACGTTCCTTGCATGCTGTTATGGAAACCACAGTTCTCTGTCATCGGTTTGCTGTGAAAAAGGTGCTTGAAAGGATCGCTGCATCACTACACAGAGAGGGAGATGATAAGAACGAAAAGATGACAAGAAAAAATAAGAATTTTAGTCCATTATAATTATTATAGCTCTGCGAATTGTCATATGACAGAGCACGTGAGACGTGAATTTTCCGAGTTCGCAGGATTGCAAACTCACAACTACACCAGGAATTTATGTTTGTCAGAATGCATGAGTTTTATTGCAGAGGAGCCATGCAGATTTAATTTTACAGACGTCCTCATGAGAAACAATGACCATCCTAATAGTGCTTATGACTGGACATATATGTTTTAACTGGCAACAGTTTTTCAAACCCTTTTTAGCCACGCGATGATGGAGTCCTGCTGTGTTTTAAATAATTTGTGACAGTTAAGTTTTTTTATTGTTGTAGCCTTAAATAATTGTAATTTGTCGGTGAAACAGGACTGAGTACATACTGTCAGTGATTGATTTGTTTTGGACTGTTCTAGTTTGGCCCAGGCTCTGTCTGCATTCACTGGCCAGAGACTAAACAAAAAAAAATTCTCCCCATCCATACACACACCATATGTGCCCTCATATGCAGCCGCCCACTCGGGACATGATGCCACTGTGTGCCGTTCTCTTCACGTCTTTGTCAAAACGGCCATCATTTAGTTTTTCAATAATCTGAAATATTATTTGTATATAATTAAAGACCAAAATAGTTTGGTTACCAACATACAGTACTCAGCTGAACAAAATATATAACACTACCCTAGTGGTACAAAAGTTTGTTCAGGGTCATCATTTGCACAGATATCTTTAATTTTGGCATCTTTCTGAAACAATTCTGTATGTTATGTCACGCAGTAAGTTGTTGCATGCGTCATATTTGTCACCGATCAACTTTAGCCTATGAAATATGTGGGTGCGTAAACTGCGTTAAAAGTTTTAATCGTGCTAAATTTCCATAGGGTGTTAATAAATTCACAGCCATAAAAAATATTGTTGCTTGGTTTTGATTTTTCTTTATCTATGCGGCATTGGTTATGTGAGCAGAGCAGGATTTAGAAGCAAAGACGGATATTTCATTTTGATGCAAAAGATAATGAGTGCACTTTGGTTCTTCAGACCAATAAGAGTCTTGGGATAAATGGGATCTATTTTGATGTTGTAAGATGGAATAATAATAACTGTACTTTCTGCTTGCCTGGTTAATAATGTACAGATTCAAACTGATGCTGTTGTTATGATGCAGAAGAAATAAGGTTTAGTGTGAGATCTTAACAGTAAGGAGCTAATTCATGAAATGTATTTATTTACATTTTATCAATTGAACAACAGGAACATATTAATGTATGACTTCATACACCATTTCTCTCTATCAAGTTTCCTTTTCTGCTTTAAGGTTAAATGTTAGTATTTGGCTCAGTTTGTGACAATGGGTGTGTATCATTCTAATACAACTCAAGAACTGGACAGTGTAGTAGTGTAAACTCAGATTAAAAGGAGAATAAGAACAAATGACAGGAAGGATTTAACAAAAACGAGAGTATGTTTACACGATGAAAACGGAAAAGTTGTTAATTTGCATTTAGAAAAGTATCACGTGCACACTACAGTGTTATCAAAATGATCTGCATTTACATGGATCTGGGAAAACGAGTAAAAACACTTTATCATGCATGCCAGGCCAATGAATGGCACTTGTTGTGCTAAAAAGAAACTCATGCGCACATTTTTTAAGGTAAAAGTAATTTTAATACACCTTGTCGGTGTGTATGTGCGTTTATAGTTTGTGTATAAAAATACTATGTCTCCGCTGGTTGTAGTGGTGCTAGGGTTGGGTGATGTCTACCAAATTGCCATCGGACGATGCCTACAGTGAAACACCGTGATGGACGATGACATCGGGGGCGGGGCGGGGCTATATCAGTTTGCTAGATGGCGATCTGCCAAAACATTAAAAAAAATTATATCAGGGCTCCAGACTGCCACTGTAGTAGAGTAGGCGGGGTGAGACCGTGGTTCGAGTCCGTTGAGTAATTGTGAATGAGCGCCAGCTGTGCGCACACCGGGCTCGAATCACGTAGGAGATTGGGGGCATATAAGAGAACGAGCGACCAGACCGTCGAAGAGAGAGGACCGGGCCCGGACACATGTTAAGTTTATATTTATGTTTGTGTTGCCGGCTGTCGTCCGTGAGGGGCTGCCGGCTGTCTTTTATACTTTGTTATTATTTGATTAAATGTTTTAATGTTTGCCGGTTCCCGCCTCCTTCCTTCCATGTCTGAATCGTGTTACAGCCACCAAATCGCATTTAGCGATCAGTTTTTCAAGACAGTGTACTTTTCAACAAGAATTTGTTCATGTACGACCTGCACATTTTGGTTTTCTTCCAAATATTATTTCACGTGGAAGGACGTAAAGATCTTGGGCCCACTAGTGTAGGCTTTGTGTATGTGTGATTAGTTATCTGCCCGGGTCAAGCACCACAGATTTTTTACAAGTTTACACGCTCACAGCGTGAGCAGGTTACTACGATCCACTGTTTACTGTCACTTTCTTCGTCTGTAAAGTCTCGCACGCACATGCATTTCGCTCCTTCCAAATCATACTCGACCGTAGAAAAGCGCAAATGGACGAGCTCGACACATGCAAAATGTCATACAGTGGACTCGGCTGTACGCCCACTGGATGTGAGGACGACTGCCGAACCTCCTTATGACGAAAATTGCGTAATGCGGGGGAATCACGATGCCAGCCCAACATCGTGATGACTGTCAGCCATCGGCGATGGAAGATGTCATCGTCTTATCAGCCCACCGTAACTGGTGCATTAAATCTACTTTTTGGAGGAGAAATGATAATACGTATGTCAAGCAGCACAACCAAGCAGCATGTAGGCTGGCAATTTTGATTGGGGAATACTCACGCATGTAATATGCATGCGTATGCCATCATTGTTTTGGAAAACGCCGCCTTCAGAGTTAACACGGAAACGATAATGCCGCCGTGCGCTTTGAGACCCGTTTTCAAACTTTTGCGTTTTCGGTCCCCCAAAACGCTGTTGTCGTGAATAAATGAACAGCCAAACCGCTTTGAAAGTTTTCCATTTTTAGTCTAGTGTAAACGGCCTCTAGGTTTTTATGTTTTTGTTTTTTTTACATTTGTAAAATGTTAGTCAGTTCTGGCAGACTGTTTGACACAGGAAGGTGATAAATGTAACCGCAGTCAGGCCCAATGGACCATAAAATGCAGACACAAACACACACACATGTACACTGGAGAAGTTTGAACCAACAACATGGGGAGAGTGAACTTTTATGCCATTTGGTCCTTGCGAGAAGCACCTCGGCAATTTATACGGTCTGTAGACGTTCATTTTTTTATCTGGTTTTCTCCCTTATCTACCCCATTTATAAATGTTAGACGCATGCCTTTACCCAGACAGCTGATAGCAGTGTTTCCAATAGGATTTTGACAGACTTGTGGCGCTGGTGACGTCACCAGGTCGTGTTAGTGTTTGTGCGTCACAAACTAATTAGCATATTTGTGACGTCATCATGTCGTGTCAGTGTTAGCGCTTTTTTGACAAGAAAAGCTAACAAAAGTTTTTTTCTAGAAAAAAAAAAGTACTTTGGTTACAAATAGTAGCCGAACTCCATGACTTCACGCACGAAGGCAGCCCAGAGAAACATTGGCAACGTAACGGAAATCTATTTGAATAAAAAAAGGGAACGTCTTTGCAATAACTAATCTAACAATTTAAAAACTAAGATATTAATTTCTCGATAGAAATGGAATCAGAAGTTGTTGAAAGTGAATTTAAAATTATATTTATACAAAACTATCCTCCAACAGGGTTTTGGCCGTCATTTAATTTTTTTCGAGCTTGACCATTCACGTTCCACGCATGTCGTTATGGAAACGACAGGTCTCTGTCATTGGTTAGCTGTGCAAAGGAGCTTTTTTTTCCAGAAAAGCATACACTCTACTCACACCAAACAAGTCTGGAAGGAGAGAAGAATCGTAAGCGGTGTTTATCCACTAGTTATTCGATCACAGATACTGCCATTAGCACGGATGGATGAAAAATGTTCATGATAAATTTTGTGTTTATATGTCTGTTATGGAGGACGTATGCGTGAAAGAGAACTCAGTTTAATATTTTGTCCACTGACTCCCTTGGCACGTGCATATCTCAAGCAACCTTCAAGACCTGAAGGCTTTTAATGATTATTCGTCATGAAAGCTGCATTAATGCGACTCACAAATAGATAGGATTTCACTTGATGTATACTAATAACATTTGATATGCTTTGCCGTATTGTAAGAGAGCTTTAAACAAGTGCTTTAAACACATGATTCCTCCTTTAGCTTCACATGCGTACATATGCATCACAATGCAACACATTTCGTTATCTTTGCTGTTTTGCACCTTAGCCGGGGAACTTGTATTCTGCAGGCAGCAAGACATTTTTGAGTTGCAAGATTCTTCACTTCGCTCGTTGGCTTTGTCGTTCTTTCCGTTTCATCATAGCATTACATGCAGCTCTTACACCCCGTCTTTGGGGGCGGGGCACTGATAGATAAGAGACTGGTTAAAGGAGGGTAGAGGAAAATAAGTGTCTTGCGCAATATAACGTTTCTGCCTATAAAAACTATGTTGTATATTTAAACATAAAAATGTATATTGATCAGTTTAGCTGTCCCACCGGTGCTACCATTAAGAAAAACTAGTCGCACTGGCAGAAAGAAAAAGTTGCAAAATGCGACCATTTGGTTGCAGTCTAGAGCCCTGCGGTCAGCAAGTTTAGCATTTTCACTTTCCTGTTATCAGCAGGTGGTTGTGTGTGTGCACGTTTGTGTTGATGTCACAGTGGAAAACCACAAACATTAACAGAGGAAGGGGCATTGAGTGGGTTTGATGGAGGGACCATGAAAGTCTTTGTCTTTTCTGTGCATCTGTCTGTTTTAATGTCTGAGGTGTAAGGTTTTGCACAGCTTCTCTGTTTTTTATTGTCTCGTCTTCTACCCTTCGCTTGTCATCTCTCTCCTGTTTTCTTGTCTTATGTTTCATTTGTTGTCTACTCAATTTTCTTCAAGTCTCCTCTGTTGTGTCTGTCTCATCACATTTATTAATTTTAATCTCATTGGTTTCTCTCCTTAACCTTGCCTCTTGCGTGATGTTTTCTCATTTCATCTCATTTATGTCTCCTTCCATCTTTTCAATAAATTTTTTTTTTTGTCTTCTTTTTTCTTGTCTTTTTTCTCATCTTGTCTCTTGAACTTTTTTGTTATTTCTTTTCAATTTTAACCGGCCTTCTTTCTTCTGGTCTCATTTATGTCTCCTCTCATCTTTTTTTGTTCATTTTAATTTTCTGGTATCTTCTTGTTTTTTCTCATCTTTTCTCTTGTACTTTTTTGTTATTTCTTTTAAAATGTATCTTGTCTTTTCTCATCTTGTCTCCTATTCGTCTCATTTATGTCTCCTGTCATCTTTTTATTGTTCTTTTTTATTTTTTTCAACTTTTATCTGTTTTCCTTTTTTTGTACACATTCTTTTGAATTTTATCCAGGCTTTTCTCATTTATGTCTCCTCTCATCTTTTCATCAAAAAAAGTACAAGAGAAAGGACAAGAGACAAGAAAAAAAGGATTATTTTCTTAATAATTTTTATTATTACTTTTCTCCTTTTTTCCTTTCTCTTGTACTTCTTTTCTTACATATTCCTTTGGTCATTTAATTTTTTTCCAATTTATCTCATTCATGTCTTTTTCATAATTTCTTTTAATGTTCATTTTTTAATTTTCTCGCTTTTCTTATTTTTCCCACCTTTTGTCGATTCTCTTTTACATCTTTTGTTCTGTATTCTTTTTTCATTCGATCTAGTATTTTTCATCTAGTCTCTTCTGTTTTCTTGGCTCAATAAGTCACATCTTTTATTTTTTCATTTTGTCTCCTACGTCTTGTCTTGTCTTGCCTCTTCAAGTCTCATCTTGACTCACCTTGTCTCTTCTTTTTTTAGTAAATTCTTCTCGTCTCTTCTCTTATTGTCTTGACAAGTCTCATCTCTTCTCATTCATACCTCTTTGTCTCATGCCTTCTTGTCATGCCTCCTCTTCTTCTCATCTCATCTAGTTTCATGTCATATGATCTTTTAATCATCTCGCCTTATCTTTTGTCATCACATTTCTTCTTGTTTCTCATCACGTTGCACTTGTGCGTTTGTCAGGCACGTTTATCCAAAGCCATAATGAATGTATGGTCATCATGTTTGTTCTCATATACACCCTTTTCCCTCTTGACCCACACCAACATCCTGTTGCATGCTTTCTCGCTCCTGTCGTTCAGTTCTTTTCTCTCTCTCCCTCTTTCTGTTTGTATGTGTGTTTTATGTGGGTGTGCACTCCTGACGGCTGATTGGCTGACTGCGTTCTGAAGGGGCCGTCTATGCCCATGTAGAGAGAAGGAGAGAGAGCGCAGAGAGGAGGAGGGAGCGAGAGCACGAGCGAGCTCACCGGGGTCAGAGCACAGAAAGACAAGCGTGGGCGGTTTGTTTTGCGATGGCAGGGCTGAAAAGATAGAAGAGCGAGCTCACGACTGTTTGAGGCGCGCTCATTAAACCATCTCGTTTCTTTTTCTCCTCCCTTCACACGCGTGTGCAGCCTGCTCCCTCGAGCCCGGACCGTAGCTTCCTTTCTCTCGCTGGAACTCTTACAAAACATTCAAGTTGCACACTTCATACAGGGAGAGCGTGGAGTAGTTCTCCTCGGTGATGGTGAGTTTCTTCCTTACGGCTTTCCTGTTTGGTTTCCTTTGCCTTTCTTTTTTGTCTTTAGTTTTTTTATGGAATAAGAGGTCGGAAGGAAAAGTGTCTGGTTGTTGATATTCATTAGGCTTTAAAACAGGATTTGATCTGGTTGAGGGAAGAGTGTGTTAGACTTGGAGTAGAGCAAGAGAGAGAAAGTGAGCGTTTGCGAAAGAGAGATAGTGTTAGCGCTGTCACGCGTGACGCAGATGATAGTTAGCTAGAGCTTTTGCCGGTGCCCTGCGTTTCATCAGCACGAGCGTCAGTAATGGCCTGAAATGGATTGATGAAGTGGACTCGATGAGTCAGATAACTGGGAACCACCTTTCTCATTCTTCTTCTTCTCTTTTCTTCTGTTCTCGTTGACACGCATGTCTTCTGTTTTGCGTCAATAGATGCGTACTAGAACGCTTACTTGACACTTTTAACAGTGGGTGAGGCTTCTGTTAGATGTTTGGGGGAATCCCTTGAAGGTAAAATTTACCATCTCAGGTCGAACTACTGGCTTCTTAAATAAAAAAATGTGTTCCAGATTACTTTTTTGATTCGAAACTACAACAAAAATAAACAGTAGATGACTTGTCAGAAGTGCTGTTGTTCACGCTGAAGTTGAGTTTTGTGGATGAGTTTTGAAGAACTTGCAGTTGGGGAGGATTAACATACAGGCGAGGAATACATTAAGAGACATTTCAAAAGTATTAATTATTATATTTTCTGAATTAAGTTTTTATAGCTATATGTTTAGATAAGTTATTTTTTGTTTCATTCTGTTAACTGTCTACAATATTACAAACATATTCTTTCTATTTGCATTTATTTGCAGAAAATGAAAACTGGAGAAAAATAACATAATAGATACTCTGTATTTGTATAGACCTCAAACACTGCTGAGAAAACGTTCATATTCACTTGTTAACAATATAACAGGAATACTTGCACATGTATTTAAGAAAAGTAAAAAATAAATTTTTCATGCGACACACTTTTATCACACTTTCATGTGTCTTGTCATGCTGTCGTTCACATTGCTGTTGGATGACTTTGTCACTCCTGAGATTAGATTTTGTTGAGATTCAACAGACACTTTATTGGAATGGCCACAACACATCTAGAACTGCTGATTTGAGGAAAATTTGGAATGATCATAATAATGACCTCGACCATAATAAAAAATCCAAAAATAATATGAATTCATAAAAATAAGTAAATAAAAAAAAAAAACATAACTCACAATAATAAATAGGGGATGCAAGATGTTAAGAGTTTTAAAGTAGGCTATAAAGGATGCGTTTAACCAAAGAAAAAAATTGCAGTACATCTACCCCAAAAAGTGCTAGAGCATGGCAAACGTTAATACTGACTTTTAACACATCAGACATAATTGTAAAATAATTAAGCCAGTAATATTGCAATTTGGTCATTCCACAGTAAAGAATAACCCGGTTTTATATAATTATTGCTGCTTCAGAATGACAAAGCTCTTTTGTAAATGCGTATTTCAAGCTTCATTTTGTCATAATGATTTGACTGATGTAAGTTTCACAAACCTTATCTATGCATCACAGTTACGGTAACTGAATCTTTATTTCCCGAAGCGACAAAAAATACTTGTGGGTCAGTTTTTGAGTCAGTTCATTCAAACAAGTAACTTGTTAAATTAAGAATAGTTCATCAGAGCAAGGCAGCTCATAAGATATGATTGTGAATGAGACATCACAGGTTGTTCTGTTATGAGGCCGATTCGCGGTGCAGGAAACACTGTCTAGCAAACGAACAAAATCTTGATGAAACTAAATTTCAATGACGTTTTTTTTACCTGTCACCAACAGCAATTAGATGGTTGAATTTAAGACCATCTTTCTAACAGTTTCCCACCAACTAGAACGGTGTAAAATCCGTACAGTTTGACGTAGGTGTTTTCTTGAAATCTACTTCCTTAATGTGTCATGCATCGAGCTGGCTTTGTGAGAAAAGTTTCAGGTCTGCTGTGTTCTCTACAATTCAATGATTGTTCTGTCAAATTATATTGATCGCTTTAAGAGCATCTATAGGCCCGAAGCAGACGTGACATCTATATTTCTCTGGCGCTCTGCGTCTTTTAATTTTTTTAATGTTTTTATACCTGATATTGGACCTCATAAACTTTCCCCTATTTAAACTTGTGCTTTGCTTATGAGAAGCAGATGATTGGCTGATTTCATCCTGTTAGTCAAGAAGTTGAGCTATTCTTTATTTGGACGTCTGTTATGCTCTTGTTGCCCCGGGAGATGTGCAAATTCCCAGAAATACAAAGAGACAATCTCCACATGTATTAAATTCCAGCGATTGTGTGCATAATATATCTTCTTTTTCATTAACTTGTTAGTCTTTGTGTTGGGTCTCGCTTCACGATGTAAGAAATCTGTCAGCATTTATTCACCCTCATGCCTGTATGAGTGAGAAAATATTTGAAAACTTTCGTGATGTTTAAATGTAATGTACTTTTGAGCTCTCATAAATAAGATATATTGCAAATCCACAAAACATGCTGTTCAGAAAAACAGTCGTCGTGAAGTTGTGGTACAGCAGGATTGCCTGAGCTAATGAACGTGTAAAATCTTACTGTAACGCCGTGTTGTTTGGCCTGTAGCGCAGCGGTTTGAGCCTTTTAATAGCATTCCATTCGCTGATCCATCAGACACGCCCCGTTCTGATCCATCAGGATGCACCCTGTCCCATATCTTTTAATCGGGACACGCCCCCTTCTGCCTCTTTCCTGTATCCATCGTTTTCCTGTGTCCTGCTGGATGGGCTTTGGGTAATCCCTGCTGTGAAAGGTCAAACACACACACACTGCTGTTTCACGTCCACAACTGTGTGTTATGGCATTAGGCACTGATAAGTGTAGTGTAGTGTTTATTGTCGCCACTGTAGTGCGGGAAGCTTTTAACAGATTTTCTTCCTCAATGTAGAAGTTCAGTTTTCTAATCAACCCTATAGCTAAAGGCCGAACTTCTGTCATCCCCCCTCCCTCCTCTTCTCGTTTCTCTCGATGTTTACCAAGTGGATCAGATTGTTCTCTTTGATTTGGTTTAAACTGGATGACTGGCAGCTGCAGATTGTGTCTCATGCGAATAAACATCCAGATCCTTTTCCCAGTTTCTCTTTCTCGCTCCTGCACATTTGTTCTCGGCTGCACCCGTTAATTCGGCTTCTGGAGGGTTTTCAGTGCTATTACATACATTTTCTGGAATGTCCGAATGTCCAAACATGGTCATCTGCCAGGGCAGACCCAAACACTCTCGTTTTTTCCCCATCGCATTCCTTCTTCCAGGGCAATAACACTGCACTATGGAAAACTGGGTTACACTGTTTTGATCATGAACGGAGGACTGCAGAAGGATGCTTGTATCTGACTTTGTTCCACATGATATAGCTTTCCGTTTGAAAACAGATGTAATTGATGTTTATTTGGAGAAGTTGGAGATGCAGTCTTTCACTAAAGGATGAGTGTGTTATCAAAAGAGCACAGATATATGAACATGCGCAGGACATACTGTATGCAAAAACGTAGCCAATGTGCGAACCCGTGCATCGCAACTGCACCGTTGGGTGGAACATAATCAACATTAAACAGACACCATTTATGTTCTTAAAACTCGTTTTATTTTGATGTAACCTTGCGTCCCTTGGCGGCTCTTAGACTTTATGTCCTTGTTGTGACACATTTTGGGAACACAACAGAGTTTACGGACACATGCTTTCTTAAAGTATCCCTTAGTGTCTTCAACAGCCATGTCTGTTCACTGTCAATAGCTCCATTCAAGCTACCATTTTCCAGCCAGATACACTTCAGATAGATAGACGTGATTGTAGAGAGAGATGAACGGATGGAGATGAAGGAGAGGGTTAAAGAGATGGATTGGAGTGAGTGGGTAGAGGCAGATCTCTCATCAGTGGGCAGATATTCTTCATGGCCGGGGCCAAGAGCCAAGAACAGATGGCCTTACAACAATAATATTATTACTCCAGCTTATTCGCTTTTTTGCAATCTTTTCTCTTAGTTTACACGATACAATTCTCGGTATACTGTGAGTGCACTCTTAAAAATGCTTAAAAGGTTCTTCACAGTGATGTTATAGAAGAAGCATTTTTGGTTCCACAAAGAACCATTCAATCACAGGTTCTTTAAAGATCCATTTATTTCTTAGAATCTTTTTTTCATCTCTAAGAACCTTTGTAAAACAGAAAGGTCCTTCAGATGTTAAAGGCTCTTGGCATGGAAGAACCTTTTAAAGCACCTGTTTTTTTTAAAGAGTCCAGCCTATCTTAAACCAATGCAAATCCTTATGCAATGTCCATTTTACTTCTGTAATGTGAAACATGTCTGAGTGAAACTGGATATTTGAAAAGTAAGCATTTAAGGTGGGACTTGATTTGGTCTGTGAAAGGTGGGCACTCGGTCTTCCTGCAATACCTGGATGTACAACTTTGAATTTCTAGGCGAATTGTGGAAGGGAAATTATACGCACCAAAATTTTCCAGTCCATTGTTAAAGGTTGTATTTTAAAAAAATGTTACAAATTTCAATACTAAATATTTACAATGAAATTGTTGAAGTCGTATTTTAAATTAATCTCCATGATTAATATTGAAATTTTAAACAATGAAATAGTAAAAGTCGTATTTTAAAAGAATCTGAATATTTGACATTGAAATGTTTAAAAATGCTTTTTTTTCCCTTTTTTTTATTCACAGCTTAAATTTGCAACCATGTTGAATTGGAAAACCTTAATATGCAAGCACTGTTAATAAAATGCATTTTATTCAGTTGGTGCTATTTAGCACCTTTTTTTGCTTCAAATACATTTGTCACTATTTTACTTCCATAGGTGTTCCTACTGAAATAAAGTCAGATCTGAATTTGGGTTTGTTTCAGTATTTTTTCATCCATGTAATCCTTTCCAGACTGTACATTACAGAGAAGACCGGTCAGAATCAGTTTGCCGGTGGAGACACCGGTTTGTTTAGGAAATGAGACTAGAGCCAGATCACACAGTCAACTCATGCCAGCCGAACTGCTAATGGATCCCTCCTTCTCTTCCTCAGGGCATCTGGCGTATTCCAGTAGATGAGATCGATCGTCCTGGTAGTTTTGCATCTCATATGAACAAATCCATCGTGCTGTTACTGGATGTCCTGTCTCATCTGAAAGATCAACACACTTTACTCAAAATCTCCCTCATGCTTCAGAGAACCCCTGACCAGGGAAAGTAAGATAACTGCATTTCATTTTTTTCAAGATTTGGTTTACTTTTTCTGTTTAATCATTAATTTAATCATTTTAAATTGGACATCTCTAGTAAACTGATCAATCTTTGGAGGCTTTTGATTTGAAAATTAAAGTAGTAAAATGTATTAAAGCTCCTGTGGATCGGAAGTTGCGTTCGTTTTCACTTTCGTATTCAAATGAGAAATATAGTGGGCGTTTTGAAATGCAACTCGCGCAGTCTGGCAGTTGTAGGGGAGGAGTTACCAGATGTTTTGTCCAAACTGTATTACTTGCGTCATCTGAGATGGACAGCCACTAGAAGGGTGGAACTGCATTTTAAGACTTTTATTGAAGTTTAAAAGGACAGTCAAATCCAAAAAGAGAATGGCCCACACTGATAAGCTATTTGAAATAAGCACTTCAATATTCCATTAAAAATAGAAATTATATTTTTTATGTCACAAGGACTTTAAACTCCATGCAGAAGAGGTGTAAAAATGAAATGGGTGCAAATACAATGGACTTAAAAGGATTCTCTGCCATAAAACAAATATTCTTGATGAATAACTTTAGCTGAAGCCATACAATAACCCTACGACCTTAGTTCATCTTCGGAACACAAATTAAGATAGTTTTGATGAGGTCCAGGAGCTTTCTAAATCTCCCCATAGACTGCAACGTAACTGCAAAGAAAATTTGTTAAGTCATTGAAAAGTCAACGTGACTCCAGTGGTTCGGACTTAATTATAAAAAACGATGAGGATACTTTTTGTGCACAAACAATCAAAAATAACGACTATATTCGTTAGTCTCCAACGCGTATCCTGAAGACCACGTTGTGCATGCCGTATTGTAAAGTGTTATGCAAGGATTGCTTTTTATGCTTGGTTTTTTCCATGATTTCTTGTGCAAAAGAATGAAATGTCTGTTTTGTGTTTTATAGGAAGTACTTGCGAGATGTGGACCGACAAGTTTTGGCCAAACGAGCATTTTTCTTCACTGTAAAAGTGTTGGAAGACAATCTGGATAAACTCACAGGGGTATGACAACTACTTTCTCATTTTTGGTTTTGTTTATTTTGTGTTTTGTTGTGTGTTTTGTTTATTGGAAATCGAAGCTGAAGAGGGGCAGTGATAGCATGTGTTTCTTGTGGAGACAGTGCCATGTTTGGGAAATGAGACTCAAGCCAGATCTGACAGCCAAGGGTGGCCTTATGTTTGCATTAACACTTTAGTTAACTCCATCTTCATTCGAACTACAGTGATAGCATCACTTAACTTTGTGCCTCTACTACTTTCTGTCTTAAGATGTTTTTACTGTGCCGTCTATAAATATGAGTCCCCAAATCTGGGAATAAAAATTCAATTGAAACCTGCAAATCCAGAAATGCTTATTTATTTAAAAATGTAAAACAAAGAAATGTTTTGACGTAAAATGAAGAAATGTGTATAATACTACATATATGATGTTTTTTCTTCACCTTGGCTTACATCTCTGTAATTTTCTATTAGGTGAGTGACCCCCCTAAACAATCCACCACCTGTATGGGTGAGATGACCACAGCTGATGTGTCCAATAGGCCTCCTGCTGCGGAGGACCCCAAATGCTCACACACCACCCCTCCTAAAGCAGGACTCGCCGAAACCACCGCTGTCACAGAGACTGAGACCGTGACCCCCCCTGCCATGCCCCACCCAGCCACACTCCAAGTCTCACTGCAACCTTTAACCCAAACTCAGGTGACTGGGGCCACCATTCACCTCAGAGAAGGTGCTTGCGGGCTTGGAGAGCCCATGGAACTTGGTCTAGGATCATGGCCGGGTGGTTCAAAATTCAGAGACCCTCAAACGCCTACCGATGGTGCCGCACAAGAGCGGGGGATTGTTAAATCATCAGTGGACGAGGCAGAGAAGATTCCAGAGAGCAGTCGGGCATCAGAGCTGTCGCTGGAGGACTTGAGCATTAGCTCTAAACAGCAACAGCTCCAGAATCAGGCGAATGCGCTTAGAGCGCTGACCATGGCCACCACACCAGTGCCATGCAACCCCATGCAAATTTCAGGCGCTCCAGAGCTGGTGTTACCACAGCGACCCAGCAGGAAGAGGAAACTTCTGGATGATGCAGAGTCAGGCAAGACGCTTCTCTTGGATGCGTACAGGGTGTGGCAGCAGGGCCAGAAAGTCATGACCTATGATCTGAAGCGCATTGAGAAGATCATGTCGGAGACATACATGCTGATTAAACAGGTAGGAAAGAAGCAAACCCTATCTTTGTAATTTGATTTGGTAAAATGATTGGCTGTCAATTAATAGCTGCGATTCGCACCATTGGGGTTAAAGATAAACAAAGGTAGTTACTGAGCAAGTATATTTAAAAGTTGGATTTCGCAGAAACCTATACATGCTTAGGTCGTGCCTGTAAACAGAACGAAGAGGAGCAGGTTGCCATTGTATTGGGCTGGTTTTATTACGCAGCTCTGGCAACCCAGAAAATCTGCAATGTTATGATTGAAACCAAAATTGTCCAGAAATGCTACAGATTGCAGGTTGAATTTGGAAAAATGTGCTCAAAATTATTCAGTGTTTTCTGTACATACATTTACTAGAAAGGATTTTTTGCAAGAATGAAGATAGGTGGGCTACAGCTACAACTTGACTCACCAAAACATGCTTACCAAGAGGAGATATCTTTGTTTGTTCAAATTCACACACTAATCTGTAATCCTCACACAATTGTAATAATTTTACAGCCTAATTTAAGTATCATGTGACAGGTCATCGGTGGTTCCCTAGTTAATGTACAACCGCTTTTACTGGGAAATTCCACCAGTTTTGTTGATTGAAATATAAAGGAAAGAACCATGAAGTTTATGTGGGGAATTCCGAAAAATCTATATCATGGTATAGGACAGAATTAGACTCAGTCAAGTTTGGAAAGACAAATGGAAATGTCCCATTTACATGAAGTAGGTTTGGTATTACATGAATGAATATCTAAACAAGATCAAATTTCTGAAGAAAATGTGTCGGGTGTTTGCCTGTGCCGCCACAAAATGGTTTGCTATGCTATTGCTAGGTTGTTCATGTTGTTCATGTAGGTGTACTGTATATTTTTGCCTATTTTATTATCTCCCAGACAAAACTTGAAAGCGTGATCAATTAGATAAAAAAGGGAGCAACACAGCTCTCCTCAGCAATCCGCACATCTTGAGGCTTTGCTCATATATGTGCAGCCTCATGGTTTGGAGTATTTTTTTGATTTTCAGATGGATTTTAATAGCGATGCTTACATATATAAACATCGCTAATGGAAGTACTTTGTACAGCATTCTGTTGTGTGGAGATGTGCAAGAGAACTGTACTGGGTTATATTATATACAGTAGACTAGATATTAAGGCACCAAAGCCAATTGAATAAAAATGGAACTGCAGAAAATTACTGGTGTTGCTAATGATAGTGTAGCACACGAGCTCCATAACATTTGTCATCATAGTGCTGAGTCAAGTGCGCTGTTGTATTAGAATTCTCTGGGAATCTGGGAAACCGGTTTCTGGCTTTTTATCACACACAGAACCCCAAGTCCCCTTGAATAACATGACAAACAGAATTGTGTTTTTGGTCCTTTTTTTACTTTTATATTTAAATGTTTTTTCTGGTAAACATTTCAGAACATGGAATTGGTGCAAAGCAGCTTTACAGAAAATGCATTGTAGGCCAAACAAAAACAGCATAGAAATACAAGAAAAAGAAATGACAAAAAGCAGGAAGTCTTTCAAATACACAGAATATAATGTATTGATACAAATTGTATTTTTGCCAAACTTGTCGAGTACCTTGTGCTGTGGACATCAACCTTAATTTGTTTAATCGGTTAAGGAGATATGCGCTTATGTGATGGTAGTCAATAATATACAGTATATACAGTACAACTTTTGTAATAAACGTGCATAGTATTGTGGTCGTGCACTCTTCAGAGTACCCTATTATCAGATTTATTTTATTTTCTAGAAAGCACATTAGCTCATTTTTCATCAACCGGCTAATATGTACAACACTGTGTATGTGCCATGTATAAGGGTTTCATGAAAATGCCCTGGGCGTTAAGTATCAGTAAAACAGACATTACGTGTATGTGACTAAAACATAATAAAATCATGGGATCCTTTTTTCCCGTTTCGTATAATTCTTAAAACAAATTAAACGGCATTAATAATAAGGAGAAATGTCTTCTCAAGAAGACACCGACACGTCATCGATGTACTTTAGCACGTCACATCCTTTTGCGTTGGCCAGATGAGGATATTAAATCATGAAGCCAAAAATAGCGCAAAAAAGCTAGAAATTAACTAGTTGTCTCTACTGTAATAACTTACATTTGCTAACACTGTTTTCTATGATGTGCAACACATCCAACTTTGTTTACATCTAAATAAATGTTCTTTAGTGGTTCGGGGCTCTCTAAGGGTCAATTTTAAGGGTCAATAAGAGGCACTGTAGCAGGCAACCCACAAAAATAAAGTATAGATATATTTACGGTAGTAAATTTACAAAATATCTTCATGGAACATGATAACTCAATATCTTAACGACTTTTGTTAAAAAAGAAAAATCCATAATTTGACAATACAATGTATATTTTTATCTATTGCTTAAAATCTTCCCGTGCTACTTAAGACTGGTTTTGTGATCCAGTGTCACATATTTACAGCAGTTTTCTCAAAATGATCACAAGCTTACCTGTTTTTAGGGATCTTAAAATGTAACCCCGGCAACTGAAAATATAATAGATATTCATTGATGACGGGACCCAGAATATCAGTGAGTCTTGATAAGCAACTAGCACTCCGGCAGCTGCATAGCAACATGCTGTAAACCATTCAGAACACCCTAGAAACTGTATTGAAACAGCCTGGGAGCCACTAACACAAGAGAAAGTGTGAACTTAGAGTTCTTAGCTAATGTGCTTTTAAGAGTTTAGAGCGACATTTTCCTCAACAAACCCGCCTTTGTTTTAGAAAGTGCAGAAGTTATTAAGTGTCATTATGCATTTTCTCTAAATTCCAACCTTAAAGTGTTGAACTGTGTGTTTAATTATGTCAAGGTAAGAAACAAACTAGCAAATTTACATTAAAGTATGTTATTAGTTTGAGAGGTTAATAGATTGCATTGCACACATACACGTACAACACGCACTCTTTCAGTCCATTATCAGCTTCACCTCAGTAACATTGTATTACCTCTCATTTTCCCTGCCTGTGTAATTGCATCGGCTGTCTCAGAGTGTGTGTGTGTGTGTGTGTGTGTTTGTGTGTTTCGCTTCCTGCGTCTGAATGCAGTCTGCGTGCTGGTCTGTGCAGGTGTGTTTTTGTGGGTGTTTGTTATGAAGCAGTGTTTTACCCTCCTGGTGTAGAGCACATTTCACTGACTCACAGATTGAGATGACAGTAGAAGAGAGAGAGATTTAAATGTGGCCTCTGGATACTGACTCACTCACTAATCAAATTTGCCCTTCTTTTATACAGTTTCCTGAAAACTGAATATTGCAGTTTAATGAAAGGTTGCACTTAAGATAAAAGTTTGACAGATACAGAAGCCTGCATTATAAAGCTTTTTGTAACACATTCATAGTCCCTTACACATTGTATTATGTACACATTATAATGACACGTTAGAATCAGACCTGTGTAATAATTAAACTTTGACCTTAAAACCATCTATTTCCCTGTTTTATCATGTGTGCTTTTTTAGGAATGCTTCTCTTAATAGTTTAAAATTGAAAATGGATTAGTATTATAATGTGTTACAACTTACGATGGAAATTGCAGAGAATCATTGGGGGGTCTAGTTGGCGACACATTTTATATTTTTAAACCATAAATGCAGAAATTTGCATAAAAATAGGACACACAATAAATCGCGATTAACACTAAATATCACGTAAATCGACTTTTTTAGAGCAATTATTACATCGTAAAGTCTGTGAAGTTTGTCTGTGAAGCACAGCTCTGTGATCTCTAGGAAATGCTGATCGATCAAAAAGAAGTGCTGAAAAAATAGCGGACAACCGCCAAATAGCGTGCGGTTTATTTTCGATTTATCATGCAGCCCTAGGCCACATCCGATCATTTTTCGATCATAAAACCACTAAAACTGAATCAAATCCATTTAGTATACATGCCAAATATGTAGATGGCGCTGAAATTCTGCCACAGAGACACTGTACACTAAAAATGAAGAAGACGACTTGCATGCATACACCCTGCTTTACACACGAAATTGCAACGGTGTCGTTATTGATTATTTCATCGCATTCAAAAGTGTAAAGGCCAATTCAGTGCCACGTGATTGTAGCTGTGTATGGGCAAGGGCCTTGCGATACGACACATATCTTGATATATTGCGACACGATACATATTGCAACATATTGCAATAGTTTTTAAAAGACAAAATCTGCGGTGGTTCGCGAATCGGACAAGGGACGATTCGTTTCTTGATTCAAAGTCGACTTCCTTTTTTCCAAGCCAATAACTTTGTGATTCATTCACCTTTGGATTAACAACTTTGCAGACTGCTTACTTTCAAACACGGCAACATTACACACCGCATGAAATGTCATTTTCGTGCAGATATTGTTTAAAAAGCAGAGCACAAGGATAGTTTCACTTTCGCAACTTTAGAGTCTTGTGCCTCATCCCTAACACTATGTCTGGCCATTTAAAAAAAACATGTTCTTTTCCTATACATTGTCCTGATATGGCAGAAAGTAGATAAATGCCTGACAGAAATGACACAGATTGAAGTAATTTATATTTTACTCATCCACAGACGTTTCGCACTGTAAATGGCTTTAATGTCTTCTCATGCTAAATCCATAAACATGGATTTAAGTTTGGGGAAGGCCTGGATTAAACCCTCGACTATAACCATAATTCTGTGTCGACACCGGACGCGACAGGCGCTAACCGCACCGCAGTGGACAAAATGTAAAATTATAATGGTTCTAAATGCGTTTCTAATGTCTTTTGTCGCATCCTGCCAGCCGCGTTCAGTGTAGACACGGTGTAAGATTAACCACAATGAAATATCACTCTGAAATTTCACTCCGGCTCAGCTACTGTTTCCTCCACTGATGTTGACCACAGAAAGTTCTTGTGGTATCCTCTGTGTCTAGATACGAACAAACATGACATGCCCTGTTTGTGTTCTCGGAAGATTTAGATGCAAGTGTTGAATAAAAAACATTTTAATATCATAAAATACTTTTATATTAGCTTTATTTATAGAAAAAGGGAATGCATACTAGTAAGTCTTTTGTTGCATACTTTTTCAGTGTTTAAGAGATACTTAACCCAAATATGAAAATTCTGTCACCTTTTACTCACCCTCAAATTGTTTCAAACCTTTTAACATTTCTACGTTTTGCTGAACACGCAGGAAGAACTTTGAAACTCATCCCTCCAAAAAACTATGGAAGACGATAGGGGATGACATTTTTCCATCTTCCAGATATCTTCCTTTGTGTTTAGCAGAACATATACATTTGTACAATTATGAAACAATCTGATGGTTAGTAAATGATGACAGAATTTTCATTTTTGGATGAAGTATCCCTTTAACACTAAAAAAGTATGCAATAAAAGTTTGCACACTTGTACCACTCATAATAAGTTTGTTAAAAGTGCGTTACTGTTGCCAGCAAAGTACATTCTTTCATGCATAAAACTTGTGCAGGATACTAGTTATCTGATAAACTGTATAGTGTACAGCGACACGGCAAATGCCAACTCTTTTCCAAGACCGCAGTTAGTCAAACCGTGAGGTGTGCGTGTTTGTTCGGGCTGAAAGTGTTTTCACGAGGGCTCTGCGGTGTCGATGTTGTTGTGCACTGTTTTGAGTCATACACCTATAATCGTACACCACACCGACAGGTAATACAAGTCCTGACGTTGAATTCACAAACATACGTGGACACTACTTCTCAAACCTGGAGAAAAGCGTCTCTCTCACAGAGTATTGCATAAGAAGGCACTGGGTGCCAACTATTTGACATAAAACAGACACTAGGGATGCCCAATCTCAGACTGCTCCTTTGGTTGCCATGACCACAAGCGCTCCAGTGAGAGGTCTTTTTAGGTCATTTTGTTCTATAACCCATCAACCTCTACGTGTCAGAAATTTGGGAGGATCCGAAAAATCAATAAAGGCTTTGAAACTTCTGTAAGCAGCCTGGTTTGTGTATTTTAAGACGCGAATGTGGCTTCAAAGGTGTCTAATGCTTGTCTGTTCTAATTTAAAGATTTGCACATTTGATTTTGTAGTCTTGATAAGTATTACTTTTACATTTTTTGTGGATTTAAAAGTCATTTTTTATTAAATTGCTCATTTTGTTTGATAGCTTGCCAGACAACGCTTGTGCTACATAGATGAGTGGCACCTCAAATTTAGTGACTTATTGAGTATATAATACAATGTTACGTGGTATATTTTTACAGTGTATAATATGTGTATTCTTCCCGAACCGTCACAAGCTGTCATGGGTAAAATTCGAAATGAAGTCATCATTCCTATGACCTACCCCCTTCGAAGGGCAGAGCACTTGGAGTTTAGACTTTGGACACAATAATCTACAACTTTTTAAAATGTAAAATATATGTTTGTTTGCAATCAGTTCGGTTTTATGCTTAAGTTATGGCATTGAAACAGCGACATCTGCTGACGGACACCATGCTGCGTTGTCACGGGAACATGCCAGCTGAAGATAATGAGGAAATTACGTTGCAGTCGCTCCGTTTGCCGATTGCATTCCAAACGTCTACATAATGGCACGCACATGCCCTGTTCACTCCAAAGTCTAAACTCCAAGTGCTCTGCCCTTCGAAGGGTGTTGGGCATAGGAATGATTGACTTCATTTGGAATTTTTCCCATGACGGTTTGGTACGCATACACGTACCATTACACATATTTTTTTGTTTTACTATCTTGATTTTATATCCACCCCTGATAAAGTTACTTTATTGGGAAAAGTTATATAAATCGAAATTACGAGCTACTTAAGATGATTCTGCATTGATAAAGACATCTAGAGATCTGAATATAATGCAGTTGCACTTGTAAGCAACCACCTGAACACTCTAGCAAAGTGTAAAGAAGCACTCCGAACACTTTAGCAACCTTATTAATGCCTTCACAACCCAACGCTCATATTTTCGCCATGAGAATGTAAAAACCTAGTTTGTTTATACAAGTTCTTGGTGTTTTGTCCAGACAGAACTTTGTTTTGACTTGTTCATTTTCAGTGCATCATCATGCCATCTGCACATTTTGGCATCATAACGGCGGTACAGATTTCTCTATCCTACTGCATCCTCGTGGGACCTGCGCCTGGTGTTTGCGTGTCTGCTCTGCTTTTTATTCCATATTTCTGGATGGTGTGATTATGGTCCTTCATTAGCGCAGGTCTCATCTTTCAGAAATCATCATTAACTGATTTCTGAAAGGGTTTTTTTGCCCAGGTTACGTGTTTTGCACACACACAGGGGCTAATGAGAGACAAGCATGTGTTTCTGAGTCTGTTGTATGCTTTATTCGCTTTATATTTTGTTTTAAGATTCATTGACCTGTTGCACACTGTTTAGTCAAACTATTTGTTACGGTAGTATATGTTCATTCGTAGACATTAATCTTAATCTATAGTTATATTAATCTAATTTGTAACTTTTTACTTAAAGTTAACACCCATTATTTGTTGCCCGATTCAAAGAGACTTTTTTAAATACGTTTCATTTTTGAGGTGACAACCATTGTGTTTCTACTCAAAAAGGAAAACTACCAAATAAAAAAATACCCACATAAGAAAAGCCGTTTATTATATGTTTTGAATTTAAAGTTTATTGGAGATGAAAACGGTTTTCACTGGGAATTCAAATTTATGGTCATTTTAATGATGGCAGAATGTGAAGACATTAGAGGATCTCAGAATCTTTTCGTTTCTTCATAGAAGCACTTTTTAAACATCGGGGATCGGGTTAAGATGACTGTTAATGCTGTTTTAATCGTGTTTTTCTTGCACTCTGCTTTCTGTAGGTGGATGAGGATGTAGCATTGGATCAAGCTGTGAAGTTCTGCCAGATTCAAATGGCAACATCGGCACAAAGACAGGTAGGACACACTTTCGCATGCTCCAGGAAATATCATTCGCTGGCTGCTGTTTCCCTCTGGAATGCAAATTCAATACTCCTCTGTTCACATTTGGCTCTTTTCCCCGCCACACACACACAGAGACACCTTTTTTCTGAGATGCATTAATTATGCACATTTTGCTTGTATCCTTTCGTTCTACTCGCTTTCAAACAATGAAAACTTTTGTTGAGCGGGACAAAGAAAGTGCAAAGAGAGGGGCTTTTTGTTTAAAATTAAATTTTCTCTGCTTACTGCATGCAACACTGTATACTCTGTATAGAGCTATTGTATTATACAGTATGCAACAATTTTTCATTTTGAGCAATGCAGCATTTTAAACAAAATAGTTGGCCTTACTGTGTTTTATGCTTCGTAGTTGCTCTAAATGCTACGGTTTTGTTTGGAATAGCTATATGAATTATATTCTAGTTTTTACAGTCATTACACTATGTTGTTCCTTAAATTGATGCAATGATAAATAACATTTAGGTAAAAACATTTTTACAAACTTTGTTATAAATAAAGCTAAAAAAGAATACATGGACAGCAATAACTATAAAATAGATATCGGTAAATGCGAACAAATAAATAAATATGCAATCATGTACCAACACGGATCCATAAACTTAGTAAGATTATTTAAAATTTCCCTCATTTTGTATGTTTGTTGTGTGTGCCTCACACACACGTCTTTTCAGTCAATATAGCATCATTAACCACCATTTATGTTAGATCCACTTAAACATGTGCATGCTGCTTTTTCTCCATGTCCAGAATTGTTTTAAAGTTGTTATGTGGAAGATTGAGGAGTATCTATTGTGAGAAATGCAATATAATATATATATAACACATGACTATGTGTTCAGAGGTGTATAGAGGTCTTACACAATGAAGCGTTATATTTTTATTACCTTAGAACTATTTCAATCTACATACACCGCAGGTCCTCTTCCATTAAATTCTCCATGATGTTTCTACAGTAGCCCTAAATGGACAAACTGCTCTACAGAGCGCTTTCGTGAAAATATTCTCTCTTTCGGCAAAGACGCGAAAACATGACGACATCGTAGTTCTGTGTCAGCCGCCGTAGTTCTTCGATAGGGAGAGGTGGAGGGGAGGGGTTGCAATTCGTAATGTCACCACTAGATGCCGCTAAATTTCATACACTGGACCTTTAACTGTTAATTAATCTGTTAAATTAAAGCTTTCGGCAAACTACTTGCCGGATTGTCAGATTTTGGTGTTTTGGGTTAAAAACTGATTATTAAACTAATATTTCATTTGCCAGTGGCTTACAGTTTTATTTCATTGTTAAAGTCCTAGTAAAATTAAAATAGAAGTTTAAATTCTATTCTTCTATTCTAATTTTTCATGAAGTATTGCAGCAATTATTGTAAATAGTTTACCAATGTGGGTGATTATCTTCTTAAAATCCATGTGCCCTCAAAATCTGCAAAAATGCACTTCTGTCCTGTAGTGACTATCCATCTTAATTGACGTAAGTTTGACGGGTTGGGCGGGGATCTGTTAACTCCGTCCATTCAACTGTCAGTCTGCTCCAAGTTCCATTTCAAAATGCAACGTCTGTTTTTATACATACAATCAAATCGTAGTGAAAAATATAAGTCACGCCCTCGAAATTCTGTTTCACTCGGAAATGCGTCAGAATTTGGAAGTAAACACGATCGCAACTTCTGGTTCACGGGCACTTTAAATAGATCAATGAATTATATTTTTATCCTATTTTGTATCCAATATATCCACCACAAATTTCGGCGATGTAGTTTAAAACGTTTAAGAAGTCAATCAAATCTTTGATTTGGATGTAGCTTACTGTGTAATTGTCACAATGGAAATATAAGGTCAAGTCGGGCACAATGCATTGTGGGACACAGTGCTCTGGCTGTACACTACACATGTTGGCACATCAGTGGGTCATCCAGGTATGCAGTAAACCTATACATATGCTGCAGAACTAGGAGTATCCTATCACTTGGAATAAAATCTGCCATATTTAGACTGTTTTTGTTTCAGAATGCAGCTGTGTATTAGACCGAGATCTCTTGTCTCTCATTCCTCCCTCCTGTATGAAAGCGTTCTCTCTTTTGATTAGCCATTCATTAGGGTGCTGTAACCAGTCTCAGGAAAACGTGTAAGAACCCCTGCTGTGTGTCTCATTCCCCTCTCTCACTCTCTTCTTTTTCTTCCATCTCTCACCCACTCATGCAGCTCTCCCTCCCTCTTCCCCCTGCTTTCAATTCACATCACTATCACTCATGATGATATCTGTTCACTTTGCTCTAATGCATCATTATTACAATATTTTGTGTCTGGTAAGTAACAGGTAGACCATGCCGGTCTACTGTTTGCAATTCAACGTCACAGCTGAGTATGTGCCATAAATCATCAAACCGTGTATTGGAATCTGCCTATATGAGTGTACAATATTTATCATTGCCTTTCAATCTGATTAAGCTTATTTGTATTTTCATATTGTTAGAAAGAGATGATTTTAGAGCTTAGTGAAGGTTTAAGTGTAATACAAATGTGCTACAAATACATTAATTCATTTCACACCCACATATATACATAACCTGTATATATACATAATCTGCCACAGTTGTTAATATAAATACTATGATAGTCAAGGGGGGCTGTAAACTGTTTGGTTACTGACATTCTTCAACATATCTTTCTTTGTGTTCAGCAGAACAAGTACATTTGTACAGGTTTTGAACAACTTGATGGTAAGTAAACGATGACAGAATTTTCGTTTTTGGGTGTACTGTCCCTTTAAAGAGATAGTTCACCTAAAAATGACAAATATGTAATTATTAATTTACCCTCATGTCATTTAAAACCTGTATATGACTCTTTCTTCTGTGGAACAAAAAGATATTTTGAGAAACAATAGAAGTCAACTGGGGCCATTGTTAGTTGGTTGTCAACATTCCTCAAAAAATCTTCTTTTGTGTTCTGCAGAATGAAGTCATACAGGTTTGGAATGACGTGAGGGTGAATAAATGATGAAATAATTTTCATTTTTTTGGGGCCAGGAGCGATTTGTTTCATTCAATATCATAATGCTAGGTAAAGCAATAGTTTATCCACAAATGACATTTCACATTTAGATATTTAGCAGACGCTTTTATTCAAAGCAACTTACAGAGAGTTCATGGAGCAATAAGTGATATGTCATACAGGAGCAATAATACAATAGGTGCTAATACAAAGTTACTAGTTTCAACAATGAAATTAAAATTCTGTCATCATTTACTTACGTTGTTTATCATAAGAGTTTTGAATGACATGGTTGTACATGATGACTGATTCTTTTTCTCATTACCAGCAGTGTTCTTTTGGTCAACATCATACTATTGCTCATCGTATCAGTAATGAATCATTCAAATCGAGCACATCCTGAGGTTTACCCGTTTATGTTGTATTCTACATCAGAAGTCGTGTGTAGCTCTAAAGTAAGCTGTGAAACAGGAAATGAGCCTGACAGTGGGATGTGTGGGTTCAAGCATTGGTTTTAGTCAGAGCAGGTGGGTGTTTGCTTGTCAGAAATTATTCTGCGTATGTTGCGTTTTATGCTGTAGAGTGTTCAAAGCCTGCGTAAACATTACAGTCATCACCTGTTAGAACAAAACAGATCAGTGAGCCTGTTTTTTGTGTCCAATTTATTTGGATCCTTGAGATTCGTAAAAGAAAGTCTGCAGGTGCTGTCACTTTAAGAGAGAAAAACAGATATACGCAACAAAATGAATCCCGACAGCTCCTGAAGATTTATAGAAAGAAGTCTTATGAAGGAAACCAATCGGTCTAGTTTTGTTTTTACTTGTAGTCCATAGCTTCAAGCTATGGGCATGTTTGTTCAAATCTAACATGTAGTTCTAGGTGTATACGTGTCAATAACACAGACAATATGTGGTGCAAAATATGTGTAAAAGAAAGTTTGTCTTTAGGATCAGGACTGAAGTTTTTAGGACCAGTCTGTTTTATTCTCTTAAAATTAAATATAGGCCTAAACATAACTGAAAACTATAAGAAATAAAAAAATTATCAATTAACATGCTTAAACGAATGAAGACCAAAAGAAAAAAAAACATTAAACATTAAACTTGTGATTAATTTTGAAGTACTACTACTACTACTACTACTACTACTACTACTACTAACAAAGTATAAAATTAAAAAAAAAAAAATTGACTCTGGAACCATCTAGTTGTTAAAAAATGAAATGCTAAACACTCAAACGCTGTGTTTTACCTACCACATGAGTGATTTACTAATAAAAATAAAGCATGATAAATACATTTTTCTCAAAAAGATAAGCATAAAAAAACATGAATAATTCTCTAAATATGATGGCACAAACTTAAATTTGCCTAATAGCCTTTCAAGGGCAAACAAAATATAGTGGACAAATTCTGAATTTGTAAATCTGTACTGGAGAACTGTTTTGTAAGTTATTCTTTGCATAATTTGGCAAGACTAAAGGCCATTGCACATTGAGTCAAATTTCCACACGTTAAAAATAAATACGACCACATGTTGTGTCAATCATGTTTACACTCTGCCTCCGATATTTTAGTAACTGTGTTCCGACTGGGTTCGATTTTCTGCGTTTTTCGCTTCCATAGCAAGCATTTTGAGAGGCATTTTGACAATTCAGACACATCGTCCAAACGAGCGCCAAATACGAAAATTTCAGACTGTATTTGCAAAGACCTTAAATTAGACTTAAAAATAGTACAAAATCACATTCCTCCTTATTCTTATGCTTTGTGTTGCTGCCATTTTCCCCCTGCCCAGACTTTAAGAAATTAAGTATTGATAAGGAAATTTCCCAATGCTTCCCCTGAAGATGAATCTGCAAGTTATAAAAATAGTGTCCTGTTTACAATAGTGTTTTTGATTAGGTACTCAAGGGGGACCCCTGGTAGTGCAGGGGCCCTATGCAACCTGCCTAATCTGCAAATAGGAAGGATCGGCTCTGCACTAGACTGGCACAACCTCATCCAGCCGTCTTTTAAACCTCTGTAACTCCTCAATTGCTGTAATTGCTGAAGGCCCATTAACATGTTTGGAGTTCATTACCTTCCTGTCAGTGAGTTTTCCGTCTCTTTGTGCCGTCTGCCTCTCACCAGCTGTAAAGAGCCCCCCCCTCTCTCTCTCTCTCTGCAGGTTCTGCTAAATTAGACTTGTCGTTTAATGCTGTGGGGTTCAAGGAGAGCTAGTGTTGTTTTGAGGGCTAGTGAATGTTTTTGTTTGGTGTTTGTTTGCGTTTGAGTCATCGTGTGGCTTTTAGAGCGCAGGTGGAGAAACGAGAGAGCAAATACCTCTCTATCCCTCACTCTCATGCTAAGTGTGTGTTTGTTTGTGCGTACAGGTTTGCCGCCTGAGGCTTATGTTTTTGAAAATGTCCACATAAATAGTCAAATGTGTAAACAACTGACTACTGATGACATTTTAGGCGGTTGAAAATTGCCCAAGTAATGTTTTGATTTTAAATGTTTGTTTTTGTGCACCAGTTTGTGTGAAAGTAAGAATTGAGGTAAAAGAACTTCCTGTCTAATGAAAGAAACCAGCCTGTATGTGTTTGTTTTTGGTCTTTTGCAAGTCAGTGATGTATCCTTAAAGTGAAAGTTCACTCAAAAATAAAAATGATTTGATAATTTACTCAGCATTTCTTCTTTCTGCCAGAGAACACAATAGAAGATCTTTTGAAGAATGTTGTTAACTGGGCCTCATTCACTTGCATTGGTTTTGTGTCCATACATTAGATGTGAATGGGGGCCAGCGCTGTTTGGTTTTCAAACTTTCTTCAAAATATCGTCTTTTGTGTTCTGCGGAAGAAAGAAAGTCAAACAGGTTTGAAATGACAAGAGGGTTAGTAAATTGTAACAATATTTTCATTTTTAGCTGAACCATCACTTTAAGAAATGAATTTACCCGAATTTAGCGTTTAACATTATAATAGCCATCCAATGGGGGTGAACAAAAAATTGCAAAAAAAATATAATGATATTGCAATAAACACATGAACTGCTACGGTATTTACGTAAGTGAAAACTATGACTGCCTTCTGTCAATATTTTAATTTCTTTGGGTTTTGCTTTGGATTTTATACATCTTTGATTATTATGATTACTTTGTTCACATTAAGTACCAAATGCCTCTGTCTGGGCCTCGACCTGTTTACTTTCCATCGCGAAATTCACTCGTGTATGCAAATTACTGGTAACTGTGGCATTTCCATGTGCTAAAATCAAAATCGATACAAAGCTTCATTAGAATATTACTTTGTGTCCGAAACCCTTTTTGCAAACAGTATGTTAAGATACGTGGTACACGCATGAGCTTGCTTGCATAAGCGCCATATATATATGGAACAATCCACTTTGTGAAAAGCGCCATATAAATACAATTGAATTGAAAAAGCGCATGTGGCTGAACACGTTGTGTTGGGTAATTTAGCTTCTGATATGTTACAACAGTCTTTTTACCTTGCATGAGTGTTTCCATAGTAACAGATTTGTGCCCAACACAACATCACTCTAAACATATATGTGAATCTCCGCATTAAATTACATAGAGACTCTAGCGTTATCCTTTATTAATATAGTTGGAGACTGGCCTTAAGTGAACTTTAGCGTGACCATTTGGCCCTCTAGTGGTCAAAAGATGAAGGTTAAAATGATGATTATTTGCCTGTCTGGATAATAATGTTGATATGGCAAATTCAGCTCAAGTTTAAGTGTTTCTGTAGCTCTGAGTCAGCAACACAAAAGACACGGCTTCAACTCCCAGTAAAAACATGTTCATTTAATGCACCATCGGTCACTTTGAACAAAAGCCATATGTAGATGTAACTGAGATACTAAAGTCAGGGAACCAGGCTCCAGTGGGTCTCATGGCCAATATATAATTGAGACTTTATTATTCAATTTATTTTATAAAAATAAAAAAAAGTTTTGCATTGCTGCTGTACAGCTGCAGAACACATTGTTGTAAGAACAGTAGAGACACAAGAAATAAATGAATATACAAATGAGGGGAAAAAAATATTATTGACAGTGTATTATTCAAGGGTTTGTAGGCTGAACCCTTTTAAACTAAATTATTTATTTGAAAAATCCCCTGAGATTTTAAGAAGATAAGAAAATAATTTATATATATAAGATAATATTGTAATTGTATTAAAGTATCATTCATAAGTAAAAGTATTGTATAAAATCATATTTTATATATATATATATATATAAATAAATATTATTTAATACTATGTATCTTAGATTTATTTTGATCAATTATTTATAATATTTATCTGTAGTATTTCACATAACTTTTTTGCATTTAACTTCTCTTGTGACCCCCGGTTGGGAAACCCTGTATTATATGGAATAGATGATATTTTTGCAAATCTTCCCCTTTATCTTTGATATCTGTATAGATCATTGTCTGTAGGATTTTAATATGACTCTTGTATTCATACTGTATTTATGTGTCAAATTTTATGTAAGATGTATATCAGCTAGATCAATTATTTGTTTATAAGTAATATGACAGAAATTAAAATTGTGTCATCATTTACTCACCCTCATGTCATTCTAAACCTGTAACACTTTGTTTCTTCTGCAGACAGGGAAGTCAAATATTTTGAAGAATGTTATATCATTGGACCCCATAGACTGTGATTGTACGAACACAAAAATACAGGCTTTATACGGCATTTGAAAGACATGAGGTTGAATAAATCATAACAGATAAAATATCTCTTTAGGACAGTGGAACAGGGGGATGTGGCATAGAGGGTCCTCCCAGCTGACTCCCAAGGTGCCCTCAGCATGACAAAAATTTTAAAATGATTATTTTATATGAACACTTGCTTATTAAGTGCTGCTTAAGTGTTCCTTCTTTTTAGACTTAGTGATCGCAATAAACCCACCAGAATGTCATAGGGACAATGAAGTGGGCTCCCTTCGCTTGGTCCGCTGTGCTGCCACCTAGCAACCACACATAAACCCATAGCAACCTGATAGAAGTTTATTTTCTGCACTTCTGAGAGTAAACCTTTCCAAAGAGAGTGAGCGCGTGGTTGTTTGATCAGCCATTGGCTGCGGTTTGGCTTTGTTGCGATGGCAACCGCTGGTTCTGTTGTCATGAAGTTTGTATGTGTCCCTGAGTGCTTCTCTCAAGACACTCGCACAGGACCCCGAGCACCGTTTAGTTTACTTGTCGGTTTTTGTACCAAACGTGTACTGAGACGGTCTTGTTTTAGGGTTTTCGATGGATGTTAAGTTGTTGTGTAAGTGGTCATTTGTCATTGCGAGCTATTAATAATGTGTAATAAGTTATGGACTGGACTCAGTATAACTGTATGTTTTTAAGTATGAAACGAAAAGATATCTTCTTGTGTTTTGTTTTCTTTCAGAGCTCCATTGATGCGCCCACCACACCCAAGATTAGTAAAGACCAGCGAGACATCTTCTTCCCAGCGTCCTTCTCCACGCCGTGCCTCCTCACCAACACACATCCCATATCAACCCAGGACGGGGAGGCCAAGCTGAACAAGACCCCTCGACCGCTTCTCACGCAGACACACAGCACTCCAACACAGATCTACTGCCCGCCCACCAGCCAACCTGACCAATCGCAGCAGCGGAAGACGCCTAGCCAGCCAATAGCAAGCATGGCCTACTTGCCCCACACAGGTATTGCATTTACATTTGTGTCTCTTTTCATTTTTTTATATGATATATACATATATTTTATTAATTAATTCTGTTTATTTTGAAGAATAATCAAATAGCAGTGATTCATAAATTAATATATCGCTGTCTGTAAATTTTAAGGATTTTATATTGTACTGTTATCATTCCCACACGGGGCCAGCAGAGGGCGTCTTTGTTTGCAAAATCATTCATAGTATAAATATAAACATTAAGGTTACAGCAGCATGTTTATAAGTGAATAGATCCAGCTGTTTCTCCTCCTGTCTCACTTCCTGCATGTTTCTTAGAATAGTTACACAGATATCGTTGGCTGTTTCATCAGTGTTTGCCGTGTTCTCATTTTGGCAGATGTGCTTGATGCTCAGTTGCTAAGGAAACAAAGCTGAGGCGCCCGAGTAGATGATTGTGTTAAGCATAAGAGGTGCATGTGGCAGAAAGACCCTGTGTGTGCGTATGTGTCCCTAAAAGGCCAATTGAAAGGGCGTAATCAGATTTATGCGTTCATCTCTCTCAGTGAAATTCAATAACAGGTTTTCTAGTATTAAAGCTTGTAGAAAATGTATTTGACTCACACAGGCGGTTGTGTTAAATGACATTAGCTGTAAACATGAAACGCTGCTTCTTAACACATTTTAACGTCACATTTAATCACTTATATACTGTACATCTTATGAAAAAATGAATACACTTAATAGCACAATAAATAAAATGATCTAATTCCAATCTTACCGGCATTTATATTCAGTTAATTTCATCATTTGCATCGAGTAAAATTGCAATACTATGATGTATTTTTAATGCATCATAAATATTTGATAATTTCCCTTTTTTGTCACTATTGTCTGTTTTTCATCTGCCCTAAGTTAACTTCCGGTCTGTGTTTGGTTATTAGCCTGACTAGTCATATAACACTTTATTTTATAATAATTCAAATTAATACATTTATTTACATTCATATTTTATTGAATAAATAAATTTGAAGCCACATGACGCTTTCTTATGTTGTTGGTGCTGAAACCTTCGATGTATTCTTATTGTAAAGCCACTTTGTAACAGTGTAAACATGTAAAGCGTCTATATATATATTTAAAAATATATATTTTACCTATTTTATAATTTTTATAATGCTGTTATTCTCACAACCTTCCTCTAAAACATCTAAAAATGTGCACAATATATATTTATCTCTGGTGTGTTTGGTGTGTAGAGGACCGAGCAGAGCCCGTTACAGTGGGTCTGTACCGCCACCAGGAGTCACACCTGTGTCAGCAGATGAAGATGGCAACAGTCTCTCAGATTCACAGCACACACGAGTGGACCGGACTTGAGCCTCCGTCCTGCTCAACCAACACCAGCACAGGTAAAGTCTCCTTACATATGGGTGCGTTCTGTCCAAAATTGTGGTCAATTATTTATGGGCTGTTTTCTCAACCAACTCCGTGACATGCATCTTGAAAAGAGTATTTATATTGTCCTTAAAACATATTATAAGCATTTGTTAAATTAGGTTTCGCCAAACGTATGATCAGGAGTGTATTCAGCTACATAAACATGTAGCAAATAAATGATCAAATGTTCATGTGTTTAAGAAAATGTGTGTTTTTCATTTCTACAGAAAGTGTAGACCAGTCCAAGCAGGGCGATGCTTGTCGTATCCGGTCCCGGATTCCTCCCAACATGCCCAAATTGCTCATCCCCTCCACAGTTACTAAATTCCCGCCGGAGATAACGGTCACGCCCCCTACACCCACCCTACTGTCCCCGAAAGGTAGCATCTCTGAAGAGACCAAACAGAAGCTCAAGGTAGTATTTCTTCAAATCACCCAATACTGTTCTCTTCCTTATTCAAAACTTTGCAATACTCAACAGTGGCACTTAAAGGGATAGTTCCCCCAAAAATGACAATTCTGTCATCATTTACTCAACCTCAAGTTGTTCTAAACCTGTGTTCATTTCTTTGTTCTGCTGAACACAAAAGAAGATATTTGGAAGAATGTTTATATCCAAACTGTTCCTGGGCACCATTGACTACAATAGTATTTTTCCTACTATGGTTGTCAATAGTGTCCCAGAACTGTTAGGTTACAAACATTCCTCCAAACATCTTCTTTAGTGTTCAACAGAGCAACAAACTTGAGGATGGGTAAACTATGACAGAATTTAGATTTTTGGGTGAACTATTCCAACATTCAAACATGTTTGAATGTTAAGCCATTATATGCATAAAGTGGCATCTAAAAATAATTCCAGCCAAAATCTTAATTTTTTTCATTTTTTTCATTACTCAACCCAACAATTGAGCGAATTGAGCAACTGATCATATATCTACAGTTCATCTTTCTCTAGATCTCCCTCATTATGTTTCTACTTCTCTCTTCAGAATGTGATACTGTCCTCTCAGTCGGCAGCTAATGTGAAGAAAGACACTCTCGCTCAACCCGCTTTGGAGGTTCTGGAAACATCCAGTCAGGAATCATCTCTGGAGAGCGAATCAGAAGACGAAGACGACTACATGGACATTTGAACTCTAAACATGAGCTCTGAATCGAGCTCGGAAGCAACATTTCTTATTCGTGTAGCTGCAGCTAACCATTGACGGTTTCTTCTCTTTTTCTATAGCGCATTTACTCTGCCGTATGCACGTTTTTTCAGAGAAAGGGCTCTTTCCGACCCCGGCACTTGTGTGTTTTTGTGTTTGGGCTCCTCTGCTGCTAAGCATGGACTGTGTCGTTCCGTCGTTGTTTTTTCATCGTGTTCAATCCTGCGAAGTGACATTTTTACTTCAGTGGCGTTCAAAGCCAACCACAACAAAACAGTTGGTTCTTAGCATCACATCTTTGAATCTGTTCACTGTATTCTCCTGAAGCATGAATGATGTAATAGGGACAGTTTGTTTAACGCAGTTTACTCGTCAAGAGATTTTGGGGCATTACATTTGCAGAGTTGTTCACAGATTTAACAGGAAGTCCGTTTTGCATGACATTTTGTTCAGCTCAGTGTTGTGAAAAATAAACACGATTCATATCACCACCAAACATGGAAACTTTCCTCGGGATGTCAGCATGCAAAAGTGAACGTTTTTTACAATCATGTGGGTACGTGTCGCTATTTTTCGCTTTTTTGGGGTTATTATTATGGATTGCTGTATTGGTAATCTGTTGGATGTATAAATATTAAAGACCTGATTTTGAGGTTATTTGTTAAACCACCAAGAATTCCATTGGAACTGTTGAAAGTTGAAGTGTGCCGTGTTACTGTCTTATGTATTTTGAGTGGTTTTCCATTTGGGGAAGATACCGTATGTAACCCTGCCAACAGCACTGAGAATATTATTAATTTCACTCCAAATATGAATGTTACCCAACCAAGTACAGAAACGTTTTTCCATTTGATTTTATTGTATTGTTTCCCACCTCCACAATTACTCTTTCATAGCATTTTGATTTTTTCTTCAATAAGATAAAAAGACCAAAACACGGTGCTGATATGTCCTATTGCTTGGCTTTTATTATAATCTCTGAAGGGTTAACCATTAAAATTACCCAGATGTTATATTATTAGTAATCTTGACATATTGGTTTTTATCTTCACATCATTAAGACGATCTGATCTGATGTTTTGGTACCTGGTTGGTTTCGTGATGGAGATCCTGTTGGCGTTACTCTGACAGATCTGTTTTTGGAGCATCATCTCCCGTTCTAATATCAAAACGGTTTAGACAGAAGAATGTTTTTTACCAAATGTTTTCTATTTAGATGGATAAATAGCTACCAGTATTTTTGGAGTGCAGACTTTTTCCATGTAAGAAAAACTTTGAAAGGACGTGTTTTGATGCCGTGAGCATAGCTGACCAAACTACCTGTAAACAGAATGATGTGTTTCTATTTGTCCTCTTTGTAAAATAATGTTTTGTTTGTTTGTATAGAGTCTCTTTGCTTGTTAAGAATGTAACATGGCAGAGTTGGATACATGCTCTTGCGCAGAGACGTGAGGTTCTCTGAGCTCTTTGGAGTATTACTTTGCTCAGGCTATTTTTTCTGAGAAGAATGATATTACTGAATTTCTGACATGCTGCATTGATATCACAAAACCAAAAATACACTTCAACTTTTTACCTGACCTCTGTTTTGTTGTTTTTATAGGAGAGATTTATTTTGGATGACTTACACGGTGCATACAAATGTGATTGAAATGTTTACAGGCTTTACACTGTCGTGAAAAACGGATATATCAGGAAGAGTTTGTTTTTGATTTCCAGGCCTGGAAAGTCATAGAAATAAACCCAATAATTGAAGTGTCCTGGAAATCACAGCTGATATTCATTTATATGTGCTTATTTCTAATTTATTGATTTGGCTTGAAATGGCTCACTGTGAACTTCTGTGCAGTTTCTAAAATCCGGTAATGAAGAATTATTAAAAAAATGAATTGATCAAAAGGAATGGGGACATTTGGCGACATGTTAAATGTTTTTATATCTCTATTTATCAGTGCTGTCCTTGCGAAACCTTGGATGTCCTGTTTTTTAGGAAATGTTTTAAAACACTGTACTTTTTAAGTGATTAAACACAGTGTTGTCAGTTGACAAGCACTATTTTATACGTTTATTGGTTAGATATTTTAAAATCCCAGTTATAAATAAAAAGGGTGACTAATAATGATTTATGGCAAAATAATTGAAAACTCAAAATATGGAGATACAAGGTTTCAGACATGATAAATGACAGCTCTTTATAAGATCCATCCATCAGATTTTAACTCTTGCGGTAGGTTATGTTAATTGTCTACATGCGGTTGTGTCCTAAAACACCATTCAATCGATCCTATTCTTCCATTTCCTAAATCACTCCACATTTTGAAATGAACCCCTCTAGAAGTCAAACACGTCTCGACACAGAAATAGATGCAATGACATCACATCCTCTCACATCTCGAGTCTTCCTGAAACCCTGTTGGGTTGAAGACCACCCCGTCTCTTTTAGGCAGGCCATGTCAAAGGGAGGGTCTGGGCTGGTGTGAAGCCCTCAGCCATGAGGAAGGCCATTAAGACCCATTAGCAGCTCCCAGAGGTTTCTTATGAAGTGCTGCCAGTATGTCATTTACTCTCTTTGTCAGGTACACTTCACTGAGGGTTTGTTTTCTTACATACAGGACCAAATGTGTTTCAGATCTTTCCTTAAGGGGATGTGGGGGCAGGAGGTGTGCGTTTAGGTCCACCCTGGAGAGGTATGAGGAACAACAGACATTTGTGATTTGATCTGAATCAAAGCTGATCGGTCAATGTATTGTTTTAGAAGTTATTTTGTGTGCAGGTAATGCATGCAGCATATTTACTCAAATCTCGACTATAACAGGTTAAACTCAGGACTGTAAAGAATTAGCCTTTGGTTTGGGTGAGAGGGACAGTAATAGATAGATGTAGAGGATTTGATTTAAAAGGAAATAGCTCAAAACTTAAGACTACAGGTGTGGAGGTTGTTTTGGACTTTTGATGGAATTACTGCTAATTGTATTATCGAGAGTATAATAGGTGAATTAAATTAAAGTTTTTGGTGAAAATTTAAACTAAAATCTGTGGAACTAAAGTCATATAAAAGTAATTGAAAAATTAAGAAAATATGTTTTTATTATTCAGTGTTCTCACGGTCATGAAAAAAGAAATGTTACATTTTATTAAAAAATTCACTAAAATTCATACAGATCTATTAAAAAAAAACGATTTTAGTGACTGGAAATATCACAAATATAAAACAAATCTTCCCAGCTGTCATCAAAAAGTGAATTTTCATCATTTTTAAATTCATTCAAATTAAAAAAATCTTGCCATTTACACTTGTGGAAATTTTGGAAATATATAATTAAAATGAATAAAACCTTTTTTTTTATCTTTATTCCCCACAGCGGTCAGGAAAGTGTTCTTATGATTACAAAAATAACATTTTAAATATCATTAAAAATTAATTGAAATGAATCAAATCTAATAATAAAATCCCCACCGTTTTTGAAAATTGGAAATATCACAATTGAAAGGAATAAAAATATGTTTAAAGAAATCGCAAAATTCCCCACAGCCATTTGATCAAGGTTTTCATGGTCATGAAAAATGAATCGAAAGTATTAATTAAACAATTTATATTCGAAACAAAATATCACCATTCCCAATGTTGAAAAAAACGTGAAAATATCAAAATAATTTCTAGGCCTGGAAAAAGCCATTCATAAGGAGAATATTGATGCAAATGTAACTTGCGTTTCCACTCGACCTGAAGTGATTTCATAAAGATTGAACATCTTTTAGAGGTGCGCACAAACTGCCGTCTAGAGTTGGTATTATTGCTCACATAAAGTATCAGTCGGTTTAACAGGCCCGCAGTTTATACGCAGTCTTCCTCAACATCCCCCTGATGGCCTGTACCTGAGCACTCAAAGTTGCCAGTTAGAGCATCAAAAGGGAAAATTGCATGGCTAATGCCAGGGAAAGGTGTGAGATTTCTCGTCGGCCCATGGCGGGGGGGCACTTTATAGACCCCACAGCCGTCTGATCCCAGCCAAGAGCCCCTGTGTATTGGCAGCTGTTAAGCTATTGAGTGACGATGCGTCCACACACAAGCCACGGCAAATGGCAGAAGCGGCCAACACCTCTAGACTGGTGCGTCTGCGATAACTAATGGATCCAGAGATGTCAGTCTATTGAAGAAGAAAAGATTTCAAGAGATGCTAAACATCTGAATGGGTGCCGGTGTTTTGCTCTTGTCAAAACAAAGCATTTCCTGTATTAAACGTCCTGCAAATTGAAACACTTTTCCGATCTCCTTGATCGTCCAGGAAACAGGATGTGAATCTGGAATACATTGGAAAAAAATCTTTACGTACAGTATAAGAGACCGAAAAGATGCTGTGTGGAGTTCTTGGCCGTGACATTGGCGCTTCCTTCTGCTCGTCCTACACCACCTTTTTTTCACCGGAACTGTCGCCACCCCGTCCTAAAACCAACAGCCCGCCTAGTTTGAGATCAGCTGCTCGGGCCGCAGTGCAAACACATCGTCCCCAGCTTGAGTGAAGCGTGTCTCAGCGGGACTCTCTTGATCCCTGTGGGGTCTACAGTAGGAAACCTCCTGTAATGTTTAGACACGACACTTGTCGTTACCCTACGCTTCCTCTGAAGAGTAGCCACATGTTTTCAGTTACACATTAATGATGTTTTAACCCGATCAAATGGGTATGGATTCTTTTATGATCCATTTCACAGATTTGCAAGGTTACGAAAAAGTCAGCGGCGTGAACTTTTGCGGTACTAATTTGTGGTTCCCGTGGCGTGGTGGATATTACTGTAAATAAAGAGAATAAAAGAATAGCGAAGAAGAAGAAAGGTAAAGGAGTCTGAGATTTAAAGTGTTTGAGACAAGTGCGTCATGAAATCAGAAACGGTCAACAGTTTTTTCATCATTAATCTCATCTAATGTGTCTGAATTCCAAGCGTATAAGCACCTTCCAGGTGTTAATAAGTTAGTTAGCCGTGTTTCACATGCCTCGCCTCAAAATGGAGATTGGTGTCCGATTCAACGACTGACTTGTTTCAAATGACAGCAGAGCTAAAGCTCTTCACACGCTACGGCTCAGGTTAAGGTCGTTTCATCAGCTTTTCTATTCTCACCACTGGTTCTAGTGTAACTGTTTTTTTATTTTTGACCTCAAAAAGCCTTCATTTATATTTTATTCTCTTCCCTTGTCTAAAGCGCATGACAGCTGTGACCCTACTGCTAGCCACAAACTTTCCACATTAAATATCTAAATAATGGTGCTTCAAAGGTGCCATAGAATATCATTTTTTGTCTAAATGGTTTCATTAAGAACCTTTAACATCCAAAGAAACTTTTTGATTCACAAAAGGTTCTTTGTGGAACCAGAAATATTTATTCTATGACATCACTGTGAAGAACCTTTTAAGCACTTTTATTTGTGTAAAGAAGAGCTACAAGACATTTCTGTTAAAGCTATTTTACATGTGGGGTTTTGGAAAACATTTTTAACTGATTTATGCTTTATTACGAAAATGAAGGTGATTCACGATTCCTTAGAAGAACCTGTTTTGTCTAAATGGTTCCATAAAGAACCTTTAACATCAGAAGAAAGGTTCTTTGCGTAGAATTTTTTTTCTTCAGATTATAAAAAGGTAAGAAAAAAGATCTTTGTGGAACCAAAAATGTTTTTTCTATGGCATCGCTGTGAAAAAACTTCCAAGGACTTTAATTTGACTGTGCAGGGGATTGAAAGTATGAAAGTGGTTTGCTCATAATTTCTTTATATTTTAGAATAATTTTAGAATAAAAGTAAAGCCATCAAAAGTACATAACTATTGAAATTGTATTGTGACTAAAAAGTACAAATAAATCAAAACTATTTCAGAATTTGTAAAAATGCTCCAAAGGTGTTTTTGAAAGAGTTTTGAAGAACTAATTTTGCCTTCAAGATTTGGGATATTTCTATCCACAGACCTAGAAATAATGTCTGGTTATTCAAATTAAAAGTATTTAGTAACAACAATTGATTTAGTAGCATTGAAACATCACAATATTAACATTAAAAGAACACAGTTTCATAGAGGACTTCCTGGTTGAGGTTGTAAATATCTAAATCCGAGATGTCTTGAACACACCATTATTTCCATTCATTGACTGCTTTTCAATAGTCTGTTTCAAAATCATTTCCTTTGCAACGATATAAATGTTGGTAAAATTGTATGCTGAAAAAACTGCTTCAAGATCATCATAAACATTTTAGCAAACCTTAGGAGTTTACGGAAAGCAAACAATTGACCTTGACATTGCTATCTGCGCTAGCCAAACCTTTAACATGTTTGTGAAAACATCTTTTATGACACTAAAGAATGGTGTACGCTAGTCTCTAACCAACGTGCGTGTGTGTGTCCTCCTAGGAGTGAGGAGTGTCACGCGTTATGTGTGACTAATACTGGCTAGTTTCAGGTGAAGGAAATGAAACCTGTACATCACACCTTCATGATGGAAAGATAGCTGAACGTGTGTTTGGCTAATGTCTTCTGCGATTTTCTCTAGCTTTAGGTCTCTCAATGTTAATGTCCAGAGAGGCCGTGAGGTGTGAGGGCATTTTAAGCTTTGTATGGATAAATTTAAGTACAAGACTTATGTCCCCTTAGGCAACCTTATATTCGTAATCAATATATTCACAGCGTTTGTGGGCTTTTAGCTTGTAAACAGTGCAACCCTCAGCTTATATGCCGCTCAAGAGAAAGTGTTTAGTCTTTATTGCATCTACAAAAGTAATGGTTAAAACTGTTTGTGCTGAGTGTCCATTTGCCATTGATCAAAATAAAGAAATGCATTTAAAATGACAACAGGACAGAGCTTGTGTAAAGGCTTCTGCTATAACACACAGACCCACGGACACAAAATCTAGAGACCATTTCAAAATGATTGTCAGTTTTTCAGACTGTAAGTATGTGTTTAGGTAAAATTATAATCTTTTCTTTCATTCTGTTAACTATTACAATATTTCTTCCAAATATAAAAATTATTTCTATCTAGATTTACTTGCAAAATGAAAACAGGAAAAAAAGCCAAAATCACTGAAAAGATGCTTTGATTTTTAAACTCAAATTCTGCAAAGAAATGTTCCATGTTCATGTTCCCTTTTAAGCAATAAAACAGTAATACTTGCACACGTATTTAGGAAAAAATCTTTTTTATTGTGATATTCTGGATTTTTATATCACATTTTACATCACTGTTGGATGACTTTGTCAATTCTGAGGTTTAATTTTGACTGGATTGACAACAATACATCTAGAAATGCTAAATACATTTACCCTGATAGGCCTTTAAATGTACTGTATGTACCTGCCTTTCTATCAGATTTGATGTATATTGTTTATGACAATAAAAAATGTTGGTAGTGCATCCATCCACCTAAAAAATGGATGAAAAATACATTATGGTAATTTTTGTTTGGTGATTATAAACATTTGTGACCCTGGACAACAAAACCGGTCTTAAATAGCACAGATTTTTTATAATCTGCAAATATACATTGTGAGGGGGAAAATTACCGCTTATTCTTTTTGCCAAAAATCATTAGGATATGTAGTAAAGATCAGTTCTATGAAGATATATTGTAAATTTCCTACCGTAAATGTATAAAAACGTTCTTTTTGTAAATGGAAGGCCAGCTACAGTGTCTCAGATTAACAACTTCAAAGGCGATTTTCGTAATATTTAGCTTTTTTGCACCCTCAGATTCCAGCTTTGTAAACAGTTGTCGTTCCGCCAGATAGTGTTATATTCTAGCAAACCATATATCAGATATCATATATCTTTTTTCTTCTGCTTTCAAATGATGCTAAAATCTAACTTTCGAAAAATTGACACTTAAGACTGGTTTTGTTGTCCCGGGTCACATTTGAACAATTTTAGATGCCAAATGAAAACAAAATAAATCTTATTATATTATCCAATGGAAATCACTGTATTTTAAATAACTTTTACCGCACTGGTAAAACCCGATTACCCATTTCGTGTTTATCTGCCGTGACTTACAAATAGCTTTACATATTGGCAGTGTATAAATATACAATTATGGCCACGAGTGAATGGTCATTTAGGCATCTTTTATCTAAGGGTTATTTTGTTCCCAAACACTTCAATGCTTTGAGGGTCCATACAAATCTAGGAAATGTGTGTGATTAGGAGTCTGTTTTGGCCGAGTCACTGTTTACCATGATAAAGACTTGTGCTAACAGTGCTCTATACTGTGGTGGAGGAATTGAATAAACTGTGGATTCTGCATCTGTTGCTTAAACCATCACAACTAGTCAAATATTCATCTGACCGACTGCTGCTTCTTTATGCTTCATTTTTACAAACCACAGCACAAAATCCAATTCTTTACTAGAAAAATTATAAAAAATAAATAAATAAATAAATTTGGTGTCCTCATTTTGATGAAAACGTGCAATATCTCATGATTTCAAAATGTTTGGATTAAATCTGACGATAATATAGTCCATGTCTCATATTGACTTCAAAATATTTAATTCCTCTTCATTTTACAACTCTATATTTTAAATGGAAAATGTCTCAATTTCCAAAGTGGCCTTAGTTTGTGTTCCAGCTGTTTGCATCACAAAAAAGACTAAAAGATAAATATAAACCAGCGACTCACATAAAGTCTTACGATTCTAGATCTCTATTTGTGTACTTAGATAGTTTAAATTTGAGTTGGTTTACTGTAAGAGATACATTACAAAAGCCAGACGCACCCACTTTCTCTATTCATATTTCTTCCATGCAAGACATACAACTGTTGATCTGCGGTGCTAATAGGCTGTAAATCACCGCAGGCCCATTCTTTTGCTTTTCCCTCTATCTATCTAAATGTCCCTCTTTATGTATCTCTGCATGAATAGAAAGCTTGCTGCCCTCTGAGAGCTAATGAGATTAGCCATCAAGGGACGGTCATGTCTAGACACCCTGAATACACAACCCCCTCCCATCCATCCGTCACACAAACACGCACGCATACAGGCTTTTTCTCAGGTAAACCTCACCTGTCCTGGAGTTCCCCCAGGGTTTGTTTTCTGCCATAACTCTATAATGATTTTATGTGCTTCTGTTTCTTTTTTTCAATGAGGTGATTCAGTCAAAATAATTGCATTAATGTTCTGTTATTCCTGTTTCTTCATTTCAAGCAAACATTTTAAATAAAAGACTACAACCTCTATAACAAAGTTGCCAATCAGAAGCAAAAAGTTGAATAGTCTAAAACCATAAAAGAACATTTTAGTCTTGCTATGGGTCTTTAGAAAATCATCTGTATATTTGTGCAATAAAAATATAAAAAAGACTCAATTAATGGATTGTTATTAATATAAACGGCATCAAAATGGTCTAAAAAAACATAATTAAGAAATGGATCATGTTAAGAGAATCTATAGCTTTGGGGTGTGCAGAGCTGCTTTATTTGTAAATTATATAGTAAATCCCCAACTCAAAGCATTAAACAAGGTTATTATAGTTTGCTAAAACTATTTAAATATTTCAGAAAAATGGAATCAAATAAAGCATTGCCCTAAATGTTTTTGAAAAATAAAAATGAGAAATGTTGCCTCAGCAATGAACTGAAATGACTTTGAGGCACTAAAATAAATAACTAATACCAAATAAAAAATAAACTGAAACTTGAAAAACTTGGATACCTATATAAAAAATTAACAAATAAATACTAAAATAAAAAAAGCACATAACAAAATAGCTAAAAATGTCTTAAAGTTAACCATAAAAATATGAATGAAAAACAAATCAAAATGACAAAAAAATAAATAAGAAAATTACAAAAGCACGTTCCTAAATGGCTAAAATTTTAACAAAAATTAACCAGAAAAAAATAAATCAACAAAAAATATAAAAATGTAATTCTAATTTATAATATGAATAAAACTACCCTAAAACTGAAGACTAAACTATGTCAACGGTTATGTTGGCTCTGTGTGGGCTTTGTTTTTCTATGTGGTGAACATTGGAACTTCAATCTACATACAAAGAGATTCAAGTTTAAAGGTTTGAAGTTTAAAGCCAAAGATTAGTGGCAAAAAATGTGTTCGACTTCCATGTTGGATGACCATATTATTCCCAACCATGAGGTAAAACCACCCAGCACTTTCAGACCGTTAGTGATGCCCTCAATTGCATTTTAAATGATTTGCCATAGTCTGCAGTGGTTGTAAAAACCGAGGCCTGATGTCTGTAGCATCAGTGAGAATTAGTGCATATGTCTGTGTGAATTAGCAAACGCCAGCGATGGTTCATGTTTGCATAAATGAGTCAACACTGTAAATAAGAAAGTGTCTGCTTTACCCGTCCTCCCATTAGATGCCTTAATGAAGAGAATTATGCCATTCTGTATACTTTGAGCCTGTAAGTATTTGTTTAAAAGTCCTTCAGCAGTTCATGAGGACATGTTTCCTCCGTTTATCCCCTTCCTGTTGGGACTCTATCAAGGCTCTGCTAACTCTCTTTGATTCTCCCTATCATCCAATGGGATCATGACATTGACTCATCACCGTGTCACTTCAAAGGCTGAGAATGGGGGGCCAAGCCCCGCCCACAACCAAGATCCCACTTAAAGGTGTGGGACACCCCCTCCGCATCTACAGAAGAAGGAGCTGACAGAGAACACACACCTTCTTCATTGGACTTTACTCTACTGCACTTGTGTGCCATTGGGATTAACTGGACCTTGTTGAGGTCATATGGAGAATTTGAGTCGTTGCTAAACAATCTCAATATTGCTTTGTTTTTATCACATACATATTTTTCCTTTTGAGAAGTCTGAATGATGCAGCCGATCAGAGGTGAGTCTTTATGGTCATCTTTACCAGTGGTTCGGTCATTCCTTCACTGCAGTTTTTGTTAAAGGGTAGCTTTGGATGCCTAGCATTGACTGATCTCATATGTTCTCTTTTTCAGACCTCAAGCATAATTTCAGCCTTCCACCTCCACCATCCATGGCTGGATCTGGTGATTCTTATCACCAAGGCAACATCCGAATGACTTTGGAGGATCCAGAGCTGTGGAGGTCATTCCATGAGATCGGCACGGAGATGATCATCACCAAACCGGGAAGGTATGTCTTTGAGGAACCGTTTTCTCAGCTAAAACCTTCAAGACGACCTAAACTTGACTTTGCTCTGTTTATCTTGCAGGAGAATGTTCCCACACTGTAAGATCAGCTTGTCTGGATTGGTGCCGTATGCAAAGTACATCTTGTTGGTGGATATGGTCCCAGAAGACAGTCTCAGATATAAGGTTAGAAACTAAACCCAACCAATTACAGATTTGAATAATTGAGAAAGTTTTGCAAATTGGCTACACGGGGAGCTGGATCAGTCTAGACTAGTCCAGACCATTAGCCTAGTGTGCTATTGAGTTGGGGAACTGTTCAGTGATCAGACCGAGGCATTGGGGGACCTTGCCATGTGTCATCCAAGAACGTTCTCACAACTGATTGGGGCCTTCAACTTCAAAGAGCCCCAACTCTTCCTGTTTTTACAGAACCCACTGGGGGGTTTGTCCCAGCACACACTCTTGTTCACACATACTCTCACACCCCAAAAGACAGCCCCCCCCCACCATCACCACCACCTTATGTCACTGGAAAAGTGATTCTTTTCAGCCCTCAAAAATAGTAAAATGATTTGTTTTTTGTTTCCTGCAGTGGAACAAGGATAAGTGGGAGGTCGCTGGGAAAGCCGAGCCCCAGCCACCCTACAGGACCTACCTGCACCCTGACTCTCCAGCTCCCGGCAGCCACTGGATGAAACAGACCGTGTCTTTCCTCAAGCTCAAACTGACCAACAATGCTCTTGACCAGCACGGACATGTGAGTCTCGCGCTCGATTCTTACACTTGTTTAATCGCAATTCCTTGTTGAGTTTGATGTTAATTCCTCTCTCCTTTCTTCCAGATTATCCTGCACTCCATGCACCGCTACCACCCGCGTTTCCACATCGTCCAGGCCGATGATTTGTACAGTGTACGCTGGAGCGTCTTCCAAACTTTCACTTTCCCAGAGACTACTTTCACAGCAGTCACTGCCTACCAGAACACAAAGGTAATAGACTATTCAAAACATTATAACCTTGTGGAGCATTTGTTCTTATTCCCACCCTATATATATTATTAATATGACGATAGTAAAAGGTCATTTTCGTTTTAATCGTGATTAAGAGTTAGTTTTTTGTTCTCACAGATTACAAAGTTGAAAATTGACCACAACCCCTTTGCCAAAGGTTTCAGAGATGAGGGTACAAACTCCAAAAGGTGAGCTTGAATTTAATTTCATTATTTGTTTTCATCAAACTAAATAGACTTGAAGAAAATTATTTCAAAAATTTGACTTCATTTTTAACATAAAGTAGTTCATTTAAAAAAAGAAGGGTGGTGGCATTTACTTAATAAACGTTGCTTTTGTTTTCATTCCATAACTGAATTTTTCTAACTTGAAGAATTTTTTTTATAAAATTTGGATTTCCTCATTCAAATGGTTTCTTTTCAAGTTTAGTAGTTTGCGTCGTTGCATTTGTCCTCTATAAAGTTACTTTATTTTCATTCAACTAAATTTGTCTATTTACATTTTTTTATAAAAAAATGGGATGGGATGCATGGGATTTCATTACTCAGTTCAGTTGAAAGTTTAATAAGAAGTGCTGTCTCAATTTGAAATCTAACTTTAAATGTTTCGTTCATAGACGAACAAATAGAAGTCTGGCTGATCCCGAGAGAGCTGCAAAGAAGACGAACATCTCAAAAGACTCCGAGCATGGAAGTCAAAGAGGTAATTATTGAAATGTGTGTGTGTGAGTGTGTTTGTGTGTGTGCGTCTATGTCAATGTGTGTAAGTATGTATGCATATTGTGTGTGTGGAGCATTTGTATGTCTGTCTTTTGTTGTTTTCCACCTTTTTCTTGTTTTTACAGGTATATGCCTTTAGTTGTTTTACTTGTAATCTATTGTGTCTCATGTACAGCTGCTTTGTAACAATGAAAATTGTAAAAAGCGCTATATAAATAAAGTTGAGTTGAGTTGAGTTGAGAAATGATTTAATAATGTTTCAAAAACAACTGTTGGACTTACTTAATATTTTGTGCAAGTTTTGCACACAGTTTTAAAATAAAATTTTACTTAATTGTTTAAGTAAGGTATAGTTAATTTTTTGTCTCAAGTTTTTGCACACCGTTTTTTAATTAAATTTTACTTAATTCTTTAAGTAAGGTATAGTTAATTTTTTGTCTCAAGTTTTTGCACACAGGTTTTTAAAGTAATATTTACTTTTGTGCAAAATATGCACAAATTACACAAAAAAATAAGTAAAATTATATAAAATAAATTACTTTTTTTTCTGACTAGATAATATAAGATGGTCACAGATTTTTATTTCGATGTTTTGTATTTGCAGATCTTGATGATGATGCGGGTCGTAAGGAACTGGAGGTAAAGTGCGAGCCTTACTCCCCGTGGGGTGCTGCGTCTGATAATCACGCTCTCCGTGCAGATTCTCCTCTGTGCTCGGATCCCCGAGACATCTACAGTTCAGAACAGCTTGTACCTGGACACAACACATACCACCCCAGCAGGTACGTCACTCTTGGTGCAATGATCATTTTAATTGCGTTTTCGTTTGTCACCTCATCTCACAATTTATTTCCCATTTCTTTTCACAGATATCAGGAATATGGCAAATCCCCCTCTCCTACATCCAGCGTGGGCAGCGGTAGCGGCTGTGTTAGCCGTTCCAGCTTTGAGTCTCGTGTTCCTGATGTCGCCACCGTCCCTGATCATGACGCCACCAGTAAGCCACCTGTCCCCGAGTTCGCCCCCGCCCCTTGTCCACCTCAACCCTTGACGGGGCAGCAAGACTACACGGGAGTACTGAACATGGCCATCGCTCAGGCCAAGCCAGGTATAATGGGCCACCATCCTCTCTACACCCCCTACAGTACCGAACAGTCTCTGGGGCAATGGAACGGACCGCCGTCCACCCAGTACCCACCGCCGCCACCTCCACCACATCATCACCTACCTGCGGAATACAGCAGCCAGGCTGTCCATCACAGCTATCACCATGGCAACGTGGGGGACTGGAGCCAATACCCACTGTTCTCTTACTCCTGCTGGTGAGTGGATGAGGAACTGAAGTGTAGAGTGAAAACTGAATGAGGAACTTCCGTCTGGTTCTTCGCGCCTCCACCTGGACGATGGCGCCGGGTACCCACGAGTACCAGATGAACAGTAGAACACTGAGTGAATGTTATGAGAAGCTGGCACTAACCAGAATGTTGTTTCTGAATATATTCTTAATGCAAACCGAGGGCAATTGGGTTTCGTACAGAAAAAGCTGACTGCTTTTGAGAGCTTTAATTCTTTCCACTTTCTGAAAAGACAACGTGCTCGTCAGTTGTTTCGTGCAATGTACTTTTCAATGCATTTGTTCTTTTGATACATTTTGACTTATCAAACGGCTGCTTATCGAGGATGCAGAATGCATTTCCCTTGCTTTGTTGTTAAAATGTCTATTTATTTTGTCTTATGCTTGCTGCTACTTAATTTTATTTTTGGTAAAAAGAGAAATGTGTAGTGCAGAATGCTGTTCGGAAATTGTTGTATGTCTAAAGTTCAGAAGTGTCAGTAAATATCTTAAAAGTCTTTGTGGCGTCTCATTATTTTCATTTGGAAATATTCATAGGGGTGGAAAGAAATTCAGTTTGAGGAAGTGAAGCAGACACATTTCTAAGGTCTGAAATCATTTGGCTTCAACTCTGTAGTGCATCGGGTCATTACTGGGCGGCACTATTCAATTATGGATAGTGAAACCAAAAATTCAATGACAAACTAAATATCTTGAAATTAGATTAATAAGATCCTTCAGTTTGTTAAGAAATTTTCAATTGTTAAATGCAAAATACTTTGTCAATATTGTGCATTAAACAATCAGACCAAGTATCAACTGGACAAAGAACTATACCCAGGATCCATTTGGTGTCTATTAACTGCCACATGCTATACAGCCATTTTTTTATTTTCAGAAAATGTAACATTCACAGTTTACATTTGCTCTTTGTTCTATTTCCGTCAATTAATATTTTGTTTTGTTCCATTTCCATGTAATTTTTCCAGTCTTTGTTTGTGTTTCACTTTTTTCTCTTTTGTTGACTCTAACTGGAGCTCCACCCATCTCTGTCTGTATACACACACACTATTTGATGTTGCATCCTTCAGACACTTAAGGTAATACCTTACATAACAATGCATGTCATGGCCCACTCTGTGCTCATGAAAGAGTCTTAAGAGGCGTGAAAGTATAGGGGGGGGTCTCTTCTCACCACTCAAATGCAGACGGACGCTGATTGTTGCCCCGTCACGGATGTCAGGCGCTAATGACTGCCGTAAATGGGGGGTTGGGGGTTAGTGGGGAGGGAGATGCATTTGTATTTGGAAGTCCTGGGTGGGAGAATTAGCCAAACTCTGTTGATTATGGCAGTCTTTAGTGATTTATTTGGTACCCCCATGTGGTAAAGGGATAGTTCACCCAAAAATGAAGATTCCTACATCCTTTACTCACTCGCGTGTCTGTAAATCTGTCTGACTTTCTTTCTTTTGCAGAACACACAAGATATTTTGAAGACTGTTGGTAACCGAACAACATCGGCCTCCATTAGCTTATCGATGTATTGGCACAAGACCAGACATTTCTCAAAAAATCTTCTTTTTACAGTTTTGAATGACAAAAAAGACATATTTTATGTATCTATTAGCATAATGTTAAAATCTATCATGTTTGAATTTGCTTTACTTTAAACAACAAATGTGGGTGGGCATGAACCATTCTTTATCTATTATATGAAATTGATTATAAAGTTTATTTTTATTTATTAAAGGTCAGATTTTCTTTGTGTTCATTAAAGCACATGGACACTTGAACCTGCTCAGAAAATGTTGGGGATTTTTAAAATCCTCAGGTTTTACAAAACTTTCTATGCCATGCCAAGAAAAACTGAAAAAACAAAAAATACTAGCAAATAATTGAACCCATAAGAATAATAAACTTTGTTTTGATGATAATTTTCTAATTATTTAACTATGGACATTTTTTATTGTTTTGTTAAGAAAATCGCCAAACATATGCATTTTCTCAGGCAACATCAAAGACGATGTTGAGAACTTGTTTTGCATGATGTTCATGACCAATCCTTTTCTGTTGCGTGCTGGACAAAAATATCCCAGCATGATATTCCCAATGTGATTGTTGTTAAGGAAATCAAGTAAAGGAAATCAATCGAGCAGATGCTGAAAGGCTTTTTATGTTTGTAAATTAAGTGTTCAATATGTTCCTGATGTAAAAAACCCTCCACACAAGAACTCCTTTGGGTAAGGTAAAACACCCATCTGTTAATGCCCCAACGGCTGGTAAAACAATATTCATGAATGTCAATTCATCAGTCATAACATTTGCAGAACTAAAATGTCTCTGTTTATTGAAATATGACAAGGTTGTAGGGCAGAAATATGTTGTGAAATGTGTAAAATAATCCACACAGTTGCAATTCGGAAGATTTTTCTTTATTCTCATTATTAATATGACCATTAATCAACTTTTACATTGAAAACAAATAACAATTATCTTCAAAATAAAAATTTGTAGCATTAAAGTCCAGTCAATGGCTTTTTATCATCTCAAATTATAAATTATTATTGTAGACGGTATCATCAGACAACACACCTGGACCAAATTTAACTTCTAGTCTGTGTTTACTGATTATCAATCTAGCGAGGGGCTACTGATATAACAATTTATTTATTTTTGTATAAAATACTTTTGTATTTTGTAAGTATAAATGTATGTTAATATTTTATTGTTTGTTAATTGTAGCCTACTAAATTCAATGGAAATATTTGCGGAGGTCTACCTGAAGTTATGTTTGTTTATGTTGTTGCTGCTGAAACCGTCCATAAGCAAATATTCTGTAAATTGTTAAATAAAAATATGCCAGACAAATAATAACAGATTTATTAGGATGTTTATCTTTATTAGGACATTCAGAGTCAAACTATTCTGATCTTTTTAAGACACAGAAATAAATAAACAAAAAGCAAAGCAGCGCTTTAAGCCCATTTCAGTGCGCAGTTTTGCAGGGTTGTTTTACAGGACTGCTTTTATTAAAAAACAACGTCAGACGGCCTTTTATTAACAATTCACTTTAATTTTAACTGCCATTTGCGAGAATCTGGTTGAGTTTGTTTACTAAATTATTCTTAAAAAATCATGTTATTGCACACATAAATGTATAATAATAAGGCATTGGACAAACAGTAAAATAAAGGCACGGTCATTCTAAATAAAAATCAAATCCCCTCTTATCTTAAAGTGCATGTACAGTGTTACCATCAATGTCTCATAGTAGCATGGACATTGTCATTGTGTTTTTGGAAGAAGAACACGAGTATGAGCAAAAATTTGACGAAAAATGTAAAATAATGACATATTTCAGCACAAAGTCAATAGGAAAATTATATTTTGCAAAAAGAAAACGACATATTTAAAAAAAACATTGATACAATTAATTGTTGTTTCTTTTGATTTTGGAAGGATTTATCTTTGCAGTGTAGACCCAGTTTTGAAAATACAACATACTGATCTCAACTCAAAAGTCATGGGATGTAATGTAAATAATCCTGCACACCTCAAACCTACTTTATGTTTAGACGTGCACAACAATCCTTTCTTTGAAGATCTGATCTATAAACTCAACCTTAAAAATGATGTTAGTAACAACCATATAATCCTCTCATATTACACACTTACACTCTTTAGTCTTCGCTGGAATTGTCAGAGTCATCCCAATCTACCTCTTCCCATGATGCTTTGGCTCTTTGCTCCCAGCTATGCGCCTGAGCCATGGTTGCCTGTGACAAAAGTACAACACATGCTGAAAGGCCAGATACTCGGTCCTCCAAGGATGTTCCGCTCTCCCATCGGTCTTCCTCTGCGTGATAAATGTGAACGTACTTCATGCGACTGCCCTTATCGTGCGACCTTCCACCCAGGATATAAATGCTTCCGTTGAGAACCGCCACCCCAGGCTCTCCGTGCCCAGCGGGCAAAGGGCTCACCACGGACCAGACATCTGCTATTGGATTATAACATGCCACCTGAGAAAAAGACAGCACATAATCTCAGATCTGTTCCAAAACCTAATATGCTATTTTGCTTTTACTTTTGTTTTATTTAAAAATGTCGTTCTTTACAAACTGGTGGCAAAACAAGCAGCCGTTGTTTATCATGGAGTAGTATGTTGGTACCTTGAGGACGTCTCTGCGGTAACCACAACCGTCGTTGCTTCCTCCGATGACATAAGCACGGCCGTTCAGTGCTGCCATACCGTGCCAGGCGCGCTCCACCGGGCCCTCGGCACACACGCTCCAGTGATTCCCAATGGGATCGTAACAGTAGGTCTCCTTCAGATAAGCCGTACCCCGGCGACCGCAGGCGATGTAGATCCTCCCATCAATCACTGCTGCCGCATGGGCGAATACCTGCATACAGACGCATGGTATTCGACGGAACAGTCCACCCAAAAATATGAAATAAAACAACTGAACCGTCCTTCAGAATGAATTACAAATACTGACGTGACCTGAAAAGATCAATAGTTATGGTAATGCTTGCCTTTCAAGCATTAGGAATATCCAAAGTAGTTACAATTACAACAAATTCAATTCCTTGAGTTCATCTGAAATCGCTCACCTCTCTTTTTAGCGGTGCCACATATTCCCAGGTGTTGGTTTGTGGGTTGTAGCGCTCCACACACTCCAATACGTTGGTGTAGTCGCGTCCTCCAATGGCGTAGATGTATTTATCCACCACACAGATGCAATGATCCGCGTGCTGCTGCTGTAAAGATTCGATAGAGCACCAGGTGTTGTGCCGAGGATCGTACCTGCCAATGAGAAGAGCAGACTAATCGATTTTTATGATAGCAAATGTGGTTCATTCAGTGATAAAAATACTATTTAAAATGAAAAATTACACTTTAGCTTTCGCTATTTGTCATTTTAATTTATTTAAATAGTTTTTACATATGATCAGTATACTATTGACGTAATGTCATTCTAGCTATGCTAGCTGTGCTAAGTTTTCTCCCCACAAGCTGTATTTAATGGCTCAGCTCTTTATTGTTTTTACTCAAAGGCTCAAAAAAATGTTCAAGTTATTATATCAAGCAAAGCAGAATACATTAGGACACACTGTTGAATATGTCCACATGGATTCTCTTGATCAAAACATAAGACATCATTCAAGTGCTCCTCTGACTCAACCAAACTGAACTCAAACTGGGTTCAAGTAGTTCATAAACAGACTATTGTTTACAACAGTCAACAGTTCTGTCAACAACTGTTCAGTCAACAGTTCTGTATAACTATATAAAGTCCAAAGCTATTCTCAAGACTCTAAAAGAACATAACTCAAAAAAACATCCTCACAAACATTCACTTTGACAAATGATTGAATAAGATGTATACAGTTGTGAAAGTATTCACATCCCTATCCATGTTTCTTATTTTACGTAATCACAAATCCCACAAAAACATTAAAAAAAAGAAAACGAAGGGCCTTTCATATTTTATACAGTATATATTCATTTTGAAAATGAAATATGTTGCTTGCATAAGCATACATGTGTTATATATGATATAAAATAAGACTCAACTAGCTTTTACACATTCATTTAAAAGAATAATATTAACCTTTAATTTGCACACACTGTACATCAATACCAATAATCCAATAATAACTCATTGGATTATACAGGATTATTGGATTATATCCCCGTTTGATATGGATATTATTGTAATAATCCACAAGACCATGTTACTGTTGGGTTAGTAGTTGAACAAATAAATAAATGTCCTACAGTCTCAGTTTCAAAGTCTTAATTTCAGTGAAGGTAAGATTATATGAAATGTCTAGTTTAATAATTAAACCCCAACAATTTATATAGGCTGTCTACCCATAGGAATCATCTAAATACACAAATGAATCCACACATTAATTATCCTGACAAATAAGAAGACTTTGGGGAATGAATACATTTAAAGACAGAACATTTTAGGACATTTATTTTACAGTCACAGTTTTATATCCAAATACACTTACAATAAATTCAAGGTTTAAGCTAAATTCTTTTCAGAATGTGTTTAAACTCAACTTTTGCATGGCTAATGTAACGCTTTACAATCTGAGCTACTGATTTTAATATTTAAAAAAGGTAACAAAATAATAATACATTAAAGATAAAGGAAATAAAATAGGATCTGATATGAAAAAAAAGTTTATAATACAAAAGGATCTTGGAGGATCTTAACACTTTTGCAAAACCCAATAAACAACTATACAACTGTGAAAGTGATCGCGCACCCAAAAATGAAAATTCAGTCATCATTCACTCGCCCTCTTGTCATTTTAAACCTTCATGATTTTCTTTTTTTCTGCAGACCGCCAATGTAGATATTTTGAAGACTGTTGTTAACCGGCACTCATTCACCTGCATTGTTTTTGAGTTTATACAATAGAAGTGAATGGGTGCCGGCGCTGTTCACTTACCGACTTTCTTCAAAATATATTTTTTTCTGTGTCCTGTCATACAGTTTTGTAATGACAAGAGAATGAGTAAATTATAACATATTTTGGCTGAACAACCCCTTAATACAAACAATTCCAATAAACCTTAAATAAGCATTGTTCTATTAACAAATGTTCTAATGAAGAGGTAATGTAAATTCAATTCAAATGTAATTCAATTCAAACTTGGGTCACTTACCGCCAACATCGAGCTTCAGCACGAAAGCTGCTGGTGTTCTTGTCCCCCCCGATCAAGTAGACAAAGTTATGAAGAACCGCAATGCCCATGTTAGACATGCGGGGAGCTCGGTCTGCAGCTAGACTACGCCACTCGCCCCAGGAGGAATGGAACACCTGGAAGCGCTCTTCATTGTCTGCAAGCGCGCTAGATGAATACATGCCACCGAATCCCAGAATGCACTGGGAGCTGCTGCGTGGCTGAGTCAGTGGGGTTTGCATTACCGGCTGCCATATCTCCTGATTGTGGTAGCGCAGAGCGCCGGCCACAGAGTCCAGCAGCGGGCACTGCTTTAACCGACTGTGCAGACGCTGCAGCACGTGCTTCTCCATCAGACAGAAACGCACTGCTTCCAACATCTGTAATGGATCCTGGAAGAAAACATGATTTGTCTCTTACAGATTCTGCTATAAACTTGTAAGCATGACTTTATCATTGACTATCCCACATCTAGAGGTCGAGATATTGTTTAGTTATTATCGCTATAAAATCCGTCTCCCACCTGCAGGACCACCTGATCTTTCTCCACCTCTTCAGGGGTGAAGTGGTAGTGTAGAGCCGCTTCGAAAACCTCGTTTTCTGAGTTCACCTCCAGCTCATTGCTGGACAGAATGCTCAGCACTTTCTCTGCGGGAAGCTTTCGATACACGGGTGTACGCGAGAAGGTCTGAATGTTCTTGAGAAGATACGAGCGGATTTTCCCGCCGAGCTGATCCAGTCCGTAGATGTCCGCTAGATTTTCCACCTCCAGGATGTTGTCGTCATCCAACCAGCAGAACAGGAAGTCGCAGCAGAAGCCAATCACATCTCGAACCTGGTTATCCGATAAGGGAGAAAGGAACTATTGTTATATATCATATGATTGATTTTATTTCACTGTACTGAAAGTTTATATTCACTGAAGACAAGGGACACAGGTCCTTTCTGCTGCAGCTTTAGACTCCATGTTGTGTTATTAGACGTGTTTCCACAGCTTTGACAAGAGATATGAGAACCTTTGATTTAATTTTTGAATGCAAAATGATTGAACTTTTCGGCAAAATATTTATTGGAAAAATTAAAGAAATTTTTCACAATAAATGAAGAATCAGGGAGGAAACGTGCTTAATTGTCATTTTTAAGCCCTTAGGAGTATTATTTTCTATATGCAAAGTAAAACTTATTTCTAAATTGTTTTTATTAGTTCAGATGTTGACCCAAAATGATTAATTTGACTTCAAGGTCTGGCGGCCGATGTGTTGTTCTGATCGTTCCCTCATACTGACCTGCAGTAAAGTGGCCGCACACAGCACCTCCTGCACTGTATCAAGATCCAGCTCCAGCTCAGAGGTGTAAATAAAGTCCAGCAGTTTAGTCATTGCTGTGTATGTGACTCCATGAACCTGGATCTCTGTTTCCTGCATCTCCTTCAAACCTCCAGCAAACATACCCCTACCACATAAACCAAACCACAAAAAACACATATATGGGCAATTCCATGCTAACGTCAACCTTAAGATGAAAAAACAAGTTTATACTAAAGCTTTTTACCACAGTCATAGGTCAGATGTCAATATCTGGTGGTTTAAAGGGAAAATTCTGTCACTGTTTGCTTACCTTCAGATAGTTCCAAACCTGTTCAAATTTCTTTTTTCTGCTGAACACAAAGAAATACTTTTTTAAGAATGTCAGCAACCAAATAGATCTCATCCCCCATTTTCTCCCACAGTATTTATTTTCCCTACAGTGGCAGTAAATGGGGGATGAGATCTGTTGGTTGCTGACATTCTTCCAAATATCTTGCTTTGTGTTCAGCAGAACAAAGAGATTTATACAGGTTTAGAAAAAGTTGAAGGTGAGGAAATGGTGACAGAATTTTCCTTTTTGGGAAAATTGTCCTTTTAAATACACACGTGTAGTCTCTCTATTTAGTCTCTAGTTTTTAAAGCATGGTTTTCCATAGTCAGGGAATTTACATTTAATCATTTAGAAGACGCTTTTATCCAAAGCGACTTACAGAGAGTTCATGGAGCAATAAGTGATATGTCATACAGGAGCAATAACACAATAGGTGCTAATACAAAGTTACTAGTTTCAACAAAAGCTAGACCACTACCAGAGAGCTGGTTAGTTTTTTTCTTTTTGCAAAGTATTCACAGATGAGATATTCCTCATAAATGTGCACATGAAAATGAATAAGAATAACTATTTGTCGTCTATAAAGAGTGATCCCCTCTCCATTTGTTGGATATTATTGCTTCTGGTTTAAACATTCTAATAAAAAGTTGTATCTTTTTTGTCACATCCATAACTTTGGATTAATTTTTCTCTCGTTTAAAATAGAGAACTCCTGCGAAGACTCTGGACTATATCATCAGGGACAGATTCAATAACATTTTCTGTGAACTGTGAAGTTTTGGCTGAAAATGACAGATCCTTAACGCTGGAATTGCCCAAATGGAAAATACGAATAATTTTGGTTTAATCTTCTGATAGGTAGAGATAATAAATAACAGACCCCAACAAATTATAGAAATTTGTGATCAAAGGGTATTTATATGAGATACACAGTTTAATTTAAGGTTAATTTAAGGTTGAATTTAATGGGCATCACTTCGAAATAATTTAACGGTAAAGTGGTAAATATTATCACTTATGGAAGCCATTTACAACATAAATTGATTCAAATCCATTGAAATATCTCAGAAAAGTCATTTAACGATCAATAAAATTTATACAAAGTAAAAAAATTGACAACCACTCCCAATACTTACTGGGTAGCTGATACAGGCTATTTTATCGCCCGTATTCAATGAGAGTGGGTCAATTACTCGTTCTTAAGTTGTATTTGTCCCACATTTTAGAATAATATGAAACTCAAGTATACTATTAAATGTCACATTCATATTGGAATTGTGTTGTGAAAAACATTTAAACTATAATGTTTCAGTATTTTCAAACTAGTCAACCTTTCTAGTCATTGTGCTTTTTAAACAACTTTGGCTGCTACATCGTCATTATTTGGTCCATTTCAAAACATTTTTATGGGCAAAAAAGTTCCTGTCCATGTTATTTGTAAACAAGCCTATTTCTGACTGCTTCACTATCAGTTAAAGGAGTTAAACGAGGCAGATGTTCATGCATACCTGAAATAGTCACACGACGCTGCCAAAAGGATACGGTGAGCTTGGATAGGTTTTTTTTCTACAATGAGCACCACATCAAACAGAATCCCTCCTTCTCGCAGCGAGAGGAGGCCATCCAGAAGTCCCTGGGAATGGGTATTACTGCTATATTTCTGCCTGGCACAGGGCTGAGGGAGGCGAACAGTCCCTTGTGCCCCGGCTGTGCTCGAGATCAAATCCTCTGCCATCTTGACATGAAATGCAAACATAAGATGGATCTGCTCACATTGTTGTGCTCCAGGCTGCTGGGAAATGAGACGCTGAAACTGAAAGAACAGCAACTGGTACATATACACAAAACATGACTGACAACTTTTCTCATTGCTGCGTATGACATTAATGGTTATTGAAAGTAAACATATACAGTCTGAAGCTCACCTAAGTGAAAACTTTTACAGGGAAGAAATTATACACATTTACTGGAAACAGCCGCAAGCGCACACATGCGCTCTCACACAGAGAGACACACATACACAATAACAACCACAAGAACGGATGCAGACTTAGACAAACACACACACACACACACACACACACACACACAATAACCAGGTCTAAACATGAACATGTTAATGATTAATGAGGATATAGGTTTATTAAACAAAAAAACTCGAGGATACAAAGGGGAATGCCAGCTTTAGACACACACCAAATACGAAAGTAAAACAATTTTAACACAATGCTTACATGTTTTTTATAACACAATTTACATACATTTAAAAACATTACTTGAAAGTGACTTGTGTTACCATCAACTTTTCACTTTGCACTAAATAAAATCATATATTTGATATGTTTACATCACAGCAGTAGTGTGTGATCGAGGTGAGTTTGTGTGTTTTCTGCAGCATGTGATGTCAACAATCACATTTCAGCTGTGTTGTGTTTCAGCACAGCAGGCGAATACAGACCAAAATACTTACCGGAAATAAGCGGATGATGTACACGAGGCTGTTGCTGCGGATGACAGCTGTCACTCGATATCGATATCGAAGATATTTCAATGTGTTTGTATCAGACGGCCCAGATGAGAGTTGCCAAGTGACGTCACTGCAGGCTCATGAACACGCTTCCGGAACAGAGCAAAACAAATGACGTCAGCTGGCTGTTTCAAATGAAAAGTTTGAAAATCTATTGTAAATTACTACGAAAATGTTTTTGTCGTATCTTGAATGTCTCTTTTGATTTATTTTATTATATTTTTAATTATTTATATGGATTGTCATTTCTTCTCATATTTGGAGCTTCTATTGTCATTGCCTAAGATATTTTGTAATATTATAACTAAAGTTGTTTCGTTTTGTTCTAACAAAAACACGGGCACTATTGAGACATAGTTTAAACAATTAATAAAAACATTTTGGGCTCAACGTCACAGGACATGTACATTTTTTTTAAAAAGTTTGCTAATGAAGTTTGATGCGTTTATTTTCAGCATTATTTGCAGCATTATACAACTCTTTTAGTATAATTTCACCGGCACGTTTAACGCTACATAATTGTTTTAATTAAAAAGTAATAATAATAAAAAAACATCAATTCTCTCTACATTTAGTATGTCGGTTTTGGAGCCACATAACTCCCACCCACACTTTAAAATAAACAAAGCAGCGTATTGCACATTAAAGGTTGATAATACACTAAGATACACACTGCACGTTATCCATAAAAATCCATAACCATTAGGGATGAAACGATTCACCGTGAGCCGGTTGAAAATCGATTATAATGTGTGACGATTCAAATCGGTTGAGGTGTGAACCGAATCGCAATGCACCTTTTGAACAGCAGGGGCCGCCCTAAACGTGGACATGCCGATATTCTTTTTAAAGCAAAAAATCCAAGAAAAGCACAGACAGTATAAGTTTTTTATATTAAAGCAACTTTTTCTATTATTAATTTGTTTTAAAATTCCAGTTTAGTTTTGTTATTTGAAATAAAACCTCATTTTAATATTCAAAGAAACCTGAAGCATTTAAGACATAATGCTAATTTGTTTCAACTCATTTTGTAAAAAAATCGTGAATCGCATCTTGATATGAGTGAATCGTTACATCCCTAATAACCATGGAATAAAATACGTCACTAGTCTCGTTATTTTCAGTCTTTCTTGTGAATTGCATAATGTCTTGTTGACTGTACCTCACTGAATATTTCAGTTTTTTCTTATTGTCACGAGTTAAATTAATGTTTGTTGACAATTTGTCTTACAGAAAGACAGTGGTAGCTTTTAAAGATGTGATACTTACTTCTAACCAGCAGAGGACACTATTTCTCTTTTTCTCACAATAAGTGCAGTGCAGATGATCAACACTGCACTAAAAAAGTTTTGCCTTTAATCAACATTTCTGTCTGTGTCGTTGTAATTCCAGTTCATTATCTGTTAAATTTAAACAGAAACAAACTTCAGGAATGACAATGTTACCCAACAGCAATGTGAAAGACTGACATAATCCAAATACCAAATCACATCACAGTTGTGAAGAAAATCAGGCTTATTCCATTATGGGCTATTCATTGTTATGAACTTGTTTTCTTTGCAGCAATTAAAATCTGCAAACATTGCATTTTTCTTGCTATTTATACCACTTTGTACTGGTATTTACGCCAAAATAAAAGCAATCATTTCAAACATATATATTTTTACAAATTCACAGAATGAAACAAAAATGAACATTTTACCTATAAAAAGTAGATAGCTTTCCTGTAGCTCAGTGGTAAGAGCATTGCCTGTGTTCAATCCCAGGGGATCGCAAATACCTATAAAATGTATAGGATAACGCAATGTAAGTCGCTTTGGATAAAAGCGTCTGCCAAATGCATAAATGTAAATGTAAATAGTAAATTCAGATAAACTGAAGATCATTTTGCAGCAGTCTATTTATAATATATACAGTATTTTAAGAGAGATAGAAGTGAAATCTTGTTCTGCTTTCTTTGAATCATGTCTATTTCCAGCTGATGTATACTTTGTTGGTTCTTTGGAGCATGTTCTTATCAGCTCATATCAGCTGAACCACTGGCCCGGTCATTTGTGAACCATGACATATGTTCTGTTCTAATGATAAGTCTGAAATCAATACAGATCAAACAGAGCACACCCAACAATCTATTTTCATGTGCATGATAAACCCTTGACTCTCAAACAAGCATTTTCCTTCTTGTTTGCATTCCCAAGTGATGTCGGTGCTAGAATCGCACACATGAACACATTCTGCTCCACATCTGAAGATTCCTCATTTGAATAAACAGCTCGCTCCAGTTCCAGTTTCAAAGACGCCCTGTTCTAACTCATCTTAAAATATTCAGAGATCTCACACCATTATCACACACTCAAGGAAACATTTGTTGCTGTGCAGAATATCTTGTACACACACAACGATCAACTATCCGGCTGTTTATCTCTAAACGTCGCAATGGTCAGAAAATGCTTATCTGCTCTTCCTAATTCTCCTCTGTAGTATCAGTGAGGTAGAACACATGAGGCGTTTACAGAGACTAACTCAAGCATGTAACTATTGTTTTCATTTCAAATGACAGCACATAATTGCAAACCACCTGCAACCTGCGACCATTTCATACATCTCTATCTGTCAAATTACCCTTTTTAAATGAAAACGATGTCAATATATTGCGTAAGGGTAGAGGTACGTTCGCTAATGAGTTTTTACAAAGATAAGCCTGCTATTCTGTTCTCTGTTAATGGCCTGATGCTTCATTGAATTAGCTTTGTCCATGGAGACAGGACAGCGAGGTCATAAAAACAGATGATGATGATCCTCCGAATGGCTTCGCTGGAATCATGAGACTCCTGCACGTAGTACATGTCGCTTCGGAGCTTTCAGATGATAATTATTCATAGCTAATCGTGGCAGTGAATGATTTGAATATGTAAAACTTGTTCTGTTGACGCTCACAGCACCTCTTAAATCAAAACTCATCAACTTGGTTATTACGCTTATGACTCCTTTAAAGTTGTGCTTGTCACAAATTAACCTATCGGGCACTTTTTGACTTAAGGAAATTGAGGTATTAAACAGAATTTACCTTGAGGAGTGTGGGATTGCTTGGATGATGGTTTTTCAAGGCTCAGGAGAATAATGGACCGTCTCAGGTGTTTCTCCTGGAACATTTGTTGTTTTGTTCGTGTAGATAGATCTCTCTCAACTAAGAACCTATTGTTGCGATGTCTTTTAAAATACTGCGCCTAAGTTATTACTTAGTTTGTGTTAGTGGTCTTTCCTTCTTATGAACATTGGACAAGCTGCTGAAAAGACTAGATTAGACCAGTTTCTTCTTTTGTGGTCTGGACTTGTTTGTGCTACTTCAAATGGAGGACCAGTATAAGCAGTGTGTTCACTATCAAACATGCATAACATCATTCAAATGCAGTTAGTGTAAACTTTAATCCAGACATGACTGGTCTGGTTTATGTCAAAGTGGTCATTGAATTGATAGTGGCACGGTGTGTTCACTAAACTTTCGTCTTTGTTTTATATGGTTGTCTGCATGCACGCTTCTGTGCAATGAGACTCGTGTTAAGAGGAACAACTTGTCTCCTTTGGTTAGTGTCTCCTGACCTCTTGGCCTGTGCAAGGATGCAGATTAGACTGTTTCGTCATTGTTTGGTGTAGTGCAAGAGATGGATGTGACAGTCAAGTGTCCCGACATGCCAAGCTGTATTTCTCCAGGTCTTGAACAAGACAAAAATAAGAGTCACAGAGAGCGTTTGATTTTTGTACAGCACACATACTGTAGATGTACAAAGGTTGTGGGTCACAGTTTATATTTTACTGCATGTTATTGTAGTAAGATTGAACAAGTAGAATTTCATTATTGCTATGTGGTATAACAACACATATTTTGTTGATTAATATTGCTTTGTGTCCGAGCCGATAGCCTTGTGGGACATATGGGGCTGTTGCGCTCCATGCGACACGAGTTTGAGTCCCTGCTCACAGTCCTTTAAAAAATATTTATTGCTTTGTCTTCATTTGTGGCAGTCGTGCCATATTGATTTGAGAGATCTGGACTTGAGACCAGAAGGTTGCGGGTTTGATTCCCAGGGTCGGCGGGTAATGACTGAAGTGCCCTTGAGCAAGGCAACTTACCCCTCCTTGCTCCCCGGGCGCTGCAGTGATCACTGCTCCGGGTGTGCATGTGTTCACTACTCACTGGATGGGTTAAGTGCAGAGGTCACATTTCGGGTAAGGGTCACCATATCTGACAAATAGGTCACTTTCATTTGGAACTTTTTTGGTTACCATTATGTATCTAAATGTAAAAGTTCACCCAAAAATAAACATTCTGACATGAGTTGCTCACCCTCAAGTTGTACCAAACATGTTAGATAAATTACTTTGTATTGTTAAACACAAAGAAATATATTTGGAAGAATGTTAGCAACTGAGATTTCTGAGGCACCATTGACTACCATTAAAATGGTTCAAATAGTTGTTTTTCCAAATTCTTTAGTTTTTTGTTTAATAGAATGATATATATATATATATATATATATATATATATATAGAGAGAGAGAGAGAGAGAGAGAGAGAGAGGGATTTATATAAATACTTTTTGATTAAAGAATTTTATTTTTTTGTTTAACCACCCCTATCAAAGTCTAAACGTTAAAAGTTACTTGATGTAAAGTTCTAAGGGGTTCTTAGAATTGTTGTATAAAAGCACTTCTGCAAGAAATTTGGGAAGGTTTGCCTTCTTCTCTTCTAATATATATGATTTATGTAGATTTTTAAAGGCACAGATGTATCCTTCACCACCTCCGATTGGTTGAACGTGGTCAAGCTCAAAATGTAAAATGCTCAAAAAATGGCCATAAAATGTTCATAAAATAAAATCATATTTATCTATGTACTTTATTTAATGCGTTTTAATTTTAATTTTATTTACCAAAGCGCTTCCACGGGGATGCTTTTGTGCTTAAAAACTCCCTGCAAAGTTATTGCCTGGTAAGGTAATGAGTGAGTGGATGCAGCCTGGGGCTCAATTTGTGAAGATGTCATTTTCAAAACTAGAAGAGACACTTGATATTTCTAGGCTGCATTTCATGTGATAAATAACCAAGAAACAAGAACTATAAGCAAAAGTCCCAATTAACTCTCCATTTAAAGAGTTCATAACAGGGGATCATATAAAATGAATGAATAACAAAATTATAGTTTGGAAAAAAGGGAGTCGACTCTGAATCACGCAAACGAGTCGTCCTTAGTCCGATTCACAAACAGCCACGGATTGACGTCACTAAATATAGTACCCGCCTAAGTTTTGCTAGGACTGCCCGTGAAAACTTCACTCTTCTCCCCCAAACACTGTAGCTTGTGAGCCTCATTCGCGGTAGACCAATCACAGCAGACTTGACCATCTGACCAATCACATCAGGCTAGGCTAGCGGAAAAGAGGGGATTAGACAGATGAATCGTGCAACGAATCATTTGAGAGTCAGTCAAGAAGTAGGGTAAGAATTACTGCCATTATGAAATAATAGTGTTTTTACACCTTCTATGTACATAAACTTGTTGTTGGACAGTCTAAGAACCAAACTAGGACCTTTAAAATCCCTAGTTATGTACTCTTTAATCTTAATGCTGTCTAGAAGAAACAATTAAGAAATACATTTTCTTTTGGCCACAATCAAAGGGATTACAAATGTCAAAATGGATTGTCCTTTCAGTGACACATAGCACGAATATGAGCATCGTTCCGGCTGTCTCGAGTGGAATATTAAATTAAACTGACTGATACTAGATCAATGTCCTCCTGATATACAGATTAGCTCAAGACCTTGGTTTGTTTTTTATTCTGCTTCTTTCCCAAGGGCGCTGGATTCATCATAGGATGGAAGTAAACAGCGTACACTAATGTTACATTAGATCATTTGTGCTAAGAGAACATAACAACAAGTAATAACGGAATAATAATTGAATAATTTAATTGAATGGTCTTTGGGCTGATGTTGTACCACCCCTTTTGGAAAAGGGAGAGTTTTATGCATACCTTTTTTTACACATTTTATCACCTTTGCTGCAGTTTGTGAAAACAAATGTGCTTACACTTTAAATTTGGCAGTGTACTTGGTAATACCCTGTTGGCTCTTATGACAAATTGCTTTTTCTTTTCCTTATTGAATAAGCATTTACTACACAGCAAAATCCCCAGAGTTAAATCTTGAATTATTTGATACTTGTGCTGACTTTAGGATTTTTTTAACACTTTTGACTTCGTTTTGCATTTTTTATTTAACCTTGTGCCAAATCTGTGAACAGATTTTAAACTCCAAACTATCAGACATCAAGAATCAGCCCATGAATCTCTCAACAATGGTGACAAAAGTAAAGTTCAGTTGTACTCATGCGGCATTCCATGCTGGGAGTCACAGATGAGTTCTGTTCATTCCTGTTACCAAGCATGCATTGCATAAATGCGGAAAAGGTATGTTTTGAGTTGTTTTTTGAAAGTTTAGGAGGATGCTGCAGTTCAGATGGAGGTTTGCAGTTCATTCCACCAAATGAGAGCCAAATAAGCAAAGGTTTTTGCAAGTGATTTGGTGCCTCGCTGTGATGGAACGACCAGGCGTCGCTCATTTTCAGACCTAAAATGACGGGAGGGGGTGTAGACCTGGAGCAGTGAGTTAAAGTAAGAGGGCAAAATCACCGTTTACCGTTTTGAAGGCCAGTGTCAGCGCTTTAAACTTGATGTGGACGGCAACTGGTAGCCAGTGAGGTGAAATCAGTAGGGGTGTTACGCAGGTTCTTTTAGGCTGATTGAAAACTAGATGGACAGCTGCATTCTGGATTATTTGGAAGTCTTGACTGCATTGGTTGGAAGGCCGGCCAGTAGAGATTTGCTGTAGTCCAGTCTTGATATGACCAGAGCTTGGACAAGCAGCTGAGAGGCATGCCCCGACAGGAACGTCCTGATTTTCCTGATGTTGTAACGCACGTGCGACTTCTAATGGTAGATGTATTTCAGCTGGTCGTCACAAACATCACTTCCAAGTTCCTCAAAGACTCAGTGGGTGTTATAGTTGAGGATTCGATCTGGAGGGTAAGGTGGTGTTCAATTGATGCGTGAGCCGGTATAACCAGGAGTTCTGTCTTAGAGAGGTTGAGTCGAAGTTGATGCAAGGATAATAATCACATTCTGCATCTCATTAACTTTAACTTTAGACTGGGACATGAACTCTGAACAGTGTTGATTTAACCCTGGGAATTTTGCTGTGATAAAACAAGAATGTAAATAAGATGCTTCTTTTTTGTCATGTATCTGTATTGTGAAATAACTTGTTTGACATGAAACTTCAAGAAATACACTGTGTGGACAAAAGTATTGGGGCACCCCCATGTTGGAATAAAAAGGGCTCTGCCCAAACTATTTGCTATAAAATTACAGGCACACAATTCTCTAGAATATCATTATATAGTGTAGCATTAGGATTTGTGCTCACGGAGATGACTAAAGTAGTCAGACCTGTTCAGTAGAAGGGCATCCTAATGGTTTTCTCCATATAGTGTACATACAAGACATAGTTATGTAACATATGCCAAACAATACAGTGTACAACACATTACAAAAAAATACAATGTGCAGACAGTGCAATACACATACTGTGGAAACCGACAATGTATTTTCCCATCACTAGTAAAACCCCCTTCATACTTTTGAATACAGTAAAAGTATCCGAATTGTTATGCAGCCCAGAAGCCTCATTTCTTTGCTATCACTCACTACGTGACACATTTCTTTCCCTTTCTTGCCACTTCATTCCTCTGTGGCTCTTGAACAGCCTGACATAGTAATACATCAAACTGTAAGGTGTAATTTGTTTTGATGGAGCCGGTCTATGACAGAGCATTGTTCCAAAATATTAAAAACATGTCTGAATTGACTCTTTGATAGGATATATAGAAAGTTCACGCTTTGCTCAAGAGAGAAGAAACACTCCTCTGGGTGTTCTCAAGAGAGTTTGTTGTTTTTTACTGTGTTGAGATATGAGTATGAATTTGTGAGATATGACCTAAAAAAATCTGGGAACTTTTCGTTGGCTAATAAGAACAGATGGAACAGATGTTTTGCAGACTGTAAGTGCAAGTATGCTTGAAGTTAAATAACACACTCATTTGGTAATTCCATAAACCTTTCCCTCTTTTTACACACACACACACACACACACACACACACACACACACACACACACACACAAACACACACACACACCTACACACACACACACACACACACGCACACACACACACACACACACACACACACACACACACACACACACACACACACACACACACACACACATACAGAAAGCTTTTAATAGCAGTTCCAATGACGTGAAGAAGAAAGGTGTGCACATTGCAGTAAGTGTGTGTTATTGATGATGTGCTAAAAATAAACCATGATTTTGCTACAAATAAAACCAAATGAATGTTTACTACAGAGAAACACAGTGGTTTTGCGTTAACAATTTTACCATGGTATTTGTAGTTATTCTGTGGTTACAAATGGTAATCAATCCTCCAAAAAAACTTTTACCATAACAAAACCATGATTCATTATTGTACAAGTATGTCTGTGTATCTCATTTATATGCTGCCTTGGAAAATGATGGAAAATGTAATTTGCTCAAACCTGGCTAAAAGAACAGTGTTTTCTGGCATCCTTTCATTTCTGTCCTCTATTAACAGTATACAAAGTATGCAACTACAACTAAATCGTAACGTCAGCATACTTGCAGTTCATAAGAATTGACAAAATTCGTGATTTAAACGAAGAGGTTCTCACTTGTAGAAAAGTAAACATGCGAATGATCATTTCGACATAACTTTCACCGTGTGCATGCAGAAGTGGTTCAACTGCACTTGATGAATTAGTGCACAGCCGAAGAGGTTGGTTTCCATGCCAACTAGCCGGTCTCTCAGAGGCTGGTCCACAGCCCAACTCAGGAAGCAACCAGAAAATGTGTTAGATGCTGTTCTCTGGATGCATAACAATTTACACACTGCGTGTGGTTTCTGTGAGTTTGTGACTGTTTTCTTTTGACTTTTTTTTACTTTTATGACAATGATGAGGAATGTGCGTGAATTTTAGCGGCATCTAGGGTTGAGGTTGCAAATTGCAACGAGCAGCTTACTACATCCCTCCCTTTCAAAGCACTACGGTGGCTGACACAGGACAAAGATGTCATCATGTTGTTGCTGCATTGCCAAAGGAGATAACGTATTTACGAAAGGCACTATGTAGAGGAGTTTGTCCGTTTGGGGCTACTGTAGAAACAACATGGCTAATTCCATGCAAGGGGACCAGCGGTGTTTGTAGATATAGCTTATTCTTAGGTAATAAAAACATAACGCTTCATTATGTAAGATCTTTATACACCTCTGAACACATAGTAATGAATGTTATATTGCATTTCTGTCAATAGATACTCTAAATCTCACACATTGCACCTTTAAACAAAATGTATGCTAATTAGATTATAGGAAAAAGTGTCCTTGCTTTTGTACATTTGACTTTCCTTTTTCAGCTGGTGTCGCAAACGCCTCTCATTTTTTAAGCCCTACAAACATCTGACATGTAAAGACCACTTCGTAGAATTCAATCAAATCCAAATGGATAAAATATAGCCTGGCCTTTTTTCTTCTCGTAACCTGTGTATTGATCTGCTTGCGTCTGTTCCTCCAGGGACCGAATTACCCAGTGTCCTATACAGCAGTTTATTTGATACCTCAACATGTGCTATAAGTTTTGTTCTCACAGTGCAACATCTAATTTAACATGCTGTAAACACTCAGAAATGCTGGCAGATCAAATTTATCTGTAGGTACAAGCCGTTGAATTGCAAGGTTCGGGTTCTTTGAGCAAGCTCAGGAGAGCACCCCTGAGGGGAGCTTACCTCTACACTGTATTAATCAGGTCTGGATGGTGTCTTGACAGGTAGCTGACCCTGACAAGAGCAATTTTGTCTCTGCCTCTCACCAAACAGGGCTGCGTGATCAATTTTCGACTACTGAGAAAAATCGTATAAGGCTACAACAAACGCTTGTCAAAGCTCCACAGCCTGTCTCTTCTGGCACTTTCATAAAGTCACATATCTCGCCCACAATAATAAATCGAAGACGTTACGCGCTTGTTCTCTTGCCCCTCGACCTTCTGGATCACTCACGGAGGGACAGTTGTGCCATAAAACCGCTGTGATGAATTATGATTGTCAATGCTACTGACTGGGAACATTGCGCAGGTTTGGGTACATTGTGTGGGTGTCTTGGGTGTGAGAAAGAAATACTTCTGAGTGAAAATTTAGTGAAGTTTGTTTCGCTTTTCTTAATAGGGAATTTTGAGAAATGTCTCAGTGGTTTTGTGTCCATACAATGGAAGCCAACGGTGTCCATGTTGTTCAGTTACAAAATTTCTTCAAAATCTCTTCTTTTGTGTTCTGAGAAGAAATAAAGTCATACAGGTTTGGAATTTCAGGTGGGTGAGTAAAAGACGGCATCATTTTTGAATCCCATCTGTAAAGACTGGTGGTCGTTTTAGTGTCTGAAATACTCAAATCAGTCTGGCACCAAGAGCCATGCCACATTCAAAGTCATCTTAATCACTTTTCCAATTCTGATATTTGGTTCAGCATATCATCTTGACCATGTGTGCTGTTTAGATATTTGCATTAATGTCTAATCAAACACGTGTGCTCAATAAAGTGTAAACTTCATCAGCAACATTACCCAAACAATCTCCATTTTCTTGTTAAAGTCTTCGTGAACCGAAAGTTGCGATCATTTTTTACATCCGTTTTCTGACACATTTCAGATTGAAAAGGAATTTCAACGTGAAAATTAGAAGGCGTGGCTCGCTTTTTTCACTGCAAATTGATTCGATGTGTAAAAACAGCTGTTCACTGTAAACCCAAATGTTCAAAATAATACACTTTTTACTTTTGAGTAAAGTATAATGATTATTTTTATTAACTTGAAGTTTTGACTAAAACTAAAAAAAATGATTTGCTCCTTGTTCAATTTAGTTAATTTAAACACGTTAATTCAACACAATTTGTCAAGAAGGATTTTCAATTCCCAGCATGCTTTGCGTCAGACTGCTTTTGGAGAAAATAAAAAAAATGTGATTATTTGATATGTTTTTAGTTCAGTTAAAGATTTGATAGTTTTTAATGTTCACTTCTCTTTAACATATTTTTCAGTTTTGTGGTTACCATTGTTTAGAAGAGTAGTGTATGTGGTTAGGGTCTGTGAAGCTACATTTTACTTGTTACATGTGTTATGTTACCAGTGTGCAGTAACTGTGCTAATTCCAGTTCTGCGATCAGTCACTTCTTACTCATTTTGGATTGCATAAATCAAGGTGTTTGATGTATGCATATTAAGACTTAGAAATATGTTAAATAAAGAAACTGAAAGAATTTAGTTTAGTTCACTTAAAAATGCAAATTTGTATTTGGTGTAATTATTTGTTTAAGTTCTGTCTACTAATTTCATAAAAAGGATCAATTAAATAATATATATGCTAGTATTTGGTAAGAACTTTACCTTAACAGAAAAGTTCTGCTTACTTAAACCAAGAACCTCCAAACTCAAAAATGGTCAAAATGTTTGAGTATTCCCAACTCATCCGTGTTTACAGTGTTGTGTTGATTTTGAAATGTAGCTGGCAACAGACTGACAGTTGAAGGGGAGGACTTAACGGATGCTACGGCCATGCCGTCTAATTTACGTCATTTCAGATCATTTCAGGGCAGAACTGCATTTTCAGATTTAAATTGACGACTATCAGGGTACATGAATTTTAAAAAGAAAATCACCCACATTGATCAATAAACGCTGCATTATGGTCATGAAAAAAATCTGAATTGTCATTTTTGGTTTCACTGTGTCTTTAACATTATTTTTCCAAACCAAAGCTTGGTGACGCCTGTCAAAAAGGAAAATTGTTATTAAGTTTTTTTAAACATTATTATTACACATAAAATACAAGGACTTACATTTGATCTCTTCTGAATAAATGCACCGATGAATCACATCAGCTCATGCGGTCTCCCTGAATGTTATTAAAGCTCTATTTTTGGATAAAATATTCGTCGTACGCGTTTTTATCTAGCCATCTCATGACACTAAAAACAAGAATGTGTATTTGACTTAATGATAGCATACTGTTATGGCGGGCTTAGTAGAGCATATGTAACATCTGCCTGACGTTTTTGTCTAAAGATACTTAAAACGCATCTAAGGTTTATTTGATCAGTTTGTGCATTACTTAAGAATCGACTATTTTTCCAATTTCAATTAATTATTGTGGTATTACTGGGAATTTGAAGCAATGTGATGCAGCTTTACAGAAAACAAACACGGTAGAGTTCTGAATAAAAAATATATGAAAAAGAAAAACAATTCAATAGCGGAAAGTGTTCAAATGAAGTGTGTTTGGTGCTAAATAAAGACATTAAGAGGATATAGCGGCAAAAGATGTTTCTGAGAGTGTTTGTGATGTGATTCTCCGTTGTGTAGACCCGGGGCTCGATTTAAACAACCCAAAAGTCCGTTTTAAATGGTTTACTAGGCTTTGTCTCGAGGTCCGGATGGAACGAATCAAAGGTCCGGATCCGGACCGCGGTCCGCCAATGGCGGATGACTGGTATGTAAGCACAATTCCTTGGATTATTGGAAGCCATGCTCTGAAAACTGCAACAGGAATGTCAATGAGGTTTAGTGTTAAATATAATACTTCTGTACAAACCATGTTCATCTGGCCCACAAGATGAACTTTCATTTTTTTTCTTTGTAGCTGCAATTTAACCAGTGCAACCCCATGCAATGTGGGGTCTTTTGAATAACCCATGAGCATCAGCCTGTCATCTTTATTCAACACAGTCTTCCAGTTTTGGCAGTTTTGGCTATTTCTCTTCATGCGTGTTTCTTCACTCGAGGTCTTGTTCTACTCTCTCACAATCTTTCTGAGAGAATTTGGACCTTAGGGATGATTTGTGGTCCTTTCTGACAAAGGCCAGGGCATTTCAAAAGCCATGTTAGGAAAGGCAGAATAGACAGAAGGGCAGAAGGTAAATACCAATCATTCTTAATTTGGCTCAGAGCAAAGAAACTATCTGTTTCTTCGAACCATTTCGAGTTGACCCAGGCCATGTGGCGAGGCATTTCTAAAGGACTTGAATATTCCTCATTTCCGGAGAGCCATTGAACATTTGAGTTATAAGTCTTGAGGATGTGGTTAGAGATTTGATGAATAGATGAATGGAGTACTTCTCCTCCTTCATTCTGGCCATTATTTGATATTATTGGAAGTGCACCATATAACCCGTCATCTCTCCGATGCCCCCAATGATCTCTCATCAGTAATTGTTGGAGGCCTTTTTGTGAAGCAGTTTTGATGGAATGCAGAGGTGACTTGTTCGACAGAACGGATCCCTGCAAGGTCAAGGGGAAATAGTTTGAATTACAAGTCTGGCTGAGCTGAACTTCACAAGTTCAAAGCTAGTTGAGGAACAAATGTTCGAGGGTTGGGGCGGCGCGTTTAGGTTTCTTAAGTAAAACCCTAAAATGGGCTGTAGGATTCATGTCTAAATTCTGTCATCATTTACTCACCCTCAGGTTGTTCTAAACCTGTATACATTTCTTTGCTCTGCTAAAGACAGAGGAAGCTATATGGAAAAATGTCAGGAACCAAACAGATCTCACCCCCAATTACTGTAGGGAAAATAAATACTATGCAAGTCAATGGGGAATGAGATCTGATTGCTTAATGACATTCTTCCAAATATCTTCCTTTACATTTATACAGGCACAATCTGAGGGTGAGTAAATGATGACAGAATTTTCATTTTCGGGTGAAATATCCTAGTATCCTATCTAATGTTGCATAAAATAAAAGGAAATTTTATGGTCTCGCCTTAAAAAACAGAACCAGACGCACCAACCCTCAAACATTTTTTCCTCAAATAGCTTTGAACTTATGAACAATCCCTTTAAACTAATAAACTCTTGTTTCAATATTTTCTTCTTTTCCATCTTTACATTTATGTAAATATATAAGCATTACATTGCATTCAATCTGTACATTTTCAGCAGATTGTCTTGTTTTATTATATGATGATATATTAATCTTTATTTATGAGTCTAGTATTAGATCATATATCTTTTTATGGGTACCATGATCTTGCTTACTGTATGCTCTACAGTAACGTTATCTATCTTATTACATGGCTTACCAAGTAAATAAACATGGACATGTTATATTGATTTGAGCTAAATTAAGAGACACATAACAGTGTTTTAATTCACATTTTAATATAACTGTATGTTATTGATTTATTTGCATTTGTAGAGTCATTTGCAAGTATTTTATTTCTAAATAATACCTTCTAACTTCTAAGGATATGAACTGTGACTCCATACTCATTTTCCCTGCTTAAAAGGTCCACAGTCCAACTTCTATGTAACAGTATATTGATCAGTAACGCACATGCACAAAGACACGCAATTAAAGATAACATTAAACACAACACAGAGCAGATAATACTCATTCTGTCTTATCTGTCTATTCTGCTCTCATGCCTCACTGGTTGTGAGGTTTTTTATTTAAAGGGATAGTTCACCCAAAAATGATAATACAATCTCACAGAATTTGTAATTTAGAGTTTTTTTTTTATAAATTCGTACATTTGAAGCAGAGGTAACACACAGAGTTTCTACCAATCTCATGTTAATCTTAAGTACCTATAGAGTAGTAATGCATACTTCATACCTCATAAGAGTCTTTAAGTTTATTACATTTTTAAAAGACAGATATAGCTGTACAAGTTTTTCTGAAAACAGTCGTGCTCCTTGAGGCGTGTAATGGGCGGAACTAAAGCACGAACACACAATACATTATCGCATTATCCTTGCATTGTTTACATTATGCACATAATTGCCGACATTTTCACTTACTGCGTGCAGTTCATGATCGCCATTTTTTAGCGTTTGGTCTGCTTTATCTTTCAGTTTCAAACGATATGCAAATCCATCGTTACATCCATCGTTTATACAACATGCATTATCGAAATACTGTGAACAAACAAACAAAACTGAACTTTCGTAACCCGAACGAAGCACTGACTGTGCTCTTTCCCGCTCTTATTCTGGTTGATGTATGTGTGTGTGCTGTAACGGGGGAAATTGCTCATGACAGGGATATAGACATTTACGTAAAGAAAAACTATGTTTAAAAAAACTCTACGAAACTTGGGAGAAAAGTTGAGGGAGTGTCTTTGGCATAGAAATACTACGTTATACCTCCATCTTCTTGCGTAACGTTATGCATGAGAATCCAGCACGCTTAACAGTGTAAAATAGTCAGAATGCATGAAAAAGTATTTTACTCCCCCCTTACGTACGATTTGCTTTTGCGCCAGTGACGTTAGGTTTAGGGGTGGTGTTAGGGGGGGACCTCCGTGTTGCTTTTTTCTGATAATCGTAAATTTTTGTTCAATTCAACCTTTACAAGTTAATTTGAATTAGAATACATAGTTTTCCCGTGATATAAGATTGAACATTATTAAATAAATTCATCAACCTGCATGACTTATATATGATATGTCTGCGGTGCTCTTGAATAAAACAATGAAAGTGTATGTTGCTCAGAGGCTGTTAAATTCCAAAAATGACAAAAAGCACCACAAATATACCAGTAGTCCATACAAAATCTGTGCAATATTCCATGTTATTGAAAGCCATACGCGTACAAAACAGATTGCAAATGAATTTGTCATCTCTGACTTCAATGTAAATAAATTTTAATAATATTTATTTATTGTATTAAATTCAGTTTATAGTTTTATAGTTAGTTTGTTGTGAAAAGTTAACATCCAATGTAACTATTTCTATCATGTCATTCCTATAATAACCTCTTCAATTTGTCTGTGCAATAACCAATAACTGGGGTGAGAGAGAGGATCTTAACAAATGGTAATTTGAGTCATAATTCGGTTATCGTCTACAATGAATTTAAGGATTTGGCTTAGTGGTAAATGCTTGATTCCAAATTAAGGTGGTTGGTTAATTGAAAAAGCACGGATATGATAAAGGAGCGAACAAGATTACAACAACATTTAACAAACACGTGTACATGCATTACCTAAGTGACTTTGAGGAAAAGCAGAAAGGATGGATAAAGATCTATGCAGAGGGGTTGGGCGGTGGGGCTTGGAGAGAGAGAGAGTGGATTTAATCCACTGAGATTTCCATTTACTTTTCTCTCTCCTAATGTAATTGAATCTTGATGAAGCAGTATTCTGAAATGGCTCGCTTAGAATTCAACGTTCTGTGCTGAATATGAAGAAAATGTGATTGGTTCTTCTTGTCTCCTTAAAAGTATTTGCCATAAGGCTAATGTGTTGTGAATGGTTGCCGGGGTGTTGCTTGGGGGTTGCTAAGGTGAGTGTTTTGTAATGTTGCTAAGTGGTTGCTTGCTTACTAACTTATATAAAAAAAGACCTGGTCTGATTCACGCCCCTGGATATAACTCAGATCAATATAATAATCATCTTAAGGTGTCATTTATATTTACATGTGCACCAATAATATATAAATGCATAGGGTTGGGTTTGCTCAAACCTTTGGGAAGTACCGCAAATAATGTTAATATCATTCTGATTTCTGATAAGCATCTAACAAATAAAATAAAATCAATGACCCACAACACATATTTGTCTCTTTACCACAACTGCTCTTTTATGTCATGCACTTCTTTTTGGAACCATAATGCAATTTTGGCTTCTTATTTTCTCTGGAGACACATAAAGATGATCCGATATGCTTTAATATGCTTTGGCCTGTATTTTTTAGTAACGGTTCAGTCTCTCAGGGTTCTGAGGTATGAAGGGGGAACAAATCAAGGCCGGTTATGTTCTCGAATCATGCTTAACTCATTAAGGGAGTTCCAGAATGTTCTGTATTCATATGATAACATTAGATAGCTGAAAATAAAGCAGACAAAAATTGTCCCCTCTGATTCTTTGGATAGAAAAACATTATTTGCTCTTTAGAACATAATAATCTTGGATAATTTCTTTGTGCAATTATTTTAATTAAAAAAAACATTTGTCCAAATGCTGTGGCAGAGGTCACCCATTCACATTGTCGATTCACCCTCATTTGCATTTCATTAAACATTCGGTCATTCTCATTGTCATTTGCATTTATTCTCAAATGATACAATTTTCATTTAATTTGATTTGATTTCTATAGAGCATTTCCACTTTTACATTATTGCAAAGCAGCTTAACAGTACATGTATATTAGTACAGGGAGACTTAAGGAAAAACAGACAAAAGAAATCATGATCTTTACCCCTGAGCTCCACTTAACTTCTCTACCTTTGGTATGGTGTCATTATGTTGCCTATTGTGTTACTTCAATAAGGTGAAGACTCTGTGGTCTTTACAGTATTCAGTGGAATTGAATAAAATTAAATAGAGCGCTCACTTCATATTGGTCTTCTGTCAAAAGAATGTTGGCTTGAGCTGAATGTCTTGACTGTCAAGCCAAAAGCCCCTTATTTGAATTGCATGAGACATCCCATTACGTTCAACCTGGTAAAATACCTACAGTGATGGCAATTATTTTAACTCTACCCATTGCCAATCAAAATGACAAACTTACAATTCCACATATGGTATGACAGGGTGCCAGTCACAAGTTGCTTAACTCCGGAATCTAAAGCGAAATAATTGCAGCTGCATAGCTGTTAAGCAATGATTATATCCTGCATTCTGTATTAGTGTAATAAGTTTTCTGCATCAACGTCTGCCCACCATCTGCTACCCCAGGCATAAGCCAATCAGCAGCAAGGTAAAACTGGCACCTCCATCTCTCTGGGCGATAATCTGAATGGTTCAGACAACACGCAGCCCCAAATTTACCAGTGTATGCTGCCATATAAAGCTTTGGAAACCAAAAATACCAACTGATGACTTGATCAATTGTTAACACTACATACAGAATTTTTGAAAAATCATTACATTTCGCAAATGCTTTTATTTAACACTACACAAAAAATATGGGTAATTTTAAAACCAGTGTTGGGTTAAAAATGGACAAACCCAACTGTTGGGTTATAAATTATCCTATGCATGGTTGTTTTAACCCCTTGTTGGGTCAAGTGTAAAAAAATTCTGGGTTATTAAACCAAACACAGGTATAGAAATAACCCAACAATTTGTGTAACTTACAGTGCAGACAGTATGGATGCTCCCTAGGATTCAAACCAATGACCTTTATTGTGCCAACACAAAAAGTCAAACCTTAGAACTCAAAAAATGTATATGCTTAAGAATGTAAACAATGGCTACTATTGCTTCCATTGTATGGAAACAAAACCACTCGGGCATTTCTCAAAATATCTTCTTTTGTGTTCCACAGAAGAAAGAGCCATATACAGGTTTTTATTGACACGAGGGTGAATAAATGACAGATGACAGATTTTTTATTTTTTTGAGTTTGGCTTTCCTTTTAAATTCTAATTTGTTTAAAATGAGAATGAATAATAGTAATAGTTCTTGTCTTAGCACACACCACTAATTATGATTGAGACCAACAAACAAGAAGCTCATAAAATGATAGAAAATGAACAAAATGCTGATATCAATCCAAGCTTCATAAAATGTGTGCCTGTACCAAATCAGTAGCAGCAGATTAAATAACAAAGTTTGTATTTTTAAGAACATTTATAGCAAATGAGACTTTTGGCCTTTATGAGGGTCAGACAGAAAAGGGAATCATGGGAAAAGAGAAATGGGAGAGAAAACAACCCAAAGAAGGAGACTTCTTCCCGGTTGGGCTTGTTAGAAGAAAAAATAGATTTGGTGGAAGCTGACATTGTATAGTCACATTACTGTCTGATTTACAGTTTCCCAGGGGGCAGAGAATGATGTGCAGTCTGAATGTACTGAGGACCATGAGCCAGAGATTTCCTTTGATTTAGTCAGACACAACACAAGTCTCTGGCATTGTGCGACAGAAAACAGAGTGTTGTTTATGTATGAGGACTCTCTTCTGCATATCAACTGTGCACGAAGCGTGAGGTTGAAAAAGAACCAGCATTTCTTTATCATCAATAGCGAGCTTCAATGATCATCTATACTCATATAATGCAAATTTTTGCCATTATAGTCTTTTTCTTCATATTTATTACAATTACAAACTGACACTACATTTTTACAATGCAAGAGCTTCTCTACCATGGGCAAGGATGGTTTCCAGGGTGCCGCTCCATGGTTGCTAGGGAATTCTGCAAGGTTTCAGGTCTTTACCATGGCTAAAGATAGAGGATCATTAGCCAGGCGAATACATGATCATTATCTGAGTCTTAAAGAAATCTTCACGTCTTAATCTTTGTCCTCATGGAGCAACAGAAGAATATAATTCTAGTTGTGCTTTTCAGTGGATTGAATAGTTTCTTTCATTACAACTGTATACCTCTCATGCCCCTTATTCTGTGCTACAGTAAGTAAAGGATAGTCCACAGTCAGGCGATTATTATCGCTAAATCTACTTCAGTAGGGCCATCAGGACTCAGATGTGAAGCGGGGGTTTATTTTGTGAAAATAACATGGCTACTTAACAAATAAATAAATATTAATTTACATTAAATATTTATATCGATTCAACTGTTTTATTAGTTTATTTGCAGAGGTTGTGAAGAGATTTAAGAGACAGTGTACAAATCAGAATCCAGCGAGCTGCATAATGATTACAAAACATTCATTAGACATTATTTAAACAATTGGATTATGGAAATGATAATTGCACGTAAAACAATGATACGATAGTTTCTATGTTTACTATTACTGTGTCCTGATTCGATATTAGAAGAGCCATTAGTTTATAGCAGTCAGTCCCACTTATGCTGTCATCTCTTAGACAGGGAGCCAGCCGAAACCTCCAAAATGTCATAAGCTGAAGCTTTAAATCGAGGAACCTTGTTCTCATCAAAATTAATTTGGGTCATGAGTTAAATACTTTGAATTCTCAACTCCTCAAGGTCTTTGAGCTCTGATAGCAGACCACTTTAAATCTGCCTTTTATACATGTATTAAGGCTATTTCATTCCAGGGTACGCTTCCAACAAAAGCCCAAACTCAGCCAAAAGACAATGTGAAAGACTGTGAAAGACGCATAAAAACTGTGATTAAAAATTTGTGTTATTCTGTCAAATATAAAACACATAGTAACATAAAAATGAATATAAACTTGCAGTGTTAAAACATTGCGCATCACATCATTGCATCACCATTTTATTCAAAAAATAAAACATAATAAAAACTGGAAGAAAATGTAACAAAAAAATAATTTAAATTTTAAAAATAGAAAATAATATTTTGTTTGAAATTTGGGAGAAATAGTTCAGAAGTGATAATTTTACCAAAGTATATAGTATATGTAGAAAAGCTGTGAATAAAAAAATCAGAATAAAATGATAAATAAAATGCAAAATTTTGAAAAACTGTATCCACTTATTTCTACTACTTCATTTCCCGGTTTCACAAGGATATGAGTCTAAGACTAAAATTAAAGTTTGAGCTGTCTAAACTGAAAATAAATAGCAAAATATGTCAGTGCCCTTATTTAGTTTTAAGATGCACAACAGTGATGTTTTTATTTAGGCATTTCTATAAAAGCAAATATCTTGACATAGTCCTGGCTTAGCCTATGTAACTGGACCCATTAGTCTTACTAAGAATAACTTTAAATTATACACATGTTATAGTACTGGATGACTATAAACAACATGTGTTATGTGTGAATGTGCACATGTGTACGTTTACATGTGTTGGTGTGTGTGCTTGAAGAGTTAGGTGCAAAAGTGGCAAATTACTTCTTGAGCTTTTCATTTGGGTTGTATTGATCCTGGTTCTGTCAGAAGTCTGATAAACGGAAAAGCACCTAAGTACCTACAACCTGCCTCTCCCCTTTATAGCTCTTCTACTTCTGGACCAAATGTGACATTGTAATACCCTGTTCTAAAAGTTGTACTTGCAGTTGAAAGACTGATTTGACAGATTCAAAGGTAGAGACGAGGAACCCCCATTTCAGCTTTAAATTATTTGGGGTTTATTTGCTGTCTACCCAAAGATTAATTCAAAATCCTCTTAGACAAAATTAGATTTTGTGTCAAGGGCTTTCACCGTAGCTATTGCCCATAGCTTATATATATTTGACATGAACCTTAAATACAATCTTTTCAGAACAACGTGGGAGTGGGTTTGATGTTAAGACTCTCTTCCAAAACCTAGTATTACCTTGCCGTCTGGCGTGTTTGTTCAATTGTTTCCTATGGAAATCCTGCGTTTTTTAATACCTAAGGGAGCTGGCATTTTTCCTGGCGTTTTCAGCCGCGTAAAATTGTTTTGTTGGAAACAGCCCTTAAAATTGTCATGATGTCAGCGCCCCCTCGAGGACCACATTCAGGATCTTTTGGACATTTCTCACATCTCCCGGATTTTGCACTTTTTGTTTCGGAATATTAAATAAAATTAGATGCGGAATGCAGTTTTTTAGCTTTTGAGGCAAGACACAAAATGAAACACGACGAAAATGCAATTTGGTTTAATAGGGTCATAATTATGCGTATTTATATTCTATTTAATTTACCCTATATACATGCCAAAACATTTAAACCACGCTGTAAAACACTTTTCATTTTCATGTGCCATAACAATTCGTATCACCAAAGTGTTTTATTAATGTTGAGCTGAAGATATTTTAAAAATAGAAAACATACCATTCAGTCAAGGTCTGTCCCTTAACCAGACTCTGCCACACACGCACAAACATCCACACACATGCACACAATGCAAAGACATTTGACATTAAATACACATAAATATTCCTTCCCCTTGTGTTCTGATCTGACACGACTGAACCTCAGCTCCCCCTGAAAAACAGTCTATCACACATTTACAAAACCTCCCTGTGAAACACACATCCCCTTTTGTCTCCATTCACAGACACACACATGTTGGCTTTGCATGTTTTAAGGGGACTTTCCGCAGACATAATGATTTTCATACTCTGCAAAGTGTATATTTTATCCTTTAACCCTAACCTCATGCCTAAACCTAACCAAACGTAAAGGAAACGTCTGCATTTTATATCTCTACAAGGTCAAGATGACTGGTGCTATTATCTTTGTGGGGACATTTGGTTCCCACACTGTAGGGTTTACCAAGGCACAATGAAACACATTCTCACACTCTTCCTCTCACTTTGTCTGACATGTGCAGAAGAGCGGATTAAATAAAAGTTTGTAATAGTGGCTCTATGATGAAATAACTTTCTTCAGGAATAACAAATGTGGAAATTGCACTAGAAAAGGATACCCACTTTTTTGGCCTTTAATATATTTGTTTAACGTAGAAATATAATGGCAAACATTAATATAAGTATATTATAACATTATAATAATAACAAAAAATATGCCTTGAGATGCCACATGATTTCAGATATCCTACATGTCTGTATGTCTGATTAACATACGATTAAGACACATGCATGGATACATTGTTCTGCAGGATGTGTGAGTTTGAATCAACATTAACAAGTCTTGTTTTTTCCAATTTCTTGTTAAAGCTGCAGTATGTAACCTTGGTATTTGACCACAAGAGGGCGCATTTCCAACAATAACAAAGGCGAAGCTTGATGACGCTATGAAGCAGGTGACGATGGGAGATGTCGTTTTAAATGCGTTTTCACCATAGCGATGTATCTAAATTGGATAAACGAATCATGATCACGGATGAGGTAATTTATTCGTTTTTGTATTACCTGTCTATCAATACACTCGCGAGAGTAGAGTCTCTGTCAAGTCCAAGATTGTTGCGCAGCTCTCTCCATCTCGAAAACGCCTGGCCGATATTTATCCTGGTTTTAGTCCTCCGTTTGTCACACAGTCTGCGTGTATCCAAATATGGACGCTTACGTTTTACTGGCACTTCAATACTCGCCAAAGAGTAATCGTGATCCATAACAACGACAACCAAACAATACGCGCGGGCGCGGCAATAACATAACAACCACTTCCGCATTTGACCATGTGATATTCCGGTCTACACCGGAACAAAGTATAGAGCGGACATTGCGTCACTGAGAGGCGACATTTCTTTTCCGGGACGGCCAGTTATTTAAAATCGGAATTTCTCTGAAATAAAAAATCTTTGGAGACTTTTGAAATATTGTAATTACACACCTGAAGGAAATATATCACACTGTGCAAGTTATTTTCGGAAATTTTATTACAAAATTATTACATATTGGAGCTTTAAGTGAAAAACAGGTCAAGGTCCCAACACTCTTAGAAGTTCCAAAATGTTCTTTGTTGGATGTAGGACATCCACAAATGGCATATTTGTTCTACAAACTGTAAAAAGGTACGAAGTGGTTTAGTCAAAATAATGAATAGTGTGTCCTACACTGTAAAACTTTGCGTAGTTTTGCAGCAGGTTTAACAGTAACTTACTGTAGATTTAATTACTTTCCTACTACTACTTTTTATAATTTTAGTTAAACTTACTAAACAAATAAAAACACTTTAACTTTTGACAAAATGAGCAAGAAGAGACTGAGCATTTCTGTTTAAAACAAAATTGTCAATTAAATCTAGTTACTGGCAAACCTGCTGCAAAACTACAACAACGTTTTACAGTGTAATAATTACTACTAGAGAGTAACTGGATCTGTACTGGTATGTTTTCTTTCTACGTCTTTCAAGTTTTTGACCTATCAGATCTGTAAAGATGATGATATTCTGAATTGAGGTTAAGCCTCGTCTCCAACATTGCCGGCGTCTAAAAAGTCAACAAACGTATCATTTTTGAGATTTGTTTATACATTTAGAGTTTGGATGGTTTAAAAGAGGTATTTTTGACAAATGTGGCAGGCTTCCGGGGTTACATACAATAGTTCATAAATTGCTCACCTTCTAAATTACAAGCTGTCAAGAAACAATTCAGCGTCCTTGACTAAACAGTCAAATTGCTAATATTATGACACAAATAATTAATTTTACACTGACGCACAACGATTCCGTCCTAAGACTGCACTGTCCGTTTCTGTAGAATAAAAAAAAAACTATTTTCTTTTCAAGTACAAACATCACAACCCTTCCACAAAATAATGATTGAATGTTTTTTCTTTCAAAAGTAGTATATCAGAAGATTCTAATGCACCCGGTGGAGCTATTATTGGCCCATGACTGGGACATTGTTCTGCGACTGATAAGATCAACTAACCACTACAAACCCGTTCAATTTAAACCAGTTAGATTTATTGAGGATTGCTACTCATTGAACATGGAAGTGATTATAGGGACTTGAAATACACTCAACATCAATTTTCTTATTTTAAGTCAGTGGTCAGTCTTAATAGTTTTAGGTGTTTGCTTTTTGTTTTATTAAAGCCAAGTTCATCATCTTTTATAGGGCAACATTCAAACAGTCTATTGTCTGCTTTTTATCTTTAAAGTAGACAATAGAGCAATTAAATTCCTTTTAAGTGGACTCTCAGTGGAAAAACAATTTCAGTGGGAAATGTCAATAACAAGTACATCGGGAAGCGGGTAGGTTTCGATTACACCTGCACAGAAGATTAAACATTTGAACAAGTTGGGCCATCCTAAGACTAATATAGATTGTTTCTTGAAAACTCAGTGTGTGTTTAATGATAGTGTTCCATCTAATGTGAGTGTGCCATAGGATCAATGAGTGCTACATTTACTTTTGATTAAATGTCAAGATGAATTGAGTCTTAATTAGGTTGAATACAGATCTTTGATGTCAAACAAGAATGAAGAGGATTATTTGATGCAAATGTGCATGTTTACTAATGCACTAAATATTGAGGTATGGCGTGTTACTAAATGTATTATAGCAAAGGGAAGATTTAGATTGTATTTCTAAATAAAGATCTATCTATTAATGGATTTAAATTCTGTTTTTTTTAATTGAGATTTATTAAGTACAAGGGTGAATAGACCAAGTCTGAGTTGTGAATAAGGCAAGACTTTATGAAGCAAATCCTCATGTTACAAAATGTCAGTGCTTTTCTTAGTGTAAGTGATGAGCTCATAAAACCATTAAAGTCAACTATGAAATGAACAGACTGTGTTTTCACACTGTGAGTTCAAAGCGCACAGTTCACTGAATCATTTGATTGCTGTGTTACATAAACGTTGGATTATTCAACATATACACACATTTCCCCATGCTTATTTTATTCAAATCAAATAATTGACTGCAACAAAATAAACCCTCTCCTATTGGTCTACACTACAAATACAACATCATGGTTTAAAGCTGTAGTATGTAACCTTGGTATTTGACCACAAGAGGGCGCATTTCCAACAATAACAAAGGCGAAGCTTGATGACGCTATGAAGCAGGTGACGATGGGAGATGTCGTTTTAAATGCGTTTTCACCATAGCGATGTATCTAAATTGGATAAACGAATCATGATCACGGATGAGGTAATTTATTCGTTTTTGTATTACCTGTCTATCAATACACTCCCGAGAGCAGAGTCTCTGTCAAGTCCAAGATTGTTGCGCAGCTCTCTCCATCTCGAAAACGCCTGGCCGATATTTATCCTGGTTTTAGTCCTCCGTTTGTCACACAGTCTGCGTGTATCCAAATATGGACGCTTACGTTTTACTGGCACTTCAATACTCGCCAAAGAGTAATCGTGATCCATAACAACGACAACCCAACAATACGCGCGGGCGCGGCAATAACATAACAACCACTTCCGCATTTGACCATGTGATATTCCGGTCTACACCGGAACAAAGTATAGAGCGGACATTGCGTCACTGAGAGGCGACATTTCTTTTCCGGGACGGCCAGTTATTTAAAATCGGAATTTCTCTGAAATAAAAAATCTTTGGAGACTTTTGAAATATTGTAAGTACACAACTGGAGGAAATATATCACACTGTGCAAGTTATTTTCTGAAATTTTATTACAAAATTATTACATATTGGAGCTTTAACCCACCATGCAACACAAATAAATTGATTTGGTCTTTTATCCTCATAAGTAATTGTCAGCTAATAAAATATTTGAAAACAGTTGTGGACGGTCAGTTCCTTATAAAGAAACAAGTCAAACTTGACCTTCATGTTTTGTTTTGCTCTTTTTACTCTAATAGCTCATACTTCATGGATTCATTTTTGCCTGTGGTCTTAGAAAACCCAAGTATACCCCAGAAATGCTACATTCTTATGATTTGGAAGACTGCACACTTTTTTTGTGTTTATGTGTGTATCCATATTTTACTCCCAAGATTTCTATATTTTCTACGTTTCTTTTGTTTTTATGACACATGCAGAGGGTGTTGTGAAAATATTAAGAAATGTTGCATATATGCGCAATGGATAGCCTAACGAAATAATAAAGAGGATGTTTATATACTGTGTTTTAATAAAGAATTAGATTATTTTCACTTGCTGTACGCAGCCAATGCCAACTCAGCACAAGAGTTACATTTCATATTCCGCTGCGTCCGTGCGCGCGCGTCTCATCCAGCGCTCAATATATGTAAAGCACCTCCTTCCGTCGCTTTAGGTCTGCTTGATAACCTCACCTCCTAAAACCACCAGTAACTCTTTCACTGGAGAGAGAAGTCCGACGGTTCCAGATATCATTACGGAGGATTTGCTCGAGCAGTAAACGGTAAGAGCGAGAAGGATGAGCTGTGCGCGATGCTTGAGTTGGACAGATGATGTGTACTGAAACTTATGTAAGGATTGGGGGTTTGATGACAGTCTGTTTTTTAATGATACAATATAAACGACAGTCTTTAACTCCGTGCAATTAAGATTTATTACCTTTGTTGTCGGGTTCAATACCGAGAGAGGTCTGAAAATTGTTGAATACTTTTTAATGGCATCTGATGTTGGAGATGCTAGTGGTTTTTTAGTTCAGATCGGATGGACTGATCATCACGTCTATATGATTGTTCTGATCATTCAACTTCTTGAACCGTGTATTTAAGACAGATTTGAGTATAGGAAACAACACTGGAAATGACAAAAACGCAGAAAGGTTTGAGCTAATGTCAGATTTGTATCACGAGTTACAAACAAATGTATTTGCAAATCTGTTACCACTCTTCATGTGCATGTGAACATCATATGTCAGTTTTCAATTGTCAGCATCTTATTCTGTATGTATTTGATTATGGTTATTAGCATGTTATTAAGGCAGTGTTATACATATGAAAGACACCAATACAAATGAAAGATAAATCATAATTGACATAATCTATTACGTAATAATAATATCATCATCATCCAAAAAAGCTTCACCTTTTTACTCTGGGCATATTTTAAATATCTTTCAGTATAAAAGCTCCTTTAATACAAAATCTTAAAAGTATTTCACTATAGATAAAAACATGGACGAAATACGTCAGAAACAGGCAACTGTAATTGAAATAAAACATTTTCACACTCAACTCTGCCCATTATCCCCAGCTAGAGACACAGACACTAAAGCCACCAGTTACATAAAAGAAGCATGAAGTTATAAACAAGGGGTGTGAAAAACAAGCCCACCCCTGATGCAAAAACAGCAACGGGGCTGATGTGAGCTATTTTTTGCTCATTAGTTTAATACCGAATCAGATCAAATAAACGCTGGCAAGGATGATACTGAACAATTTATCTTGTAAGATTATTGCTACAAATGTAATATTTGCTATAAATGACAGATTCGTTTTCAAGGTAGACATTTACACAGGACATAATGTCTCACATAACAGGTGCCAACATTTGTCTTCTCACATCATGTGGTACACGTCTGTGAAACATGATTTTAGAGGCTGAAATCTGTCTTAGAGCGTATGAACACAGGCAAAGTCACAACTCATCTTGATATTAAATACACTTTCCATACTGGTATTATTGTTTTACAGAGATCTGAAAGGATTTGAGACAAGGGCTTGACAAATAATAATTCAAATCAACTGGAAGATACCTATTTGATGCATGGCATTGGAGAAATGTTTGTGGGTTTTAGGAGTATCAATATCCTTGCGATGTGTGCAGACATGAATAAAATAATACTTGCTATTACAGTATCTCTGTAAAAAGAGCTCTGAATAAGAAAATGGTTGATAACGTGCAGGTGGTATCCATGACCCTCCTTTCATCTTTTGTGTATTCAGCTGATGGTTGCCTCTCTGAAGCTGATCTTAAACTGGTTTGTTATGTTTTTTTCTCTCTCTCTCTCTCTCTCTCTCTCTCTCTCTCTCTCTCTCTCTCTCTCTCTCTCTCTCTTTTATAATGATGAAATGTCAAGATTTGGGAAAAATAGGAGACTTGTATGCAGCCTTTAAGTTTTCTTACTAAATCTAACCTATGAAAGGTTACTTATTAACAAGCTTCTTGATTTTCAAAGGAATTGGCAATAGCCAGTAAAATAATAACAACCAGCTGCTAAATTGATTTGTGGTAAATATTTTCAATACGAGCTTAGTTTGCAGTCATACAAGTATTTTATTCAAAAATGTTAACACTGTGGTGCTATTCAAAACGTCTCAGTTTTAGAGAAAGCACATATTGAGGGACCTGAACAGGGGTGCATTTCCCTAAAGCGTCGTTAGCTTACTATGGTCGCGAGTTCCATCGTCACTCGTACCTGCATAGTTTAACGATTCAAGTGTTTCCAGAGACCATCGTTTTTAACAAACAAAAGCAAACAGCCTTGCAAAGTTATGAGACTGGAACCTACAGCTGTAGTTCCAACTCAACCTAACCTCTTGAGCTGTTGTTAGAAGCATAGTTCCTTATTATTTTGACATGTAACTTGACTTCCATACCTTGTGCTTTTGAGTGAAAGTCTATCTTAATCATCCTAAATATGTAGAAATGACATTTTATATCTTTTAGTTTGTCAAGAAAATTTAAGCACAGTTTTTGAAAAGTGCACATGTGAGCAGCCCTATGGGCTCTAGAACCCTGAGGGATCCCTGCGTGGTGTAGTAGGAAACTTGTTAATGAATGAAGCATTTTATTAGGGTCAAACGGCGGAAATACATGTTTTTCTGTGTCTTTGGGTGTTATAAGTTGTCCATGCATGTATAAGACATTTAAAATTGCTAAAATGTAAGTGTCGGAACAAAAGATGCATTCTATCTACAAGCGAATGCTCACCCAGATCTGCCTGAAATTCCTTGTGTAAACACACCCCCACGCATGTACGTCACTTTGTGGTATGATTTGACTAAAACCGCCCAAATGTATACGCAAGTAAGGTGGACGGTCTTGTAAATCTCATTATATTGTCGCAGCCTGATGTTATGAATATGGTAAGAGGCGTTACATTTCTGTGCAGTATTCGACCAATCACTACGCACTAGTGACCTGGCAAATCATAGCACACCATTGCTTTTCAGAGCGATGAGCTTTGTAAAATATCAGCGCATTTCAGAGAGGCGGAGCAAAGAGGAGATACAAACATGCACGGTATGTGGAAAATACAGCGTTTTTTAACCTTAAATCATGTATACACATTGTATTACATCTAACGCAAACAGTAATATTAGTTTTAGCCGTTTCATAGGACCCCTTTAAGGCGGGCCCATATGTTTTTTTACCAATGAAACGCAGGGGAAGCATTTGGGAAACCTGTTTGAATACAATCAATCACTGCTATGTTTACTGTCAATAGTGGTGCAAATATTACACACTTCAGCTTTAAAACTCACCCTGTTTTTCTTTCAATTAAATTCACAGCATGATCAGACTTATTTTGATGCATTTGAATGCAGGGCATGATTTCCCATTTTGACAATAAAACCATTAATGAATTTCTGTTGGCACTCCGCACCATTTCACGTCACTGTTCATTAACTTGAATAAAACATGCATGTTCATGGGATGTTTTCATTTCACTGGATCACTCTGTCAACTATCAATGCAAAAGCTCATCTTGAAACCTCCTGCTATGACAGTGTGTGCTTGACTGTGGCGAGGTGGCGAGTTTGGTCATAAATATAGGCACTCGCTGTGTAATGCATGCTAATGTGCTAGTTTGTGAAGCTCGATAGCGTCACATTGAGTAATTCCAAAACATGCATGTTATCGCGTGTATAGCATGCAATAATGCATTGTTTTGCTAAGCTAAAAGCTGTGGTTCAAATGCTGGCATACATGGCTACAAATGTAACATCCTAACCATTATAGATCAGTTGAAGATAAAAAACATAAAAAAATCATTTAAAAGAAACTGATTTTTTTTATTTGTTAGTTTTACAGAATTTGTATATATTTTTTTGACATACCGTAACAAAAGTCATAATGAAATGTCAAATAACAGACAAAAAGTCTAATAATTGTAAAAGACTGCAAATTTACATGCTGGGTGCAAAAAAGGTTTTATAGGTTTTTTATAGGCAGGCAGATTGCGTTTGACGTTAATATGTGACCCTGGATCACAAAACCAGTCTTAAGTAACACAGGATTATTTTGTAAAATACAAAAATACATTGTATGTGACATGAATTTGTAGGGGAAGAACCCAAACGCAAAACGCCCACAAAGGGGAAAACTAGGGACACTTCTCATGATAAAACAAAGCAAAACAAACACCCACGTGGGGGCAAGAACAGGAAAACAAGGAAACCAATAAACTATATAAAACAGAGACAGGACTTACACTAAATAAACACTAGACAGAGCAAGAGCAATATATCAGAGTACTCACTAGGACTAGGACTAGGACTTGGGTGTATGGCCTGCCACTGTGCCTCTGATTAACAACTTCAAAGGCAATTTTCTCAATATTTAGATTTTGTTGCACTCTTAGATTCCAGATATTGTCCTATTCTTACAACTCATACATAAAAAAAAGTTTATTTTCTAAAATCTAATTTTGAAAAATTACCCATAAGACTGGTTTTGTTGTCCAGGGTCACATATGTTGCTAAGCCAATAGCACAAAAAGGACGGATAGAATTAAAACATTGTGTACATTTTGAATCACATTTAACTGTCATTAATTCTTCTCAGTACTGAATGAAATAAATAACAAGCATTTTTTTAGGACTGATACAGTAATTCTCAATTAATCGCATACAGAATAAATGTGTACTGTGCCTATTCATTTTGTGTTAATATAAACATACACATAAACATACATGTATACGTACAGTGTTTAGGATTTTTAATTTATATATTTTACTTTTTTCTTAAATACATGCATGTATGTGTATGTTTTCAGAAACAAATTTTCTATTTACACTGAGCATAAATAGCCCGCCTTGTTGGCAGAGACTAACTCAATTTGTGATTGGACTAGAGAAAGTGTAAAGAACGACGCCATTTTAAACAGTGACTGCAGTGGTGTAAGGTGTAAAATCTGTATAACTCTGGCACTGGAGTCGAGACCAGGGTTCTTATCCTCCTCTCGATGGAATTTTCCCCTTTCTATCACATTACAGATCATAAACGCATTTGTTTTCAATAAAAATTATTTAGGACTTCAAATTCATTTTTATTCATAATGTTTTAGGATAAGATTAAATGTTGGTGTAGGGGTCCTCTCAATAAGTTGCCATCATTTTTTTCAATGTAATGATTTAAATCTGTTATAATTGCATAATGTTTAATGCATAACAATACTGAGGTGCAAATAAAAAACGTTATTGACCACTTTTAGTATCTAACTGCTATTTCTACTTAATCCAAAGTAAATACAGCTATTTTTGGTTAGTGTTAATAGCATATCGCTAAGAAATGCTTCTATTTTCACTTAGTGTTAAAAAAGAACCCACTGCTATTTAACTTAGTATAGCTGCCTTTTATAAATACAAAATGAATATGGACAGTACACAGAAATATATTATTCAAACACAAACATAATTCAATTGTCTCCATTTTTGGATCCTATGATACTTAAAAATGCTTCTCTCTCTCTCTCTCTCTCTCTCTCTCTCTCTTTCTCACTTCTCACCTCCCCTCTCTTTCTTTAATCATCACCAGGCACTGTGAATTTTGAAAAAGAAAGGCATCGCTTTGTGGCAACTTGCGAGAACTATGAGCTTCAGCATCACTTCCAATTTCATATTCATCAGGAGCCCATGCAGAGCGTCTTAAATATTCATACCTGCACTTCTGCCACGACAGAAATCTATAACATCAGTAACCTGCTGCTTTAGCTACTGCACCAGCAAAGCCTCAAATGATAAGCAACCGTTTTAGATGTACTTCAAAACAGGTTGAGTTGACTTATATCTGTATTACTATTCACATTGTCAACTTGAAAGTTGAGGGGACATATGCTTTTTCAACAAACCTATTTTCTGCCATATCCAACTTTAGCTGATGAACACAAAATGACAGGATCAAAATCACGATGCGATTTTAATTTTTATTATTATAAAATACAGGATGCAATATTGCAGTGATGTCTTTCACAAATAATTGTTTCCGCAGCTAATGATGTGGGTCATTATTTTTTTACAGTACCAATAATAATGTCTTTCAGTTCATCATTCTCTTTCTATATATAAATATCTAAAAAAAACAGAGATTTTTAATATACAGTATAACAATATAGCCTATACCTGAAGTAAATGCTAGCATTTGACAAATAACGGATGAAGTAAATGTAAAGTTATGAGTTCATACTGTAGAATCTATGACTTTTGGCTGCATCTGAATCCAGTTTTAGACAATATTGAGATCTCTTCTAAAAAATAAAAATAAAATCATGAGTAGATGAAGACGTTTCCATTGCAGTCTAGAAGCAACAGCTTTTAGTGTGATGTGTCTGTTCCATGGCTCTGGAAATGAGATGCAGTCCAGATTTGAACCGCTCTGTGTGAAATCAATGGTGTATAAGGCACAATTTGTCTCATATATTGAACAGAGCATCTCTGCCTCATTGCATCACCCAGAAGATTCATTGGCAAAGTCTGGTCTCCTAATTGAAAACAATCAGCACCCTTTTGGGAGAATCAGTTAGAGCCGGAGGGAACTGAAGCAATAATAAGCTTCATTACGACACATCTGGGCTTAGTCTTTGTAAGTGATTGACCGTTGCTTGTTAAACTCAATGAAGCTTAGAATCTATTTTAATTACACTGCTAGTCAAGCTGACTCTATTTAGATGGATGTCAAGTGACACTGTCAGTTTATGGGATGAATTCACTAAAACAATTCTCAACCTTTGCGTACATTTAAAAATTTATTATGGCAGATGTAATCAAATGATAATGAACCAATGCAAGTGCATATGCAGATTCCTGTTATAGTAGAGCACACATTTGGCATTTTAAAGGGATGATTTAGATGTCTAGATTGTATTGACAGAGTGACGATGTACCATTTTCTGGAATTTTGCATTTGGAAGTCTGCGAGATGGTGCACCAAACACCTTGCGTTCAACATTAAATATTGGGCTGTGTATTTGCTGTTGCCAGATTTGCAAACATATGTAAGAAAAGAAATCAATGTGTGCCTTTGCTGTGACTGAAGTTTAGATCATATCCTATGATATGGAGGACGATGTCATTTAATTGACCAATAATCACAATACGTGATATCATCATTGCCTGACCTCAAACAGAGAAATAGACATGCATGTGTTTTGTGCATGTATTTTTTTTAAAGCGACATGAGGAGAAATAAAAGATATTTTGTCTTTGGGGAATTATCTTTGACTTCTCTGTTCTTGTAAGATAGAAAATAAAACGCAACATTCTTAAAATAAAGTGATAAATGTGATACATTCAACTGCACAATAATCTAATGCATCATTCATTGCATGCTTTATTATTATGGTAATTATGTAATCTCTCAGGCTTTATGGGATAACATTTGCGTGTAGTGTTAAATGTCATCCGGCATTTTGTTTTGTTCAAAATTACACTGTAAATTAATTTTTGTGGGACTCGTTCGGTTTAATCTTTGGCTGGTCGATCATTAATTCAATTCTTAAAGAAAATCTAAATTACTTTAGGGTGTGATTCACTATTCACTCTTTTCTTTTTATTCACAATTGATGCAAATCTTGGTTCAGGTACTACATAACAGCTCATAGCAACGTGACATTTGATTAATTGAAAACTTACGCCATTTGACCCCTTTAAGGATTTACTTATATACTAGTACATTCAAGTAAGTACATTTAGATGGATCCAAAGCAGCAGGATTTTGTTCCGAATTAAATTCTCACCCAATGTGAATCTTTCTCAAACAATTGACTGGGTTATTCATCATCTGCACTATGTGCAGGCTCACTGCCTGTTACTGTACTACCACAGACGGAAGTTAAAGCTTTGAGATATCATCAAAAATCATCAGAGGATGGAAAAGAAGAGTAAAACAGATGGAGAGAGGGAGAGAAGAAGAACAGGCGCTGCTTTTCTAGTACTAGTACTGGTTCTGTTTAATTAGGAAAATGTTTATACTCTCACTTGAGAAGGATTACTGTCGCCTTGGTTGCTATTCGGCCTCATGCAAAATCACACAATCCTCAGGCTTGAGAACCTGTAGAGACTTTGATATTACAGGAGTATAATACATTTATTAGACACTGAGCCATTTCACTTTCGTGTCACAACATGTTGACAATTAACACTAAGCCAACCTTCCAAAAGCATTTCCTAGTGGAAATATAGCCTCATTATAAACAGAAAAAAAATGCACACAAAAACAACTTCAGTCTGAGTAGACACTTAGATACTTCATTTGTGAAAAAAGGTTGTGAGCAATAAATCAACCATTGTTTCAAAGCATTGTAATTTAAGCTTTTTGTTTTCTTGTTTGCCTTTGCAAATTTTTTAAACTGGAAAATGTTATGAAAGAAAGAAAATCTGAGAGAAACGCTGCAAATAATGAAATATAGTTGAGCAGAATAAAAGAAAATCTGAATGTCATTTTTCCGATTATCTTTAATAAGGGGTATGATTTTCTTCCACTTAACAGTACATGGCTTTGTTGTGCGATCAGAGAGGTTCTATACATCACTTGAAGAAATTCGTTTTCTGGTTTGTAACAGGACTGATTAAATGTGATTTTGACTGTCATGCACTTTTCGGTGTGAATGGACATCAGTTGCATTTCTGGGTTACTTGGTGCCCTACAAGATGAGACATGACCAAAGGGCACAACACTCTTGGGTTTAAGGGGTCCTATTTCAATTATTTTTCAAATTCTTTATTATGTTTATAATGACAATAGAGGTTCATGTTTCGATTTTCAAAAAATGCTTTATATATTAAATATTTCACCTACATCGTCATCATGATTCCCAGAAAACAGGCTTTTGAGTTCCTGGTTGTATGAAGTCCCTCCTTTGAAACGCTCTGGTTGGTCAAGCTCAGCCAGTCTTTTGTGATGGTCTACCGCTTAGAGTGTGTGTTGAGATGTCCCTGCCATTGCCTATCCATGTTCCAAGGGGCAGGGTCAATGTAAATTTTGGGATTCATGATGTCACTAACCCAGGATAAAGTTTGTTGTAGTCCCAACGAGCCATTCATTGTAGTCTTTAAAAAGTGTTTAAGAAAATGTCTTTCTTTTCAGTGATCTTTGAGCATTGCGACTTGGCAGATGTTCTTTATACTCAAACAGGTATACTACTCACTAAAATTTAAAGAGGAAAGTAGGAGGAGATGGGGTGGAGGGGGGATACCGGAAGAGTTGACATTGGGGTAATGTGGAAACAGCGGCTAAAATACACTCTAAATAATGATGATTGACAGAACTGAATGTTTAGGCTCTGGCCGAACCTCCATTTCGAACTACATTAAGTGTGTTATGTATTAACAAGCTCTAAGGTTTGACCGAAAAAATAATCAGAGGGGACATGTTTGACTTAGCTTTATGCTTTAAACAGGTGTTTGTATTTATAAATGTGTTTGTATGTTTTCTTTAATCCACTTAATGTTTTAGAATGAACTTAAGATCTTTATTTTCTCTCTGCAGGTTTCACAGATCTACAGTTCTGTCAGCCAAAACAGGATGAAGCAATTTTGGAACAAATAAAGCTGATTTTGGAGGAAAAATCTCACATTGGAAAATTCTTCTTTACCACCACGTTGGAGTTTAATTGCTAACCCCAGCAAGACTTTCTCACATCAGCCAACACACTTTTAAAGAGCAACTACAGAAAACCGAAAGCAAATAAAAATCAGTTTGCTTGTAACTAATAGCGATGGAAAGGTCTCATCCGAACAACAGCTCTAAGGCTTGGTTATTGGAAGATTCACTCTGGGACCAAGAAGAGTGTCCGACATCCCTCAGCAGTACAACTTTCCTCATAATCGCTTACAGCGCAATGCTAGCTGTGGGCTTGGTGGGCAACACTTGCCTAGTCTTAGTTATCACACGACAGAAAGAGATGCGTAACGTGACCAACATTTTCATCGTAAACCTCTCGTGCGCCGACATCCTTGTTTGTTTGGTGTGTTTACCAGTCACCATTATCTACACGCTTATGGATCGTTGGATTCTGGGTGAAGCTTTGTGCAAGGTGACGCCGTTCGTCCAGTGTACGTCTGTGACGGTTTCAATCTTCTCAATGGTTCTCATCGCCCTGGAGAGACACCAACTCATCATTCACCCTACTGGATGGAAGCCCGTCGTCAGACACTCTTATCTGGCTGTAGCGCTTATTTGGATTATTGCGATTTTTATCTCCCTTCCCTTCCTTTCGTTTCAAGTCCTCACAATCTCGCCTCTGCACAACCTCAGTCCTCAGTTCAACCCCTTCAGTGATCAGTTTATCTGTATCGAGCAGTGGCCGTCTGGTGGTTACAGGCTAGTTTATACTACGTCGCTACTGCTTTTCCAGTACTGTCTACCGTTAGTGCTCATTCTAGTTTGCTACGTCCGAATATTTCTGCGCCTCAGTCACCGCAAAGACATGGTTGAGAGAGCTCGAGGTGAACGGCATAAAAAGGCCAAAGGCTCAAAGCGCGTCAACGCTATGCTAGCCTCAATCGTAGCGGCGTTCACGCTGTGTTGGTTGCCACTTAATGTGTTCAATACAGTTTTCGACTGGAACCACGAGGCAATGCCAATGTGCCTGCATGACACTATTTTCTCAGCTTGCCACCTCACTGCCATGGCATCAACATGCGTTAACCCTGTGATCTATGGGTTCCTGAACAGTAACTTCCAGAAGGAGCTGAAATCGCTGCTTTATGGATGCCGTTGCTGGGGACCGTCTGAGAGTTACGAGAGCTTCTCACTGTCCACTGTCAGCACGGACGTTACAAAGGCATCCGTCCTGAGTACCGGTTCAGTCTGCATCAATGCATATCAGCCACAGAAGAAAAACAGTTTCGAACAGAAAGACATTGTATAAACAGTGTCCAGTGTCTTGAGATTTCTTAAAATTTCACTTAGCATTCGAAATCGCTGGATGACACTGCCAAAATCCTGTTTTTGCATGTTGATTTGTCACAAGATGTTCTGGAGTTCTTCAACACATTACGGAAAGGTTTATTCTAGCTGGGCTTAAAAACAATTCTCAGTAAATGTTTTAACAACTGCAATCTTAAAAATGAAGGTGCATCAAGAAACAAATGGTTCTCATAAGAGCCTTTGAGTGAATGGTTCTTTGGGAATCCAAAGATGGTTCTTTTATAATAGGGTCTTTCACATCGGATTGTTTTTCGTAGTTAACTATTGGTCCAACTAATCCAGAAAGAAGAACATACCAGCGATACGAGTGTATGTTGACTGGCTAAACGCTTGCCATACTACAATATTTTGAAGAGTTACAAAACATAAATGTATAAATGTTATCTGCATTTACGTGTCGTCTTTGTGGCCTTTGTGCTATGTAACGCTGCAAAATATCATTGGAGATTTTTGGCTCCGAGTCCTCCTTATTTCTAGTTTCGATAATTTAGTTCCTGTACCAACCCGGTGTGAAAGCTGCCTATGGCGTCACTGTGAAGAAACGGAGACTGATTGACTATGTTAAATTTAACATGTTGGTCTGTAGGGATCTGTATATTGATGTTCTGAATTCAATTTACCCTATTCTTTCTCTGATATGATAAAACGAGTCCTCTTATTGTTATCATTGTTCAGATAAAGGCATGTGTAAAAATAATTAATTTAGTAATAAATCAATGTCCACAAAAATATACTTTTGTTGTACATTAAAGTACAGAGATTAAAGTATAGATTTATATTATGGTTACTGTACATTAAAAATGTAGTTACCAGTATCTGGACTCTAAACGCATTTAATTCTGTCATGTCTGCATTTTAAACTAAAAAGTATTCTACAATATACACATTTTGTTTATTTGTTTAAGTGTGATTTGTTCAGAATATCGATTTATAGAAACAGTTTTTGAACACTTTATTTGGCAGGTATTCAAGTTAATAATATATTTAAACTACTTTCTGAATTCACTCTGTCACATGACTGTGGTTTCAATCATAAACATTGTGCATGTTATAAGTAGTATTTGTAATATATGTATATTTAAGTGTGTGGTCAAAGCATCATGACATCACTACTGATAAGAATATTAACATTGAAGCACCCTACAGATATCAATTCGCAACAAGTATGAAATATTCACCTTATTTGAAGTTATGATCTAGTATCCTGGTCACTGTTGTAGTATTTAATATATAGAAGTAAATTGGCACTTAGCGTGCACTATAAACTGATACATTAATCATTGTTCTTATGAATTATGCTGTTCTTATTTTTGTGTCCTTTTTCTATTAAAATACTGATGTGGGATGTCTTTTAAGAAAGTGTACTGGGTTATCACTCAAATTAGGAATACATTTTTAATTTCATTTGAAACAATGTAAACAAATAAATCAGACAATTCAATGGCACAAATTGTTTTCCCTTAGTTGTGGTCTTTACCAGTCTTGAGATCCAACCCCTTGTCCTCTTCATTTAAAACCAAGATAAAATTTAGCACAAATTGCAATCAAGAGTGAAAAAATGAATGACCTTGAGATGTATTGTTTTGCTGAAATGCACCACATTGACATTAGGGTCTGAATTAGTCTGGTATTAAATAGACGTTTATGTAAAACTAGGTTGAGAGTTCCAAACATGGTTGGAGGAGTTTCTCAACGTTTGGAGGAGTTTCTCAAAAATTTACAATGACGTTTATAGCATTATGGTAAGTTTCAAGCTCCAACTCGGTAGCTCTCTTTCTTTCTCAATATTTTCTTCCAATTTGTGTTCTTTTATACATCATGTATTGCTGTGTGGAAATGTGGCCTGTATTTCAACAGCTTCATCTTTAGCTTTGATATAGCTTTGAAGTTTTTATGTGAATCAATATGCTTTTTCTCTTATTCATGATATATTTGGTTGACCAATATGTGTCTGAGCCTGATGTCAGCTGTTTAGCACTTTGTTTTAAAATAAACCCCTAGTTTTGAACACATGTATCATTGACTGTGTCAAATGTTTTTTTTTACGTTCACATGCACATCTTAACGTGCTGGACATACGAATGTGATAGGCTATATAATGTTTAGAAATGAAATTAAAATTTTGATCATTTAGAAATATGAGATTTTAGCATTTGTTCATTATTCACATCATGGGATATTAAGTGTAAATATAAAAATTACCAAAGTTTATATTAAACATACGTTGATGCTTTGTTAATTGAATTAAAAGGATCTTTACATCTCTTATGTCTTGCATTTCATTTCTTGACACACTTTAAACCCTATTGCACTAGCTGTTAAAAGTATCAAGAATCAGCTGATTATCAAAACAGAACAAAAAATTTACATACTTTGCAAAAGTTTACATAAAAATATTGAATTCATAATTTTGTTAAGGAAATATCAATATAGGTTTTGAAACATTCTTTCAAATCTCGAGTCCTAGATAAGTAGCAAAGAACTGATCTCACCATCACCGAGTCATTTCGATTACATTAAGAGAGAATATACTAAGCCTCAATCTATTTATGAACTGTCCATTGAGTTACACCAGTGTTATAAATCTGATGAACAGAAAAAAACAATAAGACCATAATAAACATCCCAGGTTATTCATAATGTTTTAATGAATATAATTCTAATTTAAAGCCATTGGTGTGCAAATCAATGCACACCAATCTTTCTTTTCTCCTCATGTATCTTTCTCAATCCTTGAATTAAACATTCATTACATTTCACAGACGTATTCCAGGTCCCAGCAAGATATAACATGCTTTGCCAATGCTTCACTTCTAATGAGTGTGAGGGGAAAAGATTTAGAGAAGTAATTTGACAGCTCCATGAAATAAAGGAGAAGGAAACACGACAGTACAATAAGCTGAATCAATAAGCCTCCACCACTTAAATTTTCTCTCTTACCATCCACCATCGCATACTTATAATAAGATCTGTTTTCCCACCTTGTTCTGTTTTCCCCCTCACGTCCTCCTTCCTTTTGTTTCACCTTTTCTGATTCAATTTTCACTTTTTCATAGCCAAAAGTGTACATGAGTCTTTTTAAATCCATACAAGGCATTGTGCGTATGAAATATAAACCATCATAAATGTAGATAAAAGAACTCAAAGAAGCAGACTGTATATACATTTTTATCACCAAACGTTAAATATTTTTATTGCACCCAAGTGGAGTTTCTGATTCAAGATCTTTACCAGCAGTCCTGGACTACTTCATACAGTTTAAACAGAGAGTCAATTTCTCTTTGTATCTTCAATCCGTTTGGATAAATATGTATTTTTGTTTTACTATCTTTGATGTGAGGGAGTAACGCTGCTGGGAATTTTATACATTTAAGTGTCCCCATTTCTTCAGACCGCACATGACAATTCTGCCCATGACCGAGCTAGAAACAAGCAAAGTCATTTTTATTTTTGAAATAAAATATCATACCAAATTGAGCAGACTACAAAATGTGGTCTCTGAAATGTTCTTTGCTGCAGTACAAATTTCAATTGTAGCTAAGAGGAAACACTCCGACCTAGAGCCTCAAACAATTATATTGAATAGGAGTTGTAATTCAATATAAATCTGGAAGGGCCGAAAAGCAAAAGTTTCTTTCTGAAATCTGTACATGTGAAGCACTCATCTTGCTTAAAATGTACAATTGAAACATGAATAAGCTATTCTTGACTGCACAGCAAACGAACAAGGGCCATACTGTAAACTATAAATCCCAATATGTGTGAATAAAGCTGATGTGATTATTTGACCAAAAATGGTCATCTGGAAATTTAACAGCAATTAAACGGGTTGCATGAGATGTTATTGGAGAACATTTTCAGGCTAAATGAATATATTGTTGTGCTATTATATTATACATTTCTTAAATATTGCATAATTTTAATGGGGCCTGCATAATTTTGATACTTCAAAAAGCTCTTTTACTGTAATATTTGTAACACTTTACAATAAGGTTGTATTTAACAGTAACTTAAAGGTGGGTTGGTTGATTTGGAAAGGCGCTAACTTTAGCCTTCTAGCATGGAAATTATAATCCCGCCCTCTATGCGATACATCGTCCAAAGCCACGCCTCCTCCAAACACATGAATGTATTTCATAAATCCAATCAACAAATTACAAACTGAATCCATTAAATTCTTCTAGAAGCATGTACATACTTGTCCAAAAGAAAGAGAGCAACCATGGTGTTCTCTTTCAGACCCCTTGCCTGTCAGAGCTGTCTCCATCATGTAAAAGCTGAACCGATGTTCATTAGAGTTTTTCCTCTTTCATGATACAGACGTTTTTTCGTCACTGCTTTCAAAAACTTACTTTCTTTTTGTAGATTCACTTGTTGTCATAACGTTTGATTGGGCGAACTTTTTTTGATCTACTGCTTTCACAGACTAAATATAAGTATAAAAATATTATTTGACCACTATACTTCTTGATTGCTCAGGATGTAATGAGATTTCCCACCAAATTAACAAAAAATGTTTTTGGACAGGATCACCCACCATGCATTCAATGCATTAAAACTATAATTCTACTGCATTTATTAATCTTAGTTAATGCTCATTTTCAAAGTCTATGTATTTCAAGGTATTTCGAGATGAAGAGAATAGTATTATCAAGCTAGGCTTTGATTGGAAGTCACTTAACTTCACATAAGGTTCTCCACTCTGGCCCTCGATGCCCAATGCTTTCCTGCAGAGATTAGCTCCTACTCTAATGAAATTCTGCTGCCTGTGAAAGATGGTTAAAGACATTCTCTGTTACGCCACCAAAATGATTACTCGTAAAAAATTCATCACAGTTTTTCAATCTTCCATCACAAAATTACATTATAGCCTGTCTATCTAGAAAATATGTGGTACTTCTGGCTTCTGCAAGACCCCTCAGCCCTTACGTATAATGTCTGCTTTGGCCCCATTATTAGGATTCCAATATTTAGTCCATTTCAGTGATCTGTGCATGTCTATGTAGCATTACTGTGTTTCCCAGATGCTTATCTCAGAAGAAAACCTGGAACAGAAATCTCTATGGTCATTTCAGTTAATTGAATTGCTAAAGAAAAAACAATTATCTTATGGACACCTAAGATAAGGAGCATGTTGTTTTCCCATCTGATACTCAACTATCATTTCCTTGCTCTTTGATCTGACACCACTATGTGCTGGAAAGTCAAAAGATAATAACTCCAGATGGTCCCAGTCTACTCCAGATGAGATCAAACTCAGTGTAAAAGGTATTATTAGAAGAATGTAGTAGTAGATAACGGTATCCTGCCTTCCCATGTGTCATCATTAAATAGGCAGTTATTTTTCAAATCCTTATCATTTCTTTATTTTTTATTTCTTTAAGAAATTGTAAATGGCTATTGGAAAACATGCTGCCATGATGAAAGACTGTTGTGAGTGGGTACAGCACCAGTATTATAAAATGTTCCGGGTGGTTGCTAGGTTACTTGTCAAAAAGAGAGCATCAAAGTTTCTCAGATATTTTAGTCACATTGAAAACTAGTTGGATTGGTTTTCATTGTATGTTTTCCAGTTCAACGGTCTGCCAGACAAAAAAAGTGTGATCACTCAAAGATGAAAAAGCTCCCAACAAGCAGCACACAAGTTGCATAAATGTGTGCTGGCTTCCTTTTCTTTTTTTCTTATTCTGATTCACTCTATCTCCTCCCCTCTGGGTTTGCATTCTTTTCCCTATCCCATCTTTTTCTGTGGATATGCATTTATTATTTATCTGTCTGCTTTATTTCAAAGAGTACATCAAAAAAGATCAGAGATGGATGGAACTTGATGTTTTATTTAGAGATTGGGATCTCCGCCAGATGACCCACGGCCACAAAGAGCAGCTCTTAAACAGACCACATCGTTTTCTCAAATCCGAACTTTCGCATTAACTGCAACCTCTGCACAGAAATACAGCAACTCAAATGGAATATTACTATTGCACAAGAAAGCGTTAAAGCGGGTATAAAACACAGGGTTTCTGTCAATCTCATATTAATCTTGATGATCTTGATGAGTAGTATTGCATGCTTTGTATCTTCGAAGAGTATTAAGTTTGATCACAATTATAAAAGATAGATACAGCTTTACGATTGTTTCTGAAAACATACGGCGCTTGCGGGGGGGATTGGCTGAACCAAAGCACGTGCGCAACCATTGTCAACAAAACACAGACATCAGTTTCACTCACCGCATGTGGTTCATGTCCGGCATCTTTGGGACAGCTCCATATATCAGTTTCAAACGATCTCCAAATCCAGTGTTATATCCACCGTTTATATAACATTCATCACCCAAATGCAGAAAACAAATAAACACCTGAACTTCACAAACGTATGCTCTCTCTCTCTACTGCTAACAAGTGAAAGTGAGGTCTGTGCAGGCTCCTTCTCCTGCTTTCCTGTGACCATGCTGTGTGCTTTTCCGGGAGAACTGTCCAATAAGGGACTAAGAAAAGTTGTTGCAAAACAGTTTTATATGTTCGAAAAAAACTTTCCGAAACCTGTAAAATGGCTGGGGGAGTGTATTGAGCACAGATATACTATGTATTGCGCCCAACTTGTTTTTTGACAAGTTGACCATGTTAAGCATGAGAAGACAGTACGTTTAACATTGTAAAGAAGTCAGAATGCATGACACATCATTGCAGGGTCGCTTTAATAGGACTTGTATCTTCAAATGGGGAACACTTGTTTATGATAATTGTCAGTGAGCTTTACTAACCCATTAACCATCCTAGAATCATGCGTGTCAAAGTTCCATTCCATTCCATTCTCTACCGCTTATCCGAACTACCTCAGGTCACGGGGAGCCTGCGCCTATCTCAGGAGTCATCGGGCATCAAGGCAGGATACACCCTGGATGGAGTGCGCGTGTCAAAGTTGTTTGGAAACAATATAAACAAGTCACACAGATGAAGACAGAAGCTTAAGTATGACTGACTGTGTACACATCTCTCTCTATCTTACATACTGTTCCTGTCTGTGGCCCTCCCGAGTGTGTTCCTGTTTCTGGGCCTCAAGTGTATTTTCCTATCAGCGGTCCCCTCAGGTAATGTTCCTGGGCGCGGGCCCTCAGGCGTCTATTCCTGTCTGTGGCCATCCCTAGTGTGTTCTTGTCTCTGGGCCTCAAGTGTATTTTCCTGTCTGCGGGACCCCCAGGGGATGTTCCTCGGTGCGTGCCCTCCAGCATATGTTCCTGTCTGTGGCCCTCCCGAGGGTGTTCCTGTTTCTGGGCCTCAAGTGAATGTTCCTGTCTACGGGTCCCCCAGGGATGTTCCTGGGTGCGGGCCCTCCAGTATATGTTCCTGTCTGTGGCCCTCTGAAGTCTGTTCCTGTATCTGGGCCTCAAGTGTATTTTCCTGTCCGCGGGGCCCCCAGGGGATGTTTCTCGACCTGTGCCCTCTGGCGTCTGTTCCTTCCTGTCTGTGGCCCTCCCGAGTGTGTTCCCGTCTCTGTGCCTCAAGTGTATGTTCCTGTGTGTGGGCCCCTCAGGGGATGTTCCTGGGCGCGTGCCCTCTAGCGTCTGTTCCTTTCTGTGGCCCTCCCAAGTGTGTTCCTGTCTCTGGGCCTCAAGTGTATATTCCCGTCTGCGGGCCCCCAGGGGATGTTCCTGGGCGCGGGCCCTCTGGCGTCTGTTCCTTTCTGTGGCCCTCCCAAGTGTGTTCCTGTCTCTGGGCCTCAAGTGTATATTCCCGTCTGCGGGCCCCCAGGGGGTGTTCCTGGGAGCGGGCCCTCTGGCGTCTATTCCTGTCTGCGGTAGAGGCTTGCAGAACGACCCGAGACCAAAGCAATACTTTCCCTGGAAGGATTATGGTATTGTCATTACTGTCAAGACTGGCCCGTAGTATCCTCACCATCTTTTCAAGTAGCAGCAGCAGCAGCATGAGGAACTTCAGTGCAGCTGGGCTTACTACTAATTAGAGGAGGACGGCGGTCAAACCATCAACAGTAGTTTTAGTTTTTGAAGTTTGAGTTCCAGAGGGTTTAAATTATTTTTTTTCTTTTACACCTGTTTACCCACAGCAAAGTTTCGTTATTGGTAAGTCTGTGTTATATAGCCCCCTCAAGTGTATTCCTGCCTGCGCGCCTCCCAGTTTGTGTTTTGGACTTCCCTGCTTCCTCTCCCCATCCCTAGTTTTTTTAACTGTTCTTGTTTGGGGCGGGGAGTTGTTTAGGGTTATCTTGTCTTGTGTTGCCCCCAGGGGACGCAATGAGGCATCCCTTAGCTTTGTGCACCAACTAAAAAACCAACGTAATAACAAGCTGCTTCAAATGACATTTAAATTTAGTCATTAAGCAGATGCTTTTATCCAAAGCGACTTACAAAGGGAAGTAATTGGAACAACATAAGGACAACAACAAGGATAAGTATAGTAAAACTATTCTCATATAGCTTACCACAGTATACAAAGCTATGGGGTTTTTTTAAGGATAGAAAGAGTAAAAAATAAATAGAAGTCAGAACTATTCGGTCAGGTGCTGACGAAAGAGATGTTTCAAATCAATGCGGAAGCGCTTTGCAATAGTCCAATCTGGAAAAGAACAAGAGCCTGGAAGAGGACTTGCGTAGCATGCTCGGACAAGAAATGTTGTGGAGAATGAATCTACAGGAACGGGTTATGCTGGCAACATGATCCATGAAGTGCAGGGAAAGAGGGAGAGAGTGTTCGTAGGTTGCGGCAGAATGTGACCAGTGGGGAAGGACCTATTAAGTTTTGGTATACACATAGGTCTATGTCTATTGAATTAAAGTGCACAGGGATCTCTGTTGCCTTGAAAATCATGTTGCCGCCATTCATTTCATATTCACTCCCACTGTCCCTGCCTGACAGGATGGCGGTGTAAACAGAGTAGGTCACTTGACTGCCAGAGCTCTATGGTGAGTCTAATGTACACTCGAAATCAGAGTGCATTGTAGGTAAAAAAGAGTGAACAAATGTAGGAAATGAAGTTAGTTCACTCAGGTTTTGGACAACGCCACAAAATGGCAGACCCCCATGCACTATAGGAGAAAGGGAGCGGTTTCAAACACAATCTCTGTTTATAGCATTCTATTAGCTCTTTACTACTGCCGATTACATTTCGGCTTCAAAAGTAACAAATGTGGTGTTAATTTATAAAGATGATCTTGATAGAAAAAACGTGTAAACATCATAAACCGTTTAGCTTATTTTCTGCGATCTTCAAAAAGTCCATCTCTGAGGTACTGCAGCCTGTATCACGAAGCGAGGTGAACAAACACTGAGTTGCAGAGTAAGTGTTTAGTTCACAAAATCAGACAAACCAAACCTGGTTTAAATCAGGTTCAGCTGTAGTACAATGCTTGCTATAAACGTTCTCGGTCAACTCCGGTTTGATCCAGAGAGAAGTGTGACACGTGCGACAAATAGCCAATCACAAGGAACATTGAAAGCATCATCAGTTTGATTGACTTATATTTACATTTAGTCATTTAGCAGACGCTTTTATCCAAAGTGACTTATAGGGAGTTCAGGGAGCAATATAGGCGATATGTCATACGGGAGCAACAATAAAATAAGTGCTAATACAAATTTACTAGTTTCAGCAAGAGAGGGTTAGTGTTTTTTCTCTCTCATTTGTCTGTCAAGTATTTACAGAAGAGATGGGTTTTAAGTAGTTTTTTGAATGTTGTGAGAGATGTGATATACCGGACTGAGTTAGGAAGATGGAGGGTGTAAAAGTATACTGGTGCAGATCCAGAGATCCAGAGTCTAATAGTCACTTGCTGTAGTCAACCATTAGTGACTTGAATCTGATACTGGCTTCAACCGGTAGCCAGTGGAGAGAGATGAACAGAGGTGTCAAATGAGCCCTTTTGGGCAGTTGGAAGACGAGTGGTGCTGGAGGGGTTTTCAGGAAGACCAGCATAACGAATACAGTTATATTAATTTAAATTCTATGATTGATATTAATTAAGTCATATTAATCATCAACTCATATAATAATTATATAAATGTGTTTTGAATTATAATCAATAAATTAGTGGTGGGCATAGATATTTTTTTTTAATCTAGATTAATCTAGAACCCATGTAATTCTCAAAACTTTTGGCCACGACTGTACAAAGGTATTTATTATACAAATAACAAGACTATACAAACAGGCAAAACAAAAACCCACGAGGGGGAAAACAGGACAGGATAAAAGTATAAACTTTAACAAGGACAAGAACACTGACTAACTAGACTATAAAACAAACACTAGAAACAAACACTAAACTAACACTTACTAGACAGAGGGAACAGGAACAAGGTAAGACGACGGCATGAAATACTGACAACGAGCTATGATGAACAGGTACAAGTACAGCGACAGGAACATGCACAGATACAAGTACAATGCACGAGTACAAGACAAAGAACACAAGGGTTTTTTAAAGGGAACCATGACATAAGCCCCCCCTTAAATGAACACCTGCAGGTGTTCATCAAGGGGCAACTAACAAGACAAGACCGACTGGGAAACAAAAACCAGACAAACAAGGCAAACATGACAAGGGGCATACAAGACATGATAACCCACGGGGTGGGATAGTAAAAATAACAAACATGGGAGGGGGGGTGGGGGCAAACAAGATAACATTGGGGGAAGTCCAGAAGGGTCAGGGTTGGACGCCGGTCGGAAGGCCGGCAGGACAGGGCTGGACGCCGGTTGGCAGGCCGGCTGGACAGGGTTGGAAGGACGGCAGGACAGGGCTGGACGCTGGTCGGAAGGCCGGCTGGACAGGGGAGCTCGAGCCAGAGGGTACTGAGCCCCCCCCGGGCAGCGACGGCCAGGACGAGATTCTCCGTAGTGCTCGACCGTGGGGTGAAAGTTCCATGTGGAATCTCACCCCCAGGATCGCTCCGGTTGATCACGTACCTGACCATGTCCGCAAACCCTAGGGGAGCCAGCAGCCTCTTCTCCGACGGTGTGAGGCGTCGAGTGAGGCAGCAGTTGAAGATCATCTTCAACTCCGCCTCACCAAACTCGGTCACCTCCGCCACCGCCGAGAATGCCCTGTCGAACTCCTGGTCACCGTAATTCCCCTGGCGGAATCCAAGCAGCAAGTGGGCCTGGCGAGACCGCAAGGACGATGTCGTACCATCCATGCTGCCTACTGGGTTCGTTTCTGGCTCGTGCATTCTGTCAAGAAACTCGGGTGGTGACATGGCGTGGGAACCCAATTGCAGGCAGACACAGACGGTAGGAGTACAAAGGTATTTATTATACAAATAACAAGACTATACAAACAGGCAAAACAAAAACCCACGAGGGGGAAAAGAGGACAGGATACAAAATATAAACTTTAACAAGGACAAGAACAAGAACACTGACTAACTAGACTATAAAACAAACACTGGAAACAAACACTAAACGAACACTTACTAGACACAGGGAACAGGAACAAGGTAAGACGACGGCATGAAATACTGACAACGAGCTATGATGAACAGGTACAAGTACAGCGACAGGAACAAGCACAGATAGTACAATGCACGAGCACAAGACAAAGAACACGAGGGTGTTTTAAAGGGAACAAACACAGGATCATAACATGCAGGTCCTGGGGATTAGCACTAAGGAGAGGCTGACGAGGGACGAGATGTAGGGAACAATGACGAGACACGAGAAAGAATCATTCTTTCCCACACAAAACCATCAGGCAATGCCATGGCTCCACTTGAGACAGGAATAAAACATGACATGGTAGTGGAACAATGACAGGCGACTTCACAGCTGCACCCATGTTAGCACGTCAATGTGATGTAGTAATTTCACAGTAACGTTAGGCATACAGGTTCGAAGACTCGTTCAAGGTGAAAGTCATCATAGCTTGCGTAGTATAGACCCAGCTCCCAACCCGACTTTGAGAATAGATTAACGGCAAAAAAATTATTTACGCGCGATAAGACTCTTGCATTAATGCAGCACGTTAACGCCGATAACGGCCCACCACTACAATAAATGTAAATTTACAATATAAATAAACACTTAGCAGCCAAAGATTGTCCCTCTAACATGTATCACTTTAAACTTTTATAATTTTGAGCGAGAGATACATGGGGATCGGCTTCACTGCGTCAGAAATATGTTAGGTCAGCCGTGTAACCAAACTTATCAAGGCGATGAAACCCTCTCAAAACCAATCCACCTTCTTAAGGCCGAAAATTTGAGTATGTCCGAATATGTTAGATTTGTTTGACTTGATGCGGCTCCGCAAGAATCTGCAGCCACCTGACAACAGCAATGCATTCTGGTAAGACAATTTGTCCGACTTTGATCCCCGCTGCAGCTGCCTTAAGATCACATGTGCCATTAAAGTACCGCGAGAGCAAAATGAGACCAGCCGCCTAGGTCAGGCGCTACAGTTGCTCAAAATCGGCTGCAAAAGCCTTGATGACGACACACTTTATTCTCATTGGCCAAAATGCTCATTCTGTGTTGACATGTGTTGTATGTTTATTCTGACACACTAGGTTACAATTATAATCAAGATTTTTATATCACATTTTATGTTTATTGTGCTGATCTTAATGCAAAAAAATAGGTAGTCCTGTCATATTCACTTAATCCTTGATAAAGAAATGAATATCCTGTGGTCTGCTCTACGTTCAGCTCCCTAGGGGGAAAGAACGAAGTGTCCGACCTGACGGCCGTCTTTTTACTCTACCCCCGCCTGCAACCAACTGATCTCGCCAGTCGGTGGCGGGCTAGTATGGGTCAACTCGAACAAGCCTATTGTTTGTTTATGCTATGGAGGGTATGGAAGTGTCGTCACTTTACCACGTGAGCACGCCCCTGTGGGTGGCAAAACACTCAGCAAAATGAGTACTAACAACATCAGGAAACGCAATTCCGAACAACATGTCAGTGTCCAGGAACAACAGATTCCTTTGGAAGTCAAAGAGAAGTGGTAAGGATCACCGTCGAGTCCAGCTGCTTTTAATTTCCATAAATAATGGCATGTATAATGGCATGTGCACCTGGGAAAGTGACGTCAATGCATACCCTCTATTGCCAGTTAAACAGTCTATAGGAGGTAGAATTACAATACTGTTATGCACTTGTCCAAATAAGCTGGAATGAAAATACAGAGAGAGAATTGGAAACTTCCCGAAAACTGGAACACATTTTGTCAACAGCAGTCCGCAAGAAAAATTATTACCGGTCCGTGTGTTTGCAGAGCATGTGGGGAGTTATATACAGACGACATGATGGGACTTTTGGAAAACAGCCTTTTTACAAAAGATAAGATTGTAGCCAGCATGTAGGAATCAATCATCTGTAAGCAGGATATTATCACTTGCTTCCTTATTGTTTGACATATTTTATCAATGCCTCATTTTATGTTTATTAGTAGGGCAAACACATAGCCTATGCTGGCCAAGTAGTGATATTATATTTCACTTAAGTGGAACAAGATTTTATTACTATAGCTTGATATTGGGTTCTAGAGAATTATATGCTAGTTGTTGGTAAACAATTATGCTGTACAAATATTTTTATTTTGCAGTTGTATATAAACCATTATAGAAGGTATTAAGGAGGGGTGTTGCTAGACCTAAAGTTCCAGTGGAGCACAGGCACCCCATTACTTTTTCTATCACTTTTTGTCTTAAGAACCTGCTGTGTGCAAGAAGTATGCAACACAATGCACTATACAAACTTTCCTGGCTAAAAACACTATTCCTACAGTGCAACAATACCAGGGAGGGTAAATATTATGTATTTAAAATATTAAAGTATCTTATATTAATTATATTAAAGTAACTTTATTTACATGGTTGCTTGCGCTGTATGTAAATAATGAACGCAGAGAGATTTTTTTCTTGCACATCTGCATTCATTGCACAATGATAACAATCGATAATTACATCTTTTCAAGAATTTACAATTACAGTATTTCAAGAAGCCAGTCATTTCATGGCTCCAACGAATATAAAGAGCATATTTTATCTTAAAAAAAACTATTAGAACTCCCTCTACAGTATGAGTTTAGATTAGATTAGATGATTAGATTCAACGTTATTGTCATTACACATATACAAGTACAGTGTAACGAAATGTAGTTTAGGTCTAACCAGAAGTGCAATTAGCAAGTGCAGATATACAGTGTGAATAAATACAGAATACAATATTAGGAAAATAATTTACGATGGGCATGTACTATGAAAATATGACAATCAGTATGTACTATGAACAATATATACAGAAGGCTATATACTGTGAACATTAAGGTACAGGAGGTTATGAACAGATAACAATATAGACTATACAATAGTGCAAGTGACTTGAGTGTGCATTAGTTACAGACATTAGCTATTAAAGTTACAGTGCAGTAGATGAGTTAATGCAGTTATTAAAGGTACGGTGCAGTACATGAGTTAATGCAGTTATTAAAGGTACGGTGCAATACATGAGTAGATGCAGATATACAGTTACAGTGCAGTAGATGAGTTAGTGCAGTTATTGAAGCTATAGTGCAATAGATGAGTAGATGCAGTTCTTGGTTCTTGGCAAAAGACCAAGATGGCGGCGCGTGAACATCGCGAGGCTCAGCGTCTCTCCAGTATGAGTTTACAGCCAAACTCAAAGCTCACCTCTTTGCTCTGGCTTTAAATTGTATTTAATTGTATTATGGCGGGCCTGATGTGTGCTGTGATCTATGTTATGTTGTGTATAAATGTTGATACTATGTCTTTAATTGTCCAGGGGCCTGTTCCATATCAGACGCTAAGAAAAGCGGGGATTAAAGTCCAAAACCTGACTTGAATTAGCCGATCTAAACATCCACGCTGAAATTGGTTCCATAACAGTAAATTGAAGATCATGTGATCTTACTAATTTGAATCAGGTTTACATAGTCTAGATAATTGCGCGTGCACGCTATTGTTTAAAAGCCCTGAGGGTCGAGCATGGATCCATCGATTTACTGTGGGCTACCATGGCAACGAAAGGTAAAGAAAGAGCAGCGATGTTCACGGCGACTGAACAACGTTTGCTATTGGAGACGTATGAAGAATTTAAAGATGTAATCACCAAAAAAGGAAATACAGTGGCAATAAAAAAAGCAAGAGAGAAAGGTTGGCAGGAAAAACTGAAGATGAGAAAGTTGGAGCTGGAAATTCAACAACTACAGAAAAATAGAAATGCCATAAAAAAAAAACATGATCTTTTTGATCATTTTCCACAATATTTATTTGTATGTTTTCACCCCTAACAGGCAGCTTCACTCTGAATAAAGGAAAATGACAGATTAAAGATTTTGACTTCTGTGTGTCTGTTAAATTAAGGGCAAAGTTGAGGGGCCAGTGAAAATTTTTAAGGGCTACACATGGTTTGGACCATATTAAGCAAAATAATTATTGGCATATGTGTCTCGTATAATTCTGCCTGTTTGATTTTCTTCAATTACTGCTTCAATGCCCTAGTCTTCCTCTGCAACAATCCTTAGTTGCTTCTCTTTCCTCAGACAGGCAATGTTATGGAGCACTACACAAGCAACTACAATGTCACATGCCCTAGGTGGAGTCACTCTGAGGTGCTTCAGGCACTGGAACCTTGACTTAATGAGCCCAAATGACATCTCTATACGACCTCTTGTGCGTGCATGGGCAGTGTTGTAGCTGTGCTGTGCCTCTGTCTGGGGCTCCTGATAGAGAGTCAATAGCAGGTATGCGTATCCCTTGTCTCCCAGCAAAACTCCTGAGAATTCACCTGCATAGAAAGTTTTTTTTTTGTATAAATTAAATTGAAGACTTTTTGCAATTTGTTAAGTGACTAGCATACCTCTTGCCAGTTGCTGGTAGACGGATGAGGCTCGAAAGATTCTGGAGTCATGCACAGAGCCTGGCCATTTGGCCTCTACATTTGTGATGATGCAATCTGCATCACAGATCATCTAAAATAAAATTAAACATGTAGCTCACTACACTGTAATTATATAATAAATATAAAACATTGTATTGTAACTACATTTAATTGCAATGAACCGAACACTGGTGCCCAGCTTAGTACAGCACAATCAGTGTTACAGAATAGCCTTCAATATCATCTCAGTGGGACCGTACCTGTACATTGATGCTGTGTACTGATTTCCTATTTACAAAGTCTGCTTCATGTGGACCAGATGGACACTTAATATGCACATGGGTGCAGTCCAGTGCACCGATAGCATTTGGGAAACCTAGGAAAATTATTTGTTTGGTTTAAAATGTGTCCTGTGAAACATCAACAGTCAAGAAATGTTTCCACGTTTTATACAGTCATTTGAACTTAACAGCTATTCCATAAAAGGCATGTTTAATGGTACAAATTGCTCTGTGGCCAGGGAATGTGATGAACACATTGAGGAGTCTTTTTAAAGAAAGGTACACAGTTCGTACAGGGCGGCAAACCGATGCTTTGCTGATATTGCCAGCAGGTGAGTATTAATGTTATTCTGGTTAAGCATGAACTAAGAGTTAGCCTGCTCCGAACCAGGTTAGTTTCCCAGCATTGCCGGAGTAACTGAGTTTGAACTGTTTTAAGTTTCATTTGTGAAACCAAATCCACCAACAATAAGCCTGACTAACCAAAATAAGCCTGGCTTGTACTCTAATCTTGTGTTATGAAACAGGCCCTGACTGGATGGGGATGTACAGTAGTTTGTTTATCAAGGCTTATCTACCTCAAACTCATCATTTCCTTACTGCTTCAAACAAATCATGATGTCCATCTACAGGGGCCATTAATGATCGAGTCAAAACAAAATGATCGATATTGTTTAGAGACTTATTTTAGTTTCGTCATGTTTTCGTAGCCTACGTCAATCGCGTGTCGTCACAGTTGCGCGCCTGCGTGCGCACTGCGCAGCCGCGGGCTCTGCATTGCAGTTGTAGAAAGAAACAAACAGACGCGCACGGAAATAGATTTCTGCGAAAAAATACGTATTTTTAATTTAAATAAAATACATTTTTTTGCACCGGTTAAAGAGCGCGACTGCATCACTAACATGAGGGAATTAGATTTCTACGTTGCATATCCTTTTTTTTCCGCTGTTATCAATGTAAATGATTACACTGACAAATAAAGTAAATTGTTAAAACTTAAACTTGAAATTTATAATGGGGCACAGCAGAGTTATACGGGGGCTCGTGCCCCAATAAAAGGGGTGAAGCGACGCCAAAGTTTCATATCGCGATAAATTGAGATGTGTAAATAAAATTTAAAACAATATATTGTGATATGTGACCATACCTGGGAAAAGCCAGCTATATTTACCGTATGTAAAGTACATTCTTTGGAAACATATACTTGGTATTTTGTTCTTGACTGAGGAAAGCCCTTTCAAATATTAAAATCACAGTGAAATCTATTTGATGCTCTTATTCTTATATTATAAAACGTATGCCTGTATTTCCCAGACAGGGTCACAAATGTGTGTTAGTGTATATTTCGGTTTGTACACAGAAATGTAATGATTCCCTGTAAAGACTGTCAGGGTTAAAATATACTTAATTTAATTTAGGAAAAGCATTTTGGTAATTCTGATCAATTGGCTCAAATGGAAAACAATCACATGAGCAAAGACTTTGAATTGGGAACTCTTGGAATGCCAGATTATGTCAAATATTTGTGTTCTACTCCGCCATCTGGTGTAGAAACATGTACACTAACTGGGTGCTACACAAAACATGCATATCATCGAAACGTATTTCAACATTATATTTTTATTCACAAATCGTACATCTAACATTTTTTCAAAAACTTGTATTGTTGCATAAAATACCATTTTTGAATTCTATTAATTTAATATCGTCTTCAAAGTTTGTTTACAGTCTGTTTATAGACTGACTTTTACTATGCGTAAATGAACAGACTAACCAGATCAGCTTACAGTCAGTGAAATTATCATTTCCCTTGCGTCAAAATTCCATTCTTACAAGTCAAGTTTCACACAAAAAAATACACCACAATTGTGTCTGATTGGTCCGGACTACAGGCCCAGTTTGTAAAACGTGCCCTGTGATTGGTCCGTCTACGAGGTCCGCCGCAGTGCTCGCATTTTGATTGGACAGTTGCTTCGTCATCTTGATACAATGTAGCTAGGTTTGTTCTTCCTCCTCCTTTACTTAGGTATTAGTTTAATACATAGATAAGTTAACGACCTATTTATTTATTGTTCGCTGTACCGGCAATACGTTCAGTTAGTTTAAACAAAGCATGCGCAGGGTGACGCTTTTTGTCAACGGAACCTCCAAAAATGGCAAGGTGAGTGCACACACGCAGTCCACGTTTAGCTTGCCCAACTCCAGTAAGTGTGATCGGACACTGATGTCCTGTTAAAGGCATGAAGCATTTCTATGCCTTTATCTCACTTTATTTACCAAAGATACAACAGGCGATAAGATATCATGTAGATCAAACCCTTTGAGTTGTGATAAAGCACTTGATGTGTAATATTTAAGGCCAGAATAAAGCGTTTTTGTAGCATTGTTATTTTAATGGGTCTTGCTTAGAAGATTTTTAATGTATTGTCCTTGTTTAAACTTATTACGCAGTATAGTTTTATTTACATCATTTGTTATATATACTTATATATTTTTATATTTGAGTTATTTTAATAATATTTTTTATGTGTTTAAAATTCAAAAACTAAACATTCTTGTGCTTTATTAGTCCAGAACACTTGCCTATGTAGTGCAAATATGAGTTTCTCCATAATTTATTTTGCAGGTTGTAGCTGTTTATGGGACTTTGTCCGATCTTTTGACAGTCGCCAGCAATAAACTGGGAATAAGGGCTTGTAATTTATATAATGGGAAAGGTGGCCTCATAGATGACATTGCACTCATCAGGTGAGATTCTTTTGACATTGTAAAATTCTTAATACGCACTTCAGGAGAGCGAGCTGTCACAGTGGGGCATAATGGAAAATCACACCTCTCTGTGTTATTCTGTACCATCATGAGCTCAGCATTAATAAACAAGAGAGCTAACAAAGACCGCATTGAGCTTTGTACTTGTTTCTAATGGAAAATAGGCAAATAAGATGTCATGTGGTAAAAGGTCATGGTTAATAATTGTGTTCATGTTATATTACAGAGATGATGATGTGTTATATGTGTCAGAGGGAGATGCTTTCATAAGTGAGTGGTTTTTAAATATTTTTTATAGTTGAGATGTGATTTATCTTGTTTAACAATAAAACAGTGTGTGATTGTATGACTACTTATGTTTTAGATCCCCAGAGTGATAGCAAGACATCAGATGACAACTCCGGTTCGCACACCGATTGGCTAACGCTGAATATTGGTGGGCGGCTTTTTACGACAACTAGGTAATCATATGGGCTGGTTAAAACGTATCAGTGTTATATAAATAAATAAAAAAGTAAAGCAATACAAGTATACTGTAGGTCAGATGATTACGCATACAATTATAATATATTGATATGTTATACATTAAGCTTTTATTATTTATTTTCATATTGTTGAAGGAGTACTCTTGTGAGTAAGGAGCCTGACTGTATGCTGGCACACATGTTTAGAGAGAAAGGTATGTTTAGTTTAACATATAATGACACTGACTAATTCAGACTTGGAGTATAAAGTTGAATTATTTTCTCCGTTTTGCAGATGTTTGGGGTAATAAGCAGGATGAACGAGGGTCTTACCTTATTGACCGGAGCCCAGAGTACTTCGAACCCATCCTGAATTACCTAAGGCACGGTCAGATCATTGTCAATGAAGGAATAAACATACTCGGTGAGTAAGACCACATATGGCATTCTCTGATGGACAAGACTTGTTTCATTTATCTACTTAATTTACTGCTTAATACGTTTTGGGCTTGGTGCACATTTATGATGTTGTTAACCATGATAAAATCACTATATTCTATGACCTAGAATATTTAATCTTTTTAACAATCGCAAAAAATCTTTTACCATGTGATATTATTTATTACGTCACATTTTAAGTACATTACATGTGCACTTTATGGAACTTACAACAACAAAAATTTGGGAAATGCCATATTACATGAAATAATTTCATTAAAGGGTTATTCATTTATAAATGAAATTAAAATAAATGGCATGTCTCCTTTTATGTACCACAGAGAAGAAAAAAGATCTAAGTGTGTTAATACCATAATGAATTGGGCATATTATAACTTAATATAAATATTTTATAGCAAATCGCTTTTAAAAATGTAATATGAAAATATCATGTTTTATCCTACATCACTTGTATTCTTTAGTTAGTAAATTATTTTTATGTTTTTTAGGAGTGCTGGAAGAAGCTCGATTCTTTGGAATAGAGCAGTTGGCTGAACAGCTAGAAGTCGCCATAAAGGTAAAAGAATGGGAATGTTTGAAATGTTTTCTTTCGTATTTGTGTAAATGTTGTAATTGTTTGTTTATTTGTGGTTTTAAAACAGAATTCACATCCACCTGAAGATCACTCTCCACTTTCCCGGAAGGAGTTTGTTCGATTTTTACTGGCTACGCCGACCAAATCAGAGCTACGCTGCCAGGTAGGAGATGCGTTTGGAATTGTTCAGTCATGGTTTCATGGGTTAATGGTGTTTCTTTTTTCATGGTTTGTTTTCCCATTCACAGGGTCTGAATTTTAGTGGAGCTGATCTTTCTCGGCTTGATTTGCGCTATATTAATTTTAAAATGGCAAATCTGAGTCGTTGTAATCTCACCTATGCAAACCTGTGCTGCTCAAACCTGGAGAGAGCAGACCTATCGGGAGCCAACCTGGATGTGAGATGAACATCTATTCTTTCTTTCTTTTTCTATTTCTCTCTCTCTCTCTCTCTCTCTTTCTTTCCATTTTGGTATTTTTTGTGTAATATATAACAAAACATATTAATAGGTTTGTGACAGGAACAGACTGAACTCATAATGTACAGAAAAAAGAAAATCTAATTTACAAAACTATTATATTCCCAATTTTTCATTTTGGGTTCCACGGAAAATAGAAAGTGCAGAACAACAAGAGGGTCATAAAATCATATAATGAGAGCATTTTAATGGTGAACTGTCCTATAGAGATCTTTTGACATCCCAACATCATGTGCTTCAGGGTGCTAATCTTCAGGGTGTGAAGATGCTCTGCTCCAATGCAGAAGGAGCGTCTCTGAAAGGATGCAACTTTGAGGATCCATCTGGGCTAAAGGCCAATCTCGAGGGTAAAACCACTATACAGCAACACTTCATATCCTTAGTAAACAAAATAACTTGCCACGCTTTCGTTGCCAAAAGTATATATCTAATGTACTTGTTTGTAATCTGATAATAATAGTAGGCTTCATGCTCTATAGGTGCTAATCTGAAAGGCGTTGACATGGAGGGCAGTCAGATGACGGGGATAAATCTGCGTGTGGCTACACTGAAGAATGCCAAGCTAAAAAACTGTAACTTGCGTGGTGCTACATTAGCAGGCACAGATCTTGAGGTAAGAAAAGATGTCAAGGAATGTTGAAATCTGTACAAGTTTACATTTGTTGTCACACCTGCACTGGGTTTCTTTAGGTTCTTTCAGACCAAACAAATTACACAAAAATGCAAGACACGGATACATAAACGTGTATCATTAACATGACTCAAATTCTGCCTGGTTATTATATAACTTATTATTTAAATATTTTTTACTGCATAGTTGCAAGGAATGTGCATCTTGTTGTGTGAGGCTTTGGCAAACATGAATTGTGTTTACTATGCCCTGTATATTTCATGACGTTGTTATAATATTTAATTTATAACAATATTTTATGTAGATTTAAATGAATTTAATTTAACTTCAATTAAAAATATTCAACAGTTATCGTTCCTTCACGGAGGTTTACTGGGCCACATAACATTTGTTTATGTTGTTGCAGCTGAAATGTCTATAAATAGTTTCTCGTAATATTAAAGAAGTGATCGCTCATTGATATGTAAGAACATGATGGCTATAAGTAAATGCACTCTTCTAAACCACTAACATTTTCAAATGTACAATAAATGCATCTTTGTTCTTGTGCAGAACTGTGATCTCTCAGGCTGTGATCTACAGGAAGCCAACCTGCGTGGCTCAAATGTGAAAGGAGCCATTTTTGAGGAGATGCTGACTGCACTGCACATGTCCCAAAGTGTGAGATAACCAATTAGAATGCTCCCTGTCCGACAACCTGTCCAGCCAGCTGTTCATAGCACCCCCCTCCCCAACTTCCTGTTTCACGCTCATGTGGAACCGTATGCAATACAATATTAGCACTTGACTTGCCCCACTCCTTATATTTTTACATTACTCTCATGCACTAATGCACATCCAGGGTCTAATGTCAAAACGGCAAAAGCTTTTAGAAATTCCAAATATATAGAAGTTGATCAAAGGTCAACCAAACCAATTGCTTTTAAGTTGTATTTTAAGTTTTATTATGCTTTGAGTTTGTCGTAGTGAATGTATAAGTTTTGTGCTTCTATATGATGAAGTCAACATTTCAACCAAAAATATATATCGCATAAATTAGGCAACGGCTTTAAAGGCTTATTGTTGCCTTTTTGCACAGCATACAGCAGAACCTACATACTCATAGTAGCATTTGTGTACACGATATCTGAATAATGGAACATACCTTAATCCTATCTCATACAGGTCTGGTTTCAAATATGCAACATAAACACAAATCTCTTACATATAATTTTCTCATATTTACACAGAAATTTGTTTGTTTTGGTGTTTGTTGTTTAATTTTCCTCCCATGTTGCCCATTCTATATTTTCTTTCAGTTCACTTGAGAGTCCATGCAGAGACTTCAACCAAATACAAACCAAATGTTGTCACATTTTGGCAACTCTTTCAAACGTTTTAATCCTTTGATAACTGTGTAATAGCCATAGGTTAATATGCACAATAATTAACCAATGGTGCCAATATGCTGGTTTATATTATCTATGTGTGTATGTTATGGTTGCCACTTACTCCTTAGTTTTCACTCCCACTTTTTTTATTTAATATTTTTTAAGTTGACGTGACCAACTGTTGTTCATCCATACCAAAAAGTGATGTTTCTTGTGTCATTTTCAACTCCAGTGCTTACTTACACGGTGGCTATCATATTGAATTTGTACTTGTAATCATGTCATTTCTCAATATTTAATCTGAAAAGCACTTGACATTGTGCACTCATATCCATAGCTATACTGTCAAATCTTTATAACAAATTTAGCTCTTATTTATACATAAGACAATTTAAGAACATTTATTACATGCAATTTAGGTCTTAGTTCTTCACAAATATCGATCGTATTATAGAATTTATTATCATCTCACCTGGATTATCTGATGCACCCATCTCAGTCAGAAATGACACTTAGTTATATATAAACATGCTGTTATTTTTTTTAATTTCGAATTGTTGGGTACTCAATCAATCTTGTTAAATGAAGGCAATCAAAATAAACTTTGCACTTTAAGTGTGATTCTCTATGTTTTGCACTTTAAGTGTGATTCTCTATGTATATCAGACCCTTGATGAAAGGGTGCAAGCTATTTATTTATGTATCAGGCTGTATTTATGTAAAAGGTATAGGTGAGGACCCTGTTCTATCCTTGCCTTTCTTGCACTCACTATATTGCAGAAGTGTATTTCTATAAATAGACTGTTATAATCAAACTGCTTTTGACTCTTTATTAACTTGTGTTTGGATTTCTATTACGAATCGTAAATCAAAATATAAACACTTATACTACAGTTATAGGCTACAGCACTCAGGCACTTACCCAATTTCCTTTTTTTATTTTAATTATTACAAAGCATTGAAACTTAAAACCTGCTAAATATAACTGTTGAACTCTATGCATATTAGTCTCATCTTACCAAAATCTTTATTATAATATAGCTTGTTTGCTATTATGCTGTCTGACAGATTTTCTTTAATGTGGTTATTTTTCGTTTGTTTGACCTTCTGTTATATGTCATTCAGTGATGTGCTGAAGTCTTGACATGGTCCTGTGAACCAGCAACAAAAAAATGCATATGAAATATGATTATAGTAAATAATTATTAAGTGTCTGAATTTATTTTATTTTCACCTCTTTTGCAAATAACTTTTTTGGAGACCACGATTTTTAATCTTTTAAAACCCTTAGAATGGTGCTGGAGCTGTAACCACGACACTGAAAACATTTAGATTTTTTTAGTTTAACCTACAGCAGGCAAACACCCACTGTACTGAAATGTAAGTACGTTTAAACAAAATAGGTGGACCTTTGAGACAGTTGTATTGGCATTCATTTTTGACGTAGAAGCGGACTTTTATTTTGAAAGGTTTCTGCTATGTAGTATGACGCGGCTTCACACATCATTCCCGGTTACCCTGTGTTTGTTTTTAGCTCACGCGCTGGTAACGTTTATATACTTTATGTATAACGTCTTTGTATATAGAGGCTTTAAATGTTATGAAAAGTCATAAAGCACAACAATTATGGGAATTATTTAAGAATTATGGTTTTGTTTAATGCCCTACAGTATATTTTGGTGGCTTCTTAAAATGTTGTTTCAGATTTTTGTTCTAACTTACTCAAAATTGTCTTTATATTTAAGTTATTTTATTGTGATATTAGTCTGCAATGACATAATTTAAAAAAAATCTTAATTGTAGCCTGTAATGTTATATTATTGTCAAACGCATTGATAAAAATAAAGAAATACTAGGTTGGGGCTGTTAAAGATCCCTATTTTACTCGTATGACGCAGACATTTACATGTTTCTCTTCCATATTTGTTTGCTTTACTATTTAGTAATACAAATTAAGAGCACGTGTTTTAAACACATATGCAAATAGTTGTGCTAACGCTTTACTTTATATGTTACAGTGTTGTGTAATAAATAGCATTTTAAGATGGATTCGCACGTGACTCAATGCGAATGTAGCGCCCATCGCTCGGCACCAAGCGTTCACCAAACCCTGGATGAGATGGAGTTTGAAAGAGGTGCATCGCCTTCATGCTCTGTCTTTGTGCGTCTGTGTGTGTGTGTGTGTGTGTGTGTGTGTGTGTGTGTACATATAGACGTATATCTATAATTAATCTATAAAAGAGTTTCAAACTAACTGTTTTCTTGTAGGTATTTGGTCGGCTGCTCTAGATGGAGATCTTGAGAAGGTCAGGTCGTTTCTTAAAAAGGGGATTGATCCAAATTTGAGGGACCAGTCACACTACACTGCTTTGGTTTGTTGTGTAATTCCACAAGGTTTTATAGTACAATTGTGTGTACTAAAAAAGTGTAGATGAATCATCATTTCCTTCATTATCATGCAAGCACTATGCTGGTCGAGCCGGTCACCTGTCTGTGTGCGTGTTACTTCTGGACTGTGGAGCTTGCGTTAACGCCCAGACCCGTGGTGGAGCAACCCCTCTTCACAGGTCAGCTTACTGTGGTCATGTGAGGGTGGTTAAGGTGTTGTTAGACCGCGGTGCCGATCCACACCTGACCGATGATGATGGAACTACCCCACTTCATAAGGTGCCGATCAACCTTCCATTTCACTTTTGATAAAAGTATTTTTTATTTGACGTAGACCTTGTTTACGCCTGTATGTATCTATAGTAGATTTTGAGTCAACTTTGTATGTTTGTCATCATTTGTATGTGCACACAGGCTGCTGAGCAGAAGCATCTTGAGGTTTGTGAGCTGTTGGTGAACCGTTTTCCAGACTTGCGAAGTCAGAAGGATAAAAGATCTCACATTCCTTTTGACGTCTGCCCAGAACACAGCATGTTTTGGGAGTTTTTGAGACCACAATCAACCTGTTCTAACACACAGTCTATTATGTTAAGGCCTTAGATATACCCATACAAGAGGAAGCTTGTCAAGGCTAATGTTTTTGGACATTGAGATCAAAGCTTCTCTTGTGAAGTGAGACTTTTGCCTTTATTGCTGAATGAACCAAAGGGCTTAAAGAGATGGCACATTCAGCTAGGTGGCTTCTGCTTTAAAGTTTCCTTTGAATGGACTTACCATGTCATTCCAGGTTTGGCTGGTTAGATGGTGTAACAAAAAATTCTATGGAAAAAGCACATTTCTATAATGGCAGCAACTTAGAGGTTGTCTGGTATATTCTGACAAATTAAAAAGGCTCTTCAAGTATGAAATGGACTTCACCCAAAACTGAAAAATCCCACTGGGTCCTCTTAAAACGTAAGTTTACCCAAAAATATAAATTCTGTCATCATTTACTCAAAACCTGTATACATTTCTTTGTTCTGCTAAACACAAAAGAAGATATTTGATAGAATGTCAGTGACATTTCAGATGTTATTCCCTATTTCCCTACTATGGCAGTAAATGGGGGATGAGATCTGTTTAGTTACTGACATTCTTCCAAATATCTTCCTTTGTGTTTAGCAGAACAAAAACATTTATACAGGTTTGGAACAACCTGAGCGTGAGTAAATGCGGATAGAATTTTCATTTTTGGGTGAACTATCCATTTAAGTTTAATCGCACAGAGACAAAATCAGACATTTTTCATATTTTCATTTACGTTCCACTAAGGAGTTATATGAATGACATGAATTCATTTTGGACAAACTATCCCTTGACTTAAGCCTGTAGTTTCTAAAGTCTCCATTAGAGAGTGCTAATTCCTTATTAATGCTGCACTCTATAGGAAAATTCATGACTGCTGCCTCTGATAAACTGAAATATTTGATAAATTATACATTTGTATTTTATAAATACTGCCAGCACATTTAAACTGTTCTGTTTAGACTCTTTATTAACGTGTATTATCTAACACATCAAATGACACGGGTCTAAAAATAGGCCTAATATCACTGCTGTTGGTCAATATACAATTTTGCTTCACTCAGAAGCAAAATATTTTGAACCTGAAGCTCCTGAAACTGCCATAGTAGGGAAAATAAATACTATGCGAGTCAATGGTGAATATATCTGTTTGGTTACTGACATTCTTCTAAACATCTTCCTTTGTGTTTAGCAGAGCAAATAAATGTATACAGGTTTGGAATAGGGATGCTCCGATATGTAAATTTTGACAATAATATGGCCTTTTCTTTGACCCAATTGACGCACGCAAGAATCGGAATCCGCGGAATCCTCGCGGAGCAGCTTTTTCACGCGTTTGCATTGCACGACTTTTGGGTCACAATAAACGCCATATTATATATCTCCAGACAGAAAGCAGTCAGACAGCAATCTGATTTAAACAACCTTTTTTTTCTTCATATAATTTACACATTCATTAATATCTACATACTGTACCCACACCTACAATGTTTTGCTGATAGCAGTAAGTGAATGACCATGACAGAAAGAAAGTACTGTACTGTATTTTAACAGTGTGCAGCTGAATAAGTTTAACCAGAGGATATGATTTAGGGTTTATCGCCTAAATTTTATTATCGGCCGATACCGATATTTACCCAATAATTTATCGTGCATCCCTAGTTTGGAACAATCTGAGAGGGAAAATGATGAAGAAATTAATTGTAATTTTTTGGTGAACTCTATGAGTTTTATGAAATACATTGATGGTGTTGTTACTATAGCACACTGAAGACAATGGCATCAATTAACTTAAAAATAAAATGATTTCAACCCAAATTAACTGTGCTGTTCTCTTTTTATACCGGCCTATTTTACCATTTTACAGAACACTACATGATTTACAAATCCTTTTTGACCCATAATTAATAGAATACACGACAAATACAAGATATTTAATGTTCAAGCTTTCTTGTTTTTGGCAAATATTCACTCATATTGAATTTGATGCTGGCAACAAGTTCCAAAAGGAGCTGGGATGTGTATATTTACCACTATGTTACATTACCCTAACATTAAGCAACACTTCATAAGTGTTTGGGAACTAAGGACACTTACTGTTGAAGCTTTAGGTGAAATTATCTTCCATCTTGCCAGATGTACGACTTAAGGCGCTCAACAGTCAGGGTTCTGCGCTGTCGTATGGGTAATATATAATAACTATCCATCCATCCATCTATCCATTTTCTACCGCTTATCCGAACTACCTCGGGTCACGGGGAGCCTGCGCCTATCTCAGGAGTCATCGGGCATCAAGGCAGGATATATAATAACTAGGGCTATGAAATTATAATAATAACAATTTTTATGGTCAAAATTTTAATCATGACTAATAATCATGATTTTTCTGTCAGCTTAGACAGCTGTATTAATCGTATGAGGCAGAAATAGTAATCATGAATATCTGCTACGTTTTTGCTTGCTAAAAAGGAAAATGTATTTAATCAAAGGCTTATTGATAAATCAACAAAACAAGATAAGAAACAAAGACAAAAGAAGAAATTTTACTGACAGGCAACATCCAGCTGGAAAGTTTGATTGATGCTGCCACAGACGTCAACATGATGGTCGACTTGTGCTCTCGAATCTGTGTAGCGAAAGAGAGAAAGACCTACATTGATCAGTTCAGAACTCAGTGGGAAACCATCAGGGCTCTGTAGGCCCTCAGAGAATACCTTGATTCTGGAAAAAAAAATAACCATATTAAATAATAATATTTGAAAAACCCTCTCAACAAAAATTATTTAAGCTTTAACATGTTATTTTGAAACAACAATGGCACTCCAGGCAAACAAATCTGTATTGATTGTGATTAACTGACATCAGGATTTAAGTGCTGTCAATAGGTATGTTCATATTTAAAGATGGGGAACCAAACTTTGTGTCATGTTTTAAAGGGTAAAAAGCTCAGATCTCTTTTCTTACGTTAACAACTATTTGGTAAAGATAAAGACAATAAAAACAGAGAACATCTGCTTCTTTCAGAAAGCCACAGATCCTGTGTCTGCCTTCCAGGCATGGCAATTCTTCAGTGTTTGGAAGACCCATCCTTTGAGGATTAGGGAAGAGCAGGAGGCCACCACAAATGTTTCGGTTTGGTAGCAGGACACATACTTATATTAGACTGAATAGCCATAATTAAGTGTACTTTTTGTAAGACACACATTGTGGCATTTTCTGATGAAAATACGACTCCCTGTCCATAAGACAAAATCCATTTAAGAATGTTGTGGGATGCCTTTTTGATTGTCAAACAAAGGAATTCTAAACAAGCTGCATGATTTGAGGCGTCATTCAAGTCTTTGGCACAAATGGTGCTACAAAACTGAAAAAAACACTTATGCCAAAATAGCTGATAGTAACCAGTTATGCTTGCTTCACTAATAAAAACAAGTAACAAAGTGCCCACGTTTAAACCAGGCTTTTTGTTCAACCCTGCTTTGGGTATCCATGTCAAGGTGCTCTTACATTGAATCCTTCTTTTCGCTGGTCTCTTTTGAATTCTTTGCGGTCCTTGGGCCACTTGACTGTTGGAGTAGGGTTACCCATGGCCTGGCAATGAAACTTGACGCTATTGCTTGCTGGAACATTGTAGAGCTTCTTCCCCATCTTATCAGGGTGAGCCCAGAAGGACCATCGCTATGAAACAGATAAAGAGTGAAGAATACGAAACAGGCAAACAAAGAAAAAATAACATCAATAAACATTAACGCACTCGCTTCTCAGGTGTGTGTTATCCCCGTCAACCAATGGAACAAGGTCCTTGGTCCAGGTCACTTCCTGGGCCTCTTCTTAACCTTTACAGTTTAGTATAAAGCATTAACAGCACAACGTCTATCATGTTAAGACGCATTTATTGTAAAACTTTTACATGTTTTTTCAACATTTGTTTCAAAACAAGATTCCATACTAAATAAACATGGAAGAAATGCTATAAACATTGTGTTAATGAGCAGACAAAATCAAATGTAGGTCTATAACATTTAACAAAACTTTGTTAACTGCATGTCTTACTCTAGGCAAATTATTAGAAAAAATGTAGCGATAAAAAAGCACTTTAAAAACGCTATTAATAGTATTACAGATCAATATAACAAGGAAACAAGTTTGTTAAACGATTGTAAGAACAGACTATTCCTCATTCGCAGCAATCACCGAAGTGCATGCTCGCCTTGTGCTTTTTGAGGAAATCCTTTCTAAAGAGTGAATCTGTAGCAGAAAACACGGGCCAAACTCTAAATTTCACCCCCTGTATAATATATGTAGATATAAAGGGTGGTGACGGGGTGGAGTTACTATAGTAAAACTAGTCAAGAGGTTGAGTTCTGTTTGTGCTCTGGATAAAATGTAATGAGAGTACCAATATTACCAACACGATCAACGTTGACCCTGTTTGCATTTAATTTCAAAGAATAGGAATTATATGACTTAATACTCTAGGTTGTATTACTCACAATGTATTTCACAGTGGGAGGATGAAGTGGCCTGATATATCAAATGAGGATTCATTCAATGACTTTGTATTTTCTCTCGGAGTTGATGGGTCTTGGATGCGCAACCATAAAAGCAAACAGACGTACCAGCAATGTTACATGCAAAGTAGGAAAGTAAAACGAAATGTGTACATGACAGACCACGAATTTGTGTTTTTAAAAGCAGATGTGAATACCAGTCTAAGTGGAGAAAACATTCCTGGATCCTTACAACTAATAACTGAAAAATGGAGACGGCTGGTTCCTCTTCTATCGCAGGTCGCCACCAAGCTGCAGCATCCATCTCAACTTTCTAATAACAAATTAAAACATCCTTACCAATAACTGTCTGTTTTTATGTCTATTGAATAAATACAATATTTAGTGTTGTTCATTCTCTCCCTTGCTTGCTTCACCTTTAATCCTCCTAGTAACATGGCCTGGTAGCAGTAGCCTACTGTTTAGCATGTTAAAAATGTTAAATGTGCTTTAGATAAAAGCATCTGCCAAATTAATGAAAATATAATGACAGGGCAAGTCCTGTAACTGCTGCGATCCTCCGGCAGGTAGGTTTGCTTTAGCCTATTAAGTTTTGGCTAAATACATATAAAAATATTAACAGCTAAAATTGAACTGCTGCTTATATTATTATACCACTGTTTGCATACTGTTTTAGTTGTGCTTAATATGTTTTATATGTAATCTGATATTTTACATTAAGTGTCACTCTCCCTGTAAACTCCTGCCTCTGAACGTTTATTAATAAACTTGAGTAATGGTTTATTAGTTATTATTAGTCAAGTAGGTCAATTGTCCAACAGAAAGGACATCCTAAGCACTTTGCACTACCTTACATCTGCACTGTTGTATATTTCAGTATTTTTGTACTCTATCTTCCTTTACCTATCTTATTTTTTTTAAATATCCCTGCTTGTAATAGTTGTATTTGACATATATGTATAATCTGTATTTATCTGTATTTTTATATATATATATATTTTATTCTGTGTAGTGTTATTTGTATAGACCATGGGTCTGAGAGCAACGTAATTTCAATCCTCTCTGTGTGTGGCAGAATTGACAATACAGTAGACTGTGACTTTTTGACTTTGAAGCACATTTTTCAAGTATTTTTTGAGAGTCTTCTTACTTAGGAAAAATATAACTGCACTTCATTAGGCTATAAAGTATCATATGTGTTACTCCATTTCATAAGTAGTATTGTTAAATACTATTTTTACATGTTTACATGATTTCTTAACCAAGTGCAGTACTTGATTACATTTTAGAAATCTAGCAATTTCCCATTTTAAAAGTAAAAAGTAAAATTCATATAATAAAGTACCAGTTCAGTAGCCTATTAAAAGGTGGAAAAACAACAATGTTTATTTATGAAATGTAGTGGAGCAAAAGGTGTGATATATGCTGTCGAATTTAGTGAAGTATATTTTTTTCAAATTAAAAACACTCATCACAGACTCCTTCAAGTCAATACTTTTCTGTTATTCCAGCAGTTTAATTTTCACACGTTTTGATGTCAAAGCAGACAGCACAACATGCTTTGAGAGTTTCTGAGACCAGCAAAATGAGGACAGTATCTTCTTTGTGTTCCATAGAAGAAAAAAATAAAACAGGTTCTGAACCACATGAGAACGAATTTTGACTTTTGTATGAACTATCTCCCTTTACTAAAGCTTCCATGCATGAAATAAGCATGTCATTTGTGAAGTCTCCATTAGATGGAGTTATTCTCCTATTAATTCTGCACTCTATAAGAAAACCCAGGAATGATTCCTCAGCTTGAATATATTTTGTGGAAGACATCAGCGTGGTGGACAGCGAAGGCTCATCGGTTAAATTCCTTAAAGGGAAAGGTTACTCCAAATTTAGTATTTTGTCATCATTTACTTACCCTCAGGTTGTTCCAAACCTGTATAAATTCTGCTGAACACAAAGGAAGATATTTGGAAAAATGTAAGTAACCAAACCGATCTCATTCTCCATTTAATGCCAAAGTTGGGAAAGTAAATACTATGGGAGGCACTGGGGGATGAGATATGTTTGATAACTGACATTCTTCCAAATATATTTCTTTGTGTTCATCCAAACAAAGACATTTATACAGATTTGGAATAACCTTAAATTGAGTAATTGATGACCGAATTTTCATTTTTGGGTAAGCTGTCCCCTAAGGAATCTGTTTATTCATCCAAGAAAGTCTCACCGACAAAAACACGTCCGGCCGTTGTCATGTCTATTGGGTCACATTTGAATGAGGGCTTGTCATTGACCATTTCACGGCCGATTTATAATGTTTGGTAATCGGGTAAAAGAATTTGCCAAAATTTGCATCACTTATGCGCTGTTCACTTGTTCATAAGACAGGTACTGACATCCTTTTAATGAATGTTTGTTTTTTTAGGGGTTTATTATGACAATTTCAATTTTGGGCTAAACTGCCCCTTAAGAAAATGGTCGTCTGATTCAAGAGAAGAATCATTAGTTCCTAATGTAAGAACCCAGTTGATGTTTTTCTGATGTTTATGTTAACATTATGCTTAATGCTTCACAATAAATGCTTGAGGTTACCTTGAAATATGATTAAAATGTTTTGTAAAGTTAACCATTTACATTTTAATGTTGAATAACTTTTGAATCAGATTATTAACACATATTGTGGATGTGTCTCGGACCTATTAGCTCATCCCAGTCATGACCCCAGCATGACCATCAGTCATCAGCCTGTTTCGCATCTCCCCCTCCAATGGCTTAGCTGTTCAAGTTCCCAGAATGGGCTGACAGTCAGGAATAATAGGGGGTTAGAGTAATCTTCCACTGACTTGAACGACTGTTTGGCGCTCAAAATTGAACTTCCCATGATTTGTGATCTGACACAGCTGCTAATGTTTGCTGGCTTGCAACACTAATATTTCCTTTAGGAAATGAAAATGAAGCATCAATTTCATTTCAGCATTCATTTAAAACAAATGAATAATGTTACATTTATTTAATGAAATCTTCTTACTTTAACCTGAGTCACACACAACAGCTGTGACTCAACACTGTTTCAGCATATAGTGACTCAACCATACAGTGTAAATATATTGCATTGTTGTGTTCTTGTTGTTGTTGTTAGTTCTCGATAGGTCAAGAACATTCAGGTCTCTCACAGAAAATAGTTATTGCCATTACTATTATATATTACTATAGGTAACCCCCCGCACCGCTAACACACACAGCCAAAAAAGTTTTTTATAGTTGACAATTGTTTACTTAAAACATGTGGAATCTTGTCACGGAGTGATGTTCTATATACTTTTCTATATTACTCATTCTATGATATTCTTATACTATATACTTGTAAACAAACAATCCTTTATTAACAATTTAATAGATTTCTTAAGATGACTAAATCAAGATTTAAAATGACATTGACTTAAGAAAGTCTGACAGGCCCAAATGTGACGTTTGGAGACACAGGAAGTTTTCAAATGGTAGTTTATGAATCACAAAAGAAAAAGAAGTCAGCCATGACTTATCCATATTAAGGCTTATGTGGATTTGTCTATCAAATGGCTTAAAGTTCACCAAAAAATAAAAATTCTGTTATCATTTACTCACAAATCTGTATAAATTACTTCTGCGGAATACATATTTTAGTTCTGGGGCACCGTTGACTAGCATAGTAGAAAAAACATAGTAGGAAAATATAGTAGGAAAATATAGTAGGAAATGTTAGCCCAGAACTTTTTGCTGTCCTACATTCTTCAAAATATATTTTATAATATTTTTTTTGACTATGGTAGTAGAAATAGCAAACCTTCCAAAAATCTTTCTTGGTGTTCAGCAGTTTTATACAGGTTTGGTACAACTTGAGGGTGAGTAAATGATAACAGAAATTACATTTTTGGTAGAACTATCCCTTTAAGGCAAATTTCCAAATTTAGGCATCATTGTCAAATTGTTTTGGGTTGTGGCTATTATTGTGTGTGTGTGTGTATGTGCATGTGTGTGTGTCGTGTTACGGTTAGGGGATTGAATGTACAGTTTGTGCACTATAAAATGCAGTACGTCCATGGAATCTCCCTGCAAACCACCAATACCAACATGTGTGTGTGTGTGTACATGTCAGTCTCTGGTTGGGCCTCTGGTTTAGTATTTCTATAATGCCTCCTGGCTGAATGAACACTGGCTGGACTCCTGATTCCTTTAGCAGAAACTGCCAAGCAAAGATTCACAAATGTATAATTTCAAATACTGACATATCTAACTCTAAGAGTACTAATGAACATGTCTGAGATGCCAACTACATTTAGGAGGCATTGAAATAGAGCCCCCACCCCCCAAAAAGAACACAATATAAGCCAGACCTAAAAACGCAAACGGCTTATTACATGTTTACATAACTTCTGGTTGTCATTACATAACCAGGTGGAATTTATTTTAAAGCAATGGTTCAATAAGTAAGCAATAAGTCTGGATATTTTTACATTTATTAAGATAAAATACATTTTAAATCGCTTAAAGATCCCACGACCCTGCAGTGGGCAAAACTTTTAAAGAAGAAATTTCTTGAAATGAAAATTCTGTCATCATTTACTCACTCTAAGATTTCTTTGCCCTAATGAACACAAAGGAAGATATTTGGAAGAATGTGAGCAACCAAACAGATCTCATCCACCATTGACTCCCAATGTATTCATTTTCCCTACTACGGCAGTAAATGGGGGATGAGATCTGTTTGGTCACTGACGTTCTTCCAAATATCTTCCTTTGTCATCAGCAAAGAAATGTACCCAGGTTTGGAACAATCTAAGGGTAAGTAAATGATGACAGAATTAAACATTTGAGTTGAACTATCCCTTTAAATGTCCACATACTTTTTGTTGCTACATAGGCAAAGATAAAATACTCTTATGGCCTGTCATAAAAGTCATATAAACCAGTCATTTGGTCTCATAGAGCCTAAACGCAAATTAAATTGTCTTAATAAGTGCAACAAATAGCATGTTGTTGAAACGGGAATCGCATTTTTGCTCTGTTATTAACCACACTAAAAGCAGACATTATCACCACATATTCATTCAGTCTTTGTTATTGGTCAATTACTGTGCCGACTTTGCAAAACAGCTGTAAATCCCTACACATGGGCCCACCCAAGAAAAATTTATATAACTGAACTTTTCTAGAGAGCCCACTGCAACGGTCATAAATTGCACAGTAAAATTCAATAGTGGGTGTTGCCCACAAAACCAATTGTCTTAGCAGAGAGGCTGAGGTGTTTTAATGCTTTTAGGTTGTATGATAATTTTTTAAGCAAAAGTAGTTTTCACTTCTGCATTCTGTTTTTTTTCTTATTGAAACAGAAAGTTGGAGCATCTCTGCAAACAGGTGTGTGTGTGTGTGTGTGTGCCTGTACATCTACCTCTGTTAGGATCAGTTTGAGTTTTAGACCAGCGGAGAGAGGAAAGTGAGGATATTTTCGCCGGTCCTCACTTCTGGAGACCCCTTTAAACGGGTGATTGAGGGTCAAGACTTGGTTTTAGGGTTTGGGTTAGAATAAGGTTTAGGTTAGGTTTAAGGTATGGATGGTATAAGGATCTATCCTGCAGGAGAGCCAGCTTCCATCTGGAGCTTATTGCAGCTGATGCCACAATGCAATGAATATTACAATGAGTGTATATATGTGTATATTGCTGCCTAACCCTTCACCAATCCAGGTTAGCTGCCTCTTAGCCTAACAACTGTGATTAAAACCCCATACCCGCCAGATAATACATCTCCAACACACCTTTAACTAATGCCATTCCAGCTGGGTCATGGGAAAGACAGACTGCAGAGCTTATTCGTTACAGAAAAAATGCCTGTGCGCCTATGCATATGGTTGCAAACACTGCCATGGAAAATGCAGCCTAATACACTACAGCAGTCTGACTGATTCATTACAGATGGCACGGGCAACGATAGAGCAGAAACGTGGCCAGATGCCGGATTCAAGCGAATACTTGATTCTGTGAGAATTTAAACAATCACTCTAAGAGGCTTTCCAGTGCCTCGGGTTTGCCAAAGAGCTTCTCATAAAAGTAGAGAGAGAAAAAAACGACCTTTAGGCGCAATAAGAAGAGAATTAAAAGGGCTGCCGTACATTTTGATGTGTGAGGTTGTGTGCGTGGTGTGTGAATAAAGGAATATCTCAGACTTTGATGTGGTTAAGAGTCTTTTGCAAAGCCTGGAACTGATATCAGCTTTTAGTGAGGTTTGAAAGGGTCTATCCAGAAGAGTGGGGATTCTTTGTAGTGGTATTAGAATTTAGTTTAAAGCATGATTTTACTTCAGCTGTGTAATCTCTGGGTATAGATACCGTACACATTTGTGTTCCATTACTTTTACTAGAGGAGAATGAATTCCATAACATGTACGTTATTTCAATGTTCTTGTGTATATGGGGATATAAACCTATATTTAACATCTCAAATCATATAACATGCAAAATCTGTGCTGTTGTTATTCAGTTCATTCAATACATGTGTGTTGTTGTTTTTTAAAAAACCTCAAGGTGCGGTCACTTTTACTGATTGCATGTCGAGGTTAATCAAAATCTGTTCTTCCGCTTTAGGAGTGAGACAGGAACTAAATGTATATTTTAAACAACATGAAACGATGCCGGTATATTTTCCTCTCAATCTTTTTTTCCAGTAAGCCAGGGATAGAAACAAAAACACAGCAAAGGCAATAATCTAGACCTTTTCTGGGTTGAGTAAAATTTATTTGGAAAGTATTGAAAGTTCCACAAAATCCACATCCTCAGTTCTGTTGCCACTTTTAGAAGTGAGTGGGGGTGTTGGTTTGGTTTAGGATGGTTTTGAAATCAACTCCAAGATTTATGGGTGTTGGAAGAAAGACATTTTTCAAACCCATGCAATGAACAGGACATGTGCGGTGCCAACTAAATCAGTGTTTTTCTGACTCCTGAAACGCTAAATATTTTCCCCGTCACGGCCAATTGAAGTGATAGTTTCTCACTAACAAACTAATGAATTCAATTGAAGTGCATTAGGTGCAATAGCAAACACCACTACACAACAATTGCACACATCTTCATTTATATTGCTTGTTCTTTTTCCTCCTCTCTCCCTGTATTCTCAGTAAAAGTGCATCTTGTTTCAGAACAAGGTTTAATCAGGTAAGTGGCTGTAGCGTGTCCCACCACTTCAAAGAACTCCACATTTCCAGACAACACAACACATCTATAGAGGTAGACAGGTCCCAAATTACCTAATAGCCTCTGTGGATCTTCGCTGGAGGAAAGTGGAGGAGTGGCAGTGGGCGGTAATCTAATCTATGTGGACAGCATCACAAGCAACAGAAAACAAGCTGGAGTGGGATTGGAGGGAGAGGTAGGGAAAGAGAGAGGTAATTGAATATTCCCATCTTTGATTTAAAGCATCTTGTCATTCTGTTGATTGTCGTGGTTTACAGCGTGGACGGGGTGGGAGGTGCCAGGCGGTGTTAGAGAGAGGGGAGGGTCAAGGTCAGGTCTAGGGGACGTGGTCTGTTAAATGGTCAGAGGGTGGGGCTGCGTAAAGTGCTTACTAGGAAATAATGCGTAACCTTTTGTAAACTCAGGGTCAAGACTTATGTTCTGATAGAGTTGTGTTTTCGCAACGCTGTACGTTCTCAATTATTGTCCATTTTTTCAAATCATCCACAATTCTTATAAAACGTTGGGGTATTTCAACCCATCATTGGGTCAAAGATGGACAAACCCAACTGTTGGGTTACATTAAGAGAACGTTTATATTTGACCTAATAGTGGGTTAGACAACACAGCAATGGGATGAATCAACCAAGTTTGCATAATTAATATCTTCAAATAGTATTTAGTTTGATTAAAGTTAAAAAGGAGAGATACCGCTTTACGAATATTTGGAGGAGTGTATCGAGCACAGAAATACTATGTCATACGCCAAACTCGTTTTTTGACAAGTTGAGCATATTAAGCATGAGAAGTCAGCACGTTTAATATTGTAAAGAAGTCAGAATGGATGAAACACCGTTGTCCCCTTTTGACCCAACGATGGGTTGAAATAGCCCAACATTTTTTAGACTGGAATGATTTGCTTATTCTAGACTTTTTGTATTTCCAAATATGGTTTCATATTAATAATACTAAGACATCTTTGAATGATGCATAATGTGAGATATTTACATCATTTGTAGTTTATTGATTTTGGTGTAATGTTAATACCGTGTCTACACCAGGCACGATGCGACACTACAAAAGACACAAGAAATGCATTAGAACCCTTTATCATTTAAAATTTTGTCCACACTGCACACACCTGTTGCATCCGGTGTAGACACGGTGTTATAGTTTGACAATAATAACTCTGCAGCTCAACGTGAGCCAACATCTCAATTGAAAATAGACCTACCGTAAGTTGTACATTGAACATATGTTTACCTCAAGCAAACTAAAATAAAGTATATTAAATGTAGGTTAAAGTACATTTTTTGATTTGTTTGGCTGAAGTGCAGCCATGTGTACCGTAGGCTATTGCTTTCTTCAAGCAGTTCCCACACACAAATGTTTTTAAAGCTTATTTATAAGTAAATTCATTAACTCTTAAAAAATATACAAATACTGACAGTATTTACTTAATGTGTCAAAGATATGTGATGATGTTTAATATAAATGTTGGTTATTTTGCCGATGAACTGTTTAGTGACATTTGAAAACTACAAAATATTTCAAAGTTAATCTGAGCTAAATGTTGAATAGCCGGGCAGTCATTAACAGAATATAATACAGTGTATAGCTGTGGGCCTGTTCCAACATGTCAGGTATTTATCTGAATGACATACTATATAGACTGCAGACTTCCCTGTGAATTAGACAAAAGACTTCAGCCCGTCTGACTTCTAAATGAGCAAGAGGAGGCGAAAAGTTCAAACGGAAAAAAACATCACAATAGTCTTATTTCACCATCTATTTCTGTTTGACAAAGTTGCATTTCTGCAACAACCTTGAAAGTTTGTTTATCACAACACTGATTTTCCTTTTTCGGAAACTACCAGTCTTTTCATAAACAGTTTAAATAAACCAAATAGCTCAAATGAGTCTCACATGTGAACGAGCATGATTTACAAGTTGTAACACTGGCATATTTAAAGGCAGAATGCTTTATTGATATTCCACACCCTGTTTTTTACAGTTTGGATTGTTTGCTAACAAAAACCAGCCACTAACAATTTGCACATTGCTAAACTTGAGTGTGTGTATGTTCACACCCAGGCCCATCTTGCTTGTTCAGATGTCAGGAAACAAAACAGAATGACAGCAGACAGAGAGAGTAGAATAGAGGTGTTTAACAGAGAAAACAACCTGTCTGGAACTAGTGACATAAGCAGCTTTAACATTCAGAACTTTATTGGTCAAATACAAATGAATTCCAAAGATACCGTCTCAATACAAGAGTTAAACAGTCTTATAATAGAATACTTAACCTTTTCCAAAACACACACACACGCAAGCGCGCACACACACACAAACACACACGCAAAATTCATTTTGATTTGGTTTCTATAGGAAAGTATTTATAAGAACATTATTTGTGCATATTTGTGCATTTTTGCGACCTCAACTTAAAAGCTTAATAACGTTCTCTCTTGCTTAGTTCCCGTGCAACCCTACTCTCTTGTTTAGTTCTTTCTATACCAAGTATTACATGCATACATGCATATAACATGTTTTGGTAAAACTTTCCTTGAAGCATGTATGCATGATGCATTATTAAAGGATAAAATTAATTATAGTTCTTATAATGTGTGTTGTAATGCATTATATTCCGTTGCAAAGAATTATAAGCAATTTAAAATGTGTAATGTAACAATGAATTGCTAAGTGTTATAATGTAGTAACTGTAATAACAATTATTTATAAGACGATACCATACAATAAATGGCGCATTACAATGCTTTAAAACTACTTTTATAATGCATTCTACATACATGCTTCAAGGAAAGAATTACCCATAATTTTTATTTAATAACATTTATCAACACAATATAACATTTCAAGTAGCATTATAGGTTGTTAAGTCTTTTATGGTCTTTTTGTCCAACTTTGCATTCATTTTTAGATTTGCACATACCGTTAAACTTCACACGTCAAAATACCAAATTTTCTGACATTACTTTTGCTACCATTGCACCGTTTTACAAATAAACCATTAAAGATGAGACCAGTATACTCTCAAACTATGGATATTGGTTTGGAAATGTTTTGGCTGCGATGTTTTTTAACAAACTCAGCTGAGAGCTGCACGGTCTGCAAAAGCAGCTGCACGGCTGTACAGGAATTTACGCTGAGCAAAGTTGGAAATAAATCTAACTTATAGGCCATCATTTTGGCACATTGGTATGTGCTGAACATCAGCATCTCAGGGCTCAATTCAGGTCACGAGATGAGGATCTTATCTCTGCAAAGGAATATGTAGCCCTGCCAGAGGAGATAACATCATCGCTTGGAGAGCACAGTTATACACTGGGAAACCCCATGGGCACAGTTTTCATTTTTTGGCGTTGATTTGTGCAAATCTCAGCTCAGCCTTTTTTAGTTTAAGAGAGTAGGGAAGATTTTTTTATACTTTCGGAAAAGGACGGTGAGTTTGTTGTTATTGATTATGGTAATGTTATATGCTCAAAAGCATCACAAAATGATTTTAATTGCTCAGTGAAGAATCAGTGAACATGTCTCTAGATGAAAAATATAAATTGTGTAAGAGTAAGATAATTTTCACTTCATCTACAAAAAAAATCCAAATTTTCCTTTTAGCAACAATTCTAGACTTATTGTGGCCATTCCAGTCCAGTGTCTGTTGAATTACAACAAAATCAAATCTCAGGAGTGACATAAAGTCATCCATCAGCAATGTGAAAAACTGACATCATGACAAGACACATGAAACTGGGATCAAAATCAAGGTATTTTTTTCTTTTCCTAAACACATGTACTACTGTATATTCATGTTGTATTGTTCAAGTACAAATTCAAGTACTTTTTTTATTTGATAGAAATATGGTTATTAGTTCAAAACATACATATAGTCTATTGAACAGCCACACATTTGTACTGGGCTGTACATATATGAAGAATATCGTGATCAGGTATAATTCATTATACAAAAAGATCTTTAAAATATATAGGATATATGTAATCTGCGAAGTCGGACTGTTATATTTACTGCATTGTGCTATTAAATAAGTCGGTGTTTCATTTTCTTTAAGAAAAGGGTTATATTAGCAGTACTTACTGTAAAATGCTGAAAAAAATTACTGACATTTTTTTTGACCTGAATAAAAACTGTGTGCAACTGTTTAGACTGCATCGCTTGTGGTTAGTGGGTATCAAAAGGGTTTTACACCATAATACTGCATTCAAAAGTGTCACAACAGTCTTTAGTGTTGAAATCAACCAGCCGTTGCACTTTATTGATCTTATCTCTAGACATGCCTCAACACATTAAAGCCTATTCAATAAAAACCTCACATATTGCCGACTGTAAAAACAAAAATGTACTATAGCTGGGTTACAGCCAACTATGTGCTCACACAGTAAAACATCCAAAGTGTCTAATTTTTGTCATCCTCCCTGTTTTAAAAATAATCTGCCGGGGGATATGCTGTAAAAGCCTCCCCTATCATTTTCTTCGTGCTGAAATTGCATAGAGGAGCCCACACCCTGTACATTAATGTGTGATGTTTAAGATCCTGTCTAAGCCTGCATGAAATCACACTAGTGTTATTCGAAGGAATTTGTGTCCGATTGGAAAATCCACCTTCATTTGAAAAGCTGTAATCTGTGTTCAATAAATGATCTGACATTTTTATTTATTTAGTTTCTTTCTTCCTCTTCCGCTTCTTTCACATAGAACCTTCTGTATATAAGCATAAATGCTCATTTTAAAACCCAGGCCCAGTACAAGACTAGCGGAGCTGGGGAGAAATCAGATATTTATGTATTTACAACAATTTATCTATTAATATAATTATATTGCTTCGCATGCATCATTTTTTGCATTTTTTCTGTGATCAAATTAGAAGATCATTAAAATAAGTATTTAATTTTCCAAGGAAAATCTCCCCCTTCACTATGTTTATGAAAGAAACACATGCATGTTTGTTTTGATATCTTTGTGGGGACGCGCTACATTTTGAATTGTTGTTATACAAATCTAATGGTATATCTCTAACAACAACATCATAGAAACGTTTTAGCATTTTTTTAATTTTTAACGAAGCATTATTTTGTGTTCAATAATCAACATCCCATTTTTTGGATGTAAGGTTTTATGATTCTCGTCAAGCAATTTGATCACCACAATGGAGCATATAAAAATGTTGTGAATTTGATTTTGTATATAGTTTAACAAAAAAAAAACGTTGTTTAATTTAAGGGTCCGATTTCAGATGAGGATGTCCCTGGGAAGGATTTGTCAAATTTATCTCACCTCTTGAGATAAATCTCTACCCAAGTAAACACCCCACCCCCAACACACACTCACTTACTGAGCTGCTCAATCTATCCCAAACAAAGCCACGGAGGAACTTGCCGGAAAGACGCAGAAAGGCTGACGGAGGGCACAATGGCCCGTTGACAGGTGCATGAGCTTTATCACAAGTGGAGGTGGTGCCTGCATTGCTTTAGTACAAGTTTCCTGATCCTAACCACTCCACCCGTGTCTACATGACCCAACCCTTATAATAGTGATATCCAAAACCTTCTTAGCAAAACTCGTTCTTAATTGCTCAGAAAAAGGGTAAGAGACACTGCAGAAGCAGTTAGGGACTAAAGGCAGAGTATGAAAATCGGTATGCAAACACAATCCCGCGGTTCTATTGTTCAGACAGGAGTTTTTCTCCTCTTAGCTCCGGCTTGTGACACTGTGTGGTTTTTGTTCTTTTTTTCCTCTCCACGGATGAGAGGGTTTCTGTCTTAACCGGTGCCTGCAGAATTTCCTTATGCTGAAAAAGGAGGGCGGAGGCATACGTGCTCGGAGGATGCGTGTCTTTGTGAAGCAAAGCAGAAGTCAACAGCCTGTGTTTTAAAGGGAAATAGTTGTATAGGTGTTTAGTGCCAGGTGTTTGTTACTGAAAAGACAAAGACGTCTGTCTTATTTGTCCTATGCAAAAATTGTGACTGTCATCTGACCGAGATTGTATGAACGTGTATAGTGCTGTTGGTATTACGTTACGTTTCCAATACGACCGGCATATGCGGAGGCTCCAGAAAACGGTCAATGATTAAACGCCGGAGCGGAGTTTATATAAACCTCCAATAACACAAAGCCTTCATTTTTATTGCCTCTTTATGGTGGCTTGTGACTGCGTGCGTGTGTGCGCGCGCTCGCTCTTCAAAGATCCTCAGTTCCCAGCTGTCTGTTCACCTACATAGTTGTGTGCCCTCTCTTCAAACCTGGATCACCGTTCCGAACCTAGTTTCAAGTCAATCTGGTCACCAAAGAATTTTTCAGAAGGTAGAAAATACATTGCATTTTTCCTGGCTCTGGTTGGAGCGGGGGTGTGACAAGAGCCCTTGTGACAAAAGAAGCCCACTAAATGTGTTTTTATCTCTGTGTGGGGGGCTGGGGTTCACCATTTCAATCTTGTCCCAGGCCCTGATCATTTAAGGCAAAGGCATTTTTGCTTGTATTGTCCACTTTGTCAAGAACTTTATTTGGTGGTGTATTAACCATAAAGTCAATGGTGACTTGAGTCTCCCATGTGTTTCACATCAGGAGCACCTTGTTGCTTCCTACGTAGAGCATTTCAAATCGATCACTCTTGAAGGTCAGTTCAGACTGGATGCTTCCTTTAAAGTCAATGAAGACCATAGATAGTCTGCAGGTAACTAGTTTTTTCAACAGAGATGTTATGCATCCACAGCTTCTTGTGTACAAACATTTACACTCAACACTATAGAGTTCAAAGTTCAATTATTTAAAATGACATGTCAGCAATCATGGACCTACTGCAAACTCAACAAACTTTTATGATCCAGTTCACCTGCATTGCAACTTTAAATGTAGTTGGTGCTTTATATTACAAACATGGACCTCATGCTCAGTGTGACTGGCATGATGAAGAACCAAACTGCACATGTGCTCCACATGCATCCACAGGGTCATATGCATGTCGGATGGTGAGGACGTTCTGGGGATCTGAAGAATGTCTGGGGGTCTTTAAAGATGCTTTGTGGTGCTTGGCCTGGGTGTTGATCACAGCAGCTGGACACATTATGTGGATTGCCATAAATTAGTGTTGTTTGATTAGGCATCTCACTTTTTTAAATCCTAACACAATTTATGCATTCGCTCCAACTTTTTTTTTGCCAAAAGATCTTTTCCAAGAGGACAACAAAACCAGCAAAAATCCCACAGATTTGAGCAGTGACCGCAAGGCTGCAACCACCCAAAACTATCTAGCACTGCATTTCAATACACAATTAACACCACGTCATCCTCGTATAGCAGTGCATCCAGAACATCCATTGTGCCAGTGACTGTTCTACCTTCAAGCTATAGATTTGATAAATGTGTGGCTGAACGATTAAACTTGCCATTAGAGCCGCTATTTATTATCCGTTGAGTTGCAGTAAAACTTGCGCTGCTGAAATAAGTTGTTATATAATAATGTTTCACTTTAAGAGAAAAAGTGACATGCACTATTAACTTAAAATGAATAAATGAACCTATAAAGACTTTTCACTTCATCATTTATCTAAACAAACGGTTGGGTTTGCCCATATCGGATCTAAGTTAAAACCACCCAGCATTTTTAGTGTTTATTTAATTTCTCATTTTCCACACAGCTATTGAAAAGTTGACTTTTCAGATACAAGCTGCTTTGAAGAAAGTTGTATTGTATCACATAAATTGAAATGACAGAATTGGCAACCTACAGTAAAAATATAGCGCTGTATAAAGAAATCTGAAACGTTTGTTTCTGTCTTTTTTCTTTTTTCATCTGAGAAGCAAGCGATTCTCCTTTTGCTCTCATTGGTGTCCAGGAAAAACAACTTTAATAGTATGTAATAGAAATGTCATTTTGCACATTTAAGGGGTGGGGGGGGGTTCCCGGAAAGGGATTGGCTTATATCAGGAATTGGCCTTAGCTAAATCAGGATATTCAAGTTGATTTTAAAAACTGACTTTACAAAAAAATATAACTGGTGTGCATCTTGACACAAAACAATCAGACTGATATATGCCACCTCTAACATTTAAGTTAGTCTGGAACTATAGGCTTCAACCCTGTCTGGGAAACCGCCCCTTAGTGTCTACTGTTTCTATATCTAATTCATTTTTAACACATAAGGCTTATAGGTGTTAAACAGCACCAACAGTTTGGCTCGCTCGTGTACAACACGCCATACTGACGAATCAAAGTATTTAATATACTTAATTTCACTGACTTTATTAAACTCTGTGATTAAAAGGTGTCAGTAATCATCACGAGGAAAAGCTGTGAGGGGAGAATAGACAAGCTTTTGCTTTTAACTAGATTGTCCGGTTCTGTGATCAATGATTCAAATTAATTTTGGTTGAAAAGCTTTGAAGGTTCTTAAAGATATTAACAATGACCAAACCGATTTCTAATCACTGACTAAGAAATCAGCATCTTGGTGAAAGAAATCTTGTAATGCGAAGCAGCAGAACGTTCTTTGGGCTGTGAATAAAGAGTGCTCTGTTTTACTTTAAAGAAAGTATATTACTGACAGTCGAGATGATTTGTAGATTCAATTGAAGAAACGCCAGCATCACTTAGCAAGCAAATGTTGAGCATTCATGACTTATCAAAGATGAAGATGCAATGTGCTCACTGACCATCAAAGTCACATATGGGGTTCTTAAAATAAATGACAGCTGTGACAACACAATGAGTGCATATGGATTGCAATACGAATATTCATCCTTTGTGTTCACAAACTTTAAAAAGCAAATAATTTGAAACTGTGAATAGCACATCGGCAAATCTTATGACCACATTGGTAGGGAATCGTGGGTAATTGCTTAGATGTTCTGAGTGGCTCCAGTCAAGAGATCCCAGATTCATCTTTACAGAACACTATATTGAATATTATCTGTAACTAACTTGTTGTAGTTTAAGATGTTTTTGACCACATGTTCTCTCCATCTGTGTCTGTCTGCGCACTTCCCCCACTTCTCCCTGCACTCCCTCATTAGTCTCACTGAGGCTGGTTCACACCTCATTGCCACCTCCATTCATTGCTGTATTTGTTGATAAGCCCCCTTTAGTAGGTCAATGGGACCCTTTCAGATTCAGCTGCCTGCTAGCTTGCCTGAAGAATAAGAGGGGGTTGCACTAACAGACAATTAGTTAGATTCATTCCATTGTGAAAGAAAAAGCTCTAGAGAGCATTTCCTTGTTTCGGGGAAGGTAACTTTTGGTCTTACCATCCTCTAGTCTTACGTAAGTGAAGATTGGATGGTCAGTGCATTTGATGGTCTAATGGGAAAGAGTCATTCCTCTGTCACTGGGAAAACAACAATAGTGTTAAAATTACTGATGTTTTAATAAAACATTGTGTCAAAAGGAAAGAAAACAGTAAAGAAACACTTAGTCCCGAGGTACGTTTGGAACACCAGCGGCGTATTACACATTGCAGAGGCGTCTGCTGCCGCTCTCACGGACTTTGCTGTTGTTTGGAGAGCAAATTGGCTCAATAAAGGTTTTAGTGGAGAGAAAATCGTCGCCTCGAGCCCTGCGGGGAAACCTCACAACTCCGAACACAAAGCTGACAAACAAACAAACAAACACTTCTCAAATACAATTTCAAAGGAAACATTGCTTGTTTCTCAGAATGGTATTTTTCGTCGGCGCCAAGTGGTCCAGTGGATTGTGCACTGACATGTTGTGCAGTAGCACTTCCGGTGACCTGAGTTCAAATCTTGCTCGTGGTCCTTTCCTGGCTTCCGATTCCCTCTCTATCATCCTGTAATTTCCTGTCTCACTCTCCACTGTCCTATCTATATAAGATGCAAAAGGACCCCCAAAAAAGAATGGTATTTTTCAAAGCTATCTTTACATACAATATGACAAATGTGTCTTTATGAAGAAACCTCTGGGGTCCACAAATGTGCCATAGTTCTCTTGAATGGTTGGTAAATTAAAAAGGAGATGCTATCTGAAGCTTGACCGAAGTTTTTCCTGCTGTTGAGATAATAAATGTGCAGCTCTTAACTTTGCTGTGGTCAACTTTACTAAGCAAACACAAGCCGTGTCAGGGGTGTGTGGACCTTGTTGACACACACAAAAAGAACAAGCGGTACACCTTTATCTACATGGGGACAACAGAACCTTATCAATCATCCTATATACCAATCAACATCTTTTAAAAGCATCTAAAATAGTATTCTTTTTATTTAGTCTATTTAAAAGTGTAGTTCACTTAAAATTGCCCCATTCACTTTCCATAGTCATTTTTATTCCTATGGAAATTCAAACGGGGCAAATTTGGAAGTAAACTACTCCTTGAAGAATGTTATTGTAATGATTTCAAATACTTAGAATGTTATTGTAAAATTAAATTGTTTTATAATAAATAAATGTAAAAAAAAGGAATCATAAAGTTTAAATTTGAATCCGATTCAGCAATATATTGGCCAGATTAATTAAACTATAAAATAAGCTATAAATAATAAAAATATATATTAATATGAGACAAATGTTTATTCAAAAATATATATTTAGTAACCAAACAACATCGGACCCCATTGACTTCCACTGTATCAACACACAAACCACGAGACATTTCCCAATTGTCGTGTTTTACAGAAGACAGAGTCACAGGTTTGGAATGACGAATGTGAATAAATGATGACATAATTTTTTTAACAATATAATATTTTTCATACTTAGCTTTCAATCTCTTACTGATACAATGGGCTTTGTATTTAAATTGTACGTAAATAAAATGTTATTGTATCTAATGGAATTCGTAAAGTTAGAGGACGTCCAGAATGGTTTAGTTTCAAAGAAACTACAATCCCAGAGTGCACCGGGCGAGCTGTTTAGCAGCACTGAGGTGTTACTGATGGAGGGGGGTCAGTCAGGTCTTTATGCTCAGTGATGTCAGAGTGTGTGAGATTACATCCATGAGTGCGGAATCTCGCTGTATCCTCTGAAGGGGGGAGGACGACGCCACGGACTATCTACACACGAGCACATGAAAAGTTAATTTTGCGAAACTACTCCAACTGTACGAAGACCTGCAGCTCGAGTAAACTGCCGTTTGAACGTTTTGTCTTAGTTTGTGATTTGGAACGGATTGTTGACCGAAGGAGCGCTAGGGGTAAAAGTTTTCCCCTTCCATCTTTTTCGCCTGGACACAAACAAAAACCGCACGGGTGGGATTTTCTGAAGAAGAATCAACAAAACGGGTCTGAAATTAGTATTTAGGTCCTGCAAGTAACACTTAAGCGAAACTATACCTGGGCGAAGTCTTCACACGATCTTCAGGAGTTGCACGCGCCTCCTCCGTTGAGCCTTTTCACTGATTTCAAATGATAAAGTCGGAAAACATCTGTTTAATGAAAACGTTATAAAAACCAACAGAGACGATATCACGACGGAGGATAAATGTGGAGTTTCGTCCTGTAATTATCTAGAAGTGTTTTTTCTACGAACTTTGGCTAAATTTACACCGGGATTGACTCTTTAAGAAAGGATTTACTTCAGAAAGGACACGGTGAGTAACGTCTGTGAATGGGACATATCCCGTTCTTACATTCATATACTAAGACGTTTACTTGCTGTTTTGATTTTAACGTCTTATGCTATTGATATTGTTTTTACAAGTAACAGTTTGCATTGAGTGAGTTAACTTAGATAGACAAAGTTTCCAGAAGTGCTGTTATTTATCTTATTTTGTGCGAGTCACTATCTAGCTAGCACAATGTTTATAACATGTAATTTCTTTACATATTTATTCTTCAGTCAGGAATATCTTTGAACCACAAAATAATCATTCTGTTGCTTCTTGAAATTATTTATGAGCGTTTTTTTTACGGAAAATCTGTTTTTATTGAGCGGTGTGTTTAAATGTGAGACCTTTAGATGAAACTGATTTGTAATTTTGTTGCGAGTTGATTTTTACATGAAGCATGTGAGAAAACGAAGAAGGACTAGAATTTCAATAACTTTAATCCCCAAATAAATAAAAAATTTACATGAACTGCGCGTTCCTGTACCGACATGCGCGTTCTCGATAATCTTTTACAAACGTGTAGTAAGGAGAACGTACAGGTTGCAATGGTTGAGCAACTTAATCGAAAATCTCCTTTAAATTCTTATTTGTGGCTTTTGAAGAAAACCTTTTTAACATTTGAAGCATTCTTGAGCTATAGGGTAATTTATTCAACGTTTTTTGAACCTACAATAGTTAGTTTCAAGTTAAATTATTGTTGTCTTTACCAAATTTTCCTTATGCCTGGGGTTTGTCATATTCTCTTTGCCAGATTGCCTTTTCTCTGTGAAAGGCGTGTTTGTTCTTGCATTTTATTTATCTTAGAAGGAAAACAACATAGCTATACTAGTTTGAGCTTGGAAGGCCCCTGTGGCTGAGGGCCAATTCATAAAAACATGTGAGTGACACATAAAATCCTGGATGCATTTCAGGTGCTTTAAAAGACTGTCCAGCTGGATGACATTATTTTGGTACTTATTTTGGCAGCAAAGGAATATCATTTTAACAGAAATTAATACAGAAATCTTTCCAGAACAGCCTTAGCAGCTTACAGAGCTTGTGTTCTGTTACTGATGTATTTCTGCACCCATCACACAGAGACACTCTCTCTTTACCTCCTCATCACTCATTAGATTATTTTAAGACACCAGCTCTTCATTTTGTGTGCAGTCTAGAACTGTCCATCCATTGGACCCTTTACATCAACGTTACCTACGATAACACAAACCTCCTTCCTGTTCAGCTTCAAGAAGCTCTTCCTGATGTTGACTGACCATTGTCATTTGATGTAAAGACATTCACGGACAGTTTGCACCTTTTCACTTGCGATAGGGGTGTTGATGGGGGAGCAGAGCTGTTTCTGAATGGAGAGAGACAGGCTGGCAACTGCATGTGCAGACATGACCCAGATATTTTGTTTGACAGCACTGAAATGTGAGCATCTACGAACTTAAGTTAAATATGAATACTTGTTTGCAATTTGTGACGAAGCCTGTGCATACATTTTTCCATATCATAGTTCATTTTTAGAAGTTACGCGCGATTAGGCAATCTTGAGATTGCGATGCATTCACGATACTGATCTCATGATACGATTTATTCACACAATTTATTTTTACAAAATGAGACAAATTAGAAATTATCAACTGCCCTTTTATTGTTTCTCAAATGCTGCAGATTTCTTTGTAAAATAGAAATAAGTTTTATGTCAAATAACAAAACTAAGACTTTGTCTGTGTTTTCTTGGATTTTTTTACATTTTAGAAATATAAGCAAATCCAAACTTGCAGTAAACACAGCGGCCCCTGCTGTTCAAAACTTGAATTGAGATTCAAATAACACCTCAACTGGCTTGAATTGTCACAAATGATTGATTTTCCACTGGCTCACCGTGAATCGTTACATCCCCATTTATTCCAGAAAAGAAAAGCTTGTTAAGAACTTATGCACTGACTGTGTCACGTACCAATGTTTTATGTATCTGTTGGTTTACAGCCCCTCGAGGTTCTGTCTATGGAGTTTAGTTATTTTCAGCCATTAAAATACTGAAGAACTGTAACCGACTATATACAGCCGTTTAGTCCGTAATTACATCAACTACTTAAATTAGAGAGGAAATCATTATAGCCACTGTCCCTCTGGATCTGACCAGCATTCACCCGCTCCGAACAGTTCAGTGGTTCAGTGAAGGTGTACATTAACGTTATTTCCATAGACACAAACTGCTGACTTCGACACTTAAATTAAGTTGCATTCATGAAAGCCAGTAGTATTTTTTTTTGAACTCCATAACAGTTCTAGTCAAAGTGAGATATGGGTGTATTTGGGTTTGCTTGCTATATGTTCTCAATAAGAGGTTTGATCACCCCTCTGTGGTTTAACTCTGTGGACTGCAACAAACCCGATTGTGGGCTTTCGCAGTGGTCTTGTAGTGAATAGTTGACAGTGAAATCGTCTGTTCCAGTGTTTGCTGTGGGTGTTCTTCCGGTGGAAGTATGCTGTTGAAAGTTTGGAGTGAAGAGGAATTCTTTGCCTTCTAATTTACTGAGCTGGCAGGGTTGGGCTGGCACAGCAAACTATCGCCCAGTGGTTTTTAAAAGGAAAGTTGCTATTACACAAATGTCTGAGAGTTGCAATAATAAACTTTTGCCTTAGTCAAACTTTTTTTGAACAAACAACAAAATGGCTCCCTCGCATTCCTATCTAAAGGGAACTTTTTACGAGATATGGAGTTGTGGCATCACAATGGGATGACATTTTCAACATTAGGGTAAATGTAGTAGGGCTTGTGCAAAATCTTGCCGCCTTAAACAGTAAATATTCTGTGATTTTTAAGTTAACGTACATACAAGTAAATACAATAAACTTTCATTTTCTAATATTAGGCAGTTATGTTTACCTTACTTCTTGATTGACACTATTCGTTCGGCGATTCATCTGTCTGACAGCCTACTCTAATCTGATTGGTCAGATGGTCTAGTCTGCTGCAATTGGTCTACCGCTTACAGCACAGCAGTTTCGCAAATGAAACGCAGGTTGGTATAACACTGAGAGACGCAAATCTAACACAGAACTGAAATTATGACAGGCCACTCGTACGCGTGATTCAGAGTTGACTACTTTTTTCCCAAGCCGATAACTTTGTTATTCGATCACCTTTGGCTTTACAACTTGGTGGACTTCTTACATTCACACACGGCAACAATACACACTGCATGAAATGTAATGTTAAGGACATTGTATTAGTTACTCTCTAAGAAATGCCTTGAAAGGAGGATTTTGGAGATGAGCAACAATTTAGATTTAAAAGATTAGGAGGCAACAGGAAAGATGTTTGTTGGTGAAGTTCACCAGCCTGTGGTCCTAATGGCCTCCCCATGGAGTGGCAATTGGGGATGCATGATTTGGCGGGTTGACTGTAGCTCTGGCTCCAGCTCCCACCAATGCTGAAATAAGTGAGGTCAGGCGTCCCGTCTCCGACACAAACCAATGCCGCTCTCTGGAATGTTCTGCTCCAGTAGTAGGCAGCGGTAATGAGCTGGGCCTGCTCTACACTATAGCCGCGTTCCCCTTCAAAGATCAGACGGAGGGAAAAACCTGCCTGGGTCCATTAATTAGGGTACTAACTTTACTTTCCACTTGAATGGATCTATTTCTCTTTATTCTGCACTCTCCCTCTCGTCTGTTATCCTTGCCTTTTTCTCTCTTAAACTCAACATTGTGGAACATTAAATAAAATCAACTGAATGTTTGGTCTGATAGTTGGCAATTTTTTTGTATTTAAATACCAACAGTCTCATTAACGCATATGAATTTATTTAGTTTTTCCACACACAATTTGCCTTTTTCCCACAAAAGATATTTTTTGAACTGTTAATAAAATATGAATAAGTTCAAATTCTCTTTAACCAAAACGGTTTGATCTCCAGTCAAAAGGCTACACTAAAAAAACCTCTTGTGTGTGGCTATGATAATACTTTTTATTTCTCTATTATCTTTAGAAGGTTTCAAAAATAATTTTGAGAGGTGTGTTTTTTCATTTAATAGTTAAATGCATTCATGCAATTTAGAAGATGAATGGTGTATTGGGCCATGAGCTAGATGTTTATCACATTATATCACTGTCTGGCACATAAACACTAACATAAACACATGACAGAAACTAACAGAGAGCGTAAAAACTTCCTCTCTTTAGAACAAGTCACTCGTATTTGAGGATGTGCTGAAATGTGTAAATGATGTTTGAAGGTGGAGTTCCGATACCTATAAGACGAATGATGTGTTGGGGTCACGCTGGGGTCTTAACCAGCAGAGTTGACGGATATCTGTGAACGTTTGCACTTTTTTACGTCTTTGTGTTTTTGTGCCTCTGTGTATTTAACCATGTGTTTGTAAAAGCAAACTAAAGGAGTGACCATACACAAAGTTTATGGTAAAACTGTTTATTCCACTATGAAAAATTATGTTTCTCAAGGGTCATGCAGCCTGCTGTATACATTCATTTTATTGTTTCATCATTGCATTTTTTTTTAAATCCATGTCATTCTGCTGATGCCCACTCAGAAAGACACAATGTTCTTTTCTGTTAGTTGTAGTAATCAAACTGTAGTTAAAATCCTTGAATTTTTAAAGAACGTTCCACCATTGGCCTTCTACAGCAACATTTTTAAACCATCTCAGCTTCATGGTTACATTTGAAGTAGGGATGCACCAATACCACTTTTTCCTTTCCGATCCGATTCCGATATCTGGATTCTGGGTATCGGCCGATACCGATCCTGATCCGATACTAGCACTGTTTTTCATGATCGAAGTAGACTTGCATATTTTAACTTTGATTGCCAGAGGTGGATAGTTAAGCATGTTCACATCATCCTTACCCCACTACAGTCCATAAATAAATGTTTTTTTTTACTTTAAATCCATGAGTACATTAAAATCTACCATTTTCCTTCACTTAAGTATTTTTACTTAAAAGTATGATTTTTTAAATGTAATTAAGTGCTGTATTAAACTTAAAAATACATAAAAAACAAAAATGTGGTCTCATGTAGCACAGATAGCCTACTTACATAATGTTTAACAAATAAATCTCTGTTTATTACACAAAGCTATCACAATATAAAAGTCTCCAAACTCGCTCCTGCACATCCTGGACACAAAATGATGCGCTTAATACATTCGCTTCTACGTTATTTAAAGTCATGCGCATTGGACGCAGAATGATGCGCTTAATGCACCCGCTTCACTCACGTGTATCCCGGATAGTGATGATCCTGATGTCGCGGGGATCTTTTCTTCCCAAGTTCAAAACAGTTATAACACAAAGAGAAGAGATATGTTATGTGTTTAAATCATAGAACATTTAATCCATCCTAAAGTTAAAAGTTATAACATAGACCGCTTCCAGTGCTTGAATCTAATAACGTTACACTCAGCGAGTAAAGTCTCCGGCAAAATGCATTTTAAACAAAACCACAGTCTATTATCTAGTGATTATGAAGAATATTGAAAACTTTGGAACGAGTAACATCCTGACTGTTCCCGGACACGCGCACGCTGGATTGAGATTGAAAGATTGCCGCACCAGCGGAGGTCAGAGTTTATTAATTATGCTATATTGGTTTATTCCTCGCATAAAGCAATCAAAATACATGACATCGAATATAGTGCATGACACAGTTTATGGTAATTTCCTGATAGTTAGTCCTTTAATGAAGCATTAGAGTAACATCCACGGGTATCGCAACGGATCGGACTGAAGAGAACCCGTCAGTCCGATACCCGATCCAGCGAAAAGATCCGGATCGGCCCCAATTCCGATCCAGAGTATCGGATCGGTGCATCCCTAATTTGAAGTAGGTGGGAGAGGAGTTTTATCAGACTGTTTACAAGAATCTCTGATCTGTGTTTCTTAAGCATCACAGGGATTTTTCTGAGTCTACTAAGTTTTTACAAAAATCATTATCTGTAATGCTTTTCAGATGTGGTTCAAATGGAAATATCTTATAAAACTTTCTTTACTTTTACAAATGGTGATTTAATCATATGGTGATACTTGATATTCAGCAAAATGTAGTTCACTAATATAAAGTGGGATTGCGGAATCAGTTTTATGTTGTGTAATGTTTCCTAATTATATCCTGTTAATCAGGTCTAATTGAAATATGCATTGTTTTCTTATGTCTTGTGTTTTTGTGTGTGTCATGCATTCAGTACTGATGTCCTAGTTGGGTCTATGGAGTGCTGGGCTGGGTGGAGACTTCAGATGTAGAGGATCCTTTATGATGATGAAGATGAAGACTATGCTGCTGCTGATCTCAGTTCTCTTAACTCAGGCTCTTCAATCCCAGGCCAGACCTGCCACCCCAGATGACACACCCGGTAAGTCTTTTCTGTAAAACTTTGTTGTAGCATCTTTGAGCTAAATATGCTAAAATGTTTTTAATAAAAAAATACATTTTATTTTATTAGCTTATTATAGCTTATTCGCACACTTTAGATCATATTTATTTCTCTAATGTGTCAAACAGCCATAAGAGGAATACAGGAGGAAAAGTCTTTTCTATGTGGTATGTGGAAGTTGACACCGTCCATATTCACGGATGTATGTAAAAAACCCAAGTACTTGCATAGACAGAGAGTAAAACAGAGAAACAGAAGAAGAAAACGGCAGCTGAAATGAAGCCCTGAAAAATGTGGTTCTTGGCAGCATTCCAGCCGAGCGAGTGCCGGTGTCTCACAGGCCCAAATGGGCTTCAGTAGCTCAGTCCTCTTCGGAGTGTGAAATAACGTGAGCTCGGGAGACTAAAAGCCTTGCGCTACAGTTGCAACCATTATGAAACGAGTGGTCTTTTCTTCAGTGACCAACTGTGAAGTCTTTAAATAATACCAAGTAGGTTTGAATTTACCCTAGAGCTGGAGGTGTGAAATAGCTGCCGTCTGTAGCCTCCAGCTAAGCAAAAATACCTATGTTCTATCTCTATCTCTCTCTCCTCCTTTTGTAATGAGAAGGTATTTGTTATCAAGGGAAGAGTTGACTACCGGAGACGCTATAAATTACTGCTTTTAAAAGACGAGACAGAAAGTACTCCGCCCTGTGGTGCTAGTCCACAGTGGAGATCATGTTTCTGGGAAAATGCAACGGGTTTTCTGGTGGATGTTGGTCAAGCATAAGTACTCTTTATGAAAACTGTGCACAGGAAGTTGCTGAAACATAGAACGAATGGAGTAAAAAGTACAATATCTAAGTGTTTTAAAAGTCAGAACAGTGTAGGGAAAGATTAAGGAGCAAACTTGGGTCGTAATAATGGAACTAAATTACAACGTTTCAACTTCTTTATCGCCTCTTGGTTGTATCAAAGTGGGGCTGATCTGGGATTCAGAATTTTTTCTGTCAGCTGGATTGACACAGAATTATACCTTAAAATATATTTTTCTTTAAAAATTACAGGATATATGGATATATAATGAATAGTTTTCCCGTTTTTCTTGTAAATTTGCGGACTTTTCTATACATTTGTCATAATTCAAAAATTCATAAAAGTTCTGTAAAATTACGAAAAATCTGTTATAAACCAGTGTTGGTTTTTCACTACTTGAAAGCTTCCTGGAGGTTTTTGATAAGACTAACCTAGACAGGAAGAGGTGATGTGATGGATTAGGTTTTACCCACTTAATTCTTGACAGCCAAATGGCCAGACGTGCCGAGACCATCGTGTTTCCTCAGTCTTTTTTCTTCCTGTCAGGACAGAGCTCCTCTCTATCTGTCCCCCCGGGCCTCCTGTGGTGTAAATGATAGTTTCAGCTGTGGATGAGTGACTGAAACTTCAGCATTTGGTTACACTTGTTTCTTGCCCTTGGTGGGAATACAGCCTGTGCAAACAACAGGACTTCCTGAAGAAGTGTGTATATATTGGTCAACCAAAAACGGAGCCGTGGTCTTCAACATTTTTCAGGGCAAGGACCACTTAAACGAGAGAGGCACGAAGCAGGGACCCCGATACAAAAGGTGTAAAAAAGCCCTAAATATTGAGCATTACTGCTTAAACAAACCATATTGTAATACAGTAATATTATGTTTAGGCTAGTAAATGAGTCTTGGCTTTTCTGTGTGTTGCTCCAGGGGGAAAAACTTACAATGACACTTTCTAATTCTTGTTGCCTTTCTCGTGGATCAGTATTGGCCTGTGTTTGAGTTATGTGAAAATGCAGTTTTTTCATCATATCTTAGACTAGAGTTTGAATGGTGTTTACTTTTCAGATAGGAGAGGGAAGAGAATGCTCTTTCACAATTGAATGTTTAAGTAAAAATTGTGAATTTTGCAAACAGTGTCATTCAATTTTTGTAGTAGGGAGGCAACAGTGTATTGGCCACTGATATTAATTTGCCGATATTGGATTAATTTAATACAATAAGATAATCGGTAATAGCTTAAAAAGGCTAATACCGATGGTTTATTGGAGGCAATGAGTTGCATGTCTGAATTAGTGGCGTAAAAAATATTTCTCAGAGCAAAATTATTAAATAGCCAATGCACAGACTCAATTCAGTTTATTACGAAATGTTACATGTTAAGTCAAGTATGAGTAAATGTTGTTAAAGATTGGGTAACATGCCATTTCATGCATTCTTACTTCTTAACACTGTTAAACGTGCTGGCTTCTCATGCATGGTCAACAAAATCAAGTTGGACGTATGACGTTGTTTTTCTGTTTTTGATTCACTCCCCCAGCACTCAAACTTGTTTCGGAAAGTTTTTTATAAGTCTATTCCTTTTATTGGGCAATTCTCCCGGAAAAGCACGCCCACGGCAAGGCGAAAGAAATAGCCTGCCCACCCGCCAACCAACGAGCTATAGGAAGCCCCGATAATCAAGGTAGGCTGCGCTGGGTCAAGATTGGTTGCGCTGTTGGCCTGCAGCTGAAGCTAGTTACTCTTGCGATATTGGTGGGTTTGTTCACGGTATTTCAGTGATGTCTGTTATATAAATGGTAGATATAACGCTGTATTTGGAGATTGTTTAAACTCCTAGATGGCACAGTTCAAATGCTATGAACTGCAAACGGAAATCAAAATAAGTCATACCTCTGTGACTTGTTGGCGTGTATGTCCACAACGTAAAAAACCGAAGGGATCAATGTGATGATGTATAGTGGGCTTGTGCTGTAATGTTATTTTTTTCCCCCCAGCCTGCCTCCAGCAGCTCATCTTTTCGGAAATTAACCCTACAGCTGTATCTCTCTTTTATGAATTTGATCAAACGAAATACTCTTCGAAGGTACGACGTATGCAATGCTACTGTTTAGGTATTCAAGATTAATACGAGACAAAAACCAGTAGCTAGCCAGCCAGTAAATCAGATATGTTAAATGTGTTAAAACTAGCCAGTTTTTTGGCATCATACAGAAGCAGAGTAGGCTACTGGTTAGAAGTTTGGACACATTAAAACTTCCACATCCAAACTTTTGACCAGTGTTTACCACAACAAAATATTGTAGCTCTTATTTGTTTACCACAACAAATATTTTAAGTATATTTCAAAAATTCCCCAGATGAAGTTCCCATGGAAAGCTTCCGGAAAATTTCCCGGGAATTTTACGCCCCTTTGCAACCCTAGTCACTGCCGGTCAACAGGAGTTAGTAATCCAAACTAGTCAGCGTACCACTAGGTTTATTCATAACACTACGCCTGTGCTCAGGTGTTAAAGTCAATGTTATTCATCTCTTCTATGTGCTAAAAGCAGATAGAGAATACAGTGTGTCCACATTACATGTCCGTACTAGACAAACATTACCATATGCAGGTCAGGACACAGGTCATGTACACAGACTCGGTCAGAATTTTAATTCTGTAAAAGCTTCCCTTTATAAAATAAACTGACAGATGAACTTAGTGTACACGGAGCTAGATCAAACACAGTACAATAGATAGGCAAACAGTTTAGATAAAGCATTGAAATAGGAAATTCAATTAGCCGTTCACACATAGGTACAGTTTACACAGAAATGCAACGTCTTTTGGTGTATTATATACAAATGTGTCATTTCTTCCACTACATTATTCTCTTTCTCACTGACTGTCACGCACACTCTGTAAATGGTGATGAAGAAATGCTTTGAGGAAACAATGGCTTCGATTCACACTTATCTCATTCTTGTCCTCTTGCAGAGCATGTGCATGTTTACATGGGCACATTTGTGTGTAGGCAAGCAGTGATTATGTTTGTACAACCGTGGCCATTGTGAACAAATGCCATTAGCATCAAGGTCCTGATGTGAGCTGTATTTCACATCGCTAGCATATGACAGAGGAGGTCAAACGAGGAGTGTTTACTTATTTTGCTGATTTATTATATTTTTGTCAAATGTTAAAGTGAGCCAACACTTTTACTAATCACATAAAGTAATTGTGTTGTAAAATAATGAAGTATCAGTCACAGTAATCAGATTTGTGGGCTAAATGATATTATAAATTGTAATGCACTTTGTTGGCGTGGATAATTTATGGTAGCGTGCACGGATAAGAATAACTTGCTGTTGTATAAAAAGAAGGGATGCACTTATATATAGTCCATCGGTATCGGTTGATAGAACCATTCTTTCATGCTATTGGCCGAAAGTTTAAAACCAGCCTATGATCAGGGCTGATATATCCTGTCAATCAGAAGAGGACAGGAAAATGCTATAAATATTTGCTCTGTGTATACAAAATGTTAAGCAACGTCACCAGTTTAATGTTTAATATTAATAGTCAATGTATAAGTTAATAACATTCAGAGAGTTAGGAAATATAAATTGAATCTTCACAATTGGCTATCGGCTATCGATATCGGTGAAGAAATTTACTATCGGTGCATTTCTATATGAAAAGATCATGAAAGCTTGATCAGGTAAATAATTATTTTTGGTAAATAAAGTTATTGACTATATTTGACTAAAGTTAAGTTGTATTTTATTTTTCTCTTGTGCTCTTCATTTATCTCTTCTTCAACAAGAGGAAATCCCTGTGGTCATTCTTCTCTGTATTGTTTCCTCTTGTGTCCACTTTCTCTCCAAAAGGCCCCTTTCCCGTCCAGAGCACCACCTTGGCCTTACTCACCTCTCATTTTGTCAGCTACAAAAAATGAAAAATTCCCTTTCATGATTTAGTCTATCTAACTTGATTTGCAGTGACATCAATCATCTTTTCCTATTAGCATGAAGCAAGAAAAATGAATGCGATGACTGTTCCAGCTGGGCTGCTTTTCCAAAAATACGGACTGTAATCCAACTTAATCTAGTCATAGAATTTGGAGGATTAACAGGTTTGGGATTCCTGGAGAAGCAATTTGGTCGAAATTGCTCATCTTTTTACAGTTTTTCTATAGAAATATCTATGTTCTGAGCACGAAAGAAAAATATTTGGAAGAATGTCAGTATCCAAACAGATCTAATCCCCCATTTACTGCCATAGTAGGAAAAATATGAAATACTATAAATATTAATAAATACTATGGGAGTAAACGGGGGATGATATCTGTTTTGTTACTCACATTTATCCAAACTAAGGGTGATTAAATACAATTTTTGGTTGAAGTTCATTATTAATAGTATTTTTTATATTAGTTGTAAGCTTTATGCCAAAATATATTTTCTGCTGTCTTTTACCTGTTGTTGTCAGGTAGCGCTGTAGTTTGCATGGCAACATCTGGACTCGATGGCTTGCAGGCCGGAGCTTGTCTTCAGCTTGTGTTGCATTATGCATCGTTTCGTTCTTTGAAGTGACTTATGGCTTGGTAGCATGCCAGTATTTAATATCCTGGAAGGAAAGCATGTCGATTAATGACCATAAATCATCAGGCAGCTGCATTATTTCCTCCCCATGCAATTATTGTTGAATATTCTCGCTTGATACCTCACAGTAAACAGCATCTCTAGTGACTGCCGTGTAAAGTTTTCAGGATCCGTTTTGCTCGATCCTAGGTGCCAAGAGGAAATTGCAACCTTATTGTCACAAATTTATGATCTGTTGTGTGTCTGGGATATGTATGAAATGCTCGCCAGTTGCTGTGTTTTGTTTTTGGCTGTACGAGCAGGACAGAGGTCAAGTCGGGCCGTGATGGTTTTGGGGAAGGAAGTTAGTACCTGCATGGCTATCGGTTGACATGTTAGTACACTGTTCAACTTCCCTGAACTGGTTTAAGGGTTTTAGGTCTCTCAGGCTGATGTTTTAGTCTGGTTTTACACAAAGGGGTTGTGTTGCTTTCATGGATCCTCTCTTTTTATGATGATAATGACCTAAAAGACAAAAGAGATGGAGTCAATTTTAAGTCTTTGTGGCTAAATAAGATTACACTAGCTCATCAAACCTTTTTCAGCTTTGTTTCGGTGGGGTAAGTTGATCTCTCTCTGGGCCTCGTTTTTGTCAGCATTAGGAGCCTGTTATACACATGCGAAGCAGGAAATACCTTAACTAGACCCTACTGTGGTCGCCATGGACACCAAAACTAAAAACCTGCTGCTACAGGCCTCTTGCTCGCCTTTATTGGTGGAGTTAGCGGTGGTGACGGGGTGGAGTTACTACAGTAAAACTAGTCTAGAGGAAACTTGGGCTATGTTTTTGCTCTCCTCAAGCTGTTTCCTTCCTTTTAAATCTTTATTTACTCATATACTTTTAAAAACAACACAATCTGAGTTGACCCTGTTTGCACGACAAGAAAGAAAATAATTGTTTAAAATGAAAAATATCTCGTTTGTCAAAATGTTATCATTTTTCTAGGGCTGGTGTAAGGTCATGTAGGTGGGGTAAAAGAATTTCAACCAATGATATAATATTGGTTCATCATGCAACAGGTTTTGCAACCATGTTTGGAAAGAATGCGGCTTTCTAGGCCTGGACGATATATAAACATAATCGAAATATTGCATAATGCTTTGTTTGCAATAACAATATTTTAATATTTCAAAAACACCTAAAGTTAAAATTTAAGCATGTTCATGGAAGATGATAAACAATCAGAAAGAATGTAAAACACATTAGTTGGTAATGTAATTGTCTGATTTAAAATATTGTTAAATATAGTTTAGTTTAGATTTCGTAACATTATCATAACATTAATGCTTAAAAAAAAATAATCCAACATTTAATTTAGGAAGCATTGCATGTTGCACTTTTCTTCAATATCAGGAAGTCCTACTGTTTTATATGATCGAATCAAATTTAACACGTGTACATTTACATCACAAATTTACATTTAAAGGTATTAAAATGGACGACCCTGAATGAACACAATTTAGACGTTATTGACAATATCTGTGGCCTCCTGTCACTTACGACACAGAAGAGTTCATAGATTTTCATTGAAAGTTGGTCCTTTAACTTGGTTTTTTGTTTGTTTTTAGAAAACTGTGAGGCACATTTTTTTTAGAAATGATAAACGGCCACAGATGTCAGTAAAGTTTCATTTGTATTCTTTGAGAATTCGCTCAGACTTTAGCCATTCGCAGTGTCATGTTTATTCCTGGGTCATCAAAGGGACTCACAAAGATGTGGGTCAAGCATTGTTTCTTTATTCACTATACATTATGAAACAATAGTGTGAATGTCATTCTCAGCAAGCAACAGCGTTTCATGGAAATGTAACCTTTTTTGAACAATTATCCAGCCGGGGCGCAATGTTTGCAGGAAACCATTTGGTAACATTTAAATCCCTTAGTGCATACAGATATAGTATTACTAAATGAAAATAAACCTAATTACCAACTGAATATCAAGCAGTTACCATTTGTTTTGTAAATGCAAAAATCTCTACTCAGTTTACTCTTAGAAATGCGCCACAATTAGCATATGGAGTCAGTATGTGCCCTTTGACAACTTCAATCTATTCTGTTGAGGAGGACCCCCAACAGGGACGATCCCACAGTAAGCTTGTCCTTGTAAGTGTCCTTACTAGAATCAGGCTCCTTAAGAATTTACAATGATGGGTACAGATGGGTGACAAAATGTTGATGGAGTATGAATCAGCATAATTATATTAAGCCTCCCCATCCTCAGATAGGCAGCCCCCCTGCCTATAATGGTCGCTAGCAGCAACGGCTGGTCTCAGGTGGCCTTGTCTGAGGCAATGCCCCCAACCTTGCATCCCATAATCAAATTGAAGATCCCTCTCAGAATTGGCCTGACAAGTGACCCTTGACTAATTCAGAAATAAATTTGATATGCCTTGTATCTTTGATAGGTGTTTTTGTTCAATATCTGGAGGATGCCAAATTCTAATAACACTGGACTTGCATCTGTTTCAAACCACCATTATTGGTCATCATAATAACATAAAAATACTTAGAGCAAAATACAATTTTGTAAATGAAGGAACATTAAAATGTCATCTGACTAATTCAGTTTAAGACCAGAACACTGAACTTGCAAGTCATTTAAAAAAATCTTGGCTGATTATATTTAAATGGTGTTCTTTTTTTGTGTGTTTCCTAGCTTTCGCCCTGGTGGAGCCCACGAAATTCACTCTCTATCCGGCGGACAAACTGGAGCTGAGCTGTAAAGGTAAAGAAGAGGCACAGGAAGTGACCTGGACTAAGGACCTCATTCCATTGGTTGACGGGGACCACACACGCCTGAGAAACGATCAGCTGGAGATCGAAGCTGTGGAGCCAGCTGATTCCGGTCTGTATGCTTGCTTTGCTCAGGGACCCAATAGCAACCACACAGACTACTTCAATGTAAATGTTACAGGTGAGAAACCGCTAGAATATAAAATTTATTTCTAAAAGAAATGTTTGTGTTTTTCAGTTTTATTGCTTTGATTATAACCTTACAAAAACTTTGTTATTCGGACAGATGGATTGGCTTCCTCAGAAGATGATGATGAAGAGGAATCTTCCTCAGAGGAGACAAAGCTATCAAGTAGCCAGAAACTGCTTCGTGAGTCTCTCTCCACTTTAAGTAAAACTGCTTTCTAAATTTGGAGATCGGATATCTAAAAAATGTCAATAACAGAATTAGTTCCATATGAAAGTTGTGTGGTTGTCTTTTGAAATGGAATTATAACAGGAAATAGTGCACATATTTGTCTTATAAACCACAGCCGTGTCCAGTGAAATTTCCGAAGCTAGTTTTTAGACTGAATGTATTGGTTTATTTGATGGATTAGTCTTTGTCTGACTTAATGATGTTCTCCAGACTCACACAAACATTCCACCCTTTGATCTGTGTTGTCTGCTGCTGCTGCTGTTGTTGTTGTTGATTTGCATTTATGCTGTTAAATGAATAACTCACCCAACAATGAAAATTATGTCACAATTAATTTTCAAACATATGTGACTTTGTTCTATAACATTACAAATAGCAGAATCTTATAGACTGTTTCATCGGACGTGCGCCTGACCCCCAGTTAACTTCCGGTTTGTGTTTGGCTAGTGTCTAATGATATAACTATTTAATTTAATTTATTTTAATATTAATTTGCATTATTATTTTACTGTATAACAATTGTATTAAATAAACAATTTGTTGAATGCGTCCTTGATGTAGTCGCTTTTAAAGAAACCGTATGCTACATTGATATCTAGTGGTTGAGCTTGGTATCACAGTCTAAATTCAAAATATTGGAGAGACCAGTTTAGCTAAGTAACGGCTCTATGCGGTTTCTTTTGAGTGTTATCAGAAATAATCTACAAGCACTTTGTTGTTTGTGAATGTGTACCGGAAGTTACGTTTGTTTATGTGAAACCGTCTATATGATGACATTACTGGTAGATTAAAGCATAGTTACGATTTTAAGAAGCACTGTTAAGATTTTAAGAAGGAAAACATGTGTGCCACAAAAAGGTGTCATGAAAATCAAATGTCACATTAACCGTTACACAAGAATATACATATAGGAAGACCATTGAGGTGGTCTACCTAAATATTTTTAGATTTTATGTTTTTCCTTCTCCTTATGCTCTTATGCGCTCATTCTTGTTTCACAGCGATGGCTCCAGCCTGGGCTCAACCTGATAAGATGGAGAAGAAGCTCCACGCCGTTCCCGCTAGCAAAACCGTCAAGTTTCGTTGCCAGGCCAACGGTAACCCTACCCCGACTCTCAAGTGGCTCAAGAACGGCAAAGAATTCAAGAGAGACCAGCGAATAGGAGGTTTCAAGGTGAGAGCACCAGGACATGGATAGCCAACACAGGGTTGAACCAACATCCTGGTTTAAACTTGGAAACTTTAAGTGTGTTTTTTGCTATGACAAGCATGGTTACTATCACCATTTTTAGAGTTGGGGTTTTGTTTAGGTAGCAACATTTGTGGCACAGAAGTGAACGACACTTCAAATACTCAATGTTCTTAAATAGATGCTTTCACATGAAAAATATGTGCGGTTTATAAATAAAAGTACATTTTTATTGTGGCTACTCTCTCTAAAGTAAGCATTTGAAACATATCGGGGCTCCCTACTCTTGTTTGGAGGTTAGAAGGGCAGAAATCCTCCTCAACAGATCGGTCTTCCAGACACCTCACTATAGCATGACAGGAACTGAATAGCCATGCCTGGAAGGCAGACACTAGATCTGTTGCTTTCTGAAAGAAGCAGATCTTCTTTACTTGACTGTCCTCGTCTTGCGCAATGTTTTCTCCTCAAACAAACGAGAATAAAGTCCCTCAGATTGGTGCTTTTTACTCATTAAAACATGACACACAATTTGAATCTTTATCTTTGGATATCAACAGACCCGAAATAACAACACTTAAAAAAAAAAGTATTAGTTATGAAACAAACAGCAATGTGTTCCTTCCATGTTAGACTTTTGCTTATTTACTTGTTACCATCCAGTTTTCGATTTTGCTCGGATTCATTTTTGTATACTAAGTTAAAGGCCTCAATCAGACATGTGGGGAAGTTTTGATTGCTTCATGATGTGGTCGTCTAATGGGGAACAAGAGGAGCTCTCCTTGTTTTTGAAAACTTTGTAGCGTCCTGCTTAAGGCTACGCCCACATTGATCTAAAAGACGTGATTTTTTTTCTTACAAGATACTCCCTGTCCGTATTATTTAAATGCATAATGATTGTTTCAAGCAGGTTATCAAAACCAAACACTCTGTTATTGGTTGGACAAACAAAGTACTGCTTCAGTCTCATGCTTTTAAAGGTAAAATATTATTAAAAAAAATGTTATCCTCCTCTGGCTCAAACAGATGTTTTGGAGAACTTTTTTTGAAAATATATTACCTTAAAATGCCACTGCATATTTACTTCCTCTAAGGGCTGTGAAGCGATTTAATCCAATTAATTACACGATGTTGCGATTAATTAATCTAATAATTTGAGTCCAAAATATCATTTAAAGCCATTATAAGATAATACAGAAAGTAGCTTCAGATTTTCAGAAGATAAAACGCCCATAATTTTGTTTTGTTTTTCAGTGGCTGAATTATTATAATTAAAGACCAAAACAGTTTATTTACTAACATTCTTAAGAAATATCTTCCTTTTCACAAAATAAGTAGTAATTCAAGTTTGAAATGACATAAGGGTAAGTAAAGAAACAGTTTTTTTTGCAAACTTTATTAGGATTGTTATTATTTAACTTTTTTATTTTAAAACTGTTAAAATTCTTTGAAGAATTAAAAACTGCCAGTAGGTAGTGGTAAATGCCATTCATTAGTTAGAAATTCTGAATTCATTCAGGAATGCAGTAAATGACTCTTTATAAATGAGTCAATGATTAATTGATTCTCCCAATAGATTCGCTCAAGAAACTTATTCATTTAGATACGAAACCACGCTGTGTTCCTCTGAGACACGCTACGTCTCTCCTGAGGCTTTATATTTTTTATATATTTTCGTTGAAAAATTTGGAAAACAGACAATGTTGTCTATAAAATATATCTTAAAATTAATTTCTTATTTAATTAACTGTGGTATAAAAAATGACATGTGTACTCGTAGTTTTCTGGACAAAATAGCACTTCTATAATATTGCGCATCTGTGATTGCATAATTAAATAAACATGAGACAAAAGTTAAAATGTATAATTGCGTTAATTTTCCATAACGTGTAAATTATAATTAATGCATTAAATGCACTTCCTCTACATCTCCTGCCTCTACATGGTATTAGGGTGATATTTTCTGAAGTTCTCTGCTTGTATCGTGGTGTTGTGTCTGTGTTTCTCATCAAGGTGTACTCCAGCTGGGAGGCATTAGTTCTCTTCCTCTCCTCACCGCATACACACTTTACCATCTGGAGTGGGTTTGAGGCCACTGCAATGCATACAAATGCACACGCACGCTCACCATTACATGTACGTTTGTATAAAACCACGTCAATGCACAAGTACACGAAGCAAAATGCATTTCATCTCAACATCGTGTCAAGACAACAAGAGTGGAAGCGTCCAGTATTTCTCTGAGCTACAGAAGTGTGAAGGGGGTTCCGGTGAGGGGCCTTGCAGATTTTTCGAGTAACCCCCTCCCTCGGCCCTGTTTCTGTTCTCTTTGTTTAACAAGAGTCCAGGCCAATTGTTCATTTACATTAAGTGTATGTGAAAAGGAAGTAAGGCAGACTGAGTTTAGCAGATCACATCTGGGGTTCTGTAACCTGAAAAGCCATAATAATCGCCCAACCAAAAGCCCTTTGTACGTATTTCATAAAGCCTCGTGAAAGCTCAGCTAATGTTTTAGTTAGTTAATGTCTTTTTTATCTGGTGTTTTATGGTGAATGTCAATTGTATTCCGCTACATGAAATACGTGAAAGTTTGATGGTTGTCTCTTAACAGACCTGCTGGCTTGAAATGAAGCCTGTTTTAGTGGACATGGAGTGGCTTGTTTCCCACTCTTCATGGAACATGATGTTCTCCAGTGCTCTGATCTTGTGCCTGACTGGATGTTAAACTGACCTGATGTAGACTTGATGCCAACATACTCTGTTAAACTTCCTCAGCCTTTCATCGAAGTGATCTTAAAAAGTTGAATGGGCCTCTAATGCATTTAGCAGTTTTCTAGATCTTCAAACTGGGTTGGAGGAATAATTTGTCTGTGTTTACATGTATGCAGATACTTTTACTATGTATATACTTATAGAGATCTGTTTCGCCACAAAAAGATGCATTTTTCTAAATGTTTCTTAATCATTTGTATATCCAAGTCAGCGCGTTGAGAAGAACCATCAGGTGAAACCATAAGGGGTCGTAAATATGTTAAATCAAGCTTTTAAAATATTAAATAGACAAGGTGCATGGGATGTGTTGCGCTTAAGCGATTTTAATCGTCCAGATATGTGTACGGTTGGCTTGGATTTGTGGCGAGTGGGGCCAACAAAGGTCCACTTTTATTCAGCCTACTCATTGAGTTTGGGGGAAGGGTCACCACCAATAACAAATTAAAGTGTTCAATTGTTCACCTTCATGTCATTTAAAACCTGCAAATGACTTTTTTTTGTGTAACACTAAAGAAGATAATTTGAGATGTATCTTTCCAAACAATGGAAGTCAATGGAGTCCAATGTTATTTTTCACAGCAAATCATACATTTGAAATGGTTGTCAATTTTAGGAGAACTTTTTACAGGTTAAGTCATTCCTACGCAGTTCTTAACTGATCAATATATGTGTTCCTCTCTTTGGCTACAGGTTCGAGAGCACATGTGGACCATCATAATGGAGTCTGTGGTGCCTTCAGACAAAGGCAACTACACCTGTTTGGTAGAGAACAAATATGGCAGCATCAATCACACTTACCAGCTGGATGTCGTCGGTCAGTCACATTTCTTCTCTTTGCATTTTAAAGTTTAAGGGTGAACGAAAGTGTTCTTTTACCATTCCATCGTCATGGGCTGTTTCACTTTCCATCCCTCCATCCCCACCAGTGTAATTTTGTTGATTTATCGCTAAGCCTTTGATTAAATCGATTTACGTGTTTAGCTAGCACAGACCGTAGCAAATGATCCCCAAGGGAGGTTCATAGAAGCCCTACAGTGTTTGCTCGAGTCCATCAGATGCAAATGGCTGTTGTTTACCATGTATCTAATGTTTTGCTGTGGGACCACTAATGGTTATCATTACTTAAATGCAGCGAACTGAGGTAAAGTGTGGCGTTACACCTCGTGCGGGAGAGCTTGTGTGTACGTGCTTGTCAAGGACACGCACGTCTACTCTTGTCTGTTAATGGTGTGCGTTAAATGATCCATTGAAAAGATAAAGTGTTTAGTTGATGCCATGATGAGTTAGAGATACGGGTAGTGGCTCGGGATGAGATCAGAGTATCTGGAATTAATTCGTTCGGAAAGCTGATTGGTGGACGGACACTTGATTGATGACTTCATTAAGTAGCCAATAAATCAGAGCTACAACCTCATGTCGATGAAAAGCCAACATGACATCATTTGCACAAACAAAACAAGCATGTCATGTGATGTGCTGGTATTTTGGTCAGAATAAAATAGATATGTGATGCATGTTTGTATTTCTCTTTCATTTCCCGGCAAAGAGAGAAAAGTTCTGAATATCCTCACTGTGAAGTGCAAAGCAAGGGATACACATCAAGTGAATAATTTGTATATTACGATCCTATAGACAATTATAATTACAGTTTCAATCACTAATACACATTGCGTATCGTCACTGTCCTCTTAAAACATTGTCCAAATTTGCTTGTTTTCAGGAAATGGAAAAAAAACTGTACTTTTGAAATGTTTACATACTGTGTTGTCAAAGTTTACATGCACTTTTTAATACTTTTTATTGTTACGATATTTGCAAAACCCAGTGATAAACATAAATGATAACTTATCATAGTGATACACAAAAATCACAAAATATGGAGATACAAGGTTTCGGAAGGACAACTGCGATATATTCAAAGTGCTATTAAAGGTGCTGTGTGTAATATTTAGAATATTTATAAGAATCTACTGACAAAAATGCAGTATATATATAATATATACCGTTATGTGTGTGTCTTCAGAGGTGTACGAAGATCTTACATAATGGACCGTTATGTTTTTTTTATCTTAGAATGAGCCATTTCTATCTACATATACTGTGGGTCCCCTTGCATGAAATGCGCCATGTTGTTTCTACAGTAGCCCTAAATTGACAAACTGCTCTACAGAGCGCGTTACGTAAACATGTATCTCCTTCAGCAAAGAAGCGAAAACGCAACATAATCTTGGTCCTGTGATAGCCGCTGTAGTGCTTCATGAGGGAGGGGTGGAATGAGCAGTTGATTGCAATTCGCAACCTAACCGCTTAATGCAGCTAAAATCTCCACATTGCTCCTTTACGTATGTCATATTGTTTGGCTATGTTTTTTTTTGTGTGCACCTGCTTTTCAACAATTCAAAAATGTGAAAAGTGCTATCGCAATAAGCTCAAGACTTTTTGACACAAAAGCCTGTCACCATTGTTTTCTTGCAAACTTTTATTTTCCATCTTAATTGAATTAAAAATATAAAAATTGGCAAATTCATGTCATCTGATGTTAAAATATATGACTGAATTTCGCATTTGATTCAATTGACATTGTCTTCAATTTGATTGTTTTTGCACTTTAATTCACTTTTAAACCTCCTGCCCTCTGTGAAAATACTTGAGAAATGGGCTGTGGCTTAAAACAACAGTGCCACTCATTTCCACCAAATTGCAGCAATTAGAATGAGATTCTGGTCAGCATGTTTAAAGAAGGCTGCTCCCTACAGTCTGTATGAGATTAGCGTCTAAACTATATTCTACCCTAAGACCACCCGATGGATCTTCCAGTCGCTGATCTGGTTTTAAGGGCGTTTAGGTACTTCAGGGTTTACAACATTTATATTTATTCATCCACTTGATGATTTTATCCAAAGCAATTTACAGTTGAGGGGGCATTTATCACTTTGCTTTGAGAGCCAAAGAGGTTTAAAAGTAGCCTTTTGTCAGCACCCATTAGCCAGGATTATATGCAACCGAATAATCCACTTGTAATCGGATTTATGGCTCAAGTGGACTACATATGTCTTGATTATCTATTGTTTGCATCAAATAAATAAAAAAACACTAAACTAACCACAAGAAAATGTTTTATCCATTCAAGAGACAAGCGCTGTAGATTCTACAGGGCTCGTGGGTTCTTTTATAACATGACATAAAGCAAATAAAGAACATTGTGTTATTCGGAAACATTTTTTTTGCAAATGTGTAGATACTAACTATATTGACTTCCATCCAGAAACCAAATTTGACGTGAGATGCTAGATGCTGTGTGCAGTGTTTCCAGGTCCCGTTATGTTTAAAGTACTTGGTAATTCCGGATTTTTTTTCTTGCGAGTTAAAAGTGTAATAATGTTCTTTAGCAGATGTTGATAATTGGGTTTAGCTAGACTTTTGATCGTTTTGAATGGCCGTTGGTCTGGATTTGTTAAGCGAATCTGTTAACCCTAGCTGTGCGCAGTGTTGGGTGTAACTAGTTACTAAGTAATTAGTTACTGTATTTTAATTACTTTTCCCTTGAAAAAGTAAAGTTAGGGATTACTCATATGTTTTCTGTAATTTAATTACAGTTACTTTTGATGTACTTAAACTAAATACTTTGTTAAATATATGCATGTGCAATAGTGTAATTGACATCAAAATTCAAAGTCTTACTTTAAAATCTGTGCTCACATTTGTAATACTTTGGTCAGTTAATAATATTATTTATTTGAATGAATTAAATAAGCCGTTTCATGTCTATCCTTGAACCACTTAACTAATCAAGGTCGATGTAGGATATAGAAAGTAATTAGTATTGAGTCACTAAATACTTTTTGGACAGAGTAATTTGGACAGTAATCTAATTACACTATTGAATATGTAATGAGTAACTAGTAATTAATTACTTTTTCAGAGTAACTTACCCAACACTGGCTGTGCGCTTGCGCAGTAGTTCTGTTCAGAAAATATTTCATGGGCATGTAAACTGTTTTTATTTATCGTATGTAACATAATCGTATCGGCACATAATCTGCAATCAGATTCAATTCGTTCGGATTGACAGAAATGTGTGCATGTATGAGGTATATATACCTCAGTAATCGTTTATGTTTGTGTGATACAGAACGTTCACCACACAGACCAATTCTTCAAGCCGGGTTGCCTGCTAACCGTACCGCAGTGGTGGGAAGTTATGTGGAGTTTGAGTGTAAAGTTTTCAGCGATCCGCAGCCGCACATCCAGTGGCTGAAACACATCGAGGTCAACGGCAGCAGAGTGGGACCTGACGGACTGCCTTACGTTCGAATCTTAAAGGTAAAGAAATGTTTCACTTTGCTAGTCTAATGTCAACCAAAATTCATTTCAGTTCGATTTCATGCTTGTTCTTGGACCAGGAAAATATCTTCATAGGGCATAACACATGAGTTGTGAATTGTTAAAATGACTTATTGAAATATTATTTCTTATTGTAGATCATTCATGTTATGTAGGTGTTTTTCCCCCCAAAGTAATTAGCTTCAAGTTACTACAGGAGAACCTTCAACGGAGCAGGATGAACAGCTTTTGGTGAAAATATAAGCCGTGATATTGGCAGACTGTTTTCATTTATTTTATAAGATCAGTAACAGCCTATCAAGAGCATTGTGGCCTCCTCCAGTGAGAATCAATGACACCAATAGCAATGCAAATTGGACTTTGTGCTTGCCTTTTAACATGTGTTTGACCTCCGCAGCACTCAGGGGTCAACAGCTCGGACACACAGGTCTTGCCGCTGTACAACGTGACAGAAGAAGAAAGCGGAGAGTATATATGTAAAGCTTCCAATTATATAGGCCAAGCCAACCAATCAGCATGGCTCACCGTTACAAAGCCCTCTAAAGGTAACACACTTGTCAGGGCAGGTACTACACGGCTAGACAGGGGTACAGGGTGTCGTGCTGACCTATAACACATCAGCCCTCTCTCTCGTCTCTTGTTTTCTCTGGAGCCCTTTGCTGTAAATGATGCCATGGAAAATCCCAGCAGAGCAACTGGAAGTATTTTGGCTTTTGTTTATACTGGAAGTTTCCTTCTCTCCATGCCTGTGCTACGCTCTGCCCTCCTAATAAGGGTGTGTTTTGTGCCCTCTGAAGAATTACTTGCACCCTCTTGCCCTTCAAAGGCTTCTCAGCGGCACCTTAAATGTTCCTGTCGAAATTCCTTCACCTCACTCAGGGGTGAATTATTTTTTTCCTCTGACAACTTGACTACTTTTGTCAGGACTGTTTTGGCTCTTTGATCTTTTCATCCGTCTTTTTTATCTTGCATAATACTAACATGTTATTTGTTCTTACAAATAACAGAACATTTCCACTATTTTCAATATTCGGTTTTATATAGCAAAAACAAATAGGTGAAAAATACCTCTTTTATATATACAAGAATTAGGAAATTGAATTCAAGCACTTAGTAACATGTGGGCGATATATATATCGTTAGTTTTATATACTCATGTAAAAAGCTTGAAGTTGTTAAAGTTTGTACCAGTAGTATAGGCATTTGGAAAAATGTAAAGAAAATCTAAAGTAATCATAGTGTAAAATAAAACTAGGGCTGTCAAGAGATAAATGCCGAATCATATTATGCAAAATTAAAGTTTTTTTTTTTACATAATAAATATGTTTGGTACTGTCTATGATAATTATGTATATATAAATACACACAAACTCACGTATTAAAGAAATATTTACACGTGTATACATTTTATATTCATATAGAATATTTATTTTATATAAATATATAATATATAAATATTTAATGCTTACGTGCATGTATAATTTAAAGAAAATAACATATTTATATAATATAAGTTATATATAAATATAAAAATTATATAAATATTTATTAAAATAATACATGCAGGTGTGTGTATTAATATATACATAATTATCATACACAGTACACACATGTATGCAAAAACTTGTTTGTTTACATATTACATACGATTAGTTGCGACTAATCACTTCAAATATTTCTAAATATTTATCAAAGAACTCCACACACAGTTCTTTCATGTATTTATTAGTCATATCTAGTAAAACATTCTGCTGTTATGACTAATGGAGAGCCTAACAATTGAAATACAAACAAATTACATTATTGGGCTATAACATATATTCGGGATTAGCAAACGCAAAAAAGATCAATGAGTAGATGCATAGATTGTGACAGTCACTACTATTCAATATACGATATACGAATGCTTGTGGTGTTCGTTAAAGGTTGATAATTTACTTATGTGGTAAAGAAGAATAGCTTTTTATGGCTTATTAGCGAACCAGTATTCTGAGCCTTATAAACAATAATGGTTGCACAACAATATTTTCAGTGCAACTTTGCTTTCACGACTCAATTTGAGTATTAAGTTATACTAGGGTCTTTTGTATAGTTGCTCAAGTACGACAACATTTTTCAATTTTTCCTCCTTGATTTTCTAATTTGTCAGCTAGTACTTCTATTCTTTCTTATGATCTAATATCTAATGATCAATACTTCTAATTCTAAATTTGTGTTTACAGCGTGCACACGTACTATATGTAAGAGTCATTCTTAGTTTACAGTCTCTGCTGGTAATATTCCATGTGGCCCATCTTGTGCATGTGGAGATGGATTCTATAGGGTGGCGAAGGGGGTGGACGTCACCCTCCTCTCTGATGTCTCGTCCTCAGGTGTTGGGTCTTTAGCAGGTGGAGCCGTGCGCTCCGTTCTCCAGCTAACCACAAATCTGTTGTCAGGGTCATCGATCGCTCCAGTTTCAATCAGAGAACGGTCTGGTTTTTTCTAGGGACGGTGAAGGATCTTGTTTTAGGGGGTTTCTCCGGTATTGGCAACTTTTTCTTCGCCCATCTAACTCGGATCAAAGCCTCTCTATCGGAAATCTCGCCTTTTCTCTCCTCTGGTGGGTTTTCCCGGAGCTCTCCGGCTTCATCCTGTGGTTCTTTTCTCTAGACGGCAGGCGTCAACACCACGGATAAGGAGATGGAGCTACTGCAGATCAAGAATGTGACTTTAGAGGATGCTGGGGAGTACACCTGCTTGGCTGGGAACTCTATCGGCCACTCCCATCACTCTGCATGGTTGACTGTCTATAAAGGTATCTTTGGTTCTTTCGGTTGATGGTTTCTTTCTGTCTAACTGCGGCAGATCACGCTGCGGGTTGAATTTAGTGCAGTTGTTTCCATACGGTGTGACATTGTCAGAGCTAGCAGACACCAGCTTTACTGTTTATACCGTCTATAGCAAATGACAATGCAAACTTTGTGAATCGCACTATTTTTCAACCCCTGTTTTGTTTCTGCTCTTCTTCTGTTAAATGTCAGTTGAAACATGTTGGAGAAAGATGTTTCATCTCTTTGTTTAAAAAAAATGGAATCAAAGCAAAGTCAAACCTTACATAGTCTCAACAAAAAAAGCTGTATGCAACAATTGAATCTTTTCCACAAGGTCACATTTGGCAAAAATTCCAATCATATTTGGCAACGGCCTCATTTTTCTGCAAACAGTGTGTGACTCATTGTGGCCTGTGGTTTGGCAAAGCTTTGTTTCCATTGTAACAGTACTTGTACATTACAAAATGCTTCTTCTAGTTTTTCAACATTAACCCATTTCCAATTAACATTTCTTCACGCCTCAACATTGGGAAAGCATCTCAAAGAGAATGACATGAAATATAAGCATTCCGCTGATGTCATTTCGTATTTGGGCCAGAACTGATAAACACCTTACCTAAAGGACAAATCTATTCGGTTTTGGAATAGATTGAGTTTATCAAGATGCTTGTCAAAAGTCGTCGATAATGTTGAGACGTTCAACATTAGGAATGAGCATTATGCATCATTCTTACTGTTGAATGTTAATGTTGCATTCACATTCTGCAAGAAGAAAACACAGGCAGCATGTTGTTACACACAATCTCATATCCACCCCATATGTGTTATGTTGTTTTTTAAAGCATTTAGCGATGCATTTGACTGTGTATTGTTCTTTTCCGTGTGAAAATGTATACACAATAACATGTTTTGTGTGTGTGAATTGTTTGAATGAATGCAATCCAGTGTCATTAGCCAGGGGGTTGACAAACAGCAACCAAATAGCTTAGGAAATGTCCTTATTCTCCTAGACTTCTCATGTAATTTTACCCACATAACCTCGCTCTCCATTTATACTCCCACCCATAAGCTCTCGGATATTGTCTACCCACCCAGCCATTCTTCTCCATTTACATTTCTATTTGTGTTGCAAATATAGTTTACATAAAGCTGTTTTTTGGCCTCATTTTAAAGTGAGAGCTGCCAAGTATCATGAGCCGTGGTTTTCTTCTCTCGCTGCTCACATAAGCAAAAGAATGTGCCGAGAAACTCGATCCATGAAAGAAGTAATTATGACGCTACAAAAGCAGTTTGTGTTGCATGCAATGTGCCAAGCACGTGAACAACTCTAGATTTGTGCGTTTGCATTTTTTCTTTGTTTTTGTGTGCATGCAATTTTAAAATAGTAGATAAAACATACTGGTTTATGTAGAAACAAAAACAATCGAAGGCTTGTAAATACAGGGCTCATGTATTTACTTTTACCAGTAAAATGCAACTGTTGAACCTTTGCTAAGATCTGGCCTTTTTGGTTCGTGTTGTTCACTAACATTTTCTGGAAATCACACGTCCATGGAATGAAATGTGACGGCATTTTTATTTGCTGTTTTACTTAAAGAGGTGAACAACAGAAGGTGTGTCTGAATTCGCCCACTATCTCCTATATAGTGCACTATATCGGGTTTCCGCCATTTTGTAGTGTTGTCCGAATTCAGAGTAAACAACTCATTCCCTACATTTGTTCACTGCTTTTTACCCACAATGCATTCTGATTTTGAGACATCGGATGATATTCACTGATATTTCTCATGATACAATGCGAATCAACGGTCTGATTAGATTCAGCTGCAAGAGAGTGACTGTTACGTTCATAAACGTGTTTGTTCTTGTTGAAAGTTATTTTCTACTTTTTGAGAATAAACAGATTTAATGAATGTTATAAATATCAGTGTTTTATTTTAAATATATTAAGTAATTTTATTTAACGTAATGAAATATATTTGTCAATAAACGAAGCAAACATTTGTTTTGTTCTCTTTATTAAAAACTAATAATAATAAACGCGACAAATAATGTAACAAAGAACTAAACTACAAAACTATCCATGAAGCCACACAGGTGTGATATAATCATTATGACAAATGTCGCAGGATATATTACGTCAGTGTCTGAAATTTTTCACTCATTTTCATTTACTTGTATACTTCCCCATATAGTGGACTCTTTAGCATTCGCTATATAGGAAATAGTGCATGAGTGAACAAGTGAACGAATTCAGACGCAGCTGAAGATTGCAATCAGAATTATGGCCGACACAAACCTCAGAAGGAAAAGCTAAATTATAAAATAAAGAAATAATTTTCACCAAGCTCATTCCTTTCTGCCACCGTGCATTGCTCCCTTTTTCCAAATCTAGATCCTCCCCCAGGTCCACAGCACAACCAGACCTACCTGGAGGTGCTGATCTACTGCGTGGGCTTTTTTCTCATCTGCGTGATGGTGGTGATTGCTGTGTTGGCCAAAATGCACAGCTCGGCCAAGAAAAGTGACTTCAACAGTCAGCTGGCTGTCCACAAGCTTGCCAAGAGCATCCCCCTGCGCAGACAGGTAACAGAAAGTAGATAGGGGGTTTGATATCTTTACCACTAAACACAAACTCAAATCTTTTCTCAACAGCTCTTTTTTTGTTGGATAGTAGTGTTGTTGGGATATTGTAGGGCTTGTGTTGTTTGACTTATTTCCATTAGAGAAAAAGAGGCCATGCTCAGTGCAGGACAGTCATGCAGTTTTATTCATATTTAATTATGATAGTTTAGCCAAAAATGATGAAACGTATCTAGATTTGTATTAAGTTAGGACGGGGATAGTTCACCCAAAAATGACAATTCTGTCATTATTAACTCACGCTCTTGTCATTTCAAACCTGTATGACTTATATTTCATCTGCCGAACACACAAAAAAGATATTTGAAAGAATGTTGGTTGGTAACCGAAAAGCAGCGGTACCCATTCACTCGCATTTGTTTTGTGTCCATTTTTTAAATGATCTTCTTTTGTGTTCTGCTGAAAAATTTAAAAGTCATACAGGTTTGAAATTACAAGAAGGTGAGTAAATGATGACAGAACCTTTATTTTAAAGGATTGTTGGTTATGCCACAAATGCTGTTGAATGATTTGGACTTCAATGATATCACAGAATACACCTCATACACTTTGGACGATCCACTTCTCTGCTCTTTATTCAGATTTCTTTTTAAAGATGCATAAAAAATGTTATGCATGTTTTATTGTTTTTTTTTGATTATGAATAAAAGGTCAGCTTTGAGAAGAATTTAAGGAGGCTGTCAAAAAAAGGTGCAAAGCCTGCTCATTTTTCAGTCATGACTATTTTTATACGAGGACATATAGAATGACAATATTTTATGTGAGCTCTTGTTTATCTTTGTGGTTTTTATATATTTGTATAAAACCCATATTCCTTGATATTCTGTGGATTGCAGTAAGACCAAATAAATGTGTACAGTACACCTCATACTTTGACAGTTTACATCATCCTTTGGTCCGCTGCATCATCATGCACCCCAAGAAAGTCACAGACATCCACTCATCGTTTGCTCACATGGTTCTATAGCGCAGTGTTGTATGGAGAGTAAGCTGTAAGTGTTTGTGTGCAGGTGTCTGTAGACTCCAGCTCCTCTGGAAGGATGCTGGTCCGGCCCTCCCGTCTCTCTTCCAGTGGCTCCCCGATGCTCTCAGGGGTCTCTGAATATGAACTGCCTCAGGACCCACGCTGGGAGGTGTCCAGAGACGGGTAAAAATGAACATGCATTGGAATCTCAGCCTTAAACACCCAATACCAAATTGGCAAGACTTCCGATCCCCTAAGCGGATGGTTAATAGTGTTTGTTCAATGTGTTTGTCTCAGGCTGGTTCTCGGGAAGCCGTTGGGAGAGGGCTGCTTTGGGCAGGTGATGATGGCCGAGGCTCAGGGGATGGACAAAGACAAACCCAACCGTGTCACCAAAGTGGCTGTCAAGATGCTTAAATGTAAGTGCTCACTTATTTTCAACTTTCTATGTGACTTTAGAAACGAAAAAGGTAGGGCTGGGACGATATATCATGTATTTTTTATGCTCAGTCTCTCAATGAATTACGATTAAATGCCGCCACATCTGAAAGCCAGTGCACAAAAGTACACTTGTTTTTTTAAAGTTATCAGGAATTGGCCTTGTTTAATGTTTTATACTGTTGCATGAGGTCTACGTTCGTGTGGTTTTCACATTCAAAAACATCAAAATCAATAAGTAATAGGCTATTTCCTACTGGGTTTTGAGCCCTTGAGAAATTATCTCCCAACATCTGTATTTCATGTGGCGCATTCGCATCGGGATAAATGAAGCCTGTGATTTTATTTAAATTTACTGACTTATTTCCCTGATGTGATGGCTTTGCATATAGTTTGTGTAGCCTATAGTTATATGGTGTTTAGTGATATCCGTACCTGTCAGCATTTGAGACCCGTGATCGCGAACCGTACAGAAGATCACCGCGATCGTGGGTCTCAAATGTTACGAAAGTTTCCATGGTAAATAAACAAACAGGAGACTCCCGGCCAAAACAGTATGGATATTTTCCAGCACCTGAAATAATATCAAAACACTTAAAAACAGCCTCCATTATTTGTAAACGGTGGATAAAACCCTGAAAAAGGATATATGAGCCCGCCAAATCACAGAGATGCCCATTCGCACGGGACTTATATTATCACAGGACCTCGGTGCTGGTCAAAATATGGTTGGTAATTTGTATTTTACAAATGGTCGATTCACATGGGATTAAGATCACAGACAATTTCTGCGATTATTAAAAATGGTAATACTAATCCCGTGCGAATAGGGCTATCAGGGCATATCAAGCGATCTCTTAAAAAGCCATTGTGACGCATAGTACAAAAAGTTTTAATCACATATGATTGCTGCGGCATTCCTGTCGTATCCAATTTTGACGGCACAGCTCTGCTTTTTAATTTTAATCTCTCCTCAAATCCAGCGTTGACCTGGGACTTGTTCATAAAGGAATCTGACGTGAAATTAAGCAAACAAACGCTCAATGTTTTACCCACGTGAGCTGGAACGTCTTTAAAGATAAACTTCAACTATGCATTACTAATGTCGGAATCCGAAGGAAGGTTATGCTGCGACTGTGTTGCGATCTTTAACAGCATGTTTAGTTTAGGGTTAGAGAAGAAGCCGTTGATATCATTCTGTTGGGGTGGTGTTCAACCTATCAATAACGTCATAGATAGGTGCATTCCAGGACCTGGCGCTCGCTGAGCCTGGTGTCAATAACAGTTGTAATTTCAGTAACAAGGATGTTCTCTTGAATACGATCTCCTCTTATATAACAAAAACTCGGGTTAAGATGGATGTCTTAATTCATGACTCCTTTAAGAATTTTCAATGTGAACGCACTACTCGCACTATTAATACTACAAAACTGCGTAGAATAGTGCATAAGTGCACGATTTGGGACGCACATGGAGTTTCAGAAAATGCCAATGGTCATTTTCTATCGCTGTTCTTCAAACCTATTCAGGTATTTTTATAATAATAAAGAATATTTATAATGATGATGTTTGACGAGAGTTGCTTTTTCAAATGCACGTTTTAAACGATTTAATCTCGTAGTGATCAAAGAGCCGTAGTTCACAGAAGAGATGTGCATGAAACACTGAATCGACATCAGAATCGAACTAGACAGGTATAATTAGTGTGAATCGCGTTATATATTGTCACAGCCCTAGAAAAACAGCAACCAAATCTGCTTGTCCCATGAGGAATCTGATGATCCCATGAGCCCTCGTCTCTTCCACCTCTACACCGAAACGTGTAAATCGAGCTCTCGTGTCACATACCGTACCAAAGCGTGTGTTTATTCCGGCTTAGATCCTGTCTTTTTTCTCTCGCCTCTTCAGTGAGCGAATGACCAGACATCAGCAAAATCAGAGATGTTTTTTTCTGAATACTTTGCATGCAGGTGCACACTCTGGGAGACTATGGAAGTAAACATAATACCACACTATACCGGATATTAAAAGAACAGACCCATTTGATATATGACCCATCTGAATGGTCTATCACCTCGTAAGCTATTTATCTTTGATGGCTTGGAGGTTGAAGGTTCCGTGACCTGTCATATTAAGATCTGTGCGTTCATCAATATTGCTTTTTTTAGCTGATGCCACAGAGAAGGACCTGTCAGACCTCATCTCTGAGATGGAAATGATGAAGATTATTGGCAAACACAAGAACATCATCAATCTGCTGGGAGCCTGCACACAAGAGGGTGAGTGAGGAGGCAGAAAGACAGATGGGGGACAGAGACATTTAAAGAGTCTGTATTGAGCATTTTATAATATGTATCATAAACATCACACGTGTCTTTTTTTATATATTGTATTTTATTGATATTGTATTGGTCAAAGCTTTCCTGTAGCTCTTTTGTAAGGGCATGGCGCTAACAACGCCAAGGGTGTGGGTTCGATCCCTGGGGATTGCACATACTTGGAATCAAATGTAAATGGTATTGCAATGTAAGTTGCTTTGGATAAAAGCGTCTGCCAAATGCGTAAATGTAAATGGTCATCACCACCATTCTTTTAGTAGTGAAAAACCTCTCACTCTCTCAATTCATTGTGTTTAGTTTGCAACTAAAATTCTTTGGATGCTGCTTCCAGGTCCATTGTACGTCATTGTGGAGTTTGCAGAGAAGGGTAACCTGCGAGAATACCTGCGTGCCCGTCGTCCTCCTGGAATGGAGTACTGCTACAACCCTGATCAGGTGCCCGTGGAACACATGTCAGTCAAAGACTTGGTTTCTTGTGCGTATCAGGTGGCACGTGGCATGGAATACCTGGCATCCAAGAAGGTGGGCAAATCTGCTTTTCTGGTTTAATTTGTACCCATCAAACATAATTACTTGACTTGATGTATTATTTTAACTATAAATATATAAATATTAACTATATAATCCAAACAATTGTCAAATTGTAATAACAAGCGTTTCATGTGAAATTATAATATTAACTGCTTTATTATAATATATGAAATATATTATACATATAATATTGTATATAATAGTAAAATTGTTTTATACACCCTATTGTAGGAATAAACAAGAATGAACACAACACTATTTTATTTATGATATAACATTCATGTAGATTAATATATGCTGTAGCAAAATCATTTTTATCATTTTTACCTAGTGTTGTAAATAGGGCTGTCAAACGATTAATCGCGATCCAGAATAAGCGTTTGTGTATTACATAATATATGTCTGTGTACTTTGCATGCAAAAAGACACGCGCGTATGTACAGTATATTTAACATTTAGATTTTTTTTTTTATATTTCCTAATAATTTAAGTTATGTATACATTAAGTCATTTTTATATTTTATATTCTTCTGAAATATATGCATGCATGTATGTTTTTATAAACACAAAATTGATATGCACAGTACACAGACACATTATATAAACACAAACTTTTATTCTGCATGCGATTAATCACGATTAATCGTTTGAAAGCCCCAGTTGTAAAGTTTGACCTCAGTCAACTAAACTAATACAAAATGTAGAAAATAGTAATAGTAAAGAATAAATAGGTGTCTGCTGGAAAGCTTTTCTTGAGAGATGGTTTTGAGGCATGTCTTTGACTGGACTGTTCCCTTAAATAGTGCGTGTCTGTGTGTGTTTGCTCTTTAGTGTATTCATAGAGACTTGGCTGCCCGTAATGTCCTGGTAACCGAAGATAACGTCATGAAGATAGCAGACTTCGGTCTCGCTCGAGACATTCATCATATTGATTACTACAAGAAGACCACCAATGTAAGGATCATAGCCAGAAAACATTTTGTGTTGTACTGCAAGTCTCTAGTTTCTTTCTTAACATGTATCTTAAAACCCACAGATACTTTTTTATATTTATAGTAACTCGCAATTGTTCTGTTGTACTGAATATGATGACAACTGTATTAATATTGTGTTTGTGTTGTTCACAGGGACGTTTGCCTGTTAAATGGATGGCACCTGAAGCTCTGTTCGACCGCATTTACGCCCACCAGAGTGATGTGTATGTTTATTTGTATTCTTTCTGTAGATTGATAAAAATAAGCTGAGAACTGTCGCTCATTCTGATGGTGTGTTGTGTGTTAGGTGGTCGTTTGGGGTATTGCTTTGGGAGATCTTTACTCTTGGAGGCTCACCGTATCCAGGTGTGCCTGTAGAGGAACTGTTTAAACTGCTGAAGGAAGGTCATCGTATGGACCGTCCCTCCACATGCACCCATGAACTGTAAGAGTCCACATTGTTTCAATTGTATCTGTTAGTGTTTAGAGATCTTTGAACCTTTTAGTAACTGTTTGTTTGTTCGCAGGTATATGATGATGAGAGATTGCTGGCATGCCGTTCCATCTCAGAGACCCACTTTTAAACAGCTGGTTGAAGATTTAGACCGCACCCTCTCTATGACATCCAATCAGGTGAGTGCATGCAGTAACCGCATCAAAACTCTTTCGATTGCACAAATTCGATTTTTATGACAAGGATTTTACTTTAAATGTTACGTTTAATGAAAATGGTTACATTTCATGCAAGACTGCAAACTTGCGTCAACCTTTTAGATCTCTTAGCAGTTTTTGTTATACAAAATGTATTCTCAGGCACTAAAAATAATATTTGTTGTAGGAAACTTTGTATTGCGCCTAAATAAGATATACATAAGATGCACGATCGAAGCCTTGAAATTGGCATCAAAACATTTTAAAATCGAATCGTTTGAAAATCTATTTTTAGTGCCTGAGAATACATTTTGTATAACAAAAACTGCTAAGAAATCTAAATTAACAAAAATGCTATTCAGTGGGAGATTCACAAACATTATGAAGACGAAAATTTGTCTTAACTGCCATATTAACTGTAATGTAAGAAAAAAGTTTTGAATTCCCGAAAACACTTCTTAAGGCAGTTCTCAAACATTTCTCAAGATTGATTAACAAAGCATACGTCATTTTATACCTATGGAAAAAAAAGAACTTCGTAAGATGGGAGCATTCTTACGAGCTTCCTACAATTTATCATAAGAACAATCTTAATTTATTTTAAGAACAGTTTTTGTGAATCTGTCCCCACAATCTGCTGTATGTTTGGCATTTTGAACCAATGAGATTGCATGGTGGGTGGGGCTACGGGGTGACATCACTCAAACCAATCACTCATCAAAACGTCCTTGGATTGTTTTCTTATTTTTGGTATTGGTTTGGGAGTATATATTTTAAGCATGTTTTACTTGTGGATAGAGAGATATTTGGTCATTTAACTGGTAATCAACAAGAGTATTCAAATGTAAATGCAGTTTTGTGCTTTGTCATTTAAGGAGTATCTGGACCTGTCTTTATCCCTGGACCAATTTTCTCCGAATTTCCCTGACACGCGCAGCTCCACCTGCTCTTCAGGTGAAGACTCCGTGTTCTCCCACGACCCCAGCGCCGATGAACCCTGCCTGCCCAAATTTCCCCCACACCCAAACCGTGGAGTGCCGTTTAAGAAGCGCTGAGCTCCCTCACCTTCCACACTTAACTCAGTACTCTTCAGTGTGCTACCTGGCTGGACTCAGCCCATGAACTCCAGGAGATAAAGCTTTGCCACATAGCACACTACAGAGTTTCCTGGAGTGGAAGCGCTTGACATGTAGATTGTGAATTAATGCATCTGGAAGAGAACAAACCGGACACCTACGGACCCCATATTACATGTTGTTATAAAGCTATAGGGCACTTGAGCAAAGAGTGGTGTGTCCGCATTCGTGAAGACTTTTCCATAGACAATTTGTAACTGGCAGCACAGAAGACCTTAAAGAATGACTGTAATAGTGGCACAGATTGTGGGATGTTTGGAGGTTTCGATTTTTTTCAACTGGAGGTGAACGACGATGTTTCTTATGTTGTTACTCAGACCAAATTCTTCACTATAAATGCCCTGCCCAGATGAATTTTAACAACGGCAGACATGTGACTGACAGTCTTGTAAATACAGCTAGAAATGTATAAATATGAATATATATTTACACTCTACCCTTATTTTTATTACACTTTGAATTGCGTTGCTTTTTTGTACCTGGATGCGTATGTGTAGATCTTTTTTAAGTGTAGATTTTTCGAAAGGGGCGCTAAAACGTCCAAAAGAATTGTAGATGAAATTATATATATTAAGAGCTGATATATGGGCAGTTTTGTTACTGTTTTTTCAGTATCATCAATTCAGAAGCGGCTCAGAACTGCTGCTATCTCATATAGTACAACATCCGTGTTAAGCTATACATGTAGGCAACCATTGTTGAAAAGACAACTAGCCTACTTTTTATGGTTGTTCTCTTATTATTTGCTCTTTATACACTCTTTGATGACCATTGGAAAAAGGTAAATTCAGATGAACGCAAATGTTAATCACCCTAATAGAAAATGACCGATTTGATGTAATGAAATGTCCACACGCTAAAAGCAAATGTGCCTCTGTCGCGGTGGGAAAGACCTGCACATCATTTATGTTAACACTAGAAGGATTACGTCCAATAAAATTCTGTTGATAAACAAATCACGAAACCTTTCACAGTTCGAAAAACATCATAAACAACCTTGTAAATATCTTGCTGACGAGTTTATAACGTAAATTGTGTTTACAGCGAAACTGACATTGTCATTTTGCGTAGGTTAGCAGCGCCGATGAAATATCTCAATGCCTAGCTTACGGTGTAAACGCAGGGTCCCACTGAAAGCTAAGAGTGACCGTTAATACTTTATTTATAGTGGTGTGAATGACCCTTCTTCGTAAGGTGCTGTGCTACAAATGCATCAGACTGAAGGCGCTGTTTCCAACGGTGACTGGCTCACAGCCAATGAATGATGCATAACTTCCGCAACATACAGGCTTGATGCAGCCAAATGAACCTTTCTGGCCAGTACCAGCTCACGACTCCTGCCAAGACAAAAGTGCCAGGCTTGATTTATACGGTTAAAGACTACGGATTGAAGGTTACGAGGTATACAGCAGTTTAAAATGATTGCCGTTTGTCTTGTTGCAAGTGTATAATATGTTTATAGGACAGTTGCGGGAAATTAAAATTTTTGGTACGTTTTTATGTTTTAAAAGAGGTAACACAGGTCAACAGATGGACTACTGAACGCTTGTTGTATGTTTATTTGTTTTCTAAAGCATGTGCAATTTAATTTGGAATTGGAGCGGAGTCAACGCAAAATTCACAGCTCTAATTCATCAATAAATGTATCAGCTTTTCCTTTTTTGTAACCTTGTGTTTAATTTTATTTTGACTTGTTCAACCATTAAAGTAATCCATGTGACATACTGTCATCATTTCGCCACTCTCATGTTCAAAACCTGAATATGACTCTTTTATGGGACACGAGAGGTTATTTTGAGATACCTCAGAAGTCATTAGGGGCCAGTATTGTTCGGTTATTAACATGCCTAAGAAAATCTTTGTTTGTATTCTGCAGAAGAAAGAGTCATACTGGGTAAATTAAAAGAATGTATATATATTAGGGCTGTCAAGTGATTCAAATACTTAATCTAATTAATCAATGGGGTGTTGATTAATTAATCTAATAAATCGCAGATAAAATTTGGCCCTAAATTATAATTTATAGCTAAATATTACAAAACGTAGCTTCAGAAATAAATATTTTATTTGTTAAAGCTAAAATGGTCCTCTTTTTTTCGGAAGCGGAATATGTTTTCGTATATACTTATAAACCAAAACAGTTTGTTTAACAACATTCTTAAGTAATATCTTCCTTTCCCCAAAGAAATAGTCATCAGGTTTTGTTTTGTAACGACATGACAGCAAGTAAATAAACAATTAAAATTTTGGGTGAAACTTATCCTTAATTATTATTATTTTGGTAATAATAAATGATACTGTTAAAAAGAATATATATTTATATATACAGTATAAAACATTTTATGAAACATTAGTATTGTGTTACAGAAATGTTGGATAACTAAAACTTAAACTGGTTAAATCTTTTCTTTCTTGGTCCTTGTGCATTGATGTTTGAGTCTGGACTGTATTTGGCAGCAACACCCTTTTCAAAGTACTATGGGTTGTTTTCATCTTGAGGGATCATCTACACTGTTATCTGTGGACAAGAGAAGTGTGCGAGTAAGTAGGCGGAGTTAAAAGTGGAAGATGTTAAGTGAATCGTGTTGTCACATTGGTCAGGGAATGGAACATGGAAACATTGGCAAGATCAAGACGCCTGCAGCCTGCAAGTGTTAACTCAAGAGCAAAATTGACAGAGTGAATGTTGTGAACTAGTACACAGATAAAAAATCTCTCTATATACATTTTATATATTTTGGTACTAAAAAATGGTCTAAATATAGTTATCAGGATTCAGTGGTTTTTAGTGGATCTCGTCTGGGTGCTGAATTAGATAACAGTAACAAGCCCTGGTGTTGTCTGAAGACAGATAAATATGTAACTACCTCTCCTTTATTTAGCTCTTTCAAGAACCTGCCCAGATCTTGATACCTTTGAGTGAAATGGAGCATCTTCTGGGTGGAGTGCAATGTCATTGATATCTTCTTTCTTTGAAAAGAACAATTGTGTGTGTGGAGATAAAGCAAGTCTTTAGGAATCTCGCTAAAATTGTTCTCTAATGAAAGCATTGATTCAAAAATGACCAACTTTAGTTCTAGACAAATAATATTCCAATGCACATTTCTTTATTCACTTTATGCAAGTGAATAAATAGTATAATAAATACAGTTCCTGTGTGGATAAGAGAGCAAGTTATTGTGATAAAAGGATCCTCAACACTTTACTATATGATTATATAGGATTCTTTTGTAATGCATTTGCTTACAATAAACGACATCATTTTATAGCATTTACTAATCTTTGTTTATGTTAGTAAATCCAAAACAATTGTTAATTTCTTGCTCATGTTAGTTCATTGTGTTCAACTCATGTTAACAGATTGGAAATGTATTAATGATGAAATAAACATAATTATTCAATTAAATACTAAAGGTGGTTATTCATGTCAACAAATACTATATTATTGTAAAGTGTTGCCAAGAAGAAAATATGACGAAATTGTTTACATTTTCCATGAGAATATTTGAGAACAGTCCTAACTGACAGATCCAGAGCTCTCTTACCATGGGTGCAGCTTGTTATGGGTCACTGACCCCCTGAAGTGTGTGCGTGTGTGCGTGTGTCTGCCTGTCTGTACCTCTGACTGGGGTTCACATGGAAGTGACTCACTGGGGTAGAAATGACAGAGGGCATTCAGGGGCCCCGAGCTGTCAATCAATCTTTAGTCTGCATTGTTTGTTATCTCCTGTTTCCGCACTTCATTCAGATAAGTAGAGTGAGAAGAAAGTAACAGACACAATAAAATCAACAAAAGATTTTTAGAACGGATCAAATGTTTGTAGCGTGTGCATTTAACATGTGACAGAAGCAGACTACATGCACACATAAAGATCAGCTCAGTCATGTAAATAAAATGAAACCCCTAAGGAATAGACATCCGAACAGAAAAAGGTTTAAAAAGTGGCGTTTTCTCTTATTTAACATAGATAGAAAAGCATGACTATTACGGCATACAAAAGCATCCAGAAAAGACACCTTTTGTTTTCTTATTACAAATTGGAATGAAGTAATCACATTTTTAAATAACATTTTTAAACAACACAAAGTTGTTTAAATTATGTTAAACACAATATTTTTTATTAAACATAATCTTTTGTGTGAATGTACTTGAAAAAGATAATTGCTGGATTGTGCTAGACCAGTCTTTCCCCCATAATGCACCTGTTGCCCTGAGGCTGTGCTCTGCTTTACTCGCAATAGATCGGATTTCCGACACAGGCTGGTCGCAACACACTCACATGCATTATAGGTGGGGCGGAATAATCTTGGCCTGTCAACTTGTTCCACAGCATTAGCCCTTTGGCTAAACTTAGATTTCTTGTCTGAACAGAGACAGTGATACGTGGCATATCATTTTTCGTTAAGAAATGTCTGGCTTCAGGCAGATTCTACATTTGCACTTTTTAAATCTTGCATAGGAAAAAAAGGCAGGCAATTACCATGATGTGAGGGCTATAAGCTCTCACAATTTAATAAAAAAGTTTATTCCTAATGCAATTCCCAAAAAACTACGTCAACTCATGATTCCTGTAAATTATTCTGCATAATTATTATAAGTAATGACTTTTATAAGTCAAGAAAACCTTTTAAGAATTAGTTTTATAAATTACTTTGTCATTCCAAAACCTTTCACTTTCTTCCAAAAAATATGCTTTTTAAGACTTCCTTCTTTTTTTAAGCTGCTAGCGTCTGTTTTACATTATAATCCTATTGAGTAAACCTAAAAAGTCCCAGTCCTTTTTTTAGCGCCAGCATCTTTTTCTGCAGCTCAGAGTGTGTTTTGAGATTGAAAAAACTTTTCAGAAAAAGCAAGTGTGAAAGCGCCTTGTTCACAGCTAACCAATGACAGAGACCTGTCTTTTAAATAACAACATATTAGGAACGTGATTGGTCGAGAAGTTTCACGCTCGAAAAAATTTAATACCGGCCGAAAACCCCTTTGGAGCATAGTTTTTTATAAGTGTACGTTTAATTTTCACTTTCAATAAATTCTGAATGCATTTCTAGCACAAAATTTGGTTATTACTAAGACGCTCCCTGTTTATAATTCAAATAGTCTTCTGTTACGCTGCCTATAAAACCTGTCTCGCTAAGCCGCCTTCGTGCATAAAAATGCTATCTTTGAAGATTGTCGGCTGCTATTTTTTACTAAAAAAGCGCCATTGTCAACTTTTTCTTGTCAAAAAAGAAGTCAATCACTGCGTCCAAAATCACATACTGAGACATTTCATACTGAATTTGAATAAGTACCTAGTACCTAACGGCCGTTAAAACCCTATGTTCTATATGAGTTGGTGTGGTATGAATACATTTCGTACATACAGCTTTCGCCATGTTTTATGGTCATGTGACCCGTATGCTCTTTGACCTATGACGTTTTAAAAACAACCTATATGCGAGCATTGATAAAAACATAATAGAAATTTACTTGAAGTTTTCACGCCATATTTATTTGATTTACTTTTGAAATTTTACTGTTGCATCACGGGATAGAGAAGTGTCCATCCGATCCATGAATCTCGGCGGAAGTAGCAGTTTTTTGCATACTGAGGTTTCGGACAGAATATTCATGACTCATTTTCGCCTACTATATACACTGACCAAAATTATAAACGCAACACTTTTGTTTTTGCCCCAATTTTTCATGAGCTGAATTCACACTTTTCCATGTACACAAAAGACCTACAGTTGTGTTCAAAATTATTCAACCCCCACTGAAATTGATTGTTTTGGTCGGTTTGACATTGATTTTGATCATTCAGTCATCCTGCTTACAATTAAATCAAAGAGGCACGTGTAGGTCAGACAAATATAACATAACATTTATAATGAAATAACCACAAATGTCTTTTCTGAGCTCACATCATTATCAGTTTTATTCAACCCCCAAGTGACATTCAATCTTAGTACTTAGTACAACATCCTTTTACAGTTATAACAGCTTTTAAACGTGAAGCATAGCTTGACACAAGTGTCTTGCAGCGATCTACGGGTATCTTCGCCCATTCATCATGGGCAAAAGCCTCCAGTTCAGTCACATTCTTAGGCTTGCGCACTGCAACTGCTTTCTTTAAGTCCCACCAGAGGTTCTCAATCGGATTTAAGTCTGGTGACTGCGATGGCCACTTCAAAATGTTCCAGCCTTTAATCTGCAACCATGCTCTAGTGGACTTGGAGGTATGCTTGGGATCATTGTCCTGTTGAAAGGTCCAACGTCTTCCAAGCCTCAGGTTTGTGACGGACTGCATCACATTGTCATACAATATCTCCTGGTACTGAAGAGAATTCATGGTACCTTGCACACGCTGAAGCTTCCCAGTACCTGCAGAAGCAAAACAGCCCCAAAGCATGATTGACCCCCCGCCATGCTTCACAGTAGGCAAGGTGTTCTTTTCTTCATAGGCTTTGTTCTTACTCCTCCAAACATAGCGTTGATCCATGGGCCCGAACAGTTCTAATTTTGTTTCATCAGTCCACAGAACACTATCCCAAAACTTCTGTGGTTTGTCCAGATGACTTTTGGCATACTGCAGTCGACTCTTCTTATTCTTTGGGGACAGCAACGGGGTGCGCCTGGGAGTTCTGGCATGGAGGCCTTCATTACGCAGGGTGCGCCGTATTGTCTGAGCAGAAACTTCAGTACCCACATCTGACAAATCTTTTCTCAGTTCCTCAGCAGTCACACGGGGACTTTTCTCCACTCTACGCTTCAGGTAGCGCACAGCAGTAGAAGTCAGCATCTTCTTTCTGCCTCGATCAGGTAGCGTTTCAACAGTGCCCTTTGCCTTGAATTTGCGGATGATGCTTCCTATGGTGTCTCTTGGTATGTTTAACATCTTTGCAATCTTCTTATAGCCATTGCCCTTCCTGTGAAGAGTAATCACCTGTTCTCTTGTCTTCCTGGACCATTCTCTTGACCTCACCATGTTTGTAACCACACCAGTAAATGTCTAGAAGGAGCTGAGTATCACAGTCATTTTAAAGCTGCCTAATTGGTGCTTATTAGGCTTTATTGCTGCTCCCTGATATCCACAGGTGTTTTCAATACCTGATTGAAAACACTTCATTGAACCTCTGTTCTTCAGAGTGGTAGTCTTTAAGGGGTTGAATAATTATGTCAATGAAGAATTCACAAAAGAAACATTTACTACTGTATTACAAAACTAATTGATGTCATTTTAGTTGCATATGGTTCTTTAAGAAGTCCTTGTAGGATTTCATTCTGAATACAATTACAAATGTACACTAAATTCCGTAAAACCATTTACAGCATTGGGGGTTGAATAATTTTGAACACAACTGTATTTCTCTCAAATATTGTTCATAAATCTGTCTAAATCTGTGTTAATGAACACTTCTCCTTTGCCGAGATAATCCATCCACCTCACATGTGTGGCATATCAAGATGCTGATTAGACAGCATGATTATTGCACAGGTGTGCCTTAGGCTGGCCACAAAAAAGGCCACTGTAAAATGTGCAGTTATATCACAAAGCAAAATGCCACAGATGTCGCAAGTTTTAAACGTTTATTGCTCAATTTAAAGTGATTCTATACCTGACTGTTCCAGGGAAATCAGTTTAATCATCTGTTTGTCTAAAGAAGATGTAGATGTACACCTACCATTTGTTTATAAAACAGTATATGCCGTTTGTTTTTAATGATAAACACTCTAAAAACAGTTGTTTTAAAAACAACACATTTTATGTTAATTTAAGGACAACACTATAATATTGTTCCTGTAATGCTAGTAATCATGAACAGACGATCATTCACTTAAAGTCATAGGACAAAAGATTAGCGCAAATAGCTAGAATTTATTTCCTAGCTAAAGAGTGACTTGTGTTGTTTAGTGATGCCGGATTGCAGTTATACTCGTGTATAATGGAGTGCTTGATGGACTGCTGATCTAACTCCACTGTTACTCTCACACTATAAATGATTGCTTGTAAAAATTATTGTATTTAATGTATTTTCAAATTACAAGTTACTTGTATTTTAACCAAATACATTTTTCAGAGCAGTATTTTGTACTTTGTAAGTATTTGTAATTTGTAACTAAATACTTTTTTTATGTATTTGTGCCCATCTGTGCTTGTGAAGACATTACAGGTACAGTAATCACTCTAGGGGATGTTAACGCAAAGGAGATTTTCATGAATATCATTTTGTGTAACATGTTGGGAACATGTATAAGACATTTAATGTAAAAATAGCACATTTTTCAGTTTACATAACATTTAACATTTAACACACACACAAATAAATCTATGTTACCCAGAATTTTTTGTGGGGGTCCTGATTATTCCCAGTAAATCTTTACCTACTGTAAGCTTTATAACATTTTCTTGGATTACAGTATAACGTCAGTGTTATAAAGTAGAGCATAAAATAAATGTGTATATAACAATCATCTTCCCATGTTGCAATTGTGAAAAAGAATTTAAACATTTTGATTATGACAGCTCACACGATGTATGACGGTTTCTATTTTGGCCAATTGTCTGACAAAAAAGCTAGCTTTTGAATCAAAAACTAAATGTTTTGAATCAATTACTACAATTTAGAAGACATGCAATGGTTTTGATGTCCCACTAAACAGTTGCGACGATTGAGCTTACAGTTTTGAGAATGTTAAGGCTTGTTTGAGAAATTAGCCAAAGTGATTGAGAATAACTGTGATTGGAATGCTCAATAAAAAACAAGATTTTTGAGGGAAAAAAAACTGAGTTATCTCATTTTGGCGCCAAACTCTTAATATTGACAATTAGAATGAATAAATAGCAATCCCCTGACTTCATCTTTTACTTTGATCATAAGAGTGAGATGAGAGTAAAGAGGGGCAGCTTAGGTTACTTCAATCTAGGCTTCATGGTTTGTGTAATAAAAGAAGAAATGATTCAGTAGACTGATGTCTGCCTGAATCCGTCTAATCATATCACTGAACCTTGAAGCTTATGTCTTTGTATTCTCCATAATTGAATTGGGTTTTTGATTAAATTGCACAACAGCACTCCTATTGTTTAACTTCAAAATGGGACACAATTCTTCCTCAGTAAGACTGCAGGGCTGAACATACTGTCAATGAAATGTGTCATAAATCACATCAGCAATGTTCTCTCTCTCCTGCATTTTCTTGACTTCAACCCCACCATGTAGAGTATGTTACTTTTGGAACCATCTAGAATCCAGGGGCCTCATTTATGAAACGTCCGTATGCACAGGTTTGATCATAAAGTATACACGCAAAAATCCATGGAAAACGTTAGTATTTATAACTGTGATGGGGGAATAGTGCTTGTCTGAGTGCTGCAGGTTTTTGGATATATAAGTCATTCTTGCCGTTCGTATAGGATTTGGACGTTGACAGGTGCTCTTTCACATATCGATGACATTAATTAGACATCATTAAAAAGCCTTTATTTTTCCAGGAAGTCCCATTGAGATCATTGATCTCTTTTTCAAGAGAGAAAAACAATTAAAAAACATGAAAAACTATTATACAGCACCCCTTAATCACACACAAATCTTTCTAAAGGAAACAATCCCATGTATGCTTTACCACATTCCTTACCATTTTCTTGAATTCATCGATAGATATCAATGTAGTCAACTGTAAATCTTTTTGCAAATTATTCCATGACCAGGATGCATAATAAAATAAAGTTAAAAAAGTAAAAAATAATCTTTTAGAAGCGCGCAATTCATAACTCCCAGAGTTAACACTAAAAATGTTAAAAAGGTAGAGAAGTGTCCCACATATATCTTTATTAATGAATGCCTGCTTCTTGCGGGGTGGACAATGATGTCCAACCCACCAAATCATAAAGATTCCACAAGTTTTCCTTGAGATTTTGAGTAAAACATGATTTAATTTTAAAATAAAAGCCAAAATTTTATTTTGAGCTTCTTAACCAATTTAGCAATATGAAATTTGAAGGAAAGCTTGTCACCTATCCATATACCCAAATATTTATATGAAGACATTCCTCAATAGATTTTCCATCCGATGTAAAAATACTAACATCTTCAACTTTCTGTGAACGAGACTTTAAAAAGATCATATACTTTGTTTTCTGTGCATTCAAAAACAATTTTAAACTCAACAGGGTACCTTGCAGCGAGCCTAATGCACTCTGAAGCTTTTGCACTACCTGTACCATTGAGGAAGCATGTGTGTACATGACAGTGTCATGTGTACTTTTGCTTGGGTGTTCACACCAATATCTTTTATTGAAATGGAAAATAAAACAGGTCCCAAGATGGAGCCCTGTGGGACACCTGGAGTTATCTTAAGAAAATCTGATTTAAAACCCTCAGCGTAAACACATTGAATACGGTCTACCAAATAGTTTTTAAACCATTCTGTGACTAAGACCAATATTCCAAAGTTTGTTCAGCAATAACTTATGATTCACTGAATCAAATGATTAACAAGTGATTAACTTAGATAAATTAACAAAAAAGGCAGCACAATGCAGACAAGAACAACAAGACAACATCATTTGTCACAATCATAGCAGCAGTAATAGTAATACGACTACTTCTTAAACCTTCCTGTGTTTTAGACTCAAATACTCAAAATATTATTTTTTCGTCTATGAATAGGGCGATAAACTCTGAAGGATTCCTACTTTCAAATAAAGGAAGTACATATGCAGCTTTCCAGACTTTTAAAAAACATTACATTATGCTTTTTAAATGGAAGTTGGATGCATTTTTATAATAGAACAGAGTTTTTGTTGCATACATTTTACAAATACAGTACATGAAATATAGCCACATAGCAAACATTCTAATAACAAGAGGACATTGAGCAAAGTGTAGTGATTACGGTCAATGACATAAAATTACTGATAAAGGCATCAAATTTACAAGGTATACGAGGAAAACTATTACATATATCAATATATCCTGTAATTTTACAGGAATACAGTAATATTTTACGGAATATTTCTGTCAATCCAAATGACAGAAAAATTCTGTTCTTTTTACAGATTTTTTTACAGTGTAATAAAACCTGGGGACACTACTACAAATCTGTAATAAATAGAAAATATTGAAAGATGTTGTTTAAAGAAATTTAAAGCAAAGATGGAATATACAATAAAAAAATGCAATGAAAACTTAAGACTTTTGAAGGATTTTATATTTTTATTTCATGGTAAAGTGTAATGATATATGGTGGGGACATATAATAATTCCATTTTTTTTAATGATCCAGGAAGTTTTATTTATGTTTTGAATTTTGAATTGCTTAATGTGCAGTGCACTTTGCTTAATAACAAAATTCATTTTAAAATGAATATTTTGGCTTTTTATACATATAATGACTTGGAGACAGATACCATCTCAGATTCTGTACAAAAACTTTTTTCACTATAAAATATAATCAAAACATTTCAAAAGAGTGTAGTATAACCTTCAATAAACAACTATGTAAATGTCCCATTAGTTGTTATTCTTTAACCAAGCATAATCAAAACATTCAGGTGCAAGGGCTTATGGGTATTCTTGAATTTTTGAAGGTTAACGTTTAATGAATTAAGATGTTGTGTTTTCAGACTTGCATGATTACATTTTTTACCATAGAATTAGGGCACAACAGGGTTGTTTAAATCACAAAGGTTTGACCAAATTTCAGATTGGTCCATGACAGTATTTTCAACAAATACCAATCTTTGATACCTATGCACCCATGCAAAGATTTTATTGTCGCCTTTAATAGGTAACCATAGTGTCCACAGGGCCCTGAAGCACAAAACGTTATATTTATCATGGTCTCTTCCTCATTGCACTTGCGATTTTGCTGTACTGCTTGGCTGCCTGTAAATGAAAATGCCCTTGGATGCCCAGTCCTGTTCTTTACACCACTTTGGTCTGCCTAAAACAGAGATGAAAAGGATTTGAATGAACCTTGCCATCTATCCAAACTACATCTAAGGGCATATTCTAAAAGCTGCCAAAACCATTATACTCGAAGAGATGGAAACCATAGAGCTTTCTGTTTGAGTCCCACACACTGATCAAACTCTATAAAGACAGAAAAAACACACACAGGCACTCTTTCACTGGACCTGGCATAAGGATGAATTCGGGATGTGGGTTTGGGATATTAACTCAATAAAGTTTAATCTGCAGTTATTCTGCGATGAATCAATGTGCATGAGCATGACAGTGATTCACCAATAGCTTGTATATCCCCTCGAAGTAGAACGGAAGTCATGACTCATGATGTGAATAAAAATCCAAATGTCCAAAGCATGCATAAATGCTTAGTGATTTCGTTTACCTGCAAGATGGATAGATGCTGAAGACAGACAGACAGATGGACAGACAGATGGACGGATGGATGTCCTGTTCGTAGGACCATGAAAAGGTTTGGCAGCAGAACGTTTGCAGAAAAGTTGTGAAGTCAGCTCCAGAAGCACAGCTGGTAATGTTATGCCTGTGGGAGAACTTTGCTGACTTTGCATTGTGAGAAAAGAGAGCATGCATAATGTTCTGGTTCTGACTCGCTCCTCAAGGGACACATAAGATGCCAAATATTCTGCCACTTCACCTATAAATGAAATGAGGGACTGTTGATTGAAGTACCTGCGACAACGTCTTGTTGAATAGGCGTGTGGTGTCAGCCGGTGACATCGGTGCCTGCCACGGCACTGCTGCCCTGCCAAGAACCGAGTGACCAGGAGAATAAAGAAAAAGACCTTGTTCTTCGTTCTGTAGAGGACCCATGAATCTCAAGCTATTAGTTGATACTCTACTGCCCCCCTGTGGTCAGAGCACACACCACACCGATCACTTTTTTTAATTAAAAAGAGTGACTCTAGACTAGATGGTTTTATCAGACGCAGGTGCCTTGCCCTGCGTCTGATAGTTAACTTCCATTCTGTGTTTGATTATAATATACCAATTTATTTCATTTTAAATTAATATTAGTACTAATTTATATCAATGTGGTATATTAATTCTATTGACTTAAAATTATACAGTTATTGGTTCTTTATGGAGGTCTACCAGAAGTTAAGTTTGGGCCACATTTTTGCTGCTGGAACCATCTAAGTGAGATTTTTAAAGGCAAACAATATCGCTACTGTATAATAATGCAAACATGTAACAGTTACTCATCTTCTCATCGAATCAACTGTGAGTGTTAAACTCTGGTTTAACCTAAACCTTTAAAGATAGCTTAAATTGTGCAGTTTGTTGAGTTGTGTTTTTCTTTGCGATTTAACTGGTAGAAAAACTTTAATGCATTTACGCATTTGGCAGACACTTTTATTCACAGTGCATTTAATCTATACATTTATTTCATCCATCAATGACAATTGGTTTAAAAAAAATCGGTTTAAAAAATGTACTTATTTACTGTGATAAAATAAATGAAGAAGTTATTTGCGAAAACAGATGAATCCATTAAGAAAATATATAACTATATTTTTTATTGTGTTATAATGATTTTATGATGTTTTATTTTGTTACTAAGCTGTATTTTGGGAGTTATCAATACTTCATCAAAACAACCCAACTGCAGTTTGATTGATAATTGGAATGCACATTAAAAAACATGATTTAAATTTTAAAGTCTTCAAATGTCAGGGAACCTATATCACTTGAGATGGACATCCAACTCAATGTTTTTTTGTTTTGTCTTAATTTATTAACCTTTTGAATTTAGAAGTTTGTCAACCTTATGGCCATGGGATAGAAAGTGTCCATCCAAAGCAATAAACCATTCAGGTATTTCTTAAAACAAGAAATCTGAAATCTTGTATCTGAAATAAAAGGTTATGTCAAAAATACTCAACTCAAACTATTGGATCTATAACACTATATATCTGCTTCATGTCGTGATCACACTGTCTTTTCTCAGATAACAACGGGCTGCAGTACATTATCCCTTACGTATAGACTAAAAACCTAATGCTGTTTTTATCGTCAATGTAAATAAAACAACAACATACAAAATCATGACCTTCTCTTGATTAAATAAGTTTTGTATCTTTATTTTAAATCAATGTGTTTATTTAATTCATGTTGCAAAGATGCAGCACGCATGTGTCATTTTTATATTATTCACTTTCTTTGTTAAAATGAAATACTGGACTGTTAACCCCTACTTTGACCTAATTATTCGGTCATTCTTTCTTTCTTTTGAAGTGGAACAGATCTACAGCATCCCTATACACTTGTCTCCCAGCCAAGACAGGCAGCAAAAAAACTAAACTTAGTCCGTTGGTCCAGTCTTTAAATGTATAAAGAGAATAAACACTTTTCTACACCTGACAGATGAAGTCATTGAAATGGTGCCTTTTTCCCATTTCAAATATATTCAGAAAGCTTAACTCATCCAGAAGAGTGAAAAAGTAATGACGGTATACTGTAAAATTATTGCAAAAAAAAGCAAAGAAGTGTAATCCTGACTGCCCTAAAATTTGATTTAGAGCAATTTCAAATTGAAACAGATTTTTTAATAATATCATTAACTTGTTAATATTGTTACATTTTTACAGTGTAATAAAATACTTTATTTATAATAAAATACAACATTTATCTAAGAGATGGAGGGGATGGGTGTGCTTTGAGGGGCCTCCAAAACATGTTTATGAACCTTTAGGTGTTAAAAAATGGTCATCAACTGCGGATATTTGAGATTTCTTAATTCCTTAATTTGATATTAAGGTTTACTTTTAGCTTGTCTCCGTTTTTTAGGTTTTTTTCTAAGACCTGGCAACTTTCTCACATAAGCGAAGGGCTCGTGAGAATGACTTACCTTTTTTTGCACCTCACAAAAACAGATGAAGACACATCTCTGATGGGCGTTTAAAGACGTCAACAGTTTTGTACAGAGCAGAGTTAAGCAAGTGACAACCAAATCTATCTACAGTGTGTGTGTGTGGCCTATATGTTTAGTAACCATGGTTACACGATTTCAGGATACATTTTAGAACACTGAACTTGGCAGTTCTTTAGAACCTAAGATAGGAAGATAGGAAACTAGTAAAGACAGTTTTGATTTGAATGGTCAGATCTTAACATAAGGCTTAAAAGTAAGACTTCAAGAAAGTTTCGTTAATAATGTCCCCAAAATGTCATTAATAAATTGGGATTGTCTCTTTAGATTTGGACCAATGAGCAACCACCCAGAACACCCTAGCAACCATTCAGTTACACTCCAAAATCATTTTATTAACATGTTGGTCAAAAGTTTCTGGAGTGTACACTCTTTAAAATAAAGGTGCTTAAAAGGTTCTTGACAACGAAGCCAAAGAACAATGGTCCAACTTCTCAAACTTTTCTGTTGTATGGCCCCCTTTGTGTAGAGTGCATCGCTTTGCGACCCCTCCCCCACTTTATAAAAATGTCTCAAACACAAAATTTTAATTAATCCAAAAAAATCTGATATACAATGATGGAACATGAATCCTTTTGGTTGTAGGTCTTATTTTTCTAATGTTTGATTACATAAAATTTATGATAAAGGTCTATAATCCTGGATCCATCTTGGGGCCCCCCAGTTTGAGGACCACTGACATAACATTTTTAGTTCCTCATTCAGTCAAAGATTCTTTAAAGATCCAACTCATTCTAACGGTTTTATAATCTTATGAAAAAATAAATGACACAAATAACTGAGAACTGACAGAAAAGTTATTTGGATGTTAAAGGTTCTTTAAGGAACCATTTAGACAAAAGGCATCGTGAAGCATCTTTAGTTTCAAGTGTAAGGGGATAATACCTAAGAAATGCAAAGAAAACTGTAAAGAAGCTCGAAAAAGTCTAAACATGTATTTTTTAAGAAATCTAATAAAAATTACTTATATTATTAGAGTAAGCTGGACATTTTCTATCGGTGTGACCAAAGGTGATAAGAGAGAATAATATCTTTAAAAAAAACATGTCTCATAAGTTTAGTGTGTTAAGATGTTGTTTGAAACTTGACATATTTAATAAAATGAGGTCAGGATAGCTGCATTCTGCATCCAGCGATACTGCAGCGTGTTCTGCTATCAATGCAGAACCGGTCGTAAATCATGTGTCCGTTCTCTTAGAAAAGTAAAAGCACACTATCAATGTTTGATACTTCAGGTCAGGACCCTCTTCCAGGCCCGTGATAACCCAGCTTTGTGCTAAAGTGTTATTCAATGTGACTGTAAATAATTCAGTGTCTCTGGTCTGAGGCAGAATGTGCACAAAACAGCCCTGGCTACACACACTCCTGCAGTCTGTACTCTGACAGCTGCACCGCTGAGAGAAAGAGAGAGAGAACTGCAGACCACAAAGAGAAAAAAAGCTAGTGCACGCTCATACACGCACCCGGGGAAGACCAGCCTCACTCTATCTGTGACCGAATCGCTCCGTCAGCCTTCTCTGAGCACAGCATCACCTCTCCTGCGAAACAACAGCACCTCATCCTTCTCTCCAGCCATCCGTCTTCCCTGACTGAGAGACCCTGATCGGAGAAGAGAAGGTGGTGATGATGGTGGAAGAGAGGCCCAGACGGAGACTAATATGGCAAGATTGGCGACTGTCTGTTTTGATGCTTCTTTTCTGTATGCTTGGGTTTGCAGTGGGCCGCAGAGCTCCCAAAATCCCGAAATGTCCAGCGACCTGCTCCTGTACTAAAGACAGTGCCTTCTGCGTGGACACCAAAGCCATTCCCAAGAGCTTCCCACCAGGAATCATCTCATTGTGAGTACTGACATGTTGAAGGATGTAAGTCAGCCTGTTTGTTATGGAACTGACATGGAAAGTCTAAAGAAGGAAAACTGTGGCGAGTTGACAATGTATAGGTTGTGGGTTTGAAACCCATGAAATGCACAAATGTATAGGACATTGATTGTACCTGTTCATGAAGTTGCTTTGAATTGTTGACAACATGTTAAATGCTCTCTCATAAGTCACTTTGGATAGAAGCTTCTGCTAAATGTAAATGTTTAAAGCATCTGCAAAATGGAAAAAACAACTAAGACGAAGCAGTTCTCTTACAGAGGTTTTAAACTAATTGAAAAATGAGTTTATCCCACTATCGAAAATTTCTATGGAAAATGTTCACATACAATACTTAGATTTTAATTTAAAGGCTGATCTGTGCTCTTACAATAAGAGCATTTTCAATGGAGAGCGCATCTTCTTTATACTGTATGTTGTGATTTTATACAGTGTTTTATTTTGTTTGAAAAAATAAGATCATTATTAACTGATTTCATTATGACGACATGCCACACAAAACAATTAACCAGTCATTTAAGTCGTCCATTATGTTGGCTGTTTAGTCAAGATTTTGTTGTGACGTCATCCAAAGCGGGAATTTACAGAGGTCATGCTTATTTTAAGCACCTTTACCATAGCGTTAAATGTTGCCTTTACATTGGTGAAAATTATTTTACCATGTACTTATCCTTATGCCATTCCACACAAGTATGACTTTCTTTCTTCTTCAGAACACAAAAGAGGGTATTTTGAAAAACCTTGGTAATCAAACAACATTATATCCTTTATATGGAGATTAGACATTTCTCAATATATCTTCTTTAGAGTTCTACAAACATGAGGGTAAATTATTTATAACAGAATTTGTTTTGGGGGTAACGGTCCCTTTAAATCTAAACATAAGGCTCAAGATTATGAGGTTGTTGCAAACCTGCTCATTCTTTTTCTCTTATGTCATTTCATGAAGTGCTCTTACTGAGCTGTTAAAAGATGAGATCTGTAGTTTATATCTGCTCTCCCTCCACCGCGAACCACAAACTCAATATTCTTGAGTGCACAGTTGTTTAAGGATTTGGATTCTTTAGTTTTCAGTTTTATCTGAAAACACATCTTGTTTGTGGTATTATATACGCAGTATGCATTAAGTTTTCACTAAATCACATACTAATTAATTACATAATGATGGATCTGCCCAAAAGACAAATTATCTTTATATCATGTGATGTTTCTGAACAGCTTTACTTGCTTGTCTCCATACTAAAGACAAGTATTGATAAACACCTTCATGTTTGACATAATGTCGTTTTTATAAAACAAGGATTTATTTTCCATTTTTGTTCTGTTAGAGAGCTCTGCACTTTAACTGTACTATTATTTATATATATATTATATAAAACAAGAAAATTCTGGGCCCTACTACTGTCTAATGATTAAATCCGGCATTAGATTGAGAGATCTATCCAGGTGTGCAGTTACTGTGAGAAAAAGCTGCACTTGACTCAATGTAGGCACTTTTTTATCATTATCATTTTATCATTTTATCACATTAGCCTCTTACCTGAACGTTAACTAGTTATTATCTACTTTTTTTGTATGTTGGAAAATGTCAAGCTAAGGAGTAAAAAATAAGCACCATGAAGTACTCCATTTAACATGTACTATACAAGCATTTCAGGTTCATGTGCCACACTTTTATAATATAAATTACATACTATTACATTGTAAAAAACTTTATTTTACAAAAGTTTTTTTTTATAGATGTCCCACATAAAATATAAAAAAACGGAACTGATGTTGCAAAACAGATTTATTAATGTTTGTTCAAAATGTGGTAAAAAACGTAAAATTACAGGAAAAGACTTTACAAGAAATGTACAAGAAATGTAGAAGAAAATGGGAAATTTTAAAGGGTAAAACCGTTATTTTACAGTTTATTTCTGGTGCCCCATCTGCGCCCAGCTACCAGAAAATGTGTTTACTTAACAAAATTTTATTTTTTACAGTTCATTTTTGAAAACTAAATTACAGAAAAAGTTTACAAGAAAAACCGGGTCATTTTTATTATCCTTATATCCTGTATTTTTATGTTAAAAAGCTATTATTTTAAGGTACAATATTAGTAAAGCCAGCGGACAGAACATTTCGTTTTTTTACAGATTTTTTCACAGTGTACAATAACATAGATATCTGTTTACATGTACAACCGTATGAAAGATTCTGTACGGGAAGAGCACAGCGGCAGTGGTACTCATAACAATTTCTTCCACCACAGGACTATGGTGAACGTTGCCTTCACAACGATTCCTGAGGGAGCTTTTTCCCATATGCACCTATTGCAGTTTTTGTGAGTATAATCTATTCTGGTCTTAGGGTGCGTTTGAAGCTGCGAAAGTATAGAGTCAGGAAAGTGGTGTCTGTCATGTGCGTGTGTGTATGCGTGAGCAGGGTATCAGTGACAGACCCTGCATTTACAGACTGCTCACACTCACACAACAACAGCTTCTCTGTCCTCCCTGTATGTGTGAGAAAGACAAACAGAGACAAGTTTGTTTTCAAATGACAGCATGCCAGTACTTTACGCACTGAATCAGTCAACAATTTAAATACAAATTGTTTAGAATGCAATACAGTCATGGACAATAATATTGGCACCCATGGTAAACATGAGCAAAGAAGGCTGTGAAAATGAATCTGCATTGTTTCTCCTATTGATCTTTTATATAAAAAAAATCATTAAAGTAACACAATTGAAAGTGTGGGGTGTCATATCATGAAATAAATGTTTTCCCTTATACACATTGGCCACAATAATTACCCCCCCCCCCAGAAATTCTCATGAGTAAAATATCTCTCAAGTTAATTCCCAATGATATTTACGTTTTCTTCGCACCCCAAAGTGAATCCATTTGTTTAATACAAGGGTGTCAGTAATTGTGGCATGTATTGCAGAACAACATTTGTTTCATAATGTGATATTCCCCCCACTTCCAGTTGTTTAAGTGTGATGAAATGTTGGAATTTGGTAGATTTTTTTTGTAAAAGATCAAAAGGTGAAACAAAGCAGATGTATTTTCACTGCATTCTTTGCTCATATTTACCAAGGGTGCCTTATATATAGCTCAATGAAAGTTAAAGCACAAACTATGTCCCTCTCTCTTCATTTTGCTCAGGCTCTTGAACTCAAATACATTCTCCTTCATTTCTGATGATGCATTTGCTGGCCTTGGACACCTGCAATACTTGTAAGTATGTTTTCTGTGTTTATGGAAAATTGTGATTAGCTTTAAATACATAAATAAATGTAGGTTCACTGTTTCTTAAGCTTGAAAAGTTAAAATATTCTCTTTGTTAATTTATTTCCCCTGCTGAAGAACTATGCTATAGAAACCCAGTAGAAACCATCACAGAAATTATAATGATTTCTATTAAAAAAAACATTATGAACTATTAGCTTTTCCCATTTACACACTTACAAAAGTCCTGTTATAATGTGTTTTGGACATTATTAAATATAATCCAATAGGAGTATAATTATATTTATTAATCCTATTGCATTATTAAATATAATCCAAATATAATCCAATATAATCCACCAGTCAAATCCGTCACATACAGGGTTTCAGTTAAAAGAGCATTATGAACCATTCGCTTTTCATATTTTTTTGTCACCCCTGCTGAATAAACTATTGAAACCATTAAAGAAGTAGTTGTTTTAATAGTTCAAAATAAGAAAAAAACATTACAGAAATTCTAATGGTAACCATCAAGATACCATTATGAACCATTAGCCTTTCCATTAAAACCATCAGAAAATTTATTTTGTAGTGTTTTTTGGGCATTATTCCAATACGATTTAACATCCCATCAATAGAATCCATCACATACCAGTAGAACCATTACATTTTCCCATAAAACCAATACAAATCATGGTTTTAAAGGTATTTGTGTTGGTTTTAATGGAAACTGTAATGGTTCTACTGGTATGTGATGGATTATATAGGTGGGATGTTAAATCCTACTGGAATAATGCCCAAAACACATTACAAAAAGGCATTTTGTAAAGGTTTTAATGGAAAAAGCTAATGGTTCATAATGATGTTATATTGTAAACCATTTGAAGTTCTGTAATGGTTTCTGTATGGGTTCTATTGTTTTTTTTCAGCAGGGTTGAGCGTTATTTAATGTTATCCAATAGAATTTTTAATTCAATACTACTCCCATTATCACAAATACATCCATAAAATGTTCTAATGTGTATTGGGCAGGGTTTTATTTTTTTCAGCAGGGTTGATTTAGAGATATGTTCATACTTTTACTGGACAAAAAGTCAAAAATATTTTTTTTTCCCAGATTCAGAACTTTTTCTGACAGGGTTTTTCTTTTGATGTGTACAATTTTTGCGATATCTGAGCTTGGCATTTCTCAGTGGTCAAATTCCAGCACCTGTGATGATAAAACAATAAAGCTGCTGTTGCCAAATTCCTATTAGTTCAGCAAGAATTAACCATCTATTGAAATCTGTTAATGAAAAACTTGACAAATCATACATTCCTACATTTCCACAGTCATTTTTCCATGAGTAAAACAGGTTTTATTTCATCCTGACATGCTGGTTAAAATAAAAGAAGATGTGAATGACACAATGCTTTTTACAATCTTTATGCAGGATGTGCCGTTTTCTGCGAACACTCCTTAAGATTCAGGTAGCGTTCAGACCAAAGCACCATCAGTAATGTCTGCAGAGAGTGAATGAGATAGAGGGAGAAAAAGAGAGAGAGGGCATATCCTTGCTATTGCAGAACGCTTTTAGCAGTAATAAAAACACTCACAATCTCCATGTCATTAAGCTAAAAGCTTTATTAAGAAATATGTGCAGAAGACCTAAACCCTTACAGTCTTCCTCAGTGGTTGAAGGCATGAATCTATCCGGAAGGTATAGTGTCTGGCATTCTACTGCGTCTTTAGCCTACTGTTTATTACAAATATAGGGAGGCAGAAAAGACGCAACTTGATCAATACCTCATCCTAATGTTACACATTTCTCTCTGATTGTACACTCCTAAATCTTTTTAATGACTTTTACCCGACGGTCCTATGTACAAATATCCATTATGTGGTCATCTGATAAATGGGTTGTTGGTTAAACTTGTTTGTGTTCCTTCAATTATTTACTGAATTCCCACATTACTCATTCTTTTTCTTTCTCGCCCACATTTCTTGCAGATTTATCGAAAATAATGACATCCAGGCACTGTCCAAACACACGTTCAGAGGACTGAAATCCCTTACACATCTGTATGTATTTTTCGAGTCTTCTGCATTAAATAATGTAACATAAAACAAATGCCACCCCCTTCCTCCTGTACGATTTGTTCAATCTAAATTTTGTATGCATTTTAATGCATTTTCATGCATTTCAGACCTACTTGAGAATGCATAATCAAAGGCAAATGAAGCCACGGAAAAAATCAAGAGACCATTCCAAAATTATTTAAAATTTTTCTGACGTTATCATTTATATGTGTTTAGGTCATTTTTGGTTCACTCTGTGAACTTACAATATTTGAATTGATTTACAGAAAATGAATACTGGAGAAACAGGAAAAAATAACAAATACTCAAAAATCTAAGATCAAATACTGAAATGAAAACAGGTTTATATTTACTTTCAATCAATTCAAAAGTAATAAATATTTAGGAAAAGTTCCAAAAACATTTGATGTGATAACCTGGATTTTTTATCACAAGTTTCATGTGTTTTGTCAGACGTTCAGTCTTTCACATTGCTGTTGCGTATATCATTCCTGAGGTTTGTTGAAAAAAAAACACACTGGACTGGAATGGCCACAATACATCTAATGCTGAATAAATGAAAATTTACAATGGTCTCTAAATTTTTTCCACGGCTGTATGTGCTTTGAATAAACTTTATGAATTGTAAAAAATAGATGATTCATTATCTATATGAGATTCAACTTGAAAACTTAATTTTAATAGCTGCAAATCGAATTTTCTTAAATCAAATCTGACAAAAATCTACCAAAACTCACTTGAATATAAATTATATTATACTGCCTTTAAAAATGTAATTGCATTTCACATAATTTGAATGGAATGAAATTGGTTTCATTTTTGAAAAAATAAAATTATGGAGAAAATTATGACTTATTGAGAGTATCGTTTCTTTATGTAGAGGTCACAAATCTTTTTTAAATGGTGCTGAAACGTTCTAAGTTGTGATGTCCTTTTACCTGAAGTGGGGAAAGGCATTTTTGAATAAGCAGTTCTTTAACATTTACTTTTAATGTCTTTAAATTTTGAATATTTTGTTATATCGTTGTTCATACACATGGTTCCCTCCATACAGTACCGGTCTATGATGTAGCAAATGTGTCATCCATTGTACTTTCTAGATGAAAGGAAAGTGTGGTGGGTATAAACTCTAATAAAAAATGGTAATGATATGCCTCTTTGATTGCTTCTTTCTGTCAGATCTCTTTCCAACAACAACCTTGAGGTTTTGCCCAGAGATCTCTTCAAACACCTGGACATCCTCACAGACCTGTATGTACCAAACAATACCTCACAAATCAGGGTTCGCTAAAGAATACATCTTTTCATGGCATTTCTGGCCTCACTCTGTGCAGAGACCTGCGAGGAAACTCTTTTCGTTGTGACTGTAAGATTAAATGGTTAGTTGACTGGATGGAGAAGAGCAACACATCAGTTCCATCAATATACTGTGCCAGCCCTTTTGAGTTCCAGGCCCGACGCATTCATGACCTCACTCCACGTGACTTCAACTGCATCAGTGCAGGTAAACTCACATCATAAGAATTGCTTATATTTTTTAAAGAACCAGTGTGTAAGATTAAGGAGGATCTATTGACAGAAATGCAGTATAATACACACAATGTCTTCTAAGAACTCACATAATAAAGCATTATGTTTTTTTTACCTTATTATGAGCTATTTAAATTTACATACACTAAGCGTCATCTTACATTGAATTTACAATGTTGTTTCTATAGTAGCCTTAAACGGACAAACTGCTCTGCAGAATGCGTTTCGTAAATACGTTATCTACTTCAGCAAAGAAGCAAAAACGTGACGACATCTTAGTCCTCTGTCAGCCACCGTAGTGCTTTGAAAGGGAGGGGTGGAGTGAGCCATTGGTTGCAATTCGCAACCCACCACTAGATGCCACTAAATTTTAATGATTTGTTCTTTAATATGTTGTTATGAAGCTTCATCCTGTCATGCGAAACATTTTTTTTGTATTGCATTGTATTTTTTTTATCTAACTGATTCTGCAAGGGATTCATAAACATACAATTACTATATTTGTAATATTTGTAAATCATTGCAGTAACTCTGAAACCAAATCTTCTGCTGATCAAGATTTTGCAGGATATGAGACGTTCTCCTTCCAGTCTCTATCTGTGGAGTCGTACGAGTTCAGCGATGACCAGTATGTGGTTTTCGCTCAGCCCAACACGGGAATCTGCACCGTGTTCATTTGGGATCACGTGAATATGCTTTTCAAGACACATTACAACATCACATGTAAGTCAAAACTAGAGAGTTCTCATTTTATGTTTTGTAACCTAATGGGGTATATGCATATGGAGCGATGGCGTACCTCCCCAAAAATTGCATTCAGCTTAGCCACTTACGATCTCATTGCACTGAGGTAATTTTTCCTCAAGTGATGACTATGTGTTTAGGAAGAAAATGTTTAAATTTAAGCAAGCCAAAAACACTAAGGCTGATCATAGCCTTTGTGATCATGCATCCAGTTAGTGCAAAAGTTTACTTCGCTTTTTTCATATTTGTGAATGTAGCTTACGGATTGCCTGAAGCCCTTTTTGGTTGTCGATGTATGATGTAGCGTTATGATAATAAGACTCATGTCGTTGACCGTAATCCAAAGTGCATCTTGAAGAGACCGAGTGAAACGCTACATGCGACGGATGTAACAGAGCTGGCTGAGATTTTAGCAGACATACTTCATCGCTCCGTGTGCACACACCACATTGTTTTAAAAGATAGACCCAGGAAAACAAAGCTTGTTTGCCTAAATTCCTGGACCATTAGCTTTATTCCAAATGCTGGATGCATTGCAATAGACAACAACGCTATAGAAACAATATTGATGGAGTTTATTGCTAGTAAACTGAAAGTGGTCACACTTTTGTGTCTAAGTGGAAATTACTTTTTCACAAAAGCTGTAAATCCAAATTCCCTTGTCTTCTGGAAGTGATGAGAACACTATACTTTTTAAATGATGAAATACCATGTTGTCACAGTTGACAAGCACTTTTTAATACTTTTCATTGGTTAGAGATTTACAAATCCTAGTAACAAACACAACTGGTGACTAATAATTAGAAAATTAAAATCACTAAATATGAAGATACCAGGTTTCAGAAGGACAGCAGCGAAATATCAAATGCTATTATATGTACTGTAAATGTGTGTGTGTGTGTGTGTGTGTGTGTGTTCTAGCTCGTTCTGCTGTCTACTGCAAACCTGTGGTTATCAATAACACTCTCTACATGGTTGTAGCCCAGCTTTTTGGAGGATCCCATATCTACAAGTATGTCTATTTGTTTTTATTGCTGGTTATTGTGGACACTTAAAAAAAGTGTTATAGTCTTTTGTCATTAAGCCCACATGAAATACTATAGCAATTTTGAGTAATAACTAGTAAACTATTACCTTGTGGAGTTGTAGTTATATAGATTAAATGTGTATGGATTAATAAATTATTATAAAAGTATTATTTCGATCTCTGATCTTTATGTCGTTGTCAGATGGGAGGAGGGCCCATTACGATTCGTCAAAATCCAGGACATTGACACCACCCGTGTCCGTAAACCCAACTTCATTGAGACGTTCCAGATTGAAGGAGACTGGTATTTTGCTGTGGTGGATAGCTCCAAAGCAGGTTCCACCAGCCTGTACCGCTGGAACAGTAACGGCTTTTACTCACACCAGTCTCTCCATCCCTGGCACCGCGACACTCATATTGACTTTCTAGAAATGGACGGCAAACCTCGTCTCATACTCTCTAGCGCCTCCCAGCCCCCGGTGGTGTACCAGTGGAACCGCAGCCAACGGCAATTTGTCTACCAGACCCAAATCACCGATTCCGGCGACGTGCAGATGGTAAAGCACTTCTGGGTGCGAAAAGTGCTGTATATCTGCCTCACACGCTTCATAGGAGACTCAAAGATCCTGCGGTGGGACAGCCAGCGGTTTGTGGAGATTCAAACCCTGCCATCACGGGGGTCCATGGCCGTGTATACGTTCAGTGTTGGAGTGAGGCTGTACCTTTTGCTGGGGAGCGATTATTCCTTCTCTCGGATCTATCTGTGGGATGACCTCACCCAGAGGTTTCAGCCTTTCCAGGAATTGAACATGCTTGCACCTCGAGGGTTTAGCCTGGTGTCGGTCGACAATAAGGATATACTGCTTGCAGCCAGTTTTAAGGGAAAAACCATGGCCTACCAGCATTTAGTGGTGGACCTTAGTGCCAAGTAGACTGCAAAATGTTGGGCTCAGGAAATGTGTGCATAAATGCCAAGAGTGAGAAGTTTTACACATACTGTATGGCAAATTCACCTACAAATTGTCATCACAAACAATACTCACAGATTCATTATTAACTGGAAGAGGCTGTATAAAAAAGCTTTAAACTGAAATTGTTTAGCTTTGCAACTAAACATTTACAATATGCACTGCAATGGCTATAATTTCTCCAATATTACCTTGTTTAGCAGTTTCATACATCAAATAAAATACCGTTAATATTAGACAGATGCCACACTTTGATACTATAAGATAAATATCTATAGATACTTGCCAGATAGCATGTTCATTGATTTTCTTTCCCGAAATGAGCTAGATCAGGGGTTTTCAAACTACCATGTGGGACCATAAAGAGATTTTTGATGATTTGTTTGTGTTGTATCTATTTTAGGGCAATATTTTCTGTGAAGCTGATTTTGAATAAAATGTATTGTGAATATAGATACATACACATGCAAATTTTATATAGTTTTCCTCACAAGGGGACTATCATATTTTATTGTTCTTGGCATTTGAATGTTTTAAGATAGACTAGTAAATCTGTTTGTTTTTTATGTGCAGATTAGTCTGGGAAAAATAACTTGCTCAATGATACACTAGACTGTAAAACTAATTAATTTAAACCCTTCTGCTGTCATCAGCATGTATTGCAAAAAATGAACATTATGAAAATGGTAACTAAAGCTATGTGCAAAATAAAGTCGAGATATCTCTTTTATCTGTTATTTTGTAATATTTACTGTTTGGCTTGGTTGAATTATCAGATTAAAAAAAGAAAAGATTGTATTCAAACAATTCAATTTTGGTTAAATCTGGATGAGTAATTATTTGAGTCAGCAGCATTTAGGGTGGTAATAGATAGACCTACTTGAACAACGTAGAACAGGCTCAATATAACCTTAATGTAATCAGATTTTAAATCAAAAATAATTAAAAGTATCTTTAATATTTTCTTTTCAATTGACAGCAGTTTACTATAAGCAGCTGATAGTTTCCAAAACATTTTTCTTGTCTGTTGGAATTGTTGTTTGAAAAGAGATCCCAGGAGATTCTCTCAGTTAAAGGGATAGTTCAGCTAAAAACTTCAATTTGCCGTTTATTTACTCACTCTCAGGACATTTTTTCTTGAGTAGAACCATAAAGAAGATTGTTTGGTAAATCCGCAGCCCTCACTACTTCATATAATGGGAGTTTAGGGGGTCCGCGGTTCTAAGAGTTCCTAAAGCCCATAATTCCAAAAAGCGGCTCCTGGCGACATGTTGAGGTTTCGTGAAGTAACTCACTCCATATTTTCATTAATTTGAACGTCATTTTTAATAATATTAGCCATACTGTTCAAGCCTCAACACTCCCATTCTACAGGTGGCGCTAAACGTACCAGACGATGGTATGCCATCCGCCACCAAATACTACAAGAAGAAGATTGCAGAGGCTGCATGTTATGGCTAATATTTTTTTATATTTAAAAATGACGTTCAGTTTTAGGAAAATATCAAACGATTCGCTTTACGAAACATAAACATGTCACCAGTAGCCGCTTTTTGGAATTATGTGCTTTAGGAACTTTTTGACAGGTGGACCCCATTGACTCCCATTATATGAGGACTGCGGATTTACCAAACAATCTTTATGGTTCCACTCAAGAAAAAATGTCACCTATCCGAGATGGATGGGCCTGAGGGTGAGTAAATAAACGGCAAATTTGAATTTTGGGCCAAACTATCCCTTTAACTTTATGTCCACGCAGCTTTCTTTCCTTTTTGTTCTACCCACTTCTGAATACGTTATATGTAAAAAAACACTCCATGTTACAGGAACGCCATCTTGTGGAGATTTATGCGAAGAACAGTCAAACAAAATTTCAGCATTGGTTACTATTCAGTTTTAGTCCTTTGATTTATTCTTTCCATTGATTTCATCACCGAATCAAACATGTTGTGTTTTCAATTTTGTGGAAGTTACATGAATATGTATTTAATAATTATAAGTCTAGACTTGGAACGCAACTGAACGGCGCAATTTAGTGAACTCAATATATTCTGTAGGCTATTGTTTTTCTGCATATTCAAGGTTCCTTTACCATGTTTGAACTTGAGTGTTTTGATATGTTTAATAACAACATATTTGATATTTTCTGGGTTAATTAATTATGTATGTTCTGATCTCTATATAGCCTACCAGATACCTTTTAGAAGGGTTGGGTTTTAATTTGATTCTGCAAATCGATTCCGATATTTAGTTCTACACGTATCTGTTCATAGTCATCAATATGAATAGAAGGATAGGAAAATGACATGTAGTAACCATGGTTTTTCGGTGCATTGATTACTTGGGGGGGGAAAAGGGTTTTACCACAGTAACCATTGTTTTTTTTTTGCTTTTAACTGTAGTAAAACTCTGTTTCTCTTTTAATTTTAACTGTAGTAACCCTGGTAAATTTTCGTAAGGGTGCTTTGATGATCCACAACATTAGTAACGTAAAGAAGAAAACTATGGAAACCAGGCAATGGTAAATGTTTTTTTTACAATGCATAGTTCACACTAGACAATGTAAAGTAATGGTACAGCCAATCAACAATATGGAAAAGAATGGAATGCTGAGTACACAAGGCAGATAGTTCAGTACATAATGATTGTTTGATTTAAGTAATGCCTACTGCTAATATTGTTTATACTCAGTAGAAATTACTTCCCAACAGCATAATGCTGACAATGAATATTGCGGTCCTTTGGATGAAACACCTCAAATGTACATTTGTCATAATCGTACACCACAACGCAGCCTTCGGTTTGGACATACGCTTTAAACAACCTATGACAAAAAGCAAACACTGCTTTAGAAACAAAAGTAAATTCGTATGCAAACACATAATTACATAACACTTGTTAAAAGTAATCCACTCAATGTTTATTTTTGCGTTTTAGTGATAGCTGCATAAACTCTAGTTACAGCACCGGTGGCATAAAATGGATTTATTTGCAATCCTCGCTGACTTTGCCGGGTTAATGAACCTTTGATTGTGGTCATGTTTGTGCGTGCTGCTGTTTTCTCAGTGTGTAAACATTGCTTTAGCCTACATACTTACTTGCACATACATTTGTGACCCTGGACAACAAGACCAGTCTTATGGGTCAATTTTTTTAAATTTAGATGTTTACATAATCTGAAAGCTGAATAAATAAGCTTTCTATTGATGCATTAGTTGTTAGAATAGGACAAGGCTGAGATCAATCTGTAAAAACTCTGAAATCTGAGAGTGCAGAAAAGTCTAAATATTGAGAAAATTGCCTTTGAAGTTGTTATTCAGGGGCACTGTAACAGGCCATCCACTCACAAAAATAAAAAAAAAGTATATATTTAAGGTAGGATATTTACAAAATATCTTCGTGGAACGTGATCTTTACTTAATATCCTAATAATGTCTGGCATGATAGACAAATGAATAATTTTGACCCATACAATGTATTTTTGTCTTTTACTAAGTGTTCCTCTGCTACTTAAGACTGGTTTTGTGATCCAGGGTCACATTTGTTAATCATTTATTTCTAGAAGTCCAGAACCAGTGCAATACGTAGTAAAATGTCTTACGTGTCACAGCATTTCATTCCTGTAATGCTGCATGTACATTTCACACATTGTTTATTTGTCCAAGTGGTTCCCAGTGCATGCTTGGATTTATCCGCCAAATCAACACAATATTTTGTCCCTGGTTTAATGGAAATAAAAATAATTAATTAATTTTGTGCACATCATTTAAACTAATTTGACTGCTATACGCTTTCTGTTCTTGCATCAGAATTCTTTCTAAAAACACAAAACAGCATTCACAACCCATTTCACCCCATGACATATTTAAAGGGATAGGCCACCCTGAAATGAAAATTATGTCACGAGTTACTCACGCTTTGGTTGTTCGAAACCTGTACACATTTCTTTGATCTATTGAACACAAAGAACAATATTCTGAAGAATGTGAGCAACTGAGATTTCTTGGGTAGTCTAAAAATGGTAGTCAAAGGTTTCCTAAATTTTGTGTTTAACAGAACAAGAAAATCTACTATGGAAGTCAATGGTACCCCAGGAATCTCTGTTGCTAGCATTATTCCAAATATCTTACTTTGTTTTCAACCAAGAAATTGACAAAGTTTTGAAACAGCTTGAAGATGAGTAAATCATGACAGAATGTTCAATTTTTGGTGGACTATCTCAGAGCAGTGTCAATATTCATGTTGACATTACAGAAAATTAATGAATTAATGGATTTAAAAGATTTATAGAAATAAATGATTTAATAGAATTTTGACCATTTGTGTTTTTTTTCCCCTTTACCTGGTATTGGAAGAGAATAAGAGCAGGCAGAATGACTGACAGAAACAAAGACACTGAAGACCACACACAGAGCCAGTAATCCCTGTAAAAGGAAAATGACTGTATAAATAGTCAATAATGCTTATTTCAACCAAATGTGATATACATGTGGGACATCCCGGCAGTCGAAGATTTCTAAATACTGATGACTGAAGTACATAGCAGCTCTGGCAACTCATTCAGGATATCTAGCGGTGTTCTGTTCCTCTCTGGCCTTTAACTTCTTAATAATGTGCTTTTATGTTCTAAGTAGTATAATAAGTGTAATCTCGATTTATTTTCCATTATAATCTCTGGAATACTTCATTTCAATTGGTCAAGCATCCTGTCGTCTAAGACAAAGAGAAAAATTAGTCAGCCAGTCAATGCTGCAAAGCAAGCTTGTTCTGCGTGATCCAAAGAATCTTCCACTCGGACACAGAACATTAAATAATTAAACTTACCATTCTTGCAAACATACAGATGCAGAGCTACAATGTTTTCAAGAAGAGAAGCAGAACAGCAGATGTGAGCTCAGTGATATGAGTCATGTGTGCTCAGTCCTTTAAAGCATTTCTGTTGTTTGTACTGATATCTGCAACCGGTCACAGCCCTTTGTACGGTTCAAAAGAGGTGAGCCTTCCCGGCAGTCTCCTCTTCAACTGTTGGCTTAATCGATATTTAGTATATCTAATGTGCTGTTGTTCTTTTTCAAAAGCTGGATTGTGAAAAAAATCATACAAACTGAATTGAGAATAAACATTGTCTTCGACTTCTATGTCCCTACATGACCCTTAAGAACAAGAGATGTTAGCAAACCTGCTGTATTTCTCTTGGGTCTTAAGAGCATTGTTGCTTTTCTCTTGACTTTATTTACATATGTGACTAGGAAGTAGTCCAAATGTAATCCCACTTCATTACTTTTATACTGTGACACTTAGATCACGTTACTAATCACATGTTTTCTGCAGTAAGTAAAATAATACATAATAGACGCAGTCCAGTTGCCTATTCTCTGTCAATAAAAGAAAGCGCCTTGTTTTATGAGATTCAACCTCGTTTGCAACCATCTGGAACGCTCCAGTCTGTGGACATCCGTTTCTCACCCATTCAGATCCAGTTCAGGTTTTCCGTTTATCCGCTGTGGCGCGACATCAAACTCCAGTCCGTGATTCTTTCAGCACCTTTAGTTCTCCGCTGCAACGGCGCCCATGCAGATCCAGTCCAGGTTTTCCATTTATCCGCTGTGACCCTCCATGAAACTCCAGTCCGAGTTTCTCTCCTTACAATTGCAGGTGGCTTCAAAGCGCCCATTCAAATCCAGTTCTGGTTTTCCTTTTGTCCGCTGTCCGTGGCGCGGCAGGAAAACAATGCGACAGTCGGCTGTAGCATAAGAATATGTGTAATAGTGACGATTGTCTATCCTAAGTAATTTTTCACCTTTTGCGTGGACCTGGATTCGTCAATCTTTTATTTCTTAATATTAAGAAGATAATTCTAAGGACAGAAATGACATGAACAGCGCTTGATAGTGAGTATTGTGGAACGAGTTAGCCTCGTAGCTAGGAGCCTGCTAGGTAACGTCAACGACTCCCCTTCTTCCATAATAGCTGCTATTTTGTATGCCGAGCCACGCAGGATATTTATGAGTTTTAAATACATGATTGTGTCTTATAGTTTAGATGGCACACTGCTTTAAAAACAGCGTTTGTGTTTGCAGGTCCTTAAACTGACCTGCCACTCCTCAGGTCAGCGCGAGCCACATCTTATTCATAAATGTGTCCTGTAAAACAAAACGATACAATGTGTTAAGTTAAAGAGTGCCACACCGACAGCACACTTCGTGTTGTGTTTTTAGGAATACAATTTGTCCGGGACTCTCGAAACCCAGTTATCTGCCTATCTTGGCATGATATTGACTGATCATTTGATCAGATTTGCCTGTCATGTCCTAAATGCAGCTCACAAAGTTTTGAGTCATAGTCACTGTTTCATTTTCATTTATTTTTATTTTAGTTTTTAACTCTGGTTACGTAAAGAGAGAAGTATTTAGTAGCAATCTTACACTCAAGTGTTGTTGTTGAATTTCAGGTTTCATGTTGGCGGTACAAGCGTCCCCTGTTTCTGGGAACTTTGCTGCTCCTGTGTGGGGCCTAGGGGATCATGCTACGTACCGGTGGAGAGCGGGATTATCAGACGTCGGCTAGAAGGATGGGAACGTCCCTGCTGTTCCAGCTGTCGGTTCACGAGCGAGAGTTGGATCTCGTGTTCCTCGACCACAGCTATGCCAAACCCTGGAATGCCCACCCAGACGCCAGCAGCGCGCGGCCCACCCGCATGCTGTTTGTCACCCCTCGACGACAGACTGAGCCCTCAGCGTGAGTGATGCGTTCCGTTATGGAGTCAGTGGAAAGTCCTAACCTCTTTTTTATCCTAGTTTCAACAGTTCTTGCATATAAGATCTACTTTATCTGATACAATCTCATACTAGATCTCTCTTGCTGGGAATATCAGATTTTATATCTGTCTTAATATCTGAACTTTGCAATTATAAAGTTAGCATTGTTCGAAAATATATACGTCCAGCTTGTCATTTGTGAATAATTGGATCTTCACCCTCTACAGTGATTCAGACATTTCCATTGATGTGGAGACGGTCACACCCACTCCAATGCCTCTGTACGACGATCAGAAAGCTCGCAGTGTGATGAACGAGTGTGAGCGGCACGTTCTGTTCGCCCGAACAGTGGCTGATGGACCACTTCCTCCCGACGACTGGGAGGATCACATTAACAAGTAAGAAAACCCTGCTGTTGTTAGGTACAAGATCACAGATGTTTGAGTGAGAATGTGCAGCTTAATTTATTGACAGTTCTTTTTTGTCTGTTGCATGATGTCGAATTTGTATTTTAGTGGCTTGAAATTTGTCAAAACTCCTACAAGTTTGTGTTTCCATTCACAAGGTTTGCAAAGGGATACTCTTTGTTAACGTTGATGTCTTGCTTCCGTTATCTCGAATGTGCGTGAACCAGAGGCTTGTTTTTCCGGCAGATGACGCAGGCCGAAGTGACGGTGATGAACCTTATTTTTTCGTTTTGTTCCAATAGGATAGCGTCTACTCTGGCGGAAGGTTTCATCAACGCCATCTGCTGGAAAAACAAGCCTCTGGTTCACACACATTTGAGAGACATCAACGTTAATAGCGCTGTCAATATGGATATTTCTCTTTAAAGAGTCATATGACACGGCTAAAACGAATAGTATTGTTTATACACGATTTAAGGTTAAAAAACGCTGTATTTTCTACAAACCGTGCATGTTTGTATCTCCTCTTTGCCCCGCCTGTCTGAAACGCGTGGATTTTTTAAAAAGCTCATCGCTCTGAAAAGTGAGGTGTGCTATGATTGGCCAGTTAACCAGTGCGTAATGATTGGTCGAATACCGCAAGCATGTGACTGTGGTCACACAAGACATTTCATTTGCTTTTAGATAGAAAGCATCTTTTGTTCCGAAACGTTAATTTAATACTTCAATTTTACGTGTCTAATACATGCATGGGCAACTTATAACACACCAAATACACATAAAAACACGTATTCGTGCCATATGACCCCTTTAAACAAAGGTTTTGATTCGCTTCAGAGGACTTTTATGACCACAGAGCTGTGTCGAGCAGTTCTCTGGTCGATGGATACGCTTTTTGGACCCTCAAAATGTCGACACCCAATTTACTCCCATTCTACTTCTTGGAAGTAAATTGATACGTGGTATTATAACTCTGACTGCATAATTCTGCAATAAGAAAACTAATTTCAGTTAGGATGCCTTGAGGGCGAATAAAATATGGGGAGTTTTTTATTTGCTAGTAAAGAATCCCTTTAAAAGAATGTTTTGTTTTCACATGTCGCTCTAATTGGTGAAACCACTGTTCTTGAATCTGTTCTAGGGTCGGCTGGTCTTTGGCTCAGAACAAGCTCTTCAACAAAGTATTGAAGGCTCTACAGGCAGAGAGACTCAGTAGAATGGCCAATGATGCTGTGAGTAAATGGATCTAAATACTGGTTTATAAGTGCTGGTTTCTAGGCTGGCAGGCCGAATAAGGTCTATTACGAGGAAAGTCATTTAAGTTCGGTGGTCATCTCTCTCCCCAGGCTTGTAATGAGCCTGTCTTACGCAGGACAGCTGTGGATAAATGTGCTCGGAAGGTACGGCACGCTCTGGCCAGCGTCAACTGGGACATTAAACTCACTCACTGGCTTCATAACACAATGGTGGAATCTCTGAGTCTTTCCATGCTAGCTGCTTACCTGGATGTGCTGCAGACACTCAAGAGCAAGGTGAGTGAATGTAAACTCATTCTGTCAAATCTCTCCTGTACCACAACTTTCCTGGAGTTCTTTTATTGACATTCTCTCGTAGGTGCCGTCACTGATTGACAGGATGTTGCTGTCGTCTTCAGTGAAAACAGGAGCGGCGGGGGCTGAGGCTCTTTCTCTGCTCCTCAAGCGTCCCTGGGACCCTGCCGTGGGTGTACTGTCACACAACAAACCTGTATGTATATTACTGTCAACCTTTTTTTTAGCATGGTAGCAGGAATTTGAATGTGCTAATGAATAGTTGGGATATTTATGACATTCAGTTTTGGACAAAATGCTCAGTTGATTAGAGGCTTTATGCTTTTCTGAGAACTTATAGGTTAACTTATTATTTTAAAGGAATTGTTCACCCAAAAATGAAAATTCTGTCATTTACTCATCATCAAGTTGTTCCAAACTTGTGTAAATTTTGTTATTCCGCTAAACACAAAAATATATATTTATAAGAATATTGGTTTCTTTCTAATTTTAATGCTAATACTAGTATTAAAATACTAATATTTTGTCTTCCTGTAAAGCTGCTTTAAAACAAACAATGCAAAAAGCGCTTTATAAATAAAATTGAAAAGATTGTTTGTATAACAGTTCTGGGGCACTATAGACTTCCTGGTTGTCAATGGTGACCCATAACTGTTTATTTCCCATATTTCCATACATCTTCTTTGGTGTTCAACAGAATAAAGAGTTGTATACAGTTTTGGAAACATTTAAGGGTGAGTAAATGGTGACAGAACTTTTAATTTTCACTTAAAGGAAAGTTCACCCACAATTGAAAATTCTGTCACAATTTACTCACCCTCAAGTTGTTCCAGAAACATTTCTTTTTTTTGCTGAACACAAAGGAAGATATTTTAAAGAATGTCATTAATCAATCTGATTGTATTCCCCATTTACTGCCATAGTAGGGAAAGTAAATACTACAGGAGTCAATGGGGAATGAGACTTTTGTATTTGATTACTGACATTCTTACAAATATCTTCCTTTGTGGTCAGTAGAACAAAATAATTTATATGTTGTAACAATCTGAGGGTGAGCAAATGATGAACGAATGTTCATTTTTGGGTGAACTATCCCTTTAAGAACAATCATGCGTATAATAAATTTACAAGAAAAGAACTGTGAAATATAATTGTAATAAGATTCAAGATAGGGAAGGAAGGAGACGGGAACCGGAAGACATTTTAAACATTTAATAAAGTAATATAACAGCCGGCGGCCCCTCACGGACGACCGCCGGCGAACAAGACATAAATATAAATACAAATACAAACTGAAAACATGTTCGGGCCCGGTCCTCTCTCTTCGACGGTCCGGTCGCTCGTTCCTTTTATATGCTCCCAATCTCCTACGTGATTCGAGCCCGGTGTGCGCACAGCTGGCGCTCATTCACAATTACTCACCGGACTCGAACCACGGTCTCGCCCCGCCTACTCCACTACAGTAATGTTTTCATGTATTTATTCCAGCAGCACTTTAGTATCTTGTAATCTGTAAGTGCTTGTTTATATTTTCAGAGTAAACTTCCTGGTTCCCCTCTGATCCTGATAGCTCCATCAGGTCCGTCCAACCCTGCCTTCTCTTCCTCTCGACGAATGAGATTCTGGCAATCTCAGCTGTCCTGTCTCGGGAAGGTATGCAGTTTCGTATGCATCTCATAGGTCAAATGCAGTTCTTCCACATTATTTCCAATATAGACTTCAATTTTTTAGTGCATAACATGAATGAGTGCACCATAACTGTTGTGCTAAAGTAAATATTTAGCAGAGATGTTTCTATTCCGATTCTCCTATTCTGATCTGTTTCTGTTGTTTTGTTTGTGATTAAGGTCATTCCCATTAACGTTCATGTGGGCAGTGGTGCCAACATTAGCATCACGCAGTGTGTAGAGCATATGATCGGCACAGTTAGAGGAAAGGTGATAGAGGTACAACCCAACAACACTCACTACTTCAATTAATAATAGTTGCATGTAGACTTTACAGCAATAATGTCATAAAAATATAACGTGTATCTGTTTGTCTAATCCAAGGATTCTAAAACTCATTCTAACCTTTTCCTTTATTTATCTAGCATATACTTGTATCCAAAGTGACTTAGAAATAAGAGGGCATTTAACATTTTGTCAATAATGCATGTTTTATTTAATAGTGTAGCAACAAATGATGTCTTCATACACTCATTGGTGTGGTTCGTTTGATCTAGGTTCACAGTCACTTTCCTCACAAACCGATCATCTTGGTGGGCTGGAATGTGGGGGCATTGATCGCTTGTCATGTAAGTCTCTGTAAATGTAGTAAAATCTGATTGATTTGTGATGTGCTGGAAACTAATGAATTCACACACATGTTTTTGCATTCAGGTTTCCCTAATGGAATACATGACAGCTGTTGTGTGTTTGGGTTTTCCTCTTCAGAGCGTCAGTGGACCACGAGGGGTAAGAGCTAACAGGGTCCAGGGTCAAACCCACAACCTAAACTCTATGCATTGATTTGCATTCTTCACATTTTGGGGAATACGGCTAGGTATCTCATTGACAGCTGTTACGTATGCTTAGGCAGATTCTTGTGTATTTTTTCTGCATTTGGGAACACTAGGTTGTGCAATAGCTCTGTTATGTTAACATTAACATTTTGTTATTGTGTTCCGCAGGATGTTGATGATCCACTGTTGGACATGAAGACTCCGGTGCTGTTTGTGGTTGGTCAGAACTCGATGCAGTGCAGTCCTGAAAACATGGAGGAGTTTAGGGAAAAGATTCGGGGAGACAACAGCATGGTAGTTGTCGGAGGGGCCGATGACAACCTGAGGTTTGTGTGCGTTCATGATTTTAGGCACATGAAGGCTACAGAGTCTGTTGTGTTCACATCATGTGTGTTTTGCTTATAGGATCAACTCTACTAAGATGAAGACAGAGGGTCTGACCCAGACCATGGTGGATCGCTGCATTCAGGTCAGTGAAGATTTTCTTAAAGTAACTTTGTTAAAGTTGTGTTGTGATGAAGAGGTAGCCAGGAAGGCAAATTGTAAAAACAATTAGTACTAAGATGATATTCTGTTAATTGTATTTATTCTTGCGTGATATTGTTGGTCTAATATTTTCCCCTTGTTTACAGGACGAGATTGTGGATTTTCTGACAGGAGTTTTGACCCGTACTGAGAGCCACGGTCATGGCTCGGGTGAAACGCGTGACTTGGACGCAGAGAAGAAGAAAAAAACGCGACGTGAACTCCCCTTTGACCTCGAAAGGTCACGACCCTCTTCACCTGCCGTGAGGGTACCTATCTCCTATTGTTGATCAGAAGTAAGAATATTTTGAGGGTCTTGGGCCATATTACCGATCTTGAAATAATCTCAAACTGGGCTCTACAGTAACGTTATGTGAACATAGCACTGTTGCTGCAGATATTACATTTGAATTAAATTAAGTCACAAAGTATAGTATAAAAGGTCTATTAGCGTCTCTTAGGTGAAAAGTTGGTCATTTTTAGAAATGGTTACTTAAATTGAGCGTGAGCAGCACAGCAAAAATGAACCTTCATGTGAAGCAATGTGGGAAATTAATTTATTGCACTGTTATTTTGTAGCATGTACAGCCCTGTTCAATTTACACAAATCTTTATCAATTGAAATCATTATATTCAAATGTCGTGACGTTTTTGGCCCCTGGACTCTCAAACTATTCTCTTCTGGTGGTTCATTCACACATCTAGAGTACGTCTTTAGTTTCAGTTGTGTTTTTAAACAACATTTCTTGTCAAGGATATGTCTGGTGTGTGCAGCAGTCCCACAGCCAGTCCCAAACCTAAGACTGTCGGGCTGTCTCCAGCTCAGAAGTCAAGTCTTATTACTGCCACACAGCTGCTGAAGACGCACATGCAGCGCTCGGGCACTGTACTAACACACAAACAAGCACAAGGTGGGTATCCTTTTTGGTTTTCTTGTCCCAGAAACATAAGTGGACGTATGTATATAACTTAGCATTGCGTGCTATTAGTAGTGTTGATTGGGTGGTTGCTCATTTCTGAGGTTCCGGATTGTTGCAAAACCTCTGATATAAAGTATGTTATTATAAAAGGAAACTTAGAGGTGGTGTTTTAGACCAGGGGTTTTCCAGAAGGATGCAGGGGGTACCCCAGACATTTTCTAGGAAAAAGGATTAAGCAAAAACTGATAAGTCCACAGTGTTTATCTGCTTTTTTTTGCTATGGATAGATAAGGATTGTATATTTGGATCTCACTATAGTTTCTTTTTTGGACTCAAAGTGAAGTTGTTGCAGACTTTAGGTTTAGTGTTGTATTCTATTTACTATTTATCCGACAATTTTTTTATGTTTCTTTACACAGAAAAATATATAGATAGATAGATATTTTAGAAAAGGGGGTCCCTCACAAAAGGTAATAGGCATCATAAAGATTGAAAACCCCTGTTTTAGACTACCATCCAGAACACCTTAACCCGAACTGACACTACGGGACTGTGAGACTACTTGAACTGCTATGGCGTTTACACTACACATCAAGGTTTCTTGTCATCCTTTATCTTCTTGTTATAGCAGCACGCACACTACACAACACAGACAAAGTGCGCTAACAAAAACGAAAGAAACACCTCCCACATCATGAACACTTCTAGTTCGATGGTGGAAGGCAAATTTGTGGTTTGTGCGTTTACGCCATCCGCTGGAATGGAGTGTGAAACATTGAAGTGTTTTCTTATACAGTTACAGACTTGGTGCTTTAGGATAGTTAAAAATAGCTTTAGTGCATTTATAAATAGCCATTTAACATGCTCTGTAATGCTAATGAATACATGCCAGCAGTTTTGAAATTGCTCCGTGCAATAACTTAACGCAAACCTGTGCTGTGATTGGTTGGATTAGTTCCACAGAGTCAAACACAACAAGATCATGTGGTGATAACATCAAACAGGTTTGAACCTTAGAATCTGATTTTCAGCTAAATCCAGCCAAAATTCACGTAGTGTGAGCTAGCCATAAGAGACACATTTGTTTTTACAAATCTGCATATATGGAGGCATTCGTGGTTGCTGCATCAGGATTCATCTTTTGTCATATCAGCACAACGCAAAGGATGTTTAGTGTAGCAGCCGGGACATTTGTCGGTTCCAAGAAGGCTGTTAGTGCCATGTAAACGTTGATGACATATATTTTAAACCGAAAAACCTTGAAGAAGAAATTCTGTCACTTCGTATAACCAATTCCATCTGTTTTTGAAAGCAACCATTTTTGTTGTTCCCCTGACATTTGAGCCTGATATTAGGCTCAAATGAGCTGGTGCTATGGTTTCTGTACATGTTAAATTAAATATTTCACCCTAAAGGCCTCTTAATATTTCATATCTGTTCAGTGTACTACATCTGTTATTTGTTAAGGCGGACTGTTAAAGCCGTAGTCACTTTTCACTTAAGATTTGTCTTGAAATGAAAGTAAAGTTTTTCTCCATTCAACCGACATGAAGCACTTTGTAATGTGCAGTCACATCCTCTTTACGGACCCCATCCAGCAGTAATGTTGTGTGTGATTCCTTTCTTTCCTTTCCTTCTTCTCTCTCTCCATCTTTGTCTTCCGTTTGATACAGCTCAGTTTGCTGCTTTTATGAAACATAATATGCTGGTAAGGAAAAGCATTCCTCCTGGCAGCCCTTCATGTCTCTTTGGTGAGTATCTTCCTTTCTCTTTGTTCTTCTATCTGCGTCTGTTCTTACCCTTCTCGTCTCTCTGTCCTTGTCTGTTAAATAAAATGTCTGTCTTTTTGTCTCGGTTAATGTCTCTGTAAACGTTTCACTGGCTCGCGTTCGCTCAAGCGAATGCTTGAAATGCTTCCTAAGATCCCTGTCGCGTAGTAACACACTTTCTGTTAGATGGCACCTTAAATTGGGAGAGGGTTCAGAACTGCTGCATGTTTGTGATATCAGTGAGTATTAGGAGCAAAGATTTCTCGGAAAAACAGCTTTAGGTGTTTAGACTGTTGGAGACGTTTGGGCCCTGACCATTTAGCTTTGTGTGTTTCAGTGCCTGTACCCAGTGACCAGGTGGATGGTTTAGACAGAGACGACCTCAGGCTCCACCTTAAGAGGAGACAGACACCAAGCCCCACAGCCGCCAAAGCCTCCAAACGAGCCAAGATCAAAGTCACTATCGTCTCCCATGGAGAAACAGCGGGGGGCACGGCTCAGGAAGGTAATGAATATAAAAGCCTCACCAAGTCACTTATAAAATCATAAGAAGATATTTTGTGGTCATTTTTACAGTTACTTATCTAGATTTCAATGACAAACTTGTCGCCGTGTACCTGTGATAACATCTTGATTTCTATGCTGTGGGTTTATCAGGAAAGCCCCTCGGAGTCACTCTGGGCCAGACGGTGTCAGGGGCAAAAGAATTATCTGAGCTTCTCAGTGCACAAAGGTATATTCTTTGATATCTACACGAGTCAGGTTTGTACAGAAATGAACAACATTACTACTGCCCCCTGTAATAATAATGTAATAAAATTTTGTCTGTTTCCGAAAATCCCCTATACTCTAATCTGGTGCACTATTTGAGGGGTCATCACTTTTTTGGGGTGTCCGAAATCATAGTGGACATTATTGAGTGCACTCAATCAATCCCATGATGCATCATAATAACAAGTTTACAACCGATGCTCGCGCTGAATGAATTCTCCGTCTCTGCAGAAGATGGCGCACGCAGCATTCCCAGTGCACCGAGTGTCTCTTGTTTTTTTACCCGCTCCTTAAAGTGGACTATTTTAGTGAACTAATGTAGGGAATAGTGAGTTAGGGTACAGTGGGAAATTTGGGACCTATGTAAGAGATGATACTAATTCAGAACAAGTATTTAGTCACCGCAGCATGCGTTTTCTACTTTTGACCACCAAGTGGTGCTATAACCATAGACTTTTTTTCTGTGGCATATACACATAAATATCATTACATGTATCAAAATGTGATGACTGTAGCCATTCTGGCTATAGCATTTTGAGCTAATGTTGTGTACTTTTAGGTCAGGGGGTCTGGCAGAGATGACTGGAGCTCTGGGGTCTAGCGAGGGGTCGTTTCACAACTTACAAGGAAGCATTATTTCAGGTTCCTCCTCTCCTGTCCAGGCTCAGGTCCCCGTCACTAGCCAAGGTACAGCTGACTTCCAATTCTGCCAGTAGTCATCTGTGAGGCCTCTTGTTTACATCCATCAATCTGTTTTTTTGTCTGTGTGTGTTCAGCTCCGTCAGCCAGTAGTCTGCTGCAGGGTCTCAGCCTCAGTCTGCAGGAGATCAACACAAAATCACCCGGAGTGCCCTCCGCCACCCAGGTGCCACCCTTACAAAAATGACGCTTAAATCACACTGTTACATATTTTATTGTATATTTAGATCTTTTGTTACCGTAAAATAAGCTTGATCTATTGTATTTATTAAAGCAACGAGACTCTAACACCGTGTGTTGTTGTTAAGGTGTCAGTAGGGAAGGCCCACTGTCAGGGACAGGTGTTGAGCTCTCTCAGCCCAGGGAGTGGTGCTCTATCGCGGACGGTACCGGTAGTGTCTACTGGCTCCGGGATGACCAAAACCACAGCGATCCACCAACTCCTCAGCAACAGCAGCCTGGCACGACTGGCCCACGTGTCTAGTCCGAGCACGGGTACGTCCTCTTTGGCACAGATGACACAGCGCTCCAAACAGCGACGTCCTCGATGAATGGGACACTAGTGTACCAATCAGGTCAACATTTAAATTGTAGCATAGTTGCGGTAAATTTCTGAAATGGAGACAGCGTGATAAATGCAGATAGACAAAAGATCGGACAGAAGTCGATTTTCTGAAAGAGAATAAAGCATGTATATATGTACTATAAAGGCAAATATTTGTTTAGATTTTTGTTTTTGTGATGTAAATTTGGCATAGATTGTCTACAACAATAAATCATCTGATATTTTGCTTCTCGCATACTAATGTACCTTGTTCATTAATGCACGTTGTAGCTGATGTTATTCCCAACGGGCATAAATTCCTACATTATCATTCAGTGTGCTTTAAGTTTTATGTTCCATAATTTGTGTTTTTCTTGTTCATTTGTTAGTTTTGTTAACTGTTACTGTTTTCATTTGTTTGATGAGAAGTGTATGTAATTCAGCAATATGGCTTGCTCTTCTCATAAAGACATTCATTAAATGCCCAACAACATTTGGCGTCTCATTTTTCTTTTCAGTTTTATTCTTCGTTCTCTCAACATGCATGAGCTTGGACTCTTATGTAGATGAGATTTATCCTGTCATTACGTTCACTCACCCATGTGTCTTTCAAACCATTATGACTTTGTGTTGTTGAACACAAAATATGTTTTGAAGAATCTTCATGCTGATCTCACATAAAATCAAAAGGAAATTAAGCGGGATCATCGAGCGCCATAAATGACAAAAGTCTTACTTCCACTTCTGCATATTTCTTCGCATGTGTGTGTGCGTCGGCAGGGCTCAAAGCTCCCACCACTATCACAGTGACACTGCGAGGACAGCCCAGCAGAATTCCCCCTCTCAGCCACATGGGAGCGACAGGACATTCTCACAGCGCACCTGAAAATCAGGTGTGTGACGCCTGCAGTATGATGTCTTCACAAACCCTGTAGTCTGTTATTTCACATTATTGCTTTGTACCAATGCCAGTCACAACAGGTGCAATCCAGTGGTTTCGCGAGTCTCATGTGTTCATAACCGATTAAAGGAGCTCATCAAAGTCATTTCAGCTTTCCATTAACATTGAATAGTCTATTGGTCCAACTTTATGCTGTCAAATGTTGTTTCCCCGTGTCCCACTGCTTTAATGCTCCGCAGTGTTCCTAGTGAGAATAAGTCTCATGTGAGCGGTTGCTGTGGCAACCGTCTCATTGCCCATGCAGAGAGATGAGGTGTAATTATTTGCTTAATCACCCTGAAGAGCATAATTATACGCTTGTCACTTTTGCTTTGGATCAATTAGCTATACATAATGGGTTTTCCTGATTTAGGAACATTTCTAATACATTTACAACATATGATTTTTTATTATAGTTACTGTTTGGGTTTTCTGACCATTGCCTTTGAGTCAAAAAAGTTTTATTTTCACCATTCAGAGGAATGCAGTGGCGGTGTACTGAATAGGAAAATCTCTCGCCGACATCAAGAGAAAAATGAATTTTTAGTGTAATTAAAATGTTTTGCTCTACATTTACATATTTTCCTCAAAAATTCTCATAAGTGAAAGTGCTTTGTTTTTATATGGGCCAAAAGTAGGTTTCATTTTCTTTCAGCAAAATGTAACCCGGGATGTTTTTTTATACAATATCCGACCATAATATCAGACCATGGCAAGTGTGGTATTCCCTTTCATACAACAGTTTTACAAGATGTCTATTTCATTTGAATTAATACTTATACTAACAAACTGTTGTGTATCTTTTGTCTTGCAGTGATCAGAACTTTTTGAACAGTATTGTGAAAAGCTAAAATGATCATTGGCTCATGAGAAGCTGAAGGCTCAGATGGACAAACTGAGAATGGTACACATGAAGTGTTGCTGATATGCCTTAACACCGGCAGGAGCAGCATGCATCATGGATATTTCTTTCCCAAAAGAAGCGAAGACGTTTTAGTTATTATTATATTTGATCATTATTTAATTGCATCTGAAAGCTTTCCTTATACTTTGAGCCATGTTGCATTGCAAAATTTAAAGCAAAAACGTTGTTCCTTATTCTTGATAATTTGAAGTTTGTCTAGTTCAAACAGTTGTTTGGCCCATACACTTATTTTTGACTGGATGAAGACAATTTGTCATTAAATATGTTTATCACAACTGACCCAAGCAGAGCCATGGCTTTTTTCTCACAGCTGCTATGTGCCTGATAGAACAGCTCATTCAATTGTTGAAATATTAGATATACATTTACAATGAGGCATAGAGTTTTGAATGTGTAGGAAAAAAATGATGTCCCCCGTTTCATATTTAGGAAAACATTTTAGATGACATCTTACAGGTTTTCCTGTATCTCAGGTTTCATTCCATGGGAATGCATTTGAGCAATTCCATTCAAATGTCAAGATAAGATCACAAGATGTCTCTCAAACTGAAAGAGAGGTTCTGATGAATGTGTGTGTGTTTAGGAAACATATTCTTCTTCATGGGTCTTGGCGCCATATATTCCCCTGGGGAAGTTGCTATTAAAACCATGTCCTGGTTTTCAGTCATCTCTCTTATGGGCTAAATTAAAATGATTTGATATAATAGGGCCATTATCTCATATCCAGTCTCTCTATACATTATGTCTAACACGCTCAGGGGGGCAATCTTTCATTCTTTAAGGAGGACAGTCCACAGAAAGGTACAATATTTCTTCTAAGGATAATAAATCCAAAGGTTGACATGAATGAGTAATTTGTTTAAGATTGTTTCGCAGGATTATGCATATTGCAATTCATGCTACGTTTAAAAAATACACTGAGTAAAATATTTTTTAGAATGATATGACCCAAAGATGGATTAAAGCTCTAAAATTGTAACACACTTTCCCTCTCCTTTGGCTTTCAGTCCAATATTATTCTCCCAAATGTAAATAGTCAGAAGCCGATATGTCCTGAACAGAAAGAAATCTGTTGCATTTGAATCACTGGAACAGAAATCAGTCCCTGCTCTACTTATATCAAACCGGATATATGTACTTTACTATGGTTATCAAGAAGAGAAAAAAGTTTATACGAAGGCTTATTGTCCAAACACCGCCTTATCAGAATTTGAAATCACCGCAAGCACAAATTATTTAGAATTAGTGAGTCTTTCTTGATCCCTAAAGCCTTTGACATAACTATAAGACATACTCATATCATGATGTTTGTAAAATACTGTGTTCAATGCTTGTATATTATGACCATTTTCCCAAACTGTTTTTTCGAATTTGTTTTCCTCGTATTATTCCCCAAAGCTTAAACAATGTAGTAATGACAAACATTAGTGACCACTTCGGATGACGTAAACTACGCTGGTTCAACGCTGGTCCAGAAGAACTTCCTGTTTCAGTTTTTTACACTACACAAACTTTTGAACAAAATACAACCAAAAGAACATTTACTACCAAATTAAAATGATAACCATATATATTTAAGATTGAATTGTGTTTGTATGATGTACATTAAGATACATTTGAAATTCATTCTAATGTTGCTATGAAGTCAAATGCAGTGGTGATCGTCCTTTGAGCATCATTATGACGTTAGTTGGCTTTAGTCAGGAATTGACTTAAGTGATTCATTTTTACATTTCATCAAAAAGTCATTTGGCATATTGATTCTGGGATATACAAACATTCCAGTAAGACTCACATCATTATATGCACAATAGTGAAACAACATGACATGTATCCCACCAGATGCATGCAAGGGGAATTCCACTCCAGATGAGTGTTACATGGGCTCAGACTTGGAGCTTAAAAAAATATGGAATTCCCCATTTAAAAGAAAGAAAAAGAGACACTTATGTATCTTTGAAGAACACCATATTTCACAAAAGACTCAGATGAACTATAAACCATAATAAGAGGAGGATTCACTATACTGCCTTATATCTACATTATATTGGCTTTTAAAGATCTTAAGGAAGACTGTGCCACATTTTTGACTGGATGTGCAAAAGCTATTGTAAAATTTGATGAACAGGAGTTGGATCAGGCCCGGTACTAGACTGGCTCAAATCACTTTTTCTGTGGTTAAATTGACAGATCGTTCTTTAAATAATAAAAATAAGTATTTAGTAAGTGTTTAACAATACATATTTAATTTTCAATTATTTTAAATATCTGCTGGGTCCAAGATAAATCTGGAGGGGCAATGCTCCCCTAGAGCTGGCACTGACTTGGATTATTATTATTAATAATAAATATATCGGTCCACTTGTGTCTGTGTGATCCTTCCATCCATTCCCCAAACCCATTTCTCCTCCAACTGGTCACTTAAAGGTTCAACCATGGACAGATGGTTGTATGATCCAGTCATTTTTAAATCAAATGTTTGCAACATGTTTTAGCAAACTTTTGTACAGAAGACAAAAAAGTTATTGATGACCATAATGGCGACATTCAGCTGAAACAAATTACATGCTTGCACTCTCCCACTGGATAAACACCAACTTCTCAGAAAAAAAACAACAACATACTTTTTGTTGGTTTATGCTGACAAATGACAGAGTGTTGTTTGTGCAATGAGACGCCAACAATAACATTAATCTTTGTGATATATTTGTAAAGCTTTCACTTCTAACAACTGGGGCACCACTCAGCATGTTGTTGTCTTTCTACTTTATCTAAAATTCTTAAAATAACTGTATTTTATGATCATTATACATGCACATAAATAATAATATGATTAAAAAAATGTATTCTTTTGCGATGACGAAGGGTGCTGGTAAAAAATGACCAGTCTCAGACGCAATACATTTTCATTTCTCAGGATTAAAGTGCATCTATTTGTATCCATTTTAATCTCGATACTGGTTTTAAAAATGAATGGACACATACAGACAATATTTCAATTGTAACAGTTTGGCTCATGTCAGGCCAAGAAAGCGTTGTGCTACTGTTCGGAAGGTACGTGCGGAACGTCCACTCAAAACGTGTTAAAAACAACACGTGCTAATGACAACACATTACCATGTTGTTGCTTTGAGCCATTTTCTCCAAAAACGTGCTGAAGACAAAGCTAAACCTGAACTTTTAAAGAGTATTAAAACAGCCCGGCGGACAGAGGATGCACACAGTCAGCGCAGAGTTATTTCACAAAGCCGTGCGAACGCCAACACTTGGCAAAGTTTGTTACCTATGTATCTGAGCCCGTCGACGCATCTCGCCGCGCCGCTATGGGAATTCGCGGAGGCAGAGCCGTGCCTTTAAACCCGCCCTCGAGAGGGATCTCATTTCCCCTAAAACCTCCCATTCTCCTCCCTCCCCCGATCATCTCTCTCCGTCTGTACCTCTATTCCAGCTCCACTATCCCGATCATGGACCTCGCAGCGAGGTGCGCGTTCCTGCTCTCCAGCTTCGCCGTGCTCGCAGCGCTCGATTTGGACGCGGTTGATCCCGGCTACTATGTGGAGACCAGCGCCTCCTCAGACGTGATCGACTATAAAGATCCCTGCAAAGCCGGTGAGCACTAGACTCATTTCTTTTGCCTGCTTTTATTGATGCGGGCTTTCGCGCAAGCCACGTAAAGCTGCCGCGATCTCGGTGCGAACTCTAAGCTGTGCGGCCAGATGACAGCGGAGACGCGCAAAATAAACACGCGATTATCAACATGATTATACTTTGCTGAAAGTGCAGATGTTGTTGACACAACGGTGTCTCCGAGATTCCGCGGTGTTTTGACACCCGACGCGAACATTTTTGCCAGGTGCTGTGTTCTTTTGTCACATCCCAGCCGGAAAGTTTTTCTTCGTTTTTTGTGTTATAGTTTTGATCTACGCGCGGATACTAAACATAATGTTGTGAAGTCTCCACCGCTTGACACGCGTTTATATGAGGTGGAGCGCCGTAAAAAAGTACTTACAAAACTTTTCGTCTTGTTTGGGAAACGGTTTCAGGAAAGTTGAGGACTGTGTTGCTATATACAAGTTTGTTTTTCGATATATCGTGCTTTTCGTGTGTGTGTGTTGGGTGGGGGTGGTGATGGTGATGGACACCCCTCGTTGCCATGTCACTGTCTTAAATGACGTAGTGACCGGCCGGTTCGATTTTCCTGCTTGAGGTGCATTATGTCATGCAGCAAGTTAATGACGTCATTTGTTTCCTCATGACGCAGAGCACAGAGACACAACAGAGCATTTCCCCCCCAAAACTGTTTAGTATGCCGTATACATTAATTGCTGCATTCTATATTTGGTAAATAGTATGTTAACTTTACACAATGTGATGTTTTTGTCACGTTATCTCGTTACACAGTTAAGTCAACAAGTTGTGTCCCGTTTTCATCTCATGAAACATCCACTCATTTCAGCATTTTTTGGTCCCTTCGGGTATTCCCAACATACAAAAAACACGAATATGGAAGCATGCTCTACTAAATGAAGCCTGTGTTTTATGCCAAATTAAAATACTTTGTTTAATGTCCCCAATCTACCGGCTAGACCAGACTTGTACACAGGATAACTGTGGGCTACTTGACCTGAATTCAACCAATTATGTATTTTATAATTATGGCTTGTAGCTCGAGGGAAGTAATTCATTCTTTATGTCTCAAGAGAAGCTAAGACGCTTCAGACGCTTCAAGCTTATTTCATGTTGTCAGGGCAGGTGCCCTTATTTTGTAGTTAATTGAGATTCACAGCTGTTTACTTAGAAGATATGGCCTGACAAATGGCACAACCAAACATTGAAGGCTTTAACAGACCGTGACAACTAATGGCTGGAATACACTACACGTTTTTTAAAACTAGACATCATACACTTGCAGACTTTTTGAAAGTTTCAGATAGAAAAACACTAACTGATCAAATCTGCAGACTGGCACAGACTTTCTGCAACAAGTCCAGACTGAAAATCTGGGCAAAATATGAGCAAAAGTCTTGTAGTGTATTTTAGCCTTAAGCCAGTCGTTGACCGATTCCCCCCAAAAGTGTAGAGACACTGTGGGTCTGTGCCACTTTGCTTGTTTGAGCATCATGACTAGCATGAAATGTCAACTAAACCCTAGCCAGTGGTGTGAGTTTAAGTGTGGGACTACCTTTTTTAACCATCCAATGACGGACAAAGGGAGTGTGCTGATATGTTTTTTGGTGAAGCTGCTTTACAACAATGCACATAATCTGATTTGTTATAAAAATCCACTCAAAATGCTTGAAGGATGCGAAAAGCTCAGAAAATCGAACCCGGTCCTAATTTTTTTATGACGGACGAAAAAATATCAGGCAGTGTGTCAATGTGATTGACACAATGTGAGGTCGTATTTATTTTTTAACGTGCGCAAATTTTGGACGCAATGTGCAGTTGGCTTAAGTCTCTTTAGTTTGTGCTTTGTCCTAACAGGAGGATATTGTGAAATCAGTTTTTGATTTAATACCGTGAAAAATATAATTTACCTTTATATAGTAACATTTCAAAACAAGTCAAAATTTCAAAGAGTAAATTAAATGTAATCTTCAGGTTCTAGCGACATGCAATTGGGTTCCATTGTTTTGCCACCTGCAGGGATGTGATTTGATGGCTCCATTGGGTTTAACATGAGCACTGTTAAGCGGATGGATTGAAGTGAAACCAAGTTGTTCCAAGCTCAATTCAGTCTCTCTCTGGGGTCACTTAGGAGACGTGTCAAATCTCAGGGATCTTGGTCTCTATTAACTCGTCTGGTGCACCGCTCCTCCTCCTGTCTAACTCCCCTTTCTTTCATCTTAGTCTTTTTCACTCTTTCAGGTCGTGCTTTTTTCCTTGTCCTCATTTGCAGCTGAATAAGGCCCTTGGCTGTTCATTTTTACATTTTCACCCCTCCGAGACACAGACTTTTCTCTTAACAAGTGGCTAAAGGACAATAACACAGCCCACCAGCTGAAATTGGTATTCCAGGCAGATTAGGCTGGTTGACCCGCAAAGACTCGGGGGGCGTTGATCTCATACGAGGATTAACTTCCTGATACAGGCTCTCGAGCGACATTAAGCCGCAGCAATTCTGTTTTTGTGTACGAATCCTTGCTATCGCATTTCGTGCGTCATTCAAGTTAGTTTAGCTCTGGGAACTACCTTTGTCGCAATTTCTTGATATTCTTGTTCTTTTTTTTGGTACATTTACTTTTCGTCAGAAGGAAGTGCGATATTTGTACAAGTTGCTGTGAGTCAGAGTTTATTAGCCGGTATGACACGGGGCACAGAATGTATCCCATCGTTCGAAGATGTCCTCCCAAGTTCATCTCCTTCACTTCATGTAAACAAACGGTTATGTAGTTCATCACTGTTGAACTTCTTGGCCTCTGATGTCATGTAAATGTGAGGACATACTGTTTTCGCAAAGTGACACCGCAGAGGATGTGATGCCCTTGATTTAGGATGCAGGGAAATTAGATTTTCAGTTCTTGAGGAATGCTGGATGTTTGTGTTGCCCGATCTTTCATAACCCCAAATATGTAAATCAGTTATGTGTCTTGCTCTCTGACCCGTTGATTTGATAAAATGTGTCAAAGGCTCAATAGAAAACTTGCTTTTCTGTGCAACCTCTTCCACTGCTGTCAGCTCTGAGTGGTAGAAGGGGAACGTGGTTTGGGATTGGTTCTGGATGGGGCCCAAATGGCCCAGCTGTAGCTTACATTATGTGAGTCGTGTGGCCTGTATGTACAAGGGATGAGTAGGAACACAGATGTAGTGTTCCCTGTTTACATTTACTTGTAGTGGAACATTCACACTCTCTTATTTTTGTCAAACCAAGCTGGGTATTAATCTGTTTAATGCTGTTGTTTTGGCCTAAAATATGATGAATATTTTCATTGTTTTCATATTAGGCTGCACTGTTGAACCGCATAAGCAATATTAAACAGATTTTTTTAATCACGAAGAGCATTTGCAATGTTACCTTCATAATGTGGTGTTATTTCAAGTGAAATGTAGTATATGAAAAAATCGGAAGGGCCGAGATTGTATCGTTCAGGAATTTATTGGATTGTGAAAAGTGGATCCAGACAATGAATATCCTCAATAAAATTTAATCTAAATAGGTGTTTTATTCTTTGTTAAAGGGATAGTTCAATTATGTTCAAGTTGTTTCTAACCTGTTTAAATTTCTTTCGTTGAACACAAAGAAGGATGCTAGCAACTGAGATTTCTGGGGTACAACTGACTTCCATAGTATATATACATTTTTTATAATTTTTTTGCTCTGTTGGTTTAAAGAATTTAGAAAAAGAAACAATTATGGGCACATTTGACTTCTATTAAAAATGTTCTTCTATATCAGTTAATGATGCCCCAGAAATCTCAGCGTTGCTAACATTCTTCCAGATGTCTTTCTTTGTGTTCAACAGAACAAAGGAATTTATACAGATTTGGAACAACCAGAGGGTGAGTAATTCATGACAGAATTACATTTTTTGGGTGGACTATCCCTTTGAGATTTTATAAAACCCTCGTGGTCTAGTTTATGAAAAGGTTGTTTTAAAGGAGAGAAAGTTGTTACATTTTGATGGCGTTTTTTGTATTTAATAAAATATGATTAAATTAAAAATATATATATGATTAGATGCACATTATCTTTAAATTTTTTTGTCTAGATTTGGAAAATCAAAACTTGAAAGCAAATTCACTGTTTGTACATTTGCTCTCATCTGTCTTACACAAGTTCGTAATTCATACACTCCACGAAATCCACCAGACAACAAATATACAGGCAAACCACAAGCTCTCTGCACTTTTAGCCGTCTGTAGCTTTCACATGGCAACAGTTTTTTCCCCAGCATTAGTTTTAATAAAGCACTCTTTGACCTGATTCCCTGTTGCAGCGCTCACCCAGAAATGTGGTGGTGCTTGAATTCTTTCTCTTTTCCTCTTCTGAGTCTGTCTCATAGCTCGGCATGGAAAACCACAAGTGCAGTTCAGCTAGAGCTGCCAGCCGACTACAAGGACTGTGTCATGCGTGCACGGCTGGTGACATCACGCCCTGCCGCAGCTCCTAGAAACATTTTACCTGGGGGCGGATTGGTTATTTTAATTAACTGAAGGACTAAAGTGTGCCTGCTTTAACATAAAGACATGTTTTTATTTAATTATATGTGATTACATCTAATTTTGTCGGGAAGGTGATGTCATTTTATAAGTAAACCATTTTTAGGTTGATTCCCCTAAAATGTGTAAACATAGCAGCTCGGTTTGGTTCAGCAGCCTAACCAGCAAAGCACTGACTAAAGCAATACGTTTAGTTCTGTTTGTCCTGGCAATGGCAGATGAAAACTTGATGTTAAATGTTAGTATTTCTGTTTGGTGATGCTAGCGCAATTATTTTTTGGCACATGATTTGGGTGTCAGCTAAATGATTCAATCCATGACAAAACGACTTGGAACGGTTTTAAGAGAAACATCTCACAAATTTGAGGAATCTTAGGCTCTTATAGCAAAGCGAAAACATGTTATAAAAGTGGAGTTTTTTTAAATATGCAACCTGGAAAGCCTCCCGGGACGTTTCTGAGCATCCATCTAGATAAATTCTTCCTTTTGTAAAATGAAAAATGAATGAGTGCCAGTCACGCACAATTACTGCACGCCTCCCAGACAGCGAGGTTCTTTCACCTAAAGGGATTAGAGAGCGATGTTGCGCAACATTGGCCTGTCAACATTATTTCCATAATCCAGCCTCAGAACAACAAATGAAAAAGTTTAATTTCCAGGGCCGTGTTTTTCTAAGCTTTAAGGTTCACCTAAACTCTCAAAGGCTGGCTTATCGCTAACAGACATTTATGACTGTAACCAGCCCAAACATTTCCCCTCAATTCCCTCCCCTCTTGCCCTCTGGGTAAAGATCACAAAAACCTAGAGATAGATTGATATAGCAGAGTGAGAGGAGTTTAGCGTGCCTCCAGACTGTAGGTCATTCAGTGCATGCCAGCACGGGCCAGTCCTGCAGCCGTTTGTGTCTGTCCGCCACCTGATGTGACTGCTTCTCATTCAGACCCATCTGGCAGCTCAGCCGTCACTCGTACATCATCCTAAACCACGTCTGAACTCTTTTCTGCCCCTGCTTTTGTAAATCATTGAGGTTAAGATTGAACTTTCACTCCCTGCTATGTGATGGAAATTGCTTTGAAAAGATCGAGTGTGTCATTTCGGTTCTCAAACGGGATTTATTCTGATATTTGTTGAATAAAGAGCCCTGCCCCAACTCATGCCATTGGTTGAGCCAATGTTATTGTGTCATGCCTATGACGGTGAAATCAATGTTTTTATACTAATGACTTACTTATAGTTGTCCCTACTACATAGTAAATTGCAGCAAAACTTACTATTAAGTTGATGAGAAATGAGAAAGTAATAAATACTCTAGTTAATCATTGCGGTTTTGGCTTTAAGGTCAAATTTAGCGGCATCTAGCTGTGGGATTACGAATTGCAACCAACGGCTCACTCCACCTGCCCTTTTGACGCACTACGGTGGCTGACAGAGGTATAAGATTTCGTCACGTTTTCTCTTCTTTGCAGAAGGGGATAACATATTTACAAAGCGCATTATGTAGCGCATTTTGTCCATTTAGGGCTATTGTAGAAACGACGTGGCTAATTCCATGCCAGGTGACCCGCGGTGTGTTTACAAATAGTTAATTCTAAGGGTATAAAAAAAATAACGCTTATGTAAGGTCTTTCTGAAGAGGTAGTTATGTATATTATATGGCATTTCTGTCAATGGACCTTTCTAAATATTACACACCTTTAGCTACTGTAAAAAAACAGTAAGGAGTATCGTTGCTTTTAGATAGTGACTTCTTAAATCCGCAGCAATGCTTTTAATAATGTTTAAAACAGCTGACTGAGCCTGTCCGCTTACTGTTAGCACACAGCTGGAGTTTGTTTGACTCAGATAAGAGAAGGTCAGAGGAGGTAAGAAGAGCATGGAAAAACAACACATCTGTTTTTGATACATCTGCCATTCTAAGAACCTGTAGGTTTTGATTTTGCCTCTTTGGCCTGAAAGAACTTCCTGTTTCTCTGTTTTTAATGTGTGATATATTGTGTACACCACTGCCTGCCACCCAAAAAAATTCTAAAAAACGTGCGATCCAAAAGTTAATTTGTATTTGTATTATATGTCCCTTTTTTCCTCAATGGCAGCATGCAGTGCAACTGGTGTGGACTTAACAAGTTTCTGTAAACCTGATGAGTCATGTTATCCCAGCATGATTTGAGAACGTTCCAAAATGCGTGTATGCTTGAACAGAAGTAGCGAAATTGGACCTGTATGAGATTTAAAGGGATAGTTCAACCAAAAATGAAAATTCTGTCATCCTTTACCAACCCTCAGATTGTTACAAACCTGTATACATTTCTTTTTTTCTGCAGAACACAAAGGAAGATATTTGGAAGAATGTCAGTAACCAAACAGATCTCATCCCCCATTGACTACCATAGTAAAAAACGATAAAAACTATGGGAGTCAATGGGGGATGAGATCTGTGGGTGAGTAAATGATGACAGAATATTCATTTTGGGGTAAGCTATCCCTATAATATCGTGTCACAAATGTACTCACATATGTGACATATAAATCATGCAGAAATGTAAATACATTATAGCTTTTCTGTTTTAATATTATAAGCTTTTCAAAATCATTATAAGGTATATAGTCAATTTTTTTATTTTATCTCAGACTTTTGCACCTCGATGTGTGTTTCCCCAAAGTCAACAATTCTTACATTCCGCTTACATCCTTATCCAAGTGCACATTGAACCATGTCACTGACCTGCAGATCAAATATTCTTGTGTTTCAATAAAGTATAGCACACTTATCATTCCTCGTAGAATGAATCGCTCTGTTGTTTTCCATATTTTTGTAAGTCGCTTTGGATGAGCAGACCATCTTGCTCTTCTGAAGCAAACAAGTGTTGAATACCAGAGAGGGAAGATTCAGTCGCATAATTCACTAGTACAAGCCTGTTCATCACCTCCGGCATTACAGCCCATTTGTTCACGTGATGACACAGTAGGATCCAAAAAAACAACACGAGTCCTCTAGATGTCTTCAGCATGTGTGAATAGAGAGCGAGAGAGCGTACGGATGTTTATATACTGTATGTGAGAGGAGAGGTTTATATGTTTGTATATCTGCGAGGAGAGGTTTGTAGGCCGTGGAGGTGTGAGCGGCAGTGAGTAATGAAGTGATCTGAAGAACAAGGCATTGCTTCCTTTGGGAAATGTTTCAGCAGGCTGGAGAGTGTTTCCATCCTGTAGGTTTTTCCGTGTGCAGCGAGCGGCTCTCGTTTTGGCCTGCTCTTGGGGTCGCAGGTTAACCTTTATTTCTGTTTTAGCACAGTCTCAGCCAGTGTTTCACCCTAGAGAACAGTTTTCTTGCAGATACAGTAAGTTCCCACATGTCTATGTGCATACATTACAGTAGGCTATCAATGTAATGTTTCCTCTTACAACCTCAACATTACTACACGAGTTGCTAGACTAAAGGGACCCATATAAACAGCACAACTGTGAAATTGATAAAGGTAGCGACCGTACTACTAAATTTAGAGTGCCTTCATTTGTCAAACGTAGCTCTGCTCATTTTAGAGAAGTGTTCTTGTAAAAAAAAAAAAAAAAAATATATATATACTTTGTTTTTAACCAATAATATACTTGAAGTTGTGTGTTATTTTGAATAAATCACTGCTTACGGATGTTGTAAGGCAATAAGCAAAGCGGAGTACTAATATTGAAGCTGAAAAATATGTATCAATGCAGTGTTCATGAAGTAAAATCACTTAAAGCTTTCCTTCTGCTGGAAAAAATAGTCGGACCCTGATTGACCGTTAACAGCAACAGAATGTTTAATTTACAATGCTAAGGGTGGTTGCTAAGGGTGCTTAGTGATACACAGAATCATATGGTGATGCGGTCATAGCTGTGTTTTATTTCTAATAAAGCACAGCTATCGACCAATCAGAATCGAGGATTGGAACTAACACCGTGTCTACAACGGCCTGTTCTTAATAGGTTTGTTTTGTCGCCTTGTTCCAAATCAAGTGTGGACAAAATGTAAATGATAATGGATTCTAAATATTAGTGAAAATATTATACTGTTATACTAAATATATACTATATTTACTTAATAAAATCTTTTAAGATGTAAGTGATTTTTTTTTCTTGGACATATAAAAAAAGTATCAAATATCCAACAGTTCATTTCTATTAACATCATGTATATATATACTAACAGCAACAGATATATATATGTATATATATATATGTATATATATATATATGAAGAGTTTGGTTCCAGAAATAAGATAACTTCTTTTTAAAACATTTGCAATAATCGTGTTTTTTGTATTTTGCATTCCAAATAATAAGAATCAAACGACAGTAGCTTTTTAATATTAATATTATTATAAACATTTTTTATAGATTTCCTTTGTATAAGAAATGTACAGTATAATTAAACTTGCCTTGCCTTAAACCATTAAAAATACAGCTCACTAACACAATAAAACACAATAAAAATACTATAACATAATAAAAAACATGATTTTTTTAGGAGTTATGTTATTTAGGTTTATTTTTATGAAAAGAAAAGAAATGCAGTATGTGTGTGTGAGTGTGTGTGTATATATATATATATGTATATATATTAGTGGTGGACATAGATTAATCTAGATTAATCTAGATTAAAATGGCTCATTTGAATTCTGCGGAAGGCATTCAGAATATGTGTGCTACCCAAATAATGACTAAAAGTAAGTCTTTGAGAACGGGTGTCTCAAGCCAGGTGGCGCATTAGATCAGGGGCTCATCTTCTGTTTCCAAAATGCATCACAAACTGCTTGAGAAAGCTGTTCTACTATGATAATTGGTGATGAAAATAAAATTATGTTCAATAAGATGTAATTGTGTTTACTTCCGCATTAGCTAAGGGATGCTCTGCGTTTAGGTGGTACTTGAGACTGGAAGAGCTCCTACAGTACATTTACATTTAGTTATTTAACAGACGCTTTTATCCAAAGCGACTTGCAAAGAGTTAGGGAGCAACAAGCGATATGTCATACAGGAACCATAATACATTAGGTGCCAATACAAATTTACTGGTTTCAACTAAAGCTAGACCTGTTGAGAGAATTTTTTATTTTTTTTTAAACCAATTCCGTAGAGTAATCCAATTCTGCATTGCACAAGGTGCTAACAACCTTAGTCTTGTCGAGGTTTCCATTGGGAAGCTTCTTAAAAATAAATTTTCCCTGAAGCAAACCCAGCGGCTTCATACCTGCATCCATGTTAGCACGTCACGTTTGATGTGGTAATTTCACAGTAACGTTATGTTGTGTTCAGTCCAAACGCGAATGGCGCGTCAAGCGCGAGCGATTTACATGTTAAGTCAATGCAAAGACGCGATAGACCTACTTGCTGCGTCAATCGCGCGAATGAAGCCCTGGTTATTAGATGATGAGGCGGCGCGAATGACGCGAATGAAGCCCTGGTTATTAGATGATGAGGCGGCGCCAATGACGCGGATCACGCGAGTTGAAAACTCTGGTTCTCGCCCCCTACATTGCAATTAAGATAGGTATACATCCGCGCTAAAATATCAAGGTGAAAGTCATCATAGCTTGCGTAGTATAGACCCAGCTCCCAACCCAACTTTGAGAATAGATTAACGGCGACATTTTTTTAATAGTGCGATAAGAGTCTCACTGCGTTAACGCCGTTAACGGCCCACCACTAATATATATATATATATATTATATATTTTTTATCATTTAAATCGTGCAAACTGAAAGATGTATTTTATCAACACAATTTTTTCGCCATTCCTACAATTTGATACTATTTTATGAGATGGCTAATTCGTATCAATTCATGCAATTCTCATTTGTACGCTTTGGTGCAATTTGCTTCTATGTTGGGCTTTGATAGTTTTTTCTAATAGTACATTTTTGTACAATTCACATCTTACAAATGTATACATTGCGACCTCTTTAGCCACGGATGTTGTTGGAATATTTACAAATGTTGAATGTTCACAAAATTTAAAGTGATCATTAAAGCAAATAGCTTAAATGTGAAAGCGTGACTGCTTTAATAACTACATTCTGTTTGTAACTTCATGTTCCTAGACCTAGTTACTTTATCAAATGCACAGCTTGACTACTTACATTAGGAGTAGCCTGTACCTTCAAATGGTGTCTTTACAAATGAGCTCGAGTAACATGGCTAGGCGCCTTGTATAGCGAGTTTTGATGCCTTATCCCCCAAGTCTGGCTGTCTTCATTCTCTGAAGTTTTCAGCTAATTAGCTTCATAAGTCTTTGCACATTGTCTTCTAAATAAAGAGGAGCACTGTGTGACGCATTAGAGAGAACAATATGTTTTGTTGCTGGTGTGAAACAATTACAAAAACCTGGGGAGAACACGCTGTAATCATCTTTTTCACACCTAATTAGTCGCTATAATGAGAACGCAATCTGACCATAAAAAGCGGGTGTTCATATGCTCACCGAGTCAGCAACACCTTTCCCACGTTTACGTAGTTCTGAATAATTCCACCCTATCGCTTTGTTTGTGACTTCAGCTGCAAACAAATGTTTCGTGACCTTTCGCATGTATTTAAACTCAATGCATGTTGTTTGTTTCATGCATATAACCGTTTGAGGTTCAGTTCAGAGTACTTAGGCTACTATGTTTAAAAATGCGAATGTAATGAGTGGTTAAGTGCTCAGGTGGTTTGTTGCCTTCAGAAGAACCGTTACTTACACATTCAGTCTTGGATCAAACAGACAACACCAAAGATCGGCTCGCACAGGCTGTTTTACAAATACTAAAAAGACATTTGGACATAAAATTGGTCATTTTACCAGTGTTTCCTTTCACAAGGTGTTATTCATAGATGTGTTAAAGGTGTTTGCTTGCCGGTTGGATCAATAGCTCTTTGTAGACTCTTTGTAATTGGTTTGTTATAGACAGACTGACCGCAGCCACTGTTCTGACCCCCTGCTACCCTTATAGCAACTGTTTTCATTTAACATAGAAATGCATGTGTTTGTGTGTGTGCTTAGTTGAGTTTAATAGGGAACATGTAGTGATAGCTGGTGAATATGTTTACAAAACATTCTTTAAATATACAGGGTTATATGGCTTTTGCGTGGGTTTAATCTTTGTTATAAATGCCTCTTGATAACAGCATTCTTATCCTGACTTGTTTGGATACTCAACACTTTGCAGCTCAAATACAGTATATGTACATTTCTACAGTTAAATGCGAAATACTATAATCATATAGGCTAATAATGCTCAGCACCCTTTTTAATACTTTCAACCTTAAAGGTCCAATGCGTCATTTTCTGCCGGACCTACCGACAGAAAGGGAATATAGCTATGTCTTCAGAGGTGCATGAAGACCTTACATGATGAAGCGTTATGTTTTTATTACCTTAGAACGAGCTAATACACCGCGGGTTCCATCGCATGGAATTCGCCATGTTGTTTCTACGGTAGCCCTAAATGGACAAACTGCTCTATAGAGCGAGTTTCGTAAGTGGGTTTGCTCCTTCAGCAAAGAAGCGAAAGATTCTTAAATCAAAATACAATTACTTGACAAGAAAAGTGACCTAAGATATTGTTTTATGAAAAATAATATAAGAATAAAGTAAGTTTATGGTAGAAAAAAGCAAAAAAATCTGTCCATGGGGTAAGAAAAATAAACTTGAAAGAATTAGGTACTTGAGAAAAAGTTTTTTTTTTTAGTTTTCCTAGTTAATTTTTCTCTCCCCATGGATAACTTAATTCTTACATTCTTTTTCATACAACAAGACTAAATATCTTAGGTCACTCTTCTTATATATTTTGTATATTGATTTCGGAATTTCTAGATATTTCACTAAAACCAAGACAAAAGTGCTTTGTAAGAGTGTCATTTATTGCAGTGTAGTCCTTTGTCAGCCTCCGTAGTGTTTCGAATGGGAGGGGTTGAATGAGTCGTTGGTTGCAATTCGCAACCTCAACACTAGATGCCACTAAATTTCATACGCTGGACCTTTAAACTCTTAAAGCAAAGTTATGGAGTCTTTGCCAAACCAAACGGACACTAAGCAGGTCTCTGTAATGGGAATATTCCCAAATAATCAGAGTCAGCGACTATATGGCGAGTGCTTTGTGACTGAACGTGCTGATTAGGGCGCATGATGAATGACCTGTTTGCGTTCCAAATGTCAGGCACCTTTTTGGCCGCCTGCCCTCTGAAGTCTCATTCCCTTCGGCTGTCTCTGTGTCCAGTCATTTGAAGACACATCCCCCCAGCCCCCCTACACTTTCATCACAGTTTCTGCATCCCGGGCCCCCCCTTTGACAATCCCTGAAGGCAACACAGCTTCTTAGGGAGTAAACCGCTTCACCATGGGTTTTTAGTCTGGTCTAGAACACAATCTATGATTAACTCTTTGAAAAAAGTAGCTCTTTGGCCTGAGGTTCAAATTGCAGAGTCAGGAAATATCAAGGTAAGCATTTGTTAAGAAGCAACAGCTGGAAGTGTTTTTACAGGAGAGAACAGTAAAGGGGCTCTGGTGTTTATGAGAACCCCCTATCCTCGTGATCCTAACGCAAACAGAACCACCATGAGTCTAACCAGAGACAAAAAACGGTTTGTGTTTCAAGAAAAGACATTCCTTGAGGGAATTTGTATGTACTTGTATTCAATTCCCCTGAGACTCTCAATCAAGGGAATAACTCTTACCAGAATGATCCACCGCTTGTTTTGCTTCTTCGGGTGTATTTGATTACAGTTTAAACTATTTTCAGGACTTAAAACCCCTGCTCTAAATCCTCAACCTTTGGACACCAACATCCTCTAGACCTTTGATTGTCTGACTGAATCTCGTGAAAAAATGTCAATGTCATATTTCACCACATAAGGCGAAGGAAGTCAAGTAACAACTAATGTTTGCCCAATTTTTATTTACATTTTTTGTTTGATATAGAAAATGTTTATACTGTAGACTATTGGATATAGGAATATGGATCACATTGTGATGAAAGCTGACATTTTGCATTTAGGTAATATAAACTTCCCATTATACTAATTCTTCTATCTTTTCATTATTCATTTTTTACAATCTTATTTAATATCTTCAAATATTTGTAAAATAAGAAAATGTTCATGACAATTGTGCATGTTCCTAGCACATTCTACTAACAGTAAACTGCTTTGCATGTTTACGTCTGAGTTAAACTTTTACTTCTTAATAGCGATTCTATCCTGTTGTATGAATGGAGAATTGATGTTCTTTAAATTGCTGTTCTTTTCCTCAAAGGTACAGTTCACCCAAAAATGAAAAATTCTGTCATCATTTAATCACCCTCGAGAGATTATTCAAATCTGTATAAATTGCTTTGTTCTGATAAAAACAGAGAAAGATATTTGGAAGAATGGTTGTAACCAAACACTTCTTGGCCCCTATTGACTACTATACCAAAAATTGCAATGGTAATCAAAGTGCCTCAGAACTGTTTGCTTTCCTACATTCCTCAAAATGACTTCTTATGTGTTCAACAGAACAAATACATTTATACAGATTTGGAACAATTTGGGGGTGAGTAAATAAAGACAGAATTTCCATTTTTGAGTCAACTGTTCCTTTGAGCTATATAACATTTCGTGTAACGCTTTAATTCTGGATATTAATACGACCCATGCGTCTTCTTTATAATATTCCATCAATCCTCTCAAAAACAGTAATAAGCCCCACTTTAGAGGTTTAAGCAACATTATTTACCCCAAATCAACAAGTCCCACTCTGAGTGAATTGTTGTTGGCTCGTTGAAACTACAGTAAGGGTCTTTTCTGAGAACAGCCTTCAGCATCTAATAGACAGTCTCTTCATGAATGTGAATTGAGCGTTTGCATTTAAGTAGGCACCGCTGTAGTGGCCGTGACTGGTATTATCATGCGCAGCGGGCTTGTAGTCTAATGTGCGTCTGCATTAAGACCCCTAGGCCGTGCTTTCCCACTGTTTACCTCAAAGATGTTGAAGGGGGAGAAATCTCTCTTTTTGTGGGTGGTAACTTTAAGACCTGTCTAGACCTCACATGTTATAGCCTCAGGGCTTTGAATAGAAACCAGTTTTGGTGAAATAGGTGCCAAACTGGCTTTTGTTAATGAAACTACTGTTGTATTTGGAGGGGATTGTCGAGATGGGCCAGGCAATGGAAAATGGCATGAAAGTAAAGAAAAAAGCTGACCTGGTGCTGTGATGCCATTAAAGATCCACTTAAAAGTGTCAAGGCTAAGCCTTTGAACCTAATCAATCTACAGCAGAGCTACCGTTGTCCTGTTTTAATTGTATTTTCATTCCAGCTTCACAGCAAAATCTGTTTGGATGTTTTGATTGACAGGAATAATTGCATAGGTTAATACCACTTTATTATCAGTTTGTGTTTATGTGGGACGGTGTATTATTATAATGCCTTGCAGACATAGATGAGAAGGTAAACTTCATGACTCTTGGTTGTTTAGTCTATTACCTCGGAAGACAGAGTTCTACCAATATTACAAAGACAGAGAAATAGATGTCTGAAAAGATCATTGCTCATTTGCATACAAACATACATGCTGAATTGTATATTGACATTCAGCAGATGTTTTTGCGATCTTGAAGTTTTAAAATTTGTGCTTTTTAAGATGTTCAGCGTATTTCGTTATAATACCGTACTTTATCATTTAAGTCTTTTAGACATTTCTTCATTGTCTGGGCAATATCGTAAAAATACTGAATTTTTATAGATAGTATGCCATTCATCTTCTATTTGATGTTGATGATAATAAGTAGATGTTCCTACAAAGTTTAACATTTACAACTTTCTTAATGTAAAAACTATTTTTGCTTACATGTTATTACTGAATCAAAGACGTGTGGAGAATGTGAACGTTTCTGCAATGTATGTTCTTGGTATGCTCCTCCCTCTAAAACTTGATTTTCAAGAGACCATCATTTTTACGTGATAAACATATTGATCAGGTTATTAGATTTCAAGATTTTTCTCAGTCATTTAGTTGCCAACCCATAGATAATAATGTTGATGTTTTTGGTTCCAATTATAGTTAGTATCTCGCTAGAAAACCTTACAGACTGGCAGTCACACCCACATATTACTCCCAATAGGATTTCTTTGTTTTAAACATCAAATCCAGAGCATGCAGGGGTGCTGAGGTTATTTTACAGCTGTTATATGTCTTTATGATGAACGCCAAACCTAAATCTGCCACCGTGCTCCTTTATTCCACTTCATAAAAATCACCACCTCTCGTTTCCTGTCATTATTTATCGATCGCTGAAGTTCATCAGTTCACGGCTCTTATGTTCTGACAATGTCTTCGATTCCTTAAGGCCATGTGTGATGAGATTCTGTCATTCTTTTATCTCAAGCCCTACGCCCTGATTAGCTTTTCTCATTTCGGTTTATAGAAAGCATTAGGATTGGGATTTTTTCGATGAGGAATTCGAGCTAGTGAGAGAAAGGGATTGAAAGGGGAATCCCTCGGGGACACAAGGATAAAATGTGTCGCCACCACCTCTGGATGAAGAAATCAAACAAGGGAGCTGCTATGGTGCACTTGTCCTTACTCCCCTTGGCTTCTGATGGAGCACATTATGTGCTAGAATGAGAAGTTTGGGGAGATACAGTAGATTGTGTCTTTTTCTTTGGAGGGTGAAATTCAGGACTCTATCTGTACGGACGATAAATTTCCGTCTGGCTAGGTCTGTGTGTGCCATGTGTCGCTGGCATTCTCCCTTGAGACCTTGGGAGTCCAGGTTTGTGAGATCAGAGGTTTGTGGCCTAGCAACTGTTTGTTTGGGTTTCGTCGTAGTTTAGATGGGGGCTTTCTTTCGTACGATTGTTTGGAGTTCCTGTGTACGCCCTAATGCACTTGTATACTCTGAAACCTTTTAGCATTGTTCAGAAAGCAAAATATAGCATTCTTTATATATTTGTTTGGAGAGTGATGTTTCGTTTCAGTTGTTTATGTTTTGTGGTTTAAGGACAAACCCTTAAAGATCGGGTAACACACGCAGTTTCTGTCAATCTCATATTATTTTGAGAACAAATACAGTGGTGTTGCATACGTCGGATCTTCGAAGAGTATTAGTTTGATCAAATTTATAAAAGAGAGATACAGCTGTAAGATTATTTCCGGAAAAAGAAGAGCTGCTGAAGGCAGGGAGGGGGGACAGAACTACAGTACGAGCACACATCTTCGCAATAACCCTTCGTGTTTTTTTACATTATGCATGTACACGCCGATTCCGAACAAAACACAGACGTATGACTTAGTTTGACTTACCGCGTGCAGTTCATGTCCGGTGTCTTTAAGCACTCGGTCGGGCCATCTATCAGTTTCAAACGATCACCAAATACAGCGTTATATCCACCGTTTATATAACATCCATCACTAAAATTCCGTGAACGAACCCACAGCGCAGCAAATCTTGATGGTAAGTGGGTCTTCCTATCACTTGTGGGTTGCCGCATGGACAGGCAATTCTTTCGCCTTGCTGTGGGCATGATTTTCTGGGAGAATTGCCTAATCAAACGAACAGGATCGCTGTTACAAAACAGGGATCCAGACTTATAAAAAACTTTCCGAAACAAGTCGGAGTGCTGAGGGAGTTTATCAGGCACAGAAATATTATGTCTTGTGTCCAACTTATTTAACAGTTTGACCATGTTAAGCATGAGAAGCCAGCACGTTTAACAGTGTAAGGAAGTCAGAATGCATGAAATAGCATTTTACCTGATCTTTAAACGCTATCATTAAACCTTTGTGCCGTAACGTTTGTTCTTTGGAAATTAAAAATAGCTAAACTAGTCTGAATAATTAAACTTGATGATTTAGACAAATAGGTTTTTACCATGATTTAAAATCATTTATCATGATTTTAAAAGGCTTGAAGAAAATCCAAAGTTTTACGACGGGTAATTGTGGGGGCGTTTATGTTCGCTGCTGCTAATTACAATAATTCCAACATGACCTGAAGGCAGCGTAACTTTGCCTTAAAGTGTTTCTTGGTGCGAATGAAGCATTTTTATATTTTATTACTTTTTAGGAAAGAGTAAAACGTGTCTGTCTGCATTCATTATCACTGGAGTTTCTCATATAACTGCTGACATCTGGTAACTGGTTCTTATGAGAACACCTCTGGACAGGTTTTCAAGATCTCTCAGATTTATTAAAAACATGCTGTACGGCATCATTAAACTTGTTGTGTCTTCCCATTTTATCCGTGTCTGAGTTTGGGAGAGATGTTAGTTTTAGCAAGAGAAACGTTACGTCTTGGCAAGTTTTTATCAGATCTCTTTTCATGTCTGATCTTGTCGGGAGAATTTATACCTTTGTTTTGGTCAGTTTTAGTCTGCAGCCTCGTATAAAGTCATTTACTTTTATTCCTCTGTGTCGTGACTCGTGTATAACAAAGACAGAGTGACTAACATTATTTTTTATGAATACCATACCATACATCATTTTTAAGGTTTAACTGATTTATTGTCTGTTGTTTTAATGAAGTAAATCCCATAGATTTAAAGGAATAGTTCACCTTCATGAGAAACCATCATTTACTCACCCAGTCATTTTAAACCTGTGTGATTTTCTTTCAAAAGAAGATATTTTGAAAAAGGTTGATAACCAAAAACCGTTGGTACCCATTGACTTCTATATTATGGACATAAAACCAATGTCAAGGGGGACCAATGGTTTTCTGTATCCAACATTCTTCCAAATATCTACTTTTGTTCTGCAGAGGAAAGAAAGTCATGCAGGGTTGAAATGACAAGCTGGCGTGTAAATAATGACATTATTTTCATTTTGAAGGTGAACTATACTATAAGTTCGGGTACTGCAATGAAAAGTCCAACGAGAAGAAACTATTCTTATAGATGTTTATTTTGGAGCTTCTTGTTAGGATGGTTTCTCTCATGGATTGTGGTTGTCTGTGTGGATGTACTTTGAGAAGTAAAACCCTGTTATTTCAGTGCTGTCAACCGTTTTTAGTGCAGCCTGTTTTTAGAGTTCAGTGAAATTTGTCTATAGACATACGAGAGCAGACCGGATATTCAACAGTGAGTGTCATAATGGCGTAAAGAGATAATTATAGTAATTAAAAAGTTGCACAATTTCCTTTTACTTTTATATAAATAGTGACAGTAACGATTTATGTTGTTCCCCTACAAGATATTTGTATTCTCAGGTAGTGGTATAATGTGTAGCACTAGATAAGGATACCGGTTTTGAAAACAAAATTATGTTTTCATTATATTTGCAAAAGTGTGGAATTTACACAAGGGATAGTTGACCCAAAAATGAAGATTCTGGCATCATTGTTCACCCTTATGTCATTTTAAACATGTATAGACTTTCTTCTTCTAAAAACAAAAATGATATTTGAAGAAAGGGAATCGCATTGTTTATAGCTTTAGATAGAGCGATTTTATAATAGACTGTTTGAAGCAATTGTTTACCCAAAAATAAAAATTCTGTCATGAATTACTCAAGTTTTTTCAAACCTGTATTGAACACAAAAGACGATATTTAAAGAATAAAGGAAACTACGCAGTTCTTGGGCACCATTAATTCCCATAGTAAATTGTATTGCTACTATCGTAGTCAATGGTGCCCGAGAACTGTCTCATTGTAAACATTCTACTAAATACCTTTTTTGCGATCAGCAGAACAACCAAATTTCTACAGGTTTGAAATGGCTTGGGGCTGAGTAAAAGATGACGGCATGATCATTTTTGGGAGAACTATATCTTTTAAAGTATAAATTAATAATATTAATAAACACTGGACACTTTGCGTTCACTGGTCACAAAATGTAACTTAGCTGTATAATAAACATAAACTGAGTTATGATGGGCTGTGTTTGTTTTGGGTCAAACTGCTTTTTCTTTTCCAAATGTGAAAGAACAAATCATGTTCTTTGGAAGATAAAACATGGCTATCCATAAAGTATTGAAATATTCATTGCAGACGCAGAAGACTTGGTGGAGGAATAATCAGCTTTATTGTCCTGTACAGGAAGCTACAGGTCACTGCTCCACTGGCCTATGGCCTCGGGCTGGGTTATTAGTGGGCTATAGGTCTTTTTGATCTGTTCCTGTCTCACTTTTTCACACATCATGACAAAACCCACACATACTGGGACATTTTCATAAAGGAGCAAATAAGCAGCGTTACGAGTCTCGTAAAACGTCTCTGTTTCGTAATTTCTCCTTTTCAACCCTCATTAGGAGAAAGAATGTGCTCTACTTTCCAGCTGCTCGCTGACTTTACAATGTTTAACATTTTCTATAAAGCTTATTTCTTCAGCTTTCAAATGATGCAAAAATCTCAATTTCTAAAAATTGACGCTAAAGACTGTTTTTGTCGTCCAGGGTCAGATGTATAAATATAGTAGGTTTTGTATTAACCCTGATACATGATGAGTACATGATGGGACACATCCAGAAAGAATTTTTCAAATCTTGTCTAAAGTAATCTGAATATTGAAGTTCTGCATGCCTGCCCTCTTAAAAAAGATTTCAACATTTAACATTTAAATGCAGAATCAAAACTCATGTTGCTATGCATATACTGAATGAGCACTATATTTAATGTATAATCAGTTTAAACGGTTTGAATTAACTTTAAATACTTTTTTATATAATTTTAAGGTTTTTAAATTCCTTGTTTTATTGTTCTGATTATTTAGATTATTATTTTAATTACTTTTATGTAAAGCACTTTGAAGCATTGTGTATAAAATGTGCTATATAAATAAACGAAATAACAAATAAAATAGCCTTGCATTGCCTTAAAAATAAAGGTGCTTAACAATGCCATAGAATAACTTTTTTGGGTAACTGGTTCTATAAAGAACCTTTAACATTAGAAGAACTTATCTGTTTGCGAACAAAAGGTTCTTCAGGTAAGAAAGAAGTGGTTCTTTAAAGAACCTTTGACTGAATGGTTCTTTGTGGAACCAAAAATAGTTATTTTATGGCATCACCAATGGCAATTCAAGTACCTGGAATTGAAAGTGCGGGAACATGCTACAGATGTGCCAAATATGGTCCCTCTTAATGCGTTGTGTTCCAGACAATCCTTATTTCTTTAGTCTGTCATTGCACACTTGCACATTGCTTTTAACGATTCCGTTGATTTACTCACTTCAATCAAAGTTTCCAAAGACACAAAGAATCCTAAAGAGCTCATTAAACTTTGTGAATTGCATGTGTTTCCATCAAGGTCAGCATCTTGTTTAGATTGTAAGAAGCTCCTTATTCATTGTCGTTGCACACTTATATTTGTGATACTAATCAGCTTTTTCTCTCTCGCTTTCTCTCCCGATGCATGATTTATTTATCACGGGCCGAGTGATGACCCCATCTATAAATGGCATCGCAGATGATCATTAAAAAAACATGAGGCGTCTAACAGCTAGCTAGACCCTGCAAGCTTCATTGGGGGTGTTCTTCAATAACCGTTTGAAGAAATGTATGCATCTGCCACAAACATTGCGAATTTACCCACAAACGCCACTAAGCATTTTTCAAGTGTTAATGGTGGATAGACTGACTTCTATTAGTAATATACACTCTTATAAATGAAGGTGCTTCACAGCGATGCCATAGAAAAAATATTTTTGGTTCCACAAATAAGCATGTGGAAGGTTCTTTAAATATCCATTTCTTTTTCACTTTTTTATAACCTTCAGATGTTAAAGCTTTATTATGGTACCAAAAGGGTCTCCTATGGCTTAGAAGAACCTTTTGAAACTCCTTTTTTTAAGTATGTAGTGTCAAGGATCGCTGTGGGTTTTTTGTAGTTTGACCCGCCTTTTTTGTGCTTTACATGAACGATTGTTGTCTTGAAATTAAAACTGTTCTTTTATGTGTTGGTTTCAGTTGCCTTTCTAGGAGACATTGCACTTGATGAAGAAGACATGCGCATGTTTACAGTGGACCGCATTATAAATCTAGCCCAGAGAACGGTCACAATTCTTAATAATACGGAGACCGGTAAGTCAAAGTGTGTGTGTGTGTGTTTGTGTGTGTGTGTGTCTATGCATTTGTGACTTTGTGTGCGCACACATATGGAAGTGCTTTATAATAAACAATGCCTCAGTCTTAATTGGTGCTCGAAAACGCGGCAAGAGAAATTTATTCCACAAGTTAATAAACCAGTTGAGAAAAGCCTGTCAAAAACTATTTCCTGAACTTCTCGTAATTAATACTCAAGACAGAAAGAGGAAAGCGATCATGATTCCTCCCATAATTCCTCTTTAGTTTAATGATGTGCTCACCAGAGAGAGGAGAGAAAGTTTACTGTGAGAGTGGAATTGGCAGGTGATGAATAAATGGAAACATGGGTTGGGTTCAAGCTTTAGATAAGACCGGTCTGTTTAGCTTAATCCCAGGAAAATGTATTTGTGTAAACATTTTAAAATGATTTCTATATTGCTGATTTGTTGGGCCACTTTGTGTTGTTTGGGAAGAAATCATAATCTTAAATGTAAATCTAACGTATGTAACATCTCACCTCAGTGTTTATTTGATGTTGGAAATGGCAGGTTCACTAGCCAATGAGACGAGTCCAAACAATACTGCATCCATTCAGGGGTCCCGCCGCAGGAAGAGAGCAGCGACCTCCAGACCTGAGAGGGTGTGGCCTGAGGGTGTCATCCCTTATGTCATCAGTGGGAACTTCAGTGGTAAGTGAGAGGCTGTGCTTTATCGTGATTATAGTCACAGCTTCAAATGGTTTGCAGGCCTTCGACAAGGACCTTAAGGACAAAAAAAATAAATAAATACTAGCGCAGCGCTATTTATTATATTCACATGTGCTTTTATTGTCTCAGATATTTTTAACAATGTTTGAATCCGGAGAATTTCAAAATTGTATTCCCCTGTTTACCTGTAAACATCTGTTATCTCGGCTTTTAGAAATAATAGATGTGTTCAACTTCATGCGGCGCTGCTCAGAAGGTTTGGCAAAAGTATTGCATTAAGCCTTTTGTTATCAAGCTACGGCTTTGTTATATTCTGCGACGTCTTACGGCAAAAATGACATATTTTGCCATTAAAGCTTTCCTATGGCTCAGTGGTTAGAGCACGGCACTGGCAACAGCAAGATCATGGGGTCGATCCCTGGGGATTGCACTTATTCGGAAATGTATAGTACAATGCAATGTAAGTCACTTTAGATAAAAGCGCCTGCCAACTGCGTAAATGTAAATTATGTTGGCATTTTATATCATTTTAGTAAAATATGATTTACATAAATTAGCAAATAAAGAATAATTAACAAAAAGAACAAACTATAGTTTTAATTATTTATGTCATAGAATATTCACTTAAATTAAAATATTTTGAAATAATGAAATAAAGTTATCAATGAGGCTCGTCAATTTTGTTGGCGGTGGGTAGCCCCGCCTACAAAAATCTCATCGGTCCAAAATCTTCTTCACAAAGCTGAATATCGTCGCTGTCCTTCTGCAACGTTGTACTGTCCAAATTGGCTGTTTTTCAGGAAATGGAACAAAACACAGTACTTTTTATATGATTACACACTGTGTTGTTTAAGTTGACAAGCACTTTTTAATACTTTAAATTAGTTAGATATTTGCAAAACCCAGTCACAAACATAAACGGTGACTAATGAAAATGATTTATGACAAAAATAAAAATTTGGAAAAATGTAGATATTGAAACATTCGATTTTGGCTGTGACCTGTCATTTAATGCCTTTTATTCAGCTGTACAGTTAATAAACTGGATTGCGTGTGTGTGTTTGGGTGTGTTGTACAGGTAGCCAGAGAGCCATATTCAGACAGGCTATGAGACACTGGGAAAAAAACACATGCGTGACTTTCATTGAGAGAACAACAGAGGAGAGCTACATCGTCTTCACCTACCGGCCGTGTGGGTAAGTGTGTGTGTGAGTCACATAACTGAGTTTGTGTGTCTGTCTGTTGTATGTTTAAATGATTCCACAGCAGGATGTGTTTGACTCCTTCAGGAAGAAACCACGTCTGTCTCTCCTGCTCATGTGGAGCATGTGCTTTTCTTCTTTATTTTACTGAGCCTTTCTTTTTCAAGCTCTTCCTGATTTATCGCCTAAATGTTTTTCTGTCCTCTTCATCCGTCCTGTTCCACTGCTCCACTGCGCCGGGTTATCTTTGTTGTGTGCCAATTAAAGGCTTTGCGTGTGTGTGTGGGCCCTCGTGTCTTGACCTAGCGATTGCTCTATTCTTCACTGAGGAAATACCAGGCGACTTTGTCACAGTGTTCACCACGGGACTTGTCACCTGAAAGTATGGGTTTTATTCTCTCACAAAGGCTCCCTGTAGATGCTTTCATGGGGTGTCAGAAGTTCAGACCAGCTTGTTTGACAAATCGGTGCCCTGAAATCAATGTTGGCACCATATAGCTGTTTTCCCCTGCAGAAATAGGGTTTTTGATCTATTGAAATAGGAGTTTTTCAAAGTGAACACAGAGTTTGATGTAATGTGTAGCCTACTTGAACTTGTTCACACAAAGCTTCATTGTCAGTCCACCAAAAAAAAAGTATTAAAGCTAAGCAGTAAAACCTTCATGTCATTCGGAAATCATGATGTTATGATATTGCATCCAAATGCACATTTACATGTGAATGACACAGATATATAAAGGTATAGGCAGTCATAGTTTGTTTGCCATTCACCCAGAACAAAAAATATATTTGGAAGAATGTTGTTAATCTAACAGTTCTGGGGCACCATTGATGGTAGTCAATGGTGCCCCAGAACGGTGTAGTTTCCCACTTTCTTGAAAATGTCTTCTTCAAAGACATTTGTAGAGGTTTGAAACAACTTGAGAGAGAGTAAGAGATGACAGAATTGTCATTTTTTGGGTGAACTTTACCTTTTAAGCTACATGTAAGCTACATGCAGATACATGTAACAGAACGTGTGTACTTAAACGGGTAGAGGACATTCTCCTTCTAGTTGGCATTTTATTAGACATGGATTGGATTTAATACCCAAAATAATAAAGCTCATAATTTTACCTTCATGCCATCCTAGATGTCTGACATTCTATCTTTAGCCGAACACAAGTGAATCATTTCATATTAAATTGCTGTCATGTTATTTTCCTGTAGGGTTGTTTCTTGTGTTTGTTTGTCATGAGACATGCAAGAGTTCGAAGTTATCGACACATAGGGCTTGGATCTGTTTGTTTATATTGTAATTGTCCTAAATAAGCTTAACATATGAATAGTTGTCTTTCACAAGCCCAGGATTTCTATACATAAAATATTTAATAACTCAGTGGAGTTATTTGGACATGTGGGATGGCATGAAGGTAAATAATGAGACAATTTAGTCCTTAAAGGAAGAATACAGGGTTTTAAGAAGGATCTATTGATAGAAATGCAATATAATATACAAAACTATTTCTTCAGATGTGTACAAAGACCTTACATAATGAACCGTTATGTTTCTTATACCTTCGTATAAGCTGTTTATATCTGCATACAGAGCGGGCCTACATACATTGAATTCGCCGCCATGTTTTGTACAGCAGCCCTAAACAGACAAACAACACTACACTGTTTCCTCTCCCCTGCGGTATAGTGGTGAAATTGATCGTGGGTGAGCCGTGATCCATACGGATCGTAGTCTACGGTTTGGAACGCATGTGACCTGCGGATTAAATGTTTATTACTATGGTGGCCACCGTCGTGTTCGGACGGAGCAATTCGTTGCAAATCTATAATACAACGCTAGTGGCCGCTGCAAATCAAAAACTGCGCCTTTAAAGAGACATTTTCATGAAGCCCTTAAAGTGATAGTTCACCCAAAAATTATCTTTTTTATTCAACTTTGAATGAGCTATCCCTTCAAGGAAAAAGTAACATTGACAGATAAATGTTACATAGACAGTCTGCTTTCTATTTGTTTAAGTAGACTTTGCGGTCGAGCAGTCAAGGAAAACGACTGTTTTCATCCTGGGCCGCCTTTTTAGTCATTTTTAGTTCTTAGAAAGTGCAGGCGTTCTTTATGTCTCTCTGCAGGCCATGATGGACAAGCAAACGCTGTGTGTGTGTGGAACTGGGGCCAGCGAGGTGATGATAAGTTACGCTTTTTTGCCCTTTGCAGCCAGCGGTAGTTGCCAATGGGGGGAGCCATGGTCTGATGAGCCTCTGTGTGCGTCTGTGTGTGTGTGTGTCTATGTGTGTGTTCAGGCGATGCCTGTCCATGCTGTGCAAAGTTCAAGGTAGAATTTCTGCTGGTTGCACAGTAATTAAAGAGTGTTTTTTTGCACCCACACAGTCTGTGGGTGTAGGTTTGTGTTTGTGCTTTGTGTGTGCCGTGGATGTGTGTTAGCCAGCTCTCAGCGGTCTTTCTCTCACAAATAACATGACCTTTCAGAAAGAGATTGTTATATTGCGTTTTGTGTGTTTTTGTGCTTGTGTGGTGTTAAGGACCCCTTAAAATCAAAATAGGAGATTGTGGTTTTGAGTTTGTAGGTTTTTAGGTGTCTGTTCGTTTTGAGCTGCCTATATGCTAACGTGTTCCAACATAAACGTTTAGCAGATATGCTTCGACTGTCTTTCTCTTCTTTGAAAACAGACCAAAATGCTGAAGACACCGTTTTCGTCAAATTCTCTCAATAGTAAATATGTTCCTCTACCTAAAACCACCTGCCAGGTAGGAAGTAGCAAATCATGGTTTGTGGCTGTGAAGTAAACTCAAAGCTACTGGCTGTTTATAAAATAAAAGAAGCCTTTCCATATGTCCAGCTCTACTCTTTTAATAGAAAATGTGCAAAAACAGAAAAGAAACAAACAAGTCAGGCGAATAAATAATTATAAAATACATATATAGGAACTTTAAATGCAGCACAGGGTCTCACATTTTGTAAAAATGAAATTGGGGAAATGACTGTTAGTGTATATATTTACATTGCATACCACCCTAGTATTTATATTTTACTTTTTATGCCTTTGTCAACAATACAATTAAATAAAGAATCCAATAAAATGATGTATATTATTAACCATGGTGCCTCACTTTCACAGGTGCTGTTCATATGTTGGACGGAGGGGAGGAGGTCCTCAGGCTATATCCATCGGGAAAAACTGTGACAAGTTTGGAATTGTGGTGCATGAGCTTGGTCACGTGATCGGATTCTGGCACGAGCACACGCGGCCCGACAGAGACGATCACGTCAGTATTATACGGGATAACATTCAGCCAGGTAGGACAAATGTATTAAAAAAAAAACTCACCCTAAAATCATCATTATGAAAGGATCATGTCTGGTCCTTGATCCTGATTGGTTGAACCGAGTTCTAAGCCGTTATAAAATACCCTGATTTATATCTTCTGAACGCATTACGCTGCCTAAATATCACTATATTTTATGAAACCTTGCTTCGCATACGGATTAACCGTTTTATAAAAGCAATAAGCCCCGAGAAGTCGTGGGTTACAAGTGCATTTTATAACAGCTTAGGTGTTTTGGGCAAACTGCTTCTTGGGGCTTATTGTTAACATAGCTTGTTGTTTAATAGTTAACAGTTGATTATATTCACGTACAAATGGTGCGCGATGTATCTGCATATATTGTGGTAAAACTGAAATTGTTATGGTAATATGCAAGATTGAACAGATGCGTTAAGTGAGGCCAGCTCAGGCAAAAAGCACAAAACATAGTTTCGTGCCAATATTCAGAGAACATAATCAGCAGTTACACCACATGCTTGGAACAACGTGGCCCATTTTGTAAAACACATTCTTGGTTGCTGAGCTCAGCACAAATCCCACCTGCATATCCATTTCTCTTCAAGAATGCTGTACAGAATATTTGATGTAAAACTTCTGTTACACAATGTTTACAAATTTGACAAATTTACAGTTGCCACAACAGTTAAACAGTTATAACAGTTAAACACTGTATAAATTATATTTGGTTCGATATTTTGTAAGACCAGTATTATAAGTAGACCTTTATTTTGTTACATTTCACAACACGTTTGCAAGCATTTAAATACAGTTTACTGTTATGACTGAAGACAAAATGACAAAAGTCTATTTAGACATTGTACGGTTATTAGTTGAGTCTATATTTAATGTGATACTACACATGTGGAAACTCTGCTAGGAAACATGTGTGAACTTGAAATAAACTGACATACAAAGCTCCTTGAAAATCACCAGTCGTCATTGAAGGGGTCATATGGTATGTTTGCGTTTTCTGTGTCTTTGGTGTGTTATAAGTTGCCCCTGCATGTATTAGACACGAAAAAGTTAAAGTGTCGGAAACAGGCTTTCTATCTAAAAGCGAATGCTCGCCCAGACCTGCCTGAAACGCCTTGTGTAACCACATCCCCTCAAATCTACATCAATTCGTGGATTTGACATAGACTGCAAGTGAACTGGGCGTACCTGTCAGTACTATTGCTTTGTAACCTGATGTTCCAAATATGGTAAGAGGCGTTACATTTCCGTCACACGCTTGCAGTATTCGACCAATCACCACGCACTGGTTAACTGGCCAATCATAGCACACCTCACTTTTCAGAACGATGAGCTTTGTAAAAAATCCACACGTTTTAGAGAAGCGGGGCAAAGATGAGATACAAACATACACGGTTTGTGGAAAATACAGCGTTTTTAAACCTTAAATCGTGTATAAACATTGCATTACATGTAAAACAAATGATAATATTTGTGTCAGCTGTGTCATATGACCCCTTTAAAGTCATTTAAAATGATTGAAAATAGTTGGATGTGTGACAAGGTCTAGCATTATCTGTGGCTCTTGTTTTTAAATTTTGTTATTGAACTCAATTAAATTCTTATATACTGAATGTAGATGTACCTGAAGGGTTAAAGTTATTTTAAGTGCCACTGTACACCCAAAAATAACACACCACAGGTCATTTTGGCAACCAACACATGTACAGATCTGTCTGTGAAGCTGAAAATTCATAAAATCTTTTTGCAGCACACCCATGAAGAAAGACAAATGTACAATATGAAATAAGGACTGACAATATCTATGGAAGAAGCGTTGTTATTACATCCTTATTATGTGGCACCACATACATCTTTGTACCAAATGAGGTCGTTTATTCTTTAGCTTTAAAAATGTCAGTGGGTTAAAATGCATTGAAGAAATATTATAGATTTGTCAAATGTATTTTAACTTGTTTTTGCACAGTACTTAGCGGCTTTCAGAATAATTGCCAATTTACCGGATATACGCTTCAGTACTTGTATGCTATGTTTACCCCCCATCAATACTTGGGAATGTTCCCAGAGTGCATATGTGCTGCTCTAAATGTATTGAATATGCAGAATAATAACAGAATAATCCGAAAAGTATATAATGTTGTAATATAATAATTTCTATGCAAACTGTGTAACAAAAGCTAAAACCGTAATAAATGAGACACAGACATCACTTATTTTCACAAGCGTTCTTGGCATCCTCCCACAGGACAAGAGTACAACTTTTTGAAGATGGAGCCTGGTGAGGTGGACTCACTCGGGGAGGTCTATGATTTTGACAGTATCATGCACTATGCAAGAAACACATTTTCCAGGTAAGAACCTGCCCTCAAACAGGTCTCTATATCTCATTTTTATGTATCGTTTCCACTAATTATACACTTACTATTTATTAACATTCCTAAGTATTTGTTTTGCCTTGTGAGGGATGAACAGGTAAGAATGGCATTGGACCATATAAATACATTGAGATTAAGGATGGTCTCACTTGCTAGGCTGTTGCCATACACAACACAGTAATCACATTCATTGTTATTTGGTAACGACGAATATGTCTTCACTAGTTTTCTGTGCAACATGAAATAACTTTTATCTTGCATAATTCTGTAACAGTCAAATCTCTCTGGCACGCACACTCCCTGGCCTTTTCCGTTGTGTCAGGGTGACCCTTAACTGTGGCATCAGCACTTGTGAGATGTGCATGGTTATCTGAGCATCTCTCTTTCTGCTGAGCTTTCACAAGACAGCTTTTGTGCTTCTCACAAAACGATCGGTACTTCAGCTATCTGAGCGAGTCAGAGAAAGAATGAGAAAGCCCAAATTCATTTCTGATCTGTCACATGATCTCATCTCTTTGTAAGCTGAATTTATACTTGACTTCATGTTTCTCCTTGTGGTTTCTGTGGCAATACCAGGGCCAATGTGTCCTGGCATGAGTTTTAAGCTTTGTTCAGCCTCGAACAGCTGCTACCAGATTTACCTTCACTATATTTCCTGCTTCTAGGTAGAGGAACGTCCTTTCATTCGTGGTATGTGCCCAGACATTCCACAACACATTTTAATAAAATGATGAAGCCAAACGTTTTTGTTTTGGAATAACATGCAATGAAGAATCGTGAACCATAAGAGCATGAAGTAACATAACAGGAAGCAGTACAATGTACACTATTGATCCGCTATTTATTCACGGAAATTGAATTTCTAAGGAGAAAAATAATAGGAATGGCTTTCGTCTTTCTCTGCGATTAGATTGGATTTATAAAAACAGCCGTTGCATTTTGAAATGGAACTGGCAGCAGACTGACAGTTGAAGGGGAGGAGTTAACAGTTGCTCCGCCCAAGGCGTCTAACATTCATCATTTAAGACGGTCAGTCATGTCAACAATGTCTTTTTTATATCTTTGGTTGTCTTCACAATCTGCCTGTTTTTTAGCTAATGTCACCTAAGCTAGACATATTAATAGCCTGTAGCATGTACTTGTGTAACCTTATATTAGCACATATTGTATTCTTGCTCCTGTATGACATATCGCTTATTTCTACCTGAACTCGTCGCTTTGGATAAACGCGTCTGCTAAACGACTAAATGTTAACGCAGCCAAAAATGTTTTTTTTTTTTAGATATATTATTGCCGTTTTTGCCTTTATTCGTAGAGTTTTTGTGAGAGAGAGGACAGGAAGCGAAGTGGGAGAGAGAAGGGGGTGGGATTGGGAAAGGCCTGACGCGCAACCTTACCACATGTCGGAGCACTGCCCACGAGGCTATCGGCTCCAACAATCTTGTCAATTGTTATTGCAGTAATGCCGTCAATGTTAAAGTGTTATCTTTGTGATATGTTAGCTCTGAAAAAAGAGGTTTTTTTTGTCCTGCTCTCAAATCTTCTGAAAAAGGTTCCAATGAACTGCAAATTAAACCATCCTACATTTTTTTTACTTGCGGTATTGTAAAGAGTCAGCACAGCTCATGCAGAACTTAAGTTCTTAAGGACATTTTATTCTCCCTTTTAATTCCCTAGTGTGCTAGTAAGTGAAGTACACAGAAGAAACATTTAGCATTTAGCACTGAAATCCAGTTCACATTTATTCCGTATAAAATTTGCATACAGTTACAATTCAGATTCAGTCACTGTTATGTATGCCGTGGCATGGAACACTTCTCTTTGTATATGACACAGACCAGCTTTGATCCAGTAATATATGGTAATGACTTTTACATAAAATGCAAGTCGTGTTTTTCATTTGGGTTTAGCACGGCTGATGTTTTATCTTCGTACCTGTGTCAATATGCCCCAATCGACCGACTGACCTTTTGTCCCATCCACACATGAAAACAGTTTGTTTCTGTTTATGACATCTGTAAACCACACAGACTTTTCCTGTCATTTAACCAAATGTTAAATGTATTGGCCAGTGAACCAACCAATTGACATCTGTTCAGATAAAATACACTTTTCAAGAAAAACATTACACAAAAACAAATTAATTGAATGTATTATAAAGTATTTTGACACGCGCTGTGGTAGTCAAACAATATAGGATCAGCTCTAGAATAATTTGCGTGAAGATCACTGTTCTGTGTAATGTAATAGCATTTATTTATTTTTAAGTGTGTCTTTGGTGACCAAATATATTTTGGGGTCCAGTGAAACTACGCTTAAGTAGTTCATTTTAAAATGTTAAAGTACTATCGCAAGCAGGTACTTCTGTTGCACAAGGAATCGGTCTGCAAACCTGATGTACACTTAAAACAGACATTTGACATCTTTGAGATACTGTTTAAACTTACTGTGTATGTGTGTAGCTTGTGATTTAAGATGTAGCTTTAGTCTGAGAGGAAGAGGAAGTCTTAAATATTCCTTAGCTAAGTGAAGTAAGCTTATGGGACTTTCTGCTGATGGGATATAAGAATTGTTTCCTTATTTCAAGTGTTTATCGAATATTATCCAGAACAGTTTCGACAGCCTACCGCCAACATTCGCCAAGAGTGAAGGTTACATGAGTCGAAACACAAGCGAATTCAGCTCTGCACTGCGTATATGAGAACCATCTGTTTCCTGAGCTTTTGTTCTCCTTCAGTTCTCCTCCGGCCTCTGTATCTCAACTATTTTTTTTCAGAACAAATTACTATTTGTTCATGGCTGCAGGATTCTAGGAAGAGAGAGAATGTCTGGATTTTACCTTATTTCAGAAGTCCACCACATAGACTATAACTTGAGTTTTCAAACTGGGGTCCGGGGACCCCCAGGAGGCCTCTAGAATGTTGCAAGAGGTCCCCCAGAAAAATGATAAAAGTCCACACTGTTTATCTGCCTTTTTTGCTATTGATAGTCTCCAGAATTGTTTATATGTTAATCTTTCAAGTTAGTTTTTCTCAGTATAGGCTTTTATTTTTATAAACTTGGGGACAAACATGATGATGCTATTAAGACTGAGTGATATAATAATATCATCACTGTCTGATAAAAAAGCAATTCAAGCATTCATTTTCTATTTCACTATTCTATTTGTTCTATTCACAGCCCTCATCAAAACTCTTTATATGTTACAGTTATCACCTAAGAATATCTTCACATGGTATTTTTATTTGCATTTTTAGTTATAGGTATATAACTACTATAACATAACTATATAACATTATAGTTAACATATTAATTTATATAGATACAGAATTATCGGTGTCGTTGGAAACAATTTGTATCAGTGCATCACTAGTATTTTATATATGTTGTTTATAACTATTATGATTTATATATTTCTAGACATTAAGTTTCTATTTCTATATTTTCTATATTAAGTTAATATTTCTTTTAAAGCTGCGATTCCTAACTTTTTGGTTGAAATAAACAAATATCAGCAATGAACCAAAACATATGTTTTGTAAAATTATAGTTATTGTTTATCATTTATTTTTAATTTGACCTGTCAAATTATGGGAAAAAGCCAGTGGGAAAAGCCAGTTTGACTTCATATGACTTAAACACGCGTAAAGAAACGTTCGTAAAGGAACCTGCAAATGCTGTTTTAAACATCGACGTCAATATAGAGGCAAAAGTTACGGATTGCATGCAGCTTAACCATTACTGCCTGACCTCTCTTGCTATTTTGTGCAAAGTATTTGCGTGAGGGTTCTGTTTTTATGTAAGGTCATTTCTGGGACTGGTTTCTTAAAAAACATCTTTTGGGAGTGTGCTGGAAAACTCAACCCATGGAGCTAAGTATAGCACAGAACAGATGAGCACACTGAGAAGTCATCCAGGGCTTCCTCGCACATCATTTCACAGCCACACATAATTCTTAAATGATAACCAGAGACTGTATGATCAAGACCTGTGGGTTACGGGAGTTTATCATAAATTCCTCCCCTGCAAATTCCACTTTTTCCTCTGTTATGCCTAAAACCAAAGGATGAGGATGGGCTCATAAAAGTCCCTGTATTGTTATTGGCTGCTGTATTTGCACAACTGTCCGGTTGTTTTATTTCCCATCATGCCCGCTGTGTTTGGAAAGCGCTCGTACTGTAAATCTCCGTGGGAAGAAGGGCTATGTGATTGCACTTGTATTGGGAGGTAGTAATGGCCTTCCTTCGAGTTTTTTTCAAAACTTTTCTCTCTTAGAAGCGAGTGGGTTCTCCTGCCTTTTTGTCTGGACCATGTTTTCCGACCCCTCTCTTTTGTATCCTGAGCCCCATTCTATCCAAGGAGGTTTTTCTTCTTGATGGTACTGGCGATTCAAGCCAAAAGCAAATAAAGAGCTAGCAGTATGTCTTTAGTGTGAGATGACACCAAGCCGAGTGCTAGCGCTCACCCACACAGCGACTGTTCGCCTCTATACACACAGATTGACAACAAGAGTATATCTCATGAAAACACTGGTATATTTCTCCTCCAAATGAAATTGGAATTCATTTAAGGATAAAAAATGTGTATGCACCAATCAAAAGGATTTTTTAGCTTAAACTCTTTGTCTCTGTAAATTGTTGGGACATTTTAATAAGATGATGCTGAGTTTTTTTCTGTAATTGCTCTCTATGGTGATTCGTATTACTGCAATACTGTATCCATTTTTTTCCTACATTTTTATTATTCCAAAAATAAAATGTTAGAGATTTCTTTCACATAAAGCTTGTAGTTAAGCTGAAAAGGCCATCCTTCCCTATTTGAACATGCCTGCTGTTGACTGGGAGGTTCCCATGGGAACAAACAAATGAGCAGACCCTCACTGGGCACCACGGAGAGAAAAGCAAGACGATAAACTAGCAAAAAGTGTCAAAGTATGAAAAGAAGGGTGAGAAAAGAGACAGGTTTTTGATACTGAATCATTCTTTGTGGCACTATGTAAACTTTTTTTTTATTCGGTCTTAGTCGGTAGAACTAGAGAATGAGAAGTGTTGCAAAGCTCAGGCAACTGAAGCCAAATTCATTCCATATTTGGACAACTTTTCTTTCGTTTATAGTAATGGATTGAACCACATGTTCTCATGATGTCACAATTGAGTTTCAAGGATGCTGTAGGTTTTGACCAGTAGTACAATCCACGCACGGTGTGTAGATGTTGAATTCAAGGTCCTAGGAAAGATTTTTGTTTTGTTTTGTGACTTTTTGCTTCATAAATATGTTGGGGTAGCCATATGTTTTTAGGATATTGACACGAAAGTGAGTTGACCAGTGAATAGATCCAGACCAAAACTGCTAATAAATAAGACTGAGCCAAGAAAAAAGTAAAATCATAGTTCAGATTTTAATTATTTCTGCTAGACATCATAGGAGAGCAAATGGAAATTGGTATCTCAGGTATTTCACCCGAGAAAAAGACCCAGAAATCTGTCTCCAATTGTTTTAGAGGAGAGCGCATGAATGTCTCAGACTGAGCTCAGATTTGCCAAGTCTGCGATCAAAAGTCAACAATACTAAAGATTTCAAAATGAACTCCAACATTTCTCCTCAAATTACGCATATCAAGATATTTTACCCCACCAATCTACATTCATTTTTCACTTATTTGAACAATTGTCTCTGTGAGACTAAATTGGTGCTTAATCTACTTAAAAAAAGCTTAATATACTTAAAAAATGCTTAATCTACTTAAAAATGCTTAATATACTTAAAAAAATGATACTTAAAAAAAGTATCAACTAAGTGACTAAAATTCACAGACTAAATAACTGTGAAATCCATCTAATCTCGTTAGCTACAACCTCTGAGCATTAAAAACTTCTTCTGAAAAATGACATCCGTACATAAGTTAGTGTCACTAACATTTGATTCTTAGTGGACTAAAAACCTGTGATCCCGATTGAATTGATTAAACAATAGAATTAGATTTTGAGAAAAAGTAAGTGACTGTTCAGACCGATGTGTCATCTAATGACATATGTGACCTTGGACCACAAAACCTGTCTTAAGTATCACAGATATCTATTTAGAGCAATAGCCAACAAAACATTGTGTGGGTAAAAATGATAATTTTGTCTAAAATCATTAGGATATTAAGATATTAAATTATCACAACATTATGGTAATCCTATAGAGAGTGTAAAGAAACCTGTTTCTTCTTAGAAGCGACCTGCTACAGCACCTCTGCTGGACAACTTTTCGGGGGCACCCTCAGATTTTAGATTTTAAAAAAGCATCTTCTCGGCCAAATATTGTCCTATCCTGATAAATCAATGGAAAGCTCATTTATTCTGTCAATTTCGAAAAAAATGTACCCTTATGATTGGATTTGTGGTCCTTGGTCACATACTTATAGATCTAAACTTTGAGTCCAGTTTCACTAGATCTCTCTCCGTCAGGAACTTATTAAACCTGGAAATATCAACTCCGTTGTGAGTCAAACCTTTAACTCAACCACCAGGGAGATACAGAGCTGAAGGGAAGAACAGCATATGGTAGATGAATATTGTAATAAACGAAATAGAATAATAAGATGAAAAAAAATAAGAAACAAGTGTATGTTTCTATCCAGATCTAGCAATACTAATCATTCCAACATTTCTGTGATACACAGTCTTTGTGACAGTCGGTCTCTGTAAACACCTGTTAGTAATATTCATCTTAGGTGGTCTGGTCAAAAATAAAAGTTGTAAATACAAGTATAAACAGTTTTGGAAAAGTTTGGTGAACCGATCGATCACTCAGGTGCTCAAGGATATTTGTGACCACATCGTATTTGTAGAGGAAACACTTCTGAGTCACTCCTGCATTCATAATAACATTCAAGGACCACCTACTTGCTTCGGACATTTGGACCTATTTGTAAATAGTTCACCCAAAAAGGACAAATCTTTCATCATTTGCTCATCTTCATGTAATTCCAAACCTGTATAGACCGGTTCATATTTTTTCTGTTAACGCTCACATGCACACAGTCGCAAATTTGTTTACAGTCGCAAGTTGATGTGGCAATTTCAGTTTTCTGTGCTTAATAAAAACATTCCTTAACGCAATGTCCAGCATTTTTAGGAGAAAGATGTGTTCTTTGTGAACAATCCCTATAACTTTCTTCTGCAAAACACAAAAAGAAGATATTTTGAAGAATATCCCCCCATTGACATCTTTTGTTTGGACAAAAATCCTCTGAGACATTTCTCCAAATATCTTGTTTTGTTTGTTTCTTATGTGTCACTTACAAGGGTGAATAATTGATGACAGATTTATAAGTTTTGAAGTAATGTTTTAGTTTTTGTATTCTTTAACATGCAGTAATGCGTTAGCAAATAATGAAATGAGACACATAATCTTTGTAGTTGTGTGCCATGTTCATTTCTATATTGAAATCTATGCAAAGCTTTCTCAATATACCCAACATTTACTCTCCTCAAAACTCTTCAGAACTACCCAGGGTCCATCAAAATGACAGTGAAAAGCAGGCCATGGGGCCCCGGTTTTGTCACGGGTCTTATGTGCCCCATGGGTTTTTAGGGGAAAATATGAATATAGTCAAATAAGTGGGTTACGCTATATTTGAGTTATTCTGTATCACTGGTTTCTAACTATATCTTTTTTATTCGCCTTGTGTTACAGAGGGATATTTTTGGATACCATTTTGCCACGATATGATGTGAATGGAGTTCGGCCACCGATCGGTCAAAGGACCAGATTAAGCAAAGGAGACATCACACAGGCACGCAAACTTTACAAGTGTCCAAGTAAGATAACCAAACAATCTTAAGTAAGTTACTCTAACGTAACAAATGCACGGAAGTACAACATTTTACTCTTTTCAAAAATGTCACTTCGAGGTCTTTTCATGCAAACTTTAAAGGAAGAGCTCCTGTCAGCTTCAATAAGAATAGAAGATGTGAAAATGATTAGCACGTTCTCTGCATTACACAAACTTCACGAGCGATTAGGTCTGGGATGCACCATTATGCAAACTTCTCCAAAAGTACAGTGATTCGTGTTGGAACAGCTTATAGCTCATTTTGGTGACCTGTAGCAAGGTTTCCCTACATTGCAAAGTAATCTGGTGGAACAAATCAAGGGTTCTAAAATGTAGTTTGCCTTGTCTGGAAATAGCGAAGCATCCACGATTGATGTGGTACAGTATCCTGGCGACGGTCTCCGTGACTCCCAGGCTGAGGAAAGACACAGTAAACACTGGCCAAGCACAGGAAGTTTGCCATTTGTCTTCTTTTCCAGATAAAAAGGGAGTTGCTTTCTAGGACACAGCAAGTGAATGGAGTACAAGGGGGTCAAGACATTTACCAAGTGAACTTCAAACACATACCACCAGACAGTGAATGTGTGTAAACCTTACAGCAATGTGCAAACACATCATAGCACTGTTAAAGGAATGAGAAAAATTAAAGTCTGCATGAAACTGCCAGTATTTTCCTAGTCAGTGCATCTTCTTGGGGGCATATTTTGTAATTTTGGGAGATTAGATACATGTAAATTACCCCCAAATATGCATTTAAATAAAAAAGATGGTCAGATTGCGGGCAATTAAATAATTTCATTTTGATTATGAAAAATTAATCACAAGTTATGAGTTTAATAAAAATATATGTTGTGAATCTACAAAAAGAAGTCACACTTTGGCCGTACTGGCTTTATTGCATATTATGAGTGCATAATATAGTTTCTTGCATGCGCTAAATGGCATATTCTGTCTCAGACAGTGTTTGCATTTGTTTATGAGCACATTTGAGATACAATATGTTAAATAAATACATTCAGGCACACTTGTTTTTCAATATGGACATTTTATAGACTGGTCTATCTTTTTTTTTATTAGAAAAATTATTATGCAATTATATAGATGATTAAAAGTTAAAAAATTACAATTCTCAGTTGCAATTAAATTTCAATCAAATACTACATTATCTTCAAAATGTAATAAATTGGTCAAGCTGCTAGAAATGTCTTTCTTTCAGAGAAAAATATAATAATTATATAAAATGGTATAACATATACAGAAAGAATTTAAGAGACCATTGCAGATTTTTCTAGATGTATTGTGTCCATTCCAGTCCAGTGTCTATTGAATTTCAACAAAATCAAAGCTCATCCAGAAGCAATGTGAAAGACATGACAGCATGACACGATACGAGAAAACTGTGATACATATCCAGGTTATCGTTTTTGAACTTTTCCTAAATACAATAAGTACAAATATTATTATTGTATTGCTTAAAAGTGAATATGACCTTGTTTTCTTTGCCGTATTTGAGGTCTAAAAAAAATAGGGAGCATCTTTTCTGTTTTTTTGACCTGTTTCCCCAGGTTTCATTTTTTGCAAATAAATCCAAATAGAAACAATATTTTTATTAGAAATTTGGGAGAAATATTATAAGTTGTTTACAGAATGAAGTAAAAATTATATTTTTGCCAAAAACACATAGCTATAAATAATCGATTCAGAAAAATTGAAAGTACACTCGAAATGGTCTCATATTTTTTTTCACGACTTTATATAATTCCAATATATAAAATGGGTGGCAAAAACCATTTCATGTTGACCCTAAAGCTTTTTGAATGGACAGTATGAGCATCATTCATATGATTGAATTATTTGATATTTATCTTGAGCATGACTTGAAAATTTGCTCCCCTTTCTAGTTGTTCCAAATGTGTATAAATTTGTGTTCTGATTTTGATAAACACAGAGACAAATATTTGGAATAATGCTTTATAACCAAACAGATCTCAACACCAATTGACCGCCAAAGGAAAAATTACTTTTTATTTTGTATGTTCTGTTGAACACTAAAGAACACATTTTGAAGAATGTAGGCCAGCAAACAGTTCCGGGGCACTTTTGTCTACCATTGTAAATTTCTTACTATGGTTGTCAATGGATGTTGAGGTCTGTTTGGTTATAAGCATTCTTCCAAATATCTTTCTCTGTGTTCATCAGAACAAAGAAATGAATACACATTTGGAACAAGTCGAAGGTGAGTATCCCTTTAAGTTCCTACAGAACACATGAAAAATTACAGTCTTGGCTGTTGTTCGGATTACACATATGGCCATAGTTTTTTAAAGTTCTGGTTTTTGGCGGAAGATGTGTCACATGATGCTGTATCTATGCAGTCAGCATGGGTGGATGATGTGGCTGCACAGCGTAAAATGCAAAAAATCACATGGTGGAAAAAACGGTGGAAGAGTTGCAGATATTTGCACAGCGTTCCTCGTGGCATCTGTCTCTTGCTGTGGCTTGCCAAGCCGCTTGTTATAGGTTTCAAACACTGAACCAACTCCACACTTGCCGTTAAGAGTCTCTGGTGTTGCTATACTCCAATTTTACATGCGATCAAGCAGGTACACTGACTGGTTGATAATGTCTAGAATTAAGAGATTTTCTAGTAGACAAATATCTGATCAATTTTAGAGGAAGACTCTGTAACATATTGTGGGGTAAAATCCTGCAGCTCCTCTGTAAGACCTTGTTGCATTACCTGCGGAAAATAGATTATTGCATCTTAATTGAATATTTGAACAGTTTGATTATAATTGTATCATTCAGTGACGAGCAGAGCCTTTAATAGTCAGCACATTTAATCCAGTATGCTACCCATTGTTTCTTTTCTATTGAACTCATTGAATGCATTTATATTACATTTTAAATAAAAAATTTTCTCCAGCTCTTCATTGTTAATAATCGGCAGGTGCTTATAATTAGACGCAGACGTGATTTATGACATAAACGTGCTCAAGGCGTAAACTGTGAAGGAGATCTTGCGTTTGTCATTTTCCTCTTTGACTCGAAGCATTTTTTATATCCAGGAAGCATACAGTACTAATACAAAAATGTTGATTCATATTAATGCTTTCTTTGTTTTCTTTCGTTCTTAGGATGTGGAGACAGTTTACAGGAGAGCAGTGGGAACTTATCTTCACCTGGCTTTCCCAATGGCTATTCAGCATACATGCATTGCATCTGGAGAATCTCCGTCACACCTGGAGAAAAGGTGAAACTCACTTTTTACAAATTGATGTTGGCGTTACATTTACACAGGAAGCGGTATTCAAAACGGCATACACTGATTTACCTATCGTTTGACACACATACATGTAATCATGTTGTTCACTTTTTAAGATCATTCTTAATTTCACCTCAATGGATTTATACCGGAGTCATTTGTGCTGGTATGATCACGTGGAGATCAGAGACGGATATTGGAGAAAGGCACCGTTGAAAGGTTTGAAATTAACCTCTGACATTTATAAAAGGATGAACGATGTGGAAAATATAGCTTGTTAATGAATCGTTTGTTTGTGACTGTATGTGCAGGTCGATTCTGCGGGGATAAATTACCCGAGCCGATCATTTCGACAGACAGTCGGCTGTGGATTGAGTTTCGCAGTAGCAGTAACTGGGTGGGCAAGGGCTTCTCTGCCGTTTATGAAGGTACTGGAATAATCATTCAACCAAATCTGAAATAAATGCACTATTTGATATTTTAACTGACAAAGAAAGTATTATGGAAGGAATTTAGTGCTGTTTTGTACCCTTTTCTGTCCGTGTTTCAGTTTGAATGTATTAGCTCAATACTTAAAACAATGGCTCATACTAATGCTTGGCTGGCTTGGGATGGCGAAGTACATTCTTGTTAGCATGTATTGTAATAAGGCATTACACTAGTTTTAGAGCATCCTACAATGCTGTAAAACACACAATATGTCAATGGAACGCATCCAGTGGGAATGTACCAAACTGCACATTTTGGGGTCACTGTTCAGAGGTGAGGTCAATGCAGAGCCTTGGAAAAATAACAGAAACCATGTCAAATGCATTCGTTTTGAGAGTTTTTTGTTCTACAAACCTACATCCAGACATATGAATCACAGACGGTTTCCATTAGGTAAACACCTCTCTTTCCAGTTATGTCTGTGGTAATGGAAGTATGATTTGTATGGCCTTACTTCATCACTTTGTTCATGCTCAGTATCCTTCTGTTGTATATTTTTCTACTGTATTTCAAAAACATGTTTTTTTCTCCTGATTATGATTTGGATGATGATGATCATTCTTTCTTGCAGCTATTTGCGGCGGGGAGGTGAAAAAAGACAACGGTCAAATTCAGTCTCCAAATTACCCAGATGACTACAGACCCAACAAAGTGTGCGTGTGGAAGATAACCGTGGCTCAGGGCTACCACGTAGGCCTCACCTTCCAGTCTTTTGAGGTAAATTAGTTAGCTCATTATTACTAATTACTATTATTATAATATTACTTATTATGTTGTTTTAAGTGTAATTAATAGCTTATAAACCTTGAGAGAAGCTGGTTTAACGCCAAAAAACAAATAGTTCATGACTGAAGAAAATTATCGTGGAGACTTCAAAGCTTAGTTTAGTATTTGTCTGGCTGATGCCCATGTGTCTTTAACTGTCTTTGAGTTTTGCTTCAATCTGCTCGTGTCTGCTTATTTTCTGCTTATTTTTCTGCTTATTTTTTTTATAAAAAATAATTGATATAAAACTCATTAGCATCTTCAATCAGGTGTTTAAGTCTTTTTTCATATTTAAAATGTTTATTTGCAGGTAAACAAGAAAGACCTTTACACAGCCCGAGTTAGAATTATCCTCCCCGATCCATAAAGACTCGTCTTACGAAATCCCTGTCATAGTGAATTTCAGGGTAATATTAACAGTATGTTATGCATCAAATACAGACATTTTTATCTTCTCTTATTCCGATCACAGATCGAGAGGCACGACAACTGCGCATACGACTACCTGGAAGTTCGGGATGGGAACTCAGAAAGCAGCCCCCTGCTGGGCAGATTTTGTGGTTATGACAAACCTGATGATATTAAATCAAGCTCCAACCAACTCTGGATGAAATTTGTGTCTGACGGTTCTGTAAACAAGGCTGGGTTTGCTGCCAATTTCTTCAAAGGTGAGAAATTTGCTGTATAGTGTCGTCTTCGGTAGGATAATTTTTGCAAAAAAAAAACCTGTAATTCATTATGGGACGATCCAGACCAAATAATAATATGCTTTATAATTCATACACAGTAGTTTCTCATTTACAGTGCATTCATAGTGCTGCTCTGTTAAGTATGCCGCGTTCTAGACTGATTCTTTGTCTCTTGTTGCAGAAATGGATGAGTGCTCCAGGCCTGACAATGGGCGCTGTGAGCAGCGTTGTGTCAACACACTCGGCAGTTACAAGTGCGCCTGTGACCCTGGTTACGAGCTGGCTGCAGACAAACGAAGCTGCGAGGGTCAGTATTTGAACATTTTACTTGCCGTGGGCCGAAACAATACGCGAAACGTCTATGACACCGCATGCAAAAACTGGAACGAATTTCAAATTCACCCTGTATATGACTACGGTGTAACACAAATGAAGATATTTTGAGAAATGTCTGTGTTTTGTTTCCATAAAGTGAACATCGATAGGGGTTGTGGGGATCAAAAACGTTCTTCAAAATGTACTTTAGTGAGTTCCTCAGAAGAAAGTAAGCCAAATAGGTTAGGAAAATAAGTAAATAATGAAGAAATGATAGTTTTGGGTGAACATTAAATAACGTTACAATTGTTCTTGCTTTGCATATTAAGAAATATTTTAAAATCCATGACATGTTTGAAGATGAGGCTGTTATTTTAAGCACCCTTCTGCCTCTAGTGCACACTTTGTGCTACTGCATCATCTTTATTAAAACTGCTCGCTCTGTTGACATTGCGCCAACATCTGTTTTGTGCTATTGCCTTGAGGCTGCCAGCGCGTTATGAGCACCTTCCTCGCATTGACATCAGGTTTGCCATCCTCTGCACACCAATTACAGAGCGTCGCTCTGTTGTCAGACACTGTGAGGAAGTTTGGGTCTGTTTATGAAAGTATTCTTCCGGAACATAGCACAAGCACGCACAACACAAGTATTGGGTCAAAGCATCGTGAGTGTTGTCTAACATCCGAAGTCTCTTACTATAGTGTGGGCTTGTTTCTAGATCCGTGAATCAGTTGTGAGGACAGCACGTACCCTTCAGCTATATTGAGCAAAAAATCTGTCTTTGTTCAGACGTGCACTCCGAATGACTCAACAGCTCTGATCGTGACAGACAGATTGGAAAATGATTCTTCGTTAGATAAAACGAAAAATTGGCCAAACATGGCTTCTGGGTGACTCGGATGAGCAGAAAATCCAACATTATGATAATAGCCGTTTCTTTCTTTGTCTCAGAGCAGACTGTGTAGAAAGGAATCATAGGGCGACAATCCTGTGGGAACAGAGAAAGATGGAGCTTAAATGTGCACAAAGCTAAAACTTCAAGGCGCTGGTTTTCCAAAGGCGTTTAAGTGGCATGGTGGTAGCCATGGAAACATCTTTCCCCAAGTGCATGCGTTTGGTGGAAATCGCTGTAGGGGATCCGTCCGTTAATTTGGATCATACCGCACTTAACTAAACAACTCTGCCTTTCCGCTTTCTGTAAAGACTGAGGTTGTAAATTGTGTATTTTAATTAAAACATGCCGGTTTATGAGAAGCATATGCCAATTTAGACAAATCCACAGCTCTGGTCAGTTTAACATATGCTTTTTAGTCTTGTGTGCTGTTTATGAAATGTGCATATTTATATATATACATACTTACTATATATGTTTGTCTCAAGTTCTTGTTTTAAATTCTTTGTACCTGTCTTCTGATAAAAATCACTCTTTAAAGAGGCCGTATTCATTTGTTTGGCAAATTTTTGTTGCATTTTTACCCCGAGATAATGATGTTAGAAAAAGTTTCCTGTTAATAAAAGTTAAGTTGTAAAATCTACTGCTGTGGTTCATCAGTACTTCATCATCTACAGTAGTCAAGATGTCTAGTAGATGTCTATGACCCAAGGCATTCTGGAGAGTGTAAGTGCAAAAATTTAAAGGTTTTGTTAAAGGAGCATTGTTTAGCGGCATCTGGTGGCGAAGCTGTGAATTGCATCCAATGGCTCATTCCACCACTCCCTTTCGAGCACTTTGGTGGCTCTCACAGGACAAAGATGTGGTCACTTTTTTACTTCTTTGCCGGAGGAGATAACGTATTTACAAAACACGTCCATTTAGAGCTGCTGTAGAAACAAAATGGCGAAATTTTCTTTTAATTGAACCCGCAGTGTATGTAGATAGAAATAGATCATTCTGAGGTAATAAAAACATAACAGTCCACTATGTAAGCTCTTTCTGAAGTCTTAGTTATGTATATTATATTGCATTTCTGTCATTAGATTCTTCTAAATATTACGCACAGCACTTTTAAGGCTGTGTTTAGTTTTTTTTAAGGTGCTATCAGCATGATCGCAAGGGATTTTGTAACTTTTTTACAAGGGATACATTTATCTGGTAGAAATTATCAAAAATGTCAGACTTTTTGTAAACAGCAATACCCAAACCTAACTGTAACTGGCGCAAAAGCAGATCTTACCAATGTACCAATAATATTATTTCCAGTGTTTATTGACAGCATGCAGATGATTGAGCTTGTATTAAACCCATCACGTTCCTTTCAGCTGCCATAGATCACCAACCAATACTTTTCATCATAAATCTAATTAGTTTTCTTGTTTTTCTGTTTTCTAGCTGCCTGTGGGGGTTTTATCACAAAGCTGAACGGATCCATCACCAGCCCAGGCTGGCCCAAGGAGTATCCACCCAACAAGAACTGTATCTGGCAGCTAGTGGCGCCCACGCAGTACCGTATAACCCTCCTGTTCGACGTATTTGAGACCGAGGGGAACGATGTGAGCACTAGGTTTTTGCCTCCGAGTGGGGTGGGTTTGTCTGGTCCATTTCTGTTCAATTGGTGTAAATCACCACATGGTTTTGGCAACCGGCAAATCGCATTCGTTTCTTTCTCACTCACGGAGTGCTGATGGCTTGCATCACTTTTGTACGGTCATGTAATGAACAGTGAAAACGTCTTGGTTACGTATGTAACCTCGGTTCCCTGATGGAGGGAACGAGACGTTGTGTCGAGAACGACAGATGGGGTTCGCCCTTGAGAACCAATCAACTCTGACTATTATAGAAAAGGCCAATGAAATTTGGCGAATGAAATTTGCATGCCGGGCTCCGCCCCCGGATATCCGGTATAAAAGGAAGCCGGCGTGCATCATTCACTTACCTTTTGTTCTGAAGAGCCTGAGAGCCTCCCACGACTGCAGCAGAATACGATACGTGTTTGTGGCATAAGGGACACAACGTCTCGTTCCCTCCATCAGGGAACCGAGGTTACATACGTAACCAAGACGTTCCCGTTCTGTCGGTCTCTCGACGTTGTGTCGAGAACGACAGATGGGGTTGCCCATGGAAAACGCCACAACGCTGTATCGCGTCACAATCTCTAGCGAAGCGACGGTAACAAGCCTGGGCGTGTCAGCTCGATGCTTTCGCGAAACTGTAACCTTCCAGTGTGGTGGTCGGGGGGTACCAGAGCTTTCTTGGAGAAAGATGGGTACAGCCCTGACCGATAACCTTTCACGGACGGGGGCCTTAGCTCTCTACAGGCGAGAGGCCGTCTGGCTCGGGTTTACACCGGGTAAGCGCCACTTCCTTAATCAGGAATGCGCTGCAGAGGCCACCTCCTACCCGTGGGGAGGAATATGGTGGATATAGGTATGGTCTCGTCCTTGGAGGAGAACGCATGGAATGTGCGGACTGGGTAGTTAACCGCGAGGTGGAGGTCCACCTGGGGAAGTTCATGGGTTACCAGGAGTGGGAACCATTCTCATGAGGGTACATCAGACGGAACAGCCCACGGAGGGGGTGTATACGGACAGGTGCGCCAACATGGTGACAGAGTTGAGTTCCATACCGAGAAAGAGGATGCTCTGCACTGGGGAGAGCTTGCCCCTCTCTTGGTTGACCTGGAGTCCCAATCGATCTAGGTGCCGGAGCACCAGGTCCCTTTGTGTACATAACAGATCTCAGAGAGTGTGCCAAGATAGGCCAGTCGCTGAGATAGTTTAGTACCCACTCGCCTTCCTCCCCTCAGGGAGAAAGGGCGGTTTCCACGATCTTTGTGAAGACCGTGGAGACAGGGACAAACTGAGAGGGAGGACTCTGTACTGATATGCCCGCCTCTCGCACGCGAACCGTGGGAACGGCCGGTGTCGAGGAGGATAGAGACATGAAAGTAAGCGTCCTTCAGGTCGATTGCCACGAACCAATCCTAACACCTGATAGATGTCAGGACGCGCCTCTGCGTGAGCACCCTGAACGGCAGCTTGTGAAGGTGCTCTGTTCAGGGTACGCAGACCTTTGCAACCCGCCGTCTTTCTTTGGGATGATGAAGTGCGGGTCATAACCCACTGAACATCTTGGTTTTGAGGGACGAACTCGATGCCTGTTCTGCCAGAAGGGTGGAGAACTCTACCCGAAGTACGGAGGCGTCCCTGCCTCTGACAGAGGGAGAGATGATGCCCCTAACTTGGGAGAGTCTCTGGCGAACTGGATCGAGTAACCAAGACGGACCGCCCTCATTAGCCAGCAAGACAGTGTGGGCAGCTCTCGAGCTCCCAGGGACTGTGACAGGGTGACCAAGGGGACGGTCTGCTTCATCATTCCCACGGGGGGTTTCGTTGGCTGGCGGAGCTAACCATGTCGCGGGGGTCCCCGGAGGGAAGGTTGGCTCCGCCTTTTTACATGCCTGGCGGAACAACGGCACACACTGTCGGTTTGAGAGTGGTGACAGCTGTCATATGTGTACGACCTCACGCCTCGCCAGGGTGTGAGGTCGGTTCGCCGTGCACAGTCCAGAGGAGTGTGCGATAGGTTGTAAGTACACCCGGGGAGAACAGAAAACTCTGCGAGTAGTGGGCGCCAAGCCCTGAAAAGGGCCCGGCTTTGGTGACGAGGCAGGAGTGGTCCCGTACCGACCGATCAGAGCCGTGGCTGTGAAGGTTCGGGCCCGATGTTTTTCTCCCCTGGGTCTTCCCGTCAGTGTCCCTTCTCGAGAGAAGGTTGCTGACGGGGTGGAGGTTTCCCCCTCGACCTCTGCTTCCGGGGTGCCGCCTGTGGGGGCACAGGAACCGAAGCCGATGTCGAAGGGGTCCTGGGTTGCAGGGAAGCAGACATCACGTGAGATCTCGGAGGCCTGTAGGCGGCCGAGTCGCGGCGTGAGGCTAATTGCCACTGTCTGCTTCACCGTCAAAAACTGCTGAGCGCAGTCCTCGACGGTGTTACCAACAACCCACCCTGCGAGATGAGTGCATCAAGAAAGCGGTCTTCCTTGGTGTCACACTTCTGCACAAGGTATAGCCGGGGACGTCTCTCCTGGACCACTACCGTGGACATCGTCCGACCCAGGGCCCGCGCCGCCACCTTAGTCGCCCGTAGAGCGCTGTCAGTGGCGGCACGGAGATCCTGCATTATACCCGGGTCGGCCTTACCCTCGTTGAGCTCTCTCCACGCCCTGGCCTGGCGGACCTGCAGGATGGCCATGGCGTAGAGAGGAGGCAGCCTGGCCCGCGGCAGTGCAAGGCCTCGACACCAGTGATGCCGAAGTCCTACACGCTTTGGACGGTAGGCGTGACCGATTCCCCCCAGGAGGTAGCCGCCCGCAGCACAGGTGCACCGCCGGCGCCCGAGCCACCCGGGGGATGTCGACGTAGCCTTTGGCTGCCCCACCAACGAGGGAAATAAGGGAGCCGGAGCTAGTTTCACTGGAACGGTCCGTGAATGGAGCGTTCCAAGTTTCACACAGCTCCTCATGCACCTCCGGGAAAAACATGGCACCCGGGGTGGGCGCGGTTTGCACCGCGCTCCGACCTCAGGAACCACGCATCTCCGGGTTAGCATGGATGACATCACTTCTGCTTCCTCCTGAACTCGACCGCTGTGGGTAGAGCTCGGATTCGTCAGAGTCGGATGTCAGTCTCCCTCCGATGCTGCGAGCGACATCTCATCTACGTCACACATCGTTTCCGAGTGTGTGCGTGAGAATCCGGACGGTATGCCACCGCCGGTTGGGGGACGTTCAGAAAAGCGAATCGGGGTGTGATCGGCCCGTGAGCACTTGGCTGGCGGGTTTACGTTCGCAGAGTTCCCCATATCACTAACGCTGCTAACGTGGGTGGTCATCGGGGCCGTAGCCACAGATGTCACAGCCCAGGTAGCAGACGAAATGGTGGCTGGTTCCCGTAGGAAGACAGCCACCCGTGACCGCAACTTCTGAATGACAATCTGCCCGCAGTGCGGGCAGATGTGTCAACGAACGCTGCTTCAGCGTGCTGGACGCCCAGACGCCTAACGCAGCGATCGTGTCCATCCCCCTCCTCGATGAGGGTGCCGCACCCAAGAGAACAGCGGGACTTGCCGCGCTGGAGAATGCTCAGTCAGTCCTGAAAAGGACTTTTTAGAAAAAATCTCTAACACCTCCGGAACTGCCGAGACGCCTAGGGGAAGGTCGCTGCAGGTAGGGACGATCCGCTGCAACACGTCGTAGATCCGGCAGAAGAAGAATTCATTGAATTCGTTCTGTTCGTAGTCATGAGCGAACGCTCTGAAGAACAAAAGGTAAGTGAATGATGCACGCCGGCTTCCTTTTATACCGGATATCCGGGGGCGGAGCCCGGCATGCAAATTTCATTCGCCAAATTTCATTGGCCTTTTCTATAGTAGTCAGAGTTGATTGGTTCTCAAGGGCGAACACCATCTGTCGTTCTCGACACAACGTCGAGAGACCGACAGAAAGGGAAACAGTGTTTTCTTTCCCCGTCTACTGAGATGAAGCATAGCATCAAAACAAATCCTTATTTTTCTTAGCACAGGTCTCAACAAAGGCACACAATACTGTCCTGCCATTCAAAACCATTTCAGACGTGTTTCTTTCATTCAAGCAGAAATGATAATATATGGAGTCATTATATATCAGCGGCATCATCACATTTTGGCAGAATATGAATGAAATGCACTAACCATGAGTAGTTCAGCAAATTGGCTTTGCTTGGACTTTAAAATAGCCATTAGTCTGTCGAATTGGAGAACGTACTAAAAATAGTGTTTTAATATGCTTTAATAAGCGGTTAAGAGATTTTGTTCCGAATTACCAGCTTGATATAAAATTGCTTGCTAAATAAATTGCCTGTCAATTAACACGTAGGTTTAACAGTGAAAGGTGTAAATAGCCTTTAGCCGTGTTCAGCTGCGTTTAGTTGTGCATTGCCAAATTTCATTCCAGAGAACTACAGCTGGCATACCAACCATGATAAAAGTATTGCCAAGTTCTTTTTTGGGTCGTGATAGACAAAAAACAGGTGACGTATGTATTTATACTGAAAAGCTGGGATCGTCATTAGAACATATTGTTGAGTGTTATCTTGTGCTAAAAACTGCATTTTATTTTCAAAATGAAAGGGATACTCCATCCAAAAATGAAAATTCAGGAATAACTCCACCTAACCCCGCAAGTTGTTCCAAACCTGTATACATTTCTGTGTTGTGTTGAACACAAAGAAAGATATTTCAGATGTTAGCAACTGACATTTCTAGAACATCATTGACTACCATAGTAGAGGGTGACACGGGAGTGGATTTTCAAACCTTTCCCTCCGGTGTTGTGTTTATTTAACGTTATGTACCTGCTCTTGATGTCAGCAGGTCTTTATGCGACACGAATTTGGTGGGAGAAGCAGCGCTCGCAGAGCAGAATAGGTTCAAATGAAGCACGTTTGGCGCTAAATAAAGATATTAGAGGATATGGTAGCAAGATCATCAACATAAATGTCCCTGAGTGCATGTGATGTGTAAAGCTGTGCTATGTAGATGCGCTGCTCAATTTAAACAATATGAAATGGCTCGCTGTCTGGATAGAACGAAGCGGAGGAGAGAAAAAAGTAGAGCATAAAGAGAACTGAGTTCCAATGAAATATATATATAAATAAATATAGTTTATTTCTTTAAATGGTATATTAGATTACAAGCTGGGTATCATATTGTTGTTACGATTCCCGGTCCCGCCCACTCCCGCTGACATTATTTTGTCCCGTCCCAGTCACGTGATTTTATTTCCCATCCCGCGGGATTCATGTTAGCCTCTACACTATAGTAGGAAAAATGTAAAGGTAGTCAAAGGAAAATACTAAATACTTCAAAATATCTCATTCTGTGTTCAACAAAATATCTCATTCTGTGTTCAACAGAACAAAAAATAATACTATACATGTTTCCTTTTATGGTAGTTAATGATGTCCTAGTAGGAAAGTGCATTAAAAACAATAAAGAGTAGGTTGATGTCGACTGAATTTTACAATCAAGTTGTACATACTGACTCAAGTTTACTCTTCTCCGTGTAGGTGTGCAAGTATGATTTTGTCGAGGTGAGGAGCGGCTTGTCTGCTGACGCCAGGCTGCACGGGAAGTTCTGCGGAGCCGAGAAACCGGAGGCCATCACCTCTCAATACAACAACATGCGCATTGAGTTTAAATCTGACAACACTGTCTCCAAGAAGGGCTTCAAGGCCCAGTTCTTCTCAGGTGAGTGGCTGCGTGTGCATTTGTAATTGGATTTACCGACATGATGTGGTGATGTGTGTTTTTACCCAAATCTGCCACTCCCTCTCAGATAAAGACGAGTGCTCAAAGGAGAATGGCGGTTGTCAGCACGAATGTGTCAATACTTTTGGCAGCTACAGTTGTCAGTGCCGAAGTGGCTTCGTACTGCATGAGAATAAACATGACTGCAAGGAAGGTGAGAAATAACATTTTCTTAACTCTAGTTGTCACCCCAAACATGAATTTCGGGCTTTACTCACCATCTTGTCTTTCTAAATGTTCAAACAAAAAATAGCAGCTGAAAGTGACCATGGATATCAAAATCCATAACTGCTGCAGTCACATAATAGGTTTGTGTGAGATGACTGGAATTTAATTTCTCATTCGCTCAAAATCATATTTGAATCGAGCGAAAGCACAAATGAGATTTACGAGCTATGGAAGAAGGGATTCTCAACCTGGCTATTGTTATCACAGAGAATGGCTGAAATATTACTTACACAAAGCTTCAGAACTCTTACACACGAGATATATAGACTACTTATTATGATGCTTTAAAGTTGCAGAGATCTGATCACTGGGAACATACTATGAACTTGGTATAGCACTTCTCATGTTATTACTTCCCTATATCGCTTTAAAGTTGCTTTGAATAAAAGCGTCTGCATAATACCTAAATGTGAATTTACATTTTTACATGACATTTACTATGTCATACTATTATATAATTGAATGGAAGAGAACTGAATGTTTTCAAAACTGCTTTCGTATTCCAAAAAAATTACCATATGGGTTTGGGTAACATGAGGGTGACTAAGGCTGTGCTCACATTTGACTTCTTTCTAGACGCTGGTAGAATACGTTTTTTAACTTTTAATGCAGTTCAGAGCGTCTTTTGAGGTTTCAAATTTTTCAACTTTTCTGGAAAAAAAACGCCCTACATCATGGACCTTTTTCACAGCTAACCAATGACAGGGACTGTCGTTTCCATGACAACATGTGAGGAACGTGATTAGTTGAGAGTATTCAAGCTTGAAAAATAAAATGGCAGCCGAAACGCCTTTTGGAGCATAGTTTTGTATAAAGTTTAATTTTCACTTTCAATAACTTCTGATTGCATTTCCAACGAGAAATGAGTATTGTAGTTTTTAAATATGTGATGGGTAATTACTAAGACGCTCTCTGTTTATAATTCAAATTGACTTCTGTTACGCTGCCCATGAAGCCTGTCTCTAAAAACTGCCTTTGTGCACAAATGCTATCTTTGAACATTGCCGGCTACTATTTGTGACTACAAAGCTGTGAGTGTTTTTTATTACTAAAAAGGCTTGATTGTCAACTTTTTCTTGTCAAAAAAGAAGTCAAGTGTGAACACGGCCTAAGTGTGTGTTCGCAGATAAAATACATTGTCAGATTTATTTTTAAAGCGCCTTTTGCAAACTGCATTGCATCAAAGCAAGAAAAAAAAACATGTTTGCCTAAAGTTCACTTCCGGTCTGTTTGGCTATAATGCAACCATTTTTTGATATTTAATTGATATTATTATTTCATTGTATATGAATTGAATTAAATTACATTAAAACTACTTAACAGTTATAGATTCTTTGCAGTGGTCTACTGGAAGTTAAGTTTGGGCCACATAACATTTGTTTACGTGGTTGCTGCTCAAACCATCTATCGACATTATATATTATGTTATATTATAGAGTCCAACTCTCAAAGAAAGGCTAGAATGGCTATTCCCATCAGATTTCAGTTCAGATACGAGCGGTTTTAAAATGAGGACAAAACCACACATGCTTGGCATAGTAGCCAAATATTGGAATGGGAAACGTGTTGAAAATCCAGGAGGTGACTTAATCCTTGAGAAATTTGGTTTTGTTTTCTTCACAAAATCCTGCAGAATTACTTCATGTCTGAAGGGTATCTGCTTTGTGGTGCTGTCTGAGTAGCCTCTGCATCAGCAATCCGCTTGTTTTATTTAACCTTTCAGCTCAAGACAGCTCCGAAAGCTTCGCCATCGATTTCAGCTCGCTGACACTAACCAGCGTCTGGATATTTTTAGAGATCGTCTTCCCATCGTGGGCAGAAATAGAAAGATCGAGGCAGCGGTAGAGAGAAAAGAGCAAGATGAAATGAGAGATAAAGAGTGCATGAAAGGGTTTGGAAATGCGGGGGACTGTGTGTCAGAGTGATTTTCAGCGTTTAGAGTACATTGCTCATATGATGAGAGTGCTGTTTGGGAGCTCTGGATGTCACGTGTTATTGACTGTCAGAGGTGTCTCTTGCAGCCGGCTGTGATCACGTTGTGAACAGCGTGAGTGGGACCATCACCAGCCCCAACTGGCCAGATAAATACCCCAGTAAGAAGGCCTGCACCTGGGCCCTCTCCACTACTCCAGGACATCGGATTAAAATAGTATGTACTATTCACTTAACCATCTCTAGCTGTCCATATTCACTGTAATACAAAAATCATATCTAGGCATGTCCTTACATTCTTACAAATTGTAAACCTATAGCGAACTGCCCACATTTGAAGGCATATTATGCTTCCATCATCATAGCAGTTTTAGATGTTAAGGCCCTAAAAATATGTTTTCTTCAAATATTAAGGTATACAGTACATATTTGTGGATATGAAAATCCTAAAATACACTGGGATGAGATGTAGTGGCTGATCATTCCAGAGAAAAGCAAAGTATAAATATACACGCATTTAATTCAATACTGAAATGTGTGTTAATTATATCGCAGAGTTTTAGCCAATAATAATTTTTTTTTCTTGGACCATTTTTGGTTTAGAAAAATGACAACAACAAACTCTAGGTGTTAACTAAACATCTCACTGAGAGATATTTGTGTGTTGTGTGTGAAATGTTGAATTGCAGCTCTCTTATGAGAAAACGTCTTGCTTTGCTTGACTAGGCTTTTTAAAATTTGATTGCAGATCTAGAAAGTGTGACAAAAAAAAAGAAAATACATTTAATTTCATTTATCTCAAATCAATTTGTATTGTAAGTAAAGTTTACAGGGACCATTGCGCATTTCATTAATAAAAACGGTGATTTAAAAAACTCAATTTTCAACTTTGTGTCGATTTAAGTTCTTCAAAGTCTGATGTTGAGGAGGTTGTGATAATAATTGGTGTTCCTCTGAATTACGTGATATTTTGTGTGCGGTTCAATCTTGGACTTGTTTTTCAGGCATTCAATGAAATCGACATGGAGCCTCATTCAGAATGCGCTTATGACCACATTGAGATTTACGACGGTCGGGATGGGAAGGCGTCCAGTCTGGGCCGCTACTGCGGCACAAAGAAACCTCCACCGATCTTATCCACCAGCAACAAGATGTTCATACGGTTCTTCTCTGATAACTCAGTGCAGAAGAAAGGATTCGAGGCCTCCCATACTGCAGGTGAGCAGTCAAGTCTTAAATGTATTTACCAGTAAAACTGAAATATCTATTGGAAGTACATTAGCAATAGTCAAAGTCATGAATTACTTATTTCTGCGATGACAACCGGCTGCCTGTACATCCCTTACATAACACATTCGTACTTACGTGTGGTACTTTATTGTTTAATGATCATCAAATCGAATACTTTTTATTAACACTATCAACAGCAATATGATGAAATGCACAACACATACTTATACTCATTTTTATTATAAACAATTGTTTTCCTAACCAATATAGTTAATTTACCGTTGACTGTTTACAAGCAAGTCAGTAAAAAAACACACCATATGTTATTTATTATTGAGTCAGGATTGTTGGAATTGGTTTCTGAACATTTCTACAGATTATACAATATATAAAACATATTATATATAACTCAAATGATGACTCGGAACATTGGCCCCAAAAAGTTTTGCACTTAAAAATGTATGAATGTCATCACATAAGAGAACACCATATGTCTTTCTTGAACAACACTTCTGGAAAGCAGATACTTATCAACGGTTGTACCATTCCATGTAACTAAATACAATATACTGAAAATTACATATTATATTACATGTACTATAATAAAGGACAGTGTGTAGCAGCTGTGTAGGACCATATCATTAATGTGCAGTGGTATTTTGAGAAGTGAATTGCCTCCCAACACGTCATTTCCTCTCTTTTCCAGAGTGTGGAGGCCGTTTGAAAGCGGAGGTCAAAACTAAAGACCTTTACTCCCACGCCCAGTTTGGCGATAATAACTACCCCGGAGCGTCCGACTGCCAGTGGGTGATCTCAGCAGAGAAGGGCTATGGAGTGGAGCTCATCTTCCAGACCTTTGAAATTGAAGAAGAGGCTGATTGTGGCTATGATTACATGGAGCTGTTTGACGGGGCCGATGTCAAGTGTCCCAGACTGGGACGCTACTGTGGATCAGGGGTGAGGCTTTACACATTCACTGTTTTATAGATTTTGCTATTTGCTATATTACACCATTACTCGCCCATATTGTTCAAAACACGAACGGGTTACTTTCTAAACAAGTTATTTTTTGGTGGAAGTGCTTTGAATAAACATAAAATTCTATATATTTTTTATCTCATTTGCTCTTTCTCATATTAAAATATGTGACATTAAGCCACATGAGAACTAATGGTGTTCAGCATCATGATGCCAAAGTGGGCAATATGCATGAGATTTAACTCATTCGCCGCCAGCCTTTTAAAAAAAGTTGTTGTTTTTTGTTTCCACATGGTTTCAAAAGACTTGAATGTTGTAGGCATTATATTGTGAGGTGCATATTTATGGTCTTAACAGTTTAGTTTAATGAACCGTGGATACATTAGCAACAACAGCTGATTTCCACTTAACTTGCATGATCTTGTTTGTATGGATTCATTGTTTTAGCACACACCATTGAAATGTTCAGAAGAAAATGTTCAATTATTCAATATTGCAATTATAAAAAGAAACATTTCCAGGCAACCAGCTCTACGAAACTAGCAGTTTATTAAGTGACTTGAATGACCAAACTTTAGAATTATTACATTTTTATGAGCTGATTTGTGTTAAAGTGTCAACCACGGGCAGGTCTAGGAGGGGCTTCCTTTGCCCCCCAGATTTTTCTTGCGCCCCTCCTAACATTATCCAGCTGACACTTAATATAATTTCAAATGAAATACTTACTATGAAATACTTAATAAATACTTATTTATATTAACTATTAAGTTATCTGATAATCTGTCAATTTGATCACAAAAAATGTACAAATTATTCATGCCATGAACTATGATTATATATCTGCCAAACTAGAATATGTGATTGCGGACCCCCCAGCCCCCCCAGCACGTCAAGCAAACCCCTAACTCTCACCAATAATTATTATTGTGTCCTCCTCTCATATTGTAAATTATACCTTGAATCACAAAAATAAATCACATTATTGATATGTGCTTTTGTTTTTATGGCAATCACACAATTTTGAGATGAATGATGGGCAAAAACTCATAGATTTATATTGAAGGTGGAATCTGAGCCATCTAGGGAGCGGAATATCTTGCGAATGGGCTTTTTTGAATCCAGCCTGTAAATATACTCAAATTTTGCAACCATCCAAAACTAGAAGTGTTCGGAAAAAAAACACCCAGAGCGTACACCTTAGCAACCACAGTGCAATACCTTGGCAGTCACCCACAAGCTAGTGAATTTGCATGGGACAAATGAAAAAATCTAGTTTCAAGTGAGAGGATCATTTGGGCTGCATATGAGCTCCAGAGAGTATGATTTCATTTACTTGTGTTATATAAGAAGAAGCCTATGCTGACTTCAGACGAGACCTCAGATCAGATGTTGATGTCTGGTATTTGTTCTGCTGTCAGGTGAAATCGGTTTATTGACTAAAAGATGTGTTTAATGTAAACAGAGATGTCAGACACTATACATTTGTCTCAATCATGTTTTGGTTACGGTCCATTTAGAGAATGCTTTTAATACAAAGCATTTCACCATTCACTAACAACAGGGAATGTCTCCCTGGAGCAACATTGGCTTTAACGTACTGTGCCATTAGGCTGTCACAGCCCAAAATAACCCATTTAGTTTTGGTCGGAGTAGAGTCACACACTCTGTCAAAATTAAATTACAATCTTCTTTTGCGCTGTTCAATGCACAATGTGATCCGTCCCAAAACTAAATAATAATAAAAATAAAAATAAAAAAAGGGCTCGATAAAGAGTCTTGTAAGGCACTTGCCATCAGGTGCAGTAACTGAAACGGCCATGAAAAGGTGACTATTGTGGAATTTAAACTTTGGAACCAAATTTATAGTACAGCTGATGTCAGGTGTAATTACTAAATTTGCTAATTAATACTTTTTATTTGAAATATCTGCTTTCCCCGATTCAAGAAGATAGGACTGTTGTCTTGCTATAGGTGAAATAGCTGGAGGCGTTGCAAACATGGCCGCCCAGTGACACGACTTCCAATTACAGGCTTTGGTTTGACTAACGCGCGGAAATTGGAAAAAGTGGATTGCAGCTTTACATTGACATTTCAGTTTTCAGTGTTTGGTGCAGTGCATTCTGGGATGCATGCGTATCTAAATGTCTGCAGAAATAAGATGACTTATTGATCAGCTAAATTAATAAAGAAGTAATAAATTATACTTTCTGAAACAGCCTTTGTGCCAGGTGCAGCTGTCTCGATTTTTTACTAGTTAGAGACTTTTACACACTCTTTAATTTATTGTTCCTGGAGGCAACATTCTTATGATGTGTGTAAATTGAATCTAATCCAACATAACCAACACGAAAGACAGCCAAAGCCGAGAGTTGCATAACGTTCATAATTATTGCAAATTTTGACTTAAATACTGTTGATTTAAAATTATAGCTCACACAGGTAAATACAAGGGCTGACATATTCTTGAACAAGTCAGAAATTAGAAATAATTAATATATAAGAATTTATTGTCTGTTTAATATTTGACCTGTGGTTCTCTCTCTCCTTTATCTCAAATGTGTCCTTTCACTGTCCTTTTGTGCGAGTGTGTGTGTGTGTGTGTGTGTGTGTGTGTGTGAGTGTGTTTGTGTGTGTGCGTCTATGTCAATGTGTGTAAGTATGTATGCATATTGTGTGTGTGGAGCATTTGTATGTCTGTCTTTTGTTGTTTTCCACCTTTTTCTTGTTTTTACAGGTATATGCCTTTAGTTGTTTTACTTGTAATCTATTGTGTCTCATGTACAGCTGCTTTGTAACAATGAAAATTGTAAAAAGCGCTATATAAATAAAGTTGAGTTGAGAGTTGAGAAGCCTGATGGAACAAAAACAATTGAAGTGCGCTAAAATGAAAATAATACACAGTATGCTATGCTTGCATACTTAATTATTATAAATGCTAAGTGATGGTATTGTTGTAGAAACACTTCCATTCAGTGTTTTGGAGTGTAAGTTACTGAAAATAGCAGTGCAAACAACTTACAGTACATACATTTTTTTATGCAGCATGCCAGAAGCTCAACTGCTTAAAAGTGCAGCTTTTCTAATGCCGCGGTCAGACTTCACTTTGAGAATGCGAAATTTCTTTCGTACGGTGCTGCGAAAATGGGCAATTATTTTTCAATTTTTACATTTCTGTCCTGAGAAGTCATGCTGTGACGTTTTGAATATGCAGAATATGCAGGTCAGAGTCAAACTTAAACTTTGCTATGCAGCAAATGCGACATATCTTTGGATGGGCTTGGGTTTCAGGTCTGATGCATTAGCATTCGTATGACTGGAGGTCAATGTAACAAAAGTCAAGTGTGGCCGTGGCTTAACAACTACTGTAGTGGTGTGGCGTGATAAAATTCTCCATATCTGTTTTGTATTACTCACCCAGGTTTGTAACCGAGTTATCTAGAGCGTCAATCTCTGTATCGATTCATTTTAGTGAATCGTTTAATTTGGATGGTTTACATACTGATGCCATTGTGTAAATGTGCTATTCACAGTAGTGTTTCACAGTGTATCAGTGCTACCGTAGCATCACGATGCTAAAGCTTCAAAATTCACGCGATACCGCTCTATTTTTCAAACAGTAGCATCGTAGTACCGAAAGGAATGTTACATCCGCATTAACGTTCTTGTGAACACTTACATAGCGCTTTTTTATGTGTTTCTCTCCTAAATGAATCCGTGTTTTGAACGAATCGGTCGAGATAATGAGTGAGTCAGAAGATGTCAATCGCTTCCTTCTTGAATGCCACCTACTGGCCATTTTAGTTTAAAAAATTTAAATTGATCCCTCAACAAACATCGATGTATAAATTAAATTTCACTCACATTTGTATTAGTTCCAATGTAAAAAATCTTATAGTGTACTTTAGTATTTACTATAGTTAACTTAAGTAAAATTCCTAGAAACTAATGTTTTAAGTATTACCATAGTAAAATATACATCAGTATTTGCTACAACCTATCCCATTTCTATAGTTAACAATACAAAACATTGTAGTATACAGCATAATACAGTTCACTTTAGTAAATACTAAATGTTTGATTTAAATCTGTTTATTTAGGAAATGTTATTTATTTTGTAGATTTCAATTATGAACACTACACAGCACAGTGATACTTCTTGGTACCGCGATACTTCGGCTGGTATAGTATCGTAAGATTATGGTACCGTGACAACCCTTATTCACAGTCAGGCACGATTATTTAGACTGTAAAGGTGTCCAATAACAGTGGCATTACTGAAATATAGTGTAGTATGCGGATGGCCTTCGTGATTTGACATGCTTTGTGTAATATAACAAGTTCGATTTTGAGGTCATTGATAAAGTCTCCATCGCATGTGAGTGTGTACTTTTAATTTCTGTGTGTAATGCAAATCATATTTTTTCCTCAATTTAAGGACGTATTTTTAAATATTGTCCCTTTAGCAACTTAACTTAGTAACAATGTAAATAAATAAGTACAGTTTCAAAGTAGCTTCCATTACACCGATGTGCCTGTTCACGTTTGACCTTGTCGTCTTTTGCGTTTCCAGCCTCCGGAGGAGATTTATTCAGCTGGTGACTCCATTGTCATCAAATTCCGCTCGGACGACACTATCAACAAGAAGGGCTTCCACGTGCGTTACACGAGCACCAAGTTTCAGGACACACTTCACTCCCGTAAGAAGTGACCCCTAGTGGCCGGGAGGGGCCGTGCAGGGCCTAGGGGGAAGCGAAGAGGCCCCAGGGGGAGAATCTCGCCCATCGCTCGGAGCCCCCCGGCCACCAAGAACACCCAGACTCGACGGACCAGCCGCAAGAACGCCAACCGCACCTCAGTAGATCACAGGGGCTCTGGCATCCCCTACTGACTGTGAGGAGTAAAGCCATTCCGCAGTAGACCTTGTTTTTACCTTTTCTTTTTTAATTGTTACGTTTGGGGCAACACGTGGAGGGGGAACGTATTCAGTTTGATGGATACTTTAGGGAACGCGGGCAAGAAAGGGAATTATGATACGTGAGGGTGGGTTGGGTGGGCGGATGTTGATCACCCCATGGAACCCCTCCCCTTTTTTTCTTTCATGAGCCGAGATCGACAAACGCAGATACACTGAGGACCTCCTGCAGGACAACCTAACAGTCAGACCTTCATCAAGCCAGTTGACTATCCAAGAGTGGGATTGAGTTGTAAAGTGGAGTAGGGCATTCCTCACAGATTAATCAACCTTGAAACAAGATTACCGCTGCAGTGTGGGGGAACGTCCATCTCCGCTTATGATAATCAGGCATTGTTTGTTCATAAAGAGCCTTGTTGGTCTGGTTACCTGTTTGTTGTTGCTCATGTCACTGTATGTCAAAGAGATGCATGTAGTACAGTTAGCAGGACGTAGACACGAACCAGGAATTGTGAACGTGATGGCACCAGTTATTTTCAGGCCAGTAATCCGAAAGTTCCCCTGCCCAGTATTATCATACTTTAGGATATTTTCCAGACACAATTATTATGCTAAAAAAGACTAATAAACAAAACGTGGCCCATGTCTTCTTGCTGTTAATTACTTTAGCTAAAAAGAAGAAAGGAGATATTGTTACACAATTATAGCAGACTTACTTTCATATGACTTGTTGTATGAACTTCCTTTTTGGATTCTTTTTAAATATTGGTTGCAGTCCGAGACTAAAACGTTATACCTCTTGGTCCTTTTTGTAACCAACAAGTCATAAATGAAATCTGGGGAGCTGTAGTCAGGGTTGATACCACCTATACAATCGTTGTGATGTGTTATATTGGATCACAAAACCAAGGTCATTACTGGTTTTCCTAAAAACTCATTTGTTCAACATAATGATTTTTAAAACAACAGTAAAAGTCGTCGAACGGACAATAGTTCGTCCGTTTGCATTTCATCCCATTTAATATGCCATCTACCCTGACAAAGATCCACATTCTTTACGTATAACTTGTTAATGTCACAGCATTTCTGGCCAGTGTGGTGTAGGCAATGTTCACAGCGAATGTTAAAAGGACATCTTCAGATGGGATTCAGAAGGGACGTCGCTCCAGCTGAGGCAAAACTGATCAGATGTAAAAGAGTCATTTCTATTGATACTGTACCTCAGCGTGTGGTGGAGCGGTTGGACGGTGCTATTGCAAATGAGCCCTACGCCACACAAGCATGTGGTCGGTCTCTTGAAATAACTCTTTTACTACTGATGTCTGATGTCAGTTGAGACGGTTCAAGTTTGGCTAAAGTTTACCTACACGAGATGTTTTTCAAGGGTAACATCTTAAAACAGAAAAGTGTGGAATATTGTGTGCTAGTGAACTTCCAAGGGGTTCCATTATTTGATCCGAGGTGTTAGATAATTTAGCAAAGTCTGGAGTCGACATCACGGCTCTCCTACCTCTGTCTCTTGCAGAACTGGCTGTTGACTTTGTCCTTTTCATTTCAGGCACCCTTTTTCACTCATGAGACCGTTTCACACCTGTTTGCCTTTATGGATTAACCTAAAGCTCTTTTAAATCTCAGGTTCCGACTTGTTCTTACCCGCTGAATAGTTTTAAAGACATTAGATTTCAATTGTTTAGGATTTAGGTTTTTAAATAATGTCTTTAAAAGTAAGGTTTATGTGATTCATCTGCAACGCCTTTGACCTGAGCACTGATTTACTTCACCTCAAGCCACGTGTGCTGTGCTCTTGTCCAGACAAGTTGCTCCGTATACATTTCTGCAAGAGAACACGGACGTACCGCAGTTTGCGCAAATGATCAACTAACTTGTAATCTAGTTCTTCAAATGTATCTGAATATCCATACTAGCATAGGGCTTTAGAGTAGCGGAGCACTTGAACATTTTGCTAATCAAAGCACATTTTCTTTAGCGTTACTAATGTTTGAAATCCCCCTGTTATTTCTTGTTCGAAATAGGGTGTTTGTTTTAAGGAGAAAGTGGGAAAGGCAAGCGTCAAATGTTTTACCACAAATCTGAAATGTTATACCTCAGCAATTCACTTTGATCGCCATTCCCACAAGACTTGGTACATGTTTATGCATTTTATCATATGTATGTATGTAAATATGTATTAATGTATTCAAAGTACACTAAACCATAGATAACTCGATGAGAATTAAGGCTATGTGTAATTGCAGACAAAAGATGCAATTTATTTATATTGTATAGCTAATTTTCACCTATGTATTGCACATAGTGTTAACAAGTGCATCTATTTCATAAAATGTTATTTTCATTTTGAAATGTTTCATGTCACATTTTGTCTTGTAGACTCAGGAAATGCATTAGATGAATGAAAGCCTGAACGTACAAGTTCAATTTGTTAGTAAATGTAAGAAAAGTAAGTTTATGCCAGACGAAAATATGTCGGACAATGAACATGACACACTTAGCTAAATCTTGTCATTCTAATGCTTTTAAAGATTAATTTGTATGTGAAGATGTGGAGATCCCCGCAGAGCTCACAATTGGAAATGCATTATTTTTCGAATGGTTTTAAGTGCTGAGCTGAAAGTGCATATACGGTGTCCGAAGGAGGATGGAGTTTGGTATCTCTGTGCATCTTGATGACTGTGTGGATTTTCAAATAAACCACATATCAGCATCGCATTTGCTATATAACAGATCATCAATTATGAATGGTCACCACAGTGCATTATTAATGCCTATCTACCGTTTCCAGCATTAAAAATTAAGCAGAATTGATGGGAGAAGCTAAATAAAGTCAAATTTGAAGTCGGTGACTAATACGATCGTGCACGTCACAAAGTCTAGTGGGTTTTTTTTTTATTTGATCGATGCCTTTTAACATTTTATAAATACCTCAGACGTGCCATTTTGTCAGATTACAACTGTCTATAAGTCATATAGTGATATTTTATTGAAATGTAAAAAATAAGGGTTTGCATAAAAATTAAGCATATTTTAAAACAATTTCAAATTATTTAGAACAAGATAGGTTTGCCTTGTAACATTATTTTGATGTTTTTTATTGTCTCATTGCTTTCAAATGTTATGCAATCCCTTTTTACTTTTCTCTTACATATTTTAATACGTCTGTTATTCCATTAATGCTGTACGATCAATAATGAATACTGTATATAAAGTATACTGAATTTGAATGGCCAGAAGAACCACCTAAGGTGAGCATTTATAGTCGTAACCCTTTTTAGTAAAGGTGAACACTCTCTGCAAGAGGTTATAAAGAGAACAGTATCGAGCTATTATAAGGACATTGAGTGTCTGTGGTTACAAGTGGATTGATGCTGAAGTGGTGTATAATTTCCAGACTGCTGGTTAAAGGACCAAGGCAATTGAAGGTCAGGTCTGTACATTGCTGCTTTTCTTTCTGTGAATTTTGAAAGATAAACGGCAACAATCAAAACAGATTGGATTAAAGATAAAAAATGGGGGCTTTACTCGCCCCATGTCATTTCAAATCTGTGTGTTTTTTTCTTCTGCAGAACACAAAAGAAGATATTAAGTTTGTTACCAAACAGCGGCGGCACTCATTTGCTTCTACAGTAGGAACACATAACAGAGGCAAGTGAATGGGGGCCAGTTAACCGCATTTTTCAAAATATCTTCTTTTGTGTTCTGCTGAAGAAACTTATACAGGTCTAAAGTGACATGGGGGTGAGTAAATGATGACCGAATTTTCATTTTGGGTGAACTTTAAGTGGATTCGTTCAGCACACAGATACACAAACAAACAAAGGTTTCACAGAGAGCTTTTAACAAACCATTTTTCAAGCACAACAATACTCTGTAGAACTCAATGTTTCTTTCACAAGAATTTTAAAAGGCAGCATGAAATTTACCACGACATTACACTTTCATCATACAAAAGTCCAGACAATGCCCCTAAACGTTTCACAGGAAAACAAAGAAAGCTTTTCCCTTTTACTTTGAAATACACACAAGTGTCTCAGCATACAGTTGTAAAATTGTTACTGTAAACTGTAACCAGGCTTGGTTTATATAAACACTCAGACTACTACATAACAATATCATACTTAAAGTCTTATTTGTTACATATTAACAAATGTTGACACATCCCTAATTGTCAGAACTGTTATGAGACCATTATGAGTTTGTATGTACTTACTTATGTAATGTCCATATGAATTTGGCAACATATATTGTCTTCAATTACTCTTAGACATCAAATATAATATAAAAAGAGTAGAAAAAACAGTGTGCTGTTTTAAGATGTTTTTCTTACGCTTGGCTACCATAGATGTAAAGAAAATTAAGAAAATATGAACCTTGACTTATGGCTACGTTTTGGAATACATTTTCTCTGTAAACGTTTATAGATAGTGATGTCTATTATATTACTGCAGCTATGTGTTTGCTTGGAAATTTTAATGAAGAAAGATATTGTCCGAGCAATTTCCCATGGTACAGACAGACTTGCACAACATGTTTATGGGAACAAATGTTAAAAAATGATAAGAATTGAACTGAAATATTCAGTCGTTTGAACATAATTTGTTCAAAGAAGGATTATATTGTTACACGAGGCCCCTGTCTTGGGTTTAACTAAATTTGAAATTCCAACCCTGTCACAACGCTTCACAAGGACAGAACGTGCTAAAGTCGCTTTTGTTTTCCCCGTGCAAGAATTCACAGAATTCATATTCTTTCCTTCTTTATAGACCCATGGGCCTCATCACACTTCTCGTAAGAACCACAGTAAAACATATCCTCATGTGACCTCTGAGTCACTTCAGTTTAAGTGATGAAAAAGTAACAAAGCAGTGAGAAATAATCCTTTCTTTTTAGTCATACATTAACACTAAATGTACACCCCGGACAGAGTTCTCTTACAAGGTTCTCATACAGTAGCTGAAAATAAATTCAGAGAGGGTTTTTCGGACGTCTCCAACATTATTAATCTACTCCTAATACTTGCTACCTTCTGAAACTGTGCCACATAATACCATATTGTTCCCAAGCTCCAGTAAAACTTCTTACAGGCTTATGTTCATAGTAGTCACATCACACATAAAAACAAACAAATTGGGTTTGTTTGTTTTACATTTGTAAAACCTAAAAATCATTTTCTTAGTTTTGAAATCACAACAGGAGGAATGTGTCGTGTGATTTCTTGACACCACCTTTACATCAGTCCGCCAGGTGCAAATTGTGATCCAGTCCACCATAAGAGACCTCCACTGACAGCCAGTACGAGGACGACCCCAGCGGCTTTGAGCACGGCTCCAGGGGGTCGAGTGAAGTCAGTCGGTCCCATTGTCGCCAGCAGAGCGGTAGTGACCGATAGTGTGTACGCGATGGAAATAGCTGTGTTGATGGCCACAATCTGACCAAACTTTGCAAAAGGCACAATGACACAGAAAAAGAGTGGAATGGTCGATATCACCGTGGTGACGGCACTAGACACTATTGCAACTCCCACGTGATTGGCTGCTTCCAGGGTCCGTAGCTGTCGCTTGATGGATGAGTCCTGTAAATGAAAGATAATGTGTGAAGTTATGAAAACGTGTTCAATTTAAAAAGGGATGAGGAGCTATGGGACTTTTCTGCTTGACTTGTTGGGCAACTATCAAAATAAAATACACGTTTATATAATCAAATTTATATATAAATAATGTATAGACTGCTTTATTGAACATATGCACCTGGACTGCAGTTAAAGGAGTAGTTAATTTCAAAATTTGCCCCCATTTACTTTTCAAAGTAATTCTAATTCCAACTATGGAAACTCAATGGGGTCAAAATTTTGAAGTGCACTACTGCTAACTACCAGTCTGTGTTTGTTTATCCGTCTGTCTAGTGTCTAATAATAGAACTATTTCAATTTAATTTATGTTAATATTAATTTCTATTATTTTATTGTTTAATAATTGCATTCAATAAACTTGATGAATGGGTCCTGTAATCGCGTTTTAAGAAACCGTATTAGACATTGATATCTAGCTTGGTATCGCAGTCTAAAGTCAAAATATTGGAGTGTGAAGTTTAGCCAAGTAATGGTTCTTTTCGGTTTCTTTTTCTTGATATCAGAAATAATCTTCAGGTACTCAATTTTTTTGCGGATGTGAACCGGAAGTTAAGGGCAGTCCACGAACGGGCCTGTAACGTTTGTTTATGTTGTTGCTTTGAAACCGTCTCTCCATACACTATATTCATCCATCTTATCTGCATACATGTCAACGTTGTAAAGTACATACATTCATGGAGACTATTGTCACAGCATCTTAAATTGTTCAATGGTTGCGATTTCAATTTCTTGTCTTGTCTCGTCTCTCTTTTAAATTAAAGAAGTCTGAAATTAGGTTTAACCTTTTGGTGAGGGCTGATCTGTCTGCAATTCAATTTGCATTCATCTACCTTTTAGCAAGGCATCTTTTCAAAGCCATCCAGTTAAAGCTGCACATTTGCACAACACGTTAACACTACGGGAATATATAATGCAGTATGTATGTATCATTAAAGAACCTAAAAATTACACTACATGAACAAAAGTACTGTCATCATTTACTCACACTGAAGGTATTCCAAAGCAATATAAATGAAGAATGTGGAAAACCATCAAATCTGGGGCACCATTGTCCACCATAGTTTTTCTTCCTCCTAGTCAAAAGGTGTCCCAGAACTGTCCAAACATTTTTCCAAATATCTTTTTTGTGTTCAGCACAACAAGAAAATGTATAAAGCTTTAAAAACACTTCTGGGTGAATAAATGATGACAGAATTAAGATTTTTGGGTGGACTATTCCTTTAATTGATAAAAAAGGTTGTTGAACAGAGTTATGATGAAAATAATTGCTACACGAACTGGTGAGATCTTATTTTGAAGATCCTATTTTATTCAGGGCGGCTTAAAGTGCACTGAAAGAAATGACTTCCCTGCAGCGCCCTGAGGTTCACGAATTGCTCAAGGGCGCAATGGTGATAGGAAATCCCAGTGGCTTAACAGTTCAAGTACTGCCCCTACCTGGGATCCAGCCTGGAATCTCTCATGTTACGTGCCCAGAGCTTTAACCACTATGCAACCACCGTATACTACCACTCAGCAACGCAATGAAACGTATAAATTGTAATCATACCGAACTATGATCCGTCAGTCCTGAGGTCACAATGTCTCCAGCCAGTAGATATCCTTCCACCAGATGTAAGCAATAGTCCACTGAAGAGCCCACCAATATGGAGAGAGAGATAGCTTCAACTGCACCCATCTCCCAGCCAAGCCAATACATCACAGCCACCACCAGGCACACCATACCTGCCAACAATATACACATTTTATAAAGTCCTTGGATACATCATTTGGGACTGTTGCACTAACTGACAGTTTTGTCTCTACGGCCAAACAATTACAATTTTCATGGCTCAAGAAGTGATTTTTATAGCTCAACCATTTGTGACGCGAATGCCATAATTCAAAAGGAAAGTTGTCTTTTTAAATGTCAAGGAATGCATTATGAGAAAAATGGCTTGTCGTTGAGTCAGAAATAGGCCGTGTTCAATTCACTGATCATTGCACCATTTTTTTGAATATTTCCTTGTTTTGTTCAGCCCTTAGGAGTGTGCTGATTTTCAGAGTCTCCTTTCATTTGGAATAATTTGTGTATTCGTTCAGTCTGAGTAATCACTTGTAGTGATGATATTTCCCTGCTGAAAGCAAGTTAAATTACGGCCATGTTTGGCATATTGTATTACCATATAAATGAGATTGGGTATAGAGCTGCACATTTCAAAGGCGTTGGTTTTCACAACCTGTACGTATTACTTGAGTCAATTAAATCGAACAGAAGGACAGAAACAGGCTGATGTCACTATTCAAACACAGAGACTGCATCACAAATCCAAAGGGATCTGCTTAAACCACACTTCAAGCCCTTTAAGACGCAGTTGTAGAAAATTAAAGAGTGAATCTAGAAGAAAAATGTTTAGGTTCCATTCCACAGCAAAACAAAACAAAAGGGCAAAAAGAAATGAGTTTATATTTTAGATAAATAAGGACTATATAATTACCCATTGAGATTTTTCTGTAATACATTCAGATGTGACTTCTGTACACTCAAAACATTTTGTTGTCTGAATAACTTAATTTCATTATGACACCCATATCCACATAATTGAATTGATTGATTAGGATTTAAGATTTACTTGTCCGCAGAATTCACCCAGTTTAAGTTCATCAACGTATTTTATTTAATTTCAGCTGAATGTAATTCATTTATGTTAAGCCACTTAAATTTGAATGCTACAGTGATGTAAGCAAGATATAATGTATGGTCCTAGCAGGAAGCACCAGATAGTTTCCTGCATGGCCGTTTGCAGAGTATTGACTCACTGTGTAAGGCCGCATACATGAATGGCATATACAAAAATGCCATAAACGTGCTCGTCCCCAACCTAAGTAAAACCTTTAGGCCCGATTCACATTTAGCTTCTTTTTCGCGAAGCAATCACGACGTGCATGCGGTGCGGCCCGCAAATTTTTCTTCAAAAAACCCCTCACATTAAAATAACATTTCATTTTAAAATGAACTATCTAAATCCAGTCATAAGCATAATGCATGCTGGGAACTCAGTCCACTGGGAAGTTTCAATTAGTCAATGAAAATGTTGTGCTAACACAAATGGAATAAGTTAAGTCAAATAGTCACCTATAACAAGAAACGCATACAATGTTAGATCATACTATATTGATTAAGTTAAACAAACAACCTCCAATAATCGTTTTCTTTTAAATGAAATACAAAAGTGTGCTTATTTATACTGTAACAAAGCATCCTACAAATGTTTTATTTATTTTTTCATTTAGTCTTTATTTCTTTTGATTGTGGCCTAGAATATTTCCTGGACATGTTTCATTACACTTTTTTATTGTTGATTATGAGCTGTATGATAATGCCATTAAATGTTATTAATGTAATGGTTTAATGTACAAAAATATACAAATATCTTATGATGATTAGTTGTGTCTACGAATAAAAATAAGTTGATACAACTAAAACCGAAATTATTTTTGACGGTGTTTATTACAACACTGACAAAAAAGTATTAAGGCCTATGCCAAAAAAGGAAAATACAAAAAACCTGACTGTTTAAGAAAAAGGATGCATATTTAATTTAAACTCTGTAAAGTAAAGAAACTAAATTAAGAATAAAGTATGAACAAAAAATGGTGTAAAATTTGCAGCATACAATGTTTCAGGAAAGCTATTGAAACACGATGCAATAAAGACATTAATTACCCAGAATGCTCAGCAGGATGGGCAGCAACAGAAGAGGATGAGCAGTAAACACAGCTACTGATGCTATGCAAATGGCAAGAGACAGCAGCAGACTGTAGAGGGCGCTCTCCACACCTAGAGGCCATCAGGGGGAGATTAAATGTTGTTCAATGCATTATAAATAGAGCACATGAATGTGGTCTCGCTCTCCTTGTCATTTCTTGAGTCTCAGGTCAATAGATACTCATGTTAATGATGTCTGCGCCCAGGACTAATTTCTCTCAAATTGGTCATGTTAATCAAAGCTCTTTTCACTCTCTGCCTCTTGCTATTTTTGCTCTCTTGCCTATGATTTCCATGAAGATCTGTTTCCAGTGCTGGCAGGTCTGGAACCCTCGCCTCAAGGCAGATGAAGCTGGGATTGATGCAAGCTGTTTCTGCAGGAAGCTCTCCCATTGGAGGAAATCAGAGTGAGTTTGAAACGAAGACTTTCCTTTGAAGGTGGTCTGAAGTGGGGAAACAATGAAAACAAAGAACGGAGAGTGCTTAACCACTTTATAATTTCTTGCCATTTGTAGTCTTTAAAGGAAAAGTTCACCCAGAAATACAATTTTCACATTATTACGTCACCCTCATCTTGGTCTCATCTGATTAAAATGTTTCACCTCATTCCAGATTTTTTGCTGATGATCTCTTTTGATGTATTTTCCATAAAATTAAAAAAGAATGTGTCCAAGGGTTATCAAGTCTAGAGGTGTAAAATTGATAAATTAATCAATTCTAAAATAAAAATTGTGTTTATATTTTTGTATGTATTTTAACAAACCATGCACACAAATATGTGTAAACAGTATATAACAAATATATATATATATATATATATATACACACACACACACACAGCATATGATATCGAAAATGAGATAATTTTTCAAAAATCATGTTTTTTTCTGTGCATTCAAATTAAAGGAGTAGTTCACTTTCAAATTAAATTTTCATGATATTTTACTCATCCCATGTCATCCAAGGTGTTTATTTTCACTAGTCGAAAAGAAATTAAGATTTTTGATTAAAATATTCCAGGATTTTTCTCCATATAGTGGACTTCAATAGACTCCAAACGGTTGAAGGTCAAAATGACAGTTTCAGTGCAGCTTCAAATGGCTTTAAACGAGACCAGACGATGAATAAAGGTCTTATCTAGTGAAACAATCAGTAATTTGTGAAAAAAATAACAATATATATGCTTTATAAACACAAATGCTCGATTTGTTTTGCTCTGTTCTGCGATGCGCATTCATAACTTCACGTAGTACGTAATTACATTGAAAACCTGCATGTTCAATTTATAAACACTGACTCGGTTCTTCCGCCTATGTCAAGCGTGACTATTTCAACGTAATTACGTATTTTGTGAATTCATGAACGCGCATCGCAGAACAGAGCAAGGCGAGCATTTCTGTTTATAAACCATATACTTTTTTTTTAAATGACTGATCGTTTCGCTAGATAAGACCTTTATTCATCGTCTGGTATTGTTTAAAGCCCTTTAAAGCTGAACTGAAACTGTCACTATATGGAGAAAAATCCTGGAATGTTTTCACCAAAAACCTTCATTTCTTTTCGACTAAAGAAACAAATACATAAACATCTTGGATGACATGGGGGTGAGTAAATTTTCATGAAAATGTTCTTTGGAAGTGAACTACTCCTTTAATAGCAATGAAACTGCTGTTGGTTTGTTTTGATTTAAGCAATAATAATAAAAAAATACAGCTAACCAACACAATAAGGACAATAAAAACATGATAACGTAATAGAAAACATGATATTTAAAAAAATATCATATATAATATAAATACACACACACGCACATAGTATATACACAGTATATATACACTATATATATATTAATTTTTTAATACCATTTATATGAAGTATAAATACACAGTAAATACTGTATATATGACACATATTTCCTAAATGTATTAAATGTGTTTGTGTATTAATATACTATGCATTTAAATATACACGCACACACAAACAGTATATTATATAAACACTTTAATGTAAAACTTGTTTAAAATTTTGTTATCATGATTAATCGATTTGACACCTCTAAGTCAAACACATTTTGTTAGAATTTTTCACTTTTCTATTTTTAGTAGCTGGTAAAGCTTGGGGAGTCTATGATACCATTCTCATTTTGTGTTTCACAGATAAATTAAAGAATGTTAAACAGATCTGAAACTACATACAGTAAGAACATTTACATTCTATCCCTTCAATTCATCGTATGAGTGAGTGGACTCACTGATTCAAATGCCATAGATATCCAGTGTACTCTACCGCCCTGCATACCCACTGCACCATGAGATAACTGACCCGGCAAGAGGTTGGGTTCAGGAAGAGAGTGACAGTCAGGGTGGAGTAGGGGCAGAATGGACGTGAGGCTGTTGCCTGCGGGAGATAAAAGCTTCGTAAAAGCAAGACCACCACGATTGGATTAACACGATTCTGGTGGACGATTCTCTCTCACCTGATGGTAAACACTGAGCTCCACCAGGTTTCACCAGCTTGGTATTGGCACTGATGGCTTTGCACAGCTGGCACAAGTGCCCGATCTCATTAAAGAGATCAAAGTCTGGATCATAGATCACGTTGCCCTTTGAGGAAAAGCAAAGTCTATAATCAGAAAATTAATAATTCATAAATCATCTTCAGCTTCAAAGAAAATCTATCAATATACAGTGAGGTCCAAAAGTCTGGGATTTTTTTAGTTTAAACCTGGAAATAAATAGAAAGTTCAATGATTTAGAAAACTGGAAAATAAAGAAAAGTCACAACACAAAACCAAGAAATATATGTTGATTCTGCACTGTTTGTCCTTGACCAAATGTTCAGTAAGAAAATATGGATATCTTTTTCACATAAATTGTATAAGAGAACCGCAACTCTCCATATTCCTCCTCCGAGGAGCAGTGAACACCCCAAAAATATGAACAGACTTCAGAAATCCACTGCAAATAGTAACCTATGCCATCCTTCTCATTCCCATAGTATACAAATTAGGATGGATTCATTGTGGTTAGTTAACAGTAAACACCTGTATAGTGTGTATTAATTCTGCACCCAGTTACTAAAGTTTAATTCTGTCTCACCAGATCTCCAATAACATGGTTGTCCGAGTGTTGAGTGCGGTTGACCCCCAGTATTCCGAAAACCACAAACACCATGGCTCCAGTGTCCACTAGAGGACGCACTGCTGGTTTCCCACAACCACCTCCACTGCAAGGGTTAAATCCCGATGTCCTGGAGACCTTTACCTGAGTAGTGACTGATGAGATCAATATGATGTATTACATAGTAATGAAAGAGTGATGAAAGACAAGAACCGAGAAAACATAATGTTGCTAAATAAGAACGTATAGAAGGAGCATTGCTTGAGGGTATTTTGGAATGAAGCATGTTTTAAATGATCATTTCGTACAGCAGTGTGAAGTTTGACGCTTTATACCACGGCAACTACTTAAAAAAAAGTTTTTGTCTAATTCAGGTTTAATTACTATACATGTTGTTTTCATCCCCCCATATTAATTGACTATATTAAAGGACAACTCCGGTGAAAAATGAACCTAGGGGTAATTAACACATCATTACCGAGTAGATCGTTCTCTGGGATGCGTTTTCATGAAAATCGAATGTAAAGAGTTTTATCTCTAAAAACAGATTAGTTTATAGCGCTAGTATTTTTATGGGGCACAGAGTAAGTAAAATTAAATCGCTAATTAATACCACTAACAAGGCTCAAAATAGCCTCACACTAACACGGTAGCATAATGAGGGTCCCTAAATGCAAACCGAAGCATTGAGAACTTTGTAAGTGTACAAACAGTTTAATAAGAAGATACTTTATAAAGACAGTACATTACACGTATACAGACATCCGCCATCTTGAAAAACAGTCTCGACAATTCGATCCACGAACGATGAGATTCCATAAGATTCCAAGTCACAGTTCATCCCTTAGAACAGCGTTCGTGGATCGACTTGTCTATTTTGAGCCTTGTTAGTGGTATTAACTAGCGATTTAATTTTACTTACTCTGTGCCCCATATACTAGCGCTATAAGCTAATTTGTTTTTAGAGATAAAACTCTTTACATTCGATTTTCATGAAAACGCATCCTAGAGAACGATCTACTCGGTAATGATGTGTTAATTACCCCTAGGTTCATTTTTCACCGGAGTTGTCCTTTAGGTTGTACTTGGTAACACGGACTATACATAAAATGAACAAGTGAAGCAAAAAGCTTCAATTTGGTCAATATTTACACTTATGCCATTTCAAACTCATATGGCTTGTTCTTCCATGCAAAAATATTAGGAATAATGTATTTTTTGAATATTTTGAAAATCAATAAATATTCTAATGCCTTCCATTGTATTCTTCAAAGTATTATAAATTTGGGGTACACTATCCCTTAAACCATAAATAAATGTTGAATAAAACCTATTGGACATGAGCTACTGATTGTGTGCAACACATCTGTAAAATTCAGACTTGACTGAAGTGTCCATATTGGGTAGACACTTGTATGTAAAGAAACTTACAGTGTATTCAAATTAAACATTTTTATCAGTATGTGTTTGCCCCAGGGATTCAAACTAATGACTTTTGCACTGTTAATGCAATGCAATGCTTTACCAATGGAGCTAGAGGAAGGCGTTGAAACTTAACTATTCTGACAAAAAGTATATATTTGCTTTTTAACATCCTATTGGTTAAGATTAAACACAGAGTTCCAAACACATTTAAGACCATAATGTTTGCACGTGTCAATCTTAAGAGTTAACCTGGAGGCAGTGGTGCATAGAAACGGCCCTGAGTGGGTCCATCGGGCCCAAGGCTGAACACACAGCCTGGTGGCTCCGCACACACACGACTGGGGTATGGACTGATCGTATGCTGGGCAAAATAGAGCTTCCTGTCAAAAGAGAAATGCAGTTCTAGAATATAGACAAAGCTGTCTGTGTAAAACTGAAGGAATCAGACAAAACATGTAAAGAATATGTGCATATATATGCAAATTAAGAGTTTCGTTTCAAAATGAGATAACACTGTTTTTCAAATTTTTCAAATATCATGTTTTTTTATTGTGCATACCAATTAATATCAATCAAACCACAGTTGGTTTGTTTTGATTTAAGCTATGGCTAAACAGAAAACTAAAATAAAACAGCTATGAACACAATAAAAACATGATAACTGTCATGGTTCTGCCACTAGACCAGGAAAGACATGACATGAAGAGGCAGAACCATGGCAGATCCTCATGTTTTATGTGGAGAGAGGCAATTTTGGCCTTATGGCCTTCCATCCGCCCCCTCGTTTCCTGTTTACTACTTGTTATTGATTTCATGCCCTACACCTGTTCCCTCTTGATTTGGTCCCTTACTTAATGCCCCTGTGTTCTCTGTCTTGTGCTGGTTCATTTCGTTTCATGTGGTGAGTTCCTGTTTGAGTTCAGTGTAGTTTAGTCCAGTTAATTGTACCCAATGTCAATGTTTATCTTTAGTCCTTTTAGTTTAGTTCGTTCATGTTCCTGGTTCTATGTCATGGTTATACCCTTGTTCTTGTTTTGTCCCCTCGCGGGTTTTGTTTTGTCTTTACAATTTTAGTCTTGTGTTAACCCGCTGTCTGCACTTGGGTCCTCTCTCCTTGTGTCTCACCCGTATCGTGACAATAGCATAAAAATAAACAAGATTTTTGAAAAATTTGAAAAACAGAGTTCTCATTTTGGAACCAAACTCTTTAAATAAACATGTTAAAATGATTTTTTTTTTTCAAATTATTTGTATTTTGCATTGTGATGCAACATATGTGATCATTAAAATGTGTTTTACTGTAATGTAAAAAAAAAATATTTTATTTAAAAGGTAAATGACCTGTAATAGAGACAGTTCACACCAAAATTTTGTCATCTTTTATTCGCCCTCAAACTGTTCCAAATCTGTGTAAATCTCTTTGTCCTGATGAACACGGCGAAAGATATTTGGAAGACTGTTTGCTACCAAACAGTTCTTGGCCACCATTGACTTCCATAGTAGGAAAACATTCTTTGTAAAGCCCATTGCACATTGAATTTCGAAAAGATGGATTTGGAAATTTCAGTAGGTTAAAAATAAATATGACCTCACATGGTGGCCAAGTACTTCTCACTTGTAAGCATTTTTTCCAAATATCTTTCTCTGTGTTCATCAGAACAAAAAATAAGTATTCAGATTTGGAACATCTTGAGGGTGAGTAAATGAGCTGTCCCTTTAATTGTTATTTAAATAAAAATTCAAATAAGTTTTTTTTTGTCTTTTTGTAAAGTAAAAAAAAATCCTTTAAGGATGAAATGTGACACGTTTGATTCAATGATCAATCATTGCAGTTATTTCTAAATATTTTGATATTGTCTGTGGAACAATTATAGAATCTGTCATTGTTTTTCACCCTGGCATGCACATAAAACATGATTTCCATTTTCCATGCCTCAGAAAGTCACGTGTCCCACACCTGCTGTTCTGCTGCTCATCCAAAGCCACATAAAACTCAAACTCCGACATCCAGCGCCGGGTGCCGTCACATGACCGCAGAGTAAGCATCCATCTCGGGCGGGGGTGATACGCGTGAGAAACACACACAGTCATCCGCGTGCTGAAGTTGCTATGGGGACTTCTGTAGGCCTGTTACCGTGACAACACATTGATCAGTGTTTGTCTGCTCCGATGGAATGGGGCTATAAGGGCAATTGAAGCATGCTGAGGTGATATGAACACACACCATAGACATAATGTCGTGTCAATTTTTCGGAGGATGATGGAATTTGGAGGGTGAGGAATAGATTGCGTGCATTGTTTTTTTTTTCAGTGAGGCATTAGCAGATAATATTTTTTGTAATGCGTGGAGGTATTAAGCTGTGTATAAAACACATTTGCCAGCCATAATTATGCTTTTGTTTTCAAGAAAATGGCTATTTACCTTTGCTTTGTTTATTAGAAAATATTCAAATAGCAACATGATTATAGCTGTTTTTGTGTATGCCTACAGACCTGAAAGAATGGCACATCCCCATGGCCACTTGATGATGCTTGCCATGGTGCAGATACATTGGCAGTCAGTGAATAGCGATATACAGGGACAGGGGAACCCAAATCCAGTTTAAAGACATAAACAGTGAAAAGACCACCTGAAAATAACATTTTACAGAAGTAACATTGTTAAATGTGGCATCTATAACAAAGTTGTAGAATCTACTTGGTCATTTAGTATCCTGACCACTTTAATCTGGTATCTGACCTAGTTTTTCCAGGAGAAAATGTTTCTAAAACAAACTTTAAACAGATGTGGGTATTTTTCAGCCATTCATCATACAGTCATAGAGCAGAGAATGAAACCTGTGAGTGTCGGTGCTGCGTTGGTGGATACTGGTTTGGTCTGGTTTGGAATTGTGGCATGTTTTCCTGAGGTAGAGCTTGTGGAGACAGCAGTGCTGTGCAGATTATGAGGTCGCTCCATAAAAACACCTGTGAGACAGTGAAACAGGTCAGTCAATTCAATTAATGTCCTGTCCCATATGTAGCATTCAGATTCATGTGGTTATTAGAATGTAGCATCACTGTGGCAAGTTATCACACAGTACATGTTTGTGATAATGCATGACCAAGAATGAACTTCAAAAATTAGGAAGTAAATCTTCACTAAAACTAGCGTCAAAACTAGGATTGATGATCCAAAATCCAATTCTGGAATCAGATTCTTAAGGTTAGAAATTGAATACATGATATAAAATTAACATTTTAATTCCTTTTATAAAATCCTGTGCACATTTTGGACAGAAGTTGTGATTTGCTTATATCTCATAAAAAGCCAATATTTTAACAATAGTAAATATAGTTTAACTATTATATGTTGGTTAAATTTACCAAAGTTGTATAGTAGTAACTAGTTTTACCATGTAGTTAAACTATGGTAATACAAACTACCTTACTACTTTGAAATTGAATCTGGGAATAGATTAGAAGCAGGATTGATGAGTGGAATCACAATCGCAATTGATAAAATACAAATGATACGCAACCGTAAGTGCCTCGGGTTCATGTTTAAGAGTGCATGTGCTGAAAGTAGAATAAAGAACCTTGGCTTTGATTCATACATGTAATCTACATTGTGGTCTTAAAATCTGAGACCATTAAAATCTGAAAGTTTTTAAACAGGTTAAAAACAACATTAAACAAAGAAAGCAAAGTATATATTCAATTTATATTCAATTTATTTTAGCGTAAAACTTAACCCTTAATGGTGCGAAAGGCTGTGTGTTCGCAAATGTATATCTTTAATGCTTTGGATTAAAGCATCTGTCAAACTGCATACATTTAAAGGTCATGGTGTTGCCCTGGCCTCTATCTCAATCCAAGTGAACACAATGTGCTGTATCAACAAGTTTGGTGGGCTTACAACCTACAGGACCTGATGGATGCCCCGGCGGATGGCACTGGTTTGGCAGAATGCGAAAGACCAGCACCATATCAGGCAGGCCGTCATAATGTTTTGGCTCATCAGTGTGTTTAATGTTAAAATAACGTGTAAGATGAATTTTTCACTTTACATATCAAACTGTGAAAATGACAGCCAGTTATTATGACATGCTATTAAGTATATGCTATAATTTATAATATTATGAAAATATTTGTTTTGTTTTAATCATCAGTAGTCTCCCAGTAAGCATGCCTGTGGCAAATGTAGCAAGAAAATAAAACTCCAAGAGTTGTAATAAAGGGGGGAGTCTCCTCTGGCGATTAAACATAATATTAGTGCTAACTGCTTTTGTAGCAATTAACCAAGTTGTAAAATAATGAAATGTAAGAAAATCAGCAACAAAGGTTACATTGTAAAAAAACATTTTCTGAAATCTGAAGAAAAATTCCCTGTACAATTACAAAATTCATTAAATAGTTTTCCCATTTTTTTGTGTAATTTTGTTATCTTTTTCTGTTACTTTATAATTTTTGACTTTATTTAAAAAATAAACTGTATCTAAGAAATCTTGTAAAAAACTGAAATCATGTAAACTGTAAAATAGCAGTTTTTCCCAGTAAAATTACAATTCCCCCGTTTTCTAATCAATATGCAGTCTTCTGTAATTTAACGTTTTTTGACCGTTTTCATTTATTTTAACAACAAATTAACAATCTCTAAATAACAGTAAAATTCCACTTTGTTTTACAGTTTAAAGTTAAATTAATATAACTTTTTTCTTGTTTTTTAGATTTGTTTTTCTTAAAGCACAGGCACAAGACATTTTCAAGTCATGCTGAGGTAACATACAGTAAATCATCATATTTTACACAATTTTTGTTTGCATGCTGTGTATGGAGGGTTGTGTATGTATTGGAACGTTCCCTTCTAACGAACAGAACTTACTACTTTAGTCATTTCCGTGAGCACAAATATTAAAGGGATAGTTCACCCAAAAATGAAAAATTTGTCATGAATTAATCACTCTCTAGTTGTTCCAAACCTGTATAAATGTATTTGTTCTGATAAACATGGAGAAAGATATTTGGACGAATGCTTGTACCAAACATCTCTTGGATCGCATTGGCTAACATAGTAGGAAAAATGACAATGGTAGTCAAAAGTGCCACAGAACTGTTTGCTGTCCTACATTCATTAAAATATATTTTGTGTTCAACAGAACAAAACAAAAACTAATTTTTCCTACTATGGTAATTAATGGGGTCCAAGATCTGTTTGGTTATAAGCATTCCTCCAAATATCTTTCTCTGTGTTTATCAGAACAAATACAAATGTCAAATGTTTTTATGGGTACTGTTCCTTTAATGCAACAGTATTTAATGGTTTCCAAGACAGTTGTGTGCGTCTAATTTTATAGCAACAGTTTGGAAAGGGCCCTTTTCTATTCCAATGCCCTGTGAACAAAGCAAGATTCAAAAACAAATTTTTGATTCAGTCTAGTGAAAGAACTTGACTGGTCTGCATAAAGCTCAGACCTTTGAGTCAAACACTCATCACCCAAACCCATTATTGGCTTGTACACCGGAATACAGTCATTTCAGAACAGAAACAAAGCTTTTCCAAAACTGTTGCAACACAAATGGAAGACTAGTGGTATCTGACTTTGGACTCATCTGTTTATTTATATTGAATGTACTACATGGACAACTGATCGGTTAAGCTTTACTGAACGTTGGTAAATGACATTTTAATGAAATGATTACAAAGTAATCCAAGCACTCAAATAACATCATTTCTCAAAACCAAATGCCTCGGCTTGTTGGCTGGCCCTTTAATCTACTTGAAGTGCATCTTGCCATGCAGGCAACTGCGTGGATCTGTTATCTAATGAAATAAAGCGGCATTAATGAGTCAAGGCATTTGTTTTCCATGATTCACTGGAGTATATTCAAGAAATCAATTCTTTACTAATTAAAAGGCCCACCCGAGCACATATGGCAGGAGATCCCTTGGGCGCTCAGGTTGCTGCGGAGATCCAGGAGTCGCTGCAGGTTTGTGTCTCGGTGGAACAGCACAGGGGCGTGACTGGCGGGCCGCAGAAGACAACAGCACCAGACGGATCCCAACAGAGTCAACACGTACACACCTTCGAAACAAGAGAGAGCAAAATGTTGTCTTCTTTTTCTATTACCCTTTACACAGTTTTGCATTGTGGCAAAGCAGCTTTACAGAGAATTGATCTTTTGCACAAAAACAATAGGAACAGGGAAAAAAGAAAATGAAGTATGAAGAAACAGTACTATTTACATTACTAACTGTAAAACAAGTTAAGTTTCTATATGATTCAACCGTTTCATAGCATCATTAAATATGCATGTGTATGAGGCAGCATCACAACCTGTACAGATATTGCTGATGTGGACGATGTTCATTTTAAAAAGCTGATGCTGGGATTAAAATGCATTCTACATAATGCATGAGTCCCCATTGTAACTGTTTCTGAGTCTATAATTACACAGCCTTTGTATCAACAGCGCTCAGGCTGATCACCGCATAGAAGAAAAAAGCAGTTGTGACCTGGGAAAATGTGGCTCTAATTTAGCTTATTGACATGCATGTGCTGCTATTACTATGCATTTAAACAATAGAAATTTGCTGAAATGTCTTGGTAAGCTTTGCCATCCTAATAAGCACATCAGGGATGGCGTTCATGGCTCTTTTGTTTGAACTGTGAACACGCTGACCTTGAGACTAAGAAACAGATTAATGCCTTACTAAAACAAAACAGCGAGGACATTTTCATCTTTCTCGTTCACAAATTGTGTACTGTATGTATTAGTTGAAAAATCATTATACGCCTTGTTCTTTTTTGTGTAAACATACATCAGCACTTTGTAGCTTTATAATGAATCAATTTTGTCTTTATAGTTGCAGAAAGCTTTGTCCCTGTGGCGACACAGGGATCCAGAATTATTAAAAACTTTCAGAAATATTCCTTATATTTGCCATTCTCCCGGAAAAGCACGACAAGGTGAAAAAAAGAGCCTGCCCACGAGCCAACCGACGAGCTAGACCTGCTTACCATTAAGATCATCTGTGCTGCGTCAAGATGGGCTGCGCTGCAGCTGGTTATTCTCGCGATAATGAAGTTTAGGTGTGTCTGTTTGTTCACAGCTTTTCAGTGATGGATGTTATATTAACGGATATAACGCAGGATTTGGAGATCATTTGAAACTAATAGATGGTGCGATCTTGGTGCTAAAAGATCCCAATTATGAACTGTACGCGGTAAGTCAAACTAAGTCATGCGTCTGTTTTTTGTTGGCAATCGGTGTGCATAATGTACAAAATACTAAGGGATTAATCCGACGATGGAATTGTCCAATAAGGGACTAAGAAACATTGTTACAAAACAGTTTTGTATGTTCGAAAAAACTTTCAGAAACCTGGACGATCGGTGGGGGAGTGTATAGAGGACTACGTAATACGTAAGAATACGTAATACGTAAAACTTATTTTTTGACAAGTTGACCGTGTTAACCATGAGAAGACAACACGTTTAGCATTGTAAAGAAGCCAGAATGTTGCAGCACAAAAAAACAAAGTGTTGTCCCAAAATGACTCATTATGTGTTAACAACACAGTGTTGAAATTCCATAACCCCTTAAAATGTGTGATTGTGTAACAAGTCCTCTGTGAGAGAGTATGTGCAGAAAGCAGTAAACGCCGTACACGATCCAAATGATTTTCACTGCAGCTCATTCTGGTCAAGACCGGTCCAGCTTGGACTTATTTTCTTTTAAAAATGACTGGTTGAAGCTTGTGCTCTCTGATGTCAGGAAGTTTCTTAAATGCAAGCCAAGATTTCAGCCATGCTTTAGCAATTTGTGTTTGAAATGTGTATCATACGGTCAGTGAATGCCCTGTGGTCTGTGGGCGTACCTGCTGAGACTATATCATTAAAGATGATTAACTAATGTAGGGATTATGAAAACATGCCATGTTTATTGACATACTCTGTAAATCCTCCATATATTTATCACCAAAGAAACATTCTCACCTATTATTGTTTTCCGTTTCTTCACTACAGGCTCAGCCACCCAGTGTCTTAGTATCCTCTGAAGGTGGGCACTTATGATCCCAACACTTCCGTCGGTGGACACAGTCAAGGGGGCTTCTACAGAGAGAGACAGCAGGGCGACATCTGAATCTGAGTCATACACACCTGGACCATAACAGAAGACAGGAAAACGATATTCAATAATGTGTGTACACTAACTGTGTGTGGTTTCTTTCAAAGTTAGCATCAAACCAAAGTTGACAGTATTAAGGTATTGTCTTCCTTTATACTCACATCTATACACATATTTATTGCAATTGCAATTTTTAATTGCTTTTTTATAAAAATTTCAACCTCTCTGCTTCAACCACCAGATCACTTCTAACAGGTCAATCAATCCATAAGAGATTGACTGGCTCTTATATTTTTTTTCAGGCACACTTTTCACTTTGTGTGATTGCTTGGCCCATTGTGAATGTCCAATGATGTGTCTATTTTACCTGGCTCCATTTCTACAGTTAACAGAGCTACATCATCATCATCTGAGAGAGGGCTTTGGCTGGCTGAGAGTTTAGTTACAGTATTCCACCTGTTGAGGTTAAAGTAATCTGTGTTAATAGCAAAGTTGAGTTGCACAATAGAAATAAAGTGCTTTGCAAAACTAGAGAGAAGAAGACACCTTTATACAATCCAGAAAAAAAGCATCTTTGCTTAATGTTGCATTTCCGAAGAATATCACACTTGTAATAAAAATGTTTCTGTCTAAATCAATAATTAAATATAAGTATTATACCCAGGGGCGGAGTGGAAAGCAAAATTGGTCCTGGATTATTCGGGCCACATCGACCCTCCACCATTTCTGTCAACGGGGGGGTGTTGTATGTAATGTGTCATCGCGCTGCGTGCATTCGGGTTTATAGTATGTCTGTCTGTCCAACCCAAGCGAAAACTTCCGGCTCTCCAGATGGCCAGGCCGCCCCTGTTCACGGCCGTAGGCCATCGGTGGGACGGCCATTCTAGACTTTGACAGAATGTCCGACTGGTCAACCTGCCCCTGATTAAACCTGGTCTATATGACCAACCTGATCTCACAGGAATTCGTAGCTTATTTATGAGGTGGCTAAATTGTAGGAATTCATACGATTTAGCCAAAATTAGCCACATCGTAAAAAAACTACGTTTTTATGAGATTGTGTTGGTATGACCTGTGCTTCAAAAACTACACACGCTCTGTGTGAGGTGCAACATAACATCCTAAATGATTTTTTGTGATTTACTTAGTGACTCACGTATGATTATCCCATAATGCTATCACATAACTAGGAATATTGCATACACGGCAGGATGACGTGCGGTGCATTTTTGTCCAGAAAGAAAGAAGTAATTTAACTAAATTCTTTAACTCTTTTAAACTATTTAAAATTGGACTGAATATGTATAGGAAACCTACCATTTTGGAAAGGCATTGCAGCGGACACTTCCACATTGCGTCCAGATGCAAAGGGCTGCAGGCATTAGAATGGACACCCATAGCCAGCAGCAGCTCACAATGAGGGACATGAACAGACCGAAGTCATGAACGGCTGGAATCTAATGATGCATGTATAAGAGTTAAAGGTCAGGTGTTGCAAAAAAAGTTTTAACTTCTTTGTTTTAAAAATTATTAGAGGTGACTTTCATCACGAAAATACTGAATAAACATGAGTTGGTGACAGAATAATCAGAATGACAGATAATCCAACTGCTTCAAAAGCAACGATCACTCTTTAAAGATACAGAATCGTTTGACTGTCTGTATTACACTCTTGCAGCTTGTTTCATCATTTGAAACTTTGGATCTAACATCAACCAAACAATAAACACAATAACAACTGTACCATGAACAGTCATATGGATTCTAAAGTTACAAAATAAAATCAGAAATAATTTTTAAAATTCTGGATGATTGAGAATTGTTACAATAGATTTATTGTACTTCAAAATAATAGTTAGTCTCCACAGAACTGATTCAACACCAAACTGTAGCTAAATTATTTAATTGTCTGGAATCCGTTTAGATTTACTGAACAGAAAGTGCATTTTGTGTGTCTGTCATTGCGTATGGAACTTTCATCAAGCCCGACAGATGTTTTTCCAGACAATGGGAGAGATCGTCTCTCTATTATTTTACTGCTTTATTTTATTATTATGTTGCCTCATAAAAGCCAAACTCCAAATGATTGTGTTGATAAATTGGTTCGCAATGCTACACCAATTAAAAGCATGATGCTTGCGCATACAAATTGATACCAATTCAGAGTTTAAACTCTTATATTCGTTACAAGAATTGTTGACTAAACGTTTCATGTAGACGTCAGGAAGAAAATATAATGCCCTGAAAGCAAACCTTTTCACCCAGAAAGACTTCTCATGCATTCTTTAAACGGAATTTTTTGCTTCTTTTTCGAAAACCAATTGTCTAGTCATGTTTGTTTCACTCTGTTGAGTGCACCTGTGAGAAAGTGTTGGCAGCATATGCTGCTGCGGTTGTGAAGGACGTGAGGAACGTGGCTCTGCCTGCTGTCTTTACTGTGTAAATCATACGCTGTATTGAACAAGTCAGGTGGGCTGCCTGTCTGAAGGTACTTATGAACACAAACACATCATCCACACCTACGGAAAGAGAGAAAAAGGAAAGAATCTGTCAATACAGATGAGAAAACCCCCAAAATGTGCAAATGTAAAATGTAATTGAATTTTCATTTAAAATTCACCAATTCCGATTATGACGAAGGCAGCCACTCCATTGAGAATGCCGAGATATTGCACTCCGAACACCACATGATATAAGAAGAGTGCAACAAGACAGCTCAGGCCGATGCTAGCCAAGCCGAAGAATGTCAAAAATACTGAAAAGAAACAAATCAGATCAGAGGAAAATCTTTCAGGGAAAACCAAGGAAGCTGCTTTAAAACTGTTTTTTTTTTCGAATGAATGAGATCATACCAATTAATATGAATTCGTCATCAGTTCTTTATAAATATAGTACTTGCAATCAGAGTACTTGCTATTGGGAGATAAAAATATAAAAATAAATGAACGAAGATTTCGATTTAAGGTGAAAAAAAGAACTACAAAAAATCCTTTGCATTTGTCACACTATAAAATGTGAAAGTTCCCCTAAAATTGAAAATTCTGTCATTATTTACTCTCTTATCATTTCAAAGCCGTATGACTTTCTCTATTTCGCAGGACACAAAAGAAGATATTTTGAAAAATGTTGTTAACTGGCCCCCATTCACTTGAATGGAGGCCAGTGCCTGTTTGGTTACCAACTTTCTTCAAAATATTCTTTTGTGTTCTGTGGAAGAACTAAGTCATACATTTCTTCCAGATATTTCTTCCTAGTTCTTCCAGACAAGAGGGCGAGTAAATTATGACATCACTTTAAGTCTAGTTCCTCCTTTTGTTATTTTAGTCAAATGTGCTGTATCATTCCCCATTTCACAATCAAAGTATTTAGATTTGGTATTCAAAAGAAAAATTCTTGGTATTTTTTGCCTACTTTGCAACAGCAGAGTTTCAGAGCATTGGTAGATATTCTCCATAGATTCCTGTTTTTATCCCTGAATTAACAGAAAGTGCTGTAGCTGAGAGAGCTCTAAAGGTTTTGGAACAAACAGTTACAAATTGGAGTACAAGCTGAGTGGACCCACTGTTTTCGAGAGCTCTCTATGTCTCGAACAAAGCAAAGCATTGGTAAAGGTGAGTGTTGTGCGAATGACGAACAATGGAAAACTTACACTTGTAGTGAGGTTGGATGATATACAGGTGAAGAACACATTGGAGGAGGTCACATTATATAACATGAAAAAGCGTCACAATAAAAAAATCATAAAATGTAAAAGTACAGTAATGTTCCATTATTGTGATCCATTGTGTTACGGGCGCAGCTGTGAGAAAGTAAGACTTGTGTCAAATCTGTCCTGAGAAATAATAAAATTACCTAAATTTACTTAGAAAATCAAGTGTGGAGTCATGATGACACAGACAAATTGATCAGATTTACTAGATGAATTGCACACAATCAAAGCCACAGATAGTACTGTTTTAAAGTTCAACCCAAAATGAAAATTCTATAATAATTTGCTCACCCTCTTGACATTTCAAACGTGTATTGGTTTCTCTCTTTTGCAGAACAGAAAATTTGATATTTTGTAAAATGTTAGTAAAAGAAAAACGTTGGTCCTCATTGACTTGCAATTGGGGACCCTACAAAATGGGACCCAACTGTTTTCTTTTACCAACATTTTCAAAATTTCTTCTTTTGCAGAATAAAGAAAGTCATAGAGCTAAAAAATGACAAGAGGGTGAACATCTAAGGCAGTGCATTTACTGACAAGCCCAATATATTCTCTTGTGTTTTAAATAGAATCAGTAAAAGAACAGGCTTACAGCTGTGTCTGATGCAGTCATACTGCACAAAGAACCACCACAGGGCTATTCACACAGAACGTGTTTTTCCATTCCAATGCGCTACTTTTCCATTGTTTTTCTATGTAAACACTCGTTTGACCTTCATTTAGGACCGTTACGCTTGCGTCTTGCGTCTTTTGCAGCCTCTCACACATGAGCGGCGTGTTTTAAGATGGTGTGTCAAATTCAAAGAATTTCTGTATATATTCAGCAAAAGCGCTTCTTTACAATGTCAGTTCCAAAGCAATGGACCAATCAGAAGAATTTGGTTTACAGTATCTGTTTACAGTAGCAAGTTGGCATGGCAATATGGCAGAGAGGTCTCGAGACCCTCGCTGCATCTCGCGTTTTTAGATGCAAAGACGCGTTCTGTGTGAATGGCACCTCAACAACATCTGCATGTGCAAATTCAAGAAATCAGATTCATCTCAAAATCACTTGCATTAGATTTACACATTTGGAATATTATTTTTGTAATCCTGTTGTGATTCAGACTGATAACAGATCATAATAATATTGTTTGGCACATGCTGTTCGATACATGAAATCCCTTTAGTCGTGACTACGATATTTATGTCTTAACAGACAAATCGAAAAAATGTTTGTAATGTTTTTCTGGACAAAACGAGTATGTGTACGAATAATCTGTAATATATTTTAAATCCAAATTCCCCAAAAAGAAAGCGGATTTTTCAAAAAGTGCCTTACCTCCTGCCTACCTGACCTCAATGCTAACACACAATTATCAATGCTAACACACAATTATCAAAGCTAACACACAAACTAAAATCCAAAAGCTATATTTTCAGTTTAAAACACTATTTCGTCAGGTAACCTAAAATGTGATTCATGTGGTTATATCCAATGGTGTATAGCGTCTGGGTATGCAGGTGAATACATGCCCGGGGGGATTATTGGCCCATATCCAGATTTACCACCTCCCGATCGGGGGTGGACAGAGGGGAGGCGATCACGAACGGAAGGAGGGGAAAGAATTTTGCATTTTGGCGCCCAGGCTGACGCCCCTGGTAATGTCTTAATTGGCAAGTTTGATAAATTGATTACAAAAGTAATGTTACCAATAAGATTAGGTAGAGAAAGATAGCTGGTAACAAACTCTTTTTTAGCCTTAAGTGTAGCCAACAGACCCATAACTGTTTTGAAAATAAGTTATGGTAACAACTTGCATTGTCTGTAATGCGAAATTATCTACAAGTGAGCTTTATTACGTGTAACAATTGTGTATTGTAATAATCTCGCATTAAAATATTTAATTATCCAACGCTGTCATCTGTTCTTTACCGCACCATATTTTAACCGTAGCAATTTTACTGTAATTCACAGCCTTTAATGTATTTTTTTTTTACAGTAAAATGACTAAACATCTTACCGGAAAAGGAAGTCAAAACATACACAAGAACAGCAATGCAGCCACCGCTGAACAAAGCCAGCAGCATATCACTATGGAAGGTCTTCCGCACCTCATCATCAAATAGCTCGGTGCCTCCATACAGCACCTTCACTTTACTTAAGAGAAAGACAACAAGACATGAACAGCTTGTTAGAAATCAGAGGATATATAACAAGAAGTACATACAGAGAGATGAGACAAAGAAGACAGAGAGCTGCATATTACCAGATGGGAAAAGATTATCTTAATTATATCTGTGGGCCTTTAAAGAAGTTATTAGAATATAAGTATTGCAATGAGATTGTCTAGTCCATGTTTGGCCATTTGCTAATTTCAGCCTTCCACAATTGTCATCTATAATGATGTCATTTGCATTAATTGACTTGATAGCAATAAGAACACAGGTAGAGTTGTACAGATGTCTTTTATGTACCATCCTTCTGTCAATCCTTCTTTCAATTTTACTGTCAAAATCCAACATTGCTCATTTGTATTATTAAGTATTACTTTGTGTAAATATTAAAGGGGTCAAATGACTCGGCTAAAATGAATATTATTGTTTGTTTTAGATGTAATGCAATGTGTATACACGATTTAAGGTTCAAAAACTCTGTATTTTCCACATACCGTGCATGTTTGTATCTCCTCTTTGCCCCGCCTCTCTTTAACACAAAGATTTTTTACAAAGCTCATCACTCTGAAAAGCGAGGTGTGCTATGATTGGCCAGTTAACCAGTGCGTTGTGATTGGTGGAATACTGCAAGCGTGTGAGGGAAAAGTAACGCCTCTAACCGTATTTGGAACATCAGGTTCCATAGCAATTGTACTGACAGGTGATAAAATGTCATCGGTACTTCCTTATATCAATTCGAGCCCAAATCTGATACGGAAAATGAAGATCATACATCAACTTTGCCAACGCTACTTGAGCAGGATGTAAAGGATTGGTAAGGTTTTATTTAAAAAATAGTATGTGAAAAATTAAAAACTATAGCAAACTGTTTTACCTTTTATATACGACGTTATAAAGACTATAAATAAACAGCGATGTACATCATACAGAGTTTGTGTGAGATAGAAAGAGCTCGTAAATAATATAGTAACATGTAACCAGTGTAACGCCACGATCTTCGGTGAAATGCGCTGCACAAACTTGAACATTCGGATTGTACTTTTCTGGAACAGTGTTGTAAATAAAATGTAACCATTTGTTTTTAGTTGTCTCATCTTTAGGCAGGGCAAACAAAGAGTATTTATTTTCGCAACGAGACCAACAGCATCTCCACGACATGGCTGTGGCGGTGAGGATACAATGAGATTTACAAGTACGCCCACTTCACATGCGTTTACATTTTGGCGGTCTTCGTCATGTCATGTTAAGAAGTGACTTACATTTGCCGGGGTGTGTTTACATGAGGCATTTCAGGCATGTCTGGGTGATCACTTGTTTTTAGATAGAATGCATCTTTTTTTTCAACATTTTAATTTTTGCAATTTTACGTGTCTAATACATGTGTGGGCAACTTATAACACACCAAAGACACTTGTGTTTTCATTTTTATTCTTTTGTTAGCTGTAAATGCTGTGTATTTTATATATTATGTTATATGTTTCAGTTTTAAATGATATTTTTGTTTTATCTGTATCTTGTTTTATCTTGTTTTACTTGTTCTTATATTTTAGTGTCAATATTTAAATGTTTTGCACAGAATATTTTGCACAGTTGGCCATCTTGAAAATATGTTTTGTAATTTTTAAATATTGAATAATTAAGTATATGTATATTAAATGATTTAATATACTGTAAATGTAATGTTTAATATAGATATAATCTATATATACGGAATGATACAATATTAATATATTAGAATAGTGTATTGCACTAGGTTTCAATTTAAGGATATTTAATTTATTGTATTGCTTTATATTTTCCAGTGAACCTTCAATCTTGCTCATATGAAATTTACCAACAAAACACAGTGCAGTGAATAGTCTTTTGTCCTCAGCAAACCCTCTTGTGTTCTGCCAACACCAATGGAAACCTCAAAACCCACCTGGTGGATTGCTGTGACAGGATGTCTGCATATCGCACCACAAAGTCTCTGAATTGACGTCTTTGTTCTAAAGGTCTGTCTTGGAGAGAGTAGAATGAGGGAAGAGGAGCACCGAAATGGATCTCACTGCGAAGGAGAGAGGACTGAAGCCTGTCTGGGGTGAGCTTTTCATCCACATACCAGTAAAACTGAGGATGGGTAATTGCCAAGCTCAGGGCACCTGAGGATAGAGAATCATAGAGTTCAATAAAAAAAATGAGTTTAAGAAGCTCAGTGCTCTAAAAGAGTTTAGAGGGGTTTTTAGCTGGTTTGTTGCTGGTTCATACTGGTCTACCATCTTAGACAGGTCTTTTAAACTAGCTAAAGTCAGGTTCTAATCCGATACACATGAGATTACCTTTACCCAGATACCATTTAAAATTAATTTTTGTTAGATTTAACATCATAAAAGTAAATATTGTCTTTTGCATTAAGAAATGATCAGTTTTATCAAATCACATGATTGGAATTAATAAATTCATAAAAATTAATGTTGAAACTTTATTGGTGCACTGAAGAAAAATCCAGTAAATAAATTGAAAATTTCTGACAGAAATAATCTGTAAAATAACAGTCCCTGTAAAATTACGTGTTTTCCCCGCTTTCTTGAAAATTGGACATTTTTGAACACAAAAGACAAGTTTGATTCCCGCAAAAAACAGTTTTAACATTATAAATGGCCCCAGACAACTCACCTTGAACATCTGCTAGATCAGGTCCCATGCCGTCATAGTAGATCTTGCCCGCGCGCTCACTGGGGAAGAGATAGGACAGGAGGGAGCTTGGAGGAGAGCAAAAGGAGGGTCCCAGGGGTAAGTCTCGTAACGCCTCCAGTGGCTTCCAGCAGAACTGCTGAAACTGCGCATGCTGCATTAGAAGTCTCTCCACTTGATGGATGGTGTAAAGCCGTTCTGGGGTAAAAATGTTGTTATCTTCGTCACCCTGAGCTACAAAAACTAGCTCTATCCTCCACAGGGCCTGAGTCTGGAGGTAGGAGTAGCTTGCAAATCTTCGCTTCCTGATCAAGGGTGAGGGGGGATTCCTGTGATCTTCGGCACTGGAGTTGACGCTTGCCGCTATTTGAGGGCTTGTGGAGTTTGTCTCTTGCATTTTCTTCTTCTTATTTTTCTCATTATCGTTTTCGTGGCATAACCCTGTATCGGTCGGTTCTGTATCCAAGATTCCTGCAGGGCTTGAAACATTAGCCATTTTAGATACATCTTTCTGTTCCTGTCTGTTTACCATGAGTAACAAAAGGTCTCTCAGAGCATTGGCTTCAAGGTCAAATCCGTCAGTGTCCCGCCTGTGCCTGTCCCAAGACCCTAACTGATTTTTCAGTGCAATGGTGAGAGCATCAAAACGTTCTGCCGAGGAATGACTCCTAACCTCAAAGGCGCTGTAGGAAAGGTCTATATCTAAAGGTTCACACTTAAGGAACATATAAGTAGAGAGGGCAAAGGGTACCAGAAATCCAACCACCAGAACTAGCCCGCTTGCCCAGGGCTGTGTGTACACCCAGCCTAAAGCCCACCACACCCCTCTACAGACCTGCTCTTCTCCACTGGCCTGTCCCATCTCTCCATCATCTTCCTCTTCTTCCTCTTCTTCCTCAAACTCGTTTACATTCCAAGTACCTTGGAGCAACAATGGTTCGTCTTCCGAGTCCATGGCAGGGACTGTGACAAAGACACAAAACACTTACGGTAAATTATAGCCTTACGGCCTTGTGGGCTTTCTCGTTTGTGCCTCGATATGTGAATACTGAGATAAAGCACAGTTGATTTAGGAAGCATCTGCAGAAAAGTGGCAGGTTATTCTCAGATGGGCACAGCAGAGACAAGGACACAGCCGTTAACTCTGTCTTTCTGTAAGTGTAATAGTGTAGGGTTTGGCCTCTGGGTAGTGAGTGGTGAAAGGAAATGAAGAAAACAGTGAACCATGTCTCACAGGGCAGCCATCAGCCTGGCAGATGGTTTGGCCTCTGGTATAAGACGCTGAACCCAGATCAAGTTTGTGTGGGTGTGTGATAATATATTCATCTGACCGAAGCTCTGGGCAGATTTCAAGAGATCTTTATAAGAACCTATTTAAATGGTCAAGAAATGGCCAGTGCTTCTTTATTCAAAAATTGTTTTTTTTTAAAGAAAATATATAACATACAGCCAGTTAAGACCTTAATACACTTACAGTTTTATTCATTTTGCATTGTTTAACATTATTTGAATGATAATTAAGCACTTAAATCCCTCGGCCACTGTTCAGTTAGCTTGACATGAAACGTAATTATTAGTGATATAAAAATAATAAATTAAAATAAAAACTAATAAATATATTATTTTTAAATACTAAAAGTATACCATTTAAGTTGTGTTGTATATTTGTGAAGTAATTACTTTTTATAATGCAACTTTACAAAAACATTTATTACAGAAAAATAATTTAATAATTTATCTATTGTTTTATATCAAAATGATATTCAAAAAATCACCCAGTGACCAAACAAAACTTACAAAAATACACTGGAGCTGTCAAACGATTGATCACGATTAATAAAATCCATCCAGAATAAAAGTTTGTGTTTACTTAATATATGTCTGTGTACTGTGCATTTTAATTTTGTATTTAAAAACATACACATGCATGCATGTATTTAAGAAAAAATATGAAAATAATAAATATTCCTGTATACGTTTGACAACCCTAGAATTAACCATAGTTTTACTACAGATAAAAACAACAGAAATTAACCATGGTTTTGTTAAACAGTAACCATTGTTTAACCTTGATAGTTGTAGTACATTTGGGACTACAAAGTTTACATTTGGGACATTGATACTACACTTTAATTTTCTTTCATATAGGTATAGGGAACAAGAAACATGTTTTTTTTTTAATAAAAGTTCCACACAATGCCATGGAAGAACCATTATCGGATATTTGGTTTCAAAAAAATCTTTAACATTTGAAATACAATTTATTTTTCTCAAATGGTTGTTTGTAAAGAAAAGGGCTGTTCAGACTATTAAAACATAAGAAATACATTTTTCTTTGACTGAAATGTTTTAAGAAGCCAAAATTTGTCCTTCATTTTAAAGGGGTCACATGACACGGCAAAAATGAATATTATCATTTGTTTTAGATGTAATGTAAAGCGTATACACAATTTAAGGATTAAAAACGCTGTATTTTCCGCATACCGTGAATGTTTGTATCTCCTCTTTGCCCCGCCTCTCTGAAACGCTATGAAAAGCGAGGTTTGCTATGATTGGCCAGTTAACCAGTGCGCAGTGATTGGTCGAATACTGCAAGCGTGTGACGAAAATGTAATGCTTCATACCATATTTTTTGGCTGTCTTTGTCAAATCATACCACGAACTGATGTAGATTTGTGGGGGTGTGGTTACACGAGGCGTTTCAGGCAGGTCTGGGTGAGCATTCGCTTTTATAGATTGAATTTTGTTCTGACACTTAAATTATTGCAGTTTTTCAGTACGTGTTTAATACATGCATTGGCAACTTATAACACACCAAAGACACAGAAAAACCCGTATTCACGCCATATGACCTCTTTAAAAAAGTGTTAGGTGCTAGAAAAAACTTTTGGTTTTAAACATCCTCAGTTTGCATAGTATGTGTAAAGATAGAGAGATATACATACACAGTGAGTGTAAGAGAGAGAGAGAGGGAGAGAGAGAGAGAGAACAGGGACAAAGAGACACAGATAACATACTATCAGCAGCTGACACCCAGTTGGCAGCATCACTGAAAATTAAATCATTCAGCTGGTGTAAGCCTACCTAATTGCTGACAGAGAGAGACAGGAGCCCAATATAAGACCTGCCTAATGTACAATACAGCCAGAAGCGGCGTGAAACTAAGCTTGAAGCTTTTATTTTGGACAAAGATTGCCCTCAGAGCCTTGTACGCAAGCACAAGGCCTGGAAGTCATTGACTTTCAGCAGAGTCAGGGCGTTACAGACAGAGCAATAGAGTTAACGTAAGGGAAGAGAGGCAGACAGGTATGGATATTCCATTCCTATATCTCTGTCCCACAGAGAGCCTGGAGATTTTCCTCCTGGGATCAGATGACCGCTGGTGGATCGATGCTTGATTTAGGCGTTAAATAAACCATCGTGAAAAACTGATAAGCTGTGGAGACAGTAATTAGCATTCTGAGATAGGAGCCATTTAGAAGTCACCTTTCAATGCACACACAGCCTTGCTAAGCCTACATGTAAATTCTGGTGCTCTCTGGGGTTCAGAAGGAATGATTTATACAAAACATAACATTTTTACTTAATTTACTTACACCATGTATGGCTAAAGGCTATTTTTCATCCGTATAGTCCCTGGACTAAATGTTATATGATAAAATATAAACATATTTTTTTATGGACTGAAGAAAATAAAACTTGTGTGGAACAAATTGAGGGTAAATAAATATTGATAAATTTAAGATAATTTTTTATAAAATATTCCAGGTAATGATTTTCACTGAAAATAATTGTAAATGACAGCATGCCAAACATGTAACTCCAAAACACTGTTTTGTCATGTAAAAACGACATAATGAATAAAAGCATTCACTCTAAAATTGATGAAACATATTTTTTTAATAAATATGTTTTTAAAGGCTCTTGTGTTTCATTATTCCCTAAATTACAAGCATACTTAAAAGAAGTGAATGAAAACTAGTGAATTAATTTGGCTATAGCTGTTGGCCCTTCAGCCATTGGTCAGATGAAGAGAGTAAATATATTGGCAATATATAGGTCAAACATTTCTGTGTCAGGCTTATCAGGATGTTAACTGTCAACCGTTCCGTACTCGGGACACCTAAGTTTTACTCAATATTGTGCATGAAATTTCTAATCAAATCATGACAAACTATATATCATTGGAAAGGTCTAAGACTCTAGAATACAGATTTCTTTGGTGTTTTTGAAAATAATTTATGTAGGGAGAGTAATTGTTTCTTTCGTATAAAGAGTGTGCTCAGATTTTTTGTAATCCTTTTGTATTTTTTAATCAAAAAATTTTGTTTAAAGTACTTACCAAATTTCTGCATTTAAAAGTTATCTGAGATTTAAATTGATATGCCAAATATTTTTTTTGTCAATATGCCTTCTGTTACTGTCTGTTTTCAAATAAAGGAAAAACAATTTTGTATGAGTGACAAAATACCTTAAAGGTCCATCACAAAGACCACCACATCATGTCGCAATGTACAACAAACATATTAAAGAGCATATTTGCTACATATCTCTTACACTAAAAATATAGTTTTCATTTGGACAAGTTTCAGTTAAGACACTGCAGTGTGTTGCTCTACAGGGAGGTTATATTGAAGCCAATGTATGATTGGTGCCATCTCAAGAGCCTAAGAATCAACATCTGTCCTCACAGTGGGAAGAAAGCTGAACATCTGCCTCGGCAGAGGACAAATTCATTATACTGAGGACAAATTTGTCAAGAGACAGGAAGAAGAAAAAAAGAGTGAGAATATCTAATGTAACATCTAAACATCCAAATGTAACTTTCCACACTTGCCAATGCTTAGTGAATTTAGAGTAAAATGGGCCGTGAAACTACATCCAGTAGGGTTTTTTCAGAATGTTCTTTTATTATTAAAACGTATTTACAAATTAAATTTGTAAAACTGTTGGCAAGTTTGCTTTCCATCCTCTCGGATCACGTGCATGAAAAACATTTGTGTTCGGCATCAGTCCTTTTCAATCTAAACTGGAGTTTTCTGGCCAAATTTTCTGTTATTTCAGAGGTTGACAGGTCAAACATTGCAAATTGAAAGCAAAGATAGTATAAAACTGACCAACAAATGCAGTTGTTTTTCTATGTGGTTTTGTTCCGAAAGCACTTAAAGTATCAATCAAACTTGCAAAATTCAGGCATCTTGCTTATTGAATGTGCTCATCGCTCTCTTTCATACCTAAACTGTATATGAACAGAACAGGGTTTTACAATAGAGGATTAAAAAAGTGTATTCTGGTGCAGAAACGGTGTAATACCTAACACCAATACCAAACATTCTACCCCTTTTCTAAACAATAATAGAAATCTCAGAACTTTAAATAAGAGCCACAACGATCCCACTTTCTATTTCAATTATTTCCTAATGTGATTTGTTAAACTTTTTTTCAGTCTAAAAAGTGGTTGATAGAGGGAAACGTCTTGGTTACGTATGTAACCTCGGTTCCCTGATGGAGGGAACGAGACGTTGTGTCGAGAACGACAGATGGGGGGTTCGCCCTTGAGAACCAATCAACTCTGACTACTATAGAAAAGGCCAATGAAATTTGGCGAATGAAATTTGCATGCCGGGCTCCGCCCCCGGATATCCGGTATAAAAGGAAGCCGGCGTGCATCATTCACTTACCTTTTGTTCTGAAGAGCCTGAGAGCCTCTCACGACTGCAGCAGAATACGATACGTGTTGGTGGCATAAGGGACACAACGTCTCGTTCCCTCCATCAGGGAACCGAGGTTACATACGTAACCAAGACGTTCCCTTTCTGTCGGTCTCTCGACGTTGTGTCGAGAACGACAGATGGGGTTGCCCCTGGAAAACGCCACAACGCTGTATCGCGTCACAATCTCTAGCGAAGCGACGGTAACAAGCCTGGGCGTGTCAGCTCGATGCTTTCGCGAAACTGTAACCTTCCAGTGTGGCGGTCGGGGGGTACCAGAGCTTTCTTGGAGAAAGATGGGTACAGCCCTGACCGATAACCTTTCACGGACGGGGGCCTTAGCTCTCTACAGGCGAGAGGCCGTCCGGCTCGGGTTTACACCGGGTAAGCGCCACGTCCTTAATCAGGAATGCGCTGCAGAGGCCACCTCCTACCCGTGGGGAGGAAAATGGTGGATATAGGTATGGTCGCGTCCTTGGAGGAGAACGCATGGAATGTGCGGACTGGGTAGTTAACCGCGAGGTGGAGGTCCACCTGGGGAAGTTCATGGGTTACCAGGAGTGGGAACCATTCTCATGAGGATACATCAGACGGAACAGCCCACGGAGGGGGTGTTACAGACGTCCGGTAGCACTAGGTCCGGTTAGAGCTATCTGTGATAGTTCATATGGAATCCCGGCCTAAGGGGGAAGGCTGCTCTGCCCAGCCAACCCCCAGGGGGTGCTGCTTAGTGATGGATGGAATGCCTATTCTTAACCAGTGTCTGGGTAAGAAGGGAGGTAGATGAGGTACCAGTTTCTTAGCCATGGGTTTGGGTAAGAAGAAAAAGGTAGATAGCACACTGACCCAACCTGTTAGAGGGTGGAATGGTGCTTTCGCAGGCATACGCCCCCCCGGATGCCAGTCCTACAAGTCGCCACGCAGGACGTGGGCTGACACCGGGTTTACGCAAAGGTTGTGAACCTTTGCGAAGGTGTTTGGGCGTAGCCCAACCCGCAGCTCTACAGATGTCTGCTAGAGAGGCGCTTCTGCCAACATGGGAGATTCTGAGATCGGAATGCCGTCAAAGCGGCTACCACGACCCAGTGCGCCAGCCTCTGTTTGGAGACAGCCTTCCCCTTCTGCTGTCCTCCAACAAACACGGAGCTGGTCAGAGCTTCAGAGCTCTGCGTGCGGTCCAGCACCTACTGGACACAACACTGATCAGGTTGGGTCTTCCTCCCCTATGGGGAGCGCCTGCAAGTTCACCACTTGGCCCCGGAGGGAGTAGTGGGAACTTCTTGGACACGCATCCGGGCCTGGGTCTCAAGAAACGTGAGAGTTTTCAGGGCCGAATTTTAGGCAATCCGGGGACACGGAGGATGCTCGGTGGTCCCCTACCCTCTTGAAGGGAGTGAGCGCCGTCAGGAGGGCCGTCTTACCCTGTAAGGAAGATCGGAATCTCCGAGGGGCTCTCGGGGGGCACTGAGGCTCCCCAGGACCACTTAGGGTCCCAAGAGGGTATGGAGCGGAGATGAGGCGGAATCCGCCCTCTCGCACCCCTTAGGAACCTGGCGACCAGGTCGTGTTGCCCTAGAAACTTTCCACCGACTGAGTCGTGATGAGTGGCAATAGCGACTACATACACATTCAGTGTGGAGGGGAGATACTAGTCTCCAGTCTCATAAGAAGGAAAACACAATCCTGATCGAGCACCTCAGTGGGTCTTTCTCCTTGAGAGAGACACCAGGACGAGAAGAGGCACCATCTAGAGGCGTGTAACCGCCTAGTAGATGGGGCCCTAGCCCGGGCGATGGTCTCTGCCATAGAAGGGGAGTAGCCATCTCAGGATCTTCTCGTCCCGTCTAGAGACCAGACATGGGTGTTCCAGAGGTCTGATCTGGGATGCCAGAACGTGTCCTTCCCCTGATAGAGCAGGTCCTCTGTCAGGGGAATGGTTCAGGGGAAGTCGCTGTCCAGAGCATCAGCTCTGAAGCCAAGTGCGGTTAGACCAATGTGGTGTAACCAATAACACTTGGTGCTCCTGCTCCCTGACCTTGCACAGCGTCTGTGCAAGGGGGCTCCTGGGGGGGGGAAGGTGTGCTTCCGCCCATCCCGCGGTCAGCTGTGCGCTCGGATATCCATGCCGAGGGCAGGGAATACCAAGCGGGCAAATGGTGGTGTTACGGGAGGCGAACAGGTGTACCTGGGCCTACCCGAACAGCCTCCAAATGAGCTGGACTGCGCGGGGGTGGAGTTGCCACTCTCCACGAGGCAAAAACTGGCAAGAAAGCACGTCGGCTGTCTAGTTCAGTTTGCCCGGGGTGTGCGTGGCCCGCAGGGAACGGGTCACCTGTTGACTCCACCGGAGGAGGCGTCGAGCAAGTTGTGTTAGCTGCTGTGAGCGAACGCCACCCTGACGATCTGTGTACGCTACAGCTATAGTGCTGTCCTCGGACCAGCACGTGCTTGTCTCGCACGAGAGGCCGTAACCTGCTCAGTGCAAGTAGCACAGCCCACAACTCTTGGCAATTGATATGCCAGCGCAGGCGGGGGTTCGTCCAACGCCCCGCCTACGTGCCCGTTGCACACTGCACCTTACCCCTGCAGGGAGACGTCAGTCGTCACCACGACCTGTCTCATAACCTGCCCAGAGGGACCTGAGTCCGTCGAAAAAGTCATAGAAGACTAGGGGTTATGGTGCGTCGGAAGCAGGGCGTCATCACCATGCACCTGCTGCCGGTGTGCCACGCTCTCCTCGGAACTCGACTCTGAAACCAGTGTTGGAGCGGTCTCATGTGCATCAACCCAAGGGGTATTAACCCACGAGGACGCCATGTCCCAGGAGCCTCTGAATTATTTCAGGGGGACCGCTGTCTGCCTAAAATGTTCATTTCAGACAGTTCAACACTGGTTGGGCGCACACTGCGGAGAGGTGCGCCAACATGGTGACAGAGTTGAGTTCCATACCGAGAAAGAGGATGCTCTGCACTGGGGAGAGCCTGCCCCTTCTCCTGGTTGACCTGGAGTCCCAATCGATCAAGGTGCCGGAGCACCAGGTCCCTTTGTGTACATAACAGATCTCACGAGTGTGCCAAGATAGGCCAGTCGCTGAGATAGTTTAGTACCCACTCGCCTTCCTCCCCTCAGGGAGAAAGGGCGGTTTCCACGATCTTCGTGAAGGCCGTGGAGACAGGGACAAACCGAAAGGGAGGACTCTGTACTGATAAGCCCGCCTCTCGCACCCGAACCGTGGGAACGGCCGGTGTCGAGGAGGATAGAGACATAAAAGTAAGCGTCCTTCAGGTCGATTGCCACGAACCAATCCTAACACCTGATAGATGTCAGGACGCGCGTCTGCGTGAGCACCCTGAACGGCAGCTTGTGAAGGTGCTCTGTTCAGGGTACGCAGACCTTTGCAACCCACCGTGTTTCTTTGGAATGATGAAGTGCGGGTCGTAACCCACTGAACATCTTGGTTGTGAGGGACGAACTCGATGCCTGTTCTGCCAGAAGGGTGGAGACCTCTACCCGAAGTACGGAGGCGTCCCTGCCTCTGACAGAGGGAGAGATGATGCCCCTGACTTGGGAGAGTCTCTGGCGAACTGGATCGAGTAACCAAGACGGACCGCCCTCATTAGCCAGCGAGACAGTGTGGGCAGCTCGAGCTCCCAGGGACTGTGACAGGGTGACCAAGGGGATGGTCTGCTTCATCATTCCCACGGGGGGGTTCGTTGGCTGGCGGAGCTAACCATGTCACGGGGGTCCCCGGAGGGAAGGTTGGCTCCGCCTTTTTACCTGCCTGGCGGAACAACGGCACACACTGTCGGTTTGAGAGTGGTGACAGCTGTCGTATGTGTACGACCTCACGCCTCGCCAGGGTGTGAGGTCGGTTCGCCGTGCACAGTCCAGAGGAGTGTGCGATAGGCTGTAAGTACACCCGGGGAGAAAAGAAAACTCTGCGAGTAGTGGGCGCCAAGCCCTGAAAAGGGCCCGGCTTTGGTGACGAGGCAGGAGTCGTCCCGTACCGACCGATCAGAGCCGTGGCTGTGAAGGTTCGGGCCCGATGTTTTTCTCCCCTGGGTCTTCCCATCAGTGTCCCTTCTCGAGAGAAGGTTGCTGACGGGGTGGAGGTTTCCCCCTCGACCTCTGCTTCCGGGGTGCCGCCTGTGGGGGCACAGGAACCGAAACCTGATCACACCAGTGATGCCGAAGTCCTACACGCTTTGGACGGTAGGCGTGGCCGATTCCCCCCAGGAGGCAGCCGCCCGCGGCACAGGTGTACCGCCGGCGCCCGAGCCACCCGGGGGATGTCGACGTAGCCTTTGGCTGCCCCACCAACGAGGGAAGTAAGGGAGCCGGAGCTAGTTTCACTGGAACGGTCCGTAAATGGAGCGTTCCAAGTTTCACACAGCTCCTCATGCACCTCCGGGAAAAACATGGCACCCGGGTGGGCGCGGTTTGCACCGCGCTCCGACCTCAGGAACCACGCATCTCCGGGTTAGCATGGATGACATCACTTCTGCTTCCTCCTGAACTCGACCGCTGTGGGTAGAGCTCGGATTCGTCAGAGTCGGATGTCAGTCTCCCTCCGATGCTGCGAGCGACATCTCATCTACGTCACACATCGTTTCCGAGTGTGTGCGTGAGAATCCGGACGGTATGCCACCGCCGGTTGGGGGACGTTCAGAAAAGCGAATCGGGGTGCGATCGGCCCGTGAGCACTTGGCTGGCGGGTTTACGTTCGCAGAGTTCCCCATATCACTAACGCTGCTAACGTGGGTGGTCATCGGGGCCGTAGCCACAGATGTCACAGCCCAGGTAGCAGACGAAATGGTGGCTGGTTCCCGTAGGAAGACAGCCACCCGTGACCGCAATTTCTGAATGACAATCTGCCCGCAGTGCGGGCAGATGTGTCAACGAACGCTGCTTCAGTGTGCTGGACGCCCAGACGCCTAACGCAGCGATCGTGTCCATCCCCCTCCTCGATGAGGGTGCCGCACCCAAGAGAACAGCGGGACTTGCCGCGCTGGAGAATGCTCAGTCAGTCCTGAAAAGGACTTTTTAGAAAAAATCTCTAACACCTCCGGAACTGCCGAGACGCCCAGGGGAAGGTCGCTGCAGGTAGGGACGATCCGCTGCAACACGTCGTAGATCCGGCAGAAGAAGAATTCATTGAATTCGTTCTGTTCGTAGTCAGGAGCGAACGCTCTGAAGAACAAAAGGTAAGTGAATGATGCACGCCGGCTTCCTTTTATACCGGATATCCGGGGGCGGAGCCCGGCATGCAAATTTCATTCGCCAAATTTCATTGGCCTTTTCTATAGTAGTCAGAGTTGATTGGTTCTCAAGGGCGAACCCCATCTGTCGTTCTCGACACAACGTCGAGAGACCGACAGAAAGGGAACAAACGTTTCAGTTTAGACTTGAATACATTACACTACATAGATACAGTAGATAGACATAAATATTTAATACCACGAGAGAAGCTGCAATCTATTATATCAGCTTGATACTAAACAGCTTAAGAAATAATGTAAGACGTGTCCTTTTGACACCTCAGGTAATGAGGCCCATTATTTACACAACATTAAACATTATGCATGAGTTGCATATTTGCTACAGAGTACACATTTGAGAGTGAATTCAGTCAACACAGTGCCACTTTTGCTTGCTATACAGTATTTTCATTCCTCAAACATGATTCACAAACCACCTGCAATCTAGTTCAATCAGGTGCTATCTGTGCTGATACACCACTCCGAGTTTGCATTAACCCGAATTTGCAACCTTTCGCTGCCCTATTGTTTCACATTTGATGAAACAATGAAACTGTTTGTGGATCAAAATGGCTGAATGATTCTTTACAGGTCTAGCAAAGTACTGTATCTTAAGAGAGAGTCACGTCATCTCTGTTGACTCCATGGAGCCTCTCAAAGTTACTAGCAATGCGTGGAGCTGCAGAAAAACAGATCGATTTGAGATTACATTTAGAAGAACCCAGTCTTTTGCTGTTTTAGAGGCTTTGATTATGTTTTTTGGGTGTTTAACAATGGATGTTCATGTTTCTAGTTTAAAAAAAAACGCTTTATATTTCACATATTTCAAATCTATTGTTCACCGCTGTCCCTCTTCTCACAAAACGACTGGATTTCTTCTGGTCCATATAAAGTCCCTCCTTCCGAAACGCTATGATAGATAAAGCTGACCAGGTCTGTCGTGATTGGTTCCCAATTAAAGCGTGTGTGTGAAGATGTCCCACCCATACCATATCAGAGAGCTTCTGCTTCTCAGGCTGTTGTGATTGGTCGGTCCCCTCTCAGTGCAGGTGTATTCATAAACTTTGTCTTTTAGCAATAAACAGTAACAATGGTGTAAACTTCACTTTACCAGTAAAACACATGTGGATTGATCGAACTGTAATGGAGATCTGGTAGTGCATGTCTGTCTTCGTCAATTTTTGTTAGAGATTGCAATTTTTTCCTATTATGGCGAGGGAAATTACACAAGACAGATTGGCGTCAGACCGGTTATATTAATTAACACTAATAACAGAAGCGTTAGTTTTGCCATTTTATATTAGGCCCGAGTTGGATAATAAAACAAGCAGATTGACCAGGAGACTTTTGCAAGCAGGACTTCAAAGGATGTTTCATAGAAGTGTTTTGGAGGCATGCGCACACACACACAATATGTCAGTGTATTGCACAGAACAGCTTTCACAGCTGATGTTAAAGTCGTGGAAGCTGTTATTTGACCGTTGGTTATCTTAGATTGTGTGTAGCTGAATACTTATTACCAGCTGTAGGACATTTATGAAAGTGAAAGTAGTTTAGCGCGTAGTTTAGTCAAATGTTTAAAATCTCTGATAACCTAACACTACACTTCCTCTTCTCTAAGGAAGGCCATGACGCTTTTTTGGCGTATTCCTTTGGGGGGAGGTTATTAAAAGCACTAGGAATAGTGACATCATGTACCAGGGAAGTAGAGGTACTCCTTGAAAAGCTAATTCTGTTAAAGACAATATCTCGCTTGGCACTGAACTTTGAGCTTTATCATTTTGCAGGTATTATTTATGCTCTAACAGCAACATTACACACTAACTAAAGGTTGCAAAATTTGATCACGTGGAATGGGGCCTTTAACACATTTAAAGACGCAAGTCATTTAAAGAATATACATTTTAAAGAAATAAAGAATTAAGCGAAAAAACACAACTTCCTAGAACTGTCTGAAGGCTCCATGAATCACAGGACGATGGAAATTTTTGACCTTCTGTTGTCGCCACTCTCTCTCTCAACGGCTTTGGTCAAACTATAGAAGTCTGCAGTATCCTCCACATCCTAAAACTATGAAATGACCTGCAAGATTATGACAAACACATAAACAGTATTTAAGTTCACTTGCACCATTATCGTATTTGCATATTTTGTTTAGTGAATTAAGTGTTAAATCATCACAGACAATTAATTCCATGTAAATTTCCCTCACACACAATTGACGTCACAGATTCTACCCTTGCCGGAGTCACTTCACATACGGCCATATTCGCATCACCTCCGACCTCTGTTTTATACTGTTTCTATTTGGGGGAAGACTAATTTCCTTCAAATTGATTGATAATCAAAATAAACTACAAATTTTAGACCAACAATTCAAGATGATATCAACTGTACCATTTACTTTATGTGTAAATCTCAAATGATGGCAAGTACTCTAACACTCAAACAAAACACTACCCACTCATTATTAGTTTGCTAAATGTTTAAGTTTGATATCAATGTGCTCCAAAGGCATGATACCCATCATGAAGAGATCACAAGTAGCCTAGGACTAATTTTATCTCTGCACAACCCTATTGTTGGAATAGAAAAAAAATCTTATTTATAAATAAGATTTTTTTACCTGAACCAAAAACTAAGCATTACCCAGAATGAAAGGACGGGAATTTCTACATTAATTTCTAATGTTTTTTTATGTAATTAAAAAAAGTGAAAGTGACCTATTTGTTAGATATGGTGACCCATACCCGAAATGTGACCTCTGCTTTTAACCCATCCAGAGAGTAGTGAACACACATACACCTGGAGCAGTGGGCAGCTATCACTGCAGCGCCCGGGGAGCAAGTAGGGGTAAGGTGCCTTGCTCAAGGGCACGTCAATCGTTATCCGCCGGCCCTGAGGATCCAACCGGTAACCTTATGGTCACGAGTCCGACTCTCTAATCATTAAGCCACAATTGCCCCCAATAGCATGCTGTGATAAGGCTTAGATAATAGATTCAGGAGTATTTGCTAAAATAGGGTCTGCATTGATTTCATGTTGACTTGAAATTCTATTTTGATCTGCTTGTGCAAAATGGTAAATCTGTATGAAATGGCTGTGTACAAAATGGTGAACGGTTAATAGTGTTGGCTTAATTCTTCTCTCTAAATCAGGTGGTAAACAATCTACGGTTAGCCAAACGTCGCCTGGGACTTCATCCATTTACCGTAAGTGTTCATGCTTGGAGAATTGAAACACCGGCAGATATGCCATATCATGAGCACATTAATTATGGCAGTTTTCTCCTGCTATAGCTGTGCTGTCAACGGTGGTCCCCATGCGTGAAAGACACCAGGATTCTGAAGCAGCAGCTGAGAAATGGGCCAGATTATATACAACTATAGCAAAATGTGGGTGTTTTTCAGGCTATTTTATAACAAACGTTTATAACAAAAACAACTTTAAAGCCCCAGTGAAATCAATTTTATTTATTTATTTTTTAGTAAAAATAAGTTAGCCTTGAGGACATCAATAAACTTATATGCTCCCATGTGCTGACAAAATTCCCATTTAGCAGATGTAGGCAATCATGACAATCTGACATGTGCCCTCAAACAAATAAAAAAATTCCATGACATCCATGACGTCCAATAAAATCTGCTTTAGTCCCGCCCCCTTCACTATAAGAGCTGCAGAAGCAGTGCCTCACATCAGCATAATGAACTAGATGGGAGATTGGGGATGATCCAGACAGTGTAAATGTTAGGATTAAAGTCTTAATTTCGTGTTGAATGTGAATGTCCTCCGGTTCAGAGACACGATAGCTCAGAAACATGTCTATGGGACTTTTAGACACAATGCTGACAAAATGTGTCATTACTGTCTTCTGGTAATTTAGGTAGAAATCTTTTCAAATCTTGGATCCTGAAGCAAAGCGAGAACCACAAAACAAAATTTACATTCAGGCAGCCCTCTTGCCTGCTTCAATTTCATGATCTGAGATGTCATCAGTAAACCAGAGAAAAGATTCAAGGCCACTGTTCAATTTTACGCTATTTGCCTTGATGCGTAAGTCATGATCCACTTTTTATGTTCAGTTGACCTAAATTGAACCAAAAGCACTTTGGTAGGAGAATGTACGGGGTCTATTATTTGCGCTGTCCATGGATTCATCCAGAACTCTTTAAAATCTCTTTTAATATCCCTCTCTATCCGAGAAGTAAGCGAATCAGTTGCAGCGCTTGTATGGATTGAAAATGCAATATTTATGGTGCAGCCTACAGCTGTAGTTCAATATAGTGATAAAAAGACTTCAAGATAGCTGAGGTAGAATTTTTTGCTTTCTTTTCCCCGGGTGCTGCGTGAGTCCTGATATCTAAATAGATTCAGCTGTTGATCGACAGCGTGCGCCTGAGCTGTTATCAGCCGGACCACAGTGTTTTGTGTGGTGAGGTTGTGAGGTACAGTCTCCCGCGGCATCATGTTTTTCGCTACACTGTTCAATCCCAGCATGCCCTCTGTGTGTCACAGAGCTTCATTAGCATTTATGATTGACAGATGAAGCTAGATGCAAAGGCAGAATTTTCAGATGGTGTCATGGTTTAGTAACATAATAAAACTAAATATTTTACGATAGCAGCTCACTGGCAGTGTTTGTAATTTCTACTTTGCTTTCATGTTGCACAGTTTTTCCACCGTTGTTAAGTAGTATTTTAATGTTGTTGCAGTGGTTGCATTTGTTGTTTGGTATTTAAATGGTGTATCTTAGCTTTTCAGTGTTGTGTAGTAGTATTTTAATGGTGTTGCGTAGCTTTTCAGCAATGTTGTGAAGAATTTTTATATTGTTGCGTAGCTTTTCAGTAATGTTGAGTAGTATTTTAATGGCGTTGCATAGCTTTTCAGTAGTGTTGTATAATATTTTTTATATTGTTACGTTGCTTTTCAGTAATGTTGTGTAGTATTTTTATATTGTTGCGTAGCTTTTCAGTAATGCTGTGTAGTATTTTTATGAAGTTGTGTAGCTTTTCAGTTGTGTTGTATAATATTTTTTATATTGTTGCGTAGCTTTTCAGTAATGTTGTGTAGTATTTTTATATTGTTGCGTAGCTTTTCAGTAATGCTGTGTAGTATTTTTATGAAGTTGTGTAGCTTTTCAGTAATGTTGTGTAGTATTTTAATGGTGTTACGTAGCTTTTCAGTAATGTTGTGTAGTTTTTTTATAGTTTGTGCATTGCATTCTATTAATTGTGTGTCTGATTTTAATAATGTTTCGCAGTTTTTCAGTAATGTTGTGTAGGCTTTTTGTTTGCTGCATTGTTTTTCAGTAATTTATTGTAGTTTTCTTAATAATTTTGCTTGGCTTTTCATTAATGTTGTGTAGTATTTTAATGTTGGTGCATTGCTTTTCAGTGTGGTTGCATAGAATGTTTTTGCATTGATCAGCATTGTATAGTGTTTGGGTAGTTTTGACTAGGAAGTTGTAGTACAGCATAGCTTTACTAATGGTGCGTAGTATTTCAATTTTATTGTGTAGTAGTTCAGTTTTTTGTATTATGTTTATGTTGTTGCTGTATAGAATTTTAATGTTGCATAGTAATTCAGTGTTGTTGTGTTATAATCCCAATGTTGTTGTGCAGTATTTTAGTGTTGTTTGGTAGCACTGGATAATAAAAGATATCTGAGAGCTCATCCATGTGGCTTTTTTCCAGTTTGTGTATATAATCTTTTTTTGTATATTCGCTCACTATTATCTATATACTTAGTTAATTTAGTAAATTCTATACACTTATTTAATATTATTATAAAATATATTATTATATTATTAATAATATTTTACTAGGATTATGTAAGCTGCTTGCAACAATGACATTTGTGAAAAGCGCTATTTACAAAAAATTGAACTCAATTGAATTAAAATCATGCTGCTATTTTTTTAACAATGCTGTGCTCTTGCATAGTTTTTAATAAACCAGTTATTTGACTATAAGCTTGATGTCTGGCTCACGTGATGGCATCTTATTATGACCAGTAATATACTTATCGTAAAACAAATCATTACATTATAGTAACATCAAAGTGTGCTCAAGGAAAATGTATTACATTGTGATTTTGGCTACACTTATGTTCATTATCATAATCATACAACAGCTTTGAAGAACAGCTAGCTGTCTGTCTGTATTAATTCATTACTGTAGGTCAAATACCTTTTTATTCTTGTCACAGCTGTGAACACTAACGTAAAAATTTATGAAGGCGACATTCATGCCACCGAAAATTTTAAAATCTAAACCGACAGCAGCTTTGAATTCTTTAAGTAGAGCAGAGCTGTTGGGTCAAGAACAGTCAAGGAATGGCAGACTCTCGTATCGCGGCGGAGCAACTATATGTCACAAATTTTTCGCACTACACCACTGAAGCGGTGTTAAATCCACCATTATACATTTTTTGTTCTTTATTCACTCCTTTCTGGGAGAGGAGCCACCTACATTTTTCCCGCTTCCTATGCTAATATTCCTGCAATAAACACTATAAAATATTACTTTAAATTGACCTGACCAGTCAGCCAGGGAATGGCTTCTGCCAGCCCCTGCCATGCCCAAAGGAACTTTCTTTTTTTGTGATATTGAGTAGTAATGCGTAGATCTCCATTGGAAGTGCACATCATAATATCTTCCACATTAAACTAAAAGAACTTTGTACTCCAGAAATGGCGTAATGCCAACCAGTTCTTTCCATTTCTGTTTAAAATATCCATTAGACATTCTGTGGGCATGCTGCCTTGAGCTGTGACAAACAAGACTATATTCTTTCTTCCAATCTGCAGAATCCCGGTCTGTTGTGAGAAGGGTTTGCTCGAGTGTCCCTCTGCATCTGATCTGAGGGCTTTAGTCATTTCTTCAAAAGGTTTCAAGTTAGACTTTCAGCATTAGAGGGAAACCTCAGGCCATGCGGGCTGATGGATGGTGTGGAATCAAATCTCTGTCAGGGTTGTGGCCCTGCAGAGAACTTCACACTGACAGACAGAGCATACTTTTCTTTTGTATCACAGAACTTCTGCTTTTGAAGAGTCATTTTCCCATACGATAAAAGGCTCTGAGATATCTCATGTTATCTGGGAATTCACTGTTCAGTGCCGAGCTGCTTTAAATAATTCAAACAAGGCCAAGATAATATGTTTTCTGAACCAGACACGCTAGAATACATATGATCAACGTCAAATGAGGATCTGCTGAACTGCTGCAACAATTTAATGTATTTTGATAAGTAGTGTGCTACATTAACATGATAATTTTCTCACCCCCATTCCATCCAAAATGTTTATGTATTTGTTGGTTTAGTCGAAAAGAAATTAAGGTTTTTGATGAAAACATACCAGGATATTTCTCCATATAGTGGACTTCAATGGACTCCAAAGGGTTGAAGTTAAATGTACAGTTTCAGTGCAGCTTTGAAGGTCTTTAAACGATACCAGACGCTCATGACTTCACGTACTATGTAATTACGTTGAAATGGTCACGCTTGACGTAGGCGGAAGTATCAAGTCAGTGTTTACAATTTGAACGTGCAAGATTTCAATGTAATAATGTATTACTTGAAGTCATAAACATGCGTCGCAGTACAGAGCAAGGCGAGCATTTGTGTTTGTAAAGCATATACATTTGTATTTTTTTAGAAAATCGAAAATCACTAGATAAGACCTTTATTCATCGTCTGGTATGGTTTAAAGCCCTTTGAAGCTGCACTGAAACTGTAATTTTGTCCTTCAACCGTTTGGAGTCCATTGAAGTCCACTATATGGAGAAAAATCCTGAAATATTTTTATCAAAAACCTTAATTTATTTTCGACTAAAGAAACAAATACATAAACAGTTTGGGTGACATGAGGGTGTGTAAATGATCATGAAAATATCTTTTGAAAGTTAACTACTCCTTTAATACAGAAAGTGTGCATTTATCATCCTGGCACTTGAAAAAGCTTTGTTATCATTTAATTTAATTTAGGCTACTGTAAAAATGTCTTTGCATATGGCAGTTTGAACAAGAAATAATGAGTAAAAAAGAAATATGAAACATTGTATATGATATTACTCCTGTCTCATTCTTCACACTTGAAATGAAAGGATGAGTTTGTTGCATTGTGGGATGCAATACTCCATGCAATATGTATTTTGATCACTGCTCAGAATGTCTATATTTTGCTCACAAAAATGTGCATACTGTATACACTCACCTAAAGGATTATAAGGGACACCTGTTCAATAATGGTGTGGGAGATGTTTTCTTGGCACACTTTAGGCCCCTTAGTGCCAATTGAGCATCGTTTAAATGCCACGGCCAACCTGAGCATTGTTTCTGACCATGTCCATCCCTTTATGACCACCATGTACCCATCCTCTGATGGCTACTTCTAGCAGGATAATGCACCATGTAACAAAGCTCGAATCATTTCAAATTGGTTTCTTGAACATGACAATGAGTTCGCTGTACTGAAATGGCCCCCACAGTCACCAGATCCCAACCCAATAGAGCATCTTTGGGATGTGGTGGAACGGGAGCTTCGTGCATCCCACAAATCTCCATCAACTGCAAGATGCTATCCTATCAATATGGGCCAACATTTCTAAAGAACGCTTTCAGCACCTTGTTGAATCAATGCCATGTAGAATTAAGGCAGTTCTGAAGGCGATAGGGGGTCAAACACAGCATTAGTATGGTGTTCCTAATAATCCTTTAGGTGAGTGTACATACTACAGTATGTAGTCTATTTCAGATCAAGTAAGAGTATTTGAATGCAATTTCAAAAATAATTGTTTTTGTGTTGTCTTTAAAAAACCTGAAAACTCTATCCATCATGTATCTGTTTGTCTCTAATTTCTCGTAGGATGCTTGTCAATAACCGGGTTGACCGAGCGTCTGAATCAGGATCATTTTACTTTAATTTGCTATCAAAGTTGAAAGCCAAGAACGCAGTTTGAGCCCTCGTATAAATAACAATCACGAACAGATATTCTTTTGATTATAGGAAACTGTTATACTCTGCAAACAAATGTTGGAATATTAACTAGGGACTTTGTTGACATTTCACAAACAGAGGTGGGATTACTTACTAGTGGTTGCTGTTAGGACAGGGTATTGAAAGCTGTTACTTGAAATTTAAAACATGTATATTAGCAAAATCGTTTTATCGTTTTATCGTTTAATCTAAATCTCTATATTGCAGAATGCATACAGAAACATTCATATTGACGAATTGTCTTCAAAAATTTGTTTTCGGTTGAACTATTCTGTAGAGGAATACACTTGCACACTGATTTAAAATGGAAGCATTTTATTTCCCGGCGGGGTAATGTCAGTAGGGAGAGGAAATTACACAGGGTCAACTCATCCAACTGTGAAATGTATTGTATAGATATTAGAAATGACCCTCATTCTTATTGCCTCATAACCATTCATATTTAATTTAGTCAGTGGAATGAGAATCAATGTACAAAACTACTTGAATATATCGCACAATGGTACGTTCATTGATGGTGAGGTGTTTTAAACATTGACTTTGTAAAATCCCTTCATAAAGAAAACTCAGTAAAGCTGCTTCAGAGATCAATATCAATGTAATAAGATATATAACAAACAATGTTTTGTTTGAAATATTAAAAAATGTCAATCAAATTGTCACCATCCTGATAAGAAAATTGCTTTAGGCTATTGATCAGCGATTTCTCTTTTATGGCTTATGGAGATTACATATATACAATATATTTCATTTAAAGGAATAGTTCACCTTTAAAATGTAAATTCTGTCATCATTTATCATCTGTCATCATTAAAACCTGTGTGATCTTCTTTCTTCTGCAAAACACAAAAGAAGATATTTTGAAAACTGTTGGTCCCTTTTGACATCTATTGTACGGACAAAAAACCAAGGCAAGTCAATGAGTACCGACAGGTTATTTTTCAAAATATCTTCTTGTGTGTTCTGCAGAAGAAAGATAGTCATACAGGTTTGAAATGACAATAGGACATTGCTTTTGAAGGTGAACATTTCCTATAAGGACTTTGTCTCAGATGTGTTGTATATGAAAGATCATTTTTGAGATCCAGCAGAAGAAAGTTAATATAAAGATGTTTAAAAGTATTTATCAGGGGCAATATCTGAGAAACTGAAAATTCTCTCTCCGTTTAATCTCATTGCTCTAGGAGAAAGCAATATTGAAAAAATCGTATTTGCAATTTTCCTTCCCAAACAAAACATTTCCAGGGCATTATCTTTATATGTGCATGACTATGTGGCAGACTATATAACCTTCTCATCAGATCGCAGCTAAAAATAGACTAGACCCCCTCCCTTTCTTCACCTGCCTCTGTTCAACTTTTTTCCACATTATCATCACCACATTCCTTTTTCCATAAACACTTGGTTTAGTATTAAGTATGCGACACCAGTTAAAAAGCATCTTAACAGTGGAATTGTTGTTTTTAAATAAGCTTAGACAACACGAACAACATTCTTATTCCACTGTATTCTCACACCAAATCAGGAAAGTTCACAAATATAAATAACCTGCTGTCTGGCTGAGACATGAATGCAGAGACGCTTGGGTTTTCAGGTGGCATGGCCGCTCCGGGTCTCAGACAGAAAGAAATATTTCTCCTATAGGTTTAATAAACGTAACTAAATGCAGTGGGAATGAATGTGTGCATGTGTAGACTGTAGAGGGGTATGAGAGAGCTAAACTGATGGGAGTGCCAGACCGTGCTTACAGATATGTCCTCAAGGAAGCTGTGTCTATTAGATCGAGTGCTCATAGGTCTCACGGGATGAACAATTCTGGTGTGCAAGTTTTTTATTTTTACAGATGCTGAGGTTCTGTGGAGTTTTTAGGTATATTTATGTGTTTGGGGTGTAGGGGAGAGAAGAGACTCCCAGAAGTAAATCCTGAAATCACCTAAATTGTCACAGTTTATAGTCCCCAAAAGAAAAATCTTTCAGTCCTAGACAAAATAGTAAAACATTTGTGGGTTAGGAAATGTTAAACCAATAGAAGTTAATGTGAAGTCCCCACCAAGATTGTGTGTTTGTTTCTTGTCTGTTCTCATGAAAAGCAGCTTTGGAGATGCTAAAAGATTGATATGAAAACGTCCCCCTGCTAATCCAGGAGTGAGATGAAATAAACTTTTAGGTTTATTCTGCTCTTCATCCTGTTTTTAATCTTTTCAATGGAATTCGACATTTAAAGTGTAACCAGATAAACAGCTACAGACCATTTACTTTGAGACCGAAAATGGGATGAACGATACAAAAGTGAACTTAAACAATGTCTTACCTGAGTCAAAAAGAGTTCTCCGCTGTAAAAGATATCTAGCTTCCTCAGTCAAAGATGCGGTGAAAGCCTTCTCTTTGTTTCTTAGTGTCAACACCACAAACTTCTCAACAAATCTTAATACTGTATAAGATAATATGAATCCTTATCTTTCAGCCGCTGCGTGATATTCTGGTTGCTTTGCTTTTTGTTTCTCTTTTTAACAGCATCCATCAATCTTTTATTTCTCTAATGTATGTTGTTGTCCGGGCGACAGCATCACTGACTGAGAGCGTGTTCCTTCACTCACATCAGCACCACTCTCTCTCTCACTTGCTCGCTCTCGTCTTTGTTCATACCTTCATCCAAACCGACCAATCAGGGGAAAAATAGAGAGGGGTGGTGCAGAAGATATTACCATGTTATATATGAAGATTAACCAGAAGAAACTATTACAGAGGGTTGACAATGCTGTAGATTGACCACACTTACGTGTTTATTTATAAGAAGTAGCAAATCCGGGACTATTGTCATGCTGTTGCAGTAAGACCATGTGTACACCCCCTTTAATAAATGGTTTAGTCTTACCTAGAGAGAGAGGAAAGGGAGAGAGGGGGAATAAACTGGAGGAGATATATTAGATAATGAAAGATAAGAGAAGACCAATAAACTACTAATGAGATAATAATAGAATCAACATTAAAATCTGCCATTATAAATGAGAATATATGAAAGGAGCAATAGAGTATATCTCATTATAATCCAGGTCGTTTTTCAACCCAAAATTAAAAGGAGGACATAAGAAATTGCATTTTGTGTAAAATTAACATAACACTGATGCCTGTTTTAGTAACATTTTAATGCTCACTTTCACCAACCAACTGTACACCGTAAAAAATATTATAAAAAAGGAAATTTCTGGGTGACTGAAATACAAGTTACATTTCTGTGTTTCAATCTTCAAGACATTCATTGATGTTGTAGGGGTCACAGGATTTACAGTTGCTTTCAGGACCTTTACTGGACCTCCTCCAGTTTGCAACCAGGTCTTTGTATGATGCACTCAACATGGGACTGTATTATACCTTTCAACATCTGGACAGACCAGGGAATTATGCAAGGATCCTGTTTGTGGACTTCAGTTCAGCGTTTAAAACACCATCTTCCCAACACTCCTCCAGACCAAACTAACCCAGCTCTCTGACAGGTAACAGCTAGTTAGAATTGGTAAATTCCCATCCAACAGCCTGAGCTTCAGCACTGGCGCCCCCCAGGGATGTGTGCTCTCCCCACTGCCCTTCTCCCTGTACACCAACTACTGCACCTCTACTGACCCCTCTGTCAAGCTCCTGAAGTTCGCAGAGTTAGACACTACAGTTATTGGCCGCATCCAGGTGATGAGTCTGATGTGAGGTTGCGCAACCTGGAGCTGAACATGCTCAAAACAGTGGAGATGATAGTGGACCTTAGGAGAAAACCCCGGTATTCCCCCACTCACCATCATTAACAGCACAGTAGCCGCAGTAGAGTCATTCAGGCTCCTGCGCACCACCATCTCACAGGACCTGAAGTGGGACATTCACATTGACTTTTTTGTCAATATCGCCAGCTGAGGAAGTTCCACCTGCCACAGGAGCTGCTCTAACAGTTCTCATATAGCTGCCATTGAATCCGCACTTCCATAACTGTCTGGTTCGGCTCAGCTGCAAAAACTGACCTACAGAGGGATATAAGACTACAACGGATAGTCCGGACTGCTGAGCGAATCACTAGCACAAACCTCCCCACTCTCCAAGAACTATACTCATCCGGTGTGAGTGAAAGAACTCGCAAAATCACTATGGAGCCCTCACACCCAGGACACTGCCGCCCTTTAAGCGCAACAGAGCACTGAGCACCAAAACAGCCTGACATAGGGAAGGTTTCTTCCCTCAGCCCATTACACATACAGTATGTTGTTTACGTACGTAAAATTCAGCAATCCACATTCCCCTGCATAAGTTGTACATAACACCGTATCATTTGTATATACTGTAGCATATCTGTACGCACAAAACACTGCCTATTATCCTTTTGTCTAATATTGTCCTTTTTGTCAAATGTGTATTGTCTCTCACATATATATTTTTACTCTTTGTTACCTGCGCCTTGTCACAGTTTTAGCCTGTATGTCCACTGGAAGCTTTTTATCACGAAGACAAATTCCTTTTGTGTCCAAGCAGACTGGCATTAAAGCTCTTTCTGATTTCTGTAGTAATGAAAAATCGCGTCCCAGATCTTAATAAAACCTAGAACATTCCCTTAAACCGCATCAAGACCTCAAGATGAGAAGTCGAAAAGTCAGTGACATGTGAACAAACAACATCCATCATGATGCTAAACAGCAGTATTTGGTAGAAGGATGACATTTGGATCCCTGCTGGCTTTTTAATTAATATAACCGTGGTTGTGAAGGAAGGGTAAACCACAGACATAAAGACGCCCGGAGCGTCGTCCGAGAATATAGAGCAGCTTTCAAAAAGAAATACAACCTCTTCATCTCACATTTAACCTTCGCATACAGTATAGGAACTTATAAACATTCATTACAAAAATCCCAATCCCCATTTATTCAGAAGGCTGTAGGGTCTATTTTGGCATTGAAACTTTGAAACATTTCCATATTACATCAATAGTTATGGGTGTGATATTTTGACACAGATGCAAGGATGATGATGAATGGTGATGAGCTCCATTATGACACTTCATCATATGTTATTTTAGAAGAGCTGTGTAATCACATCTCATGCTTGTGCCGAAATGTTTCATCTCTCTGGGATCATTGCGTATAAGCATTGAAGTGTGTGAGGCTCGGGTGATGATGATGGAATTGCTGTTGGGTTTCTGAAATGCATGGAACGTGGGAACTTGTTAGCAGGAAGAAAACAAGTTCAGACAGAGAATGTATGTACAGGACAACAAAATTTTGCTGAATTCTTATCTTTGATTGGGTACCGTGGGCAATTATTGATATGGAATAGTATTGGATAGTGATAGACCAATATATTGCCTAATAAATTCACACGATATTTAGTAATTTTGAGATTACTCAGATTTGATTGTTCAGTTCTAAGAACAAACAAAAGACAATCTTGTTAATGGACACCGGCTTGTTTTTTCAGTAAATATTAGCCTATTTAAAAATAAAGTGTTTGTTTAATGAAGCAATATTCTTTGCTTATCTTATTTGGTGTCAACGTATTATGGTTAGCAGCATTATATTGATCATCAACCATTAAAAACCCACATTTTGCAACCATTGGCTTAATAAATCAACATATTTTCAACTGTTGAAAAGTGTATTTTTCACACCATGAAAGTACAAGAATCTGGATGCAGCTTTTGAGGTAAATAAATAACGTCTGTGTTTGTGCGATAGAACTGACTGAACTAGCACATTTGGGCAAATGTGAAAGTGTCAACAATGTTCTTGAGGAACAGAAAATGCTGAAGTTTCCAGTGTGCAGTTCAACTGAGATTGCCCTAAAACTTCTCTTCTCAGAATCTGTAATATCACTGTTACCTGGAATCCAATGCGACTCGGAGCTGATAGATAAAGGTAATTTGACACGGACCCATAGATGACCTCACTATCAAGAGGTATTTGCAGAACAGCCAAATTACCACCAGTCAGGATCAAATGTTAGGCGTATCAATAGACTTGCATATAAATGCCTTTTATTGAAGGAAACCTTGTCATTTAGCCACGTCAGTCAGAACATCTTGATGTTCAGCTTAATTCTTTTAACTGGATTTAATTCTCTCCAAACATCAATAACAAAAGTTTCATTACAAGCGATTTAAATTCTGCTATAGTTTTTTGATTGCAGTATTGATAAAAGTTTGAAAGTTGTCTTTATTGCTTCATTACTCCTACAGAGACATGCACACAGTCTAGATAAAAGTCGTGATACATTATCACAGCTGCTGATTTTAATGCTCCTTCAAGCTACATGAGGCAAATGTGACAATTTTCTTCAGAGAAATTGACAGTTAGTTCTGCATGCTGATCACAATGAGAATTCAAGCTAGCCGTTTACTAGTTTTGTGCATTTGCTATATCTAGTTCTGACATTTATAAATGTAATAATGTGATTTGAAGTTGTCACGAACATCAAGGAGAGAGAACCCAAGTGAAGGTGGCAGGTACAAAAATTTAACCTTTTATTAACAAAACAAAAAGACCCAAGATTGGGTAAAACGAGAACTGAACCTAGAAGAACTTGAAAACATAGACTTCCAATGAGGGGGCAAAACCAGGAGATAAACATGACAAAGTAAACTAGACACTTTCCTGGAATTTAGACGAGACTTCTTGGATCTGGAAACAAAGTATGGTCAAACTAAACAAGGCAAAGTAACCAAAACGAAACACCACACAGGACAGCATACACAAGGGCATTAAATGGGGCAACTAACAAGGGGTAGGTAACAATAAGCAGGTGTGGGGAATCTAACACTGGCAGGAAGCTGAAAGAGGAAACGAGGGTGCAGGGTCAATAGATGAGACAGGAGAGCACATGGCCATCATAAACAAACAATGATCATGCGCTTCCATACCAAAAATATGGGACTTTCATGATCCTGTCATTAGACTAGAAAAGCATGACAAGGTGAGGCAGGAACATGACAGAAGTATCGTTTATACTCCAAACAATGCTTGGTAAGATACTTGAATACTTAGATTATAAGGATGTTTCACTTAGTGAGAGATGTGATGAAATTTTTCTTTCAGCAATGGAATAAAAGTTTAGCAAAATACCTTCCTATTGAGCGGCTAGTCTTTCTGATGTGATTCTGATTCTGCGTGTCTTATGTTATTGCTTTGATCTTTATCATAAATTTATTCTCTAATTCATTGCATACATGATTTTTGCTTCATTAGACGAATATAGAAGCAATACAAACAGAAGTCTTCACATGCCCGGATATAAAGAGTATTGTATTCTATTGAGGATTGTTAAAAATTATTTTGTGTTTTTAGAAACGATCATCCTAAAATATAGCCTAAAAATATTACTAATACTGCAAAAGAATCATAATATATTAAAAAGTGCAATTTACTTTTACTTTAAATTAGGATTATTCAGATATGGCTTGAGTGACAATTGATCACTTATGCAGTATGTCTAAATGCAGTTTATGCATACAGAATTATTTATAAGCTATACAGAGCTTTCAGAATTACTGTTATGTCTATGCTTAGTGTCTTTGCTAATAATATTCATTGTCATTTTAAACCAGATACACATTAAACACCACAAAACATTATAGCGTTGACAATTGCTACAAAGTTTTCCCACCAACAATCTTTAAAGATTTAAATTCCACGAGGATGATGCCATTAAGAAACTATTCTTGTCAGTAAAACAAATCTTACTAGACACTAAAAGGTGTTTAAAACCTGATGTTTAAAACCTTAAGGTTGAAGTTGAGAACCCTTTTAAATAAGTTTTGAGTTTTATTTGAAAAATTATCATTATAGAAAGGAAATATTGTAACACTGTAGTTTACAGTGCCCCTGTAACATGTATTTACTAAAGTATTTATCATACATTTTGTATAATTACATGTAACTAACCCTAAACCACACCCTAACCCCAATCCTATAGCAAGTACTGTACATATCTCGTACAGTATTATTTCTTGGTATACTTAAATATATAATAAATTGTCACACAAGAACAGTATTGGGTGTAACAAGTTACGAAGTAATTAGTTACTGTAATTTAATTACTTTCCCCTTGAAAAAGTAAAGTAAGAGATTAGTCTTATTTTTTCTGTAATTCAATTACAGTTACTTTTTATGTACTTAAACTAAATACTTTGAGTAATATATGCAATTGGACATCAAAATTTAAAGTCTAACTTTAAAATCCGTGCTTTAATGTATAATTCTCACATTTTTTATACTTCGGTCAGTAAATAAGAGTATTTTATTTAGTTTAATATTATTTATTTGAATGAATTAAATAAGCTGTTTCATGTCCATCCTGGAATCACTTAACTAATTAGTAATAAGTAACTAAATACTTTTAAGAGAGAGTAATTTGTACAGTAATCTAATTACACTATTGAGTATGTAATTAGTAACTAGTAATTAATTACTTTTATCAGAGAAACTTACCCAACACTGAACAAGACACATAAAATAAGTGTAACTGCAAATGCTTTTATTTTCTCACTAAGTAATTCTGTATGCAAGTATTAAAATGATTTAAAATTTGAGAAAATTTCTAAATAGTCATACACTGGCGAAGTCTCTTAAAGAATGTATAGAGTGTTGTGTAATATGTAAATAAGGACTGTGTGAGCGTGTCTCGTCTTATTCTCCATATTTTTGCATATTTTACACTGAATGTCATCTCATCTCTAACCATGACATAGTTGGGACAGCCAGTGTTCTGAAACATGCCGGCATTTCTCAGACCGGTTAAACAAACAATAACATTTCAGTAAACCCAGTCAAAGTCAGACTTTCACGGCATTAAAATGCAGTGGCAGGACCTGAAACGTGAAGTTCATGCTTGATAGCCTAAAAATGTCATGGTATATGTATGCGGATCTGCAAGGACGATGCGGCCATTATTCCTCCAAAGCAGTTTCAAACTAGAAGCATTTGGTTTTAATTGTTGTTGCTAACAGGTGTGAAAGCAACAATTAGTGTTTTTTTGCTAGATTTTTTCACATTGCTGTGAGATGAACAAAGTCATGTCTAGAAATGACTGGCTATGGATCTAATTTATGTAAATATAACACACAAACCCAATCTTCAATCTTGAGGAGGGCCATGACTTTCATCACATTGATATCTATTTATTAGTTTCATGCATAACGGAAAACAGTTGTAAAAAATACTCTGTGGTCTACTCTAGGACAGATCATTGGTTCTAAATCTATTGTTTGTGTATATATATATTGTTTGATTATTCCCATGACCTGTAATTCCAGATTACTGTAGAATGTTTATCAACATTTAAGACAAATGCTTATAAAAAGAACATATCTAGATAAATGTGTGATTGCACCAAATGTAGTCAACAAAAGAAGGTTAGACATTTTTGTGTTCTTAAGCACATATGCCTGCTAAAGATGGGTCAAGAAATTAGAGAGAAATAGAGGAGTTTGTTGTAATAATAGGTTTCATCAGTCAATGTTTAGTACAGCATATTTTCTGTGAATAAATGTAATGTAAATAGGGAATAAATATTTACTGGCATATTACTCATGTGAGTTGTCTAATGGGCCAAACTGAATTGCCAAAACAGGTGCCTGGAGTAAAATAACTGTTATTCTCAGATTCCCATTCCATCAGAAATGGGGTCATACTGTAAGATGTCATGCTGTGAAAAACAAAATGATTCAAATACAAGTCTATGAACCACAAACAGATGAATCAAACAATGCATTTAGATATACTGTGACCATCAATGAATCTTTTAAATCATATTACATCATATTAAACTTTAATAGTGTTTGATTAAACGTAAGATATTTCTTGCATCTGTTTATAAAGACTCCATCAGATTTGTTTCGGTGAGGATGGTAATGGTACATTTTGCCTCCACTATTAGATCTGAACAAACATCCTTCTGTTAATCCGGAACAAGCAGCCGAGATTACTGTATAATTATCCAAAATTGCATGTTCTGCTTGCAGAAATGCACAAATAAATATGAGCAGGGTTTCAGAAGTGTAGGTTTTATATCTCAGCAAACTAAGAGCAAGCATTATTTAACAGCAGCATATCATATCTAACCAAAAAAAACAATCAAGAGGCTCTACTGGATTAGATAACAAGATATCAAACTAAATGAGACAAAGGGGGTCTTTACAGTTCTTGGAGTATGTATAGAATACAAATTTGGCTTCTTGCGCAACATATTTTGCTTTAGTGTCAAAAATAGTAAAAATACCATAGATTTTCAAACATTCTTCGCCATTAACTGTAATTTCCATGTGATATTTTTGCATAATGATGGTAATAGACAGTTAGACCCACAGAGAAATCTGAGGCATCGTTTATAAAACGTGCGTACGCACTGATTTGATCATGTAGCGTGTGTGCGCAAAAATACACAAGAATGTTCATATTTTTAAAAACGTCTTTGACGTGGAAAAGTGCTTGGTGCCACGTCAGGGTCCGAGCAGATTTACACACTTTTGCTTGTACGAGTGCTGCAGTTTTTTGGAAAAGTAAATTATTCTTGCCGCTCGTAAGGATTTGGACATTGACGTTGTTTTCAAAATAATGCCATGGAATTATTAATTTTATGGAATTATTCTAATTTTACTACTTATTTGACTCCATTTTACACTCTTAGAAGTGTTGGTTTGTTTTTGACCCATGCTGAGTAAATATTGTACAAAATACACAAAAGACATCCCAAAATTGAGTACCTTGGAGATTATGTATTTATCAATGCAAACCTTGGAAGCGAGTTAGCATTTTTGGACTTCCCATCGCACCAAAGTCTATATGTTTTTTTTATTTGTTTTTGGTAAATCGACTGAAATAAGGTATGTGGTTAAAAAACTCTCAATATTTTCACAATTTATTCTATGACATTAAACACATAAATTTTAACCCGGTTGTGATTTTTTTAAAGACTTTAAATTGTGTCTTAAAAACGGCGGTTGCTAACAAGTAGCTTAAAGTGACTACTTCCTTAGGCGGGACTTCATATAAAGCTCACAAATACTGCAACGTGGGGACCAGGCCTGTCCTGTGAAGAAAAATCAGCCGGGGGGATGCATGGTTAAGTCTGTTGACCAGGGGGGGCATGCATAGGTGACTTCTGCATTCGCGTTGCGTGCATTCGCATTTATAATACGTCCGTCTGAGTGGCCCAAGAGTCTGTTCCGGCCCCATACGTTAGAGGCCTACCGGGAAAACTCCCGGAACGCCAGATGGCCAATCCGCCATCTGCCGTATATGCGGATTGATTCACGGAATAATTACTTGCCAGTAAAGTTTGAAAGAGTTACCGGAGGCTTGGTGGTGGTGACAATGATATAGTGCAATAGAAGAAGAGATTTTATCCACCAGGAATCTGAATAACCTAAATATTTGAATTTGCTGTGGATTGTAGCAAACCACTCCATTTCCAAAATTGTAATTGCATTTTGATTAAATATATTTGTTTATATAAAGTATGTATATATATACACACATCTCTTTGGCATATCATAGCTCACTCATGAATGCATATGTAGAAATTAAAGTTTTGTTCGTTTTCACGTTCAGTGATTTTAGGCTAAATATAAGGTGAAATATTTCTCCGTGCACATTCCTTCTTGTGTTCAGACTGCAGTAATTTTACAGTTTTCTGATGATGGGTGAAAATAGCCGGTGTGCCTACGGCCTTGACATGAGTGCTGACAGAGCATTTTTATGTGTTTGGATGTGTTTGCACTATTCCTCAAAGAATGATATAGTTTCATGCCTCTGAAGGAGAAAGGAAGCGTGAGGACCGAACAGTCAAAGCTAGTCCAGTTCCTCCTAGATTTCTAATTTAATTTCGGATGATAAGTACCTCAGTACACATTGAGGAGCAGATGACCTTTTAATCTTGCAAATTTTTTGTGGCAGCTCTGGCATACTGAAACCGGTGCTGCTTTTACCTGGCTTTGCCCAGCGGGAAATTGCCGGTCACTGCGTGAAGTCCATCTGACTGCAGCTTCACTTTGTTTTCTGCAAAGTACATTTGGTGTCATGTGTCCTAAGGCAAATGAAGTTATTACTGCATTCATTAGCACTGCTGTTTGTGCTGCAGGCTGTGTGGACTAATGCACTACCTTCACTACTGTGAAAGCCATTTACATTTCAAGGTGTTTTTGATGGTAATGCAATGAAAGAATGGCCACATGTATCGAAGTTTAATGCGAGAAAATATGTGTTCGAATATTAATGTACGTTTTGTGCTTTTCATTGGGAGATATCTTACAAATTATTTTATTGTATTTAATCCCTTCTAATGCTGGTCAATGTCTCTTGCGCCAAAAGGTCACACTGACTGAGCAGATTTTTCATTTAAGATGTAAGAAACTGTAATTTTACAATTTTTTACATACTTTTCATGTATTTTTTCATTTCATTTATTTTCTGACACCCCACCTGCCCCGGTTTTATATATTTTTTTACAGTGCAATAGGGTAAAAATGTCAAATTACAGAAAAAGACTGCAAAACCATAACAACGTAATTTTACGTGAAAAACAGTATTATTATTGCACCAATTTGCAAGTGTTTTGTTTAGATTGCAGGGGATACATACCGTGGAATGTCACGGCTGTCCAATCGGTATCAAGTATTCCAGATAACCTTGTAATAATTGATTATAAATCCTGTTTAGCAAACAATTACAAAGATAGGCCAGCTGAAAAAGAAATGCTATTGTTGTGCAGTATTTATTATTATTATCATATTGTATTATTGTTGGTTGACAATCCTCCTCGTGCAAAGCAAATGCACCGCCATTCTGTTTCTGCATGTATCAAATATTTACATCTGCGTCTAGATATGATGTGGCATTGTGTGGTCCATTAAAGTTAAATCAAACTTTGCTTATTTATACTCCACAAATCCAAGGTCTGAATTGTTACAACTGCTTGCAACAATGCAACGCCTGTCCCAGATAACTTGCATGTGTAATTCATCTAGAATGTGAGACACGTCCTCACCCTCTGTCAGTCTCCTTATCATAATTCATGACACTTTACAGCATATTTGCTTTGTGTGTTGCAATTACTTCTCCATAACAGCCTCTGGAAAGTGATGGTGTGCAATTCAGGTTTGATGAATTGCTGTCGTCTTTCACGACGTGTCATGCATAGCATTTAGGAAAAACTGTGAGACATAGATCATGTTTATAGGAAAACCTTAATGTGACAGACATCGCACTAAATACCTGCACTCATGTGGTGAATAAAAAATAAAAAAAATGTATTCAGGATATTTATTTTATTTGTATTTATTTTGTTTTATGGTATCTCTTTGAAAAGCAAGTCGCCTCAGCTCTCCTTTTTAAAATATGTTTTAAATGTAAATGTTAATCTGTTCCTCTCACAAAGTAACTAGCATCACACAATGAACACTTTTATGCCCTTGACATTTGGTCACTATATGTTTCCATTTTATGGAAAAGAGTGTAAGTAGTTCCTAAAATAGCTAAAGAACGTCATACGAAATATTGGAAATGAGTAGTGTAGTTCAATTTTTTTTCGTGTTCCATTGTGTTAACAAACAGAATCTTATTTTTGGATGAACTACATTCGTTTCCTATATTTCTTTAGATCAGTATGATTGTGTCTTTTGAAAAGCTGTGTTTTAAAAGACAGACACAAATGTTTCTCCGCTTCAAATAATCTTTTTAAAGCAAGTTAGTCAACAAAATCTCTTTTCCTCTCTGAATTGATTTTATTGCCAGCGGGCACTCAAGTGAAAAACATCAGAGCAAGCTGATCAAAATTTGTGATTCTTTGTAGATTGAAATTACTTTTGTTTCAGCAGAGATATGATTTTTATGATTTTGTTTGTCTGTAGCATGATGAATAGTAGAAGATCAGTAAAATACTGAAAAGTCTGTTTTCAATAACTGTAAAGCAGCAGGGTTTTCAGTCTGTATTTTAATGATCTTTTAAACAGTGAATGAACATGTATCACAAAATAAAATGGCAGGCAGGCGCTTATAGGCATTCTTTAAGAAATCGCATGTTATTTCAACAACTTCACACGTACAATTACTCTCTTTTACACAAACACATATAGACCTGATCACATGCTTAACAGGAAGATTAAACGAGTACTTGAACAGTTTACTACACGTTCATACCTTACCATACAGTACATACTGATTAAGAGAGAATGATTCAAAGGGAGTGAATCTCTTTTGGACAGACCGTAATTTTACAACACAATCTCACAGGAATTTGTGACATTGTCACAAATTGTAAAATTTGTGTTTTCAAGGACACGAATTTCCCCCCTTTTTTTGTGTCACCCGCACCACTTTCAATCTAACGTATTTCAATATGCGGTCTCTTTCATATGTATAAATATATATCAGGGTAATCTGATGGGAATTCAAACCAATTTTACAGGGTGGCTCTGTCGTGTGAATTTCTCATTCATGGTTTGTTATGATTTGACTTTTGATGTCAGGTTATAAATATATAAATGTACACACACACTCGGTCTGTGTTTTGAAAGTCGTGCTGAGTAATAGGAACAAAGGATAAATTCGTGTCCACATACACGAATCAATAGATTACAACTGCCGTGAGACTGGGCTGGATTTTAAGGCTGAAAGGACATTTCCAGATCATATATCATTACAAAATCAAAAGGAAAAAACATTTCATGTTTTAAGGTCAATTAGGTAAATTTTTGTAATGAAGAACGTTTAACCCAAAATTCTCTTAATTGCTTTAATGTGAAAACATTAACAATAAACTATTACTGTATTGTACTACTACTTTTACTGTAAAATTGTAATGCATTTCTACAAGGTGGTAGTATACTGCCTTAAATTGAGAGCAAGTAACAATTGACAATAAGAAAAAGAAAAGGGGTTCTTATGTAAAATTTCGTTCCATTTTACATTTTTGAACTAATATGAAAAATAATAAAAGTTGGTTGGAAAATTTAGGATCGTAATATAATTTCTTATTTAATTTTATTATTAAATAGTTAAATATAAGATGAGATCGCAATAGGGGTCATTAAAATCCAGTTTCTACTTTACTCAATTCTTTTAGTAGATTTAACTCTTTGACACTTCTAACTCCACAACGGGTCCTTTTTACAAGACAACAGCAATCATCAATGCATCACATCCATTAAAATATTTTCAAAATAAGATGCATGACCCGATAAACATATATAAACAGCTTAATAATACTTTTCCTCATTCCCGTCATTCTTTTTTGTTCTATGGCTTTTCCATCGCTCTCTGGTGTATTTTTTTAATTGTTGATGGGTCAGTAAATGAAGCCAGACCTTTACATTGTGTGCTAATCACACACACAGCATGACTCAGCCCTGCAGCGATAAATCCTAGATCTTTAATGTGGCCAATTACACTGGCAGCGATTTTCAGAAGTCATTTTTTTTCAATGAGAATTGGCAATTACCGTGCAGGAATATAATGAAAAATGATTCATTTAGAAAAAAAATCAAAAACTGTCACTGTCCTAAATGAGTTTAATTCACACACTGATAATTGGTTATCTAACTCATCTCAAACAGTTTTATCTTGATATGATTGACAAGACTGACAATCCTGCACTGCTGATTTTACTTTAGGTCAGCAACTAGTGACCAACAGCAATAAAATTGGGGTCCATGTGAAATTCAATCTCAATTTGATTAATCTGATTAGGACATAAAAGTGTCAAGTTTTGGCAAAAAATAAGGACAGATCCTGCACCTCCACACCACCACATCTAAATTCATGTTCCCCTAATAATGCAACACCCAGCAATAAAAGTCAAATGAAATTGAAGTCTCACCCCCCTACACCTCCACACACACACAGTTCAATATAGTTATAAATGGCAATTCAATCAGAACAACAAACAAATATTCTACAACTCCACAGACCTCTTCAGTGCACAAGGCATTTCTTCTCTGTGGTCAATGCTTCAAGCACCGATTCGGATGGAACGTTTTCATTTCTTTGTTTCTCATCTGACCTTCTCTGACACTGGCGTATTCACTCTTACAATAAATATTCATACAAGCATAAATATTACATGCCAGTCAAGTCTCGGGCACCCCTGAGCTTTCGGGATCAAGGTTCTTTGTTCTACAGCTCTTTACACTGCGTCTCCATTTATTTGCATGTCTAGACTTCAGTCACAGGTTGTCTCATTAATGATCCTAAATGCAATGGAGTTTATTCATAGGTTTGTGTTTAGCTCAATCATATTATCAAATCTATTATCTACTTGAATGTTTGTTCTCAGCCCATGCTGGCTGTATAAATTGATTGTATGTGAAAAGTTCTCACGAAGCGTACAACCTAAAATTTGACCATGTCTAATAAATAAGGAGAAATTCTAGTAAAGTAAATTTATGTCTGACCCTGACAAAACATAAATTAAATAATTTTTTGTCATTTCTGAAATAAAGATCATGGGTAACACTTAACACATAGGTTGTATTTGTTTGTAAAATCAACTTATCCATTAGCTAACATGAGCTATCAATAAAAAATACAGCATTTATTAGACCATTAGCAACGTCAAAAATTTTAACTGTCAACATTAAAAATGCACAGCGAACTTACAATTGTATTGGCATTAACTAACACGAACAAAATTGTATAAATTCTGAAAAATTATATTGCTCATTGCTTAGAATAAAGAGATTGCATGAATAAAAGTACGGATTTGGTATAAAACCGCTCTTGGCCTTTAAATGAAGAAATATTTGATGCAATGTCTAAAACCTACCAACAATTAATCTGAAGAAAGTGCCTTAGACTTGATATGCTTACAATTTTACATCCAGTCTACAAACACATAAGCACAGACGTCTGTCAAATACATAATTATGGGATTCGTTGGCTAAAGAAATAAAGAAGATTTGATAAACTGTACACGTTGTTCTTGCTGGCAAATGCATTGAATGTCTTTATATATAATGTGTTTGACCCACACTCACTCACACAGACATGTAAACACTTTTCTGAGATGTGTTCATGAGAACGTTTGGCTACCAAAGATGAGTCTCTCGGATCTCTGAGATAATGTTGCTGGCTTTCTTAAGTGCCTGAAATAAGAAAATAGGGCAGAAAGACAGATTAAAGTATGTCGGCAATAAGCAAGATCAGTTACACAAAATAGCTATTTATTTTAAATCCTACGTACAACACCTGGCAAGGACGATCATTAGAAAATTTTGATTTTCAACCTTGAGGTTGTTCTATGATGTAATATAAACTTTTATTTTAAGTTGCTTTATTTTATATTACACACAAGGTTTGCAACGTTTGTAATTCTTTTCAGCATGTTACAGTAAAACTAAAAGTCCTTTCAAAGACAGGGTTTTTCCTGGATCAAAATGAGGCAGAGGTTGTGCAACACTTGTGTTTGCCTACCGTCCCTTTAAGTGTGTTTTAGAGGCTTTGATTATGTTTTTTGGGTGTTTAACAATGGATGTTCATGTTTCTAATTTCAAAAAACGCTTTATATTTCCAATATTTCAAGTCTATTGTTTACCACTGTCCCTCTTCTCACAAAACGACTGGATTTCTTCCGGTCTTTATAAAGTCCCTCCTTCCGAAACTCTCTGATTGGTAAAGCTGACCAGGTTTGTCGTGATTGGTTCCCCGCTTGAAGCGTGTGTGTGAAGATATTCCACCCATACCATATCAGCGAGCTTCCGCTTCTCAGGCTGTTGTGATTGGTCGATGCCCCTCTCAGTGCAGGTGTATTCACAAACTTTGGCTTTTAGCAATAAACAGTAACAATGGCGTCAACTTTACTTTATAAGTTAAAAACATGTGGATCGATCGAAGTGTAACGGAGATCTGCTAGTGCATGTGCAAACGTCAATCTTTGTTAGAGACTAAAGGAGGAAAAATGGGATCGCTGTGAATGGGACCTTTAACAAAACACTTATATTAAAAAAAACATTAATATAAGCCTTTTTATAAGATATTTTAGCCAATAAGTAACCAGTCTAACTAAATGAGCAAAGCTCATTCACACCCTACCTTTTCTTGTAGTTGAACAATTCACTGATCTCTTACATTCTGTGTAAAAGAATTGGTTCAAAGGAGTCATTTGTTTGCGAGTCGTTCTGGTTGCAATGTGCGTTCATTCTGGCGAATTCGCTGTGTACAGAATAACGCTGATTCAACGAGGCAACTTCACAGAAGGAAATATTACGATGTACAGCAAGTTAACTTAGGAAACCTTTTTAAGAAAATGTAAATTGAATGTAAAACACCTGAAAAGCCATGAAACACAGCTAATACACCTCATAATATAGCTCTTTTACTGAATTCTTCAGCGTCTTACTGCGCTGGTAACAAAACAGCGTCTCCATTGTGGCGTAGCTGCAGTTACAAATGACAAAATGTTTAATGCACGCAGTGTTTTTTGTAAAGACGATTCAAGAGTCTGAGGCGGCACGAAATTTGATTGAGGCGGCCGCCTCCAATTTCTATATGCAGGAAAACCCTGAAAGAGTACCACATCAGATAACAGGGTTGAACTCAGAATGTCAGTTTAAGATCAAATGTTGGCTTGTATTTAATAACTTACATTTCTTATTACGTAACGATTTTTGTTATATATTTTTCTTTACAACTTTGGTAACAGAGTTGAATGGCCAACACTATATGGTATGAAAATAAGTCCTAATTCTAATTTTAAGTTATTTTTTGTTCTCTTTTTTCAAAAACGGTTTTCTGCTACAGCAAAAGCGCAGTTTTTTGGGAGGTCAAATATTATTTGATTGCTAAATTGAAAGCACAGGTATAAAACATACCTCCAGCATCTGTGCGACCTCTGTGCGCTGCTGAGCGGTTTCCTGAGACTCAATGAGGAGTTCCTGGAGCAGTGCCTGTTTGTAGAGTTGTCCAACCAGCTCACTCTGCAAATGCTCTTTCACATAATTCACCAGGAAATGCATCACAGTCTTTGGCACACTAGACACAGCAGAAAAACAGTCAGTCTGCAGAATGGCTCCCAGCCACCCAAATTATCTGATGAAGCTCACCTGTCCTGAATGCTCTTCCGCACAATCAGGAAGTAGCAGTTGATGAGTCGCTGAATGACCTCACAATCTCTCTGTTCACGGGCGCTCAGTTTGCGGGACGCGGGCACAGCCTAGAGAAACATATTTAAAAGCCATTTTGTCTTTCGCAGTATTAAATCAAATGTTTCCGCACTTTTGCGGTAATGAGATACTGTAAAGTTACCGTGTCCAACAGATTAACAGCTTTGGTTGGACTTCCAAACCCGGGCACAGGGCCTCTGTCCTCAAATGAAATTTTGTCATTTTTCCAACGCTTCCCTGTATCCCCAGCATCTACCTGTGAGGAGATATTATTAGCACAAGACGAACACTCTTCCTGGAGAGAGAGAGAGAGAAAGAGAGAGAGATAATTTCAGTACCTGCTGGCTGTTGACGGATGCAGACACCTGGGCAGCGTCTGTGAAATCAGGATGTTTGGTGTTTATATAAGCCAGCTCAATCGCAACCAGATTGTGAACCTGGAACAAAAGGGTTTCAGTAGTTTTGGTTTGTGATCTACAGTATATTGTGCGATACAGCCACAGAAAACAAATAAGATACCGCTCCAGTTTCCCCTTTAATATGCATTTTTGCATGTATAGTGGCAATTTTAGTCTTTGTCCGTTGAATTTCAACAGAAATTAACCTCAGGTATGATATAAAGTCACCCAACAGCAATGTGAAGGATTGAGAGAACGCAAAGATGCAAGTTGTGATAAAAATCAGGCTTAATCCATCATATATTCCTTTCTGAACTGATTCTAAAATGCATGTAAAACATTATCAGTCGTTTTAACATGAATAGCATATTTTGTTATTTTGTCCCATACAATTATTTTGCAAATAAAAACAATGTTTTATTTAGAATACGGGAGAAATATTGTTTTAACTTAATCACATACCTATAGATAGTAGATTCGGAGAAATAGAAAATAATTTTGGAGTGGTCAGAATAAATGCATTATTTAACAGCGATTCAAAGCCAGTCAAAGTAAATCTTGACAGGGTGATAAATTGTCATATCATGGTTTATTTTGAAATTTTAGCTAACACACATACTGATAATGTATTCACACTGAATGCACTGCAATCATGCTGGATAAAAGCATCTGCCAAATGCATAAATGCAAATAAACTGCGCAGAAATTATTCTTTTTTTCCTTAAAAAGACACTAATGCCCTAATGTGCACTAATGCAGTAAACCGCGAGGAAAACACATTTCATCCAAATCCACATTAAATATTACAAATAAACAACTGAGCCATTTCTCTCACCATCTCATTGGTAATTGGCAGGCGTTTTCTGAGCAGGCTGGTCACCACCTCCACTATTGAGTCATGCAGTTTGGGAAAGCGCAAAAGCTCCTTCGGACACAAACAAACACACATACATACCATAGGTTAGTCATGCATTATTTAAACTGCCCATGTGAAAGACTGCTCGCTGCTACGCATCTGCATAATATTCAATCAACTGTTAGAAGATTATTAGCGTCACTGTTCCTCTCATCGCCTCCAGGTCACGTTTGAAATTACATTTATGTATAGAATAAAGTAAACCTTACAAAGTATAACATGAAACAAATGTACACAGTGTAAGCAGCAGGTGAGAAGAGATAAGTCTAGGGTGAGGTGCAGAATTCTAATGTAGCTTCTGCTGAGCCTGTGTTTGTGTGTGTGTGTGTGTGTGTGTGTACCTGTAATAAGCTTACAGTGTACTTTCTCATACTTATACTGTGCATATAATTGAAAACAGGATTCTTTTTCATTCTATTTTTAAACGTACGTGTAACATTTCAATTGCTTATTCAACGAACCTTTTTTTAAGCTCCATCACGGACCACAAACAGAATTAAGAATATATTTCTTTATTTATTGTAATCCAATTATTCAATGCCTTATAAAGAGTTCCATCACCAACCCATGCAGGTGACCCCTCATAAAACGAATATATTTAAATGTAAATTCCAGCACCAATCTATATTCAACCATGAGGTACTACATGCACCTGAAGAGAGCAGTCTCGCTGTCCTATTGAAGTGATCGTCTCTTTGGATTTCCCAACCAAACTTTTCACGCACAGAAGACCACTTGCTTTCGTCAGCAACAGATTAATAACAGGAGATGTGAGCAACACAAGATGCCTTGAGAAGGCAATGTATTCAGAGAACACTTTTACACCAAACAAACAAACTCTGACATCAGAGAACGACTCTTTAGTATTCACCAACTTTAAGCACCAAGAAACTATAAAGACAACTATAATGACTACATTCAATTTCGAATCAAACGGTGAAAGCATTGCATTTATGCTTTAGTTTCACATTTTCGCACTTATCGATTTATCGACTTATCATGTCAAATATAAACATGACATCGGTAATATATTGTGATTATATGGATGGTCTCGATCACATCAATCCTCTCCTCTTTCTTTAATCACCACTTTATACAAATAATAAAAAAAATAGTCCTCTAGTTTTTTTCTTGACACCAGTGGTGTTTGCAATAAAAGCACAGCACTGCAAAAAAGTCATTTTTTTCCACACTCGGTTTGAAAACATCTTTTTCCAGCAGCTGAGATTTAAAAATGTTCAACATTCGGGAAAAAATGCACTTGTCAATAGCAGGGTTTCAACACAAAGTTGCGAATTTACCTTATGAGCACAATTGGAATATCGCATAAAACATTTGCGAATAAGCGCTCCTTCCATCCAACTAGTCAACAGTCACTTCCCAATAAACATGCCAGTAAATATCAGTAAGAAAAGTCAGAGAAGCCATTGAATATAATAATTTTCATATAAAATAACACTTGCGCAAGCAGACGATTAGGAAACACAATAGATGTGGTCCTTTTCTGGATGCCTGCTGTTTGGGAAACAAAGTCGTGACAGTTCTAAGAGGCAATTACAGAAATACTTGACGACTTTGCTCAGGCCTTTAAGAATGACAATAACCACATTTCTGATGCTGTGTGACATGATTAATAATCTGCACCTCAAGTGAAAGTAAAACTTGTTTGCGAATTAAGGGTTTTTCATAAAAAATGTGGTGTTTCCATCACTCGGCACATCTTACTCTTACAACCACCTATGTACAAGGACTGCAGAACAAGAAGTCAAAATTCCTGTTTCCGATAATCCCTTAATGTACCAGTCGGATGTTGTTCAGACTAACATAATATTAGAATGTGTTGCTTAAACTGTTGCTTAAAATTAAATAACATAGCAAATATGCTGTATCTTAGCAACCACAGTGTCTCATCCCACAGTCGTTGCTTTAAGAAGAGCACCTTGCATTTCAGATATGTTAAAAAACCTTTTGTGGACACACTGGCTTAGAGAACAACAGTGTGAAGTGTGAAATATGCCAATACATGGAGGATAGCTAATCACGACAGTGATCATACCTCTTGTAAGGTACACTAGCCAAAACTGTCACTGTCACAAACTTCTAAGTCACTTGAGTCGACAAATAAAATTGTACAATTTAAACATTGCACAGCTGTCAGAGTCGATAGTCTAGCGGGCACAGGGCAGTGCTCTGACATGCGGTGCCAATGCAAATACGCCGACACGAGTTCGAATCCTGACTCAAGGTCCTTTGCCGATCCGGTTCCCGTCTCTCCACCTTCTAGTTTCTTATATTGTTGTGTCCAATAAAGGCAAAAATGGCAATAACATCATATTTAAAAAACGTTGCATTGCTTATATGCCCATGTTTTTGTAATGTTGAGAAAACAGGCACTTTGGTAAATGCATTATGTATGATTGTGAAATCTGATCAATCTGAATGCTTCATCACCTGTGTGCTGTAGGCAGAGCAGTGCTGAATGATCCTCTGCAGTTCTTCGTGGACGAGCTCCACACAACGCATGCTGGGCTCCTCCAGTCTCTTCATCTGCTTCTTCACCAGCAGCTCAAAACTTACCTCAGGAACAAACAAAGCTGGCCGAGGACCCTGCATCCACAAAACAAACCCATTCATCTAAGCTATACCTCTGCATAAATAACAAACAGGTAAGTGTTATACCGTAGTGCAGTACCGTAGCATTTCGGATGGCGGTGAGGATATCGAGTTCGGTGAGACCTCCCAGTGGGTCAATGGATTGCAAGGTTCTTCCAAACGTCTCGTGGAATATGTAACATATACGAGCTCCTCCACACCTACAGTACGACACACACATGCACACAGTCAGTGAATCCACCAAAGCTCACACCGAAATCACATCACCCTGGAGTCATGTTCAAGACCATGCAGCCAGAAAACGTCAATATGTTGCACTTAATTAATCGATAGCTGCTGAACAACTAGCCAGATATAGGAGATGAAAAGGATTTTAGGCAGCAGCGCGTGGAGTGTAAATAAGAAATTGGACAGACTTGAGGATTATCTGCCTGTCATATTCAGCCAAGCCAGACAAAGTAAACGCGGTGCATATCCGTCATGAGGTCTGGTGTGAAAATGACAGACTGAGAAGCTTTCGAAAGCCTGAAAGGCGCACAATACAAGACAGGTAATGAAAACGTGTCAAATTCCAACCAAGTAGCTCTTCAAATAAAGTTCCTTTGCGAACCGTCAGATACAATCTGTATTTAAAATGGGCACAAGCATTCTGAAAACCACTTTCAGATTTTTTCCCCTTCAATAACAATAATAGACCAGTGCTTTAACTTGAGGCAATACGTAACATTCAATACAGAGCCCTAAGCGCCGATTTACATCAAGATTGACAGAGAAATGAAAATGAATTGCAGATGAAAGGTCTATTCATTCTAGGAGGGAAGCGAAAAAGGCACATTTGTGAAAATTCCAAGTGACACACAATCACACATGCTTTAATGTTTTAAAGTCGACATGAAACGGAAGTAGCGCGATTGTCTTTTTTTCCATATCGTGACATATCCCCAAGTGAAACAACTGAAATGAATGCAGGCGGGACTTGATTTCATCCACCGACAAGTGATTAAATCATTAAAAGGTGAAAGATTTGAACTCTAGTTTACAATCTGTCAGTCATTGCAGCCCCGCCCCCGCGTCATTCATCGTGACCAGAAGTAAAGTGAGGTCGTTTCGAGAGTGGGTGGAGGTTAACGTTTTTGATTAAAGATTACAAGTGCAAATTAATAAAATAATGATGTGCACGGATATGGAGTTATAATAAATACTTCAACACGGTGTAAAACAATTCGAATCATTGTTAAATTCATGCCGACTTAAAGCTGTCTGATATGCACTGTAAGAATCTATTGTAGCAGTGTGAAAATAAATGTGCCGTTATTCCCGGAAATAACACTTCAGCTATTGTTATAAACAAGGTAAATCAATGAACAGTGGCTTTTAAAAGTGTGAGACCACAAGTAAAAATTCTTCGGTTTTGTATTTTCTGACTGAACAAAATAGTTTGGATACAAATTATATAATAATTATAGACGGTTTCATCTTAACAACATGAACAAACATTACTGCGCATGCGCACTTTTGTGACTCCAACTTAACTTCCGGGACACACTCACAACTCACATCAGTGCCTTTGTGCTGTGAAATGCACACAAGTAATGCTTTTTAGTAAGGCATGTTTGTTAAAACTAATTACATTTTGTAATTAAACAAAGGCCTAGTCCGGGTTTAAACTAATCCCTGTCTGGGAAACCGCCCCAATCTTCTTTGCTTCTGGAAGTTTAAGACATTTGTCTCGAGGAGTTCCTTGGAAATGTGAATAGGCCTTTAGAGATAAAAACCTCTTTAGAAATGAACCTTAATGATGCTGTATAATGTAACAGCGTGTGATATAATCTAATAGCCTAAGATGTCCCTCATTATAAATGGTTTCGGAAAAAAGCATCTGTCTAATGACTGAATATGAATGCAATGTGAATGTACTCACAGTTCAGTGGTCTGAATGTATCTGGCAGTGCCTTCGATTGTGTTGCAGTAGTCTGTGGCGAACTTGGTGACTATCTGAAGCAAGGTGGAGCTGTGGTCTTCCACGGGCTGCCCGTAGCCGTTGAGTCGGGACTGGTATTGGGCGGTCAGCACCGTGACTCGTGTCTTCAGCTCTGGGAGACAGTCCCTGATGTGATGCATGAGCAGTCGGCTCAGGGTGCGAGCCAGGTAGTATGAGCCGCAGCGTGAGGCAAGCGACGGGTAATGACGCTGCAGGAATGCCTGTTCGTCCTTACCGGAGTCGCAGAGGCTCTTCTGGGTGTTCAAATCATGTTGGCTCCTGACAAAATAACAGATGTATTGTGATGTATTTCAAGGCAACAGTATTTTTTAAGATAAAAGTATTTTATACATTCGTAACTGATTAGATTATGGATTTTTAATAAAAAAAATGATTAGAAGGGAAGTCATGGAAACAGAGTTATTATAGTTTTGATTTTAGTTGTAATAGTTTTATAAATATTTTTAATTAGATGTTTTGTTTTTATGTTAATTTTACTTAAAAGTTTTTGAAATTTGGGTATATGCTTTTGTCATTGTATAATTTATTTTTTTATGTTCTTACATAATTTTTTATTTTATTTTTAGTTTTTGTTTATTATTATAATTCTAGTGTTTTAAACTTAATTCAGTTTATTTTTGAGGCAACATTTCAAATTTCCTTTAGTTAAGTTTTTCCGATAATTTTTAGGGGATTATTTAATTGAATTTCAATGAACAGAAACTTTTTCTAAGTTTAAAACTTTAGTAAACTTAAATAACCTTGCATGGAAAATAAGTAACTTCAGCCATAAAACACACGAAACACACAAAAGGGTTTTATTAACAGTGTATATACAGAAGAATAGAGGAAAACTGTACATATACTGCCCACTATTGGATAAAGCGTGCTACTACAAGTGGTTGCTTTAGTCATGTTTAGTCATGTTGAACAGTGGTGCCTTAATCGTGTTGTTATGACTTCCTAATGTGTTGCTATATACTTGCTTGTGTGATATGGGTAGCTGGTTGGTGGTTTATCACTAGGCCAGGCCAAAAGTGCTCACCATCGTATTTTTATTTTTCACTAAGCAAAAAGCATAAGTCTGACCACAGCTATACGCTTAGGTGTCACTTATATCTGTAGCAGGGAAAAGTAATGTGGTGAGACTGAAGGAATTGTTTACCTAAAAATTTAAAATCTCTCATAATTTACACACCCCATCAAGCCATCCATCCCAAATGTATGTCTTTTTCTTTCCTTTATTTTTTTTAAATAAATAAATGATTCAACACTTCACGTCCATTTATAGCTCCAAAAAGCACCTCCATCCTTAAATTCTTTCGAGTTCGTAATGGGTTAGTTAATGTCGTCTGAAATGAAATGCTACATTTGTGAATGAAAACGAGTAATATTTTAAGGGGGTCATAAACTATCGTTTGTTTTAGATGTAATGCAATGTTTATACACAATTTAAAGTTCAAAAGCGCTGTATTTTCCACATACTGTGCATGTTTGTATCTCCTCTTTGCCCCGCCTCTCTTTAACACAAAGATTTTTTACAAAGCTCATCGCTCTAAGAAGCGAGGTGTGCTATGATTGGCCAGTTAAGCAGTCCGTAGTGATGGAAGCGTCTGGCTGAAAAGTAATGCCTCTTACTTTAAAATTTTTGCAATGTTAAGTGTATAATACATGCAGGGGCAATTTATAAAACACCAAAGACACAGAAAAACAGGTATTTACACCCTTTAAGGTTATATTGCCACGCTGAAACCAAAACAAACCACTAAGAGTACTACATTCAAAGTTATGTTGGTCACTTCAAATGTCTTATCGCAGAACAAGATGACATATGTTGTTACAAGACAAGCAAAAACCAACAGGATTTCAGGTTATCGATGTGTCGCCATACAGATTTCACTAAATAGGCTTAAAATATGAATTGTTGCCTCACACATAATTCTCGTCAGAAGACATTTATTAACCCACTGGAGTTATTTATTTTATGATGGATGGATGTGCATTTTGGAGCTTCACTATTTTAGGTTCCATATGGTTGATAAAACGATGGCATTTTAATGTAAAATTGTTTGTTTCTGTATAACTTAACTCATTCACCGCCAGCCTTTAAAAAAAAGTTGCCAGCCTACTCCAGCGTTTTTTAACATTTTCACCCAACATTAATGGCTCACAGTAAATTTTCTGTAAGGAATATAGGGACAAACAATATGTCAAATGAAAGAACAGAGTCTCAGCTTTTAAACAAAAGAAACTGTATTCTTCTATCTTCATTTGTTCGTTTTTATCACTCCGTATATGAGGGTAGGTTTCTTCAAAAATGCCTCATTTTGATTAAACAGAGATAATTAACGTTTTTGTCACAGATCCCGCCCAGATTACACTCAGAACAATCATTAAAAACCGCTAAAACATATATGTTCTAGGTTCTGGGATTCTGTACTTTTTCCCAGTGGTGTGTAATAGCGCCACCTGCTGTAAAACAGTACAAACACTGATTGCTGTAATAACTCGTCTTTGGCGGGGAAGCGTTTTTTTTTTAATTGACGAGATAACTTGTCAATGCCGGTGAAAGAGTTAAGAAAAGTAATTTACTTTAAGAATGGCAATTGAGGTCAAAAGTTACTGAGAAGAATACAGTTACTGTATAATACAGTTAAGAAAATGATTGTGTATTGGGGCAGGTTAATGCCATCTCGTGACTATCAAGTCATGCTGTGACAAGAGTGCACAGTACAGACCTTTTTCGGATGACGTAAACAATGCAAGAACTTCCTGTTTCAGCTCTTTGTTTAAACAAAATACAGCCAACAGAATATTTATAACCGATTCAAAATGTAAAAAAAAATACTTATAAGATTGAATTATATACAGTGGTATGCAAAAGTTTACACACCCCTTGCAGAATCTGGAAAAAGCCATTTTCAGTGGTTTTACACCCACCTAACTTTAAATGAATGGTGTTGACTATGTTGGCAGCACTGACTGTTTCTATCTATTGTAATAGTGTATGAGTCTCTTGATGGACCACAATGTAAAAAGAGCAATCTCAACATAATACAGTTACTGCTGGACATGAGTCAAATATCCAGAAATGCTGAAAAGCAAAGATTGTGGAGGACCTGGATCATTTTCCTTAAGCTCAGTGGACAGTCTAATGACTCATGACAAAAAAGAAACATAAACAACTATGACTTAACATAAAAATTGTCATTGATTTAGGTAACATCATAAAGTATTAAGAATCAGGGGCATCTAAACTTTTGCACCAAGCTATTTTTAGAAATTCTGTTATTATTAATTTTCAATGAACTTTATGTTAACATTTCTTTAGTGAAATAACTTGCTCAGGGCGGGACTAAATTTAAAATAAACCTTCATTTTCAAAAATCCTCTTATTTTTCCAGAAGTTTCAGTTTTTTCCAGATTCTGCAAGGGGTGTGTAAAGTGTACACACATACCACTGTATCTAAGATTGGAAAAGTACTAGTTATAAATACATACAAATTTAAACTGGAAGTTCTTGGGGACCAGTGTTTACATCTTGCATTGGTCTATATGGCTGGAGCATCCTTTTTTAGCGATACGTTGTTTGGTAATTCTTGTGCATTTAAGTATTCATATAGAGCTTGTTCAATTAGTCTTTATCAAAATAAAGCTTTGTTAAAAAAAAAGTTTTGTGTTAGACTATTTTCCCATTAATTTCTTATGGCCTGTCATTTGGACCCAAATAGCATATACGGTCTATGCTGTGTGACAATTATTGGATTAGCTCATTTTGATTAATTTGTTCATATTCTAAATCCAGCATAAGTCACAGAATCTTGAATCGTGTTGACAGATGAAACCATTTTTTTTTCAAAAACAACAGGAACGGAAACGGTTAAAGATGTGTGTTAAGTAATGACTCAGCTACAACGTGCTTTAGCAAACAACCCCTAACAAAACAAAATGAACGGTATTGCTTTTATTTTTTTTAGCGCTTGCTTTCTATAAAAGCTCTCGAAGGAAAATCTTCAAATGCGCCTCTGTCTGATGACGTCAGTTGGTTAATAAGAGTCAAGATATGAAAACTGTCACAGGAGTCCTTCTATACAACTAAACAGTCTCATTTAATACTTGCTAAATCCAAAGTCGAATAACCCAATGATTTATCCGAAACACACATCACTGTTAGAAGATAAAGGACAGACACGATAGCCTAGGGTGCTTATGCATAAAATTTAAAAAGTCATTGTCACTCGGGGCTATGATGACAGAGCTCATCCAAAGGGAATTACACTGTGGAAAAGAAAAACAGTGGAACAGTATTCATACGTCTGATCATACTTAGCACTGGAGTACTAAACTTTAAAATGTATGGGCTCATTCTACAATTTAGACTAGCTTTTTTATTTTTACTGAGGTCTATTCACGATGAGGCATGTGTGAAAGAGTCTCTTATCCAGTTGACGATGCCAGTACTCCTTGCATTAGTTAGTCAATTTATTATTTATTTGTTTATGATTTAATATGATGACATGCTGATTAATAGGGTTAACTAAGTTGTTATAGTACAATAATAAATGCAAAAAAAAGACCCCGAAAGGTCCAAATGAGAATGGGGAATTCTAGTGTTATGGGTGTGACATTTTGCGTTATGGATGTGACATAAAAACGCTCAGAGAATTTATTTGTTACCAATATACTGAACTATTGGTTTATATTTTACTAAACCAAATATCAGTCTATGTATTACGGCGGGGTCGATGTGACGATGTTATCGTATATCGCCGATGTCTCGAAAATATCCCGATGTCGATTACAACAGACAGATGCTACACGATAATAGTAACAATAAAAATACGCGTTATAACATTATCATGCGTTGTTAGCTTTAGCATGAACGTTAATGTTCATATGCCCAGGCAGTCAGTAACAGTGACAGTGACAGAATTTTGGATACCCTGTTTTGTTTGGTCAGTTGAATGTGCTGCTGTTTTCTGCCGGTCGCTGCACAGATAGACCGAGAGACAGACTAGCTGTGTCGGCAAAGCAAAACCTCACACCTGTCCCAGTGTTTGAATTGTGCTATCCTATCAGATTTTCCTACCGCAGGGCAAACATTTATATAATCTAATTCATATCGATTTAATAAACAGGTAGAATGATTTTAGACTGAAAAATACCCTGTCAGATAGTCCTAGCATTTTAAAAATGAACACAAAATAAATTTATAGTTTAAATATCAGATTATCCTACCAGCATAAAGGAAACATGTAGGATTAATTTACAGCGCAACATCCAATCAAATTGTACTATAGGTATTAAATAATATGTAGAATGATTTAACAACGAAAATACACTATCATATTGCCGTAGCAGTATGAAATAAACAGGTAGGAGCATTTTATACTGATATAAAATTACGTAACATTGATGTGCGCATGGTAGGATAATCTTACGGGTAGGATGAAGTTTCAGGACACCTGCCACACCTGTATCTACGCGCTTTACCTGATGAAAGAAGTTATGGCAACACTGGTTTGTGCGTGTGCCGCGCCTGTGTGTGTGTGTGTGTGCATGCAAGCGTGCCTGCATGCCTGCCTGTCCAGAATGAAATCCCTCCCGGTTCATATCTGCAGATTGAACGTCTGTGCAACGTTGCATGAAGTCAAACACACCATCAATGATATCTGTGCTGTTTGTATAGAAAAATCCTTTGGTAATAATGGTAAGGTTGACATTTTCACAGAATCAATTCAGAAAGGCTATGAAAGTATTATTGTGGCAAATTAAATAGGAGCTTTATGTGGCAACATAATATTTCACACCAAAGGTGTTCAGCTGGATTCATGTATGCAGACCAGTTAAATTCTTTCACACTAGACTGAATCAACCATTTCTTTGTAAATCTTGCTTTGTGCACAGAGACATTGTCATGTTGGAATAGAAAAGGGCCCTTCCCAAACTGTAGCTATAAAACTACAAGCACACAATTCTCTTGAATATCATTCCATGCTGTAGCATTAACATTTGTGCTCCAAGAAATGACTTGAGCAGTAAAACCTGTTTGTTAAAAGGGTCGTCCCAATACTTTTGTCAATATAATGTGTGTTTGAGAACAATGGAAGAAGTAAATTAAAAGACAGAAAGTTTATTAGGTGCATTTTTAACAAATATCAACTGACCTGTTAACCACACCAATAATGCCCAGTCTGACCGGAATGACCCGACCCAACAGAACCTCCAGAGCATCTGTCCCCGCGTCCATTAAATCCAGCTTACTCACAACCAGCAGAGTTCTACGGCCTGACCACACACACAAACATGACACTTTCCACATTGCCCTTCAGTAGTGCAAGAAAGACATTCGGAATTCTCTGCGTGTTGCTCACCATCTGGGTCCACCTCACGTGCCAGTTTGAGTGCATCGGATGTGGCCAGGTCAGAGTTTGCTGGAGACACACAGAGGATGAGAGAGTTGGGGTTGGAGATGTGGGTCAGAATCATTTCCTGGACTTGAGTCTCGATATCCTCAGGCTGGTCACCAACTGGAACCTATTTGGAATAATAAAGAAGACTATAATGAATAATATAATAAAGTAAAGAAGGTTATATGCAGGGTATCTCCCATTCTTGTCTTCGATTGCGAATTATAATGTATACTGCATAGAAAAATGGCAAAGAGCTGGATGAATTCAACAGCTTTAATGTGATTGCTTGGATTTATGCAACTTCTGCATTTGCGATCTAGGTTATTTATTTATTTATTGTGGGTTGATAAGACAATGTTTTGAGTGCTCCCAATAAAGCGAATGGTTCTTTGTACCAAATTTTAAAGCACCCAAATGTTGGTCAAATCTTGGTTAAATGGGTGGTTATTTGCAACAGTGAGAACCGAACATGTTCTTGATCTTCCTTTTCACTTCCGCCAATACAAAATCAATGGTTTTTTCAACATCATTCCTGGCCGGGGTCAACTAAACCAGTGGTTCCCAACATTTTTTCCTTGGGCCCCCCACATACATATATGACAATCAGAGCCCCCCCAACCCTCACATACAGTTGTGTTCAAAATTATTCAACCCCCACTGAAATTGATTGTTTTGGTCGGTTTGACATTGATTATGATCATTCAGTCATCCTGCTTACAATTAAATCAAAGAGGCACGTGTAGGTCAGACAAATATAACATAACATTTATAATGAAATAACCACAAATGTCTTTTCTGAGCTCACATCATTATCAGTTTTATTCAACCCCCAAGTGACATTCAATCTTAGTACTTAGTACAACATCCTTTTACAGTTATAACAGCTTTTAAACGTGAAGCATAGCTTGACACAAGTGTCTTGCAGCGATCTACGGGTATCTTCGCCCATTCATCATGGGCAAAAAGCCTCCAGTTCAGTCACATTCTTAGGCTTGCGCACTGCAACTGCTTTCTTTAAGTCCCACCAGAGGTTCTCAATCGGATTTAAGTCTGGTGACTGCGATGGCCACTTCAAAATGTTCCAGCCTTTAATCTGCAACCATGCTCTAGTGGACTTGGAGGTATGCTTGGGATCATTGTCCTGTTGAAAGGTCCAACGTCTTCCAAGCCTCAGGTTTGTGACGGACTGCATCACATTGTCATCCAATATCTCCTGGTACTGAAGAGAATTCATGGTACCTTGCACACGCTGAAGCTTCCCAGTACCTGCAAAAGCAAAACAGCCCCAAAGCATGATTGACCCCCCGCCATGCTTCACAGTAGGCAATGTGTTCTTTTCTTCATAGGCTTTGTTCTACTCCTCCAAACATAGCGTTGATCCATGGGCCCGAACAGTTCTAATTTTGTTTCATCAGTCCACAGAACACTATCCCAAAACTTCTGTGGTTTTTCCACATGACTTTTGGCATACTGCAGTCGACTCTTCTTATTCTTTGGGGACAGCAAGGGGGTGCGCCTGGGAGTTCTGGCATGGAGGCCTTCATTACGCAGGGTGCGCCGTATTGTCTGAGCAGAAACTTCAGTACCCGCATCTGACAAATCTTTTCTCAGTTCCTCAGCAGTCACAAGGGACTTTTCTCCACTCTACGCTTCAGGTAGCGCACAGCAGTAGAAGTCAGCATCTTCTTTCTGCCACGACCAGGTAGCGTTTCAACAGTGCCCTTTGCCTTGAATTTGCGAATGATGCTTCCTATGGTGTCTCTTGGTATGTTTAACATCTTTGCAATCTTCTCATAGCCATTGCCCTTCCTGTGAAGAGTAATCGGCTGTTCTCTTGTCTTCCTGGACCATTCTCTTGACCTCACCATGTTTGTAACCACACCAGTAAATGTCTAGAAGGAGCTGAGTATCACAGTCATTTTAAAGCTGCCTAATTGGTGCTTATTAGGCTTTATTGCTGCTCCCTGATATCCACAGGTGTTTTCAATACCTGATTGAAAACACTTCATTGAACCTCTGTTCTTCAGAGTGGTAGTCTTTAAGGGGTTGAATAATTATGTCAATGAAGAATTCACAAAAGAAACATTTACTACTGTATTACAAAACTAATTGATGTCATTTTAGTTGCATATGGTTCTTTAAGAAGTCCTTGTAGGATTTCATTCTGAATACAATTACAAATGTACACTAAATTCCCTAAAACCATTTACAGCATTGGGGGTTGAATAATTTTGAACACAACTGTATGTCTGTGTGTGTGTGTATACACATAATTGCTACTCACACACACATATATATATAGATAGTAAATATAAATAAATTAAATGAAATAACTTAATCATAAATTAAATAAAATGGTTAAGATGAGTAATTTAAAAGATTTTAATGACATTTTTACTTGAATACTCAAACAAATGTTCAGGTTAGAGCCATAAAGGAACGCGAGTGATTATTGTCAGCTGCGCGTAGCACCTGTCTTGGTCGGAAGCATAAAAGGACAAGCGACAGGAGTGTATGACGAGAGAGGACCAGGCCTGGATTTTTTGATATTTTTTATTATGTTTGTGTGGCCGGCAGTCGACCGTGAGGGAGCTGCTAGTCATTCTACTTTCGTTTTGTGGTTTGTTTATTTTAATAAAAGTTGCCTCCTTCCTTCCTTACTTACTTGGAACTGTGTTACAACGTTTCTCTACTATTTTTCCTTGTGATTTTTAAGTTGACACGAACGTTGACGTCTCATAGTGAGTGCTTCCAGTTACCGCAAAACCCTGTGTGAATGTCTGCCGATTGAGCCGGAAATTGAAATAATAATTTTAAATAAGATATAACCATTTTTGACTGCATTATCTTGGCATTGTAAGCACATGATTTATATGTAAAATGATTAGTGGAACATTTTATGCAACTTTATTTAATCTCAATGTATGTCAGCTCCCGCGCCCCTCATCTGAACTCTGGCGCCCCCCTAAGGGGGTCGAGGACCCCAGGTTGGGAACCACTGAACTAAACGCTATTGCCTATTTTTAAAAGGGTGAAGAGCCAGTTAACTCATTTGCCGCCAGCCTCTTTAAAGAAAAGTTGCCAGCCTACTCCAGCGTTTTTTAACATTTTCACCCAAATGTAATGCCTCACAGTAAATTTTCTGTAAAGAATAAATGCACAAACAATATGTCAAATGAAAGAACAAAGTCACTGCTTTTAAACAAAAGAAACCGTATTCTTCTATCTTCATTGGTTAGTTTTTTATCACTCCGTAGATGTGGGTAGGTTTCTTCAAAAATGCACCATTTTGATTAAACAGAGATAATTAACATTTTTGTCAAAGATTCCGCCCAGATTACACTCAGAACAATCATTAAAAACCGCTAAAACATATTCATTCTAGGTTCTGGGATTCTTTACTTTTTCCCAGTGATGTGTAATAGCGCCACCTGTTGTACAACAGTACAAACACTGATTGCCGTAATAACTCGTTTTTTTTTAAATGACGAGATAACTCGTCAATGGCGGTGAAAGAGTTAATAATTCTATCTTAAACTTAACAAATCACTTCACTTAAGTGCTTTTCAATAAGATAAATAATAATAATATATAGAAATAATAATAAGTGCATAAATTCAAACCGCAATGACTCATTCTCTACTTCTGATTTTCAAACGACTCATCCTCCCTTATTTTATCAACATTTCTTATACTGTCAGAAGATAAGAAGTTTGATCATCATGGATGGATCGTAAATTATTGATGACGTGATCAAATAAATATTTCATATTAATGAAACTGCATGAAGCGTACGTTTGTTTCAACAGCATAGCACAATACAGTACAGTACGTGGAGTAAGAACATGAGCTTTTTACCTTAGTGATCCCTGGCAAATCAACCAAAGTCAGGCTGAGAACATTAGGGGAATAGATCTTCAGATAAATGGGCTCTGGGCTGATTCCCTATGAAGGAAAGGGAGAACAACCAAATGAGATCAATAAAAAATAAGACAAACGCAATGAAACCATGATCGGTGCTGTTTTTCCAGTGTACCTTATTATTAGTACTTCGGTCTGTTTCCTCCTCTATCTCTTTCCGAATTTCAGTGAAATCTGTGAAAATCTAAGCAAAGATAAAAACAGAATGTTCAGTCATATGTGTGAAGGAGGTTTCTGGCTGGCTCACAAAATGCTTGCATTTTTACATTCCAATGACAACACTTATTTTATCATGTTCATGTTTCGATCCTTGACAAACGTAAACATTTCTGTAATAATGTAATCATTGTTGTAGTAGACCCCTTGATGCCAGCCCCTTTTCATTCATAACCCTTGGGTGATGGTCAGGTCTGTGGAACCTGTTTTCCATGTTGAAGTGGATTTTCAACTCAATTATTTATTATAATATTATTATTTTACTCGAATTTAATTTTTTCTAGATTTAGGCAACGTTTAAAAATGAAAAACAGAAAAGTTTTTCCTTTGCGTTTTCGAAAAGTTTCACGTACACATGACAAGCGTTATTAAAACTGTCTGCATTTACAGAGATCCAGGATAACATATAAAAACGATATAGTATAAACGCCAGGCCAGTGGATGGCGTTGTTGTTGTGGAAAGAAACGCGTGCCTTGGCACATAAAAATGCACAGTTATAAGGCAAAAGTGAATTTTAATACCGTTGGTCGACGTAAATGTGTGTTTAAACACATCATTTTATTGTGTTTTGAGTTGATAACGAAAAACAAAAAGATGCGTCTTGGCCTTTCCTTTAGATGGAAACAGCGTTTTAGGGGACAGAAAAGTTCAACTTTTGAACACGGGTCTAAAAGTGCAGCTTTTTGAAAACGCTGTCTTTTTTGTTTCCATGTAAACTGCAAGACAGAACTTTCCGATGACATCCCCCACATGCGTATTACGCACGAGTATAGCCAAAACAATATGGCGGCTACCCGTACTGTGAGCTCTCTCTGCTCGACTATGTATCAAAGTTTCCCCAGCAAAATGTGGTTTTGCTGCACAAATAAAACCAGCAGAGAGACACACTATTTACATTTACCAGACTTTAAACACACATATTCATCGACCAACGGTATTAAAAAGCACTTTTGCCTTATCGCTGTGCATGTGCCAAGGCTTGTCCTATTTCTTTACACTACAACATCGCCATCCACTGGCCTGCAGCGTTTTTATCAGCTTTCCTAGATCCGTGTAAATGCAGACAGTTATGATATCGCTGTCATGTGTACGTGAAACTTTTAAAAAACTTTTCAGTTTTTCATCGTGTAAATGTGAATTTAAGATTTGTCAGTTTTTGTACATGTTGTCTAGTACATGCATTAGTATATATCTTTAGTTTAAATCTCGTAAATGATCTGTTTTTTTTTTTTTTGCATTTTACACATTTGTTACATACATTTAGGTCGACTAGATCCACAAACATTGTCTGATTGAAAAAAATATGAACAAGCTTTAAGAGACCTGGTTTTTGCAGTGTAGGAAGATTGCCCATTCCTCCGCTTTGATTCCTGGAATCACACAATAACAAACAAGACAACACAAATCAATAATGATAATAATACTGAGCCCTGAAGACACTTGAGAAACCCTCTTACCCAGAAAACCACAATGTAATAAAAGCTTTTTACAGGCTTGGACCGGAAAGTAAACTGACTTGAAAAAATTGCTAAATCAATATTCAAAAAGAAATAGGTTACATAGTGGCTGGAAACAATTGTGTCTAAGTGAGATAATACAAGCCAAAATGCATTTGCTTCACTGTAAAGTCTTAGAGGGTGGAGGAAACTGCACTAGGTTGTTTCGCAAACCACAATAACCAGGGAGTGAATGTTACACAACATGTGCAGTGCAGGGAAGCAGGAAAGTGAAATGGACAAAGAGAAAAGTTCATGCAACCGAGCATTTGTTAAAAGCAGAGACCTGGATAGTTGTTTTGAGAGTTTTGTTTAGCTCCATTTCCTGAGTTGGGAGAAAGAACAGCAGAGATGTTAAGAAAAAACACCGAGCGTGTTAAGAACACACACGTGAAAAGATAAGAATACTTTATGTAATAGTGAGAGGATATTGAGTTTTGTGGCATGTTGTTTGTACCACAGAAGATCATTTCAGCACATATTTCAGATTGTAAATACTGAAAATGTGTCAACAGTCATGCACTTACTATAATGGTCCTTAAACATTTTTTTTTCAATTAAATAAATAATTGAGCTGTTAAATTGTCTAAATAAAGCTTTAAGTGTGTCCTTACGTTTTTTTGTGGCATAATGGGAGATCAATGGTACGGTTTATTTTTGTTATACCCCTGGGTATCCAGTGAAATACACTAAGTGTACAAGCCTTAAACAGTCATGAGGAAAATGCATGTCATCATTTACTCTTGTCTTTTCAAGCCTGTTTGAATTTCCTTCTTCTGCAGAACACACAGACAATATTTTAATATATCTTGTTAACTGGACCCCATTGCCCCAAACTGTTCCGCTGCCACCTTTCATGAAAATATCATCTTTTGTGTTCTAAAGAAAGTCATAAGAGTTTAAAATGACAACGGGTCGTTGAGTAAACGATGACAGAATTTGAATTTTTGGGTGAACTATATCTTTAAGTTTATTCCAATGCAATTGCACCTCTTACTGCAAACAAATCTGCAGTGTTTTTAAAGAGAAAAAAGAATTGTATCACAAGTGTAACCTGTTTTGAAACCAAAATACGTTTTGTAACATTTTTGCAAACCAGAACAACATAAACAAATAAGCAAACTTCCTGAAACACTAATATAGACAAATTTATATAATGTGCATGTATAATGTAATCCAAACTCTATGAGCTGTCTAGACAGTATTATTGAACATCATAGGAGTTTTGAGTTACAGCCTTTAGTCTGTAAAACATATTACAAACTTTTAGAAGAGAGAGAGTTGTAAGCTATTACCATTGTCTTGTTTTCTCCTCTCTTCCAGCGGGGGAACATTCACAAGCTGCAGAACTAGAGGACGCCTTGTGACTATTCCTGAACCTCGGGGCAAGAAGTCTCGTCCAACCAAACTCTCCAACACTGAACTCTTTCCACTGCTCTGTACGTTCATATAAAAAGATCAAGTCGTTGTTGACATGCTTGCATTTAATGTATACATGCATCAATTATTACAAAAAAAATGCCATCTGTACGTTAGGATATCAACGTACTGCCTATGGACCCAAACCCAAGCATTTATCATAAATGACCGACCTGTGATCCCACCACTACGATCTGTGGAAGCTGGATAATCTCTGCTCCAAGTGTGAGGAAAACCTCCTGCAGTCTGTTTATGATGGGGATCAGGGTTTCCATATCTGAAAGATAAAGGTTAATGCATACAGCCAATAAGCCTCGCTGATGATAACGGTCTGCATGCAAATTAAACGACTTGTGCATTCGCTCGATTAAATGCAATCCATAAATATATAATGAATTTCCAGTTTGATTGAATGCTTCACGACCAACAGCAGTCCTGCAGGGTGTGATGCTGAAAGCAGAACAAGGTTATTAGACGAATGAGGAGAGAAAACCCTGCTTCGAAGAACGACATTCTCACCGCAATGCGATGTGCCGAGGCTTCCGCAAATAAATTACACGATCACAGCGTTATATTGACAACCACCATGCTGGAAATGAGTGAAACCGTCATTGGAGGACAGACATATTTGAGTTTCGCTTTTCTGCGCCCCTTGGTTGTAGGCTGTCAAAGATGGTTGCGGCGTCATCCAAAAGCGATTTGATTGGTTGGTTTTTCTTGACGAGGTATTTTAAATGAATCGCATTGGATGGAACAACTGTATATCAATAAACGTCATGGTCGCTGCACCACACCCCTTTACAACATCAGGACCCCTGCGATATTTTTTCCGTTAACTTTTACATTACAGTTTCGTTCGTATTTATTTCTTTTGCCTAAAAATATAATTATTTTGAATTAATTATAATTGTTTGTATTTAATTATCTTCAATAGCGAATCTGTATTTCTAAATAATTAATCATTTTACAATGAAATTCTGAGTCAAGGAAATAGATATTAATGAGTTGAAGTGTTAGGGAAGTGGTTGCTTGAATTTGTCAGAAATCAGACACAAGATCAGAATGTAAATCACATGACACAGGGTGGGACTGGTGATCGGCATAATAAGATCGGAGCCTCTCTCTGTCTTTTTCTTCTGTCTGTCCTTTTTCACTTCTCACCATAACATCTAATTAAAATAACAGTCTAAGTTTAACAACAGTATGAGTATAATGCGTATCAACGTTGAAAGAACAACAGTTGGCTATAATAAGTATCAAAGTTTTGAAAGTATCACTTTTGGCTGAATTGTGTGAATTGAGAGATATATTTATTTTATCGAGATCAATTCAGATTTAATGTTGTGTGTTCACAAAAGTATTAGTGCAAGTTTTTTAAATTAGTTCTGCAGTACATTTTAGTTTAACTGAGTGACTGTTATGTGTGAGTATGGAAGGCGAATCCTGCCAAATTTGAATAAGTAAATAAAACGATTTAACGAAAACCAGATTAACAATTTCACTATACACATCTACGCGCACAAAATGTGCCCAAATGAAATATAAAATGAAAAGATTTTATTTAATTTTTCACACTGACAATGCGTTGTCCCTGTCAAATTGAAAAAGAAAATGCAATTTGTGATTTGACATTTAATTTAAACTAAAATCTTGAGGCAAGACTGTTGATATGAAAATTTAAAGGCAAATGTGAAAAACAAATTGCCAAAACATGTTAACAAAGGTTATAATTAATGCACACGCAATAATACTGACACAATTCAAATTAAATGTAAAGTTAGATTTTCATTTTATTTGCTCTTTTAGTTATTTCCGTCTTCATTTTCGTTTTCATTTTCAAGGTCAACCTGCATGCAAATTACATGTTAATCAGTGGGTGTGGATGACCGTCTGCATTTCTGGGAACGCCCACATAAACGTTATATGTGTGTTCATGGATGAGCAAATCAAGTTCATGGATAGCGTAAAGATTTTAACTGTGACCTTGTAAAGTAAGCCAACAGAGAGCCTTTCAAATGTGTTTCTCCAAGAGCTTCAAGACATGTTTCAGACACTTCTTGCAGCGCAGCAGGCCCGAGACCACCAGGTCGCGCAGGGGGCAGCCTGTCAAGAAGCCAGGTGGGAGTCTCTGCAGCATCAGTTTAACCTGCTTCAACTGGAGGTACGTGTCTGCTCAGTATGTGGGCCTACCACAACTCTTGACAGCAACAGTAACAGAAAGGAAATGGCACTATCCCTAGCGTAAAAAAAGCCCTGGAACAGCCTACAGTGGAGAGGGAGGCCCATCTGTAACAACTGTCAAAGTTAGATTCTTCATTCGAAAGAATTGCTGTGGTGTGTCGGTGGTCGACAACTGAATGGGCAGTTAGATTAGTGCCCCTATTGACAGGCAAAGCTAGAAGTGCCTATATACAGTTGATCATTGTTGAATCGGTTAATTATGAGAAGGTCAAGGCGGCTATTTTGATCGAATATGACATTTACCCTGAAAGTAATCACCTTAAGTTCAGGTCTTCAGAGATCGGGAGGGATGGGACTCCAAAGGATTTATACATAAGATTAAAAGAACTGTATCTCAAAAGGATTCAGCCTCATAACCAGACCACGGAAGAAATTGAAGAAGTCCTGGAACAATTTTTGAACTGTCATTCCCTGACCGACTTTAGTATGGATCAAAGAACGTCAATCCAAATCTGCATCTGAAGCTGCAGCGCTGGCAGACGTGTTCATGTCAGTATCGAGGGAATAACCTAGAGTGGACGTACACTTATTCAAGGCAAGGCGCCAACAAACTGGACTAAAACCTCAAGTGAGGGTAATTGGGAAGGACCTAAAAACTGTCAAAAATTCACACATTGACATTAAGAGATTAACATCCTCTTGTTTTAGTCTTGTCCTTTACCAACTGCATCACTATACGCTGAACTCTTTCCACTACTCCCTTTTTAAGAAATCGTTTGAAGATGGTTTGTAATGAAAACATTTGCCACTGCGTCATCTATTACGATGTAATTTAGGGCAGTGATCCAATGACTAAGGAATCTTGATAATCCCTTATTGTAATTGATCTGTTAGATAAACAAATATTAAAGAAATAGTGCTTAATAAAAACACACAACTGACAATTCGATCATCATTTTCGATCAAATTTATTAGAATTGAAGAATCCTCTTAAATAATTTATAATTAAACAAATAACAATACAGAGTTGAAGATGTTATTGAGAAGTCATGTGTGAATGAGTCAGACACAATAATCACATGACAAGCAAGTATACGGGATAAGGGATGCCTTTAGGCATTAAAGATCGGAAGAGCCTCACCCATGTCCTGTTCTGTGATTCATTTTTCTGTTTTAATACAAATCTAAGATTTTTTTATCTTATAACGTCTTTGTTCGTCCTTTAACCCTGATGATAATGCCATAAGGGTTTGAAAGGGTGCTCTTTGTTGGCGATTTGTAAAAATAGCGTATAAATGTCATTTTAAAGTGACATTTAATACTTTTAATTCATTCCCTCCTCACCACCATCTTGAAACCTTATTAAAGAATGGAGGTAGGTCACTGTAGTTCCATAGTGCGCTAACAATGAAGCGCCCAGTTCATTATTGCGAATCGATTCGTTCAGTGACAGGTTCTATCAAATCTAATTCAAAGATTCAGTTAAGGATTTATCAACCGAGTTCCCGGAAGTAAGGGTTTTAAGATTAGCCATACATATAGCAATTTAATACATTTTAGCTTCATAGTGTTATTTGTTGTTTATATGTGTTATATGTGTAGGGTTTAATTCTTAAATATAGCCTCTTATTGACAAAGTTGAAGCAAACGATTTGCGAATCGGTTCAAAAGAATCATTAAAGAAACACTGCTCGCGATTCGAACACTAAAATTCTGCGTCAGTCCCTTGTGACTTTACAGTCAGTCATGTCCTGTTCCACAAGGAAGAAACATAGACTTAACAACAGCTGATGTGCATCTGTATCATTGCGAGTATTGGGTGATTATTGTGTGGACTAGATTCAGATTCGGACGCACGGCGAATATCAAAGGAGCTCTGCGACAGCAAAAGCGAAGAGGTGAAGGTAAATGACAGTTTGTTTTCCTCAAAATCTGTCAAGCTCATTGGTGCATTAAACACGATCGCAACAGATCTCTTTAAAAGAGCGCCTATTTCTTGTTGAGTCTTTGGTCACAACATTTAGTAAAGTCTAATGTTACATTATTTGTTACTGTTGTTTTTGTATTCTCATGACGTCTGCCAGGAGGACCAGCTACTTGGTCGAAGGAGAATATAAGATTGCAGGCGTTTTAGCGTCGTTCTAGCTTCTGTAACGCTCGACCGAAATATGTTTAGTAATAATACAGTTGTTACAATGTAACTGCCATGTTTTCGCAGCAGTGACGTCACGTGACTCGATGAATCACATGAATTGATTCTTTATAATTCTGCCACCGCATGAACAGAGCACCAATGCGTGCAGTTTGATCATACAGACGAAACTATTTATTTATTTGATATAAATGTATTGTATTCATATATTTTTCTTCTCAGTTTATGCGCAATGATGGTTGTGAAACAAAACCAGAACTGTTAATGTTTGAAAAGTTTTTGTAAAGTTAAAATTAATGCTTCACGCATTGCTATAGCCCGTAGCTGAACAACAGACCGAACTAATCGATAATGATTTCTTATCAACTATTTTCATTTCCACCAAGAAAACACAACCAATTGTTTAAGTTTTACTGACATGACTACAATTTACAGTGTTTAGTGAACAATTCGTTTACTTTAAGTTGAATGTATTAAATTATATATATTTAATTGCAAATCATAAGTTTAATGTACATTTAATGATTGTATGTTTCTGCTATTCTGTCTGATATCTTGGTCTGTCGATCAGCTTTCTTATCATCATGGCTTCCCGCAAGAAAGTGCTGCTTAAAGTGATCATCCTAGGGGATTCTGGGTAAGCGTTACTTAGAACATCCTTGCAGTATCAGTGAAGACTGATTAGATGTTAAATTCAGCTGACAGTCTGGGTATTATGCAGCAGACCAAAAGGTCTACATCACCGAATGTTATAGTAAACATCATTGTCTTGACATGGATCAAGGAATTTCCCTTATATTATTCTGTGTTTGGAATTTGCCCCATCACCATAAACACTGATATCCGTTGAAACGATCTCTGAACATTTAAAACGCTATTGGTTGGTTCCCACTAGACAAGCAGCAATTTCGATTGGCTGATGATCTTACTGTATTTATCATTATGCTATTCAGCTTCTGTTAAACTTTTAGCATGCTTAGGTATTTTTTGTATTCATTTATGCCATGTTTTCCTTCAACAGAGTTGGCAAGACCTCTTTGATGAATCAATATGTGAATAATAAATTTAGTAATCAGTATAAGGCCACTATTGGAGCTGACTTCCTCACCAAGGAGGTGATGGTGGATGACAGGCTGGTCACCATGCAGGTTTGCTTTCATTTTTGTTTGTCTTTCTTTTATGTAAAATTTCCTTTATTTTAAAATTAATAATAAAAAAGCATATGTATTTATACATTTTACTGCTTCATAATACAGTGAAGGAAATAATCGACATCACACAATTAGCAGAACAAATGCCCAAAGGCTCTAACGATGGACATATTGTCTTTAACGCCCTTATTTGTCGAAAAATGCTCCATTAAAGTAATCATCTCTTTTTGTGTGATGCGAAAGGATCTGCATAAAAAACAAACCAGTCATTCTTAAAACGTGACAAATCTGAAATTATTAATAAGTGGCGCCTTTCTTACTCAATTGTTAGACATTTAATCTTAATAGATAGCCAAACAGTGTTTTCTGATATTATTTACTTCTTACGGTATGGTAAATATGTCACATTTAGTTACAGGTCTGGTAATCCCCTGGTATTTCCCAGTAGGTAGCGTGTTAGCCCACATGTTGTTTGCTTATATAAGCTGTGTTATAACCTGTATGACCAGTCGTGATGATTCAGATCCTCACGTGACTTAACAAGCAGTGTTTAGGAAGTAACTCCTAAGATGTCATGTGATTTCTTGAATACACCTCAATTAATTATTATTTCTTTTTTATTAAACATTTATTTGGTGATATTGTCTCCAGGAACATTAGAAGCTGTTTCTTTATGCACTGGTGGGATTCTAAATTGACCACCAGGATTCAGTACTAGAACCAGTTTAGTCCTAGTTTATAAATGATGTTATACATTAATGGTTAAAATGTGAAAACACTCAGATAATTCTGTTTCATGCTTATCTTTGTAACACAATAACACCAGGGCCTAAAATTCATAGGCCCAAGACAATGTTTCTACTTGTTTCTAAACACTAAACAGTCTTAGAATAATAATCGAAATACAAAGGTTAAACGGTATGTTCACCCAAAAATGAAAAGTCTGTCATTAATTATTCGCTCTCTAGTTGTTCCAAATCTCTACACAGTAAACCCGGATTAGTTCTACTAAATAAATATCATCTGTGGCTAGTTATTTTGAGTAACTGTACATTTTAAATAAACATTAATTTAATTCAAAATATATATTCAGTGTATGTTTCATCTTAATTTAATGCAACTCAAAGTTTTGAGAACTGAAAACTTTAATTAGTCTGCAAGATTATTTTAAACAGCTGAAAAAGTGAAAGTGAAAGTGAAGTGACATGTGGCCAAGAATGGTATTCCATACTCGGAATTAGTGCTCTGCATTTAACTCATCCAAGTGCGCGCACACACACACACACACACACACACACACTCACACACACACACACACAAAGTGCAGTGAGCAGCCATTGCGCCCGGGGAGCATTTGGGGGAATCGGTGCCTTGCTCAAGGGTCTCATCTCAGCTGTGTTATTGAAGGTAGAGGAGAGTGCTAACTCTAACCATTAGGCCCACGACTTGCATATTTTTATAGTCATCGAAATTCAAAGTAAAAATGCATGTATATGGACTGATATCAAATTGAACTGCCATGACCTGTGAGTGCGAATGTCTGGGACTCTAAGTATCTGAGGGAAAGCGTTCAGCGATGAGTATGGTTGAAGTCCCCAAAACACTGGACTTTACCGTAGTTGTAAAAATGTAAAAAAAAAACATTTACTGTTAACTTAAATCTCTGATAGAGGATGAATGAACTCAAAAATAATAGTTAGTTCAACTTTTGGCACATTTTGAATACCAGGTACTTTCCATTATAAGTTGTTTATACTGTTTGGGTTTACAGTGTATAAATCTCTTTGTTTGGTTGAACAAAGAAAAAGATATTTGAAGTTCTTGGACCCCATTAACTACCATGGTAGGAACATTTTAAATGGTAGTTCAAAGTGCCCCAGAATTGTTTGCTTTCCTATACTCTTTAAAATATCTTCTTTTGTGTTCAACAGAACAACATTTTTATAAAGTACTTTTTCCTAGTATAGTATTCAATAGGGTCAAAGAACTGTTTGGTTACTGACATTCTTTCAAATATATTCTGTGTTAATCAGAACAAAGAAAATTATACAGATTTGGAACTCGAAGGCGAGTAAATGATGACAGAACTTTCATTTTTGGGTGAACTGTCCCTTTAATATCAGTTGAAGTGATAAAAGGTTGCCTATCAATAATTGATATTTATTCTAAAAACATAATTTTCTTTTCTTAAGATTTGGGATACAGCTGGTCAGGAGCGATTTCAGTCTCTGGGCGTGGCTTTCTACAGAGGGGCGGACTGTTGTGTGCTGGTGTATGACGTCACGGTGCCGACTACATTTAAGACTCTGGAAAGCTGGAGGGATGAGTTTCTCATTCAGGCCAGTCCACGAGACCCAGAGAACTTCCCCTTTGTTGTACTGGGCAACAAAATTGACATGGAGAACCGACAGGTAGTGTTTCTTACTGGAAATATCACTAGTATTGTCCCCCTGTTTTAGGGAAATAGAATTCCACGTTGGCTAACACTGATGAAACTTGTCAAATCACTTAAAAAAATCCATCAAAAGAACAGACATTTTCTGTACCACAAAAACAGAAATAGGCCGTAAAATATTTTTTTGTGTTTGACCGTATTTCAAAAATAAACTTTCAAAGAGTACATAACTAGGTATTTTTAAAGTCCTACTTTGGTTTATTGAGTGACCAAGAACAAGTTTATGTACATAGGAGTAAAAACACTATTATTTCGTAATAAGAGACAGTTATTCTTGCCTTACTTCTTGACTGAATCTCAAATGATTCCTTCCGCGATTCATCTGTCTAATCCCCTCCTTTTCACTAGCCTAGTCTGATGTGATTGGTCAGATGGTCTAGTTTGCTGTGATTAGTCCACCACAAATGAGGCTCACGAGCTACAGTGTTTGGGGGAGGAAAGTTATTTTTTGCACGGGCAGTCCTAGCAAAACATATGCTGGGACTATGTCTAGTGACATAAATCCGCAGCAGTTCACGAATCGGACTAGGGATGTGTGATTCAGACTCGGCTCCATTTTTTCCAAGCCAATATCTTTGGTATTCATTCAACTTCGAATAATCAACTTGCCAGACTGCTTAGTTTCATACACGGCAACATTACACACTGCATGAAATATCATTTTCATCAACTTTTTTCATGGATTCTTTCTAAAAGAAATCTTGTTTAAAAAAAACGTACATTTTCTGGCAGGTGGGGCGTCAGAAATAAACAGTAAAATAATGGGTTTTCTCTGTAAAATTACAACCCCCCCTGTTTCTCTTTTCTTTTTCTGTAATTTTACAGTATTAAAAAAATTGTAGAATTCAGTTTTTTACATTTTACTTGGAAATCTGTAAAAACTAACAGAAAAGTTATGTAAAATTACAAGCTTTTTTTAGCGGTTATCTTTGTGACTTGGCCCTTTGATCCTCTCCTTGCGTTCCAATCAGCAACCTATCCATCCTTATAGTATTTTGAAAGTAGAATTAGTAAGTCCCAAATTGTAGTAGGTTGAAAATAGGATTCCAAAGATTCCCGAATGGTCTACTTCTTCCAGTAGAAATTCAAACTGTAGAACGATGCACACTCTAACGGGATATATTACCCACAACTCACCGCGAGTAGGCAGAGTTTAGTGGCTCTCCACTGCATTAATAAATTATATAACTGATGCGTCACTAAATTAACAAATGTAAGTATACAGTAAACATTACATACAAAATAATTAATGAATAAATACCTTAAAGGAAAGAAGAGCTGTATTTTGATGTGTGTGACAGTTATTGGCCACAAGGCAACAAAGGCCTCCTCCGCTTCCTGTTAGTATGTCCAAGTGCATGCAATCTCTTAACTATTTGAATACAAAAACAGTAACTACTATTAGGGCTATATAAGTGACTGCGAATTGGAACGCCGCGTCAGTGTTTAAAAGCATTGGGGACTGTTGAAGCTATAGTCATATCAAAGGACTTTTGACATAAATGCCATAGTTATGACCAATAATATGTACAATTGGAATGTCGGGTTGTAATTCATTAAATTTTGACTTTTCACTGTTTCATCTCAAAATCCCTTTGTGTTTTATACAGGTAACAACCAAGCGAGCTCAAGCGTGGTGTCAGAGTAAAAACAATATCCCCTATTTCGAGACGAGTGCCAAAGAAGCTATTAATGTGGAGCAGGCCTTCCAAACAATCGCTCGCAATGCCCTCAAACAGGTACAGTAAACTGTGCATAATTCTTGTCGGTGAACTTGATTCTTTAAATACAAGCAGAATATAATTATTTCTTAAATCGCAATTATTTCACAAATTCATGCTACTGGTATTTAATTAATAAGATACATTGTGTATATTTGTATAGAAGCTATTTATTAGAAACTGACTTGATATAAGATGAAAGAAACGCTTCTATCCTAACGTTAATATCCTCATTGCTATCTGGGTGGATTGTGTCGTATGCTTCATGTAAACACTAAAAGTACATATTCACTTTTCAGGAGTCAGAAGGGGAGACATATGATTTTCCTGACCCGATTAAATTAAGAAATGATGGACCTACATCTGCTAGTGATGGCTGCAGTTGCTGAAGAAGCGATGAAAAGGGGAGCAAAGATCCAACACAGAAAAAAGACAGGGATTGATGGTAACGATCCAGGCCCTTGTTTTGGTGCCCATCACCCACTGCTGTTTTGTTCTCCTTTGAAACATCCAGAGTATCAAATGCCACATGTGAAAGCTGAACATCCATTTACTGCTGAACTCTGAGTAACGTGTGGTTTGTTGAACTGTCTGAGGAACAAGAAGGCAGATGTTTTGCATATCCTGTGACACTGCATTTATTACAAGTTCTACTATCACTACAGCTGTCAGAACATCCTTGTCATTATTTCTGCTCTCAATGTAATTTAATGTTTCGTTTTCAGAAGTAACTTGTTCGTCTGATGGTTCTTTGTGCCTTTAAACTTTTAGTTAAATGTCAAATACAGGTTTACTTCTATGCTGAATTTGCTTTCTATAAAGATTGATTGTATTGATCAAGTAGGCTGAGCGATACAATCTTTTAAATATAATGTAACTTTGTTAACAATATAACACTTATCAACACAAAAAACAGTATCAGTGTCAATAGTCATGAATATGCACCATGCCAGTAGGGTTTTTTTGCCTCTGGAAGTATGCTAAGGCTTTAAAATCATTTTTAATTGCATTGTAAATGCAAACAGTTGGAAATGCCAATGGTTTACTGCAGGTAAAAACAAATCAGGTCAAAACACTGTTTAGTTTTTTTTTACATCATCACTTCTGATTATTAGTGCATTATTGGTTCACATAAATAATAAATACTTAAAAGTTATTTTTTTTAATGTCTGTTTAGAGAAAAGGTGTAAAACCTGACTTATTGTTTTGCTATCAGAAATGTCATAAAGGTTAATCAACGTACCATTTCATGGTTTGACATGTGCCAGTTTCAAGTTTGCTCTGACAGAACTCTTCTAAATTTGAAATGTAGGTTCTTTTGACAGTTTTAAGACACCCATTCATCATATTTCTTTAGAATGTTTTAGAAGATAATAGTAATGGTTAACAAACCATGTTAAACTGTTAAACAAGTAGCAGTTTGATATGGTAAAACAAAAAATACACTTTGTTTACATTACTCCATGTTTAATTCAATGTTTGACTTGCTTTTGAACATTTACATTATACACCTGTATGTATACCCAACCTATAAAGGTCGTCAGTTTTATATGCCAAAGTCCAATAACTGTAGAAATTCAATAGGCATCACTTTTACTTGGCCAAATGTAAGAATGGCTTCAAAATAAAAAGTGAAATAAAGATACATTTACACCCGAGTTGGCTGTGTCGGTTTCAAAGATTACTTTGCTCAATTTAAAAAATGACCAAACGGATAAACATTTTATTGTCATTTAATAACTTGGACACAATATTTACAAAGTTGCACTAAAACAACCACTGTTTTCCTCTTGATCGGAAAACAATGCCAAGCATTGTGGCCCCTGTGCCCTGCGTTCATGTCTTTTTTAAATCCTAAAGTCCACATTAAATACATCCCACACTCTTGCCTTGCTTTGTTTTGTTTTTAAACCAGGTGCACAGCTGCTTGGTAAAGATAGTCCAGAGATTTTCATCGATCTAGTTTGTTTCAGTCCATGTATGAGGTATCCATGGCCTCTGTCTCAGGGTGGAGCAGACGGCTTGCCAGACGCTCAATGTCATCTAAACTAAGCTGTCTGAGGGAACGTTCATAATCCTGGAGAAAAAAAAAACAGAAATGTCGTTTTTATAAATACCATATGAGACTAAAATGAAAGTTACCAAAGAGCTAAGAAAACAAACCTTAATGAGTTGTTCCTGTACTTTAGCTGCATCTGCAGGGCTGAAGTGTTTGGCCAAGACAGTTGATAACAATTGCCATACCCCACTGCTCGTTTTTTCGTTATTTCTACTCGAACTGGATCCCATGGCCCCTCCACTCCTCTCTGCCGGCGGCCGCACTACTAGATTTAACTTGGCCTCTGGTCCAATGGAGTAATCACTCAATCTATGTTCATCTAAAAACAGTGCACAATAACAGTCATGATGACAAACAACACACCACATGCCTTGAAAACTGAATTTTTGGTATGTCACTGGCAGTATCTGTCCTCGAAATCTAACATAAACCATGCAGTGGGAAAAAAGGAACGAAAGTGTTTGTAACAAAATAAATGACTTTAAAATGTTTGTGTTTACATAATGTATGTCTGTGTACTGTGCATATTCATTTCAGAGTAATAAAAACAATACATTTATTTAAGAAAAAAATCAAATTTTAATATTAACGAACATTTACATACAATTTCAATTATTGGCAATTATAAATAAATACAGGAAAACCCTTTCTAAATATATACATGTTTGTGTTCATGTATGAGTTTATAAATACAAAATTAATATGCAGAGTACACGGACATTCATTATGTAAACACAGACTTTTGTTCCGGATGCGATTAGTCGCGATTAATCGTTTGATTTGTGTTAGAAACAGCCCACATTGAGGCATTTTTTATATGTGGTTTGTTTGATTTTAAGCTCTTGTTTATTGTAAATTGAACATGTTTAAATTTATAAATTTGCATTTTTTAACTATCATATAGCATCACAAGACTCAAATTGTCTCTGTGCACACAGGGTGATGACGTACGTACGCTAAAATCTCAGCCGGCTGAACAAATTGTTTGAAAAAAAAAGTTTGAAATTTCAGCTGACAAACAGCACTACAGCTCAGCATTGTTGAGTGCCTCTGTGATCAAGCCTGTAGTAAGTGCAAAAGTTTACTTCGATTTTTAAATCATATTTGTGGATGTAGTTTGTAGTAATGAAAATCCTGAAGCCTGAAGCCTTTCCCCTTTTTGGTTTTCGTAGTTTTTGGATAATTAGACTCACGTCGTTGACCGTTATCCTATGTGCATCTTTCGCTCATCGTTCCCTATGGACCCTACGTACGCCGCATGAGACAAAATACGGAAGCGATCGTGTATAGAGTCTATAGGCATTTTCCAAATGGAAGTGAGTATCCCTATGCCCTAAGCCATTGAAGTGAACTCTTTGAAGGGTGTAGGACGTTACGGTCTCTCTTGTATGCGTTTGGAACTCTCTTTACATAGGGTATGACTGGCCAATGATACCTTGACAATGCCGCACGTGCACTTTGAATCCAATGCTCTGATGTAGAGAATAAACAATATATTTTTTATATTTCTTGTTGAATATTGACTAATTCTGTCTTTTTTTCACTCCATTTGGTATTAAAAAAAAGAAATATGATTAAGCAAACCTATAAACCTATTATCTTATACTTTATTTGAACTATAGTTTATTTTAACTTATACTATATTTTGACCAAATCATATGCATCACTGACAATTTGCCATAAATTGTGTAAAATAAACACAGACTACACTATTGTAACTTCAAAATCCTGCACAACATTTGTTTCAAAATGCGTCGCGAAAACTCCAAGATCACGTGATGGCAAACGGAACTCACTTCCTCGGCGTGACCATGGCATGTACCCTTCGCTAACGGACTTCTTAAAGGGCCCTTCTTGAAGGGGTGCAGGTGTACAATTTAGATTGGCACGTCCCTACAAATGGCGTCCGCATCACAAAGGCCCCTTCAAGGCCGTTTGGAAATTTCCATATAGCACATGTCTTCTACTAGTCCTATGATATTTGGACCTTGATAGCTACATTATGTTTTCACGGTATGTGCGAAGTAAACAATCTTCTTTTCACCTTGTGTTACACGAGACAAGGAAGTCATACACGTTTATAAGGGCATATCAAAGCGAACTATTTTGTTATTGAAAGGTTGTACCTGCAAGAGCTTTTCCTTTATATAGCAATCTCTGCTGACTGGGTGGGATGTTTAAACGCTCTGAAACGAGTTCTTTAACTGTTGATACCTTTTCGTTTTCTGTCACCTGTGCATCAATAAAATAAAAACAAATATTAAAACTCTGTTGTACACTCAACAATATTCATGTAAGGATCCTCAAAGTGAGATGTGGAAAACTACAGTAGGAGTACAGTAAATGCCACATATCATATGTTAACAATCTGATTACTCATGTTTTGTCTTATCTAGTTAAATCATAGGCTGGATGAGCTTATCGTGCATTTTAGGCACGTTTGTTCAAAATGTTTGAGCATCTTACTAGCTTTTTTAGTAAATGATAAGAGAGAATATGATTAACGAGCTACAAGAGACATACGATGCTTATTATTTATCAACAGACTATTATATTATTGATTTATAACGCGAGAAAAGCAAAGCTACTGCATTAAAGTGCTATGCTAAGAAGCTAATGATAACACATTTAACACCCCCAAAACACCAGACAACTAAAGCTTACCTGTACATTACACTCTTTTCCTTGAAGAGGCTTTACAGTTACAATCATCTTTACATTAACTATAAAATACAAAACAAAAAATAGCTGATTGTGTCGATGAACATTCGTTGACTAGCAGTCGATGTTTCCCACGGACATGATGATGACGTCGATGCTGAAACTTGCGCATGCGCATCAGAAGTTGCGCGGCTGCGCCTCACGCCATTTGAGACCAAGTAAATTGTAAGTGTTTTATTTAATGTTAATTGAAACATAACATGCATTAACATAACATTTTCTGGTATCTTAAACTTAATGATATACCAGAGTTTAAGTAAAATTGATTATGACCAAGAGACAATAAAGAGAACAATACCATGAACATATATGGGGCGGTTTCCTGGGCAGGGCTTAAGACTAGTCCTATCATAAAACTAATGCTAGAGCTGTCTTAACTGTTGAGAGCTTTCACTGACATATCGTCGCCTTAAAATGATAAGGTTCTTTCTGACATTTTGGTCAAAAAAACAAAAGTGATAACGTCAAGTAAATTGTTTGTGTTGCTTGAAAATGTATTGCTTTAATGAATGTTTTGCAGATAGAACCTTATAATTCTTAACCTAAAGTGATTTTTCAGAATCAGGAGGTTCTATCTGCGTTTGAACAGTTCCAAAAAAATCATTTCGAAATTTCAGAAAATGTTGATATTGTACATTTGGAATACATTTTGGGTCTTTGTCCTGTATAAAAGAGATTTGTTCCTTATATAATTTTTGCTATTTGAAAGGCAAAAACATTAAAGCTCAATATATCAAAACAACTCAGACTGCAGATAAAACTAATAATTCCAAGGCGACGATATCTTAAAATATATCAGTGTCATTGTTTTGTCTCATGATACACACCATTAATGGATTTTGTAAGGCATGTTTGTAAAATCTACTTAAATTTCCTAATTTAACTAAGGCCTAGTCCTGGCTTAAGCTACTTCGTTTACAGGAAACCGCCCAACGAGGTTCAATAGTAATGGAGAACACACGTAATAAAGACCAAATCATTTTACTGAGATCATAAGCGAGTTAAATCAAATGATTATAATTTTTTATAAAATAGTGTCCACCTCTAAAAACCCAACTTATGTTATTTTTTTCACAGAACATTATCTGGGTCACAAACAGGCACGGTGAAAAGCTGGCTCGACTTGGGAAGCAATTACATATTCTGGTTGGGCAAATACATAATCAAAGTTCATTGCATGCATAATTTATAATTGTTCTGTAATCAATGTAACAGATTATTATTTAATAGATTAAACAATTAAGTATTTAATAACTATTATTTAATAACATTCATTTTTATTATTTGAATTGTCAGCTGGATATTTTTGGAGGGGCTCAAGAAATGCAAGGGGGAAATGCCTCCCCCCTCACACCCTGCCCTTCTCACAAATATTATTTTTTATTACAAGGGATGTTCAAATATGATGCTCTCTAGTTTAATTAAATTTTATAATACAGGCAAAAATTAATTTAATTAATTTAAACAAGTGCTCCCGTTGTAAAGGAGAAATTGAGAAAATTAAGTCAATTGTTGCAATAAACATGGTATCCAGACATATATTCACTGCTTTATACATCAAATAGAAATCAATTACTCAATTTTTTTTATCTATAGTCACAAACCTAATTAAGTTTAAAGAGATATATAGGTATCATTCTGAAACCTCGTATCTCCATATTTATTTATTTTTTGCCATTAATCATTATTATTAGTCACCCTTTATGTTTGTCACTGGGTTTTGCAAAATAGCCAATCAATAATAGGTATAAAAAAGTGCTTGTCAACTGTGTCTACACAGTATTTGATCATTTAAGAAGTACAAGTGTTTTTCCATTTCCAGAAAAACAGCGAATTTGGACATCCAAGGTTTCAGAAGGACAATGAAGACATGGAAGCATAGTGCAGCCAAGCTGTGAAGCTGAGTAATTATACTGACATCGTAATGTAAATTACAGCTAATGGTTATTCTTGAGTTTGTAGTATTGCAGAATTCAGTTTATGCAGCTTGATGGGTCTGGTGTTTTGTAGAAACTATAAAAAGTAATACATGTACAAAATTTACATTAGTACTAGATTCAAATGCAAATAAAATAAAACATGCATTAGTCAAAATATTATTTTAAAGCTAAATGTAGCATGACAGAGCACAAAAACATTGTTGAGAATCCCTTTCAGCAATATTATCGTAACTTACTCTAAATGTGTTGTACATTCACATGTCGGGCTCTGAGAAAAACAAGAAAAACAACAATTAACAACTTGCATTAGATGTTTTTAAATTCCAATATCTGTTTCAGCTATCTAGAATCAGGATCTAAATAAGATGGTGGAGGAGAAAACTACAAAACACAATAGACAGCACTCAAATGGCTTCTAAAATACAACGTTCAGACCCACTTTACTGTCTTTGAGATTTAGTTAAACAAAAAACAAAACTAAAAACAAAGAGGCATCTCAAAACATTTATTTGCTCATCATATGTTTTCTTACCCCATGTGTAGGTCTTGGTGGTGGTCATGTGTCGTACTCTGCAGGCGTAATCTTCTCCACTCTGGGGCAAGAATTCGACATGTTTTGTCAGGTGGAAGTCCCAACCTTGTTCGAATGCCAGGTCAGTCTGTGTTGACTCAGGAATCACATTACCATTCTTGAGGAGATCAATGACGATATCAGGAGGATGAAAGCCACTTGCGTGGCAAATCAGCACATTCTTTTGCCCTAACAATCCAACATTGCGGCTGTATACTTGGACCTTTGGCTCAGCTAATAATATACAAGGAAACAGTGTTATTTAGACATCATTTATCATGTGACAAATGAACATGGATCTAATGCTTAAATGCGTAAATGTTAACACTTGTATGTTACATATTTTTTTGTGTGAATGTCACGTATCTGTCTTTGTTTCCCCTGTAGACTTTTAGATTGTATTTCTTAGTTCCTGTGTCCTGTGTTATGTTTAAGTTCTTTTTTTAATAAATCCAAAACATGTAACAGCTAGTGATGTGAAATTTGAACCGAGGTGTCGGAGCTTGTGTTGAGCATAAATACAAAGAGGCTGAGGAGAAGACCAGAGAGCAGTTGCAGAAAGTTGCGGCTATAAGCCTTACCTCTGACATGTGGACATCATTAAACATGGATGCCTTCCTAGCAGTAACTTGCCATTTTATAGATGACAATGACAAGCTCTGCACTATTTTACTAGGTGTAGAGCATTTCCATAGGAGCCATACTGCGGAGAACTTGGCTACTGGACATATCAAGGGGCATAAAGGATAAAGTGAAGTGCCTGGTAACTGATGCTGCAGCCAACATGATAGCATGTGTACGATCATTGAATGTTAGGCATGCGATATGCATTGCACATGCTCTAAACCTTATTGTGAGGAAATCTTTTGATGACATCAGTAGCTTCAATGACATTCGATCCAAATGTATGAAACTTGTGACCTATTTCCGAACCAGCACTACAGCAAAAGAGAAACTGGCCCAAGTACAGGAGCAGATGGGGAGACCAGTTCTGAAAATGATCATTGAAGTGGACACTCGCTGGGACAGCACTTACAACATGCTGGAACGGCTCTATCAGCTGAGAGAGCCAGTGGGGGCAGCCATGGCATCTCTAAAGACCGACATCACCCCTCCAACAGCCCTGGAGTATGAGGCAGTCCAGGATGCTTTAGATGTTCTTGCCCCTTTCCGCCAAGCTATAGTCGGGCTTTCAGGAGAGCAAAGGGTGTCTGCCTCCAAAGTGATACCTTTTGATGAAAATGCTTAATCATGCCCTAATGAGTAAGCTAGAAGGCCTTAAGTCCAACTTAACAAGGCAGCTGGGTGACAGCCTTGGACGGAGGGTCAGGGAATGCAGTTCATTTGGAATCAATAAGTGTGATGACCATACCCACGTTATTGGATCCCAGATTTGAAAAACTGGGATTCTTGAGCCAAGGGAAACGGCAAGAAGCGGTTTCAAGATTAAAATCGGAATGCGCTACTGTGATCAGAAGTTCTGGTCTCCATTCTACTTCCACCAACACACCCCCAGCTCAGCTGCCAGCCTCTTCAGAAGCAGGTCAATCTTCAAACAGTAAGTAGTATATGTCTTTGTTGTGTGGATGTTCACATTAGTGATTATTACTGTGAACCATTATTAATGGAGTTTTTTTCTTTGTACCTCTATTATTAGGTGACCTTTGGCATCTGCTGGATAGCACGGTGGATCACAGTAGAATGAGCTCAAGTGCAACAGTCGATGCTACTGTAGGAGTGGACCGATATTTATCCGAAGTGAATCTCGCAAGATCTGAGGATCCATTAGTATATTGGGCTCAACATAAACATCTGTATCCTCATTTATACCAGCTGGCACTGACATTTTATGTTCCCCGCATCCTCTGTTCCATGCGAAAGGATCTTTTCCAAGGCTGGAGAGGTTCTTTCCAAGAAGAGGAATCGTCTAAGCCCCAACACACTTGAAAAAATTCTGTTCCTCAATAAAAATAATGTGTGATCCTTCCTTCACCCACCCCAAACTGCAGTGTTGCAGTTTGTTCCTCTAAATCCATAGTCCCATAAGCACAACACTGCACTAAAACTAGTATAAGTTCAATGCACAAAAAACACACCAGAAACAATTCTTAACCTTTCCCACCCCACACTTTTCTGTTCCAATTTGCTTTATTACACTCCCTCCACCATAAGCACTGCACTCGAACACAGTCTCACTTTTGTTGTTCCTACTGTCACTATCCAAACAATTTATGAATAATTAAGGAACTGTGTGTGACAGTTGTCTCTGCACAAGCAAATTCAGACAGAGAGAGAAACATATTTTATTTGATACCCAGGCAATGGACAAATGTCTGCTCAGGTCATTGATTCAGTATTAATTTATTGGTCGGCTATTACTTTGCACAGTAGCTAGGTGTCAGTAGTGCGCTTCGAGTAATGAACCTTTTGGCGAAGCAATGGGCTGTGAGGCAGTGGTTCAGGAAGCCTAATTTTGCCATCACTAGTAACAGCAACACGAACTTGGCAAGACGAAGCAAAATCAATAAACAAGACAAACGTAAACTACACGATAAATACATACAATAACCAAAAAGACCTATGGCAAACACAGGTGTATAAATACACAAATTATTGAGGGCAAACAAAACACACCTGGGAGACGATCAACTTGATGAACAAATTAACAAAAATGACTACAAAGAACTACAAAATACACAGGAAACAGGAACTAAGGAATACAGAGTCCACAACAACCAAGAGACAGATAACTTACGTGACAGTTAAATTTTTGTCGTTTTTAAACTAGCAGTTAATGTTTTCCACAAGAAAAAAGAATTAATCAAATAAAATGTTATCATCCATGTAACTTACTACAACTTATTTAAGCCATTATGCGTTGAAACTAGTTTCTTTACATCATGCGCATTATATTTCAGCCATGATATTGAAAGTGAAACTAAAATGTTGTGCTCATTTTAATCAATCACGTCTAAAAACATAATATTCACCAACATTTATCCATACGGTAAGCGTTTTCAGGGTTGTAAGTTTTCTATTTTTCAAGGCTTTGGATAACTTTTTAAATGTTTTTAATATTCACAAATTATAGGCGTCGACGTCCGCCATTGTTGAAAAATAAATAAATAAACGAGAATACTCTTAAAACCACTAAAGGATTCACCATCACTTGTGAAAACGATAACAGGAATGCAGAAAATATTACTTATTGATCTAATATTACAAAATAATACAATCTGCGTAAACCTAAAGTCTACTTACATTGCTTGGCAAAACAGCTGACGCTTAGAAGTACCACAACGGCTGCGATGAGTTTACAATACATGTTTTCTCAATGATGATATTCCAAATCTTGTGTTTGTGTGTTTGGTAAATGAATATTTGTCAGGGATTGTCTGGTCTGGCCTCTTGTACTCTCGATACTGAAATAACTCGGAAGAACATACGCGACAACAAGTAAGACCATTCCACGCCCACAAATGTTATTCAACCAATCGGAGATTTTCTTTTCTGTCGCTGGGTAATCACCATGTCCCGATTGTTAAGTAAAGTGATGGTTTATTGATAAATACATGTCGCACAAGTTATCACACACGGTACCTTTATTCCTCTAATTTCCGTTTAAACGTGTTTTGTGAGAGGAGTTATTTTGCTTCGTAAGAACAATTAATTAAATTCTTTATTCTGTGAATTGAATGAATAGACCTTAAATATATAATTTTTGTATTTGATACATATTTTGATTGATACTTTCACTAACACACACAGCCTCTCTCTCTCTCTCTCTCTCTCTCTCTCTCTCTCTCTCTCTCTCTCTCTCTCTCTCTCTCACCCAAACAGATTCCTGCCCGTGCGGTGGAGACATGGTTCAAACAGTCGTAGTCTGGATTCATTCAGTATTATTCCAGAAGCCGATCCGCTCCATCAGTCCGCTTTGCCTGAATTCCCATGTTTTTTGACCGTGTCATACAGGTAAACGTCTTTTCAATAGTACATCATTGCATCTTGTATTATAATAAATGAATGTTTAATTGTTTAAATGATAAATTAGTTGTCCTATTGCGCAAATGGACTGTATGCAACAGACTTCAGTTCATGTTGAGTTGCCTTAATACAGTGTGTCTATAGTCCGCCTGAGGAGATGAAGACTCCTTGTTCAGTTTAATCTTACACAGGACTCATGGGTACACTCCGAGATCTTCAGTTCGCCTTGCAGTTGAAGATAGAGGAGTTACGGCAAAGAGATGCTCTCATAGACGAGCTAGAGCTTGAGCTGGACGCTAAAGACGATCTCATCCGCCGCCTGCAGGGGGAGCTCGACCGTCTGCGCCTCTCCGTCTCAGGTGAGAGCTATTTTTCTTAAACTTAATTTCAATGATTTATTGTCTTTTGTAAATCTTACCTTCTGCCATTTAGAGTCTTATTTGTTGCCCTTCTCATAATAACAATAACCAGTCAAGCACATATTATATATATATATATATATATTACAGTTATATTTTCATTGTTATTTTTGCACCAATTTTATACCCATTGCATTTAGGTCAACAGCGTGCTTCATCTGTAAGAGAGAGGAGACGAGCCCTGGTAACAGAACCCATTAACATGGAGCGAGAAGAAGTCCTACAAAACCCTCCAATCAGCTATAGCAAAACCCAAGAGTAAAAACACATTCTTTGAATTTTTTTGATTGTCGCCACCAGTGTCTTATCTTGTATTCTTCTTCATAGGTCACAGAAGCTGTTAGAAGCAGCTCTAGCGGAGAACGAGTGTATGACGTATCTAGACAGGGATCAGATATTGTGTTTGGTGGATTCTGCCTATCCCATCACGCTCAAACAGGGTGTGTATGTCAGAAAGGAAGGCGATGAAGGATCCCAGGCATATATAGTTGAAGGTAAGAAATGACATAAAGATAATATGGAAGAGATACACTTTTCTCACAGTACTTCACTGTAAAAATTGTCATTTGTATGCATGTCTGAATAATTAGAGATCAGTTTTATGACTTATTTTATAACATAGTCAGTCATATTTAAGTAGATATCACACCTTTAGATATATATATAAAATACTTTTTTGTGGTTCTTAAATATTTCATGCAGTGAGTTGTTGAGCTTGTTATTTTATGCCATCTCTTAACTTTTTTATTGACCCGTGGTATTTCATGGGACTTGATTGGATTGTAAGTTATTCTTTGCATGTGAAGTGAGCATCGATGTTTACTCATGGGTTTGCTGTCGGGTCCATCAAAGTTTGCACAGCCCTATCCGTCACTGCCAGCCTTTTCAGATTGCCTGTAGCCGGTCACATTGTGATGTGATCAGTCACAAAACAATGCACGCAAATGTTTAATAAACCATTGGTATGAGAAACTTTCTACTTTTCTGCTCCAGAAGAACATCAAAACTGAAATATAGCTACAAATTGTTATCTGCATATTGCAGCAAACAGGATTTTCATTGTTGAACGAATTATGGGATTATTGGAACGGAAGGCTTTCTACCACTTCAATAAGACGTTTGTCAACACAAAACAGAAAACTGTGTTTGACAATTGAATGAGCTTTTAAATGGCACAAGAATTAGAACAGCCTGTTTGCTTCAACTGCCCTTGTAGAAGGTATAAGAAATGATAATAAAGACGATTGCAGTGAAGTGCAAGAAATCTTGTCTAACTATATATTGGTCTTAAAGGTATTTTCATTCTGGTGAAGAAGTACATTAGTATTAGTATGCACCTCCCATAGCGATTGCAGGAGCAGGCAGGCAGCGAGAGAAACGTGTTGCTGACCTGCTTCTGAAAAGATGGAACGAGAGCAAGAGAAAACACTCACGCTTATCCCCTGGTCTGAAATTAGTTTCTAAAATGTCAGCGCTTGTCTAAATACCCAGATTGTAAAACTGCGAAATGAAGAAGGAGGGAAGGAAGCAGAATGATCTATTACCATCATTAAAGCGTTTGTCAACACCGTCCATGAGCAGTGCTAATCCCCAGCTGTGATTTGTTAGAGGAAAGGCCAATATTTGTCTCATCATCTCTGACGGCATCTTCGTGCCTAATTTGCGATGGGTCAGATCATCTTTCTATGTGCCAGTCACGCTGCCACTCAGCACCTGTCAGTTTAAGCAACCTTGAAGGGCGTAGATGATGATGTTTGTGTGTCTGTCTGTGTTTGTGTGTTAATGCAGAGGGAAAACTGGAGGTGTCAAGGGCCGGCCAGAAGCTGCACATTATTGAGCCGAGGGGGATGTTTGAAGAACTGGCTCTCATTCATAAACACACCTGCTCCACAACTGTCACAGGTACTGACATACTTCTGGATTCTCACATATACAAACCCAACACACTTATCATGTAGGTTTCTTTTTTCAGTATAAATAAAATTTGAGACTAAAAACTCTCTTTACAGGAGAATATACATTGTAGAAATTTTAAAAACAGGAGACTGTACTGTAATGCCTTTGGAAAAACCTTTATGAAATAAAAGAAAGACCTTTACAATATCTTCGTAACACCTTACATCTTTTTGAAGATGTCTTGTCAGATCAATTCATATTAATTCTCACGTGTATCCCACATATCATACTTTGATTTACGTCTTTCTCTCTTTATTTCTTTCCCTGGAGTCCTTTCATAGTCTCATTTGGACATTGGCTTGACCTATTAATTTTAATAGATGGCCAGGAAATAGAATAGAAAAAATTATTAGAAAAAGTGAATGGGCTGAAAAGATGGATCTGATTTTAGCCTTTTTTTCTTTTCTTCTGCGGACAATGTCTGTCTTGATTGTCGTCTGTTTTCATCTCGCAGTCAATATCCTTTTCCAATTCCCGTATTTCTCTTTTCTTTGCTCAATCTCTCTTCCTCACTTCTTGCCCATTTTATTTCAACCCTCTGTTCAACCTGCCTGACCACTTTTCTTAGTTTCATTCAGTGACAAGCTGAAATTGCTTCCTTTTTTACGTTGTCCCTTTTGTTACTTGTTCAATCTCTTTCCTGATTGTTTCTTCCTCGTGCGATGTCCTCTGAAAATCTAGATAAAAGATGAACACATTTCCTACTTGCTGTTTTGTTTGTAGTTCAGATTTGTTTTAAATACATGCATTTCAATATGTGTGCTTTGTGATTTCTTTCAAAGTCATGGAAATATGATGCTACACATAAGGTAAAAAAATTGTTGTAACAAGATTCAATAAAAGGAAGGAAGGAATCGGGAACCGGCAAACATTTAACCATTTAATAACAGAAATAATAACAGCCGGCGGCCCCTCACGGACGACCGCCGGCGAAATAACACAAACATAAATACAAACACAAGTTCGGGCCCGGTCCTCTCTCTTCGACGGTCCGGTCGCTCATTCCTTTTATATGCTCCCAATCTCCTACGAGATTCGAGCCTGGTGTGCGCACAGCTGGCGCTCATCCACAATTACTCACCGGACTCGAACCATGGTCTCGCCCCGCCTACTCTACTACATACCCCCATCACCCCTCACAGGCCGGGGGGTACCCCCGCGACTGTGCAAGCTCCCTCCCCCTCCCTCGGGGGGGGTGGGGTGGGGGGTATGCAGCGACGAGACAACGGAGACGGGAGCCCTCGGAGTGACTGGAAAGAGAGAGGTGAGAGAAAAAAAAAAAAAATCTGGTTCCCCGACATGCTGCCGCTCGTTCCTCAACCAGCCGGAGTACTCTCCTTGGCGGTGCCTTGCGGTGGCCCAGGGGCTTTGGTGGACGGCTCGACCGTCCGCCCCCTGGTGGCCGGCGGTGGCTCCTCCTTTATCTGGGAGTCCGGGCGGGTTCCCCGTCCCCTGCTCCTCCCCCTTGGGCGGACGGACGCAGGCTCCGGCCTCTGGCAGGCGGTGGCTCACACGGCACTTCCGCCCCCTGCTCCTTCCCCTCGGGGGACGGACACAGGCTCCGGCCTCTGGCGGACGGCGGCAACTCCCCCACTCCCACTTGGACGAAAGCCACCCCACCTCAACCCAGGGGCGCGGCAGCAAAGGTCGCCGTTCCACCGAAGTTTTGATGGTGGCCGCACTGTGCACTCGAACCACGGTCTCGCCCCGCCTACTCTACTACAATTGTATAACATACAAATCTATGATTGCTGTTGAAATGGTGACTACAATGATTTTGCACAATTATATTAAGAAATAATGCGTATCAAAACCTGTAGCCTTAAACTGAAATGAATTGACCCCTAATTAAACCCAGTAGACAAATAATGAATTATGAATTTGACATAAAATATCACACAAATGTGTGTGTGTCTGTGTGTATTACTTTTTTCACTTTGAAAATGCTTCGCATTTCATGCAATTCTGCTCGGTTTTCAAGATTTTGTGTGTTTACGGAGGAAATGCTTTAAAATCATCCTAAAAGACGATGTTGCCTTAAAGGAATAGTTCACTTTCAAAATAAATGTTCATGATAATTTACTCACCCCCATGTCATACAAGATGTTTATGTATTTGTTTCTTAAGTCGAAAAGAAATTACGTTTTAGGATGAAAACACTTTTTCTCCACTTAACGGACGTCAATGGACTCCAAATTGTTCGAAGGTCAAAATGACAGTTTCAGTGCAGCTTCAAAGGGCTTTAAATGATACTAGACGATGAATAAGTGTCTTATCTAGTGAGACTATCGGTCATTAAAAAAACATATTTAATTTATATGCTTTATAGACACAGCTCGCCTTGCTCTGTTCTGTGATACGCTTTCAAGACTTCACAAAATAGGTAAATACGTTGAAAAGGTCACACTTGATGTAAGGCGGAAGTACCGAGTCAGTGTTTATAAGTTGAACGTGCAAGTTTCAACGTAATTACGTATTACATGAAGTCATGAATACGCATCGCAGAACAGAGCAATTTTTTTTTATTTTTTTGAAAATAATCGATCGTTTCGCTAGATAAGACCTTTATTCATCGCCTGGTATCGTTAGAAGCCCTTTGAAGCTGCACTGAAACTGTAATTTTGACCTTCAACCATTTGGAGTCCATTGAAGTCCACTATATGGAGAAAAATCCTGGAATGTTTTTTTATCAAAAACCTTAATTTCTTTTCGACTAAAGAAAAAAAACAGAAACATTTTGGATGACATGGGGGTGAGTAAATTATTCTCCAAAATGTAAATAGAAAATAGGATCAGATTAGTTGTTTGTGTTATGTCATGACATTTGGGCTGCACATTTGGTCTTAATTATTCATCTAGAATCCTGAGAGATACAGGAGAGAAATGAAATGAGAGAGATGTACTACATAGAGAAGACACACTGCAGGATTTCTTTCCTCAAAGATGACAGAGTTAATGAATCTGTGTCATCATTAATTCAAAAGGGTCTCATGGCGTGAGACAGGATGAGTTGGGAGTCGAGAGAAATATTTTGAGCTATTCTATGTGTCATTTAGAAAATGTTGAAGATTACGTGTAATTGTGAACTACAATATTCATTCTTAAATTTTCCCAAGATCTGATCTGCAGCATGGGCCTATATGCCATCAGCAGTTATTGTATAGCTCTATACAATTCACTCATTCAAAAATGACTAATTTGTGTCTATTTAGTTCTCCAGAGACATTTTTGGGGTCAGGAATAATGTAAAGATGCCATTTGTGTGTTCTCATCTCTAGTGGCCGTACGCTTTTTTACGGTGCATTACCAACCCGTCTAGAAAACTGTCTCAGTCTTTGATCTTTTTCTTTCTCCCATTTTTTACGAGCTTCAAAGCCACAATCAAAAACTCACGTATCTCCAATACCCCCTAAAAACGACCCATCAATCCAGCATTTTCCCTCGCTTTTTCTCTTTCAGCTCTTATGAACAGCAGGTTATGGGGGATAGAGGGTCAGATGTTTCAGAAGATCATGATGAGAAGCGGCCTGATCAAAATCACCCAGTCCCTGCAGTTCCTGCGCAGGTTAATGCAATAATTACGATTTTTACATATTCAGACAAAGACTATATACTGTATGTATAAAAAACATTTTTTATATATACATATCAAAGAGTTGAATAACCGAGCTTGATGATATATATGTGTAAACCATTTGATCAAACAGCCTAAATGTCAGATTCAAAATGCCCCAGAAAAGCATATGTATTTTTCAAGTTATTAAAATGTAATGACAATTAATGTTTTATTAAATGTTATTCTCAATTATAAAATAAGAGCTCAATAAATGAAACGGTTCGCTTCTCTCCTCAGGCTTACTAACACTCATTTGTTTGTGCATTTCTTAGTGTTTCACTGTTCTGTGTGTTACCAGAGGATGTTATTATGAAAGTGTCTGATGCTCTGGAGGAGGTTTGTATGACATAGCAACGCTGTTCACATTTCATTGTCACTCTAGATAGATATGTGACAAATTAACTGGTAACCTTTTATTTTTTTAACAGTGGTTAAAGCATTAACATCAAAGCAAACATATGTTTACTGCATTTTCTTATATTTATGATATATTTTCAGAATACCATGTTTATGCAACCATTCTTCTCTCTCTATATGTACACACACTCATCCTCATATAAGTCTCAATACAGTGAAGGTGATTTTATAATTCGAAATGGTGGTCCAGGAGATACCCTCTTCATTGTTAGTCATGGGCAGGTGAGACTGATCGATCTTTCTGTCTCGGGGGTATCTATATAGTCCAACAGAAAGTATGTGAATAAAGTAAGAAGAAATCTATTCTGGAACAATAAATTGCTTTTTTCACAGGTGAAAGTTTTAGAGAAACAATCCGGCAATGAGGACAATGTGTTAGTGTCTGTTTTCAGCAGAGGAGATTGTTTTGGAGAGAGACCTCCACAAGGGTAAGGTATAATCCTCACCAGCAGAGGGCGACACCCTTTTATTTCATGGAAGAGCGAGTTGGCAGTTTTTCACCAATTCTGATTTTAACTGTAAGACGAATGATCATGGTATATTTGGAAATATTAATTAGCTTTATAGTAACAAAGAATTATTCATTACTGTGCAGAAAGTTTGTACTATATATCATGTAAGAGGTGAATATATTGCATTTTATTTATATACGAGGCTACCAACTTTCTAAAAATGGCTGAAATTTGATGTAAATAAATCTAAAATTGTTTCAAAACAAAATACACAAAAAATTCTAAACTAAAGAGGCCAAATGAAGTCGTCAAAAATCAGGCTTGCCTCCCGAGATTTTTCCTTTGCTGTCTAATTGCCAGCCCAATCACGGGTCTACACTATAAAAAAATATGTAAAAAAAACTGGTGGAGCAATGTAAATAAAATTACAGGATATAAGGATATATAATAAATAGTTTTTCTTGTAAATTAGATGTGTTTTCCTGTAATTATACAGTTTTTTTACTGTATTTCAAAATTAAAGTGCAAAAAAATAAATCTTGTTAAAAAAACAGAAATTTTCTGGCAGCTGGAGGGCCAGAAATATAATGAAACATGTAAAATTACAGGATATAAGGATATATAATAAACAGTTTTCCCCGTTTTTCTTGTGAATTAGCTGTCTTTTCCTGTAATTATACCGTTTTTTTTACCGTATTTCAAAAATAAAGTGCAAAAACTAAAATCTTGTTAATAAAACAGAAATTTTCTGGCAGCTGGAGGGCCAGAAATATAATGAAAAATGTAAAATTACAGGATATAAGGATATATAATAAACAGTTTTCCCTGTTTTTCTTGTGAATTAGCTGTCTTTTCCTGTAATTATACCGTTTTTTTTTACCGTATTTCAAAAATAAAGTGCAAAAACTAAAATCTTGTTAATAAAACAGAAATTTCTGGCAGCTGGAGGGCCAGAAATATAATGAAAAATGTAAAATTACAGGATATAAGGATATATAATAAATAGTTTTCCCCATTTTCTTGTGAATTATTTGTCTTTTTCCATAATAGTAAAAAAAATACATGGGTTTATTGTATATTTTATTCACAGAGAAGCATTGAAGTCATTAGGTATCATGTAACACTCAAATCTCTGACCTGTTGTGTGCTCTCCAGGGATGATGAAAGGTCGATGAGTGTGGTTGCCGCAGGCGATGTGACATGTCTGGTCATAGACAGAGAGTAAGTATTAGCTCTTAGTGGAAAATTGAAATTCATGCCATGGAAACAGAATAACAGCAACTACATAAAACAATCAGTGACTATATTTAACCATCTATATCCAGGCTTTTCCAAAAGATAACAAGCTTCAGTGATGTCAGAACAAATCAGAGCAGCAAAACCCAATCAAAGTAGGTGTAGTTTCCGAATAATCCTGAATTACATGTAAAGATAGGTGCGTTACGTTTGAATTATACTCTCCATGACATTTGCCTTTCAGGAACAGGATTGGTAACTCCTGTTGTAATCTGTTTATTTTAAACAGGGCAAAGGAAAATGGGTCTGAATTTGGTGAAATGTCTCTTAGTAGTTTTCAGGCGCTGTATACTCTGGGCGAAGGACAGTATGGTCACACTCAGCTGGTAAGGTTAATATTTTAAAATAAAATAATTATTGCTATTCAGGGTCTTTAATGAGTCAGGCAAAATCAGTCAGTTTTACGTTTATTTTAAGTCAGAGAGTTTTGTTAATTGCCAAACGGCATGAAATAGTTTTATTTTGGTAAAAAATGTATTTAGATTTTCTTTGTCACAAGGTCCATTTTAAGAATGACTCCAGACGCAAATTTGCATTGAAAGCCATAAGAAAGCAGGCAGTACGAAGCCCAGGCCAAAAAGTAAGGATCTTTGCAGAGAAACACATTCTGATGGATCTCCAAAGTCCATTCATAGTAAGGTCAGAGCTTCATACAGATAAAATCAGATCAGTAATAGTAAATGTAATTTGAGGTATTTACGTAAAACTTTGTTGTTCTCTATTCGATGGTTAACATATGTATTTTTTCAGGTTGCACTGCACTTTTAAAGATGCAAGATACCTTTATATGTTGATGGAAGCTTGTGAAGGAGGAGATCTGTGGAATTTACTGAGAGAGAGGTACATGCACTGACATTGAAGTAAAGAGTTTTATTGAACTGTTTTTATAATGAGTCAATTGAACAGATTTGCAAAGCATCCAGTATGTAAATCCCTTGAATGTAACACTTAAAAATAAGGTTCCCATATTCAAGTACGTGTATTAAGTTTATTGTCACTTTCCTTCCGAAACCTCGGATGTTCAAATTCACTGTTTTTAAGGAAATGGAAAAAGACTAAACACTCAAAGATGTTAAACCCAGTGACAAACATAAAGGGTGATTAATAATAATGATTTATGGTAAAAAACAAAAATCCCAAAATATGGAGATATAAGGTTTCAGAGGGGCTGTAGCAATATGTATATTCAACAAAAACTCTTAAATGGGGTTTCATTTGATCCATCCTGGATTTATTTAAGTGTGAAAGGAGGTGTTAGATTCCTGGAGGCAGCCAGAGATACATTTATTCAAGCCTCCGGTCTTGATGGGAACCAAAATGCTAACCTAGAAGCTGAATTTTTTTTCAATTGAGCTGACTGTTTAACAGTGAAGCAAAGTTACTACATATCGAATAAGGCTTAGTGTTTTTCTTGAGGATGAAGTATACACAATTGGACCAGAAACATATTAAGAAAGTAAAGAAGTTCTGAGTACTGGATTTCAGGATGACTTTAAAATATATTAAGTTACCACAAATACTATAAAAAGATAAAATGCAACACAGAGACTTTGAGTGATGGTTTATTGAATTGAAACTTCTCAATGCTATACTGATGCCATTGTAATCCATCGTGACCCTGGTGTTTATATTCCAGGGGGTCACTGGATGAAGCTGCTGCTCGCTTTTACACCGCGTGTGTGCTGGAAGCTCTTAGTGTTCTGCATAGCAAAGATGTTATTCACAGAGACCTAAAACCCGAAAATGTTCTTCTGGACCAGCGGGGATATGCTAAACTGGTGCATAGTAAAAACAAATCATAGCAAAAGTTAAACCCACCTGATTTATAATGGTTAATGATAACTTCATCTCTTCTTCCATCAGACAGGGTTTGGTTGTGCTAAGAAGCTGGGTTCATTGCACAGGGCCTGGTCATTCTGTGGGTCTGTGGGTTATCAGGCACCAGAGGTTATCCTGCATAAGGGGCATGGTCCGTCCGCAGATCTCTGGGCTGTAGGGATGTTGCTGTATGAACTGCTTAATGGCCGGTGAGGTCACATATAACACCACGCATATTTTTTAATATGTTATATGTTTATTTGAGAATAAACAAACCAAGGTAGCAGGCCAACATCTTTGCTAATGCTTCACTGGGAAACATCTCATTTTAAATAATTTATTTTTTACTTTCAATGTAAGACATGACTACTTTTAAACAAGCTATTCATGGAGAGAGCTTTTTAATCTTATTACATCTAGGTTTAAAAGTCCAGTGTATGAAATTTAGCGGCATCTAGCGGTGAGGTTGTGAAATGCAACCAATGGATCAATCCCCCATCCCTTTCGAAGCACTACGGTGGCTGACACAGAACTAAGATGTCGTTTTCGTTTCTCTGTAAAACACGTTTATCCATTTAGGTTGCTGTAGAAACAACATGGTGAATTCCATGCAAGGTGACCCACGGTGTATGTAGATAGAAATAGCTCATTCTAAGGTCATATGAAACATAACGCTTCATTATGTGAGGTCTTTATACACTTCTGAAGACAATAGTTATGTATATTATATTGCATTTCTGTCAACAGATCCTCCAAAATTATCCATTTGAGCATTAATTGTTCCTACAAGCTCTGGTTAAAATCCTTATCTGTGGTCAAGGAAGAGATTTTATGCACAACTTTTACCTATCTGCATTCTGTACTTCATCTATTATGCTATTTGTAAATGTCTCAATCTGTAAAAGAAGATATCACATTAATCTATTTCTTCATTTTTAGTCCTCTGTTTTCTGGCTCGGAGCAGCTAAAGGTTTTCACAGCTGTCCTAAAGGGAATAGAAGTGGTGGAGCTTCCCAAAACAATCAGCAAGACTGCAGCTCATCTCATCAAAAGCCTGTGCAGGTGAAACACATGGACGGTGTTTTCAGGACGGGATTGCAAATCACTGTTGCCATGTCAACAAATATAATTATGTTCAATAAAGGATTGTCATGTAATATACATTATATTATTAAGAAATCAGAATGTTAGTTTAAATCCTGAAAATGTAGTAATTCATAAAAACATATGGATTTATATACTGTATAATAGATACAGCACACACATTCTCCAGATCTGAGAATGGCAGTGCTCGATTTGTGGATTGGGATTTGTGTGTCTGAGTCTGCTATTATCTATCACCCCATTTTCAGACACAACCCCACAGAGAGACTGGGCCAGAGGAATGGTGTCAAGGACATCTGCAAACACATGTAAGACTCGCTTATAATCAAAAATGTTTTTGTGAAATCGGAAAAGAAGGGAGAGAAGGGAAATTGAAGGATTTGGGGATTAGATGAGAGATTGCTGTGTACCAGATTATTTGATAGATGTATTATTTTGTTTCGCAGCTGGTTTGAAGGATTTGACTGGGACCATCTGCAGAAAAATACAATGACTCCACCAATAATACCAAATGTAAGTTACGGTACACAAGACACATCGTGTTATAGTAATGTAAATTCATGTCTTTGAGATTAATAGCATGAGAAACTAAATATTAATATGGATTTACTTTCCACACTTATGCATTATATATCAACACCTTTCTAAATTAACTGTAATATTTTCGCAGGTTGGAGGTGTTTTAAATAGTGGAGGATCTGCTCCCCATACAGAGAGCCAAACAGATTCAGGACCAGTGGATGATTCAGACTGGGACATTGACTTTTGATTTATGCCACAGTGATACGTGGACATTGTAAACACAATCGACTCTGGAATTTATACATGACACACAACACACAGTTTCTGAAATTAATAATCAATTCTAAAATAACACGTACATTCCTTGTGCAAATACATAGTCCTTTAAAATTTAGAAGTGTTTGATTCTAGAATTTGGGGATTTTGTTGGAAACATAAAACCAAAATCCCATTTTACATTAGTTGATATCAGATATGACATAATGACGGCATGTAGGATATTAAAGCGAGTTGAAATTTCAAAGACTCTCATTATTTTTAGACTTTCCCTGTGATGTCCAATCCCAAGAAATGATTCCAGAGCAATTGGAGATTACATAGGCCTACTGGGTTATATCTAATCAAATTATAGATGAACTCTTCAACATTTTTCAGTTGCATGAATACTTGAGAAGCAAACAATCTCATTTAAATAGTCTGCAATTTTAAAACAATAGAAAAAGCGTCATTAAAGGCAATGGCACACTTTGCCATGACATTCAGTCTTACAGAGCGCCGGATTCTGAACAAAAAGGACAAAGACTAAGGATATTTTTTACATTTTTACTTTTGGAAATTATACAACAATACTGCACATTTTAATAAGAATTTCGAAATGATGTCTTTATACCCCAAATAAACATATGCAATTTTTATTTTAAAAGGGTTAATCTTTAAAAATCCTTTCTGATATTAGCACCCTTTATAAATGAAGAGTTTGGTTCCAAAATGAGATAACTTCTTTATTTTAAATTTCCAATTAATATCAATCAAACTGCAGTTGGTTTGTTTTAAGTCATAATAACAAAAAATACAGCTCACTAACACAATAAAAACAGGAGAACAATAATAAAAGACATTTTTTTAAACGGAGTTATCTCATTTTGGAACCAAACTCTTCTAATCTTGGTCTCAAACACACGCGCACGCGGTCTGCGCAGCGCCCCGTGAAGTCGCGCGCACTTTCTGTTGGAGCAGGCTGACGTAATGAGGAATGAGGGAGGTGTTTGTGGGAAGAGGGGCAGAAAATTGCCGCAAGGGTCCAAGAGGAATTTAGTTGCGCAGTTTGAGGACAGAGAAACTTTAGGAGGACTGGTGACTCAGACTAAACACAGGTAAGAGTTGTTTTCTTTAAACATTTGAAAACCACGTGTACCTACAATATGCGACATCTGACAGTTTCTGTAATAAAAGTCGAAGAAGTTGCCTTGGAACTCACATTCATTCATTCATTCATTCATTCATTCATTCATTCATATCTTTATGATACAACATTTAGCTTCTATACAACATTTAGATAATTACTCGCACGACTGTAAAGCTTGTCAAATTATTTATTATGAAATAACTTTTTTGTGGAGAATATTTTCTAGTTTGGCTTCAGCGCGCGACATGTGGAAGTATTTTGTAAACAATTATCCGCACATTTTAAAAAGGATGTTACGCGTATAAAGAAGATTACCGATGAACAATTAACGTTTAAATTATCACACAATAGTGTAACAAACTTGACACTTTCTGGGTGTTGCACGTGCATGGTTTGTGTGATGAACTACACCTGTGGTTACTCTGCCAGGACATGTGTGTCAACTTAACACGTCCACTAAAACGAATCACGTAATCACAATTTAAATGTTGGTTGTGTTATATTATGTAGCATTTAGTGTAAACATATCACGTTCAACGTTATTTATCTTCATTTAGTGCTCTTCACGTGTTGTGTTGCGTTAATTGAGAGTGCTTTTGAAGCAATGATATTGGAATCTATGACACATTATTGCCTTCCGAAACACTGATTCATCAGGAAGAAGATCCTGTCTTGCCTGCCTAGTAGAAGACCCAAAACAACAATGTAATTATGGCATGCCTAGTCATGCTGAATGAAGTTGTGCTGGTGTGACACTCACACAGTCTATAATTCAACAGTTTGTTTTGTAGAAGGTACACCTGAACTTGATTCGTACTTTGAAAGCAATGCATTTTCAGTTGGCATGAATAGTTCCACAACCCTATAAGCAATACTTCACAATAGCAGGAAATATTGAGAAATATGGCAATATAAAGCTCTGGAGAAATTAAACAGACATGCCATTCCAGCGTCTGTTAAATTCCAACAAAAGGGAAGGTGAAACGAGGTCACCATATAGCTTCGAGCATGTCGGGATGCATGACGGCGGTGATTTTAAAATCAGGTGTATTCTGTCGCATATTGTTTTTTGCTTTCATTAAATGGACACCAAATTACTAAAACATTTGTCAATTTAGCTCCTTTTTTTCCGGAGCTGTATTCTCGACTAATCTTGAAGTAGGTCCCTGAAGATGTCCAATTTGGCCGTCATATGCTAATTTGATATATCTTCAAAATATCTGTATCTTGACAGGTGATTTTGATCACAGGAGTTTGATCACATCCATTATTTATAAGATTAAGGCAATTGTCAATGTATGATCGAATGTCGATTCATTTTCCAATTAAAGATGATATATTTTTACTAGTGGTGGTCATAGATTTTTTTTTTAATCTAGATTAATTTTGGAATTAATCTAGATTAAAATGGCTCATTTTATTTCTGCGGAAGGCATTCAGAATATGTGTGCTACCCAAATAATGACTAAAAGTAAGTCTTTGAGAACGGGTTTCTCAAGCCAGGTGGCGCATTAGATCAGGGGCTCATCTCCTGTTTTCAAAATGCATCACAAACTGCTTGAGAAAGCTGTTCTACTATGATAATTGGTGATGAAAATAAAATTATGTTCAATAAGATGTAATTGTGTTTACTTCCGCATTAGCTAAGGGATGCTCTGCGTTTAGGTGGTACTTGAGACTGGAAGAGCTCCTACAGTACATTTACATTTAGTCATTTAGCAGATACTTTTATCCAAAGTGACTTACAAAGAGTTTAGGGAGCATCAAGCGATATGTCATACAGGAGCCATAATACAAATTTACTGGTTTCAACTAAAGCTAGATCACTACCTGTAGAGAGAATTTTTTTTTTAAACCAACTCTATGTAAACCAATTCCGTACAGTAATCCAATTCCACATTGCACAAGGTGCAAACAACCTTAGTCTTGTCGAGGTTTCCATTGGGAAGGCTCTTAAAAATAAATTTTCCCTGAAACAAACCCGGCGGCTTCATACCTGCATCCATGTTAGCACGTCACGTTTGATGTGGTAATTTCACAGTAACGTTATGTTGTGTTCAAACCAAACGCGAATGGCGCGTCAAGCGCGAGTGATTTACATGTTAAGTCAATGCAAAGACGCGATAGACCTACTTTGCTGCGCGAATCGCGCGAATGAAGCCCTGGTTATGAAATGATGAGGCGGCGCGAATGACGCGAATGAAGCCCTGATTATGAGATGATGAGGCGGCGCGAATGACGCGAATGAAGCCCTGGTTATTTTATGATGAGGCGGCGCGAATGACGCGGATCACGCGAGTTGAAAACTCTCGTTCTCGCCCCCTACAGTGCAATTAAACTAGGTATACATCCGCGCTAAAATATCAAGGTGAAAGTCATCATAGCTTGCATAGTATAGACCCAGCTCCCAAACCAACTTTGAGAATAGATTAACAGCGACATTTTTTTTTATCGCGCGATAAGGCCCACCACTAATTTTTACATGATTTGATTAACCTTTGGCTTTGACTCAAATGACAGAGTCCCATTTCGCTAAATGTTACATCAAAAATAAAGATGCATTTCCACAGTCTCTCCCTTCTTCCAGACAGTTCATTTACCCAGTGTGACCCACCTATCCCTCTCCTTTCCAAATCTTTTCAGTCTGATTCTGTGTTCTTCATGCTTCGTTTGTGAATCACAGCCAGAGAACATCGAACCATTCTCTCATTCACCCCCTCCCTCATTTATTAACTATTGGGTGAGTTCTTTCTCCTTACATTTCTCTTCATCAAATTCATTGGAGCTGGCTCATGACATCACACCCTCTATCTGTCTTATCAGAGTGTCATTCATTCATTCACTCTTAACCTTCACCCTGTCTCCAAAACGGTCTCTTACTGCTTAAAAAGTTGCTTTGTGTATCTGTCATTTAGAAACTGTTTCGAAAATCTCTCCTCCTATTTGAACAAACGTTTTAAAGTTAAAAGAGCCATATGACACGGCTAAAACTAATATTATCGTTTGTTTTAGATGTAATGCAATGTGATTACAGTATTTAAGGTTCAAAAACGCTGTGTTTTCCACATACCGTGCATGTTTGTATCTCCTCTTTGCCCCGCCTCTCTTAAACGCGCAGATTGTTTACAAAGCTCAAAGCTCTGAAAAGCAATGATGTGCTATGATTGGTCAGTTAACCAGTGTGTAGTGATTGGTCGAATACTGCAAGCGTGTGGCTGAAAAGTAACTCCTCATACCATATTTGGAACATCAGGTTCCAAAGCAATTGTACTGCCAGGTACGCCCACCTCACTTGTGTATACATTTGGGTGGTCTTAGTCAAATCAGACCTCGAAATGACGTAGATTTGTGGGGTTGTAGTTACACGAGGCTCTTCAGGCAGGTCTGGGTGAGCATTCGCTTTTAGGTAGAATGCATCTTTTGTTCCGACACTTTAATTTTATGTGTCTAATATATGCATGGGCACACCAAAGACACAGAAAAACATGTATTCACTCCAGATGACCCCTTTAATGCGGATAGATCACTATCGTAAATTGGCCATAGAAGATTTTTTAAGAAATGCTTGTTTTGAGTTCAGGTCTAAATTGAATCTTTGACTTTGTGTTTTGTGTCTTCGCCAACTCTACAAGAGACATGTGAACCATCTCGGGAGAACAAGAAAACTTAATCAAAGTCTCTATTAAATATAATTGGTACCTGAGATTTTATAAATCTTTAATTTGTGATTATTTATCGTATGTTCTCATCTACTTCTTGTCAGTTTGCACACCACAATGAACACCTACTTACCTGTCACCTTCCTCTTGAGGTTTTACCTTACACACTTTGGAATTTGTGGTTCCTTGTGGATTCTGAATGGCTTTGGTCTAACAGTGGGCCTGTTGTTCCTCAACGCTGCAGTCCTGTAGGCATTTAAAGAGATTCAGAGATTGTATTCAGGTGGTTGGGGCAATTCCAGTTCCTGTTGCTCAGTTGGAGGCTCTGCGTTAAGTTAGTAAAATTTGTGGGTTTGATTCCCTGGCAAACACACATACTAATAAAATGTAGAGCTTGAATGCAGTGTAAGTTGCTTTGATGTATGTCACATTAAGTTAACAAATCATAGTTATTATTATAGTTTTGGTTTGATTTTTTTTTTAAGTAGCGTTTATTTTATAAATTTTAGCAATTTTGGTGTATGCTTTTGTCCTTTTATGATATATTTGTTTATTTTAATTTTGCCATTATAAGGTTAATCTTATATTTTAGTTTTTGTTTATCATTATACATTTTAGTGCTTTAAACTTATTTCAGTTTATTTTTGCGGCAACATTTCAACTTTTTATCTAGTTTTTTTGTCCAATCATTTTTAGGTCACCATTTTATTTGATTTCAATGAACAGAAACATTTTCAAAATTAAAATTTTACCTAACTAAAATAACCTTGGAACAAACACATTTGAGTGGGGCTTGCCATGGCAAAACGTGCCGCTACATGCCAGACTGATTTCGCGGTTGCTGACCAGAAAGCATGCTCTTTTGAACAGTCTATGATATTTTGTCCCCTTGATGCAGGTCACATTTTAATCCACAGGTAACAAAATATTGAGTTTGATCACTTGGAGAAGCATTAGTAGGAGTATTGATCTGAAGTCGTAATAGCACAAGCAGTACTCAAGACTTATAGATGTGCTTCTAATCACCACAGGTAAAATGCCACAATGACCCTTGATGATCACAGGCAAAGCTTTTTCAAGGCACTCAGACTTTACAGTGTTTGTGTTCTCTTTACTGAGCTCTAGCTTATGATGTTTTATGAACCTTTCAACTGTTTTACAATCTTATAAACGACAGTCTTGTTTAACTGGTCCAGACAGGAAGCAACACCGTCCTGGGAGTGAAACCACAAAACGTTCTTTCATCACATGTTAGGAGTTCTCAAATGTTCAATCCTATCTTCTGTATATAAAAAAATATTTCCAAAATATGAACCTGTTCTGAGGGATAGAAGAGCCTGACCAACTCTTGTTTTCTCGGGTTCTGTTTATGTATCTGCTCGTAGAGCATGGCAATGCCAAGGCAATGTGTATTTCAGAGAACAGTGATAAAATGCATAACTCAAATGTACTTTAAACCTTTACCAGTTGGATAAATAGTCAGCAAACAAATATGAGTGTTGTGAATGTGATTGATCAGTATTTCAGATAATCAACTTTTAATTGGAAAGGATTGCTATTGGCTTTTAAAGAACACATTGTTTTCTCACAGAAATGAACCTAATAATTCACAGTTTTGAGTATACAGAGACAATAAATCCCCCTAAATCATTAGTTAGAGACTCTTATGGTAATGATTGGTTTCGCTCCTCTTTCTGAGTTGTTGATGTGTGCTGTTTTGGATTTTGAAAGCTCGAGTTTGCTTCAATGATGGAGGTTGTAAATCTGTAAGCCTTTCTTTTGAAATAAGCTTTAGTTCATTTAGCACCAGTTTGAGTAATGGCTTCTGTCCGTCTCTGCTCTTTTTGTTCTCTTTAGTTTCCCAAGTGACTGCCAGATACTCACAATAGTGCCTGTCTACCTCTGACAATGCCCCGTATGAATAAAAGAGAGGGGGTTCTGTCCTCATCTGGGATGCATAATCATTTTTATTTTTAAAATCTATTTATCTTCAGTGTTTGTGAATGTGTGACAGAAAGATGGATATGCATACGGAGAGGGATGTCCCCGATTGGTTGCATTGCTTTTGAAGCATTTGTTTTAAAGTAAAGGCACATTTTGGGCTACAGTAAATCCGTAACATTTTTGTAATTATATGCCGATATGTTAGACAGACCAATTAAATGGTTAAATGGACAAATTAAAACAAGTTGTTCCAAATTAAATTCATTGTTCCGATGAAGACAGAGAAAGATATTTGGAAGAATGCTTATATGCAAACAAACACCCATTGACAACCATTGTAGGAATAAAACAAGGGTAGTTAAAAGTGCCCCAGAAATGTGTGCTGTCCTACATTCTTCAAAATTACTTCTTTTGTGTTCAACAGAGCAAAAAAATCAAGTGATTATGCTTCTATAGTACAATAAAAACTTTCTGTTTTCGCAAATAAACTCTTCACTTGTTGAATGAGTAACTTTTTTATTTTATAATCTTAATTTGAATACATTTACATTGATTCTTTTGGCATATGCTTTTATACAAAGTGATTTACAAGTAGGAGAGCACATAAACATTTTGTCTACAGGCTAAACAGTACCGTTAGTTTACAAAGCCATGCTACTGAGGATTAAAGCTGGAGTAAGCAAAGGAGAGAGTGAACACTCTTGTTTTTGACAGACAGACATACAGAGTTAGTCAAATAAATGCGGAACAGGTATGTTTTGAGCTGTTTTTTGAAAGTTGTGAAGGATGCTGCAGTTCGGATGGAGGCTGGTAGTTCATTCCACCAAAGGGGAACTGAATAAGTTAAGGTTTTTGCAAGGGATTTGGTTCCTCGCTGCGATGGAATGACCAAGCGTCGCTCATTTTCATACCGAAGATGACGGGAGGAAATGTAGACCTGGAGCACTGAGTTAATGTAAACAGGCGAAACCGCTGTTACCGTTCTGAAGGGTAGTGTCAGCGATTTAAACTTGATGCGGACGGCAACTGGGAGCCAGTGAGGTGAAAGCAGGAGGGGTGTTACACGGGTTTTTTATTTAAACTGTCAGCATGAGAACTCATTCTATAATATTTATATGATTAAATGACTGACAGAGACCCATCCTCTATCAGCCAATCAATGTGGTCCTAGTCATTAAGCTTGAGACATCAAGGTCCAACCCACCGTTTTTCTTAGCTTTTTGTTCACTTAGTAAAGGTTGCTCGCTGTTTAGGAGATCTGTAAGATCAAATGTTTTGTGAAGACGGACCCAGATTTCTTTAGAAGTAAAATAAAATATTTTTTACTACTATACATTTAGACTAAGTGTGTGTATATATATATATATATACATAGAGAAAGAGAGAGATTCTAATATTTATTAGTTCCAGTAATCATAAATGCTAATTGACGTTTTTCGAATCTGCATGGCGGTGTGGATGAATCTTTTGAGCTAGAAAGGATTACAAATGAAAATCTCATTTGCAATAGTGTGATTATGATTGTATGCCAATTTTGAATTGGAATATTTAGTGTTAAGTATTCTGCAAGAAACCATCACAACACTGATGTGGTGGCATTTAAAGAGTGAGGGAGGGAGGGCATTTTGCATCTCTGTGGGAAGGAGCTGATACACACCGTGGTGGAGGACGAAGGGAGATGACATCACCCTTTATCCTCCTGTTCTTTAATAGAGGGGAGGGGAGGGGGGGGGAGAAGTGGGTGAGAGGTTAGAGAAGAGAGGGGGATTTATTTGGGGGTGAGAGAATGAAAGGGAGAGAGAGTAAATGGCTCTTGAGAGGGTACTGTGGGACTGTGAATCGAGTCCCAGGAAATGAGTGCGTTTGAGTTGTCTCATGTGATCATGTGGACCCTCAACCCACAACATCTCATTGGCAAACACAGTCACACTCGATCGCACAGGAGCCTCCCACTCACCCCATTTCATCACCCCATCATTGCCTACTGTACACTCGCCTTCCATCTTTATCAATAGAGCTTTATCAACGTCATGTTCGGTTACTGGTCACCTTTTAAATAATGACAAGACAACATTCTTCCACACTTCTCTCTTCTTCATCTGTCTCATGATCTCTCATCTCATTTGTATGTGTAACATTCACACTACAGTTGCTGTTTGTGTCCTGGTAGCTGTAAATGGCTGGGAGTTACCCGACCGGCTGTTGTGGGACAGCCAATCTTCATTACTTCCTCCGGGCATTGTAATGAGGCCCAAAACATTGGTTGGCTTCTCTGAGCAAAGTCGCTTTTCTTGGCAAGCTTCTTTACAACAAAGCCCTTAGACAAAAGTACCAATGAACTTTATAGACATGATAAGTGATTTATATTCCATCTTTGTGTGTTGTTATCATGTTTATTCCAAGTTAAAAAACATAATTTATAGTATTTACATAAAAGAATGAGAGATTTTGTGTTTAGGCTCTCACATACATCAATTGGTGTTACCTTATGCTCAAGCAGAAGGCACTCCCCAAACATGTTGATTTTCACTAAGGTGCAAACTTTAGCTGCGTACCTTTTGATAGGGTTCCTGCGCAGTGTTCACTGCTCCCTACTCCCTGAGCACGGGATATCCGTTGAAATGGACCTCACTGACAAATAACGCTTAATTGGAATGCCCTGCAATGTCATCAAGGCAACTGCATGGTTGCGCTGATTATAATATAAATAAATATTGTAACTTTTCTTTTATATTTAAAATAAACATATGTAAACGTAACACACATTATGCATCTAGTCCATAAAATCTTAACTTTTGTTAATACTTTATTTGATTGATGCAGTTTTGATTATTTGAAACTTTACTGTTATGCAATATAAAAAAAATGTATTGGGTCAACGAGGGCTTTTCTCACTCGGCTTAACAATGGGTTATTCTGAACCCCAGGTAAACAGAATCCTGGGTTATCTGTTTCACATGTCACACTGCTTATAATTTACCAGGGGTTGAGGGATTCATAACCTGATGTTTCACACTGTACATTACCAAACCCTGAGTTCACATTCTTATTTGCGGTGTCCTTAAAACGTAATAATATGGTGTTGTGTGTTGTAATGTTACGCCATTCGGAACCGGGGGCAATGAGCTCGCATTAACGGAGCCAGTGGGGCTAGACAAGCCTTAGCCAATGGGCTGGTGTGTATGGTTGCGTTGACTTTTGGTAATGTGTTGTAATGTCATGCCATACGGGACCGGGGACACTGAGCTTGCATTAACGTGCCAGTGGGGGCAGGGCTATAATAGCCTTAGCAAACGTGTTGGCGTGTATGGTTGTGACGAGGTTATGGTCATGTGTTGTAATGGTATGCCATATGGGACCAGGGGCACTGAGCACGCATTAACGCTGTGGGTATTTGGGCCTAATGGTTAGAGAGTCGTGACCAGAAGGTTGCATGTTTGATTATTAGGCCTAGCGGGTAACGACTGAGGTGCCCTTGAGCTGCAGTGATAGCCGCCTACTACTTTTGGTGTTATGTGTTAAGGAGATGCAGTGTGTGAGTTCACTACTCGCTGGACGGGTTAAATAACGAGGTCATCATCGCTTATAAATAGGTCCAGTGGAGGATAATCAAGAACTGGCCAGTGGTGCAGTAAGAAGAAGCCAATGGCTGTGGGTGAGGCAGATGGACACCTCATGGTGTATAGGACACTAGTTAGGTTGTCAGACTCTCAAAGTCAGACGGTTTGAACCCTGCTCTGAGCAGATTTGGGTAGGAGTGGCTGCATATCTAAATTGATTGATCCTTACTTTTATCTGTTTATTTCAACATTTATGTCTGTATTTGTTCATTTCTTTATTCATTGCACTTTATTAAGTCATTTCTCATCCTCTATAGAAAACTAGGATTTCTGAGACCGAGAAACTCCTAAAGACAAATGGTATCGGTTCAATAAAAATGGCCAGTTAAATGACAAAATTCCATTCGGGTCCTTAATTGCTCTTCTGAAATCAAAGTACATCTCTATGAATAGGCCTTTTCACAATGACGAAACATAACTTCCGCCTTTTCGCAAAGCAGTGTATCATAACATGAGTCTTGCTTCAAATAATAATAATAAGAAGAAGAACTTCTGTTTTGCCGTCGCGCTGGAATTTAACAACAGTGAAAAAAACTGACTGAACATGTATTCAAGTACTTATCCTAGCACCTTCGCTAACACAAAAAGAAAACAAAACCCTTACCTTCATAATCAAACAGTCACTGTTCAACGAAGAATTTGTATGCTATATCTAGCTTTGATCTTGTCATAAGCCAAAATTTGTCTGCAAGATGTTTTTGTGGCAGCTGTGCAAGGGACTTGGTTAACTTCATTCTGAGGTGCAAGCGGAAGTACCGCTACACTGCTTCGTGGCAGAACGGAAGTTGCGTGACGTCATGTGAAAAGGTCCTATTAATGCAGCCTCTTCACGTACAGGATAATCAATAAAACACATGACATTTTAGTCTCTGAGATCAAAATGTGTGCCATGAGTGAATGTATGAGGTACACCGCCTAAGCCTTAAAAACGAGGAGGAGATCAAAATAATTCTTGTTTCTTTACCAAAAGAAAACCTGCTCCTGACTAGGCTAGGTTAACAGAGCAAGTTATTATCGTAACAGACTCTTGAGTATAAGTAACCTCTCTTTTAGAAACTGGCTTAACTTACCCCGCTTACTCAAGTTTGACACACCTCACATTCTGAAATGAAAAACCCGCAGTTTCCCTTTTTCAGGGTTAATATACTCAGCTTTCACTTAACCTTCTTTCTGAAGCGGACACCTGCAGTTATTTACGTCATAGCAAGTCCACAGTCCTATCTACGTGAATGGGCGCATTTCACTGGAAGGCGTGACTTCCTGCGCTGGAGCGGCCATATTGAGCGTTGCATTCCTCCCGTCCATGTAACGGCAGAGGCGCATCTTGTTGTTAATATAACAATCTTTGGTTTGAACCATTTATTTCATCCCAACTGTTATAGAGGAACAGTTTTTGTGCAGGTTTGAAAATGTTCAAATTTAGTAAAGTTCTAAAGTATGACAGAAGGTTAACAAAAAAACAAAAATTGTAAAATTAATAAGACTACGGCCCAAACGACCATATTTGATAATAAGATGTATTCTCTCTCTTTGTGTCTTCTCTCATTCAGCTATGCAGTTTCAGGAGTGGTTACGTTCTCTTCGTTTCAGTGGAGATGTGAAGTCTGAGGTGGACAATCTGAAGAGCCTCCTCCCCACTCTCCCCGTGTCCTTCTCTCTCTCCTCTCTCTCTGTCTCTTCATCATCTCTCATAGGTTTAGGAGCTCTCGCCTCTCTTACAACCTACTGGCTGGTGACCCGACCTCGACCCATCCTGCCTCCTTGTGACCTGCAGGCCCAGTCCATACCTGTACAGGTTAGTGATCTGATTGATGCTGGCCAGGCCACAGTGTTTTTCAAACCCTCAACAGTTTGTGGGCATCTACGCCCAGAAAAGACCAGAGGTATATTTTGCAATTCATTTAATCTCATTCAATTCATAAAAAGAGTTTTAAACCTAATATATATACAAAAAAATGTCTCGCCATGGGAGCTGGTATGGCCTAAAACACACAAAACTTTTTCAATCTTTCAAAATGTAAGATTGTATCACAATTTAAGTCACTTCTGAAATAAGCAAAATTTGGACAATTTTAACTTGCAAATGTAAATGTTTCAAACAGTAGTCACGTTACATGACAGTACGTGGGATCCAGTTATTGTTTTGCAAATTAAAACATTGTTAATTGGATATATTTACATTAAAATGGACAGAGGGCGTTGCTTTATGGGAAACTTTATTCTATGCGATGAAATTGGTTGTACACAGATTTTTTTTGTTGTGGACTGAAATTGATTGTTGAATTGTGTCTCTAAACGTCATGCACATTTCTTGAAAAAGTGAGTGGTTAAGTATCACTTTTTTTTAAAGAGTTAATTATTTCGAATTTTGAGGTACCCATGATGCAACAATACCGGTGGATGTTATTACTAATTTTGCATTTAATTGTGTGTGTGTGTTTTTGTGTTTCAGGGAATGCCGAGCTGTAGGCGATCAGCTTTACTAAAAGATGACAATCTACTGGAGTTTTATCATCAAGACACTAAAACAGCTTATGACATGTTCCAGAGAGGACTTGGAATAGCAGGTCTGTGTGAACAAATAAAGTTTCAGAGACCATTTGCCATGATTTTTCCTGAACCACAACGCTCTTGCCTTTTCTTTGAAGATTTAACAGTTGAATTGACTATTTCAATTATGCGTACTGGTAAAGGCAGTTAAACTAGATCAATTCAAAGCCTCCCTATTTTTCTTTCCTTTATTTATCGTGGTGCTCTGCAAGCCATTTTTTAGATCAATATTGTGTTATAGCATATATGTCTCTTGTACTTTTGTTGGAGTTTTGTTACCATGAAACATCAACAGCACTTATGCTGAGAACAGTTTAGAACCCAAACGCAAAGCAATGTAGGAGTTCTGCCGACAGCACCGTTCAGTTCAGCCGTCAGAAAAATGTTATATTCAACCGATCAGAATGAATTACAACTGAGAGGCATGTACTGTACTGTGATAACTAACAATTTTATTGTCATGGTGTTGTTCAGGAGATGGCCCATGTCTTGGCTTTAGGAAACCAGGAGAGCCCTATCAGTGGATCTCCTACACTGAGGTGAGAACATTGCATATGTCAATTGACACTTTTACTACTTGTTCAAAAGTGTAACGCAAGATATTTTATTGGTTATTGTAAATCTCTTACAGGTAGCAGAACAGGCACAGGTGTTGGGATCAGGTTTGCTAGCGAAGGGTTGCAAACCAAACCCTCAACAGTTTGTGGGCATCTACGCCCAGAACAGACCAGAGGTATATTTTACAATTCTGTAAAAAGTGTAAAAACCTCATATAATATTGACAAGAAATGTGTCCCCATGAATGTAGCCACGGAAGCTGGTATGGCCTAAAACAAACAAACAAACAAACAAACAAACTCATTCAATTCATCCTACAAAGTTGCATATAAAAGTAGTAGGATTATAAAAAAAATTACTACTCAAAATATAGGATTGTATCACAATTTAAGTCACTTCTGAATGAAGCTGATTTGGACAATTTGAACTTTGAAACAAAAAGGCAAATGTTCTTCCAATTGCAGCACAAAATATGTTCTTTGGAAAATTTTATACAAAAAAAGCAAAATGGGGATACATTTATTTATTAAGAATTAAACTTTACATTCTCAAATTAATGTTTTTCATTTGAACCTTTTCCTGGAAGAATTATACTGCTGATGTCATTAATGAAATCGATTTTTATCAATTATATATTTGTGATCTCGCACTTCTGGACACCACTCTTATTTAAAACTCTTTTCACAAGCCTGACAAATCATATCTGGAAGTTGTTTGTGTTGTCTTTAAAGTTCACAGATTTCAGATTGTACAAAACTATGCATTATTTTGTATTTTTTTGTTAGTTATGTTATGTTTGTCTCTCTCTGCTGGTGGCAGTGGGTCATTGCAGAGTTGGCCTGCTACACATTCTCTATGGCATTGGTGCCGCTGTATGATACACTGGGATTAGAGGCAATGGTTCATATCCTAAACCATGGTCAGTATGATTGACAACCATATACTCTAAATTCTATAAAATTCTTCTGTGATGTTTGATTGATTTTATAATAGCATTACTTTCTACTAGAAATAACACTATTCCTAAAATCTTTCTCTCTAGCTGAGATCTCTATGGTGATTTGTGATAAAGAGGATAAAGCTGAATCTCTATTAAAGAACAAGGAGAAAGGAGTGACGCCCACTCTTTCTTGTCTGGTGCTTTTTAACCCTTTTAGCGCCGCCCTGCTGGAGAGAGGGAGGGAGTGCGGCGTTGAGATACTACAGCTCTCACACATGATGGTAAGGAACAACAGTAGAAATACAAAATCTAAATTTGGATCTCTGTCATGTTTAAATTGAGATCTGTAATTAATAAAAGATAAATGTACGGAAAAAATGTCTTCTTTGGTGTTAGTGTTATGTGAACATCACATCAAAAACATTTTAGAGCATGTAATTTGCAGTAAATTACTTTTGGGCCTATTTTGTATTTCATATTGCCAATGCATGTTTGGTTAGGGCCTTAAGTCTACAGTTTTGATTTGTTAATAAACACAGCTATTGAAGATGAGCTAAGACTGTATGTTTGTGTGTATTGCAGAAGCTGGGAAGAGACAATTTAAAGCCACCCGTGGTAAGGGCTCAGTGTCAATAAAATAACTAAATGATGTTAGAATAAGACTTTTTGCATACTGTACAAGACCAAAATCTAGTCCTGAGTATAACTGTACCATTAACACTAAACCTAATCCTTAAGTAAGATGGGCTGTCCTGAGTGTCGTTACTAGGCTATAGGATGTTGTTTTGCAGCAAAATTAGTTACACAATTTACTTTCCTTTACAACATGATTTGTATATATTAAAAATGCATTAATAAAATTTTGAATTAGGGGTTGGTCCACGTGAATCACTTTTTTGAATAGTAAAATTTGAAATTTAAGTAATTTTTTCTATTTTCCATTCGAAATTGGAAAATAAAACTGTTTTACTTTTAATAGACAATGATTTGCAAACAAATTGCTATGTTTTAACACTTACTTCAGTTTTCACTTCTTTTAATGTTTGTTTGTGTGTTGTTGTTTAGCCCCCTCAGCCACAGGACCTGGCTGTGGTGTGTTTCACCAGTGGGACCACAGGTACTGCTTCCTCCAGTCCAAACACTGCTCAGCACCAGCTTTTGATCTGCTGAACGAACGATAAGCTAATCTAAATTAAGCCATGTTCGTCTTGTTAGATGGTACAAAAAATGTAAGTGATATTTAAGTTTAAACGTAGTTATTTTGTTTACTGATGTCTTGCAGGAAAGCCTAAAGGAGCTATGATCACCCACGGCAACATCGCCTCCAACACCTCCTCTGTCATCAAAATCCTTGAGGTCAGTTTCTACCGCTCCTTCTTTTCTTCTGTTTTCTCTGTTAATCTTTTATGTTCTTGGATATTTCTGATAAAAGCTTCTCTGTATAATCCTGTTGCGTTACCTGTATTTGGTAAAATACATTTCTTTAAAAGAAGAATATATGTGACTTTAAGCCATATACAGCACAGTAATTATTACTTTGGAAGAACATCCCTGAAATGATGCATTCAGGCTAATTCAAATAAGAATGATTTGAAATTTTTTTTTTAAATACCTCTTTCATACAGTTTGTTTGTCAAAAAAGACATTTCATAATTGATCTTTTCAGTGTGTGGAATTATAGTTGTTTAGATCCTGTTGTTTTGTATGCACACGGTAGGGCTCCTTTGTGATTCGTCAAGAGGATGTGTCTATCTCGTATCTACCCCTCGCCCACATGTTTGAGCGCATGATCCAGGTAACCACAACCTTTTAGTGACATTCTATACATATTCTGCACCTTTTTGTCAACAATATCATGACATGACATTAACCTCCTATAAGGTTTTATAAATCTGAGAGAAAGAAAATAGATTCAGAAGGAGATAAAGATTTTACCCATTCCCATTTGATTGTGTTGTAAGGGAATAAATAAAGAATTAATAATAAATAGTAAATAAATATTGATAGACTTTCATGTCATTAGGCTGACCAAAGGCAGGGGTTCTTAAACTGAGGTCCGGGGACTTCCAGGGGGCCTCTAGAAAGTTACAAAGGGTCCCCAGAAAATGTTTTGGGAAAAACACTTGAGCTAAAATTGTTCAAGTCTACTAAACATTATTGTCTCATTTTTTTATTTTCGCACTTTAGTTCCTTTTTTCGCACTCAAAGTGAAAGTTGCTACGTACAGATAGATTTGAATTGAAAATGTCTCTTCGGGGTTAAGTGTAGCCAACTATATACATTAACTTGGAAAAAAATCTTAACAATATAACATTTATTAATAATCGAAGTTTATATGTTAAGTTAAACATAAAACACATATATGTATTTTAGAAAGGGGGTCCCTCACAAAAGATTAGTCTTATTTGGGGTCCTTGGCATCATAAAGTTTGAAAACCCATGTACTAGGGTATAATAATTGGTCAACTATAGTCATTTCTATTGCAAAATTGTGTGCTGTTCTGGAGGAAAAAAACACTTCTGCAAATCGTTTCTTTTGCAAATATGTACCCTAAGTGATACAGTATTTGTTCATAAATATCATGGTTGACCATATTGTCTATCTGGAATTTCAAATTTTGATGCATATAAAGAAAATTTGGTAAACTTCATCAATGCTGTGCTAAGAGTTCCGGAGAGTATAGAAAGGCAAGAAAATGTGTTCTCTGACATTTAATAAAGTAAACAGACTATTTCATTGTTTATTTTTTTTATTAGACATTTACACAATCACTGCAAAAAAATGTCAAAGCAACTATCCTACCAACTATCAAAGACAAATATCTGATATTTCAGATATGTTGCTATGTTTTTTCTTTAAGTAAAATTGCACGTTTTGATGGGCGCAGAATTGATGGAAATGAAAAACGTAGCGCAGTCAGTAACAGTCTGGATCTATCGGAAGTGCTCCATTCTCCAGTGCGATCAATACTGGCATACCCGTCTTGTAATCTATTGCACAATAATAGCGGACATCATTTTGAGTTATAAACTCTGTTTTAGTCTGGCTAAATACATTCTGATTCATTACTGTTACTACTTTTTGATCGTATCTGTCACCGGTCTCGGATTGGTCTGGACTCTGCTCATGTTCTTCATGTTTGTGATGAGAAGTCTTATCACACGTGCCGAAGAAGGTCAGGAACACGGGTATGAATACTATGCCGTGGCAAGCCCCAATAAGAATGACTAGGAACATGATTTTAAAGAAGGTTCTGAAGATGTAACTTTCGGCAGCAGCGAGCACGATTACACCCGCGATAGTGGACACTGCGCCTTGTATTACTGGGTAGCCCAGATTATAGATAGCATCTATGGCTTTGTCGTTCGCTGAGCACTCCTTACTTGACACAAACGCATAAGATATATGAGCGGAGAAGTCCACTGAAAAACCAATACAGATAATGAGAATTATCATGGATACAGAGTCTAAACTAACACCCCATAATGCCATGAAACCAACCACACCCACAAAGACGGATGCAATAGCAAATGTCACCCACGCTGAACATATCGGATTTGGGATCAGCAAGAGCGCAATAAATAACATTGCACATGTAGTGACTATCACGTTTTGGATTGTGGTACTGACAATGACTGCATATTGGTCAAAATAGATAAACATAGGGTGGTACACGGTTAGATTAATGGGCGTTGGCAACTTTAGACAATTTTCCGCTGTTTCTCTGAATGCTCTTAGCATGTTCTTCTCTTTGACCGCTGTGCTGATATTCAGAGTCTGAATGAACATACGTGATGCAAGAATCTGATTGTTAGTGAAGTTAACATCTTGATCAAAATCGTAAGAACTGCCATACTGACTTAACATAAAGTCAGTCAAATTTGTTTTGAACATTATTTCATTATTCAAATGTAAGCCAGCTTTGTTTCCATACTGCATGTACGCATGAAGCCAAGAAATCTGTGTGACTTCTGAATGGTTAGACACCTCTGATAGATTCTTAAAATGTTTCAGACACTTGTCGAGGTCATCGCGAGCAGATGAATTCCAGTATTGGAAGTGTTCATCTGTCATAACTAACATGACGTTGGGACCATAGTATTTAAAAAATTTATCTTCATGACCATAGTATTTAACAACGTATGAGCCGTCCGCAGCTAAATTTTTCAGTTCAAGCCCTTCCTGTAGTTGGAAACATCCGTAGATGCTGACCGCTAAATAACCAGCATAGATCAGGCACACAAAGACCTTCACCCAAGTTTTTGTCAGAAACGGTCCATATTGCTTCTTAAAAAACAAATCCATAGGCGTTTCTAAATCAGCACCTGTGTTTTCATTATAAGCACCGCCAACGCAACAAATGTTACCATTAGCGTTGTCACCAGTGGCTTTAGGAACTTCCATACAGGTCAGCCAGTGTTTATTGCCTTTCTCTCGCCTTCCGTTCAGTGCAAGACAAGCACCAAAGAACGTGATGTTAAAGAAGTAACAGAAGAGAATAGCTGTACTAGCGTACAAGCAGAACGATTGTACTGAGCGGAACGGCGTTGAGAGACCTATGTAGAAAGAGAGCACGTCCGTCAGCGTGGTGATAGTAATAGACACGGCACCTTCTTTATATGTTTCTGCTAAGCGCTCTTCAACTTCTATATCAACTCTAGTCTTCTGCCAGCAGGAGATCATGATGAACATATCGTCAACTCCAATACCTGCAAGACAGAAAATGTTAATGTGTAAATATGACCTGCGAACAGAGGTGGAAAAAGTACAAAATTATTACACTTGAATACAAGTACTACTTCTTTGATGAAATTAAAATAACCAATGAAAAAATGTACTCGAGTAAAAAGTAGCTTGTTTCAAATTTAATAAAAAGGCGGAAGGAGGTATATATTTTTTTTATATTCTGTTCTGTGCAACACCATCATTAGTCATAGTGCCTGATTTTATATATTAAAGCATAGTACAAGTGCACTGCAACAAATAAATTTTTTGTCTCAATTTTTTAGCCTTTTTTCTTTGTGAATTATCAACGTACACGGTGCTAAGTTTCAGATGTGAAAACACATCAAAAATGTTCCACGCATGGTTCCACGTTTGTACGGAATGAGAGTAAATGTGATGATTGACAATTGTAACCCGGTCGTTACCATGGGAACATTTTTGCTGTTGATCGAAGTTAACATGAAACATGAATGCCAAAATGAGTTGGTGTGCTGGGGGAGTTTTTCAAGTACAGAAAAAGTATGTCATACGTCCAACTCGTTTTTGAACAAGTGGACTGTTAAACATGAGAAGCCAGCACGTTTAACAGTGTAAATAAGTCAGAATGCATCACACAGCACGAGACCCGATCTTTAATAGTCAACATTTGTTGCGTAGTCATTTTTTGCCTTATTAATTGTGTCGATTTTAAGGTTTAATTTGGGCTCACCAAATTTAGTTTAAAGTTAAGGTTCTAGTCTGACATTGCCAAAAACAAAAACGACGACAGTTGTAGTAAAACACAATAAAACTAGCGGACTTCACAGAAACGATCATCAAAGATGCTTGCAGTTACAGCGCACACATTAAATCAGTTATTAAACTATTGTCTTTTATTGGTATGGATTATAGTTTGGGTATGTGTCTAAAAACGTCTAATGTAGGCTATCCTCACCTTATCAGGACCTTGAGAACAAGTTCAGTTATATTTCATGTAAAAGTTAGCCATAAAAGGCGATCGTTTCACTAGATAAGACCTTTATTCACCGTCTGGTATCCTTTGAAGCACTTTGAAGCTGCAGTGAAACTGTAATATTTACTTTCAACCGTTTGGAGTCCATTAAAGTCCACTATATGGAGAAAACAAATACATAACCATCTTGGATGACATGGGGGTAGTAAATAATGTTGAGAAATGACACCTCTGGCCATTTAGTTGGGTTGTTTGTTCAGTCACAGAGACCCAATACAGCTTGGTTTTTCTATATATCTTACTCTGTTGAATGAAAAAAGTACCTGTGTAGGCTATACTGGGTCTATACTATACTATATGCTATACTATACACGCAGACTCCGCCAAGGTTGCACCCCCAGCTATAACACGACACCGACCAAGTCTATAGGCTTGTTCAACTTCATGCCGTGCCGCAAGAACCGGCAGGCAGACGAGATCACTTTACTTTACTCTTGCGGTAATGTGATGTCATCTGCCTTTTGGTTCTTGCTGCACTGTATGAAGATGAACACGCCTTATGTCTGATAATGTCACGAAGCCGCCATGCAGTTTTGTAGCTCCCGCCCCTATTTGGACATCTCTGCAGAGCCTTTTATGGTATGGTTTATGGTCTGCAGAACCTTTTATGGTATGGTTTATGGTCTGCAGAACCTTTTATGTGAAAATGTCAAACCTGTTTGTCTGTCTTTTTTACGCAGAACACAAAAGTTGTGGCGGCACCCATTCACGTCGGTTGTATTGACACAAAACCAATGCAAGTGAATGGGTGCCGCCACAACTTTTGTGTTCTGCGTAAAAAGACAGACAAACAGGTTTGACATTTTCACATAAGAGGTTTTAACTGTTCGGTTAACAATATTATTCAAAGTATCGGTAACAGTTCAGTATTGGGGGCAATTCTCACTATTAACTATTTGTTATTAGCATGCCTATTATTGGCATTTTGGCTGTTTATAAGTACATTCAAAGCGCATATTCTGCATGACCACACTGTTCATCCCTAATCCTAACAAATACCTTAACCTAACAACTACCTCACTAACTATTAATAAGAAACCGATTAAGATATTTTTAGGAAAAAAGTCATAGTTAATGGTTTGTTAATAGCGAGAATTGACCTCTATACTGAAATGTGACCATATATCTTCTTTTGTGTTCTACGGGAAGAAAAAAAGTCATACAGGTTTGAAATGACAAGAGGACGAGTAAAGAATGACAAAAAATCTTTTTGAAGTGAGCTATCACTTTTAAGCATCAAACAAATATATTTACTTGGATGAAATTCTCTGCTGAATTCATAAATATTCAGGTAATGAAAGTGCGATGGACTAAATTTGTGTACCAAGAATCAGAAAAGGGACGGTGGCCACTGTCATGGAAAATGGTGTTCCACAAAGCAGCAGCAATCCAAAACTGACTAGCACAGCCATCCCAGCAGAGAGGACTCCAGCCACAGCAATCCACACCTTTGTCCTTACACAGTCAAACCTAGAGGTAGCAGAGAGATGCTATAGTTTAATACATAAATGTGTTCATTTCCCTTAGAGCTTAATTGCTTGAAAGTATAATATACCTCAGACAAAAAAAGACTGCAATGCTGATGGCCAGACAATATGTGATGGAGAAGAGAGGAATCACAGAGTCTAAGGTGGCCTCTAACTCCTCCGGTCTAGACTCTGATGTAAAGTAAGACACACGCACCTGTAGAGACTAAACATTCAGCACAGAATTCAGTTCTCAACTTTAGAGATTTCTCAAAAAGAAAACTCAAGGTTAACAAATGATGCTATACCTGAAGCACAGCACGAATATACAGTACTTCTATTAAGTTCTTATACACTAAAACCAATCCGTAAAAGTATATACTACTGTATTAATTTGACTGTATTCAATTTTACGGTTGTTTTACCTGTATTTGACATTTTGCGCTGCATTAAATCTTGTTTTAGCATTGACGGAAATGTCTGTAAAATACAGGAAAATGTACTGGTAATTTTCTTTTTTCTTTATTTTACAGTGTACATTAGTGCGGTTTAGTGAATGAGGAGAAAATCTTGTTTACTTACCGATGTGTTCTCTGAATAATTTGAGAAGAATTCCAGGAAACCTTCGAGCCACTCTGAGTTTTCCTTTTTGTTTTTGTCATTTAAAAAATAAAAAAGCCGGACTGCTATCGCAGTGGTTATATCTTGGCTAGACTCAACACCACCTAGACTCGTTCCAATGAACGTTCCATTATGCATGGGATACTTAATGGATATAGAATTAATTTCACTAGAGTTGTAATTTATTATGTCTAAAATTGGATTCGACATACATTTTCCTTTCCTGCGTGCACAAAGTTTTTCAAAAGTGAGGTTTAAATTTTTTACTGTTCTGTCCAGATCAATAATATCCTTAAATGCTTTGGCTGTTAATATGTTTGCTCTGTTTGCATCCATAATGATCAAAGAGGCGTACGTTCCTTCAGACAAAAGCCGTAAAAGAGAAAACTCCTCAGATTGTGGGAGATGTTTCCTTACAATCTCCCTCTCGAGCTTGGCAGGTCCATTCACGGGTGTGAACTGATCTTCGATATTATTGGCCTCCAGCTTCGAAAGAAAGATGAAGCCAGTTCCAAGAGCCGACATTACACACGAAGCGAGAAGAAACGCACATGGATAGCTACCAATGATACGACCAAGCTTTTCAAAGGCAAGAGACAGAGGCCTTTCAATGCAGTTGAATTTACACTTTGGCATCGTGATTATTTGTTTGCCATAAATCTGTTAAATTCTGTCAAGGTCCAACAGCAATCACGGAGTAAACTGAAACTGTGCGTGGCCCTCATTTGTAGTTGGGCTGAATGTTTGGTTACTTATTACTACATGTATTTGCATGTCTTGATTCCCCCAGTAATAACGAAGGCTGTTTATTTTAAGCATGTGGTTGGGTCATCCAGCCCTGCGGGTCCAACACACCAGTGCAGATAGTTCAAACATGCCAAAGTGTGACACATTTTGAATGTGATTGTTCATCGTAACTATATCTGCTAGGATCCCTCTATTCTTTATCTTGTTTATGTGTGTGCTTTTCTTGGCCCTGACGACTGATGACATTGTCTTGAAAGAAACAAGGAAGAATGAAGCCAGCAGAAACACAGACAGAATGTCAGTCCAATGACTGGATTTTTTTTCAATCTTGCTCCATCACAAGACCAGGAACTATATATTGCAATATTTGGCGGTTTTCCCCTCACTTAGTCACGATGGCGGATTAATCGAAACATAATAATAGCACGAGAACATTTGTAGTAATAGCCACAAATATTGTGTCAAAATGATGGATTTTTCTTTTATGCCAAAAATCATTAGGATATTAAGTAAAGATGATGTTCCATAAGGATATTTGGTACATTTTCAACCGAAAATATATCAAACCTTTCAGCTTTGGGGTTTATCTACTCTAAGCAATGTCATTACAGCGCAGTGTAGTGTTCAAAACATATAAATGTATTTGGTCTTGGCAGAATAGATCTGCTTCTCTTCTGCTGTGTCGGCGGAGGACGTTCCGAAACTTGCTACTCCCATTTCGCAAGTTGCACAAGATGGAGCCGGTGAGCTTTTGGGACGCCAGAGTCGGCAGAGTAATTTCCGGTCGTATAACATGCACTGTATTGGAAAAGGAGGATTTTGGGCTGGCAAATATGTGTGTTTTAAGATAAAAAGAAGTTATAAATAAGCGACATGATGGATCATCTTTACATTGCTGAGCACTTCGTTAAGACAAAACCATAGACATAATAAATGTCAATGGCGTCGCCATTCTAGTGAGGGCAAAAGTGCACGAAAAGCCCACTGAACCAATGGGAGAGCTGCGCGTTTTCAGCACTAATATCACACTAATCATGTTTACATTTCCGAACATATTTCAATGGTTTACGATGTAAGTAGAGTACAACATCAGTTGCATCATATCTCAATAGTTATAGCCTACTTTAAAGTTAATGGTTGTCATAATGAAATGTGAAATCCAATATTTGTGCCTGTTTCTCTTGAGAATCCACTAGATGGGATCATGTTCAACACAGGCAACAGAAAAAATAACCTCGTTATAGTAGTCGAGAATAAAACACAGACATGTAGAGATTGTTTCTGAGATTTATTTGAATCATCGAACAAAACAGCCAGGGTAAAATAGTTTAATTTACGTATTGAATAAAAACAAATGTTTTTCACTCTGGAAATGGCTTTTTCTGTTGTAATTTTAGACATTTTCAAAGATAAAAGATGTTCTTTTATTAATCCGGTAAAACCGTTACAGTAGTGTATATCACATACAAGAAGTATGTGATGTACAAACACTGCCGTGCATTATTAGTATGACATAGCAGTATAAAGTTCTAAAGATGCATTGTTTTGATTTTCACAGGATTTTAAAGTGCACCAGCTGTTCATGTGCATTTAATCTACCTTAAATTATTTCACATTGGCGATGTGTACACAATTTTAAAGTCTAAATGATTGCTTGATAAAAGTTTTGACAGTTCCGTATGACAATAAATACATCTTCAAGTCTATAATCATCTTTATCTGGAGCCAAAACGTTAGTGCGTACTATATGTATATAGTTTATATAAATGTATTGAAATTAGTTTTTCTAGTAAATATGATTCACCGAGTGTCAAAACGTGATTTATTACCCATAATTTATTACCCCTTCCAGGTATACGGTTATGACATTTGACCGTGCATCCTGTGTATATTTATGACCTCTTTGTTGTTTGTTTAGGATTTTTTTATAATGTCCAGACCTCGTTGTTTCACACCTACCCTACTTTGCAGTAGAGACAAGGATTTGGTTTGAGAATGCTCGGTCTTTGACCTCCTGTGAATGAAAGCAATAAAAGATTAGTTAAAGAAAATAAGAAGCACTGATGTTCAATAAAATAGATAAAAGAATGCAGTACATGCCTGGCAGACACCCCGACATCTTCCACAGCCAGAAGAAAATCAGACAGGAGGAAATAACACATTTGTTTAATGAATTTTTGACTTAACCCTTGAACACTAAACCTTTTTAGAGCACATTGCCTTGTTTTGTCAAACAAAAATTCCACATTCGGAACCCACTCATCCATGATCAGGATGAACATGACAAGGAAGGGCATGTCCTTTAATTTAGAGGTAGTTCATGGCTCATTGATAAGAATGATGACCAAAGTGTCAAACAGTTTCATCATCTGGCAGATAAATGTCTTAAACCTGCAACCAATTCACTCTTAAAACTCAATTCAACTCAACTTTATTTATATAGCGCTTTTTACAATTTTCATTGTTACAAAGCAGCTGTACATGAGATACATTGAATACAAGGGAAACAACTAAAGGCATATACCTGTAAAAACAAGAAAAAGGTGAAAACAACAAAAGACAGACATACAAATGCTCCACACACACAATATGCATACATACTTACACACATTGACATAGACGCACACACGCAAACACACTCGCAAACACGCACAGTGAAAGCACACATAGGAGAGAGACCCACAGGTCAAATATTAAACGGACTATAACTTCTTATATGCAATATTAATTATGTCTAAATTCTAAAGCAGCCCCCCGGCCAGGCAAATAGTGCAAAACAATATGCAAACGGTGGCGAGGAACCCTAAACTCCCCAAAAAAACTCGGGAGAACCCAGGCCCAACCAGGGGATTCCAGTTCCCCTCTGGCAAAAGCTGCTGCCTCTGCACAAGCTCAACAGTGCTTGCACAACAAGGCTAAATAAAAAATAAATAAACTTGCGAATAAGGTAAATTATAGATTTAAGATTAAGATTAACAATCTAATAGCATTTGAAGTGTTGTAGAAAAATCGTGTCAAGTTGCCGCGTCCTTTATCCAGCTCTATCCTCTTAGTTCTTGTCAGGTCATCGCTTCCCATTCTCCGCTCTGCCATCAGGTCTGGGCATGAACTGCATCCTGCGGTAACCTTGGAACAAAAAGACAAGACTGGCTGAGAGTGGAGTACTCTTCTGCACTCACTGATGCAACAAGTACATCATTTGTTGTTGGATGTGTTCCTGGTTCCGATTGATCTAAATAATGCAGCCTAAATCCTCTGAAGATTAATATTATGGGAGTGTAGTGTATGCAAGATTAAAAAGATGCGTCTTTAGTCTAGATTTAAACTGACAGAGTGTGTCTGCCTCCCGGACAGTGCAGGGAAGAATATTCCAAAGTTTAGGCACTAGATAAGAAAGGATCTACCACCTGCACTTGATTTTAAAATTCTAGGTATTACTAACTGACAGGATGCCTCAGAGCGTAATGCATGTGGAGGATTGTAATACAATAGAAGTTCATTTAAATACTGCGGCGCTAGACCATGTAGGGCTTTATAGGTAATAAGCAAGATCTTAAAGTTAATGCGATGCTTTATAGGTAACCAGTGCAAGGTTGACAGAACCGGGGTTATATGCTCATACTTTTTTGTACGTGTAAGAACTCGAGCTGCCGCGTTTTGAACTAGTTGCAGTTTTTGTAATAGGCCTGCAGGGCAACCACCTAAAAGTGCATTACAGTAATCTAGTCTTGATGTCATGAATGCATGAATTAATTTCTCTGCATCTGACATCGACAGCATATGACGTAGTTTAGATATATTCTTAAAATGAAAAAATGCAATTTTACAGGTGTTGGCGACATGGCTCTCAAATGACAGAGTACTATCGAATACAACGCCAAGATTCTTAGCTGACGACGAGGATTTTATGGAGCATCCGTCAATAGTTAAGCAGTATTTTTGGTTGTTACGTATGGCGGTTTTTGGTCCAGTAAGTAACACTTCTGTTTTGTCCGAGTTCAGTAGTAAAAAATTGTTACTCATCCAGTTTTTTAAATCAACTATGCATTCCTTTATTCGATGGAACTGCTGGGTTTCATGAGGCTTCGAGGAAATATAAAGTTGAGTATCATCAGCATAACAGTGAAAGCTAATTCCGTGTCGCTTTATAATATCTCCTAGAGGTAGCATATATAATGCGAAGAGCAGAGGCCCCAAAACTGAACCCTGTGGTACACTGTACTGGACTTGTGATTTGCGGGACACATCATTGTTTATTGCTACAAATTGATAACGGTCAGATAAATAAGACTTAAACCTTTTCAATGCTATTCCATTAATGCCGAGGTACTTTTCGAGTCTGTGTAGGAGTATGCTGTGGTCAATGGTGTCAAATGCAGCACTAAGGTCTAGCAGCACCAATAACGAAATACAGCCACGGTCAGACCAAAGAGCAGATCATTTGTAACTCTGATCAAAGCAGTCTCTGTACTGTGACATGCTCGAAATCCAGACTGGAATTCTTCATTAATGTCATTCCTTTGGAGGAAGGAGCATAACTGAGTTGAAACTACTTTTTCAAGAACTTTAGATATATAAGGTAAATTCGATATAGGCCTGTAATTCCCTAGTTCTCTTGGGTCGAGTTTGGGTTTTTTGACAAGGTGCCTTATAACAGCCACCTTAAATGCTTTAGGTACATGTTCTCATGTCAGAGATGAGTTAATAATACTAAGAAGAGGATCTTTAATTTCCGGGAGCATTTCTTTCAGTAGTTTTGTAGGTATAGGGTCTAGCACGCATGTTGTTGATTTGGATGATCTAATGATTTTAGAAAGTTCATCGTGATCTACTGTAGAAAAGAATTGCAATTTCTACTTAGGGGTGCTGTAGTTAGTTTGTTCAGTGGGTTTCACTTCTGGTTGCATTGTTATAATTTTCTCTCTAATATCTTGGATTTTACTACTGAAGTAGTTCATGAATTCATCACTGTTATGCTGATAATCAGAATCTGAAGTCGCTGACGACTTATTTTTTGTTAATTTAGCCACGGTGTTAAATAAAAACCTAGGTTTGTGATGGTTTTCTTCTATTAGTGATGAAAAGAATGCGGATCTAGACGTTTTTATGGCTTTCCTGTATTTTCGAGTACTATCCTTCCATGCTATACGAAATACCTCTAAATTAGTTTTCTTAAAGTTCCGCTCCATTTTACGGTACGCTTTCTTTAAAGCCTTAAAAGAAACGTCACACACATAAACATTTAATTTCTCTCTAAATTATAAACACACAAACATAACCTGATTGATAAGAAGACAGACCCAAAGTCTCAAACACTTTTCATAATTTGTAAGATAAATGTCAAAACCAACTCGCTCTTAGAAGAAGCGTACTCCAGTTAGGGACACATTTACATAGACATATCCAGTGGGTGGGCGCAACAGGAATCAATGTAAGAAATTTCCACATTTCTGCTCTCGGGACTCTTGATGCTAGTGCAGTGCTTTATGAATTGAGAGATTTGAGCCATTGTCTTTTAAGACAAAACACGAAGCTGGTTCTTATTACAGTTGTTAAAATAGGATATTTGTTTAAGCCTTGTTCAATGACAAACCAAATCAGGTTTCATCAGTTTCATGTGCTTGTAAATGGTCGTATATTCTGATATTGAAAAGCAGTTCAGACACGTTAATGTTTGTTGGGCCTCTTAATAGTTAAACAGTTTTGGGAATAATGGTTATAATGTAGCACCAATCATACCAACAATCCAGTGAGCTGTTAAGTCATTAAAAAATAAATAAAATCTGTTCCTTGTGTTGCTGCTTCCTTGTTTTTCAAGACATTTTAACCAGTAAAGGTTTACCGCAGATCAGGAACTATTAATTCTAAAACACATTTTTAAATAATGTTTGTGCCACAGCTGCCCTTGAACAGGTGATTATTTTGTTTCTGTGATGGTTAATCTATCAGTATGTGTATGATCCTGAGTCACAGTAGTATTTTTAATGTTAAAATATAATTGTATCCATACGTTTTCAAATGTACTGTTTTACAGGAAATGCAGAAGAAATGGCAAAGGCCTTTATTTTTCTGTAGATGCCCAATTACTGACAAAAGTATGCCAGAAAGAAAGCAAGCTGTTATAGAGACCAAAGGAGACTTTTTATGAATAAATAACAATAAAATGTTTAGTTTTAAACAAGTTTTTGACAAATTAGTAAAATGTTTATTTATTTGCTATTTCACACTGTATGTATAAAATTTTAATTGTACATTTTTTTATAAATCATTTGGAGGTTAGTACGTTGAAGATTTCATTTTTAACCAACATGGATTGCTCCCATGGCCCCCTTTTTATCTGGTTATCTTATTTCCCATAATTATTACATTGGATTGGCACAACAACTCCTTTATCAGATCAATGTCAGGTAAATGATCGACGGCATATGGGACTTACATTGAAAATTGATGTATATATCTCCGTTATTATGGTGGAGAATGTCGAAGTGACTAAAGTGACTAAAACAGAACATCTCTGGAAACAAGTTAAGTAGCTCTTGCCCTTTTTTTCAATGACCAGAAGCATTTTGTTTAAGGCATGTATAAAAAAGGAATTCTATTAAATTTCCAATATAGGTTTTACCAAGTTAACCATGACTAAGAGAAATGAACACCAATAGCGCTGTGGTTTGAAAAGTGGATGCATGACAACTGAGCTTTGTCTCCTCTTCCCATCAGTGCTGTCTAACCGCCTCTGATGTTTGATATCCTCCACCACCAAACAAACTTCAATGATTTTAATAATATATGGGGCCAGGCTCTTGAGATTCTAATGAGTGTTTGGTTATACAGGAGAATTCAATAAAACTTGGTCTTGCAAATCCACCAAAAATCTCACATTTTGAATGCATATATTTTCAAAACAAGGTTATTTTAGTTTTATAATATTACAACTTTGAAAACATTTTCTGTTCATTCAAATCAAATGTTGACCTAAATATTATTGGCAAAAACTTAAGGGAAAATTTTTAATATTGCCTAAAAAATAAACTGAAATAAGTTTAAAGCTCTAAAATTATAATAAACAAAAACTAAAATAAAAATGAATATTATTACAACAAAAAATTTACAAATTAATTATAAAACTACAAAAGCATTTACCAAAATTGCTAAAACCTCATCTAAATGAAAATCTAAAAATAAAGCTAATTTTAAATAATTGTTTTAAACATTTAATGTAAATTTTTCATTTTGTGATAACATATTTAATTTTTCATCTCCCTTCTTCAGGTGTCGATGTTCTGTCACGGGGCAAGAGTTGGTTTTTATCAGGGTGACATCTCTCTGCTAATGGATGACATTAAGACCCTGAAGCCCACCTTCTTCCCGGTGGTCCCTCGATTACTCAACAGGATCTACGACAAGGTATGTGCGAATGTCAATGATGAATTTATGAACAGAAAAATGAACAAAGACCATTGTAGTGATTAAATATATTGATGTCATGTAGATTCTAGGCTCAGTTACATCTCCATTGAAAAGAGCCATTCTGCATTACGCAGTAAGAAGAAAACAAGCCGAACTGAGCTGTGGAGTCGTGAGAAATAACAGCTTGTGGGACAGACTGATCTTTAATAAGATACAGGTAAACTACTCTCACATGACAATCATGCAGCTGTTTCAGACGTGAGAAGGCGCCCCCTTGTGGACACTTATGATCTGTTACATCTGTGAAATGACCTGAGAGAAAGCTAGTAACTTGAATTTAAAGAGATAGTTCACCACAAATGAACATTCTGTCATCATTTACTCACCGTCACATTGTTCCAAACCTGTATACATTTCTTGGTTCTGCTAAACACAAAGGAAGATATTTGGAAGAATGTCAGTAACCAAACAATCCTCATACCATAGTATTTCCCTTCTATGGCAGTGAATGGGGGATTAGATCTGTTTGGTTACTGACATTCTTCCAAACATCTTTCTTTGAAATCCTGTTATTAAATATTCATCATATTTGGTGTCTTTACAGGGTGTATGTTAGTCCCTGTTCACCAACCCAGATATCTGAATCATATCTTTCTCACTCCTGCTGTAGGCCAGTCTTGGTGGAAACCTGCGTTTTATTCTCACCGCGTCCGCACCGATTTCTCCCACTGTCCTGTCCTTCCTCAGGGCCACTCTTGGTTGTCTGGTGAGAGACCTCACTTAAAATGTTAATATTGTTAGATATGTAGAATTCTGTGTACCTGAGTTATGCGACTGTCGGGATTTAATGAATCTGATTGCAGATTTTTGAGGGTTACGGGCAGACGGAGTGCACCGCTGGCTGTACCTTTTCAATGCCCGGCGACTGGAGTGCAGGTTTGTGCTCACAACACCTCCATCTGCTTGCTTGTATCATGTCTTTGGTGTGTTTGCTATGCTTGTAATTTTTGGATGTATATATTGCACAGTAGCTTTTCTGGATATACATATTTGCATGCAACATTGGCAAAAGAGTGCGGTCAGTTCAGATTGATGTCAGTATTTTTTGTAAAAACAACAACACAGTTTTTCCCTTAACTCTGAGACAACTGTTCATGTGGTGTACCCTTCAAGGGTCTTAGAACACGTGTGCAAACAGACTGCCTGTGGCTGTGGATTGCCAATTCACTCTATGCACGGCCACTTCCGCGTTTAGGCTCAGGTGTTATCTAGCTTCGGGGGTGCTTACCAATGCGTGCTTACAACCAATGCTTGCCTAACGTTTTAATGAGCTGGCGTTTGGACACACCAATATTGAGACGTCGCACCTTCACGACGAAGGTATTTAAAGCTTCTTGAACTCATTACTACAACGATGTAATGATAAAATATATTAAACAGGTATGCAACAAAAGTTACTATATACTGTATATATAATATAATATAATTAAATGAAATCGCTAGTTAATCAAAATATGCGAATATAATATGTGAAAAAATACCTTGTTTTGTTATGGGAGAATGCTATACCAGAAGCCAGCGTAAAACTGAGATTTGGGCTGAAATACGTAAGATCCTTTTTATTCCTGTTTCAATAAAAGTAAGAAGATGTATTGTACAGCTCACATACAGCGACAATGATTTTGTCCTCCATTGTTGTTTTGAGTTTCTGCCTCCACACGCTATGTCGTAATACCATCACTACTAGAGCAAGCTCCTGATGGTTAATGCTTCGAATATTTCCCAAAGTTCCGATTTTTCAATTCACACCGCTTCATTCATACCGCAGGATGTCCTATCGTGTCTTTGCATTGACTTAACATGTAAATCACTCGCTCTTAACTCTTTCCATTAATGCACACCGTTCTTCAAATCTCTCCCGTTATTTGAAATGTTAAGCTGGGCCAGGGAAAGACGATTTTGACTAGGCTGCCAGTTGACTAGCCTTGAAGTAGAGAGTTAAAATATGACTATGATTGTAAAATATTGTTGTATTTACTTGGAATTCCCCTCAAAGTGAGCCCTGCTTACAGTGGTTTTAATGTTTATCAGGTCACGTCGGAGCGCCTTTACCCTGCGCCATGGTGAAATTAACTGACATCCCGGACATGAACTACCATGCCAAGAATGGAGAGGGAGAGGTCAGTGTCTTAATCAGAACTTGTCTCTTTACACTAGATAACATGAGCATAAGAGAAGAAAAAAATATGTCCCCAACTTTTAAATCTTTGGTACATGCATGCACATATTCCAATAGTCACATGACACCTGAAAACCAATCCTTGGTCCGCACCTGCTGTGCAGCTTCACGGAAATAAAAATAGTTTAGGTCTAGAAACACCTTGATTGTTGTAAAAATGATGCTAAAATGACAACTTCCCTAAGCTATTGAACACTTGTTTGCTGTTTTGTATCTGCACACATTTGCTGTCTGTGTAACATGTGCACGTGTGTTAGATCTGTATCCGGGGTCACAGTGTCTTCAGGGGATATCTGCGAGACGAGGAGAGGACAGGAGAAGCTCTGGACGCTGACGGCTGGCTCCACACTGGAGATGTGGGACAATGGCTGCCAGTAAGAGACCATAAACTCATTAAGCCGTGTGTGGGAATATGTAATGTATATTTCAGATGTATGAATATTTTCCAGTCTAAGCATTGTTATGTGTCTGGTCTCAGAATGGGACCCTGCAGATTATAGACAGAAAGAAGCACATCTTTAAGCTTTCTCAGGGCGAGTACATCGCTCCGGAGAGAATAGAAAATGTCTACACTCGCTGTGTTCCAGTACTTCAGGTGTTTGTGCATGGAGATAGTCTACAAGTAAGTAAGCACACACACACACACACATACACACTCAAACACATACACACACATAAAACACACACAAACATGTATGTTTTATTATCTACGTGGGGACAGTCCATGGGCGTAATTTGTTGTATACTGTGACACGGGTCCCCATGAGTTGGTGTGCATTCAGGTGTGTATGTGTATGAGTCCACACACATACACACACACATATAAATTGTGTTTGTAGAGGTGTCACACATGTTGCTCACCTGAATATCAAGTCATTAATGTACTTTTTGTGCAGCCTAGGTAGGCAGCTTACTAGGTTTTAAAACACAGTCGTGAGTTCAAAGTACTTTTTTAGTGTATTGAGAAAATGACACTAATACTCGTCATATGTTCAGTCTCATCTCATAGGAATCGTAGTTCCAGACCCGGAGGTGTTTGTTAACTGGGCCAAAGAGAGTGGCATTGTGGGATCGTATGAAGAGCTCTGCCAGAATCCAGTGAGCTTTCCCACTGTACACAATGCACTGCAGTGAATCTTGATCAACTGAGACGGATGTGATCAGTCAGTTCTGACATTCTCAGTTGTACTGTTAATAATAAAACATTTGGTTTGAACAATAGGATGTGACGAAGGCTGTGCTGCAGGATATGACATCAGTGGGCAAGGAGGCGGGACTGAAGTCATTTGAGCAGGTAAAGGAATACTCACTTGGATCTTTGGTATGCTGCTGATTACCACAGACGACTGGGTTGATATTTCGTTTGGAGAAACATGGTTACAGTCCAGTGCCATGAATGTTTTAGTTGTTATAGGGCATTTTGAAGGATAGCTATTTTTTTATCCACCAAAGGGTCCGTGGACCCTTGATGTGATAATTCCTTAATCTGACATACTCCGCTGGTCAAAAGTTTCAAAAAGCATTTTTTTTGTGCATTTTATCAAGCAGCTTCTAGAGGTCTCACTCTAAAATGCTATTTTCAACAGTATTGAGGTCGTTTTTGTCTTTGCCTGTTTTTTAATGAATCAGTGATCAATTAAAACTTTTTTTAAGTAAAATGTGAAGATTGGCATTGAAGGAAATTAATAATAAACAATAACAATAATAAACAACATAACAATACTAATTTTTTGCAGTATACATCCTCTAAAAATAAAGAGACCATTTCAAAATTATTTTAAGATTTTCTAAATGTTCTATGTACAAAATTTTCTCACAAATACCAAATAAAAATATTGTTTCTATTAGGATTTATTTGCAGAAAATATAACTAGATGCTCTGCATTTTTTGAGACCTTAAATACTGCAAAGAAACATGTTCATGTTCACTTTTAAGCAACGCAACAGTACCCGCATTTAGGAAAAGTTCAAAATGATTTTTTTATGTGGCAACCTTTTCATGTGTCTTGTCACGTGTCAGTCTTTCACTTTGCTGTTGGATGATTTTGTCACTTCTGATCCACAGACACCGGACTGAAATAGATACAATACATTTTGAATGGTCTCTTAAATTTTCCGCGGTTGTATATTACATCAGGCAATGAAAATATATTGTAATGTACATCAAAGCAGAACTTCTATAGCAATTGATGTCTTGTGTTTCGTCTTTCTCAGGTGAAGGATTTATATTTGCACCCTGAAATGTTTAGCGTGTCAAACGGCCTCCTCACACCAACCCTGAAGAGCAAACGAGTGGACCTACGAAGAGTTTTCAGTGAGCAGATCGCACAAATGTACAGTAAATCATCCGTATAGAGACCTCACACAAATCATCCACATAGACCTCACACACCGCATGAACGAGCAGCATATCCTCACGCAGATACATCATATAATGTACCAATTCTGTATTTGTCTATCAATTCTGCTGCCAAGCAGTTTTTAACCAACCTAACAATAGACTTTATAAACAAGTGAAGCTACTGAACTGAAACTTTTTTTAGTCATGTGTATTGTGTATGTGCATTAGCACACACTGGTTTATACCACATACCATATAACTAGAATCAGAACAGGGACCAGAACCAGAGATAAAAGCTACTTTCATATTCAAATTTTCATAATCTCGATTAGAGGACATTTTTTTAATTGTTTTTATAGTCAGCTAGTTTTGTTGTATGATATTACTTAATGCCAATTGGTCAGTTAGCCAGTTTCTATACTGTAGTTTGAATCAAGGTTTTAAAGGCCTGGCAGAACATTTCTGTCCATTGCATTAGATCTTGGATTAGGAAATAGTTTTCCAAGATATGGGAAAGTTTTCTTGGACCGCACAAGTGATGACATTGCTCCATAGACCCAATTAATAGCTGTGAGTTAAATTGCAATGATGTCTAAATGATCTCTAAAGAACAATCTGTGTGAATTTTAAATCCTTTTCTTTCATTTGGTTTGTTGGCCAATGAAATGTCTGACTTTGTAAATGAGCATTTTGAGCTGTAAATGTTTGACTAATACCAATTTATAGAAATGTACTGTATTTTACTCGTTTTATTGACAGAAGAATAAAGATGGATCACATTTTCATACTTTTTTGTATGCAGTCGCGTTTTAAAAAGGCAGTACTGTTGTGCGTAAAGGGATAGTTCACTCAAAAAGGAAAATTCTGTCATCATTTACTCGCCCTCAAATTCTTGCTTCTGTTGAACACAAAAGATATTTAGAAAAATGTGGGGAAAATAAACCGTTCTGGGGCACCATAGTAGTCAATAGTACCCCAAAACTGTTTGGTTATTAACGTTCTTCAAAATATCTTTCCTAGTGTCTAGAAATTTACAGAGGTTTGGAACTTGAGGGTGAGTTAATGGCAGAATTAAAATTTTGGGATGAACTTTGCCTTTAATGTAGCATCATATTCATTGTACAATAGGGTGACACCTCTGAAACATATGATGGTAGATTTACAGTAAAGCCAAAATAAAATGAATAGGTTCGGCAACTAGACTGTGAATAAATCCAGGTCTCATTTCTCTTGCACAGGTTTATTTATGACAAACAATAGTCTTGCAGTAAAATCATCCTTGATATCCATACTACCAAACACAATTTGAAACGAAACAAAATACTTGAATTAAACACATTTGTTAAAACATCAGGCTATGATTTCAATGTGTAGAACAGAATCCCAAACATTCAGAATCCAACAAAAATTCATCAGAGCCAAAGTTAGAACACAATACAAAGATAAAGTACAGCTTACACTTATTAATAGGGAAGACCAGTTTTTCCAAAACGACAGACAATTCATTAAAGGTACATGTTTAGTTAAGAGTTTGTGTGCTTGCTGGGATGAAAACTCTTGAACTTGGTGTGGCTACCAACAACAGGCAATACAATTAACAAAGGCACTTGAATTTAAATATTTGCTCCATGTCAGAAATTAATAGCCAGTAGTGTGAAAACAATGAAGCTTAAACTTGATGAACTTCTACAAAGAAATACTTTGTCAGTATTGCTTATGATCCCTCTTGATAGTTAAAACAAAACTGATTAAAATATGTGGCTTGATTTATTGGTCCTAAAATTGCAAATGTTATTAACAGTACTTGTGGATTATGGCTTTAAACTATTAGTGTTTATAAAGACATCTTTCCTTATTAGTTTACAAACAGAGATGAGAATAAAATCACGGTCATATTACTTTTTTTATCGGTCAGTAGAGGGAGCCAGAGTATAATGCAATGAATAGTTGTAACACAAATATGATTTTGACAATTCTACTTAACTGATATTTTACATATGTCATTAATACATCTTCTAAAACCTTAAAGGTCTAAATTACCTGCAAGATTCCAGTGTTACATTATTTTGTGACGACACAAACAGCCAGAGATGGTGGGGGAAAATATCTCAAGTAGCAAACTAACTTCCTTCATATTATGGACAACAAAACAACTTAAAAACGTTCTACCATTTAAACTCTTGACATTTAGAAAATATTACGATTTTCAGTAAGGATTTCAATAATCTGCCTGAATGTCAACTTTAGCTGTAGTGATATAATAATTATTCAACTAAAGGGTCTAATTTTTGAACAAGACATGGAACTTAAGGAGCAAAAGATCCAAAGACTTCCTGAATCGACCAATTTCATGAGAAAAATGACATCAGCTGTTCCTTCATGCGTCATCAGTATGAACAAGATTAAAAACAACAAGCCAAACAAACAAAGAAAAATAAATATGTAACAAAATCCGTCCCCGCTTGACGTGTCTTAAAGAAACATCATTAAACGTCCACTTGAACAACAAATGAAGACATCTTTGTCGCATATCATAGATTATGACACAGATTGTTTTCAAGATCAGTCATCGGCCACGATGGACAGAGAGCGCAGCTCGTTCAGCTTGGACTCGTTCTCTTGTTTTCTCTGTTCATCTGTCAGCCCGCCCTGGTCAATCTGATCGGTCAGTTCTGTGAAGATTGTGTGCATCTCTGTAAAATAGGCAACCTAAGAGGAATGAGGGGAACAAAGACATTTCATTGAAAGTATTTATTTGCAGCTCTTTTTAATTGCAATGCTGGTAACTTTTTAATGTTCATGACAGTAGAAAAACTGAGCATAGAAAACAACATTTATGCTTTGGATATCTGAAGTAGAAACATTTAAGGGAAAGTTCATCCAAAAACTAAAAATCTGTCATCGTTTACTCACCCTCAGGTCGTTTCAAAACCTGTATAAATTTCTTTGTTCCAATGAACAATGAAAATTGATAACATTCTTCCAAATATCTTTCTGTTCTAGGACATCATCCACAACCATAGTTAAAAAAAAAATTCTGTTGAACACACAATGTGGTATTTTGAAGAATTTAGAAAAAACAGAGTTCTCAGGCACGTTTGACTCCCATTTTATTATTCCTACTATGGCAGTCAAAGAAGTCCCTGAACCGGAAATTGACTACAATTCTTCCAAATATCTTTCTCTGTGTTCATCAATACAAAGTCATTTATACAGGTATGAAATTACATGGAGTAAATGATGACAGAATTTTCCTTCTTGGGTGAAATATCCCTTTAAGTTCTGACCTCTGAATTTAAAACTATTTGCACAATGGCTAATTTATTTGAATTGGTACGAAGTCCTAGCTCTCACCCCTAACCTTCACATTCATTGACACAAAAGCAGATCATACAAAAATGTACGAAAAAGGTTGTACCAATTTATAGAAATGAATCACCCTGTAAAAGTAAAATATTGTCATGAGACTGTATTCGAATACCATTTCAGAATATGATTACAAGACACACACAGCCAGAAGCGTATCTACTTGCGTAGAAAGTGTTTCGGCCCTTAGAATGAAATGTCAAATTGAAATGTGTAATTGGAATATATAAAGAACGCTTCACTTAAAAAAACCTTTATCCACAATCATAAATAGAAACAAAAAACAAGCAGCCTGTACAGCGGTGCGAAGCAAGCGCAGAATTAACGTCTGTGGGTAGCAGGTGACCCTCACTGTTCTCAAGTGCTCATGGTGCGAGTGTCGGCTGAAAGCTTTTTTGACGCGTCCCGCCCCTGCTCTTCCTGTGAGTCAGGGGTTCCGCGAGAGGTGCTTTGATGATTAATAGCCTTTAATCACATTACAGGCTCTAGGAGGAGTGGGAAGCCATTGAACGCGCTGGGAAATACAACTGCTCTGAAACCTCCGCACACCGCTTACAGTACAAGCACACGCAAACAGATCCAAACCTGCTCTTTCTCTTCAATCCAGTGAGGAACAATCGATTTTTACGTATTCCAAAGAAATTATCAGTGAAGCTTGACCGCGCAGAACTCGATTTTGCCCATTTTAGTCGGTTGCTATGCAGTTGTTAGGGTGCTTACTCTGTGAAAGAGCCCATGCCTATTCATTAGGTAATTTCCTTTTCTGGCAAGCGTAACAATATTACGCTAATTATCGCAAAATAAACTTCAAGCAACGACCACGGAGTTAGCCAACAATGGATGAGAAATGACTTCAAGGAAACTTTCTAGGACTTCTCATTTTGGTTCTGATTCTCTGTATAAATATTATGATAGAACTCCATCTTTCTTGAAGGGTGGGAAAGGCCGCGATCGTTCTCCACGCTTGTGTAAACTTCCTCTCGGTTTGATGAGACTCTAATCAAAGACTCTCGACTGGATGACAGTCGGTGGCACCCTGTGATCTACGACGGTCCAGTTCCTGCCCAGTGCCGAATGGAAGCGGATACCGGTCTGCGCTGTTTATGGTGGTCTCACCACATGAAGAGTCGAGAGGGGATCTGTTTACAGCACTGCGCGTGGGGATGGAAGGAAAACTAGCTCATAGGAAAATCCGCCTTGGAGCTGTCATAGATCAGTCAAAATGGCCGATGAATGATGCCGCCACACGCGAGCTAAAACGCAGGTACGGCACCGCATTTATGCAACCCACGGCCCATTCGTACTACTTCGGACACAAACGGCACGCTTCAACCTGATTGGTTGGCTTTAAGAAACTTCAAGTCAGACTGCGCACACTGCAATATTGCCAGATGATTTTTTATAATGGGAGAGAATTTGTTGTCATGCATATATTTACTTATAAACTAGGCAGTGGGTTCTGGAAAACCTCTCTATCCACCCAGGATCTCATTTGAACCGTTAGCCATCATCTCCTGATATAAGGCCCAGTGTATGTGTGACTCAGCAGGATAAGAAACTCTCAGCAAGACTGAATGTTCGGTGAGTCAAATGGTTTCGGCACCAGGACGGCTGGAAACACAAACAAACTCTTTATAATCTGTCCTGCATCAAATAGCATCTCCCACACCGCACCTATCTGAGCCCACCAACACTCCTCCTCTTCTTCATCGTCACAGATCGGGCCGTGTGCACTGGAGTATGTGGGTGTTGGATGTACGGCACTTTGGGTTACTGAAACCGCTTGATGAATGAGTGGGTCATCTGCTTACCCTCTCTCTCTGCTACCCATCTGTCAGCTGAAAGCTTCAGGAAAGACCGTATTTTCAAGCCTGATCTGAGGTCAGTTTAATACTACATTAATAAATTCATTTATTTATCTTTTTTTGCATTCAATTTCAATGAACTGGTGTTTCATGCTGCTCAATACAATTGTGATGGAACTACACCTGCGATCAGTCTGATAAGACACCTCACACATCTTCCTACATACAATTGTAAACCAGCTAGTGTCAAAGGTAAAGTAAAACAGCTCTTGCATTATTTATTTTGCAAGAGTAATCCAAAAGTCATTTATTGTCCTGGTGATAGTGATTATGAACGCTTCACTGTCACTGTCACTGTCACTTCACAGGCACACACAACAACAAGATTTAAAAATGAAAGGGGATATAAGATGGCCTTCTGCTCTTGTATTACAGATACTAGTGCCTTTCTCAGTAACACACACAAACACTGAAATAACACACAGAGTCGGCGCTGTGGACATAAGCAGGATTGTGGGGGTTAATCACATTAGAGAGGGAGTTTGGGAGCGCAGAATAAAGGCGTGTGTGTGTTAGTCTGGGTTATTCACATTAGATCTGGGTGGAGGAAGCATCGAGCTCCAAGTTTTACTACTATGTGTTTAAGCACGTTTCTTCAACTTCTGGCACTTTAATATCCCTTTCTTTATATTTTTTATTATTTTAATAAAGTAACATACAGCATTTAAACTGTGATATAGACGGTGTTGTTCTACACTCGTCCAAGACCCCAAATCTATAAAACTCAAAATCCATCATAAAAATATGACACTTCTACAGCTGTTGCATCATTTCCACTGAAAGCAACAATTCTACCCTAATGAGTTTTTTTTTTTAAGTTGGTCAGTTGACAAAGGCCATGAGTGGACCGGGGAGGCAGTTACGAATGAGTTGTGAACGTTAAAGAAAACACAGCACAGGAACCTCTTATTTCAAAGATCGCACTCTCCATATGCTACCTCGAACTGTGATTTTGCCTGTGGTCTTACCTGAGCTCGTATCAGCGCCTCAAAGCTGGGCTGAAAGTAGTCGATGCGACTGTTGTAGAACTTCGGCATCTCATCCAAAAGCTGCTTGTTCTTGGCCTCAAACTCTTCTCTGACGGGCTTCAGTTCTTCCCTGGACTAAAAACAAAACACACAAAAACAGGCAATGACTTCCACTTATTAAAGCTCAGTGTCATGGTTTGTCACTAAAATAAGAAAAGAAAAAACATAAGGCCGAAGCATTTTCAAGGATGTGGAGGTTGGGAAGAGAAATATTCATGATTGTATCACCAAACACCACAGCGGAAGGGAAAGTTGACCTCTGGTATGTTTCTTTTTTATATATGACTCATCTGTAAATGTGATGTGTTGGGCAGGCCCAGCAAATATACACACACACACACACACACACACACTATCAATTCTTTTATCCTCTGGAATGCTGCTTAACCTTTGTGTGTGTGTGTGTGAGATGGGGGGCAGTATATGTATGAAGTTTTCCAGGGACAAGTCTGTGTCTGCTGGTCACATACGGTCCTTCACGTGACAACATACAAATGCATAATGACCCAGAAGCTGGCGGAAACACAAACAATTACTGTTTGCTTGCATTTCCAGCGCGAGCATGTGCGAGAAACCCAATTATCCAGCGCCGCATTGCGCGCAGCCTCTTAAAAAAGTGCAGCTTAGAGTTGAGAGGCTGTTTCTCTTGCGTGGGTGAGAGCGCTCGCATGTATACATGTGCTCTGAATACTTCTGCACCCATCCAGGCCAGCTTCCTTCACTTGTTGCTTTGTGCTAAAAACATCAGAAATGTATGAGAGCGGACAGATTATAATACACTCGATGACCCCCAGGGTTCGGCACAGTTATACTCCTGCATCAGCTGCAGGACCTGATGCCTCTTGATCAGCCCGAGACGTGTTCACTACGTGAATAAGAGATTCCCAACAACATCGGACCGCATTGTATGGACACAAAACCACTGAGACTTTTCTCGAATGGTCTTTTTTTGGTTCTAGAGGAAGTTATTGCATGCCATGCGGTACGTCTGGTTATTATTGGTCAACCTAAATAGACTCCATTGGTTGATCCAATTTTATTGTGTGGGCAGATTGCAACACCTAAACCAAAAGCAACCTTTTGAATGGAGCTCAGAGCAAGTGTTAACACCTATCAGTAACATAAACTCACAAATGTATTTCTGACTTGTTTCTGGGTATTACAATGACAATAAAAGGGAATGTTTGGTACCTGATGGAGTTTGACCATGATAGGCCCCGTCTTCTCTTTTTCTTCATACTTCTCCACTTTCGACTGGAGTCTCTTGTAATCTTGAAGAGCTTGTTCCCTTCGTTTCACTGACATGTTCAGACTGGGAAATACACTGCTGTACCTAAGTTCAGAAAAACATACACAGCAAAGAAAGTCAGAATGATGATGAACAACTGAGATCAATGTGAACGCTAATGTAAAGAGGATGGTTACTCTACACAATTTTAAAGATGGGATGAAATCAAAAATGTAAAAAATATTTAAGGAGTATTGCAGTGTTTTTATAAGTGACTAATAAAGAAAAATTGAAAGTCCACTAATAAACGTGCCCACATAATATTTAAAGCGGAGGTAACACGCAGTTTCAGTTTTGCCAATCTCATATTAATCTTAAATAACTATAGAGTAGTATTCCATATTTCAAAGGGTATTTAGTTTCATCACATTTATAAAAAACAGATATTGTTGTACAATTATTTCCAAAAACAGTCAAGGTCCTGGAGGCGAGCAGGGGGATGAATTTAAGCACGAGGACACAATGCATCGTTGCATTATTTACGCATTTGGCAGACGGTTTTATCCAAAGCAACTTGCATTGCATTATACTATACATTTGTTTCGAAGTATGTGCAATCCCTGGGATCAAACCATGAACCTGGCGTTACTAACACCATGCCCTAACCACAGTTATGCTGGGATAAGCATAGTCCCTGACGATTAGTTTGACAATGTTTTTGGCTGTACTTTTGTGTAAACGTACCCTTAGAAACTGATATGACCGGTGCCCTTATGTCAGCATCAGCATTTTAAACACATTTATCAAGAATACGGTTCATTTCTTTGTGTATAAGTGGAAAATGACATAGTGCTTGACAACTTTACTTTTGAGGAGAGACAAATCAATAAAGTAAACCAAGAATTTGTCTGTTAGAAAGCGTAGTGTTGTTTTTCACAATATTGCAGGCATGTTTAATAATGTCATGAGGAGGTTCACGTAGCGCTCGCCCATTTTATCAAGATCACTTAATTAAAGACACAAATGGCAAGAAGGCATTTTGCTTAGATTTTTTATTGTTTCTATTCCAAATGAAAATCTAATCTCGGGGTGAGAAGCCTGGTCTCAGGCAACTAAAAATAGGAGAACTCTAAACTGTAACTTAGCAACAGAGTCAGCCGTTTCGGTTCGAGGCCTGACTGCGTTTCGACTGCATTGCCTGGGAGCTCTGAGAAACCCAGTACAAACACACAAGACATGTACAGCTCCAACACGGTTTTGTGCTCTGTGACTACTGGAAGAAAAAAAGAGGCTGTTTACTTTGTAAAAGCTACAGTGTTCAGAGTAGGAGGTCAGTTGTAGGGTCAAGGAGCTATAAGTGTATGTTCTTATGTGCAGTATTCTGCAGATGAGGTGAAGAATCTCAGGTGTATCTGCTGTGGGTTTTCTGCTTCATGGTGGTAACCGAGGAAAATAAAATAAGGACATCTACACAATATCTGTTTTCAAGGTTATGCCAATACAAATAAATGTAGTAAAAATGCAAGTAAAAAATAAGTAAATCTGACTTCACCAAAAATATTGTGTATTTTTAAAAAAGTGTATATAAAAAAAATATTAAGTTTGATAATTAAAATGTACATACTTATTTTTTATTAAATATATGAAGAGAAATTAACTGTTAGATTTTTTATAAAAAAAAATTATATGTCCCACTAAAAAGTACCTCTCAAAGATTTTATTGGGTTAATATAGCTGTTTCTTTATTTGAAAAAAATCTGTGGGCTTAAAAAATTTCAGAGTATATCAGATTTAAACAAACTGCAAATCCAGCGCTATATCCAGCATTTATGTAACATTAATTACCAAAATACCATGTACAAACAAACACAGTTGAACTTTCGTAAATCGAACGAAGCACATTGATGGGCATTCTTTTCCGGGAGAATTGTGCAATAAGGGAATATGAATCCTTGTTACGAAATGGGAATTCATATTTGAAAATATTTTTTACGAAACCTATACAAAACCGAGCACAGAAATACTTCGTCTTACGTAGCATTTGTTTTTTTTGACTTGTGCATTTATATGCCAATACAAATAAATAAACAAGTAAAATAAAATATACAGCTGCGGGAGCAAATTAAGGGACCATTTTAAAATCAGTTTTTCTGATTGAAAAAAATCACTTTTTATAGGTATGTGCTCAGGCATAATGATACTATTGTCCCTATTTTCAAATAAAAATATTATTGATTTGTATTTATTTGCAGATAATAAAACTGGAAAAAACGGCGAAAATAACAGTAAAGATGGTCTGTATTTTTCAGACCTCAAATACTGCAAATAAAACAAGTTAATATTAAATTTTCCCGGGGTTGGGGCTTGTATGCGAGCGCCTGGTGGTCGGGCCTTCCCCCATGGGGTCTGGCCGGGCTCAGCCCGAAGGAGCGACGTGGGGCCACCCTCCCGTGGACCCACCACCTGCAGGGGGGACCGTAAGGGGCCGGACCTTAGTGGATCGGTCGGCAGTCGAAGGGGGGGGCCTCGACAACATGATCCCTGGACGCGGAATTTAGCTCTAGGGACATGGAACGTCACCACTCTGGAGTCGCTTCCCTGCGCCTTCGGGTCGGGGATAGGTCTCTCACTGTCGTGTGCGCCTATGGGCCAAACGGCAGTGTAGAGTACCTGGCCTTCTTGGAGACTCTGGGAGGGGTGCTGGAAAGTGCTCCGACTGGGGACTCCGTCGTTCTGCTGGGGGACTTCAACTCCCACGTGGGCAGCGACAGTGACACCTGGAGGGGCGTGATTGGGAGGAACAGCCCACCTGGTCTGAACCCAAGTGGTGTTCTGTTATTGAACTTCTGTGCTAGTTACAGCTTGTCCATAACGAACACCATGTTCAAGCATAAGGGTGTCCATCAGTGCACATGGCACCAGGACACCCTAGGCCGGAGGTCGATAATCGACTTTGGGGTTGTTTCATCTGACCTCCGGCCATATGTCTAGGACACTTGGGTGAAGAGAGGGGCGGAGCTGTCACTTGATCACCACCTGGTGGTGAGTTGGATCCGATGGCGGGGGAGGAAGCTGGACAGACTCGGCAGACCCAAACGTACTGTGAGCGTCTGTTGGGAACGTTTGGCCGAATCCCCTGTCAGAGAGATCTTCAACTTCCACCTCCGGCAGAGCTTCAACCAGATCCTGAGGGAGTCTGGAGATATTGAGTCCGAGTGGACCATGTTCTCCACCTCCATTGTCAACGCGGGCACTCAGAGCTGTGGCTGTAAGGTCTCCTGTGCCTGTCGAGGCGGCAGTCCCCGAACCCGGTGGTGGACACCGGAGCTGAAGGAGGAGTCCTATCGGGCCTGGCTGGCTTGTGGGACTCCCGGGGCAGCTGACGGGTACCGACAGGCCAAGCGGACTGCCGCCCGAGTGGTTGAGGAGGCAAAAACTCGGGCCTGGGAGGAGTTCGGTGAGGCCATGGAGAATGACTATCGGTCGGCCTCGAAGAGATTCTGACAAACCTTCCGGCGCCTCAGGAGGGGGAAGCAGTGCCTTACCAACGCTGTTTACAGTGGAGGGGGGCAGCTGTTGACCTCGACCGGGGATATCATCGGGCGGTGGAAGAAATACTTCGAGGATCTCCTCAATCCCGCAGTCACGTCTTCCATTGAGGAAGCAGAGGCTGAGGGCTTGGCTGAGGGCTCGGAGGCGGACTCACTCGGAGGCGGACTCACTCGGAGCCGGACTCACTCGGAGGCGGACTCACTCGGAGGCGGACTCACTCGGAGGCGGACTCACTCGGAGGCGGACTCACTCGGAGGCGGACTCACTCGGAGGCGGACTCACTCGGAGGCGGACTCACTCGGAGGCGGACTCACTCGGAGGCGGACTCACTCGGAGGCGGACTCACTCGGAGGCGGACTCACTCGGAGGCAGACTCGGAGGCAGACTCGGAGGCAGACTCGGAGGCAGACTCGGAGGCAGACTCGGAGGCAGACTCGGAGGCAGACTCGGAGGCAGACTCGGAGGCAGACTCGGAGGCAGACTCGTCCATCACCCGGGCTGAAGTCACCTAGGTAGTCAAGAAACTCCTCGGTGGCAGGGCACCGGGGGTGGATGAGATCCGCCCTGAGTACCTTAAGTCTCTGGATGTTGTTGGGCTGTCTTGGCTGACACGCCTCTGCAGCACCGCGTGGCGGTCGGGGACAGTGCCTTTGGACTGGCAGACCGGGGTGGTGGTCCCTCTTTTTAAGAAGTGGGACCGGAGGGTGTGCTCAAACTATCGGGATCACACTTCTCAGCCTCCCTGGGAAAGTCTATGCCAGGGTACTGGAGAGGAGAATCCGGCCGATGGTAGAACCTCGGATTTAGGAGGAACAGTGTGGTTTTCGTCCCGGTCGTGGAACACTGGACCAACTCTATACCCTCTCCAGGGTGCTGGAGGGTTTATGGGAGTTTGCCCAACCAATCCACATGTGTTTTGTGGATTTGGAGAAGGAATTCAACTGTGTCCCTCGCGAAATCTTGTGGAGGGTGCTCTGGGAGTATGGGATTCCCGGTCCCTGTACGCCGGAGCAGGAGCTTTGTTCGCATTGCCGGCAGTAAGTTAGACTTCTTCCCGGTGCATTTTGGACTCCGGCAGGGCAGCCCTTTGTCGCCGGTTCTGTTCATAATTTTTTATTTCTAGGCGCAGTCAGGGGCTGGAGGGTGTCGGGTTTGGGGACCACACGATTTCATCTCTGCTCTTTGCGGATGATGTTGTCGTGCTGGCCCCATCAGACCAGGACCTTCAGCATGCACTGGGACGGTTTGCAGCCGATTGTGAAGCGGCTGGAGTGAGAATCAGCACCTCCAAATCCGAGACCATGGTTCTCATTCGAAAAAGGGTGGCTTGCCCACTTCAGGGAGGCTGGGCAATCCCTTAGAGATAGGGTGAGAAGCTTGGTCACTCGGGAGGAGCTCAGAGTAGAGTATCTTCTCCGGATGCCCCCTGGACGCCATCCCGGGAAGGTGTTCCGGGCATGTCCCACCGGTAGGAGACCCCGGGGAAGACCTAGGACACGCTGGAGGGACTATGTCTCCCAGCTGGCCTGGGAATGCCTCGGTGTCCCCCCGGGAGAGCTGGAGGAAGTGTCTAGGGAGAGGGAAGTCTGGGCATCCCTGCTTAGACTGCTGCCCCCGCGACCCGGCCCAGGATGAAGCGGAAGAAGATGGAATGGAATATTCAATTTTAAGCAACACAACAATATGTGTACATGTTTTTAGGAAAAGTTCAAATACTATTTTTCTAAGTGATAACTTGGATTTGTATCAGTTTTTATGTGTCTTATGTCATTCTGTCAGTCTTTCACATTGCTGTTGAATATCTTTCACACCTGAGGTTTGATTTTGTTGAAATTCAACAGACACCGGACACTACATCTAGAAATGCTGATGAAATGAAAACTTTAAATGATCTCTTAATATTTTCAGTATTATCAGTAACTGAATATTTAAAAAAAATATATACTTTTCATCAACAAGAGAGCAAAAATGGAAATGACAACATAAATTTATCCATATAGATTGGATTGAAAAGAAAGCAGGTTAGACAGGTTATGCTAAAATACAACACTGTAACAGTTTATTTAAATTTTGAAGGTTTGAGGTTAAACATTTCAGGGGTTGACATCAAATTGATATTTCGCATGAATTCACACTGATACGCTAAAATGATGAATTATTATTATGATCTTTCTTTTGCGAATTGGGATAACTCACTCCAAACTGATTTTGGTTTACTAAAAAACAAAAAGTTAGGAAAGTTGCAGCGTAAAAATTTTTATGAAATCTCACAAAAATGTTAGCATAGTAAAGAATATCGGACACTTAAATTGTGTTATATAAGAGCTAGAAATTCTCATGAAACATGCAATCAATAAAGTAATACATTTTTGGGAAAGAGTTTAACAATTAGTAAAATAGTGAATCGGAGTTTACAGTCTTTAACATAAACAAAGCGAGAGAGCGAGAGAGACAGTGAGAGACAGTGACCTGGCTTTACCATGCAGAGTTGTGTTAAGACAAGCCTTAAAATTGTTTCCCACAGGAAGTAGAGAAGGGAGCGGCCCAATATCACTGGAGCAACGTCATAGGAGGACCCAGCCCCGCAACCTACGCTCTCTCTCTATTTATAAAACACCACCTTGCTTCAATGCCTCTCTAGTATCTCTTCACTTCTTGGCACGAATGTTAAGAGTGACAACTGGATTACATAACACAGAATACTATGACATAATATTAACTCCAAACATGACATAATTTAACATTTGATGGCCATGACCTTTTTCAAAACAGCGATATGTAAATCATCCGCTTTTGAAAGGGAATTATATACAATTTACCAAAGACGACACAAAAAAAATCCCCAAAGTTGCTAACGTCGCCTTATATAAAAGAAAGTTTTGATGTCATGGAAGGCAAATTTTCACATTTTTTTTAATTGGGAAGTACTTTATTAAGGCCACATAGGTCGGAAACAAGTCTACCAACAATATCCAAGACATTCAATAGGAATTGAATTAAATCTCAATGAAAACATTCTGCTGAGGAGTGATGTATAATACACACTAGAAGATTCACTGGAAGATTGTGTTGGGATAACATGCAGAAACATCTGAAGCTCAAGTGTGCGCCAACACTGAAGCAAAAGACGTTACATCACAACATGTCACGCTCCTATTCTTCTGCTGGGTTCACACTATACGCGAATTAAGCGATTTTCGCGAGTAAATTAAAAACATAGTCAATGCAAAGATGCGAATAGATGCAAACTCGTGGGAGGCGATGTGATTGACGCACTTTTTTTTTGCGAAGAGCTCATTGACACCTACTGTTTGACTGGTCCAGACTCGTGAAGACACTCCCCGTTGCGTGCTGTTTTTCACGTCTCTTATGCGAAAATAACAAACTTTCCCCTCAAGTGATAAAAATCGTAGAACGCGGTTGTTCGTGTTTGGTGTGAACCCACCAAACGCAAATTAAGCGATTTGAGTGAGTAAATTACATACAAAATCAATGCAAAGACGCAAATTCGCGGCAGGTGATGTGTGTCAATCGCATCTTATATTCCAAGTCGAAAATATTTATCAACTAGCGTCACTCACACAAAAATAACAAACTTTTCCCGTGAGTAATAAAGTGCAACAGTTGGTGGGAACACAGCATTACAACGACAATATAATACAATACACGCTTTCCTTTGGCTCAGTGGTTAGAGCATGGCGCTAGCAACACCAAGGTCATAAAAGCGTCTGCCAAATACATATATGTAAACGTAACTAATGGCATTTGCAATACGCACCCCACAGACCACAGATACACTAACCACAGACAAACATCTATTTCTACATTTGACTCTACTGAGAACAGTATTGTTCTGGAAAGGACGGCATCTAAAAACTCCTAACAGAAATGGGTCAGTCTGACAAGAGGACTGCCCGTCTGACTCGGCACAACCCAGACACACAGTCACGCACCCGTCGTGTCTAAAAGCTTTCATGATGTTTCGTTGATCGTCCACATGGCTGCAAACACTCGCGCTCCACCTCGCCTTATAATTTAACACACGTCTGGTCTGGCTGCGGGTGTGGTGGCCGCTTGACAAAGAGAATGACAGAAATAACAGCTGGACGAAGACACAGTCACACACGCAGATCCCCGAGCCAAACCAGAGTCTGGACAGTGTGGCCGCTACAGCAACCTCGTGCTTCTCTCAGCGGGACGGGGTGACGGTCCTTCGGTTCGAGAGTTTAACCGGTTGACTCTTGACTGCATCTCGCCTGAGAACGTCTTTATTTTAAAAGGTCCACGTTTTTGACTCAGCCCTTATTTCAATTTTTATAATAACATGAGACACATCAAGAACACTATACAACATCGCCCTGCTTACATTAGACATTTAACTATAATTTTACATCTTTGAAAGAATGTAAGTAGTGCTTGCCCATGCAAAACTTTAGATTATGTTATTAATATAAATATCATAATATTAGGTTGTCGCAAAAGCATGACAGCAATCGTAAACAAAAAAATAACACATCTCTTCGTAAAAAAAACCCCACACTATTTGACATATTCACGTCTGTTGCGCAAATGGCAAGGGATGAGTTAAGTGCCAAATACGTGAGATAAGGGTTTTGTTCATAACCCCAACTCTTAGTATGAAGAACAGTCAGCTTCTCAACACAACACATATAAGAAAAAATCTTGTTTTTGCGAACAAAGACTTCAGTAAACCAAGTCTAAACAACCACCCCCTAATGCATATCGCCCAGCAGAGATAATGGAGTGCTACTCACTCAATTCAAACCGTTGCTGACTTCTGTTTGCGCAGACAAAACACACTCACCTGGTTCATAGAAAAGAGTTATCACATTAGGAGATCCGACACATGTCTGAAGCCATTAAAGTTTCAACAGCCTTTCAGACGGATCACATTATAAATACTTTCATCCATGAACACAGCGAGAACATCAAGAAAGAAACGAGAAATGCTGAGCTATTCATGCACTAATGGAATCTTGTCTTTCATGGTATCTTGTCTTATTTCGGATTAATTGCGTTTCAGTTCAGGTGAAAACAAAGAAGCATGTTTTAAGGATTCCTCCGGAGGCAGGACGTAGTAGAAAAGAAGTTTGTTAAAAGCCAAGCATGAAATGTCCAGTATTTGTGTGTTTGTGACATGCCCAGGTCATATTTCACTCCAAAATCAATGGAAATATTTTGCATACAAAATAAAGCAGATTATCTGACTGAATCTCCTGAAAACATGTGGCGGTTATATTTTACTTCATAGTCAAATTATGTTTTTTTAAAAAACTTTTAAATATAATGTATAATTGTGGAAATTGTACATAGAAAAACTAAATCTAAGATAATTGTTGTAGTAACAGTTAAATTATAACACATTTTTTAAATATTATCAGTTTTGTATCATAACAATTTCATTGCAGTAAAGCATTTTTTCTACCACATTCTATTTACAGTAGGTTTACATTTATTGCTCTTAGCGATTTTTAAACTATACTACTCTACCAATGGCAAATTAGGAGGAAAAAGTGGTTCCAAGCAAATATCTAACTGTTTAGCACGATTAAAGTTTTTTCCATTGCGACATTAATAAAGCATATATCAGCCCCAAAATCTTAATATGGGAATGTAAAATTAATGAAAATAAAAATAAATAAATAAATACCTTTACAGAAAAAAATGATATAAAATCTGCAAAATTTGTACAAACACACTGTAAATAATGTATACGTACAATTGCACTTTACAAAACAAAAGATATATTGGATATGTGTATGACATTCAGTAATAAGAATTAAAAAACCTGATTGAATTATGATGAACATGTAACCATGCAAAAAAACTCATAAATTTTCTCCATTTTCATTCGTAAAGTGATAGTTCAACCCCAAAGGACAATCCTGTCATTATTTACTCGCCCTCTTGTCATTTCAGACCTTTATGACTTTCTTCCACAGAACACAAAATAAGATATTTTGAAGAAAGTTGGTAATGAAACAGCACTGGACCCCATTCACTTCTACTGTATGAACACAGACCCATTGCAAGTTAACAACATTCTTCAAAATATCTTCTTTTGTGTTCTGTGAAGGAAAGTCATAAAGGTTTGAAAAGACAAGAGGGCGAGTAAATAATGACAGGATTGTCTTTTGGGGTTGAACTATCACTTCAATGAATTTCTCTTTCAGTTGGAGAGGAAATATGACCTGGACAGATTCACCCTTTACTCTACTGCAGGTTTAAATCAGTGATCCTAGCACAGCATATCGGTTAGATTGCACAAGAGAAATGGTCAGCCTTAAGTGCGTGTACTCGTGTTTAGTGTCTCTCCTGTGCTCCCGGTGTCTGTGTTTGTGTGTGTGTGTGTTTGTGCGTTTCTGGGCCTGAGGCCACAGTAATAGCCTACACACACGTCCGCCACACACCCACCAGCCAGCGGAAATGAGAACCATTCCATCCTGCCACCAAACACACACACAACTGTCCACCTCACAACACACACCCCACCAGAAGATACTTTTGTATCTGTCTCTCACAGCTTTATGGCTTCACCAGTGGCATAAGGCCAAAACCTCTGTGGTTAATTGTGCGGTACTAAAACAAATAATTATATTTCTTATTTAAGTGACAACATAACAGCAAACTTTAAGGAAAGTTTTTGCAGTAAAAACTCTGGCACTCAAGAACCCTGAAACACACAACACACACAGAGGCGTTTTTTTTAGGAGTGTCTCTGCGCCCACTCCTCTTCCCAGTCTCTCTTTAAGGCATGCTTCCTGTTCCGGCTCCTCCCACGAGGGGACGGAGGCATGGAATAGCACTCATGGGGGCGAGAGAGGAGTGGAGGGGCGGACAGCCAAATAAACTTTCCTCCAGACGCATTCATTCATTCAGGACAGACCTGCAGCGGTCAGATCACTGCTCATATAAACGCTCTGCGATTTTAATGTGCGCAGCTGAAAGGAAGTCTGGCGGGCTAAATGAGAGCTGTTAACACACCTTCTCAGTATTAATTAATTGCAGCCGCCTGGCTGTGTTTTTATGTAATAAACATCAGGTCCTTCTGTCAAACCGTAACAGAATAGTACAGATTTCTTTCCTGCCGAGCTCATACAGATTGATTCCAGGTGTTTAAAACAATAAGATCATTCCAGCCAGCATTCATAACTTGCTGAAGTTTGCCAACAAATTTAATATTAGCAATGTAACAACTACTCAAACCACATCACTTCACTTTGGGTCAAATCAACAGATGTTCAACGGAAGATGATGTCTCAGCTGGAAACTATTTTATATTCAATCAAAAGAAAAAAAAGATAAATATAATAGCTTCATTCCAAAACCTAGTGAGATGCTTTGCGGTCTACTTTTCCCATAAGCAGGTACACTCTGAAGCAGCAAGCTTCCATACTAAGGGACTTGATCTAAAGCGCTTTATGAAGAAACTCTGCACATTACATAAACAAAAAGCCTTTACATGAAATTAATGAGACTCAACAATTAAAGTTATTTCAGCTGCTGAATTTTTACAAACAAATTGGTCGATTCTGATTGCTGTTTTATTACTTTACAGTAAGCACACGCTCAAGTAAAACATTTGAAAATGTCACATCAAATAAAGTTTAGTGTAATCCTGCACAGAACTAGGCTTGTCTTTCTTTATGGCTTTTCTTTTGAAGTTCTTTTCAAACAGAAGCATTTCAGCTTTTTCACAAGCAAGCGTGTTTATGCTCCTATCCACCACATGAGAGGTTCCCTTACAAATGATGGTTCTACTACTAATGAAAAAACATGGTTAACATGACATAATGTGTAGTGTGTACCACATGAAATCCAGGTATGTAAAACATACTTGAGTCCATCACAATGCATTTTGGGATTGAAATCTTGCGCAAGTGTAATGCTGCATTAGTATTTGGACAAAAGATATCATATTCACGTATATACTGCACCTATTATGCAGTTGAATTGGTAGTTGGCTCGCTAGGTTTCAGAAAAGTACTAAAAACTATAATGTTCATAGGATAGGCAATCAATTGTTATGATTATTATTGCCAAAAATAATTTAATTTATTAACTATACTCACTTTTTCAATGGGTCGATCACAGTCTTCTGAATCTGATTGACCTGCGTGGAAACAAGAATAAAATCAGAAACTGAAGAATAGGCATGGCTAATATCTAAATGACAATTATCAAAACAAGTTATATGGATCATTAAGTTTAACATAAAAAAATAACCAATAAACTTCTGGGTGAAGCTAATTAGCAACAGGATAAAACATAACCCACACATTAACAACATCAACAACTGTCACCCCCCTATCAATATGAAGAACGTTCTGCGTTCAAATGAAAAGAATGGAGAAAGTTTGTGATGTCTTTTCTTTATTGTTCTCCTGGCCTGAGGAAAGCGAGAAAGACGTGAATATTAATTGAGCAGTGAATACAAAAGGCTGTAATCATCGAGGGACTGCACATGAAAGAACAGCCCCAGCTGGGGTTGAAAATGCTGAAAAGGGTGGGCTGCTGTACAAGATGAAAGTTCTTTGCAAACAAACATTTTTAACAATAACAGTTTATATTCCCTCCGTTCTTCTGTTTGGTGTCAGTGCTGGAGAAAAGTCGAGAGGAGAGGGGGTGTTTGAGCTAAATGGGTGTAAACTAACGTCGCATTGCCGCCTCAAGCCCCAAACCCCACACAAGTTGCCACACAATTCGAATCTTAAACTTGCGAAACATAATTTACATTGCCGATCAGAGATGTCAATAGGATGTGGTTAACTGAAAGAGTACTAACCAAACCTGGCAAACTTCGCAAGTAACGAGAAAACAGCGATAGCAAAGATGCAAAGAGGAAAGTCGACGCGAGCTGACAGGCCCATAAGAGAATCGTAACTTAGGGAGCTAATCAACATCTCACTCGCTATTGAGAGTGTAGTCAGTCAGAAAGAGCAAACAAAACTCGATTCATTACAGATGGGAAGGCTATCATTCAAATTGACATCTTTATTAAACAAGTTGAAAATGGTAGTAAGAACAAAGCAACAATAAAAAAAATGAGCCTCATGATATGTGGAAATGGCTCTGAGATCTAAAAGCATATAAAACCAACCTAGAGGTCTGAAAGGCAAGAAATTTTATATAACTGACAGTTAGTTTGTGGGTGCTAAATTATAAACATTTCCATAAATAGAATTGTTAGTAAGTATTTCTATTTTCAGAATTTGTAAAAAAAAAAAAGTGTTTTCAAGTATGCTACAAGTGACATGTTTTTTTTGACACGATGTGTCAGGAATGTTTGTAATATATGAGTTCAGAACCTGTTTGTTTTTACTCCACCATAATTTACTACTCATATTTATAGGAAAAATGGCCCTAATACTGAACTGTGAGGTATACCACATTAAGGGTGGATATGATCAAAAAAAATAAAACCGTGTCTACTCCGGATGCAAGCGGCATGACAAAATTTTATTCAGTGATGCTGTCCATACGTAACACATCGCGACAAATGCCTGACCCTTATCTTTTGTCACGTTTTGTGCCTTCGTCTGGTGTACACACAGTGTAAGGAAATAAAAGAAAGAAAATGACATTCCATTTTTTACAAATACAAATAAAACGTTTTCTAGATTCATTTTTTCAGTGAAAAGATGTGATAGTAGTCAGTTAAAGCAAACAAGAGAAAGAGAACAGAAATGGTAGACACGGTGAATGAAGTGATAGGCAAGTATATTCCATACCATGAGAGCACAGCCTGAGGCAGACACTCCAACTCTCGTGTGTGCATCAGGGGCCAGATATCATCCACATACACACACATACACACACACACACACACACAATACATACCAACAAAAATACACAGAATGCATACAAACCTTGAAAAATCAATATTCCTCACCACCATCATGGCCGCCAGTTATTACCAGTAAAAGCTTCACAGGCCTTAAAACTGTTCAAACACGACTTTAAAATACACAGTGCAGGTTGAGAACGAAGGATGTTATTACCATAACATTCTGTCTATCTGTATCTTCCCTCAGGCAATCCATCTTTTCCTCAAAATAGAATGAGAAAGATGACCGTCTAGTTATCATTAGCTACCGCAATGCAGGATCTGGTTGGTTGCCGTGACAAAACCTCTCAATTCTGAAGAACAGGGGGAGTTTGTTGCATGTTTGGTGTCTGATTCATGGAAGTCTCATTAACCATTCAAGCATCCAGGGTGGTAATTCACACCAGCACACTGCAAAATGCAGAGCTGAAAAATCAGCTGTGCTAACATCTCTCGTCGCCCACGGATAGTGCGCTGTTCGCCTGCCAAGTACCCATACAGTAGAGTATGAGAAAACGGTGCTCGGGCGAAAAGGAGAGAGCTGTAGAAAGCATTTGGCTTTGGTTAAACTGACTGAGGGGTCAGCGGAGAGCAAGGATATTTGCATCAGGCTTCAATCTGCTATTTCTGAGATCCGTGGACTGTATTACTAGAGGCACTTGCCGTATATTTTGCCCTGGCAGGTTTGTGCATGAGTGAATATCTCTGACATGTTTGACTGAGCATCTAATGATGGCTTTGAATATCAGCTGAGGGGTTTTCTTGAAGAATTGCCACATTCTACAGCACAAATGTTTCTCAATACTCATTAGGGAAAGATCAAAACGCTTAATTAACTGACAACATGAGGTGTCCTAAAAGTACATCTGCATATCAGTCAAAGCAAGAAAGGATTAAAGTATCAATCAAATACTCTCAAACAAGGTGTTTGTCTTCTTTGATGCATTCCTTTTATGAGACAAACGTTGGGTTTTCAAAGCATTTCAAAAACGTGGCCTCCACAAGCAAGGGACTGTAGGTAGGGTCACAGAAGGACAATTTTACAAGATTTATAGATAACAAGCCAACCGGATGTATCACTGTAAACGGTGAAAACAGTAAAAGTTTGGAAACATTGAAAAAAAGGAAAGAGTTAATATATCAACGTCATGATGTGCGCCTTTCGACTTTATGTCGTACATGCATCTAGATACTTACAGGATGAGTCTCTCTTCAGTATTTTGATCGTGGCATTGCCACTGCACACGAAATGAATTGTTCAGAAATCAAAAAAAGATATTTTGAGAAACGTCTCAGAGGTTTTGTGTCCATACAATGGAAGTCATTAGGAGTCAATGTTGTTTGTTTACCAAGATTCAAAATATCTTCTTTTGTTTTCTGGAGGAGAAAGACATTCAGGTTTGGCATGAGAAGCGGGTGAATAAAAAAATAAAATGGAAAAAAATCATTATGGGATGAATAATCTCTTTATGGGGTGTAAGCTTGATGTTTTGTACCTTTATGCGCATTGGGTCGTGTGAACGGCCCTTATCCACTTTTTGCAGACCACCTTGACTCTTAAATGCTACTCTTCTGGCAGCAAGTCAAAGCTATGTAATTCGCTTAAGGGCTCTTAACTACGTTTCAAAGAAGGAAAGGAAAAAGACAACAATCAGTAGCACCAGCAGCAGGAAATAGAGAAGACAGTAAGGCAGACATGGAACTCATTTGAAGATGCATGTGCGCACCGAGTGTAGAAGGGCGTGGGGTCTGCTGTGAGAAAAAAAAAACATACTCATGCCCAATCTGCTGGAGGGAAGACAGAACACACTTCTGCCAAAGTCAGAAATGCAACTATTTTCCACCGCCAAAAGTGGAAAATAAACACGGGTTAGAAGGTGTTGCAGGGCAGAATTGAAGACGGTACAATTTTGAAATGCAGGAAACAGAAAGTTATACGCAATTGGCGTCGCTTTTTACGGTTTTCACTTCACTAGTTTTTCTTCATGCAGTCATTCATGATGGAAAAGACAAAGGATTACACATGAACACGTCCATCAGGCGCTGCACAATTAGCCAAACAGACGGATTCTTTTTTGAAACAATTACACTTTGTAATCGATCACAGATGAGATGACTGTTGGGTGCAATGAACTGGTCCCAATGAGCGAATAGAGGCGGACAAATGTATATTAAGGGGGAAAAGGTGAAGTAAAAAGACATATATGAGGTAGTTGTGCCGCAGCCAGAGGGTCAAATCCTGTAAACACCTGCACTATGGTTATCACTTATTCTACATGAAAAGATGAAAAGGCGAATTCATATAATTCAAAAAGTATCTTTGGATTTTAGTGTTCTGTAGACACAATGATGGTATGTCTGTAAAGCTTCCAGTTGTTGTTTTTGACTGTTTAGCATATGTTATTTCCAAGGAACTGTGAATCACGCAGTTCTACATCACCCAGGCCTTCATGTTTATTTATACCATAAATACTTTGGCTAATTTGATCTAACATTAAAAGAGTCACAGTTAAGTTTACTCCATTTAGGGTAATTTTTGCAGCATTTTGCCTCAATTAAAGCACAGAAATGTGAAAAGTGTGCAGATTCCATGTGGGCATGGAGATGAGTAAGCCAGCTCCAGTGGCAGCCATATATGCTCAAACATTACATGCTTATTATGCAAATGAGCATCATTGCCTAATAAGAGACGGCTTTAAAAGCCCAAATACATATGGTCTTAGTGGGGGTTGAGCATGTTATATTTAAACCAGCAAAACGTTTTACTATAAAATAATTCCAAAAATCAGAATAACTGAATATGTTAACTAAAGAAGCTACATTTTATAAAAAATAAACTAAAATTACCAGCAGTACAGAGTTTAATTTAATTTTGATATGTGGTTACTTTGTAAATACATGTATCCATTTTAATGACGTGTGCTCGACCATCCAGGTCAATAACGATAACATAAGAGATTCATTTGTTAAATAAAACTAATTTTTAGACAACATTCTTTTAATTTAATGAATATGAACTTTTTAAATGTTCAGTTACAAATTAATCTTAGGTAATCGTTAAATCGCACAGTTATTGTTAATGTTTACTGAAATTAAATATTGTTAAACTAGTCTCTTACCTTTTCCTGATTGAACGCATCCATTCTCTTCATGGCTGTATCTAGAGCGGTCATAGACTCCAAGAAGGCCTGATCCTGCTCACACAGTGGATTACCCAACAAGTCCCCTGAGATCTTCACAGCTGCTTTGGACATTGCTGAAACAAAACTTTATTTCAACAAAAACCATTGCAGAAAATCATATCATACACTTTAAAACTTTGCTGTAATTTTGCAGCAGGTTTGCCAGTAACTTACCGTAGATTCGATTACTTCATCTTGGTACTATTTTTAATTTGAGTGCAACTTTACTTTAATCAAAATTAAAACACTTAGACTTTATAGATTCAAAATGAGCAAGAAGAGACACGTTCTCATGACTGTCATAACACTGCAAAAAACAACATTCTTAAGCATTTTAGTTTTGCTTTATGAAACTAAAATATAGGAACTAGGTAAGTTTATGTTTAAAACTAAATTGTAAATTAAATCTACAGTAAGTTACTGGCAAGTCTCCTGCAAAACTACAGCAAAGTTTTATAGTGTTGTCAAAGGCCCTTGATGGAGTGCGATGGTGTTTCTATTACAGACCAAAAGGTATTTGTCAATTTAAACATCTTTACAGGGGGACGGCCGAGCCACACAGCATAGTGCTATTGTTTGTAAAAAATTAACATATCGTTTCTATAAGTGTACACACACGACCCCTTTAAGTAAGCAGCCATTATTTGTGAAGAACTGACAGACAAAATGACATGCTTGTTTATTCAAACATGTAAACAAAAATTTTAATTGACATGAAACCGATGTTGAAGGTGTTACTGATATACCAAGGAAGCACCATCATTTTTCATATGTGACATTTACAATATTATAAATATTTGCTCTATTAGGAGTTTAACAAAATACATTACAAAACTATTTTTATAGTCATGATGAAAAAAGTATTTCCAATTCAAAGCTAGTCTGTTTAAAAAGTTGTTGCAACAGCATTGTCACGTTATTGACAAAAAATCTTATTGGCAGAAAATCTATGTAATCTATTAATTCTACATTAGTTCTGAATCTATTTAATTCTACATATCGTCACTGTCCTTAATAAATCTTGTATGTCCAAATTCACTCTTTTTCAGGAAATGGAAAAAAACACTAGACTTTTTAAATTATTACATACAGTGTTGTCAAATTTGACAAGCACTTTTTAATACTTTTCATTGCATGGATATTTGCCAAACCTAGTGACAAATAATAATGATTTATGAAAAAAAATCACGAAATATGGAGATACACTGTTTGAGAACAACAACAGTGATATGTAACTTATTACATTTTTTATATTTAAATATAAACTTTACTTAAGAACAATTGTAACAGAGTTGTGTGTCTAATCTCAAAGGACATTCATTATTAGCAATTGTTCAAATTGTCCATAAGAATACATCATCAATATCCTCAAATACAAAATAGAAATCTTAACAACTTTCTTTACTTTGCCCAAATTAGGTTAAGCAAATCAAGCCCCGTTTTGGGGTGTGAGGGGTGGATGTTTTATCTGGCTTCCTGCCTTGCGCGTGTCTGATCCGGATTGACGCTGACATGCTCATCTGATCAGCATTCTGAATTAAAGCGGCTCTGGCAGGGAATGCGACGGACTGTAATTGGGGATGGCACTATTGAGGCATCAGTACACAATCAGAGCCCTTTAGTGAATATTCATCATCTCCGTCAACTCTCAAACACGAATGAAAGCAACTTGTGAAATCTTTGTTCCTTTGCAGGTACATTTCCTTGCGTTTCGTGGATCTGAGAAATACAACTAAAAACATCTTAAAACACTTCTGAATTTTGACCTTTTGTTAACGTCTAGACAAAAGGCCTTTGTTTGTTAATATGTAACATGCATGTGTTTGACTGCTGATGCTGAATGACTCCCTGCGGTGATGACCGACAGAGCAGGGGCAGCTCAGATGTGCGGGATGCCTAGTCCCAGACAACCTGCGCAGCACGTGTTACTTCCAATGACCATGTGCTGAAAAATCTGTTTCCATAATGGACATGCACAAAAAAAATGCATACATCGTCAGTCACAAACTTCTACACATTCTCCTCATACCTGCATGTTTTTTTATAAGATATTTTGGTTCCCGGCTAAGAATAAACCATCTACTTTTACATTAAAGGGGTCAAATAATTCCTTTTCACTTTTTCATCTTTAGTTAGTGTTTTATGTTGTTCTTTCGAGCATAAAAAAAGATCTACGATACTCAAAGTTTACTGCAACCGGATATTTTCTCTTTAACATTAAACACATTTTAAGTACAACCGAGAAAGGGGATTCGTAGAGATTGGCGTTAAAGAATAGAAATTGTGAAAACCTTTGTAAAATGTGTGAAAATCATGCTAAATGTCAAAAGAAAATGATAGCACACCCTGAATGAATGCTTTGTAAAATGGCTAACATATAGTTACTTTAATTGAAAAGAGGGGATCATTCAAATCTGACATCACGATCACACACCTAAGTCAGCCTCTGTGCTTTTCTTCATGTCTTTGTGAAGCTTCTTTGTCTGTTCTTCTAACCTAAAAAGATGGAAAGTGGAACATTAGTCGTCAAAATAGAAAATTATAAAATAGATAAACTGGCAAGATTTAAAAATCCTGTAAAACAATGCTGGGGTGTTCTGGTTGGTTGCCAGGGCATTGCTGTTGAGGATGCCAGGGCGTTGTAAGTTACTCTAACATATTGCAATATGCAGTTGAAGAAGTTCTGGGCAATTGCTATGTGGTTACCAACTTATGCGACTTTAGTCTCGCCCCGAATGTGTATCTACGGGTGTTTTAATAAAATAAAAAAAATTACCAATTAGAAACATTCATATTCACTGCAGAAATTATTTAAAGAACAAATAGTTGAACAGTTTGAGGTTTTGAGAAATAATAATATTGTTGCTTGCCTTAGCAAACACCATTAATTAGGATTTCCCACAGAGGCTTTAATGACACTGTTCTAATGACAATATTTCTCCACTCAATAGTTTCCCATATTAACTGAAAAAACTAAACTCAGCAGCGAACATATGGACCGTGTAAAACTGACAGTTGTAAATGTTTTAATTACACTTGAACTGAACAGCATTATCTTTTCATATCATCAAATACTCTTATTAAATCTCAATCAGATATAAAACAACGGTAGCTGTTTTAAACGGCTCATCAACGAGTATCCATTCATGTTCCAGTAAAACTGTAACGTTTCACGAACGGCTGAGGAGATCATTCACAGGGTCTTGCGCTGCAGTGATCCATTCACACCCGTTGGGGGTGTTAACAACTGCAATTACCACACTACTGCATCTGACTCGCGCTCGCATGAATAAGTGTGTGTGTTTGTGGTGATGATGGGGGGCTGTTCATTATAATCAATTAGGTGGAAAATTAGGCTAGGGGACTCCCATGAGCCACCTCTCACTGCACTTATCACAGCGATAAAGGAAAACCATGAAACAGTGGAAACATTGGTGAAATTGGTATTTTTTGGCCTGATATCAAAAAAGAATAAAAGAACGACATGGGTGGAAAAAGTGTGGGAAAGTATATTATGGTGAAAAAAACAATTGCAGAGATAAAGAGGAGGAGGGATTCACGGTTAAATGGCAACAAATTGAAAGAGAGACTCTTAACAAGATGTGATAAAGGACCCATTACAGTAGGTGCTAATAGAGTAGAACTGGCCCAGCTGCTCCAGACGTCTGGCATGCGAACGTGCCACCAGCACGCCTCGTCGCAACACGTGAATGGCATTTAGTGCTAGCACAGGTCACAAGCCAACACATTAGCGCCAAACCTCCACTGTCTGACGTGGTATAAGGGGCAGGAGAAGAAAAAATTGGGGAAGTAGGCGGTGGATAAGATGTTAAAACAATGCATCTTCAGGAAGCCTTTTAGAGAGTATAGTAATGGCCAGGGTGTCATAAAATGGCATTATTTTTAAGCATTAATTTATGCATCTTAGTGATGTAACGATATCAAAATCTCACTGTGCGATAATACCTTGTTATGACGTTCACGATATAATATTTATTGGAGTATTTAAAATGACAAATGATGACTTGGAAACGTCCCATGAGCATCCTCTTTTCTTTATCCTCTTATCATTAATCATAATCATTTAATGGATAATACAAATAATCATTTAGTAAGTATTTAATAAGAAGTATTTAATTTTTAATTATTTTAAATGTCAACTAAACATTTAAGGGGCCCAAGAAAAATCTGAGGGGCAATCCCCTCTAGAAAAAGCCATGTTAAAGAGGAAACAATAGAAATACTACACAACATTGAGAAAATCAAAGATGAATTTGAACGACAGCATTTATTCATTAATTATGAATTTAAATAGATATTAGTAATATTGTTTTTGTGAATTCTTTTGGCCGCGATAATCAGCCAAATCAGATACTGTGACAGCCCAACTTTGTTTTTAATATCTTATTAAAAAAATTCAGTCACTTCACCCAAAAACTTAAAATTCAGTCAAAGTGACATTTATAGTTGTTTGAAGTTGTTTTCTAGCATACAGAGGTTTATAGTACATGAGGTGAATAAGAGACATGTGCAATATAGACCACATGAGCAAACCTGGAGACGCTTCACCACAAATGTCCTGGGAAGTGCGCTTAGGCATCACCTTCCTCGCCCACCACCACACCCCCAACTCCTTTACCACCACAAAAAATTCACGAGGACAACAGACATTATGTTTTTGAGCACTGGGGTGTGTGCAGTTACGTAACAAGAGGCATTCTGATAGCAATCAAAGCAGAGGTGCGGCCCTCTCAAACAAGAGTTCAGGCCCCTGCATGTCTGTGCCCACCCTGTGAGTGCTTGCGTGTGCGATATACATGTTATAACTCTCTGTACTGAGACTCCACCCACACAAGTGAAACTAAAGGTAAAGGGTTAGCTGAGGCACAAAGCACGTACATCTCAACCAATGACCTCTGGCCTAAATCAGCAAGAAAGTATGGGAAATATAAATGTTAGCTTTGCTTCTCCACTCTGCTTCTGAAGTTCGTTTAAATATTTAATGTCTTTGTGTTTGAATAGTTGTAACAAAAATCTAATGTTTATTTCAACCCAAAATAAAAATACATTTCAAAAATCTAAATTAGAAATGACCCCAAACCGCTCCTAATTCCCTAAAATGGGCCTTTTTTCTAATTATTTTGGTGTAAATATAACCAAGACGTGTTCATGACAGGTATCCTTGGACCCCTTGGTTTTGTGGAAAAACTGCACTGAGCCAGGAGAAACGATAAGGCCACAAGGGGTGAATCTATGGGTAAATATATAGGGATTATATAATGAGGTTTTTTGTCGACATATACTGTACATCTTTAGAGTTTTGGTTACTTGCCACTGTTGAACTTTATATCATTGCAAACTCTATATTCACTTTGAAACCTCCTTGTATTAAAATGCTAATGTATGCTAATCTTCTGAAAGACGATTGTGCAATTATCATGTTTTTATGATGATAAAGTATTGCTTTTATGTGTATGTAATGTATATGTTATGTGTAAATGCATAGAGAAATGTATATGGCTAAAACGATGTCACACACACACACACACACACATACACATATATATATATATATATATATATATATATATATATAAATATATATTTCTATAGCCATATTCATATACAGCTGCTTTGAAACGATGCAAGCTGCAATAGAAACAAACCTGAAATAAATTGAATTGAACTAGATGCATTTCATTGAACATCCTGCTCTCACATGAATTGCTGAAATACAATGCAACAGTCTCTTCTTTCACATTTTTCCAAAATGTATGGACAAACAAATTGTGTATCAGTCCATCAAAAGCCTCCAGATCCAATGTCGCTCTATTTTTAAAATCCATGTACTACTTTAGTAGTTTGTTCTCTTTGGGAAAACAAATATTGAAGTGCTTGTGTCTTCTTTTAAAGTGCCATCATTTGGTGAGCATTTGCAGGCAGGCTAATGATACTCACACACATTCAAAGCTCTGTGGGCAACAAAACACATTCAACAAAATAAAAAAAAACAACGGACACGTCAACTTACTTTTGGAGCTTCTCATATTCCCGCTCAAAGTCTCTTTCAACCTGTGGAAGACAAAATATAAAGACATGTGAGTGGAAAAATAGGAACAGATAAAATAATCTCTTTAAAGAAGTGTGTGGGCAAACTGCTCTACATTTCTATCAGCTCTTCTGGGTGTGTAATCACAAAAACAGGATCGACAAGGTAGCAGAATCTAAGAGAAAGTTGAGATCGAAAAAGCCACGTAGCCAACAGAAAAAAGTGACTTGAATGTAATTTTGAGATGTTTTAGCTATTAGGCAAAATCTCCAAAGGATCAAATAAAAAGATTTTGAAAACAGAGCAAGCTGAATCATTCATTTGGAACGCTGTATTTATTTGAGGTCCTGTAATTCTCTTGCCACATTAGCTTGTGTCCATGCCACCCTACTGCTGTGTAGGGGGTTAATGATGTCAAAATTGCAGCAGCAGAGGTTCCTGTCCTGTGGTCTGGTGGGAAAAGCCTGTAAATAAACAATATTTGGAAAGGCAGGCGGCCAATGTCCGGCCCGCTCACGGCTGACCATGAATGTGGGGCATAACAGGAAAGAAGGCGAGCTTTGGAAGGAGGTGATGAGGGAGAAAAAGAAAAAGAAATGAGAGGATGAATTACCACCTTAAAAGGAGGAAGAGATCAAGACTCCAGCTCAAAGACACGGAAGTGTACAGCGTCCACAACAGAGAAGAACTGATGAACTCATGACTCAAACACATCCCCAAAATTCTTTTTGTACTGCAAAACTAGATTCAACTGGACCAAGAAATCATCTTTAAAAAAGACTGTTCTGTTTCATCTACAATGTCTCTGCGTATACTTGACAAAATCCAGATTATTCAAAAATAAAGGTCTTAATGTGTTAATTTGTTTTCTTTTTATGTGATGTGAATGCTAAATCTGAATTTGCTGTGTCCTCAAAAATAAATTATAATACAATAAAATAAACAGATTAAAAAAATTTGTTGAATGAACTATAAAACTAGTTGAGCAAACATACTTTTTAATGTTTAAGTCAAGTTTGGGCCAACTAAATAATAACAATTCAAGTAGCACTTTGGAGACCGAAATTCAGTAAACATAAAATTTCTGTGGATCTAGTTACTAAATAATTATTAGTTGAAACAACAATTTTTCTTACTTTGCATGTTGTGTCTTCAGTAGCCCTAAACGGACAAACTGCTGTACATAGTGTGTTTATTAAATAAATAATCTCCTTCTGAAAAGAAGTGAAAGCATGACAACATCTTCAGTTCTGTGTCAGCTGCCGTAGTGCTTCATAAGGGAGGAGTGGAGTGACCTCACCTTGATGACGCTAAATTTAATACACTGGACTAGGGGTGTCCTCGACTAAGGATTTACATAGTCGAATCAGAATTGTCACGTATTGCCTATAGTCGACTGACACGCGAGTGTGCTAGCAGTGCCAAAAAAACAACAAATATTAATTCACAGAATTGTTTTAGAACGGAATATACCTTTATAATAAATAAAAATAAATAATGAAAAAAGGCAGATTTCCGTTGAAATGCGCAAAATAATTGTGTTTAGGCAAAATGTCTGAATGCAGGGGAACATGTATTCAAAACACAAGCCATACATAATAAAATTAATGGACATTTCTCGAATAATTAATGGGGTAATAGACTGTCACAACAGCCACAGAAAGCTCAGAAAACCTTACGAACGATTGTACCACGTGACACAACAAGAGCGTAAAGTAAAGAACATTTAAAGACAGCTCTGACTACTGCCTCTACCTCTCAAAAACATCACAACATATTTACTTTGTTATTTACTTTATTGTTTTTGAACCGTACATCACTATTAACACATGAAGCATATATCCACTGCTTAGTGACATTATAATAATTTACTATAATATCAAATTAAGTTAATATTATAGTTGCGATGTATTCAAACATATGTATTCAAATCGGATGACGCAGGAAATATAGACCATTTAAAAGTATTTTGTATGTAATGTATGTATTTAAGTGTATGTTTTGACAAGTCAGCATTGTAGCTCATAAAATAAATAAGGCACGTTTAACAACAAAGCTGCTGTATCGCTACATGACATACCAGAACCAGTCACACTGAAGCATCCATGTCTTCAATACAGTGTTAATTTATAAAAGATCCAACGCGATTAGATCAGGTTTGCTTATATCTGGGATGGGTATCAAAATCTTCATGTCAGATTATGACTCCCATTAATAACACTGTACTGAACAACCTCCGCTTTAGAAATGTGAACTATTGATGGTTATGGCATAGAATTCGTCCAATGTTAACATATGTCTAAAAACATAAGTACAGAAGAAGCGATCCTGCGCTGGGTCAAAGCGAGACCTCGCGCTCATAATATGCGCCGGGGGTTTCTGTACCAACACTAAAAAAAATCCCATTTCTTTACATCATAAACAATGTTAATATTTAAGGCGGCGCAGTCCGTTCCCCTCTGCTACGTCACTGCCCATATAACCCAAAATGGCATGATCCCCATTACATTACACCTGTGTGAAGATTAAACTATTGAGATTGGTAGTAGAATCAGGTTCTTCCTATTGAAGCATCAAATCTTCGATTATTCAGAGCAACCCCTACAATGGACCTTTATAATATTGAATGTGAAATATTAGTTTTGCATCATTTGACTTCGACCCATGTAAAATTAAATATGCAATTTGGATTAAACCGAGAAGGTAAGAGAGAGGCAAAGGTTGCAGATCCCAACTATTAAGTCTATCAAAGCACCATCCTCACTTTGTGAATATGACTGCCAAAATAACGCAGGTAAAACATTAAAAGAAAAACTCTCTAAAATTATAACTTTGCCGGAGATGACCAGTTCAGGAACACCATGTCTAACATTCTAACCTGGCTAAAGCAAATGAAAGGTCTGCTTGCGTAACAGACAGTGCCCAATTTAATGAGACGGGCAATAAAGACGATAAATACCAAGTCTTGGTTTTAGTTGTTCATAATAAATGGCCAGGACGAAGCTTCTTGGACTGAATTTTACAGACCGGGTGTCCTTTTTTGTTTTGTGATGTCGTCCTTGTGATTTTGTGTTTTTGTTTAGTCTCCGCTCTTTGCCGCCAACTGTCTTACATGGTGTGGCCCATCTTTGAGTCATTGGATGGACAGCTCTCACAGCCTGGCGGAATGGCGATTTTCCAAGTATTCCTACTTTCAATAAAGCTGTGATTAATTGTAAAGCATTCGCTTCTTAGACTAATAGCAGAAAAGGAGTATGTTCCTGAGAGCAATTTGCCCTACAGTCAGATTTGCTTGGTGGAGCGCTCTTCTCTTCTGTCGCATCGATTTGCGCTGCTTGTGTTTACAGTAGACATGGTGTAGGTCAAAATGACAAGAAAGACTGAGGAGGCTATCACATAGAACGAAATCAATTCAATTGGACATTGGGGAAAAAGGCGCATGACGTCAAACGCTTTTCTGCTCGGAGTTGAGTTTTTTTCAAGTTCAGGTGTTCAGAGCCGGCCGCCAAAAACGTGAGGCACAGCAGGGGGCAAAAACATAAGGGGCCCGGTGCGAATAAGCAGCACTCAAAACGCTCTCTGCCAACTGAAAATTATTCAAAGGAGGCATGTCTAACAGCAATAAACGCTTTCTATGTGATCCAGCCATAAGAAAGGATATTAGTACTTACTGTTTTTGAAACTATTTGTTTCTTCGGTTGTCCGAGTTTGAAAGGAATCCTAGGAAAAACAGAAAACACAATTACTGGAAAATGAATTACAGTTTCTGTCATTTGACACATTGGCAGTAGGAAAACAATTTTACAAGGCTGACAGAAACAAAAACACTCATGACCAAGTTCTTCACAGGAACTTAGATGATGAATTACACTTGCAGATCTGAACAGATCCCTTCCTTGACATCCAAACCTTTAAGGGTGGGTGTCAAGGTATGTTAACTTTGGTTTGATTTCCTAAACAAAAAAAAATGCTGATACGCCTACAGGTCGTCCTTCAGTCAGGTCACGACAGTTGGTTTTGTCTTCGGATAAAATCTGACGCAGTCAAATAAGTGAAATATTACACTTAATTAGAAATTGTTCAATAAATGAATTATACATAAAAATATTGTAAATTCATGTTATAAACTGTATAAACATATAGGAAGTTGTTAGCTTTGTGCTGTCGGGAATTGGACAGCTTTGGTGAAAATTTGTAAGCAACTTTAAGCATTGCTAAAGTCCAGATCACTTTATATTCTAACATACATAACCATTTTAAGGTGTACCAGAACTCTTTCAAATCTAACAGAACCATGACATATTCCTGAACCCCTTTTAATTCTAATATAATTTTTAGAGTACTACAACGAGCCAAAAATTTGACTAGAACCCTTTTAATTTCATAATGGCTTTACAAAGGTACAGTCATGAAGTTCACTTTCATGAATAAAATATTCAGGGCATATTCTATCGCATGTATTTTTAATCAACATACTATTAGATAAATGATGTGTTGATTGACAAAACACTCTTTTGACATTGAGAGGTTGTGGTGTTCCAGAGAATGATGCAGGGCAACATCAATTAGGCCTTACAACCTATGACGGTCTATTTAAATGTGCTATAGTTCATCATTATATGACTAATGATGGTGAAACATGCAAATAAAAAAAGTCACACTGACCTAAATAACTTATGACTGTTTGACGTACATAAACTTCAGTGGGCAGGGAAAGAATCTCCCAACTGCAATTTTATGAGCACAAACAGAAATAAATAGCTTATGATGTCAATAGCTTGCATTATGGCCAACCTAAACAACAGCTGATGTCTGATAATCTGTTCCATCAGACTATACAACGCTTTAACTAGATATAAACTGCACAACCGTTTTTAACTACTACTAGAAAGCATAAAATATTTATATACATTACATTTATAGTTTAAATTTGTTTTACTTTGCAATTGACCTGTCTATCACTTAATTTAAATAACCTTTTTATGGCAGAGCTCACACAGGGCAACTCCTTGCATTCTGTAATTGCTAGTCTATAGACGCAAGCAGACGGGCGACTTTGGCTATTGCGTCATGCTTCCCTATTTTCAGAATGTCTTCATCACATATGAGATGATTAAAAACATAATTCCAGACATCTCCAGACTTCTGCATTCATTTATTTAGTCAGCTATTTGTGCCTGATCTCACAGGAATTCGTAGCGATCTAACGAGGTGGCTAATTCGTAAGAATTCAATACGTTGTGAATCGCACAAAAACGTATGATTACTCGAAAAAAAGCAACACTAAAGTCCATACCTTAAACCTAATGTCACTGGCACAAAAGCAAATCATACTAAACTGTACGAATGAGATTGTACAAATTCATAAGAATTAGCCAAAATCAGCCCCCTCGTAAAATTGTTGTAACAAAAATTGTGATGTTTTCAGCACCAGAATAAACATCTCGACAAACTCGAAATGCTCAGAAAGAAAGAAATACACAAAACAATATTAGAAAACTTACCAATGGGTAAGAGAGTGCAATTAAGGTAACATTTTTTGAATATATATAAATAAATCACACAGCCCCAATTTAAATAATATATGTGCTTGCTTCAATAATTTTTTCTATACTTTTTCTGGTTTTCACTAGCTGCTTGGAAGTTAGAATAAAAGTTTGGTAGTAAGTATTGGAAATAGAAGCCCCCTTAATATTCGCTTTAAATATCTGTCAATGGTGATCATTACAAAAAAGAAATACTTATCAATGAATTTTGGTATATTGGCCTTCGCTAGAGATGTTATAAAACAGACTGACATAGAGATCTTGCTACCTAGGAAATGGCGGATTTTCTTGTCAAACTTGTTAATGTACTCAAGACACAGCAACACAATGGCATTACATCTCCAATCCCCTGTTCTGACACAACTGTCTTCTAATGAAAAGCAGCAATTAGCTGTCCAGCCCCCTTCAACTTTTTCTCATGGGTTGTTTCGTAAGTACACAAGAGACGGGCTGATGTAGACCTGGAGAGAAAAAAAAACATGTTCCACTGCTGCTATTGCTCCTCTCAGTCTCACGCACACTACTATTGATGTGACAGAAGTACGGCTCTAGAAGATTGATGGACAGCTGGGAATGACAGGAGCGCGGCGATGCCGGCTGCGTCAAAGCAAAGGTGTGTGAGCTAATGAGACGGAAAACGAGGGGTGTGAGTGAGGGTGTGGGTGTGTGTGTTAGGTTAGTGAAGAGAACAGAAATTATACTCATACAAGTGAACATTGTACGTGCGTTAGTTTCCTTTAATAATAGCTCAATAAACCAGAGCTTCTTCAAGACCGCCTAAGATGCTGTTCACAAACGAAAATAAGATTGCATTTCACAAGTTTATAAACTAATAAAGTTAACCATGGCTAAAGCGACTTATGTTGTGCAAACGGTCATTTATACATTTAAAGGGATAGTTCACCCAAAAATGATTCTGTCATCATTTGCTCACCCCCAGGTTGTTCCAAACCTGTATAAAGTCTTTGTAATACGTAGAAAGATATTTGGAAGAATGTTAGCAACTCATCAGAACAAAATAAAAAAAAAATTCTACGATGGTAGTAAATGGTGCCCCAGAACTGTCAGCTGCTAACATTCTACCAAATATCTTTCTTTGTTTTCAACAGAACAAAGACAACATGAGGGCTAGTAAATGAAGACAGAATTTTCATTTTTGTTTTAAAAAATCCCTCTTTAATTATTAATGCAATTATTAAACAAAAATATTTGATATCTTAAACTACTGTTAGATATCAATAAGACAAACTAAAAATGTATACAGTTGAGCCATTTCCAGAAATATCACCATCCCAATTCAAGTCGAATTCACATTTGTCATGCCACTGTTATGCCTAAACCATCATGGAAAACTACAAGTTATCACCTAGTGAACTTTCTGAAGTTGTAAAGCTGACTCATCCAAGTTCACTACCGCCAAAATTACATAAACAGCTATCACTCAAAGCACGGCAAGGAGAGCTAAATGTGTGCTGACGTAGGAAGTTGCATTAACAAGAGACCAGTTGTTTTCCCTTTGATTTCATCAGACAGGTGAGTTAATCCACACAAGCAAGGCATACCTAAGGAGTATTGCTCAACTAGTTCTCTTAAACAAACAAGACACCTCATTTCACTGATGAAAGCCATTTGGTATTAAAAAAAAGGTACTAAAAACATTTAGTAGCTTGGTAGAAATGAAGGGAGATAAACTGTAGTTTGTCAAACTATGTCCTATGTAACTTCCGGTCTGTGTGTGTTGATCTGGCTAGTGGCTAATAATATAACTTTATATTTTATTGAATTTATATTCATATTCATTTATAGTACTATTTTATTGTATAATAATTGTATTTGTTAAATTGTTAAACTGTTTGTATAACTGTGTCCATTTAAGTTTAGCCAAGTAACAGTTCTTCTACTGATACCCCAAAATAGTACAAGATAGACATACTTTTAAATTTCTAGCTAATGTAATTTACTTGCCATTTCTTTTGCTTGCTTTCAGAAATAATCAGAAATAATCTACAGGGACTCTATTATTTGCGGATGTGTACTGGAAGTTAAAATCGGGCCACAAAAGCACACATACAAAGTAAGATTGTTTTAATTGTTGCATTGAAACCGCCTTTTATTTACATGAGAAAACCGACAGTTAAACTTTAGATAATCTACACGCTACTACAAATTAAAGACACGTATACTAGTTCCAGTAGCAATTTGGAAAAAATATGTTCAACCCGGCATTTGGTCAAAAAGGAGAAAACCCAGCTGTTGGGTTAAATGAACGCAAAAATGGTTTATATTTGACCCACCATAGATTGAAATAACTCCAGCATAAGGTTAATTTACAACTCAACGGTTGGGTTAGTCGCTTTTTGACCCAACGCTCTGTACTTTGGTTAGTTACTCAGCACTGCTTAAAGGGTTCCAGAAAGTACAATCCAAATACTCAAGTTTGTCCAGCGCATTTCAGAGATGATTGCTTCAATAACCTGGAAGACATCAAGATGGGCAATGCATGAAAGATTTGGTTAAAAAGTGTGGCCATTACAAACATTACAACTTCGCATGACAGGCGCTTCAGATTCGGAGCCTGTCAGTATATCGTCATTCTAAAAGACTTTGCTACGGACTAACACTGGTTGAGTTTGTCGTGTGTTTGTGATCTGCAATGCAGACATGTGCGCAACGTGAAAAAAGACAACATAAGTCCTAATAATCAGTGAAAATGTTCCAAATAGAGGCAAGAAATGTAGTGTTTATAATGGGATTTATTATCTTTGCCGAGTCGTGACGAGACGTGGCGTAACACTGGTTGATCAAAAAGGGCCAACGCACTCACGTTTTTTATTGTGTTACCACTCCCTGCTATAATGCATGCGGGCTTGTTTGGATCTCACACAAACTCTGTGTGATGAGTATGGTTGTTTGTTTGTAGTCTTTATAACGTTGTATATAAAAGGTAAAACAGTAAGCTATATTTTTTAACTATTTAACATAATTTGTTTTAATAAAACCTTACCAATCCTTTACATCCTGCTCAAGTCGTGATGGCAAAGTGGATGTATCGGGTTGATCGTCTTCATTTTCCGTATTAGATTCGGTCCCGAATTGATATAAGGAAGTACCGATGACATTTTATCACCTGTAAGTACAATTGCTTTGGAACCTAAGGGTGAACACGTGAAAAGCTCCAGTATTCGACCAATCACTACGCACTAACCAACTGGCCAATCAAAGCACACCTCGCTTTTCAGAGCGATGAGCTTTGTAACAAATCAGTGCGTTTCAGAGAGGCGGGGCAAAGAGGAGTTACAAACATGCACGGTCTGTGAAAAATACAGCGTTTTTGAACCTTAAATCGTGTATACACATTACGATAATATTTGTTTTAGCCATGTCATTTGACCCCTTTAAGACACAGAACCATGAAAAAGGTGAGAAACATAGAGGGACCATCCCACTATCTTCTCTCACAATGGAGACCTGTTAAGAAAGCCCAAAAAACTAGGGCAAACAGACACCTGCAGTTTCTTCCCGCAGGCCATAACTCTTTTTGTATGGACATCTCTCTCAACACCCCTTTGTACATACAACATTCACTTTTATTCCATTCGGCAACAAGACTTCGTAACACGCAATAATTTTCTATGTGTTGTTGCACTATTGCATGTTACTTGACATTCCTTGTAATTTGTAAAAAATGTTTTTAAAGTCAATAAAAATAACTATATTGTCTTATCTACATATCTACAAATTTACAGAACAGTGTCACCAACATAAGAAAGCAAACAAGAACCTGGTTTAAGAAATAGTTCGCCCGAAAAATAGTTTTTCTCTTTAATCTGTGTGTAGATATACAGATGTGAAGATGCGCTGTCTGTGCCAATGTTGACGTCAGAAAGCACCATTTGTTCTCTCATGTTTCTTAACTGAATGCAACGTGGGAAGTTTAAAAGAGATTTGCAATCTAAGACTAGGATTTTATGAATAAATACTTTGATCTGTTCCTCACTCAAAACTATCACACAGCCTAAGTACGCATGAAGTGATATACACTCAATTATTGTCCTTTATGGAGCTCAGAATCTGCCAAAATTAACTTTTATAAACATAGAACATGAACATAGACAAAAACATTTGCTAAACTTCACTTTATGTCCAAGAAAGAAGAAAGTCATAAAGTATTAAAATAGGTGGGTAAATAATGACTGATCTTTCCTTTTTTGGTGTACTACTTATTCAAAGTCTATAAACATCAATGACCAAATGAACACTAATTCTGTGGGGTAGTTAATGTGATCTGCATTGAGACAATCTGTACTGTGGGAATCCAAGGCTGAGGTTCTTCGCAGAGCCATTTTTACATACGCCCTTATACAAGTATAGTTAAACTGAAGGAACCGATCCCATGCTCTGCAAGGTCACAGTAAATAATTGAAAGAAAAGTTACACTGTTTTAAGGTATGATTTTTTACATGCGTGCGGTGCGTTGTTATTGCTGTAGCTATTCGATTGATTGAATGAAGAATGGATTTGGTAGATTTGGTTGTATTCAGTAAACTCTTGTGGAGTAAAAATGTAGATCTGTACACCAAAGCCTTTTAAAACTCCAAACAGCAAATAATGCAAAAAAAATGCTTTTAATGACTAGATATGGTTCTATGAATTTAAGAACAATTCACTGATTTGTCATTAATGATATTAATGGGATTATGGGAAAATACCAGGGGTTTAATAAAAGAACTTCCTGTCTGTAGTGTGGTGAAACAGATGAGGAATTATTATTTCTGGACCACAAAGTTCACAATAGTATCCTGTGTGGTATTAGGTCATTTTGGTTTGCAAATGTGTGCATGATATCATTATAAAGAAACTATCACTTCTGATAAAAAAACGTATTATGTCATGCCTCTGGATGTCACAATGACTCATAATGACGGGCAATTAAATTAACCTTCCATTTTAATCTGTTAATTATAATGTTTACCATCCAAACTCATATTAGACATGATCATGCTGTGTCTGCATGCCGATGAGGATATTTATTAAATGTTTTGTTGAAAGTTTGTATAGCAAGAAACGGTCATTAAAAACTTATTAAAGCAATTTAATAACGTTTCTTAAAGTATGATGTTTGTAAAACAAATGTGAATCGTGTACTTACTAGTAGTTTATTTTTGTATTTAGTATAGTGAACTGTAATAAACTTCAGTATGTTGTAGTATTAGATATAGTTATTGGATTAACTGTATTACTGTAGTGTACATTTAGTATGGTTAAGACTAAAAAACTAGGGAAGCACCGTACATTTTGGCAGAAAAGAAAAGTGTTGTTAAAATCCACAAGTCTAACAGGTCTCAAGAGGAAAGTCATTCAGACATCAATCTGCTTCAAACAGTACGTTTTTGATCCTATAATTTGCACATTCATAAATATCTACATACTAGTGATGCACGGATTGCGCTTATGTCCGCGGGCGCTGCAGATAGTAAAAGTGTTTATTCAAAACCAGCCTAAGATCAGCGTATTATTTATCAAACATTTACAAATGAGCTCTGTTACAAATGAATGATCCACTGACATCATGCTTAAAAACAAAGAATTAGAATAAATAATGTGATTATCGGGTGCGGATATCTAGATCAGAGAAAATTATAGGTACAGGTGGGTAGCAGGTGGATGATTTGTTTGAAGCAGGGGATTCAGGTGACATTTGAGCTGATTCACGCATTTCTACTACACACTGTACCTACATCGACAATGGTTTAGCGATATGGCCTATAATGTAATGTAAATCCAAACCAAAACGACCAATTATCAGGCAATAGCGATATGGTCGATAACATAACGTACATCCCAATCAAAATGTCCAAATATTGGCCAATAGCGATATGGCCTATAATATAATATAAATTCATACCAAAATGACCAATTATCGGGCAATATCGATATGGTCGATAATAAAACGTACATCCCTTTCAAAATGACCAATTATAGGGCAATATCGATAACATTTGCACATCCCTATCAAAATGACCAATTATCAGGCAATAGCGATATGGTCGATAACATAACGTACATCCCAATCAAAATGTCCAAATATTGGCCAATAGCGATATGGCCTATAATATAATGTAAATTCATACCAAAACGACCAATTATCGGGCAATATCGATATGGTCGATAATAAAACGTACATCCCTTTCAAAATGACCAATTATAGGGCAATATCGATAACATTTGCACATCCCTATCAAAATGACCAATTATCAGGCAATAGCGATATGGTCGATAACATAAGGTACATCCCAATCAAAATGTCCAAATATTGGGTAATAGAGATATGGCCTATAATATAATGTAAATTTATACCAAAATTACCAATTATCGGGCAATATCGATATGGTCGATAATATAACATACATCCCTATCAAAATGACCAATTATCGGGCAATATTGATATGGTCAATTATACAACGTACATCCCTAGCAAAATGACTAACTATCAGGCAATAGCGATATCGTCTATAATATAACGTACATTCCAATCAAAATGTCAAAATATTTTGCAATAGCGATATGGCCTATAATATAAAGCCATACCAAAACGACCAATTATCAGGCCATAGCAATATGGTCGATAATAAAAAGTACAGCCCCATCAAAATGACCAATTATCGGCCAATATTGATATAGTCGATAATATAACGTACATCCCTATCAAAATGACCAATTATCGGCCAATATTGATATAGTCGATAATATAACGTACATCCCTATCAAAATGACCAATTATCGGCCAATATTGATATAGTCGATAATATAACGTACATCCCTATCAAAATGACCAATTATCGGCCAATATTGATATAGTCGATAATATAACGTACATCCCTATCAAAATGACCAATTATCAGCCAATCTTGATATAGTCGATAATATAACGTACATCCCTATCAAAATGACCAATTATCGGGCAATATCGATATGGTCGATAAGATAACATAAATCCCTCTCAAAATGACCAGTTATAAGGGAATAGGATATGGCCGATAATATAATGTGCATCCATAGTAGGAAAAACACTATAGTGCCTAGGAATGTTACTACACTTACAACAGCAAATACTAAAAGTATTACTTTTAATATACTGTTCAGTGTTCGTTCTATTAAGCAGTTTTGGAAAAAATAAATGTTAGGAATAAGTTTACTTTTAAATGTAAATCTAAAATTGGCCAATAGGCAAATCTTTCAGTGAATCATCCAATCGATTTGAAGCATGTGTCTATACGAATGACTCACAGAATTATTAACTCGCGATGCACCCTACTCAGCAAATAAGACTAATATAAACATGTCAAAGATGAAATATGCCAAAGAATAAATCTCAAAAGTTTAAGAGCTAATGTCCCAACTCCAAGATCTATAATCTGAATTGAAGACTGGATTGATTGCCCAACTGATCTCTAGAAATAAAATACAGGGCAACATTAATCCTTCTGTGAGAAAAAGACAGGCTTTCATGTTAATCTAAACAAAGTCCTCTCCCTTCACATGCACACAGAATCATGAACAGTGCCCTATTCTGAAATCTAAGGCCTTACGCTATCAGCATGATCACATACGCGAGAGACAGAAGTAATGACATAGGTACAAACAAAGCTCCGTTCAGACTTGGAGAAAAAAGATCACGTAGAGAAGAGGCAAACTTGACTCACACTACAGATCAGACCGAGTGGAGAACTCTGCTAACGAAAGCTCTATCCGGTGCGCCTGCAGTTTTATACTCCAGGATCTTATCTCCGCTCAGCAGCACAGAGACTTGGTTGACAACCAGGGAACGACAATTATTGCCACGATGACCCCAGTGTCAGAATGACAACGTCATTCTATCTTGCAAGAGTCCCTGGCATGAATGCAACGGTCAGCCTGCTTCATAAAGGCTCCTTTCAACAAGAGCTTATTCAGGCCTTCACCCTGACGCTAAGCACACTGGAGTGGAAGCGTCCTCTGCAAGTCGCTGACCTTTCAGTCGGGTCCTGTGACGTGTTTCCAATTTCCACATCCTAGAAGTCAAAGCTCTGGACATGCAAATTGTAGAATGTCTCATAAGCACAAAGAAAAAGCCAGAAAGCAGTCTCGCCTCTGCTCTGGAAAAGTGACGTTTCGTCCAGTCTGTGTCGTCCGCATGTAGAAACACTTCAAGAGTGAAAGGCAGGGGGGAACTTTATGAATTAAGATATTATCTAAATTTTTTCATACAAGGAATCATTCCAGCATCATACAGACATGAGACAAAGCGAATGTGGCCTAAGTGTTCTAATAAATATTCTTGGTGTATAACCCTATAAATTGTGTTCATTAAAAGACAACATTGTCTACATCTTTTCATGTTGTCAAAAGCCCTATGTTTAGTCTTGACCAGACGCCAAATTGCAAGTCTTGATAAAGGTATCTGTGATGTTTGAATTAGTTGCTTTATTCCAAAACTAAACACATCTTTGTATTTCTTAAAATTGTATTATAAAAACATGTATTTTTATTTATAGTATTAATTGTCTGATTGTAGATGAAACCTGATTGCACATAGAAACATTAATTTACAAGATTCAAAAGTAATTTTGAGTGTTTTCTAAAATACGGCAGCCTTTACATTTTTTATTATTCTACATAAAACTAACATAAGAGTGTCAAAAAAGGTGGAAAATAACAAAACATGTGAGCATGCCTTTGAGTGATTGTCTAGGCAGCACAAAAAAATGAAACTTTGTGATGTAACAGTGATGCTTTTCCCCAGTTCACTTAAAAATTGATACACATGACACAAATAAAAAGCCAATCAAATACATGGTCGACAGAAACGTAGAGACATAATAGAATCACACTTTGTTCAAGAACAATAAAGATAAATCCCTTCTCATAATAAAGTCCTTAAAAGAACAGTATATTGGTTTCTAGTTAGTAGTTTTTAAAAAACTAAACTACAAAAGTTTTAATTAGAAGGTATGGTAGGACATCAGACCATAAGCCCCACAGCAATATATTTTTAAAAGCAGGAACTTAATGTAATGAGCTCATACTCTGTAATGAACTGTACTGAGTGCTTATACATGTTTATTGAAATGCAGCAAACACTACACTGACATCCACGACAGCACAATGTCATTATAAATATGCAAAAAACTACAAACATTTAAATAACACTTTGGAGACTACAGTGTTTAAGAAATGAACCACAGTACTAAGAATGTAAACATCCCTTATAGGACTTCTGTAAGGAAAAGAAACTAAGCTAACTAGCTAACTCGAGAAGAAAACTAACAAAAATAAGATAATTAAAAGAAAACCCTAGAATTGTGTCTACATAGAACCACAAACACCCCATAAACCGCTCATTTTTCGATGATTAAATGATTCGTTAAATCGTTTTAAACTGTAAAACTACTTAGCGAGTTCGAAAGCTAGCACTCAACAGCTGTTTCAAAACTCGTCAGCATCCTAACAAGGCGTCATTTTCTTTGGTTCAGTTTAAACGTTCGCATCGCATGTAAAGCCTGACGATGCAGTCTAGGTAGGCAGCACGCTGGGTTTTGGGACACAAACACCGACATTGAACGCTGTCAGAAAACTAACGAATAACTGTCATTTGTCACCGAATAAATCAGTCCTCATACATACCAGCTCATCTTGCGCTCCAATTTAATCCAAATCAGTCGAAATATACTGGTTTTGATTTAAAAACATTGCCTTTTCATAGCCTTTGAGAGCCGAAGAGCGAGCAGGAAGTAGAGAAGTTTGTTTGAAGTCAGAGGTCGCGAGGATTTAAACTACGGCAAGCGAAGAGGTCAAACTGAAGCCGCGCAACAGGTACTGCTGCAGGCATACTGTTATTATAATGCATTTGAACCGCAAACAAACGTTGTAATCTCACCAGTTTACTTTCTGCTTAGATTACTTGCTATCCTCACATTAATAAATACAATTAGGGAATGGCATTTAAAAAAAGATTTAGTAACTATACAATTCGAGTTGCCAAATCCCGTATATTGAGCATGCCTGATTCGTCCCGTACGTGACTTCCCATGTCCCGTTTATTGACTGCTCCGCGGATTGAAGCAACAGCAGCAGCAGTGGTTGTGATCAAGACACGTGAGAATGCTATCAGCGACACCTGTCATCTTATCACAGCCCACTGACGCGCATCAGTTTACATTAAATGCGGCTTTGTTTCTGAATCTGCAAAGCATGCATTACAGCAACGCTCACTCGGACCTCCGCGTCACGCAGTCTCCCAGACAGAGCAATGACGTCATGCATACGCTTACTAGCACTGCTGCTGCACAGGTCAAGTTTTGTCCCGTTTTTCATAGTGACAAAGTTGGCAACCCCATTATGAATTGTGACAGCCGACTTTGTTGGCCACTCAGTTTGCTTTTCAAAATTTCATAATTGCCTACCTGTCCTATCAATGCTTTTTATATTATGCATAATATAATGCTTTACTTAATGTCATAGTTGTACACAAAAATGACACAGTGGATTCAGTTGTATTTTATTCATTTGTTTATTCAAGTACGCATCAACGGGAAAACATGTATTTTACAACAAAATGCGAACTCAAGAGAACATTTCCTCCCCACAAAACATCAATTATTTCTTTGAACGATTAAAAGTTTTACACGTGACCTTATTATAAGGCAATGGAAGTATATCGGAGGTAAGAACGTCTGGTGAGATTGAACCCACAGTTTTATCCTTTATACTCACAAAAGTGATCACTTTCTATGTGCCTCCATATGAGAAGAGACATGCAACACATGCAGTAAGATGTGGATACCAAAATATTGGCCCAAGATGACCATATGACAAATTATTTATCTGCACATTGTAAACCGTAAACATTACTGAACAGCTCAGTACCATAAAATTGAATGGACGTCAATAAGGAAAACTTCATTAATTTCTGAAGTCATTGACCATGTATAGCACAGTGGACATTTGCAATCGTATGTTAGTGTATCAGTCATATTGACGCACTGACAGAGAGCAAAAGAATCAGGTAAACAGTGAATCAGTGTTGTGAAACAGGGCCTTCTTCAGAGCTGACTGGGGTCACATTTACATTTCTGTGGTGTCCTCTGTGCATATTGTTCCAGGGCAGCTGAGCCTGCATCCCGCTTGGCACAAACAAGGCTGCTCCTTCTGGCTCTGATCCAAAGGCAGACAGTGAACACTCATGCCGAATCTGTGACGTCGGGGGAGTAGAGTTGTGAGACTTGTAGCGATATCTGTATTTCTATTTATCAGATAGTAAAGCTCTGAATGAAACAACTGTTCAGGCTCTTCAAATAACAGCAAATGAATTATTACTTATTATATTCTGACGAAATTAAACAAGACAAGATAAAAAATCAATGTTTCATTCTGAAGCATTACATTTCACTGATAGTGTATAGCGCTTAGTTACATGGTCAGCACACAAGACAATTTTTTTGGGCACTTCTTGAATGGTCCCAGACATTTAAAAAGAGGGTGGAAAATCCGGAAATGGAAGAACTCAAGCACAGATATACAGGTGCATGCATGCATGCTCAAACACACACACCATGTACACACAAGTTTTCCGGAGGTCACGATTGCTTGTTTCTTTACAGAACTTGGTGTGAGGAAGACTTTTATTAGCTAATAAAATTTATCAAAGTTAATATGAATATGGTGTTTTGACTTGTTTTAGAATATAGACGGTTATGGTTATTTCATTTAAATGCCACGATTTTTAATCTTAACAACTTTCCATAACACAGCTTTTAAAAGAAACACCATTCTCTTTAAAACCTCTGTATTCCATACATCAGAGTTTGAATTTGCTCAAACACACACACACGTATACACAACTCCACAGGGTCTGATCTGTGAGAACTGCCTTTGCTATTTTTACTGCTGCAGTTTGGCGCTGCATAGCGATGTATCTTGGCACAGAAAGAAAAAAAATCAGCCAGAAGCTGTTTTCGTGTATATCCCTATTTTAAAGACAATACTGTTTAAACCATATGTGCCTTAGATATGGAGATATCTCTCTAATATGAAAAAAAGCAGAGGAGGGACCTTGAAGATACATGCTCCTGAACCTGTCTACTGACACAACTTAACATTTACACTCTCTAACAGGAAACCAACCCATCCTCGCTGCAACATTTCCCTTCAGTTACTGTAAGAGAGGCTACAAACTTACTTGTGTACACAATCCTGACATTAAAGGCCATATCTATGCATTATTCAAGTCAATAATGTCAATGCATACATTGAAAATCCCTGTTTCGCTTTCGGCAAATTTCAACTGTATGTAGATGAGTTTCCAGATCAATATTAGATTTGTATAATTTTAGTTTTTACCCCAGATAAATATAACATTTAAACTCTTAACTCAGCTGCAAGGAAAATAACCCGATAAACATCTACGTGTAAGTGCTATAAGCGCTGCATCTTTTTACCAGGACATTTTGCACATTTATTTAAGTGGTCAAATCACTGTCAGCTATTTATAGCCATAACTCCAATCATAATTAAAAACCATAACAAATGCCCTCACCAGGAGGTAAAACAATTGGAATACTGCCTGAAGAAATGTCACAGAAGTGATTTGCCCAATATGGCAAGATTTGACCGAGATGATGATATGAAATATTAGTTTTTGTTATTTCTTAACACAGTTATTAGAGCTTATGTTTTAACCTTATGCACAACATGGCTAAAACAGTTAAGAATTAAACTACTTTAATTAAATTATTTTTTTAATTTTAATGTCTTTTAGTCATTTTTAATAAAGTTTGTATTTTGTATGCTAATACATAAGAGAATGACTACTTAGTCTAAATTTGTTAAACGCAGTTTGTAATATACTGAACAGAATTATGAGGTACTTGTAAAATATTTTTATGATATATTTATAAATGATTTGCTTTGTGTATGCATAGCTTGGTTATAAGGTAATAAGACAGATTTTTCTTTTTCTTTTTCCTTCAAATAATCTTATTCTTTTATTAAACAAATCATTCAGTCTGTCCGCAAGTCATCATTTGCAGTGTTGGTTAATAACAATTCATACTTGAGAGACTCAGTGGAGAACGCATCACATTTGACACTGTCAATATTCGACATTTCCTGCACACACACTTATAAAACATTCGGCACTATGTACACAATTTCGAAAACAGAAAGACTGAAAAACAGGAAAATAAAATGTAAACACACCCTTTTGTTTTAACATTCAGTCAATAAATTCGGAGTATGCGGATGTTCACGTATGCCTTAGTGTACAGGTCCACACACGAGCACAGACACACATATTGTAATACTGAAGGACAATGCTTTGTACATTCCAAGTAGAAAACATGTAGTAATATGTTTGTATAATTAACTGTACAAAACCCCCTCTCGCTCATGGTTAATATTCAGATCCAAATATGTGTAACCGTGGAGATATAGTGCTGCCCATGAGAGCAGTAAATGTCGAAACTGTTCCCATCCAAAAACGTCTTGAATGGCATGCATACAGCAGGCAGGCCTCAGCCGTTGAAAATGCAAAACAATGACTCCTAAGATCAGTCCTGCCCAGTGGTGATGCTCGCAGGCAGGCATTACCATAATTTCGCCTGATTTCATTTTCAAAACTACTTGTACATGTGTGTTAAAATGTGTGCTGAATATATAATGTGCATAAAATGGGACCCAATGAAAAATATTGTACGGTTAAAGCATAAAAACGAACTGTCCAGTAAAACAATGATAGGAACGACAACAGAAACCGTAACGGGAGGATTTTCAGATGGCTTAAACTGGACGCGTATTGCTGTAGGTCTATTCAGTACTAGCAAAGACATGATACTAGATGCATGCAGGCATACAGACGGCAAAAATAGAACGGCAAAATGCTCAGACCAGATTCAACCAGAAGTACGTGACAAATCTGCAAGTTTGGCCCCTTATACACACCAAATAAAGCGTATCAGGTAAAGGCCGCAGCTGTGTCTTAATTTCAACTCTACAAAGTAAGCTTTTCAAAGTGAGTCAGGTGTTGTTGTTTTTCATTTATTGCACTACCAGTCTGTCAATTACAAAAGGCATCCATATCCCTACAAAAAGACTCCGAAAAATTAGGATAATGCAACAGAATGTTGCAACAGACTATTAACGTTCGCTTGAAGCTCAGTCTCCTTAGGCCTTTAGGTTTGAAGGCTTAAAGGTTTTCCCAATATCTGAAATGAATCTTACAGCATTCCCATTATATTGCCAGCCAGCTTAATACTAAAATGAGTTCAGATATCTGTCTGTTGTATTTTAATACACATTCTGTTGAAAAACAACAACAAGACAAATATTAAATAATTCACAATAATTAAAAAAGACTGCAAAGCAGTAGGCAAATGAAAGTGCACAATGACAAACCGAAATACACTTGGAGAAAACAGAAACAGCATCAAATCTGTCCTTGAACTCAAATGAAATAAAACAAAAGGCTAAAGCTTCAAGAGATCGCTCTGGTCCCCAGAGCTGAGTTAAACTCTTATGATTGTGCTGCATCTGTATATAAGTGCTCTTCTTGTGTATTGACCTGCCTTCTTGAACTCTTGACTGCCTATTTTTTCCATCCTTGAGTCCATAGTGGCTACGGAAATATGCCACTTTAATAAACAGAACCAAGAGAAAACTGATGGATATCGAGAGGGAGAGAGTATATGAGTCAAGTGTATATAAAAGGAGAAGAAAAACCTTCATGTCTTCTCCATGTAGTCTTTGCACAAGTCCATCTCACGCACAAGTGGTAACGGTCATGATATTAGCGCTGCTGGGTCCCGCACTCCCGCAGGAGCTGGGAGGAGAAGCATGGCTCCCCCCTGCACCACTGCCCTTGTCTGTGGGTTTCTTGTCCTTCTGTTTCAGGTGCACCTTGGCGTGCCTCTTTCGTTCGTCACTGCGAGCAAACTTGCGTCCGCAGAACTCGCAAGAGAAAGGCTTCTCCCCGGTGTGCGTGCGGATGTGCGTGGTTAGATGGTCGCTGCGACTGAAGGATCGCATGCAGATGCGGCACTGGAATGGTTTGTGGCCCGTGTGAATGCGCAGATGGCGTGTCAACTCGTCTGATCGCGAAAAACGGCGATCGCAGTTCTCCGCCGGGCAGGCATGCGGGCGTTCGTGGACAGGAGTTTTGCTCGGCCGGTTGGGGTACTTTCTCGGGCGAATGGGTTTGAGGGTGAGCGTCTGAGAAGGCTGATGGTGTTGGGAAACATGCTGTTGACCCCCGAGATACCCGGGATGGATCTGTTGCTTGTCCTTAAAGGCTCGAATTGTCTCAAGAGGAGTTATGGGGGGTGGGTTCACTCTGATAGGGTCCATGGTTTGGAAGGGTTTATGCTCCATCACCCCTACGTCTCCCTGGTGGTGGAAGAGGTTGTAGTCTGGGATCATGGAAAAGAGACTGCCGTCCATGCCTGGTTTGGAGGTGGTATGGTAATCGGAGCTCGGATAGGGCAAAGACGAGGAGGTGGCCGGGCTGTGGTGGAACGAAACTTGCTCTGGATAGATCTCGCCGCAGGTTGAGTAGGCTGGAAGAGGTGATGCGTATACTTGCTCCATGTCTGACGACTGGCCGCCCATGCTACCGCTCGATGAAGTATGGTTGGTGATGTTGCCGGGTGACGGCGACACGCCCAGGATTCCAGCGCTCACCAGACTGATGATGTTATTATCGGGACACCAACCCGAGCCTCCGATGCTGCCAGACGGAGGGGTGTCGAAAGCGAACTTGCCCAGGTAGGTGACGGTCTGTCCGGTTCGGCCGGACTGAAAACCACCAGAGCCATACTGAATCTCACCACTTCCCTTTTCGCCACCAATCCCCAAGTCCATGATATTATCTGTAAGACACAGGGTCAGAAAGGAAACAATCAATCAACCGTACCAAAATACTGCCAAAGAAACTAGGTAGAGGTATTGGAAAGTTCTGCCTCTACTTCTATGAGAATGCACATCATCTAGTATGCGCTAACAATGATAACTATGAAATCTTAAGGTGGTCTCGGAAATCAATTTCTTTGCATACCTCTGTTAATCGCCTTTTGCGAAGAAAAGACAAGAAAATGTAAACATTTAAGTCCAAAAGATGAAAGAAAATGTATCTTTAATACAAGAATCTAGTTAATTGCGTTCTGACCCCTGACATCTTATCACAAAATCGAAAATTGAAGGACTGCACCTTATTTGGCACTAAGGCAACAGAATGTCTCTATTGACATCACTGTTACTTTTTACACTCTCTCTCTGTCTCTCTCTTACATATATTTTTTCAGTAAGATAAGTTTTTTTGACAATTGATGGTTGCTTTGAAATGCCAAACAAGGATCTGTTGTATTTAGTCGCTTGACCATTTTAATACGTCTGTATGATTCACATAATCAAGTGCTGACAACTTGATAAATCACAGCAAGTTTATAAAATAAATATTTTATGAGGGCTCACTTAGTTTTTGTCTTGTGCGTGCATTTACAGTAATGACATTGTGTATACCCAATTGTGGCTTACGGTAGAAACAAACAGAATGAAAATTACAGATGGTCCTCGCAACTGTTCAACACCCATATGGGTACATGTGTGAAGAGATGCTGTGCAGTGTCTGGAGGAAAAGATTCAGAACTAAGAGAAACGAAAAATGGTGTATTCCACAGGCAAGGATGAGAAAACCCTCACTCTTTTATTTAGCGCATCTTTCTTTCCTGATCATTGCAGAATGTGTGTGTGTGGATACATTTCACACACTTGTAAATACTCTGACAGGGGCGTTTGTTAGGACACTTTGTAAGGACAAGGTTTGTCACCTTGGAACATTGTGATCAATAATCCCACAGAGATATGTGCCCAAGTGTCCTAATCAGAAAGTTCCCAAGGAGTCTCTTTATTCAATCTCTTAAAAAAAAAAGTATCCTACATTAGTAAATGTGTGTGAATGTAACCCTGTTAATCTGAACGATATTTTTTATTAGTATTACTATTATTGATTGATAGGAACTATAAAAAATAATAGGATCTCCTCGAGAAACACACAATTAAACTTTAGAAATAATTCTAAACTTATTATATTTTCTATTTCCAGAACTAAAACATTAATTTAGGAGTATATTAGTCCTATTGCGTTTTACATTTTAATAAACGAAATGAGGTCAATACTGTCCCGCAAGTGTGGAAAGCATTGCTTCTTTTGACCTGACGAGTCAAAACCACATCAATGAGCTTTGTGAAACTCCATCAGAATATACATCGAGAGGGCGGATGATCTTATCCTTTCACTCTTCGCAATAAATATCATATTTGACTAATTCTTATTTTTAGTGGCTCAAATAAGAACGTTGTTAAAAGCTTAGAAAAGTTATAGAAAGCGAACAATATTCACTATGATATGGAACTGAAATGATTTTTGTTTATAAATGAACTATTCAAACTTTCGATTGACAGATGTATAAAAGCTGACTAAAAACAACAAACCGGCTGTATATTAAGAAAACTGCAACAACTGGATAATTAAATGTGAGTATCTCAACATTAAACCATTAGCCAGTAGTCTTTTTTAGTTCATTTTACTTTTCACTGGATTACTAGTGCAGGAAAGTGTGTAAAGATTTTGTAAAACTTAAAATGTAAAATGGTTTTAAAATATTTCAATATTTTAAACGATACATGATTTGAAATACGGGTAATATTCCTTTTGTGGCCCTAATATATATCTTACATTTAGCAAACATTTAGAAGAGATTTAGTATTATTCTTTATATTTAGGCTGTCTTCACAACTTTGTTTTATTTTTTTTAAACAAAACAGTGCGCCCATAAACGCCCACCCGCGCGCGTGGAGGGTAAGAAACAGGGTCAATACTTTATAGCAAACACCGACTAATCAAATCCCGTAAATAACACAAAAAGTAAATATTTAAGAAAGACCAGATTGTAAGACTGCTGCGATTTTACAGGGACATGTAAGTCAAAAGTTAGCATTTTAAGTGGAAGGATTTTGATATGACATGGTATTATAATACAGCATGTGAAATATGAACTCCGACTGTGTTTGTATTAGTGGATAGCGTGGAGTTTCACGTGTCCCTTGTCGCGTGGGCTCGGAATGATATTACCTGATTTTACCTGTCCACTTCACACGAATATCACGTGACTGGAACAATTTTACCTAGTTTAACAATATCTCCTTTTTCCTAATATATAATTCACCCAAAAATAAAGCCCCGATGTGTCACGGATTCCTTCGAGGAAAAAAGGCGCAAGTAGAACTTATTCCTCTGTAAAATTATTATTTTCATTACAGTGCACACGTTGACACACAATTATATACATATATATATATATATATAGAATATATAATAGAAACAACAAAAATGTGATCACAGTCTATAAATAAGTGTAGCCTATATTACGTGCGAGTTGCTTATTCATATCTAGCTTTTTATGTAAATGTACAATGTCAAATAACCCAGTTTTGTTTTACGAAATCCAATTTCAGAAAATGATTGTGAAAAGCTGTGAAGAGATGTTTAACAGTCCGAAATCTGTATAAATTGTTCAGTTTAGCAGCCTACTAAACAAGCTGCTCAAGTAAGCGCGCGCGTTAACAGGTGCTACGGGGCCGAGCAGTGAAGCGCACTCAGCGGGCTCCAACACAACTGATGCCGCGCCATAACCGAACATAAAAAAATCAAACCAGCAAGCAGGTCACAAATCTCAACAAGAGCTTAATTCATTCAGAACTTTTAGTCCTTACCTGTATTCATCTGTGAGTAGTGCGGAATAGAGTCCTGGTTTGAGAAAATGTTCATTGAAGTGGGGATGTCTTCTTCTGGATAGAGACTGTCAGGTATGGAGTTGATTAAACTGCTCATGGTAATAGGGATCTTGTCCGCTAGTTTACCGGTCATAGCAGTTGTTCAGTTTGTCATTAAAAAGCACGCACAGGTGTTCCGTTCCGATCAATCTCCGGACTTCTGAAATCTACCTAAAAAGCGAAAGAATGTGATGTCAATCCCTTTAAAATCGGTATCCGCGCTGATGTCTGTCCACGAGCTTGCTTGTAGCCTTTTTTTTTTACTGATTTCTGTAAAGTGTTATGTTCTGTGGATCAGCACAGAGATGTTGGTTTGTTGGTGGTGGTGATTGCACGAGTGTGGCACTGCTCGCTCTGTTGCGAGCGTAGGGAACTCCAACGCTTTCTTGTTCAACGGTGGGATGGAATAAACTGTGTGACGTAGATGACCAAATATGGACACACAAAGCTAGACGGCCGCACGACGTCACATGGAAGCTCCTCATAGTGGAACATTAGAGTCGGTGGCAGGAAGGCAAGTGTAAGGACCGGAGCACAGAAGGGCAAATAAACTTTCACGGGTATCTTCTTCGACCGGACAAACAGTGAAAGCTTTTTAAAGATGTATTGAGAGCTCCTCAGTTTGCGTTTGTGCATGCCTTTCTAAACATTGCATATTATTTTATACAATTTTAATGACTTCAGAATATAAACGGAAACCTTAAAGGTTTAGATTTAGGTGAGCATGCACGATACATGTGGACTGTTCATCGCATCCTTATTACGATGCATTTAAGATGCAAGATTCGTTTGATCTTATCTTTTTCACTGCTAGATGACATTGCTAAAACATTTTATTGCTAGATGCAACTGTTTGTCATTTTACTTGCATTCGTGCTTCTTTGTGTAAAGAATTCGGTCAGTAGAATGCATAAATTGACATGACCACACTGCATAAAGACAAGGAATTAAGGTTAAAATTCTCAAAGAGTCATTGTTAAAGTAACTTTTTATAGGGTTATCTGACAAAAAAACATTGATTAAGATTATTATAAATGTGTGGATGTCAGGCTGCAGTGGAAGGTCACACTTTATTACTTGCGCTTTTTGTTGACAAGCAGACTAAACTTAAAATGCATTTCCAAATTAAAACTAATTTGCTAACACAGTCAATGGTTTTTAAAACTACTACCTTGTTTAAGCAACGGACTAATGTAGATTATCAGGCTAGAAGAAGCTAAACTGCCTGGGTTATTCAAAGGCTGTCATTGCCAGAGAGTTAATCGCGTGTAAATACTGCAGGCGCGCGGCAGATCTGTAGGCTTGGCTTTGGCCTCGAGTGCCAAGTTCGCCAACGAGTGGAAACTCCAAATAAGGTCTTGATCCGGCCACGCCCCTCACTGTCTGTATTTGGTTAGAGAGTTTCCGGTTGACAGATCTGCAAAGTGGAAAAGCGATCGGAACCCGCAGCCATTAAAGGAACCGCAAGGGCAAAACGTCATGGGTCCCGTTCACCAATTTAGAAACAAGGGAGAAAATATCTTATCTGCAACTTTTAGAAATAATACAAACTGTCCCTTGTTGCAAATTGTTTAGGCAGATCAACATAAGAGGGGAAGCCCAGATCTTTCAAATCAGTGGTTTAAAGGCTACAAGAACACAAAATGAATGACCTCTTAAACAGAACAAAAACTGAACATTTGAAGTATACCATATGCAGTGTGTAAAATTTATAGGCACATTATATGGGTCTCAAATTAGTTTTAATATATGATTTTGTTTGCTTCATTTTTAAGGAGTCAATCATCATTGAGATGCTGCCACAGTTCTTTTGGATTAAGACGGTCTCTTTTTGTTTCTTTTTTCTCTGTCTGTTCATGTGATCTCAGACTGATTGTGAAATCAGATCTCTGTGTGGGCCATACTGTCTGTTATAGGAGTTCTCGTTCAGACAAAAAACTCACATAATTATTAAAGCAGGGAATGTTCAGAAATCATTTTATTCTGCTTACACACATTAAACACAACTTTAAAACATTTTTTTAAACAAATTAAAAAAATCATATTAGTATTTGTAAAGCATCTAATGTGCTCTATACTTGTTCCATTTAAATAACAGAGGGTGGGAAATATATAATAGCTATTAAAAACGATCCTTAGGAAATAAGAGATTATATATAGAACAATGTATAATAAGATGACATACTTGTCTGTATGTAATCCAATTAGGGGCCAGGGTGGCCCATGAGATTTCCCACGTGTCCAACTAAAATCCCTTACTTCTCATTCAGGCCAATCAGAGAGCACAGCGCCCCTATTACCCACCAAGAGTGGAATCCAAGCTGCCATACATGCACTGAAATGCTCAAAGGATGCTGATGCAATAAGAGAGAGAGAGAGAGAGAGAGAGAAAGAGAAAGAGAGTGACAAGGTAACAATTTGTACCCAAATCCAGGTTGACATACTCTGGCCTCATGCCTGATAAATGTACCAAAAATAAAATAATCACTTCAACCCCGCACCCAAAACGTATGTTGCTGTCATTGAACACAGGCCACAAGCATTTTTACATTTATAGAACCAACAAGTCTTAAGGTAACCACAGGTGTATTTTGTAACTAAATTATGGACGTATAAAGCGATAGTTCACCCAAAAAATCAGTATTCCCTCTCCCTCGTCTCATTCCAAACCTGTTTTACTTTCTTTCTTCTACTGAACCCAAAAAGATATAGAGATATTTGGAGGAACTTAAGTAATCAAACAACATTGTCCCCATTAAATTCCATTGTATATGCACATTTCTCGAAATAACTGTTGTGTTTCACAGTAGAATATAGTCATATAAAGGTTTTGTGTGACATGAGGGTGAATAAGTGATAACATTTTTATTTCTGGGAGAATTTTTCCTTTTACAACCTGAAAATTGACAAATATGTTTGAGGGATAGTTCACCCAAAAGTTTAAATTCTGTCATCATTTTCTCCACCTCAAGTTGTTCCAAACCTGTATAACTGTCTTTGTTCTGTTGAAAACAAAGAAAGATATTTGGAAGTATGTTAGCAACTGACATGTCTGTGATATTATTGAATACCATTGTAGGAAAAATGAAAATGGTAGTCAAAGGTTTGCTTTCCTAAGTAATTTTATAAATTATTAAAGTATCTGATGTTGTGTAAAACAGAACCAAAAACAGAACAAAATGTTTTTACTATGGTAGTGGATGATGTCCAGGCACGGAAAATTACTAATTATTGCTAATTTTGCCGTTCATGACAATGAGGCATTTAAATTATATTAAGCCATTTTCTGTATATTAAGGCCGCGGCCACTTGAGTGACAAGCATCCACATTCTTCCGTTTGCCCTAGGCTTGTTCAACTTGATATGGCGCCCAAGGTCCGATAGGCGGATGACATCAAAGTACCGCGAGAGTGATTAAAAAATCATAAAATGTTTGCTTTCGAATCGATCTTGCGGTACTTTGATGTCCTCCGCTCGTTGGATCTTGTGGCACCGCATCAAGTCGAACAAGCCTTTAGGGGCGTTTCACATTTAGCGTCTTTTGCGCGTGCATTTTTGTTAAAATGAAATTTAAATTCTCTTGATTTTCTAGGTGCATTGGTGCCCGGCAAGATGAAAATATTTAAACTTTTCAGAATGCCACCGCAAGTCATGTGACAACAACCAACCAGCCAAAAAACAGGAAAACCTCTGTATACAAAAATCCCCGTGTACGTGTGGACTAGGCCATAGACGCAAAATTTTAATCGTCCCTTATCCGTCAGTGATGCGCTGTCATGGCGACGCTCACTTTAGGCTTCAAACTTGCTCTTCACAAACCCACGGGTTACATCACGGACACAACGTCCATGTTTTACTATGTTTAAACCCCAAATCATGTTATTTTGTTATGCAGAGCAAAATCAATGGTATTTCTAACTGTGGCCTATAAGTGTTTAAATACGTTTTGTGCCCGGTTTATATTCATAATGTCTATAACCTTTTAAAGACCATTCATCTATCCAATGAACAAAACCCTTAAGTAATCTCAATGCATCCCCAGTAATTCCCAAATAAACGGCACTAATGCCAAAGCAACAACACTCCCTTCTAAACTCTGGAATGATCCACCTCGGCAATTGATTCATAAACACTGTAGTAGTATTAGCTGACAGATATGGCCTAATGAAGTAAACATGGAGTGTGTGGGAGGGGGGTCTGAATCATGCTGCGTGTTCTGGGGGCCACAATAAATAAACATGCACACAGACACATATTGACACACACTCGAGGGGGACTCCAAAGGCTAATCTTGACTCAATGGGTAAGATGTAATGTGTGTGTAGGTGAGGTGCTAAACTGATGATATGAATATGTCATTTGGGGATTCTAAGGGGACCCCCCCTCCTACTTTATACCCTAGACATGAGCTTAAATATGATTTGATTGGATCGAAATGTGTCATTCTTTATTAAAGCAAAAACATCAGAAAGAAAGAAATGAATGAATGAAAATTGCTATGCTGTTGCTGATACTGTTTATGTAGTGTCGTAAGTTATTTCAACAATGAGAGTTCTGTCAATGAGGAAACACACACAGACTTCATTATCATGCCGGCAGCAAGTGCTAAAAAAGAGAATGGCGACATAGTGATTTGAATATTACTTTTTATAGAGCAAAATAGAGGAAGTAAACACTGTTTCCACCGCCTGAAGCCATGACGTGTACTAGCAGTTGTACACTGGTGGTGGTGTGAATGTTGAAAAATTTAACCATTCAGAATTCAATGCAGAAAAAACAATGTATTTTTTTAAACAACCATTCGAACAACTGAATATTTGTTGACAATTGACATATGAGACTACTACCCCAAAGACCCAGTCCAAGCATTTTAACTACAAAAAAACTAGAAAGTCTAGTCAGAATCGATAAGTGCTCCAACATATGGCCCTGTTGCACTCCGGGCGACCCTATAGCTCGAGTCCAGGCTCATGGTCCTATCCCTATCCCTCCCCCTCTCACCTACTTTCCTCCCTGGCCCCTCACTGTTACTTTACAAAGAAATATTGTCCAGTGTTTTTATTTTTGCTGCAAACGCACAATTGAATAACATAAATAATCAATCTAAAATGTCAATAAGCAACGTTTGCGCTTCATTGTTATTAAATGAGTACACTACTTCACAGTGCATAACAGAAAGAGTCTGTAAACAATATTGTAAATAAAAGTTTGAACCAAGATTTTGCAAACTTTAAAATTTAACTAAGTAATTGATGTGAATGTCAAAGCAATCATTTAACTGTCCAATTTTATTAAAAGTATAGCCATAAGAGACTAGAAATATTTCACCCTGGTCCTCCTATAATGCCAAATGTTGAAAGATCCTCCTCCAATTGTGCATGGATTTGTTGACCATAAACAACAAATACATTTTGCATTTCTAAATGCTGTTTAAAGTCTCTTTGACTATTACAACCTCATGTAGCTGTTTGGGGGGATAAGATTCCATTGGAGCCCACATTTATCTCCTCAATGCCTGATCCAAATTGTTCTTGAGGGATGCAACATGGACAAGGGAGTTCCTTTTGAATGGACACACCACGGGCACTTTCCTAAGGGAAGCCTTTTCATAGAGTTGTGTCCGGAAAAACAACCCAACACCTGTTGAGCTACACTTGTTTTTATTTCCGAGACTGTCATGACTATGGGCACTGTACGACAATTGATGGCAAGGAGCTTGTCTATGGAACTGTTGCCGGCTGAAAGGACTCCCCTTTGTGTATTTTGCATGTAGGGATTCCAGGGAAGCGTACGCTTATCCCAGATCACAATCTAGCTAATTTCAATACGCAGCGGAAAAATACAAAGCTGCAATGGATGTATAATCAAATTAGTTGTGTTTCTTTCCAGGCTGGATGTTGGGCATAACCAGTAGATGTTCCTCGTTGCAGAACCATGAAGACTGCTCACTTCCCAGGGCTGATGGGAAGATTACTTCTATAAATGATGTAACAATTATTTGCTAATCAGCAGATGACACATTATGCACTATACAATGCTCACATCGGACAAGATTGAAAGAAAAGTGCTTGTTTTTTAAATGACAAAGTATTTATCATAAAGGCCTATCAATATCGCCAAATTGATAAGACGGTACACAATAAAAAATACTCAAACCTACAATAAAAAAGACACATGAGAGAATGTGTTTTATTCTGCATTCACACATTTTATATTTTTGTACAGTTCATACTGAATTATTGCACAATATGTTTAACATGCAATACATTTTTTTAGTTGAAAAGACAGCAAAATCTGTTTTTTATCAGTGTTCAAAACTGTCACTATGCATTACCCCAATTCACAAGGGTAAGATAATAATTTGTCATTGAAGCAGTTAGGTCGGATATCACTTTAATCTTTTCAGCTCAAGTAAAGAGGAGTTTGTGAAGGAAGCTACCTGAGGTGGCGATAGAGAGGCAAAAGTTGCAAATTTAAGTTTCTATGTTATCATTGACCATCAATAACTGTTGATCTTTACAATTGTTTACGAACAAAAAACTATTTTTTGCTGAAGTAAAATGTTCGACCTTTGATCGCTGATGGGTCAGTTTGTGCTTCTGGACTAATTCTGTTCGAAGACGTCTTCAAAAGCTTGAGAAGCCTCTGTTTTTCTGTGCCGTGATGTTGTGTGTGAGACCACCAAAGTCTGAGAAAATAAACAAATGTGCAAACCGGAAAAACTGATCAATGCCTCGCCCGAGTTCACGCAGGGGACACGACGATACTCACTGAAGACTGGCTTAACCAGCAAAAACCAATAGGAACTCTATTTCATCACACTGCATTTGCGTGTGTGTGGGACTTGTGGTACATGAGATAAATTATCTGCTTAAATGAATACTAGAGTGTGCCAGATATGGGAGTACAAGTGATGAGACACTATTGCTTGGTCAATTAAACCACTAACTTACATTGATCATGACTAAATGTAAATGATCAAATCCCCATCAAAGTACCTTCTTCAAATCCTCACTTTTTTCAGACATCGTGTATTGATATTAAATTCTCCTCTGAGACAAAAACGTTCAACACAAGTCAATTTTTTTTGTTTTATTATTTTTCAGAGTGGAGTTTTGTGACCCATCCATACAGTAAAGAGGGATTCAGTGCTATAAAAAATTTGAGAGTCAACACACACTGTATATATGTATGCGTGTGTGTTTGTGTGTGTGTGTCCAAATGTGTCCTATGGTGTGACGGCAAAATGTAAAAAAATATTAGCAATGAAGATAAATTTCCCATAAGCTATTTTATATTATAAGTATATATAATATTAAATATTGTAATATACAAACTATTTATAAATGCATTAAGTAACATGAACTATCAATGAGCATCGTAACTACTTTTTACCGATACCTTTTTTAAAGGACCAAGAAACGAGTACCGATATTTGTTTTCTAGTACTCTTCGAAACCGATGCCTGTACCTATTCAAAACACAGTGAGACTAAAAAAAATATTAGCTGCATAGTTACAAACAACTCCACCATTATGAAAAAATATTTTAGTATAATTTTCACAAACTTTCAAAGCAAATTTCACAACACATTTCTGTCAGTTACATCACACGAGGTATTGATCTTTAGTATGGGTGCATTTTCACAAGTACAAGAGCTTAGTATCGGGCCCGATACCGGTTCATCCCTAATTTTTAATATTTATTGAAACTACATCATCTTCTGTCCTTGATTTTATGTCTATAGTTATAAAATTATAAAGCCTGCTCAGATTTAGCCCTCTATGTAAATCGTCAACCCAATATAATGTAACTTTTACTTAAGCAAGACCAAACCTGCTTGATTGAAACTCACCGAAAGGTAATTTACAAAGAAAAGGTTCATGCAAGCCACGAGAGAAGACAAGCATGAAACCGCGAAGAAAAAAAAGAGGCCGTCTTGAACCCATGCCCCTCTTGTCTGGTCTGAAGTAACACGCGGGGAGTATTTTGGTCGTAGTTCCACTGTGGCTTCCGGGTGAATTGCGGCCTTAACCACCCCCCCACCCCCTTTACTTCCTCTATTGGCCGTGACGTACTTCCTGTATGTAGTCTGACTCTTTCCACGCGTTCTCTATGATGTGTGACAACACAGAAGCCACTTTCTTGGGGATTTTTCTGTCTATGTACAGTATATTTCTATTTCTTCATGTCTTTACATGCGACCCGGGATTAAATCATTGTGCGCAGCTATAAAAGCCTTCAGTTCATCTGACCTCAGGGCAGAACAGAGAACTCATGGAGCATTACTGTTGGTTTGTGTGGCACTGAACTGTCTGGTAGTCCAGGCCTGCTCTTACTGCCAAAAAAACAGGAATGCAACATTACAGCGGTTTGTAAGTGAGAGGTGGATTATGTAAGAAAGGGAAAAGTCTGTTGTAGGAAAAGCAGGCAGGCAATGGTATAATATGCGATGACCAGCCATAGTGGCATGTAAGTGTGTGCGTGCACGTGGTTTGACTATTTATTTCTTTAGGATGTTCTTGTCTTAAGGTACCTTGTTTTGAGAAAAGATGCCGTTGCATGTATACTTAAAGGATAATGTCCCACAACAAACGAAAAAAACCTCAATTGTAAGTTTGATATGTGGCATGGTTTATTTAAGATCAAAAGTGAGATTCAGTGCACCGAAACACAACACACAGGCAGATCAGAAATAAAGAGGAAAAACCACAATACTTCATTTCTAGTTTCATTTTCTCATAAATGCAGTGAATAAAGTACTATATCAAAGCCATAAAGGCCAGAGGTGAAGGTTTGGTGAAGGCAGTTTGGAGGTATCCTCTAGTCCTTGTGGTTTTGGGTGAGGAACTGGAGGGAAGCCACTGGGCCAGTCAGACCAAACTCCTGAACAAATGCCTGTGGATCCCAGTTCCCTAACAAAGAGCAAAAAATGAGCTCCGATGTCGATGAGACACACTTCTGAAAATATTTCAGCACTTTCATGTAATGTAATGCCGTTGCGTTGACCTTGCTGGCAAGATGAAATCAAAATGGGAAAATTGACTAAACTCATGTCCTTTAGCTTTAAGATCATCTGGAAGGTTGTGTATTCCCTTGCAAAATAGTTGACACTTGAACTAAATTAATTTTATAAATATAGTTTTTCTGTTTTTGAGAAAGTGTACTATATACATTTTATGCATTCTATACATTTAGTATTTTCCCTCTTTTTTGAGATTTTTTTTATGAGAAGCAGCAATGAAGCGATGTAAAAATGCTATTTAAAGGGATAGTTCTCCCAAAAATGAAAATTCTCTCATCATTTACATTCCTTAAGTTGATTTAAACCTGTATTAATGTCTTTGTTCAGCAAAACACAAAGGAAGATATTTGGACGAATGTCATTTACCAAACAGAGCTCAGCCCTATTGACTCCTGTAGTATTATTATCCTTATTATAGCAGTAAATGGGGGATGAGATCTGTTTGAGATAAGATGCTTATAGATACAATATTACTGTAATTCTTATTTTAAAGTGCTATGTTATACATGTTACATACTATAGTAATACTCGACTACATCCGTGATTGAGCTGTACTGGGTAAATATTTCAATGTACTTGTTACAAATGTTAAATGAGTGTCTTTAATAGAGTAGCTGTTAATGCCGCACGTGTCTCAGGGCCTCTGTGAGCTGTGAATCACTTCAAGCGTCTCATCTCTAAATAAAACACACAGCCTGTCACAAAGCTGGAGGTGGCAACATGAGAGAGAGCGTTTTGGCAGGACAACCAGATAAATACCAGACGTAACTCCGGCTGCTATGACAATATCACTTCTCCAATTCCGGCAATAAATGAATTCCTCCAAGCAAAATGTGAAATCACATTTGGAATAAAGAGCCAACATACTGTGTCCAAGACTGAAAATATAAAGTTCTACATTTTTTAGATCTTTTACTGTACACTTTATGTATTTGAAGAAGAGAAATGGTGATATCAGTGTATAAAAGGTCCGTGTGTCTAGACTCAATGTTTGTGAACGTGAGATAAATACCAAATAGCGGACTTCACACTTCCTGATGCTTTGTATACACTTCAGGAAAATTAAAACAAGGAGCTACATAATGTAGCTACATAATAAAATCTGAGCTCATTTTCAAACACAAGGGCAAAATAATGAATTCATCCATCCATCCATCTTCTTCCGCTTATCCGGGGCCGGGTCGCGGGGGCAGCAGTCTAAGCAGGGATGCCCAGACTTCCCTCTTCCTAGACACTTCCTCCAGCTCTTCCGGGGGGACACCGAGGCGTTCCCAGGCCAGCCGGGAGACATAGTCCCTCCAGCGTGTCCTAGGTCTTCCCCGGGGTCTCCTCCCGGTGGGACATGCCCGGAACACCTTCCCGGGAAGGCGTCCAGGGGGCATCCGGAAAAGATGCCCGAGCCACCTCAGCTGGCCCCTCTCGATGTGGAGGAGCAGCGGATCTACTCTGAGCTCCTCCCGAGTGACCGAGCTTCTCACCCTATCTCTAAGGGATCGCCCAGCCACCCTGCGGAGAAAGCTCATTTCGTCTGCCTGTATCCGGGATCTTGTCCTTTCGGTCATGACCCACAGCTCATGACCATAGGTGAGAGTAGGAACGTAGATTGACCGGTAAATCGAGAGCTTCGCCTTGCGGCTCAGCTCCTTCTTCACCACGACAGACCGGTACAGCGACCACATTACTTCAGAAGCTGCACCGATCCGTCTGTCAATCTCCCGTTCCATCCTTCCCTCACTCGTGAACAAGACCCCCAGGTACTTGAACTCCTCCACTTGAGGCAGGAACTCTCCACCTACCTGAAGTGTGCATGCCACCCTTTTCCGACTTAGGACCATTGTCTCAGATTTGGAGGTGCTGATTCTCATCCCAGCCGCTTCACACTCGGCTGCAAACCGTCCCAGTGCATGCTGGAGGTCGTGGTCTAATGGGGCCAGCATGACGACATCATCCGCAAAGACCAGAGATGAAATCATGTGGTCCCCAAACCCGACGCCCTCCGGCCCCTGGCTGCGCCTAGAAATTCTGTCCATAAAAATTATGAACAGAACCGGCGACAAAGGGCAGCCCTGCCGGAGTCCAACATGCAACATTCATTCAAAAATGAAAATTCTTTCATCATATACTCACCCACTAGGGATGCTACAATAAAAAATCTCACTGTAGATATAAAGTCTCACCTCATTTATAAACTCACCTTGTTTATAAAGTCCACCGTTATGGTATTGTAGCAATATTTAAAATGGCAAATGATGACTTGGAAATGTGCCATGAGCATCCTCTTTTCTTTATCCTCAATCATAATTGTTGCTTAGATGTATGAGTTATACTATGAGATGGGTCAAATTACCTAAAATACCTTTTATAAATAAAATAATTGCACCTGATGGATTTAAATCTATCCATCTATTATTTTTTCTAACATTCTCTATGTTAGGCCCGGAAGACCTATCGTTTCATACAGTCATGTGACCACAGTAATATTGAGACAAGATAATATTGTTACATCCCTATCACCCACATGTCATTTTAAACGTGTATGACTTTCTTTCTTTTGTAGAATACAAAACAAGATATTTTGAAGTCATATCGGTGATGTGAATATCGGAAACCGAACAATGGCTGTACCCATTGACTTTTATTGTAGAGACACAAATCCATTGCAAGTAAATGGGTACCGCCATTGTTCGGTTACCACATTCCTCTAAATATTTTGTTTTGTGTTCTGCACAAGTAAGAAAGTCATACAGGTTTGAAATGACAAGGGAGTAAATGATGACTGAATTTTCATTTTTGAGTGAACTATTCCTTCTTGAAAAGCACCACAAGCATGTCGCACAACAAAAGCAAAGCGGCAACAATATACAGTTTAAAAAGCAGCGGTTTACAAATTGAATTTTCTTCCACTAGCTGCGTTCATAGACAAACAAACGGCCGAGGAGGAAATGCTGTCGTGAAGAAGAAGGGAAACCCCGTCCATGCACTCACAGCATAGCGCACCACATCCTGGAAAGATCAAATGTAAATGTGTGTGTACACTTGTTTGTATGTTTGAATGCAAGTGGGTGTGAGAGTATGCAAGTGTGATCTTATAGGAAAATGTGATAGCCTCTTTCCCCAATGGTTGTGGCTAACTTTTCAGCTCACCGCATACTATCTATGAACACCCGTAACCAAAAAATAGGCTACAGAAAGCAAAAGTTCAGAATCCGGCATTTTATGAGTGTATGAGAAAATCTGGTGCATGCGACTGATTATGTGTTGTGTGGATGTGTGTGTGAAGATGTCTGGATCTCTCTCTAATTGAGTGTGAGAAATGGAGTAAAGTGACCTGGCATTATGAGGTCATGTGACCTCTAGGCCTCTGAACCTGAGAACATGAGGAGATAATGTTCCGCCTCTGCAGATCATGATCCCTGTTTGACCCCACTACAGCCAAGGGCATCACACACACGTACACCTGTACCTCACCTGCCAGACACCTGCTCATCATTGCTAGAAACATGCATGCTCTCTGTCTTAAAGTAAACTTTATGATGAGGCTGAAATGTATGTAAAGTGTAAGCTGGATGTGTAAGTTCAGGTATCAAAGGCTAACAATAAAACATCATCTATTCTAAAAGTAGTTTAATTTAATTCAATTTTATTTATATAGCGCTTTTTACTAATTTCATTAATTTCATTTCAAAGCAGCTTTGCATTCATTGTACTTGGAATAAAAATGATAAGGTCACGCTTTATTTTAAGGTCCAATTCTCGCTCATATGACACGGCTAAACTGAATTTTATCATTTGTTTTAGATGTAATGCAATGTGTATACACGGTTTAAAGTAAAAAAAACGCTGTATTTTCCACATAGGTGCATGTTTGCATTTCCTCTTTGCCCAGCCTCTCTAAAACACGCAGATTTTTTACAAAGCTCATCGCTCTGAAAAGTGAGGTGTGCTATGATAGGCCAGTTAACCAGTGCATAGTTATTGGTTGAATGCTGCAAGCGTGTGACGGAAATGTAACACCTCTTACTATATTTGGAACATCAGGTTCCAAATCAATTGTACTGATAGGTACACCCACCTTACTTGTGTATACATTTGGGCGGTCTTAGTCAAATCATGACTGATGATTTGACTGAGAACTGACGTAGATTTGTGGGAGTGTGGTCAGACAAGGTGTTTTCTCACGAGGCAATTTATAACACACCAAAGACACAGTAAAACACGTATTCGGGCCATATGACCCCTTTAACTACGCCTCAATAAACTCGTAATTTGGTGCTTATCAATAGTTAGTATAGTGCTATAATTATTATAGAAATACATGAATACATCAAATAGAGATGCACCAATATATATCGGCCAATAATCGGTATCGTCGATAGATAAAAAACAGCCGATAATCAGGGCCGATATATTCTGCAATGAATTTGTGCTCAGTACATAGAAAATATAAAAAAATAGCAGTTTGGCGTTCAATATTAAAGGTCATTATATAAATTAATAACATTGAGAAAGTTAAGAAATGTGAATATTTTGTCTGCACAATAGGAATCAGCAGATATCATTTTGAATAATTGGTGGAGAGACTGAGTATAAGTGCAAAAAAAGATAGTTTATTCAGAGCACAGACAGTGCAGGATGAGTTACACAGCAAAGTTGAATACTTTTCAAAGTATAAATAACAGCAAGAGCGAAGGTTTCTCTTGCAAACCATTTTAATAATGACTAGATCTAGACCAGTGTTTCTCCTCAAGTTTTGAACTCCTCTGAATCACAGCGGATGAGTCAGACCTAAATTATGCCTGAATTACGACAACATGACATCTGTGTAACACAGCGATGGGGCAACAGAAGTGTTTGGTTCGGTTGTTTATGTGCTGATTTAAAAAAATCAAGACAGCATTCGATGTATACAGCTTCCAGTTTATTCAGGACTTGAAAAAGGTCATTGGGGAAACCCCGACGTAGGCCGCGGTTAACTAGGGAAATAGCCCATTTCTTTTACCCTGAGGCGTCTGCTTGTATTGCTGAAGTGTTGTTGACAGCTCTCATCACTGGCCATCACAGCAATGTCATCATGGAGTCAGGGGGCGGAGTATAGGCCAACACACAGATTTACAATCAACCCTAAAAATAGTTTGACTCGGTGTGTTTGGGTTAATTTGGTCTCTTTCCATTCCTCAATCTGTCGACTAATGGAAAGCACAGATAGGAAGTGGAGAGTGATGCGGCACTTTCTTCCTCTGTTCAGCTCCGCCCGTTCTTGTCTTTTTTGGTTCGTGCGATGCAGGAAATGAAGTCTCAAAGCTCAGTTAAAACCTTTTTGGTATTTAACCCTGAGAGAGCCATGAGAAATGCACGATGTGTTTGTCCTTCCCATATATGTCTTTTAAGGACGCCACTGGTCATAAAAAAAATATATTTGTCACTTTAGGGTGTATATTTGGAAATGATTGCAAAATGATATTTTGGAGCCTCCATTGTAACTAAACAGAAACTGTATTTTCTAACATTTCCTTAATAAAAATTGTATTTAAAGAAATCATTCAAAAATGAATTTAGATGGATATCTTTAGTATTTCTTAATCCTGTAAACTGGTTAATGCTGGTTTATCTGGTGTGGGCATAAACCTCCATGTATCCAGTAATACTGACGCTCTTGCAGGAGGTGTCTGCATGTGTGCGTTTGTGAGAAAATATTCTGGAGTTCCTGCTAATGTATACAGAGCTAATGCTAATGTATAAAGAGATTTGTCGAAAAATGAATAACCACATCGATCCACTTCAGCACTGTCTGCACCCAGCTTCTGTTCTCTCTCATTTTCAGAGCTTTGTTTTTCTGAGTAATATTAAATGTAGAGCTTTAGTGAACAAAAAAGAATACGACGGATGACATGACATGAACAAAAATGTAAGATCTTGGGATTTTTCCCCATTTTTAAAACAAATTATTAGTTTGTGGTTATGATTACTAGTTTGTGGATGGGATTATTATTTTAGGAGAATAAAACAACAGTAAAACAAAGACAAACCTAATGATATATATGTAAGGGATAATCCATGGTTAGCCGTGCATTAAAGGATTGGAGTGTTTCATGTTGATTTTCTTTAATGCACGGACAGCTGTGGATTATCCCGATTATACCTTGGTCATTTGCCAAATTGAAGCTGTTATTGATGTTTACAGTGTAATTTTTATCAGACAGGTGAAAATGACAGTTATTTTAATTTCAAATGTAGATCAAACTGACTGAAACTACCTGTGAATTAGATGGTTATAATGCACACGCTCCAGCTAATCAGAATCGAGTATTCAAACAGATGTTTTATATACATATATGAGTTTTTTTGTGAACTTTTCCATTCGCAATTGCCTGCTATGGTGAGGGGCCTATAGGTGAACGGGCCCTTAGAATCGTCCTCACCTGCCCCTTTTGGCACCCCTGTATGAATTATATATATTATTTAAAAAAAAAAATGCAAAACAAAAGTTAGGTCAAGTAATGGACTTTGTGGATAACCGACCATCATGTAACAACGCTAACACCAACTACCTTCCTATCCTCAATTCCCAGGGAATCAAACTAATGACCCTCGGCACTACATTTTTGTCGACTCAACACTTTTAAGAGACATCATTAAGAATCCAGCACTGATAAAACATCAACAAGAATATAAAGAAATATTTGTTATTTATTGAATTTACAAACAATTGAAAAAAGAAGATTGGTCATCAATGGAATAAACTGCTTTAAACTTCTTGTTGAGACTGGTGTCGCTACATTATCTGCCAGCAGGGGCTAACAAGTCAAACCTTGACCCTTTTGCTCAAACAGCAGGGTTTCCCATTTATTGCTTTACCTCTTACTAAACGAATGACAATCATCAGGAAATGCCACCACGAGAACATAAGCACAGGTCCAACATAGGCACAGGTCCAATAAGGCATTGCAGATGGTGGCAGACTTTAAAGCTGAATCGCACACTGGTCAAGGAGTTTTGATAAATGACTGAATCAGTTAGTGGGAGGAGGAATCAGACTGGTCCATTACTACACTGCAGTGTGGCTAATAGCTTCAATTACAGCCCAGTAACCAGTGCTGAGCTCACTGATTTCTGTGGGAGTCGAATATGGCGAGCATGGCAGTGGATGCACCATCATAAACCGGAGTCATCCGGCTCGAATGGACAGTCTGAAGTAAAATGGTTAATTCATTAGACAAGAGTTTGCTGGATGAATTACTAACCTAATGCAAGGTACGGAACATGACCCTCAAGGGGTAGAAATGACCCTTGGTTAAACATGAAACAAGAATTAAAGGGACAGTTCCACCCAAAAAATTTAAGTATAAAAAAATGTTTTTTTATCATTTCTGTGGAACACAAACAAAGATATTTAGAGAAATGTCTTTGTGGTTTTGTGTCCATACAATGGAAGTCAGAAGAACCGATGTTGTCTGGTTCTCAATATTCTTGAAAATATCTTCTTTGGTGTTCTGCAGGTTTGAAATGACACGATTATGAGTAAATGTCCATTTTGGGGTGAACTACCCCTTTAAGATACAAGATGACCATGCAACATAATTTAGAGTGAAAAAGTGTTAAAACTTCCCCAAATAAAAACAATGTAACAAAAATATATATTTGAGGGTTAAAAAGAATCATAGGCTAATAAAAATCCAAAAATGGGTGAAATTTCAACACTTGAGAAAAATACAATAAATTGTAATTTATTCCAACTTTATTAGTGAAGGCCTGGGCCATAACATTCTTGTCAATGTCATGTCATTTTCCGGACATTCACAAAACATTCACCAGCACTTGTTGCCTAAGAGCAAGTATGCAAATTGCATACATGCAGTTTTTTACTTGACAAAAATGATTTAACAGTCAAAACTGCAAGACTGTAGAAGTCCCCAAAATTTATATTTATTATCATAAACAGTGTTACGTTTGTTTGAATCAGTGAAATAATGTAACACATTACATTTGAAAGCATCACCCACACATTACTCACATTACCTGAAATGAACTTGACTGAATGAATGGATTGATCTTTCAAATGGATTTGACATTTAGCAGCTGTATTATCGGTCTGCCAGCAGCGCTCGCAGTCAGTGTAAGCAGGCCGTGATCTATGAACTAACTCTGTTGGCCTTCTTCTAAAGCACAAATGTGCTGACTGTGAGATATGCTGCACTGATTAGAATAGGCTGACTTCATTCTTTTGAAGTATTTACACATCAAAGACCAGCATTATTGAGGCACTTGACTTTCCCTCTCCTCTCTGTGTCTTAGCCTATGGTAGCGGTGAACAGAGACTGTAGTTTATATACTGTATATAACCTCACCCCAAAGACACAGAGTTCACAGACAGTGTTTGAACTTACTCTTTAATGCATTAACCTGCATTATCCTATATATGTTGTGGATATTGCTATAGAGGTAAAGGAAAGAAGTCTGGTCTGTTTTTCCTAAAGTCTGTCAGGCTGGTTCAGAATGGATTCCCGGTCCTCTCCAACTCTTGATTTTGAATAGAGTTTCCTGCTTAACTAACAAAACTGGATATAAATTAAGCAAGTGTCGTATTTATTTTTGACAATTAATTTTTTAGACCATTCTGTGTCTGTAAATAGGTTAACCAAGGCCAGCAACTGATTTGCTGGAAGTCCCCATGCGTGTGTTTTTTTATGTTTTAAAAATACCTTCATATATGTTATAACTTTTCTTGTATAATTGTCTAATTCTGAAATATTGCATGCATGATATAATGTAGCTTGGAGGATACATTTTGTTTTAGAAACAAGGTTCTCCGCATCAGGACTAAATCTGCTGATATATGCATTTTCACAACTTTTCCATCACATTCACTTCTCAAAACTGCCCTTATGTAATGCACCTATGATGAGAATTAAACTTCTAAGTAGTTACCAATAGCAAGTTTCTGCAAGTATTTTTTTAGAAACAACAACACAATCGGTTTCAAAGGAAGTATTATATCCAAAGAAATTCCCCCTATACCCTTATTCTCTGAAATGTAAACACTATTTCAATGGAAGACGGTACCATCTTAGTATCTAAAGCCTGAAAATATTGAAAGTTGTTTTTGATTAAAAAAAAAAATACTGGTAAAAGAGAAATGATTCTTTAATATTGTACAAAAAGCATAAGGGTGAAAGCCCAAGAAGCTGCTTGAAAAAAGTACATAAAGCATATAGGTATAAAGCAGCATAAAAGTAGATTTAATGTATTAATTATGCATTGCAATGCACCTTATAATGCATTTAAATGTCTTATGAATAATTCAAACTAAAGTTAATACTTTATAAATCTTGAATTTTAAATTGGTTATTATTCTTTATAACAACTATAATGCGTTAGACCTTTTGATAATCCTTTATAATGCATTAAACATAAAGGCCTTAAGTAAAGTTTTACCGAACATTTCAGCAAATTAAAGACAAAAGGTGACTACGCTGAAGATGCTAAAATATAACTAGTTTTATTTTTTTGCGTAGATTTTTTGTTGCAACAGATATCTTTGTGTTATTCCACAGTTTTGATGAGCTTCCTTTTTTCTTAATGTGGAATAAATATAAATGAGTATTCCTTACACATCTCCAACACAAAAACAAATCGGGATGTTAAAAACAGCCTCAGATACTTAAGCATAGTGTTTAAGTTCATACTCTTTCAATTCATAACTTATGTTTCACAGGTATAACATTTGAATGAAAGAAGGACTGGTATCACTTACTCCTTCATACTCGCTGAGAGGGACATTAAAAATATCTCTCTCTCCTAGACACAACTGCAGTGCACAAGCAGTGTGTTTGTGTGTGTGTGGGCAGTGCGAGTGTGGGTGGCTGTGTGGATGGGGAGAGTACAAAGTTGTGGGTTGTACACCCCGTGTATCTGTCTGAAGGCCAGCACGTAAACGTGCTCCTACGTCCATTTGTGTACGGTATGAGAGTGTGTGAATTGACAACGCTGCGCCAGCTGGCAGCAAATGGGCGCCGACGTGCCCATTTGTCATCTCCGCCTGGCTTGACCCGTGGCCTGTGAAACCCCTGGCACAGAGATGGGTACTGAGAAGGATACAGGGACCCAAGAGGCGTGGGGATTCCCCACCAACGCATATCTCTCATGCCCACTGCCGCCCGCATACCACCCATCGCCAATTGTGTAACAACCAGCTGTCACTGTCCTTTCGGTGACCCACATTTCTGCTCCCACACACAAGCACGAGTTCTGGCCTGAAGTCTGCACGGCAGGCTTTTGAGTGCACCTCTCGCCGCACAGTTGAAGATCAAAGCTGCGGCTGAAATTGAGTTGAGCTCAGCATTAGGGAAATGGAGAATCGCTATTAGAGCGACACACGCTTGCGCGAGCTGGATTGTGTGAGTTGTGTGTGTTGAGCGAAGGGCTGGGGAAGTAGAAAATGATCATTCGATGTCTCCACACCCACAGTCAAATGCTCCAAACCCTCCAATTAGATCAATTAGGCAATGAATGTCAGTGGAACATGAGGGATGGGTACCGGTCACAGGCCACACATACATATAGTGAGGACCTCTACCACTGATGCATGGGAAGAAAAGCACAAACACACATATATACTTATATATGTGTGTGCGTATGAATGCATGTATACATATAAATATACATTCAAAGGTAGTGGTGCAGACATGTGACTAAATACAAAACACATACAGGAAATGATTTGATGACATCACACATTTGGCCTGATCCGAGCCTATGAAAACATCTAATGAGAAAATGACTAGGAAATCAAATTAGACATCAAGATAACAATATATATTTGGGCAAGGCTTAATTTCTTAATTTGCGCTACATGGTGTGCTGCAAAAAGCTATAACAGTTTTTCGAAATATGCACATTTGTGACTCTTATCAGAATAACACAATGAACAGAAATCTTCACACACATCTCATTAGACTCAGCTTTGGTGCTCAATTGGACAAAGCGTGTTCAAGGCTCGGGACGTTTCCTGATCTCATTGCTCCGCTCGTTCCTAATCATTTCCTGTCTTCTCTCTTATTTCCTCTCAAATAAAAGAAACATTAGGCAAAAACTGATTTATCTGAACACGGGCCTCTCTATTGGTTCGAGTATTAAGGAAACAGGCAGATTTCATTTAAATGCCTACCCTAGGTTTGATAATAGTGGTTAAAATACAACAAATGATGCAAATACAGATGCAACGTGATAGAGCAAAAAAACATATTTTGTTTTTATTTATGTGTTTCACTTTATTTTGATAGTCCATTTCAGACAATTGACTGGAAAACTTTGCATCTACGTGTCAACTAACTCTCATTGGAGTATTCTGTTAGGTTAAGGTTGGGGTTAGGTATAAGGTTGCTAAATAATGTTTTACTTGTGTCTTTGTGTCGGGTAGCCCAGGCCACAGCGAAATTTTATTGATTTAAGTATACTTTAGTCTTTTTAATATTAATAATAATTATGAGTACTGAGTATAGACTTTTTAAATTCAGAAACATCTTTTGCATTTTAACAAATAATTTTGTCCTTCAGCTAATAAAGGGAAAATGAGAGAGAGGGCAGGTGTGTGTTTTTATATGTGTGTGATCATGAATACAGAATGAAACGCTGTTTCCAAAGCAGACACACCAAATGTATTTACATTTCCTTATTAAATCCACTCACTCAAGTCTGATAAGCTTTGGAAACTGTCTTGACTCTCAAAGATCAAACACAGTCCATAATTCATAAAGACCATCTGTACAGGAAACCACACTGCCAGCTGAAACCTAAAGAACCTTTCAATAGGTACAGAGAGCGCTGGAACAACATGATTCAAGACCTGAATGTGACAAACGATGTCATTTGACAAATGCAATTTGTTGTTCTTGTACCGAGACGTTTGCTGCCGTGGTCACTGCTTACCATATATTACGAAAGAATTTGATTAGTTTTATATCGGTCAAGGAAACTGTATTGTCATTTTTGAATCGAGAAAAGCAATAAAAAGCACATAACAATAGTCCGTCATGTGCCGAAATGTAACAGATAGGTATTATAGTGTATGTATTTAGTCTTCAGTGTTATTGGCGCTTTTCAATTTGCCTCTTTTATGTGATCAATCATTCAGATATAAATGTTAAATTACAGAGCAATTACAAAAAATATAAATTAGAGGGAAAGTCAATGTCTTGCTTAGCAGCATTTCACGTCGAGATCTTAATTATAAGTTCAGCTGAATGGCAAGGCTGATATTTCCAGGAAAATCAAAAATAGGTGGTCACACAGTATGCAAGTGTGTGGAGGTTTTTATAAGCGGAAGCATGTTTTGTGCAAGTTATTTGTTTTTACAGAACAGTTCATCCAAAATGGTGTTTTCTGTCATCGTCTTGATTCATTGATTCATTCCAAACCCAGAAAATGTTCTTTCTTTAGTGAAACATGTATTGCAGAAGGTCAAATGTGCTCTTTTTAAATAACAGGGATAAAACTAAATTAAAGGGATACTCCACCCAAAAATTTAAGTTTTGAATTACCCCCGCGCCAAAGTTGTTCAAAACCTGTATAAATGTATTTGTTCTGTTGAACAAAGATAGATATTTGGAAAAATGTTAGCAACTGGTATCTCTGGGATATCATTGACTGTCATAGTTAGGAAATATTAAAATGGTTGTCAAAGGCACCCCAGATCTGTTTGCTTCCCTAAATTCTTCAAAGTATCAAAAAAATACAACATGTTTTCCTACTATGGTGATCAATGATGTCCCAGAAATATCAGTAGTGTATACAGATTTGAAACAACCTGAGGTTAATGATGACAGACTCATTTTGTGTGGACTAACCCTTTAAAGCATCATTAAAGTAGTTTACGTGACTGATGCGCTATATTCCTTGACACGCCAATGTATTTTAAATTGTCACATGATATGCAGGAACCAATGTTATTCAGCATCATTGAGGACAACCTTGAGACTATATATTTTTAAGCTGCATTTCTGAATATACTTCAATATAAAGGTATGCTTTTGTAATGACTTGAAAACAACAAATTTCAATCTGTTCCACAAAACTAATGCAGTCTTGCCCACTCTGGAAAAGAACACCACCAATCTGCGAAACGTTTTTGTCCTGCATGGTTTAACAGAACATATAGGTAGAGCAAGTAAATGAGGAAATGACATATGAAGAGTGTTCATTTTTGGTTAACTAACCTCTTAACACAATTACAGTGTGTGTTATGTGAGAAATGTTACCAGGCTGCACAATATATTCAAATAACAAAAAAATTACAAATGCGCATGTACTGCAAAATGTTTGGAATAAACTCTAATTTGTACTGCTGTTCACTTTCTGAAGTTGTAACGATGTTTTCTTCTTTCCTTCTTTTGTGAAACATGCATATTGTTTAAATATATTTTAGTTTTTAAATAACTATTCATATAGTTTAGGTTAAACAAGCATAAAGCATTATCATTTCACATACACTTTTAAAAATAAAGGTGCGTCCCGATTGTTCTATAAAGAACCTTTAAACGACTAGTGAAAAAATGAAATTCTTCTTCCAAACATGGAAGAATGTCAATAACCAAACAGATCTCATCTCCCATTGACTCCAGTTGTATTTATTTTCCCTACAATGGCAGTAAATGGGGGATAAGATCGGTTTGGTTACTGACATTCTTCCAAATATCTTCCTTTGTGTTGAGCAGAACAAAGACATTTATACAGGTTTAAAACAAGTAAACGATGACAGAAATATCATTTTTAGGTGAACTATCCCTTTAAACATCAATAACGAAAAAGGTTCTTCAGATTATAAAAAGGAAAGGAAGAGATTGTTCTGTAAAGAACCTTTGACTAAATGGTTCTTTGTTGAACCAAAAACGGTTCGTATATGGGATCGCTTTAAAGGACCTTTCAATAATTTTCATTTTTAAGAGTGTATTATACATTGCATTCTTAACCCCCTGATTTGCCTAATACAGACTTCTACGAAATTGTGCTGCCCTAATCGATATCATGTCTTGGTAAAGATTTGAGTTAATGCAATCACCCAGTGAGCTCTTCTCCTGCGGGCTGAGAGACGGAGTCTGGTCATCAGGTTGCTCGAACACGATAAACTGGTAGCGGTGGAGTCCAGTGTCTTTAGGCGGTGTAGGCCGAGTGTACGCTTAAGACAAAAACAACCACAAAACTGTTTTACTTTCAACCTGTTCATTTGTCACCAAGCATAATCTGTTTTCAAATGTTTTACCTCACTGTTCAAAAAAAGCAAAAACAAGAAACAGAAAATACCAAAAGTTTACTTGCCTTGGTAATGTATCCCCACGTGTCAAACCAAACACTTAAAAAAATACTTACCAGAAAGTTCAATGCCTCTGACATCTCCATTCATAAAGCTCTTCCCCTGCAGAAACAGACATTGTGTGTGAGGGAGGGAGAGAGACACGGCTGTACATGCCACATTGTTTGTCATCCTCTATGCTTCTGAATTAAAACAATGGGGGCCCAGGGCCGCGTTGAGATTCTCTCCTTCATTCATCACCCGAGGGCCACAAAACCACAGCTTAACTGCTGTTCAATTCATGCCAGGCCCTTCAGGGTCCCTTACCTACGGGCTTAAATGTGTCGAAGCTGGACCCGCGCGGGATCTGCAATATTTAATATCCCGAGACAAAGTCAATTCCCAGGGAAATTAAGTGAGTGATTAAATTTCAGTACCAAATTCCCATATTATTAATTGTATATTAAATTTCCGTTGCCTAGGAACAGAGATTTACTGAGCTTTCTATGAGTTGAGTTTTTTGCCCCCCCCAAAGGGCAATCCTATATTTGTCATGTTTAAACCCATATTCTTAAGCAGACCTAGCGCTGCACTGAATGTTTGCCTGCTGGGTCCAATTCCTTTGTTCTGTATCTGTACATAACTGCATTTAAACTGCTCGATATGTAGCCCTGCAAGCTTTACGTACTGAGAAAAAAGGATCAAGGAAAGTTTGTGCTCAAAACCTGTTTAGATCGGAAAGTCCCTGCTGATAAATGCCTTTCATGGTTTGGCAGATCTCAAAACATTCTGTTATTGTCAATCAAGCAGTTCCTGCCATTGAAAACATACCACTTACTATCGCCTCCTACAGGATAACAGAAGAAGTGTTTTGAGAGAGCCCTTTCACATGTGATGGAGGGATGAGATAAATCACTCTATCATTAATTTCATTAATTTTTTGACAAGCTATTTTGTATCTATTACTTTTTCAGAGAGAAACTGTTCTCCAATTTATAGAAATTACTCAATTAATTGTAAAAAGTGTCTTATGCATACCAGAACATAGTATTGTGGTTAGGAAGATGTTAAAAAGGGAAAAAACAGCTGGCTGTATGGAGACAGAAAATGATTAACATATGTTATACTGTGTACATTATGATGAAAGATTAGGAAGAATCTGTCAACAAGCTTTTGTTTGTTGGAATGTTACATTTAAATTTAGTCATTTAGCAGACGGTTTATCCAAAAACAATGGAAACAATGGAAGCAATTGGAACAACATAAGGACAACAAAAAGCATAAGTGCAATAAAAAACTGGTCTCATAGCCTACCACAGTAAAAAGTGGTAAGTTTGTTTTTTGAAAAAGTAGAAAATATATAGAAGTCAGAACTGATCGGTCAGTTGTTGACGGAAGAGATGTGTTTTCAGGCGACTCTTAAAGATGGCGACAGAATCTGCTGATCTTGTAGCAGCGGGCAGATCAATCCACAAATGTGGAATCGATCCAGAGAAGGTTCGTGAGAGGGATTTTTACCTTTTCAAGAAGTCGAGCGTAAGGATCTGGCGGGTATATGAGTCTACATTAGCGAAGATAATGGGGTGCAGAATCAGTGGTGGTCATGTAGGACAGGAGCTGAGTCTTAAATTTGATACGAGCGAAGTAAATTAATAAAGAGAGGAATGTTGAGGATCTAATACGAAAAGAATGTTCATATCAGTCAGGTTCATTATTTAGATGTTGATGGGTGTCAAGCATGCTCAAATTGGGACCGCAAACAGTCCACCAGCAGATTTGGTCTAGCACCGATCTTTTGGTCGAGCTCGAAACATACTCCAAACTTCATAAAAATACAGTTGTTATCAGAAATTCATAATTTTATATTTTAGAAAACTAAATAGGGCAATAGTCTGAAAACCCATAATTATCTCCATACTAATCCAAACCTGGAAAACAATCAAATGAATATTCATACCCTGACGCTGATAACGAAACAACACCGGGCCCCAAACGACTTCCATTTTACAGACACAAAACCAGGGAGACATTTCTCGAAATATATTCATTTGTGTTCTACAGAAGAAAGTTGGTGTCGGGTGAGTAAATGATGACAGATTTTTGTTTTTGGGTAAAAGTACACACCCAAAGATTCCATTTTTATAGTCTAAAAATGACTTCCATTGGAGTGACCTGTCCAAAAACAGCAGCAACAGATACAGACATCAATACTTGTTCAAATGAATACATTTCTAATGATCTAAATGTCATACATTCAACATTGTGCTAAACGTGCATAGAAGTAGATTTCAAGATGAAGGAATCTATTCACAACGACAAAATAACGAAGAGACAAAGAGCCTAGCTGGTATGACATCACCTGATCGTAACTATGCATCATTTTTGATCACACTGTGCATGCGCTGTAAAAATGCTATCTGCTCAGACCAAAGTTACTGAACAATGAGTTTCACAAAGCTGGTCTGCTTTATTTGCAACAATTACACAGAGAGTAAGAAATAGCTTTATTTAGAAATCCTGAAGGGTTGTGCTGCCCGTGCGCTCAAGAGCTCCATCGTCATGGCAACAGATCGACAACAGAGCTGGGAGGGCGAGCGCTTTTTGGTTTCCCACTTGGTCTGGTTGAAATATTCTAACTCGCTCCCTTTGTGCTGATATATTTTAGGAAGAGTGATATTCTCACTTTGCCACAAGACTAGAAAGATTTCTATCTCAGAACATGTGAATCGATGACATATTGGGCACAGACGGCAATATTTTACAGACCTGATGAGCAATACAACTTAAGAAATATATTGAAGGACTTTTTTTGAATTTTGGGCACTCAAATAGTATTTCACGCCGATTAAGGTTGAACCTGTCAGGGGTGGGTGGGCCGTCACCGGGTGGACCCCTGGGACAGAGTCACACCTATTTTTCAGCATATTTACACTTGGACGTCCAGCATTCTCTCTGAGAGACGATGTGGGTGTAACTGCAAATGCTACGAAATTGAAAGGATATAGTCAAAGAGGGTTATCACTATGAGGAATTCATATATATATACCTTTACTGTCAATTTCTCATCAAGTGTTGACAGATCAGACAGGTTGTTAAGATCAAAGTGAATATAAAGTAAACTTAAAAGCTCCAAGGATGTCATTACTGCAGTCATTCCAAACCGTGACTTTAAAATTAGAGATGCACTGGTACTAAATTTCTACACCTATACCGATAGCCAATCATTAAAAAGATATCTGCTGATGCCTATTCTGAAGGGGTAATTATTATTTTTTAACAACTAATTTATTAAATGACTAATTATATTGAACATCAAACTGGTAATGTTTCTTAACATTTTCTAAATAGACAGAGCACAAGTTCTTTGCATTTCCCTGTCCTCCATTGATTGAAAGGATTTATCGGTCCAAAAATGGAAATACAGAAAATGGCGTTCATGAGTCTAACAGTGCACACGCATCTGCTATCATATGGTTGAGGCTGGAATGCATTACACAAATATTAAAATCAGAACAGATTTTTTTTAAACTAGACATCACACACTTGCAGACTATTTGAAAGTTTGCTGAAAAAAAACAGGGCATCACACAGTACGCAATAAAATCTGCAGACTGGCGTAGACTTGCAACAAGTCCAGACTGAAAATCTGAGCAAAAATCTTGTAGTGTATTCAAGCCATTATTTGTACTTTATTCTGTTTTATTTTCTGATCAATAGGATTGCTGTTTACGGCCTTATATTGGAACAGACCAGTGATCTTGTTTTTAGTTTTTTAATCTGCAACCCACTACAACTGCTAACATTCAATTGATACAAAATACGGCATCAATTGCACACCTTTTATCCGACAAAGAGCTTCCGTTTAAAAAAAGCCATTCAACTGTTGCAGTGGATAAGACAACGTCTACGTACTACAAAACAATACAGTAGTTATTCTGAATCACAATAATAGCTATGATGAGCCGTTCATATTACTGAATGACTTAACAAATCAGTAAAGATGGGATGCACTTCACTCATTCCGCTCAGTAAGTGTTTTTCAATGGGTCACGTGGTTTCTTTTAAGGGCTCTTAAAATGCTCCCCAGTAAAGCAAAACAAAAGAACATCAACAGATTGTGAACAAAAAGCATTACACACATATTCAACAAGCAACAGGGCACTGGGGCAGCCGGCTTACTCCCATATGATTAGTCTGATTCTTTCTCTTGCTTTGACTGCGGGTAGCAACGGTTCACAGGTTGTAAACCCAGTTGAGAAGAGGGTTTTTATTCACATGGCGAGGGCATCAGTCAGGAATTATAAAAGTCTGATATTGCCACAGCCGGCCTCTATTAATTCATGCTGGCACAGTTCATTGGCAAAAATTGTTTTCACATCACTGCCAGTTAGATTACAGTTAACCACAGATAAAACACTCTAAAAATACAATGAAATGAAACTGATTTTACTTTTATATATGAGTTACAAAAAATATCTGTGTTATGCAAAAGAACGTCATACAGGTTTGTGAGTAAGTGATGAAAGTGATTCATTTTCACAGCTACGGTTAAATGCACTTTTAAACTGAGGAGAAAGTTTAAAACAAACTTTTTTGAAACTTAGGCATATGGAAGATTCTTACATTTCTACAAAATAAAATACATTATTTTTTTAAGCACAGCAGATCTCGGGGAGATATACAGCACATATAGAGTCCAATTACAATTGAATTTCTGTTCTAATATCCCTCATGACAAAGTGCTTCGCGTCATGATAAGTTGCTATGGGTTGCTAGTGTTTAGGAAATGTATTCAAAATATTAAAATTCCCTGTGAACCGGAAGTTGCGATCGTTTTTACTTACGTATTTTGAGGCTTTTCCGAGTGAAATGGAATTTCTAATGAGAAAAATAGTAGGCGAATAAAATACTGGATGTATAAAAACAAGATGGATTTTCATTACAGGAAGGAAAGTGGATTTTCAGATTTTAATTAAAGATTATGAGGGCACACAAATTTTAAAAAGAGAATGACCCACATTGTTATTTTTAATTTCACTTGAACTTTAAGATAAATAAATATTTAAGATGAATTTTTGTTATGTTCCTTGACTGCAAGTCATTGAATGAGTAGATTTCATAGTAGAGCTTTTACTTTTTTACAAACTCAATGTATAACGATCCTGTTCCTGCCAAGGACTTTATCTCACCCCGGCCAGCCTTCACGAGCTTCCTATCAGGCGTCACCCAAATACACTCATTTCGGATCTGGTCGCTCCGTGACTGCAGGGCTTACACGTTGATCCTCCACACCTGTGTTACACCCTTTCTTACCCTGTTTGTTCCCAGACTCTGTGTTCAGTCTTGAGCCGTTATTCCTGTGATCCAAGCTGTTAGCCTTCTCAAGCTAAGTCTAGTTTATGTTATGGTTTTTTGACCCTCGTGTCTACCTTTTGTTATACTGTTTTGGAAGCACGGCTTTCAATATTGTTTTGAATTTTTGTACCTTTAAGTAAAGATTCATGCTGGATAACTCAAGTCTCATGTATCTCTGACCTTCTGTAATTGGGTTTACTTACCTTAAAATAGCTCACTGTGTTATCTCTCACATTTAGTACACCAGAGACCCGGGTTCGAAACTCACCACACACAACCCGTTACAGCAAGACTGAACTATAGAAACCAACCCTGCAGAAGCGTCACAACAAGTACCAAGCGTCGACGGCATTCTCACAGCACTCTCTGAGCAAGCTACAACAGTCCAACATCACGATCAGGCTCTCGCTGAGATTCTCTGTCTCCTTCACCTGCAGTCTCAAGGTGTGTCATCTCAGGACCTTCAGCGACCTCAACCCAGAACCATCCAGACATATCCTTCTGAACCCAGATTACCTGCACCAGAACGGTATGGCGGCAACCCCGAGAGATGCAGTGGATTTCTCACCCAGTGTACCTTGACTTTCGAGCTCCAACCAAACAGCTTCTCTACTGAGATCAGCAAGGTGGCTCACATAATTACCCTTCTCACTGGCAAGGCACTTGACTGGGCTTCGGCATTGTGGGATCAGAAGTCCCCATTGACCATTTATAGCCAGCTCTTCATTAAGGAAATGAGAAGAGTGTTTCTTCATCCAAGGTGACGTTGATCGTTGCCTGTTAAACCTTTCTTCGTGGACCCGAAGCGCAGCTGAACTCGCTATCGAGTTTCGCACATTGGCAGCTGAGAGTGGCTGGAATCAAACTGCCTTTAAGGCGATCTTCCACCATGCCTTCTCACCCAAGCTTAAGGACGAGTTGGTCTTCCGAGACCCGCCCAATCTCGAGTCCATCATTGATATGGCTATCCGGGTCGAACATCGCCTCACAGAACGCCAGCTTGAAAGGTCCCGAGAGTACAGTCAAGCTCAAGCTGTTCTGAACAGTTTCTTTTCTCCCCATAATGACTCGGAAGAACCCATGCAACTGGGAGGTACCCGAATATCCCAAGTCGAACACAGCCGAAGATTCAGAGAGAGGTGTTGTCTTTACTGTGGCAAATCAGGCCATTTTCGCCTGTCCTGACTGAACTGTTGGGAAAAGCCAACTCTCGTCCTGGAGTAGGGACACCAGGGTGAGAATCGGAGTTACGTCCTGCACGATGGCCTCTGGTCTAACAATCCAAGCCGCCATCACCCTAGATAAACAATACTTTTATGTTCAGGTTTTTGTAGACTCCTGATCTTAGCCATCCCGTTGGAAAACCTTCAGGAACCCCTTAATATAACAGCCGTGGATGGCAGCCCGCTGGGATCAGGCCAGGTTACCCAGTGCACAACTCAGGGATGGCAGCCCGTTGGGATCAGGCTAGGTTACCCAGTGCACACCCCTTCAACTCCGGATAGGGAATCACCAGGAAATGATATAATTCTTCTTGGTTCACACTCCCAAGCTCCCCATTATCCTTGGCTTCCCATGGTTAAGCTCTCACAACCCCCACATTGATTGGTCCCAAGGAGTTATCAGGGAATGGGGGACCAACTGCCAGACCTCAGGTACTGCCTCCTGTTGCCTTTTTGAGCCACGTAAGACTTGCCAACCATCCTGTTCAGGTAACCCTGAGGAATTTCCCCACTCTAGTCTTCAACCCCCGTCCACAGAGATCATGGAAGTTCCCAAGCTCATACCGGCCATGACTAGATCCCCACCACCCGAGACATCCAGAGTGCCTACCGAGTATTCAGACCTCCTCAAGGTCTTTAATTAGACCCAAGCTGCCACACTACCCCTGCACAGAGCGTATGATTGTGACATAGACCTTTTGCAAGAGACTTGCCCCCCCCCGTGAAAGACTCTACTCCCTCTCTGGTCCTGAGAGATTAGCCATGGACAAATATCTCAAGGAAGCTCTGGCTAATGTGTTTATTCGTCTCCGGCTGAAGCCGGGTTTTTTGACGTTGAAAAGGACAAGCTTCGGAGAGCCGGACCCACCTTCCGCATGGGACAAGTGTGGCATTCTACCCGAGACCTTCCGCTAAAGGTGGAATCCCGCAAGTTGGCTCACCGTTACATTGGCCCATTCAAGTTTGCCAGGAGGATCAACCCGGTCTCCTGTCGCCTCACCCTTTATTACTCTGTTTTTTCCCGGACTCTGTGTTCAGTCTTGAGCCATTATTCCTGTGATCCAATAATGTGCAAATCACAAAATTACCGTGAGGAGTTTTATACAAAATATTTAGTTAAATTTGGGGTGAAATCAGAAGATTTTCTTGAACAACCCAAACGGACATTAATTCGAGAGATATTTTGAAAGCCATTACATTTTTTTAAAAAGTAACATATAAGAGAATGCGTCTTTGTTGTTTTTTGGTTATCAGCACAGATGAATATGACTTCTATTTCTTTATTTGGCGCCAGTTGAAAACACACTTTAACCTTGTAATCCAAATTTTGTGGTGACTGAGATATTTATAATAACTTCTTAGATGTAAAATAACCCTTCAAAAAACCTCCCCCAATCCTTTTATTATAAAAAGTAGGGTTCACGTCTTAATTAGACGGGTCAGGCCCCACCAAATCCCCCATAATTTCCACCCAAATTATCATAATGCAGATTTTATAGATTTTTTCTTGACAGGCTTCTAAGATTCTCCAAAGAACATTGAGTCTCCTGTCCAGTTCTTGAACAACGAAAGAGAGAAGAGGTCCTGCTGGGGCAACAGTGTAACAGACGGGAGAGAAGAGAGAGATACGGAGAGAGAAAGAGATAGAGAGAGGGAGATGACAGATGGTGTTCACAACTCTATTTCTGATACTGGACCTTCACCATGAGCCCAACCCCCCCCCCCATATTCTCACACTGATTCTCTCCAAATCATCTCTTTCCTCTTCCTAAATTTCCTTTTTTCATTCGCTCATGCCTACAAACTATCGGACACCCTCTGAGTCTCGTATTCTGTCTCGCAAGCCTTTTTGTCTTTCTTTCTCTCATCATGTTTTCTCAGTTTCTAATATATTCCAAAAAGCTGCCATTTTTCTCATTCATATATGGATTTAATGATTTGGTTTTGTTATAGAGTCACTCTTAGATGTAGGTCATGTGATTAAATTACATAATCCTCGCACAAGCTGCTGGAATATGTTTTTTGGCAAATATTTAATTCTCTTCTCAAAAGGTTAGAGGCAACACACTGTCGTGGTGGTAAATAGCTTATATTTCCTTTTTGTGGGGTTTATTAGGGGATTATCTGGCTTTTGTCGAAAGACGTTATCTTGCCAAGGCAACATCCGTTCCAACAAGATGCTTTTCAAAATCTGAATGTTTTAAATCGTCCCATTTTTAAAGCAGTTGAATCACACGAAGGCTGAAATAAGGCCCAAGTGTCCTTTGTCTAGGAGTTCAGTATGATCTTATGCTCCAGTAGCTCGACACGTCTCCAAATTAACTCACCCTGTGTCTTAATTTAAGTGTAACCCCTTGTCACCTTCTGAACCTGGACTGCAACAGTTACCATAGCGATATTCATTACAACCATTACCTCATTACTCACCTCACTGGCCTACTAAATTACAACTCTTAAATCCATTACAGCAAATTTATTTAGCAGATTAATACCTATATTTTAGGATTGAACTGAGAATTCACTGCACAATCCTGAAGCATTTTAAAAATGAGGCAAAATTAGCATCACGCATTTCAGACGGTATGAAGGGTTTTCATACGTTCTCATGATGGTTACATTACAATGATTTTAAGTAATCATTCTTGACATGGAAAATGCTACTGTTACATACTACATAACAGATTTTAATGTGGGAGCCAATGGTTTTCATTTTAAATATCGCTGCTTTCCTTCTGAAACCATTAGAAAAAATGAAAAGTCTCCATTTCGAGATTTCTATTCTTGACATAAATCATTATTATTAGTCACCCTTTATGTTTGTCACTGGGTTTCGCAAATACCTAACCAATTTAAAGTATTAAAAAGTGCTTGTCAAATATGCCAACACAGCTTGCAATTTTTTTAAATGTCAGTATTTTTCCATTACCAGAAAAACAGCAAATTTGGAATTTGGACAAGGTTTCAGAAGGACAGCGACAATATATTTTGATATGTATTATTAACTTATTTTCGTTTAATGCATAATTGATTTTTTGGATGTCAGACATTAATCATACCCATATTATAGCACTGTTGAGATCTTTTCTAAAATTAGATATTTGTCAGATTATTTTGTTATTTTTCTGCTGAATAATTCAGCATCACAGACTTCAGCAAAATATTCCATTTGCTAATAAATTAGACATAAAGAAATCTCATCATTCATTTTCTTTTTTATTGGCAGGACCCCTGCTGTTTCACCACCTGCTGTTTCAGGAAGGTGCTGTATGAACAATTTTGTTAATAATAATAATGAGTGGTACAGGTTAATGCACATACTGCACCTGTACATGTTTAAGGAGTAAATTATACAATTAAATAAATAAAATATAAAACAACTTAAGTTTGAATATATGTTACAAGTTTAGAATAATCAGGAGCGTCGTAATAAATGATAACAAATGGCAGATTCAGGTGTCATGTATAGGTATAGATTGCGCTGAAACAATTTTTTTGACAGTCATGTCTGGGTCGTGATAACTTACCAATGAACTCACCAAACAAGTCCTTCGGATGGTTAATAACCAGGCCGGAGAAAGTTAATTAGCGTCAGTAATACGTAGGGTGAGTTTGGTAAGATAAACCATTTCCAGCTTTAGAAGTGAGCCCCCTAAGCACTGGACTGCTTGACATGTCCTGAAACCCACACATTTCTAGTAGGCTAGGCTTGAATGAGTCTTGCTATTAACTTTAAAGATACTTTATTACTCACACCACTAGCTAAAGAAATTACCACCCATCATCCACTTGAGCAGGATTAAGTTTAATCTAAATGCCAAAACATTAACTAATTTAAGAGGGCGGTGGATATGCTTGGGTTCATTACCGGATTCTACGTGGTGAGAGCATTAAAAATTATTTACTGGTAAAGAAAGCCGATGAGGTGGGGGAGGTTTATAAGTGTGAAAATTCAATAAATGGTAATTAGGCCCTTGCGAAGCTTCACCGGCCTTGATCACCATGTCCCCATCGCTCTGCTAAGTCTATCCGATATATCGCAAAATACATATCTGCAATTACAAAATCATACTCTAATCTCTTTTAACTCTTCTCTTATTCATAAACTCCTTTATTTTTGTACGAGAAAACAAGAGATCCGATACGGATACGAAATCGAACGGTGAGGGAAGCCCCCGGTCTGAGTTCCCTAGGTAACCCTGTGGAGAGTGGGCAGAGCGGGGGTCCGATTGCCTGCCTGACTCATTTGGAGGGAATCCTGGAACACGGCGACTGCCCACTACACTACACCCCCGGCTTCATCAGCAAACAAACACATTCACAGCACTAAACCCACTCGACTGCAACACAATGTCCTTCACAGACTTGAACGCTGGCATTTCATCCCCTAGGCAGCAGGGGAAACCCTGCATTGTGTGTGTGTGAGTCATACCTTTACAGATAATAAGAGCGATAAAGATGAGAGTGCAGAAGAGTGACACCAACAAGCTTTTGCTGACTAACAGGAAGAGAATACAGCAGACAAGTTCTGATTAGTTGAAGAGGGGTTCAAAATATGATATCCTTATGAAAAAGACAAATGATTGCATATGATCTCAATTTAATGGAAATAAAATAGTTTCCGAATACATACCTTATTTTAAAGTGATATTTCACCCATTTCCTGACTCTTTTGTGATTTCAAACCCTATATGGTTTTCATTAGTTCGCATTACACAAAAGAAGATATTTTGAAGAATGTTGGTCACCAAACAACAGTGGGACCCATTGACTGGCATTGGTTTAGAGTCCATACAATAGAAGTCAAAAGGTTACCCACGTTGTTCAGATACCAACATTTATACTGGAGATTCCTTTACTTAATTGATAGAGCATTGAAAAGGCAAACGAACACCATGGGTTTATACTCAGACAGTAATAAAATGTATACCTTGAATGCATTGCTACTAGTGTCAATTACACATACTGTATGTAAAGGGAAGTTTGTAAATTGAATATCGGCAAAACGGTAGGTAAGGGACCATGTGAAAAGTTCCCAAATTACATTGTACAAGTAAAAAAAAGTCGAGTCATAGTACAATTTAAGTCTTGTTAAACATTCAGTTTCACAAAATTGTAACTTTATGAATGCTGTATCAATCCCCTAGAGTACTAGCTTTTGCTAAAGATGCATTTTATAATAAATTATTAATATTGTCACTGTCCTTCCAAAACATGTCAAAAGTTTTTCAGGAAACGGAAAAAACGTTTTAAACAGTTAAATATGTTGTCAAAGATGACAAGCACTTTATAATACCTTTAATTGGTTAAATAGTTGGAAAAATGAAGGATAACAAAAATAAGGATTTATGGCAAAAAAAATTGAAATTAAGAGATTAATTCAAATACCAACAACTTACCGCTAGTATGTTTTTGCTATATATTTTTGATTATCATTGCTTTATCAAAACACTCAACTGCAGTTTGATTAATATTACATGGAATACACAATAATCATTTTTTTTGCTTCACATCTTGAGATACAAGGTTTCAGAAGGACGGCAGCCATATGTTTTGTTCAGATGATATATGCTCAGATGAGATGCAATGCTCTGTAAAGTATATAACAGACATAATCAGATCCATTTTCCATAACTTAAGCAGTGGATCATTTCATTGTGGGGGAGGATGAAGTTGAAAAGAGAAAAAAATGGCGGTCAGGTCCAGCCAATTAACAGTGAACAGCAATTAAATCACTATTAAACCAAGCTATTATGAGGACATTATTAACAGGCATGTAATTAACCTTAATTAACTCAAGGTCACTGGATGTCTTAGGGAGCATTAAAGGACACTCACAAAGTTTGTGAGAGGTTTTGGGGGGCTTACTTTTGGCCTCCAATTAATAAAAAAATATAGGATGTGAGACCAAAACGTGTCACAATTAAAAATATAAGAATAAGATATGAAATGAAGGACCTGATAAACTATAATGTAGGATTTTGTTTTTAACAGTATACTGTGCCTATTTTAACGTTGGTGTCCTCAGGATTGCGACTTCAAGAGGAGTTGCTAAAACCATACGTTCAGAACTTCACATGACATTATATCATACTTCAACGAAACTCTTACCGCATAACAGCGCGCAGTCTTTTAAAATGCACCATTCTAGGGACTAAATTGGATCGACTCTGGATTTAACACACAGTGTCTCTCTCTGTAAAGAGGCACTACTGACTCAATCACAGCAGTGGCTGTTTAATTCTTGTATTATAATTGAGATAGAAGCAGCTCAGAGGTTATGGAAACTGCTGCGGAACCAGGAGCTCTTCACAGAGAGGTTAAGCAACCCCGCGGCCCTCTGGGAGATGGAGTATGCTGTTAATTTGACGAACGTGGGAAATGAATGCTTTTATGCTTTTATTGACGGTGACCAGAAAACGGCCTTTGCGGGAATGAAAGGTTTTAGTCTTACAGGCGCTCGGCTCACTGCGGCAAAACAATGCCACTGAATGCATTTGTTGGAAGAAAACTAAGTACATAATTGTTTTGTCGGTAATTACGGGGGCAAAATGTTTCTTCATTAATTCCCCCTTTTTCATGGAAATCGTAGAATGAAAACATACAGAAGTGTGAGTGCCACGTTGTATTACATGTTTTATGCAATGAATGAGAAAGTTACCTGCATGTTATACTGAGGGGGTCTACAAAGTTCCATCATGAGGGTTTCGTAGCGAACAGAGAACTTCAGTCAATGAGTGAACCAAAAGACCTTCATCTTTGGCGAAAAATGTATTTCAAATGGCCATTAAACATAAGATATAAAATGAATCGCTTGTTTGAAATAAGATAATGCATTAAGGGAGGAACATACACTAGCAAAAGATCCTTGTATGTGCAAAAAATAACCAGTACTCTGAAACAAGTAATCGTCCGTTTATTTTTATGCAACTGTTAAGGTGGTCAAAAGAGCCAACGTAACGTGTCTTTTAATCATCAGCCAGATAAGAAAACGAACATATGATCAAGCAGAAAGATGCATATTTGAGGTATAATTCATATACCAAATACAAGAGACACCAATGTTTAACTGCATTTGGAGTAAGTTTGTGTAAATTTAAGCATAATAATGTTTTTCCTTAACAAAGCACCACTACCTTTTAATGCAACATTGTGCAAAAAGCCCTAACTAACTCGACTTGTAAGTCGACTTGTTTCATCTATGAACTTGTAACAAATGATTCAACAAATGAACTTGTAACAGTCAAACTAGGGATGCACCGATATGTCAACTTTGGCCGATAACCGATAATTCTTTAACCTTGGAAGCTGATAACCGATATAGTTTAAACGGGTCCGCGCACTGGGACTTCCTGTGACGTGGATGCTACGATACATCAATCTGGTATTAATCAACATCCTGCTAAACCGACTTCTCTCCGATGATACTGGTTGAAGTACATATGAGTAACACTTTTATTATTCTGTTACATATCAGTGCACAAATTTGGTCGATTATTCAATTGAACTGTAAGATTGTGTTGCCTGCCTGTCTAGCAACTTTTATTTACATAACATAAAAAGTTTATCTTTTCAAAAGTTATATCCTGTTTCATGAAGTACATTGAGTTGGCTCCTGCGATTTCAAAGCTTGTCATTTACGGTGAGGAAACATTAGGGAGCATCGATGCTCCCTGGTTTTTTGCGTTGCATTGTGGGATTTTTTTAAGGGAAGGAACGTTTCAGGTCACTGGAAGGATTTTGCGTATGAGACAGCGCTTAAAATGGCTCACTCCCTGTTAAGTGCCCTGACTACTGAACAAGGGAGCTGATTGATACACAGGGTAAATTGAACCATAAGGCAAAAAGTGGACAACATTTTTATTTGAAAACATTGAATGCAGAAAACAAGGTAACCATTAGCCCCTGTGTCCACCGAGCGTTCTGCCCCAAGTGGAGCAGTTTTCAACTCTAGGTGCTGGGTCAAATGCCGGCGCTGAGCGTGGGAAAAACGCAGAACGCCGGCAGAAACGTCTCGGTGGACTCATCCCCATAGTTCTGTTTTTCCCCCCTGAAAATTATGTACCGTTCCTAGTTTTTAACTTCCAAACTTTTCGGGTATACATTTTGTAACAAATAAACTAATTATAAACAAACTATAAACAAATTATAGATGTTCTTCCAGAGCAACCCAGAATTTTTTTCCTAATAATCACGTCTAACGGGTCACAAGACAGAAAGCATTCAGACAGCAGTCTGATTCACACAATATGCTATTGTTCCCATCATTTCCACATTCATAAATACTGTATCTACCTACTGTACCTACGTCAACGATGTTTTGCTAATATCATTACGTGAATGATCATGACATATTTTAAATGTAAGCAGAATGCAGTTGAAGAAGTTTAACCAGAGGAAATTATTTATGATTTATCGGCTATAATATATAGGCCTTAATTTTATCACCGGCCGATAACATTAGAAATGATAATTTATCGGCCGATATTGACATGCTCTATAATTAACCGTGCATCCCAGTCAAACACTATGCAAACATCCTCCATCACCATGGCTTTATTTGCGCACAGCACAGTTAAAACAGCTCTCTTCTCTCTGCATGTAGCCAATCTCCCTGTGGGGATGTGTAGCGGTATCCTTCCAAGCTGAACAACGCGTCTCTTAACCTTTGACATCCTGCGTTATTCTTACCTGAGAGCGCTGCTGCATCTTTAGCTTACAAACAGCGTTTTTTGAAACGAGTAACATCCTCATCATTTCAAGCTGCGAGCTGTTTATGTTTTTTGACTGTCGGACAGGCAGGGGAGCAGAGGAGAGGGAGGCAGGGGGCTGGAGGGAAGGAAACAACGAGGAGAAGAGGAGGGTGGTGGAGAAAGAGGGGAGCGATTTAATCCCCCCCAAAGGAACTCCCCTCTGAACCCCGTATCGTGAACTCGCAGGCAAAACTCGTCGCCATGGGCAACACCACACACAATGTGCTGTCTTTTTAATTTCATCAGCTGTGAGAAATCTATACCGAAGCGCAGTGATATGGAGAGAGAGAAAAATGCAACAGGCGAGAACAAAAGCTAGTTGCTTGACTAATTGTTGCCGTAAAAAATGAGGCTGTAGGAGGACTAAAAGGAGGCCTTGGTGGTGATGGTCAGCGTGTTTCATGTTAAGTCAGGAGTTTGGACAACTATGTGACTTGATGCAGGCGAAGGTGAAACAGATTTTTAATTGTATTAAATAAAATCAAGATCACATCCAGTTCCATCGTCCTGAAGTCAATTTTTGGTTCAATGCTTGAAATACAGTCTGTGGTTAACAGAAACAAAATATTTTCATGGTTTTATACCACTACATGAAACAAACCAGTAATTCCCCGCTCATGATTTTGAAAGCAAGAAACAAATCTAACTTAAGACGCTGTTGGAGACAATAAACGTCATCACACATGGAAATCTCACAAGTAATGGTACATGGGCACAAATCTAAAAAATATGGATGCAGATTAATTCACGGAGCAGTTATTAACGCAACATAATAAATAAATAATAACGATTGATGCTGGAAGCTTGGTGGTGGTGATGACATTTATGTCGTGCAACTGAGGTCTGTTTGTAGCGTTTTATTTCTGACAGTTATTTTTAGACTTGTTTTGATAGACAAAAGGTGGAAGGATCATAAATGTTTTGTTGATTACAGAGCTTTTTTCTGATAATCCTAAAGCCTAGATACAGTAAATCCTGTTGTATTCTATAGCTATACAAAAAAATCTAGATGCACAGCACCCATTGGCACTATGAATACAAATGTCCGTCTACAAAGTTCAGTCTTCGTGTCTTTTTTATTGTTTCATAATTTGTTGACTTTTTTAACAACGCAAATTGTGTGAAAAGTGCTTTATAAATAGAACTTAATTGAACTGACTTTTTGTCAAGGGAACCGGTGAGCTCTAACTTCCTGGTTCGCCTACAAAAACACGTCATCCTTGCAAGACTCTAATGAGAAAGTCCTTCCAAACTGCCTGTGTCAAACTAACAAGTAGAAACTAATAAACTTTTAGCTATTTAAAGAAACCTATATAAGCATATTACCGTGTCACAACTAAATCGTAATTTGTGTCCATCATATAACTGTAGTCTTTGAAAATGTAAATACTTAAAATTGACCTGATAATTCCTACTAAACAATTTCTCGAGGTTTAAATTCACCCAATATCCTTCAGATTAATGAATCTCTTTACCATATTTACATTTATTTGTTTTAACCTCTAAAATGTCATTCTTTTGTTAACAAATTTACTTACACTCAATAGATTATACCTTAAGAAATGCCACTCAATAATGACCATAACTTCTCTTACATCCGGGGGAAATTTGAGTATCTTGCTTGTGAGAGAGAGAGTATGTGTGTATGTGAGAGAGAGAGACAAAAAGGACAGCTTGTGAGGGGGTTACATTGTCTGCGGAAACGTCTCGGAAATCTACTCAAGGGTAGAACAGGATTTAGAGCACAATTGTTGTGGGTGTAAAGAAAGAGGGCACATCTTACAAAAAAGAGGTGTGAAGCTTCAGTCCTGGCGTGGATGAGCTTCAGTCGGCTTGTCTATGCTGTGCCTGTCTGGATTGCTGAGAGGTTTTACCCTCTATCTCCCACTGTTTGCATAAAGAGGATGTTCACTGCGGATAATGCTGTGATCAAGGGAAGAGGACACTGAAATGCCAGGGAGATGATAAGCATTAAGCATTTTAAGAGAATGGCACTTCGTATCAGCCTTTGCTCTGGTGACATGAGAATGCATTCCCAAAGTTCTGTTTCATCCTAAAAACACACAAAAACATCCACATCCAAAGGCTTAGTGGTACAAGAATCATAGATTCATTGACAGACCTTCCAATGTTTTCATAAACACCTGCTATTCGTGTAAATCCCTTGTTCTTCTATAAATAGATATATTTGAAATCCACATAAAAAATAACACCAATTTTTTGTCCCTTAAAAGTATGAGCATGTCATTGGGTAAGATAACTAAATTTGAAATTAAACTACAGCAAACTTCGTTTTAACATAAGTCTGATACCATCAATAGTAAATGACTATACAGAAATGTTGACATCATTTCACTGATACATTATAAACTCAGTACTATTTTTTTCCAGAAATGTTATAAAACTTTTGGTGCAAATTCTCCATGTCTGTTTTTCTACAATGCCTGTTGCTGATTTGTGACCCTGGACAACAATACCAGTCTTATGGGTCAATTTTTCGAAATTGAGATTTTAACATAATCTGAAAGCGGAATAAATAAGATATATATTGATTCATGATGTTTTTAGAATAGGACAAAATCTGGCTGAGATACAAGTGTTTAAAACTCTGGAATCTGAAATGCAAAAAAATCTAAATATTGAGAAAATTGCCTTCAAATTGCCTGTTATTCAGGGGCACTGTAGCAGGCCATCCACTCACACAAATAAAGTTTTTATATATTTAAGGTAGGACATCTACAAAATATCTTCAAGGAACATGATCTTTACTTACTGTCCTAATCAATTTTGGCATTAAAGAAAAATCAATAATTTCGACCCATAAAATGTATTTTTGTCTTTTACTAAAAATGTTCCCGTGCTATTCAAGACTTGTTTTGTGATCCAAGGTCAAATTGGTCCACCATAGCCATTTTCAAACTGATCGGAATCTTTATTATAAAGCGGAATCTTTGTGTTACGTCAGTCGCCACGTAACACGGAGTGCACAAGACTGATTATGTGGCTGTAGTGTGGAAAAACAAAAGCAAAGAAACAGCCACTTGTAATCTGATAATGTGACAAGCCAACGATTTATAATGACATCTCGACAGAATACAGAAAGTTAAAGAAAGTTCAGTGATGCTACTTTTCATAAACTGTTCTACCAGAGCTGCCAGAATAGTTCTACAGGAAGCTTCGTGACTCAAATGTCATGTCGTAAAGATGGGCTGTCTGCTATTATGACAGAGATGCTGGTTTTCATTTATTTCAGTGAGAGGTAAAAAAATGTAATAATAAAGCTGAAGGGAACATGGATTTATTGAAAAAAAATTCTTGACGTTGCACAACCTTAATGTACTTGAAGTGTGCATCTAGCTATTTTATGTTTAAGTCTTACAGTAGGTTAGGTGCAGTAAAAATACATTCTATGCTAATTCTTTCTCGACAACTGACATTCCCACACCTAAAACTTGGCAGGGCTCATATACTGTACGTAAATGCAAGTTTAACTTCAGAGACTTACTTGGACAATATCATGTCGATTTAAAACTATTTTAAGTTTTAGCAAATTGGTGGCTATCATATATAATGTCATTCATACGTATTTGCATGATCTGGTTTTGCTTCATTGGCGATTGTATTTAAGGCATGGTGGATTATCCTGTACAGAAACATTTTTTGCCATGTTGGTTGGAAATCTTTTAACATCCTTATAGCAATCAAGACGTATAGTGGTCAAATCACATTCTTATAATTTTAAAACATCTGTGAAAGGCATAGGACCAAAAAACGTTCAGCCAATCAAAACGTTCTGGCAGAAGAATGTGACTGGTCATGTGCACATTTTCTGCTAACGTATTTTGCATAACACTGCGCACCCTGTACACGCAGACCTCATACTTCATCAGCACCGCAGCGCGCTCACGTCCACTGTGTCAATGTAAGGAGAATGGTGTACAATCAAACTTTTCTGCAAGTAAATCTACAAAAAAAAAGTCCATTTCTGAAAAAGCTGTGACGAAAAAACGTCTGGATCGCGAAAGAGGAAAAACTCGAGTTAACATCGGTTCAGCTTTTACACGATGTAGACAGCTCCGTCAGGCAAATAATCTGAAAGACGATATCATGGTTGCTCTCTTTTTTTCGGAAAGGTATGTATATGCGTCAAGAAGAAATTAATGGGTTTAGTTTGTTATTCTTCACGTGAATTTACGAAATACATTCTTGTGTTTGGAGGAGGTGAGCCATTGATTGGGGTTGGGATTTTAATTTCAGGGCTAGCAGGCTAAAGTTAGCACCTTTCCCAATCAACCATCCCACCTTTCAGGGCTCATGCTTGGTTTTTTGAATGATCGTACACTTTGAACGATTCACATCCGAGAAATTCATTGTTTTATTAATTGTCAAACGAATTCATAATTTTCAGTGAATTTTCAGTCAGCTCTTTTAAAAAAACTGTGACAGAAATAAGGCCCCCTTGAATAGGTCAACTACTTGTCATTTTGAACTGTCACTACGGATTGCCTTTATAAGGGAAAAGCAGCTTAAAAATCTCTTTTTGCATTCTCACGATAAAAATTACCAGCATCCAGGTTATGGAACAATAAAAAAATGGCAGTTTTCACTTTTGAGTGAACTATTCCTTCGACGATATCACTGACTCCAGTAAATCTGAATAATGAGGGGGAGGGCAGGGGTAGCCCTGCTACCAAAAGTCCTTCCTGCGTGGCATCCTGGTTACCACACAGTCGCAACAGAGGCTTTCGATTAAGAGGAAAGTGGTTGTTATAGCAATAACAGAAGGTTGGAAGGGTAAGCGAGGCAAGTGAATGCTGAGCGTGGATGGAAGATGGAGAGGAGGATTGTTACATAAGACAGAAAGACAAAAAGAGAGAGTCAGCATGCAATATCATAGAAACCAAAGCAGCCCACATGAAAACAAGGGCAAGCAACGTGTGGTAACAGTGACAAGATCACAGCCTCCCCGTACGCCTTCCCCGCACAGATTCATAAACGCAAGAATGCATTTCAAGAGTTCACTTCTTTATCACTGTTATATTCTTGTTTATATACTGTAAAAGCACATATGTGACCCCTGACAACAAAACCAGTCTTAAGTAGCACGAGAATTTTGGTAATCGACAAAAATACATTGTAGGGGCAAAAATTACATGTTTTTCTTTTTGTCAAAAATCATTAGGATATTAAGTAAAGATCATGTTCCATGAAGATGTTTTATAAATTTCCTACCGTAAATGTATAAAAACATTCTTTTTGTGAGTGGAAGGCCCGCTACAGTGCCTCAAATTAACAACTTCAAAGGTGATTTTCTCAATATTTAGCTTTTTTGCACCCTCAGATTCCAGTTTTGTCAACAGTTGTCGTTTCGCCAGATAGTGTCCTATCCTAACAAACCATATATCAATATAAAGCTTATTTCTTCAGCTTTCAGATGATGTAAAAATCACAATTTCGAAAAATGTACCATTAAGACTGGTTTTGTCGTCTAGGGTCACATATATATGTGTCTGTATATTTCTGTATATGGAGGCCCAAAAGTATTTGGACATTAAGGACACAAAATATTATTCCCAAATTGTCAATTTTTTACAACTAAAACATATTTTAATTTAGAATAGAATATCAATTGTTTTAGTACAAACACATTTTTTGTGAAAAATTTAGCTTTAAAGGGAAAACAGTAAGACATCTGCACACATCTTCAGTTCAGCTGTTCTTGAAACATTTCTCGTGCTCTAATTGCTGTTTAAGGCCTGTGCGCACTTGACCTCGGTGCGTCTGTGTGAGTAGGTGTGCATATGGAAGGAGTGGCAGGTTATTGACCTCCATTCAACCGCACTTCTGAATGACCCCCTCCATTAACAGCTCCAGATGGCCTCACATGTTTAAGACCTATTGTCAGCACTGCTTTTAGTAGCCAATAGAGAATGAGCATAAATCGCATAGACAGACACAAGTGAGCGAGACCTCATAGGGTCCAGTGATCCAGCATTACAACATACTCACTATACATATTGACCTTAATCATGAATTAAATTGGTCGGGGCCATCCAGGACGGAGCCCCGGAACATAGGCTGAAGATCTCGCTCTGCTCCCTGCATGTGTGAGGCACTTCTGGTGCTATGGAAGGGCACTCAGTCTTCAAGTCATAATACGCTGTTTGTCAAGAAAGATTTGATTTCCAAATTATATAATTTTAATCAAATTCAAGCATTTAAAGTGGTTTGTGTAGGGTGTGTGCGGCAGCAACGATCCAGATGTTAATGGGTCATCTCAGTCATTGTGAATGTTGTAAGAAGTTTTGTCAAAAAAGTACTGGAAATACAAAGGTCATACATACAATTCTGTTGACATTAATAAATGAGGATATTTGATATTGACACAAGGAAAGATTTTATTCTTACATTTAGCTTTTAAACTGCTGGCATCTAGAATGAGTTTGATTAGCATTTTATTGTTCATAGCAAAGGACTCTCTGAACTTATTTTTTACAGTTTGTCAATTAATACGATTATAAGCTTCGTATGCACCCCTGCCCAAAATCCCCAACAGAGCCCCAGCACATATAAAATCCCAATTTATCCCCTGACTATAATACCGATATAACCATGTTGTTTTGTCGTGAGGATTGAGTTACCCATTCTGTTTATGCGACTCATGAATTTACTCTGATGTGATAAATTGTTGCTTATCTTTACATACTGACAGGTTTACTGCTCATATTGAAAACATGTGCTTCAAAATCTAAATGTAAAAACTGAAAAATAAACTGATACTGTAAAAAACTATTAGAAATTCAGAAAAAAGTTACATATTTTATGTTATATATTTATTTTTACGCAAATGTGTGACACATATTTCCATTAACCTGGTTTTTATGCGCATAATTTTGCATCAGAAACAAGCGATGGAAACGCCAAATTTCTAAAGAAAAACTTTGAATGTTTTTACGCTTGCTTACGGTGAATTTTCGTCTGCAAATTATGGGAGATGAATACGCATTTGCCAAATACATTCCTGAAAAAGGTCATGTAACTGCACTGCACATGCGTATCTTACACAGCATCTTAAATTATTTTATGGTCATGCTTGAATGCTTGAGCAAAGTCATCAAAGAATTTCTGTAATTGCTTCGTACTGAGCGTTCCCACCAGATGCAACTTGCGCGAATAAATGGGCACGAATGACATGGCGCAAATTGAGCGTTTTGGACATTTGACGCACATAACATATAAATCACTCAATTTGTGTCATTCCTGCCACAGGATGTCCTACGGCGTCTTTGCATTGACATAACATGTAAATCAGCAGCATTTAGCGCTTCGTTGGCATCTGGTGGAAACGCATTGTTAGAACTGTCACGACTACGTTTCCCATATAGAAAACATCCACAAAAGCACCGCATTAATTGTGTTTCGTTTGTTTGTGCAAGTAATTATTATATATGAAAATTTCGATATTTGGTGGCTATAGTTACTTTTCTTACTGATATTTAGTGCCAGTTTATTAGGAAGTGACAGCTGAATAGTCGGATGGCTTATTCGCAAATGTTTTATGCAATATTCCAATTTTGTGCATAAGCTTAATTCGCAACTTTGGAAGGACACCCGGCTGTTGACCATCAGATGTAGCAGCTTGTGGGGTTAATGCCAGCTTGAGCAATCCTTAACTGCATATCATTTTTCTAATTAATTGATTGATTGATAAATTGAAATATTACATTATACATGTTTACATCAAGACAAATAATAAATACAAATTGTCTAAAAATGCAGCCAGCTATGATTAGTAGTACTTTCTGTGAATCCTTTTCTTAAACATACAAGAACCTCTGACAGGGTCTGATTTCACTGCATTACACACCAAGGAGTGGATAGGAGATACATTGAGACTGACAAATCTTAATTAAGCCCAGGCTGAGGCGTACAGGTAATGTGATGGATGAGGACGTGTTGACGAGCACTTCATTTTCACAGCTCTGGAAAAACCTCGCAAACACATCATGACCTCACACATCTGCATATCTGCTAAACATGGAATTAAAATCATATTAGACACAAAAGAAAGAAAAACAGACTTCGCCGCGCACCTATACGGCGCCCACCGTCTCTCAGAAAGATACAGGTGGCTTGTAAGGTTAGCCGCACTCGTCTGCAAATGAACTGCTTCGCTGGATTTTCTTTTTTTATAGAAAAACAACGGCGCTGCATATGTTGGCAAATCTGTCAGGCTGGGCGGCAGCGGAGAAACAAGCGGACCAGTGGCAGCGAAGAGTATCTTGTGTAGCTGCGAGAAAGGGCAGCGGCACTCATCATTAACTGCAATGAGCTGCATGCAGGTTCCTGCGCCCCATATGCACCCGCAGCCGTCACGCTCTTCGCACAGATGTTTCCCCGGTGAGCTCCACGCTCTGAGATATGGGGAACAGAGAAAAACTGTGGAAGAACAGTTGTCTAAGTGCACAATAGAGGAGTAATGCTAAATAACAGTTGTTGTTGTTTTTTGGTCTGAAATGGGTCCTTAGAGAGTAAATACAGCTATGAGAGAACCTGAAGAGAAACGTCTGTCAAACTGAGTTGAATTTTGTTAAATTACACAATGTGCTTGGATTCCCGTGCCACAATAACACCTCAAATTAAGTGAAACCCTAAGAATCATCATGAATGGACCCTATTTACGTTCTTAATGTGCGAGAATACGTCATATTATGACATAGGGAAAACAGTTGCATTCGTAGCACTTTCCTTATAAAATCCCTATAAAACCAGAATTGACAATTCCCACATTGATCTGAAATCTAAAACATGCTCACAGAGCCCACGGACCATTGGGAATCTCCCGGTAGTCCTGGTGATGACCAATACATGCCTCAATAGAAATACTTTTGATGTAAATCTGTTTCAAATGCTTTGTTTTATGAAGCAGAGACAAAGCATTGAGCAGCAGAACATTTTGTTGGACTCTGAGTCTTTTTTCACCCCAGTTGCGCCCAAGTCACACTCGTCCATTAGCTTCTAAGTATCTGTGTTTTAAACATCAAACATTTTCTATTTGCAGAGATTGTCATGTTGAGGAGATGTTTCAGTTGATAGACAGACAAATTGGTTGTTGCTGAAATCTTTTGCATCGCAACTGGTGTAGCAACAGTTTCTACAGGATCTGAAGTAAAGAACATCCGAGAAACACACGTGTTTTAATCTCTAGACACTAGTACATCGCAGGCGTAACATGGCTCCTCAAACCATAAACAGTTTCTATTAAACATTAACGATACAGTATCTTCAGAATCTTGGCATAACAAACTCCTACAGATTTGCTGTGTTAGTGACCCTAAAGAGGCCAGGCGTCACTTACAAAGCTTAACAGCTTCTTCAGCTACACACAGATGCACAAATAAATACACACACACACACACACACACACACACACAGAGAAGAGAAAACACTGCGCTTGACACGTTGACTTCCAGAAAAGCACAGTCCTCTGAGAGAAAGAAATATAATCCAATCAGCAGTCAAAGGACATGCAGTACAGGCAGAGCCGAGCATCCCAAAAGGCCCTTGAAGGACTCCACAGAAACACAGAGATACAAGAACACAGCTGTTCTGACAGCATTACAATAGTTTCTCTGTCTACAATGGTGTTCTCTCTCTCTTTCTCTCTCTCGAGAGAGGTAGTCATGATGCTAAAAGGTGGCTAGATACTGAGATATTTTCCTCCAGTGTATCACTCCTTGACACACCGACGAACGGATGGATTCGCTCTAATGTCACGCGAGGGACATTCCACAAAACATATACAATTTGAGTTCTTCACATAAAATGAACTATAACAGTGCAGGCAATCAACATTTGTGTAAACACATGAACAAAATTCCAGCACTTTTCAACAATGTATTGGAAAAAAAACTAAAGCATTTTACATCCACTTGTGCAAAAGGCTGTCTTAGGTCATGTTCAACCCTGTTACAATAATTTCCCACTTTTAGAATAAAATATTACATATACTTAAACAAATATTATTTTTACAGTTACCGGTTATAATGTCTTTTGATTATTACTTTACCTGACGGCTTGGTTTGAAGTGGGAAGAATTTATCATGTCAATTCTGTTTGCATGATTATACTCTATGTGGAAGACAAATAATATTTGTAAAGAGCATACAAATGTATAACATTTCTAAGTATTTTTAACAAACTTGAGCACAAGATTTGTAAAATCAAATCCAACTGTGAAACGGTCAACCGTGTTACCTATAAGGGATAATTACATCACAGAGTATACTAAAATATGGATTAAGGTGCGAATACTGAATTCCAGCAGGCAAATAATGTGTTGATACTTAAACATATAATTTTTCCGATGGAAAATTTACAATCAGACAAAAATGAACTACAAAATAAAAGCGGCATCAGTTTCACAGAATGACCGATATCAGTTCATTCATATATGGCTGTCTGTTAACAATTAGAAATGAGCGTGAACTCTCAAAAGGCTCCATTGTGACACACTTATACCCAGTTCAGGGACTGTAGAGCCATGAATGTGAGGGTGTGTACTGTATGTGTGTGAGTGTGTGTGTTGAGAGATGAGTGTATGAAGGTGTGTCAGGGTCAATTTGGACATGTGAGAGTAAAAGCATAGACAGTTAGGGTGTTCCCATAAGCTATAGACATATACAGTGCTCCCAAAACGCATTTAGGTCACACTATAAAATATCATGAGATAAACAAAGAATACTGGACATATTCAGAACCACAAAATAGACATTCTGTCATCATTACTCAACTTTATTTCTTGGAGTGTGCTATTATCTGTCAGGTAAAAACAAAGTCTAAGAACCGTTTTCACACACACGGTTTAGCTTAAACCGGGACTAAGCCTTAGTTGAATTAAGATATTTATGTCGCTTTTAAAAAAATGTCTGAGTAGAATACAAAACAATGGCACTGATATTTTATAAAACATTTCTGGGCAAGTTATATTGAGTTAAGACAGGTCAAACATTTATTTTTGTCTGGGACTAGACTCTGTTAAACCGGGCCTAAATGTTCTGCCTAATCGTAGCCTACACCTCAACAAAGCACACGGTTAAAGGCGTCGTCCATGTTTAACAAAATGGTAAAGCATGAACTATGTATTAAATAATTAATAATCCAATCAATACAATAACTGCAATTCATTGAATGGCTATTATTCAATTCCTGGTTTTTATTATTTGAACAGACAATGTGCAACGTGGAGGACGGGGGTAGTAGACATACCCATCCATCCTCTACCCATGAAATCAATTAAATTATTTTTTAATATTAATTTTATTATCGTTAAACTCCTGTGCAAGATTAACGTTAATAATTTGATTCACCAACTGCTCTTGGGTTATGTGACTGCAATCTGTGGGTGGACAATTAGGGTGAAAATAAATAAGGATTTTTCACCTAGCGGTTTATTTACATAAGCAAACTCCTCTGTCGCTAATCGCTCGGCTTTTGTTTCGGTCGGCAGAGCAAACAAAAACATTTGCTTTTTTAAGTGCAGAGGAAGAGAGCGCGTGAAGCGCTGAAATCCTACAAAGCGAGAAAGCGTTGCGATCTGGTGGGAAAGTCAGTTTGAGGCAGAACAAGCTGTTCGGGGAGTGTTTCTTAGTAGTAGTCAATGAGCAGTGGGGAATTGGGAGGCAGAATGGGTCAGACAGGCTGAGCGGTGAGCTACAGGGGCATTTCAGCTCTCCATCATCACCATCTGCTCCAACGGAATTAATAATAACTTCATTACCAATTCACTTTGCATCAGCTTTCATAAATGAAGAATCAACACGAGTCTGATTTGTAAATATGGTGGACACTTCAGCGCTTCTGTTCATCCTTTTTGGCCCTTCACACTATAACGATTAACAATAACGTTAACTATATCAGGATTCACACCAACATACGATAAGGACAACGTTATGAAAATTCTAACATAGAGTGTTTTAGGCATGAATATAGATAAATATGAATTGCAGAAGAGGTCAAAGAAACGAAAGAAAAAAGAATCTATTGGTAATATCCAATGATTCAAAGACGAGAGGCGTTGGGAGCAGACATAACGTAAAGATTTTATACTTCGTTTGAGTGGGTATCAGTTTTAAAGGAGTCATCGGATGAAAATCCAAAATTGTCTTTGTTGAAGTGCTATAATCGGTTCCCCGGTGCATCTAGCAACCCAGAAAACGTGAAAAACAAGTTCCCTGTAAGTTTGTTTTGAAAAACCTTTGCCTGCAAGCATATGAGAAATTGAGCCGTTCAAATTTTACTCCTGTTGTAACACAAAACCAGGATCTTATTATAATATTATCGCCCCTTAATCTACAAAATTCCACCCACTGAATTATTTTTAGTGGAAATCCTTTAGAAACCATAAGTAAAGTAAAAACATGATTGATTGCGCGAATCACTTCAAGCCGGAGTGCTTATCAACCTGGTACAGTACAAGCAGGATTAGCTTCAAAGTTGTTGATCGTACATGTACAGCATATATAGGAGGATAACGTTAGCATATGATAGCGAAGGGAGCTAGGTCAGTCACGGGCTAAATAGAACATTCAAAGCCAGAGTTAAACTTTCTCTATATTTATATGTTATTTGGCAAATGGGCACTTTGAGCTTAGCTGTATGTTTGTTAAAACATTATGTCCATTAATATGTTCTGCTGCGGGAAGCTGTTTGTTTTCGTCATTAGGCAGAAGAACTTTCACAGCATACTTGTTATGTTCTCACGTTGTGTGTGTAACGTAATCTAAGATCTGCATTTCATTTTAGGCAAGCATACATGCAAACTTGAGCACATTATTGAATGCGCTGTTTGCTGTGACAGATTTTTTTGTCCCCGGGTGAACGATTTCAGATGTTTAAAACGAAACTAACCGCACAGGAGTTCAGGAAACAATATGGCTCAAACTTTGGCATAGCAGTACTACACGTATGTTGTGTTGGCACAGCGGACGGCAGAGGCGAGTGTGCGCTGTAACTCATTATAGTTAGAGAGACATGCACCGAAACGGGTTGCTGTGAGCATAGGTGTTTTTTACGAGTCAAAAAGGGTTTCATTTACACAGCAGTTGAGTGATTTTAAGCAAAATTCGTCCAGGCATTTCATGAAGACTTTAATAAATCATACTAACTTGTTGAAAGTGCTCATCCGATCAGTCCTTTAAGAAATCCTGGACGTTGTTAAATAGGACATCATGAAGAGCCATACAACATGGAGGAATCAGATCAGTGTTTATCAGTATGTTTTATTGTTTATCACCTGAATTTTTTTTACTGAAATCGATCCAAACTATATTGTTCCACTGAATTTTTATCGTTATAGTTGTGGTGTTAATCCACTTGTGGTTCTATTCTTTACATTTTGGAACGATTTCCAAGTAAACAATTAGGTACAAGAGGATTTGCATTATTGTGAATAAATCACAGCTGAAGGGTGTTGTTACGTTGTAAGCGGTGTGTCACCTGCCATGATTTATTCACAATAAATACTAACATTGAGTACCTTATTACTTGTATAAAACGGTTACCACACAATAAAAATATAAAGCTGAAAAATATGTATCAATGCAAGTCTTTCTTCAGCTGGAAAAATTGTCCCTGATCATCGGTTGAACAGCTTTGTAATGTTTCCGTTCAAAGGGTGCGTAGGGATACACAGAATTCTTAGGTGAAACAGTCAACACTGTGTTTTATTGAATGCAGCTGCATGTCTAGTTTTCAATCAGCCTAAAATAACCCATAAAACACCCCTCCTGATTTCACTTGACTGGCTGCCAAGTTTAAATCGCTGACGGAACGGTAATGGCAATTTCGCCCATCTACCTTAACTCACTGCTCCAGGTCTACATCCCCTCCTGTCATATGAGCGAGGCCTGGTTGTTCTATCACAACGAGGCAACAAATCTTAAAGGCTTAACTCATTCGGTTCCCCTGAGGAGGACTGCAGCATCCTTCACAACTTTCAAAAAACAGCTCAAAAGATACCTGATGACTAACCGAAGCTCTCTGCCTTGAGTCTAAAAAATTGTTGTTCATTAACTACCTTGCTTACTCCAGCTACCTCCTAATAGCTTGGCCTTGTAAACTATTGGTACTGTTTAGCGTGTTGACAAAATGTTATATGCTCACCTAGTTGTAAGTCGCTTTGGATAAAAGCTTAATGACGTCTGTCAAATGAATAGATGCAAATGTAAATGTATTGCAGAATCAAGGACTGGTACTAACCGTTATATTCAAGTGTTATAGTTATCGTTATAGTCATTAGTTTGATTGCCTCTTCAAAAATGATATCCAGAGTTTCAGCCAAAGTATCACATTTGCTGTAGAATTGTTTCAACTAAAAATCATTTGCTTCGTTCAAACAGTTTACATATTGTTTGTCAATGCCTGTTGTTGATCATAATGTCACTTTTTTGTATCGTAGTTACTAAAACTATGAAACCACGGATACTATTGTATGTTTTTGTATTAAAATGTATTAGGGCTTACTCAGATTGACGGCCAAATATGAATGTTTATTGTCTGTTACCAGGGTCTAAATGTTGAGTTGTTGCTAGGTGCTGATTAGTAAAGTCAATAAGACCCCACTCCCCTTTGTTCAATATAAGTCTATGACTTTTTTATATATGTCTATCATCTATCCAATGACAATTCATCTTTTCTCTTAGACTAGTCATAGCGCAAGACAATCTATTCACCAAAATATAAGCAAATCAAGTGCTGAAATCAAAAGATACACATTACACAAAATACAACCATAAAGACCTCAAAAGTGGTCAGACATCTTGAAACAATCTAAAGGCTATCACTTAAACGACGCAGTCATGCCAGTCAAGCGCGCTTACCCGGAAAAGTGTAAGACAACTGTAAACAGGATCCCGAGAGACAGGAATGATTGGTTGGAGAAAAGCAGGACCGGTCAGGCCAGGAACAGTTCAAGTACGGTTGCATGGTAACTGTGGATGAAGAGCCAAGGAGCATAAGATGATCTGTTACAGAGGGAGACATGTTCTGCGGTGACAGAAATGTGTGGAGTGGGCTCTCTGATTCGTAGCGAGTGCCAGAAATCTCGAGTGGTGACTGGAGATGGCGACTGACTGTGAGTGGCGAGTTGGCAGCGTACGGGAGGAAGGGTCCATCTGCACACATGCTGCCAAACAGAGGAAATGACAAACTAAATATGGTCTCAATAAAGTGTTAGAAATACCTCGCTCAAACGGACAGAGGTCGAATGAACGGCACGAGACAGAACTCGTACAAAATACTGTAACCGATTGAGGACTAAGGAAGTAAATTGTGTGAATATACAAGTTAAACGATGAATAACAGAGGTAGCAAAAGAAGGAAGGAATTGAAGTCAAAAAGTCCATCCCCGTGACGTGATATACTGTTTCCATCCCGAATGCTTAATTCAAATAGGACTTCTGCTCCAAGATCAAGATATTTTTTTATGAAGATCTGCATGTTTGATTCAGACACTGTCTGCAACTATTACAGAGCAAATGTTTACCGTTTTCTGGCTTGCTTCGAGATCGGCTGACATAGCGAATCCCTTTCAGAATTTCTGCAGTACACCAATTTCTCAATGCTTCCCGTTCATTTTGACCTTCGTCACAGCTGCCTGTTGCACCTTCATTATGGATTTAGATGTACTGCCAACATTCTGGGTAAAGTAACAGTTGGTGGTTCAAATTCTGCTGGCAAACCATCCAATGTAAAAAATAAGATTATATCAATAAAGAGAGCGTGATTACAGACGGCTCACAATGGTCACTGCCATAGTAGAGCAGGGTATTATCCTCATTCCTTTCATAATATTGCAAGTATAGTACATAAGACTTTGTAATCAACAATCCTCATCACATAAACTCACATAACAAGATAACAGACCCTTTTGTTTTTAATGAAATCTATCTAATACAATAAAACCCAGTACAGATCAAGGAGTTAGATCATTAGATGTTAATAACTTATTAAAATAAAGCAATGAAACACTTTTCAACAAGTCAGGTCTCATTCATTTCAAGTCAAGTTTAACTCCGTACAGTTAGGGGTTTCTTGTAAATTATCAACTTTACTGTAAGTGTGAACAATAATAAGCAATGCTTGCTTAACAATTACCATTAATATCATTTATGAGAATAAATGACAGATTAACCGACAAAGATGGTCACAGAATAACAAGTTACTGAAGCAGATGATAACAAATGTGTATGTTTGTGCGTGCATTTGTTTTAACATCGAAAGAATAGCTGTGCTATTGCTCTCTGAAAATGGAAAAAAAATACTAATAATTTTTGTATGTCATTAAAAACAAAATTTAAGAAATTGTCTTAATACAAACAGGTTCATAAAAAACATTAAATGGTAATGACAGAAAATGACAAACTATTTAATTTATTTTGTATACAGTACACCCACATGGTATATAATTTAAGTTTTCCCCCAAAAAACTAAGAGTGCAGATAAATAACCATCCCATGCTGTGACGGAAAACAACGCTGTGAGTCTGCTTAGACAAGTTTCGATGAAAAACAACTTTTGCCATCCTATTGTGTTTACATGCAATACACAAAAAGACATTACGTTTGCTCGTATGGGGGAGTAACAAGCCAAATGATGGTTGTAATTTCATTCCTAAAAAAAGGAATTATAGGGTCGTTTTCTAAATATGGTGTTGTTGGAGCGAGAGGGGAATTGTTCATTTGTGTGGCACCTGCTTCAGTCTGAAGCCCAGGAGTATTCCAAGACAGATAATTCCACACATTCACACGGGATGTTATTATAACTTCGGCGAGGTTAGAGGAAGTCACAGCGGCAATTACTCACCTCCCACCAGCCTCATTAAACCTCTGACCAACCACGGCTCGTCATTGTACGCATGGCTCGACAAGGTGGCCAATCAGGGAGCAGACAGGCGGCATGCCGCCGCCCACACAGTGACAGGGTATTGAGAGGTTGTCTGTCTGAGCACTTGAAATACATTTGTTTATTCACAATGTGTCGCCTGGCCAGACGGGGAGGAGGCTCGTCTCGGCGAGCTAGAGAATAGCAGGAGGGCAGGGTTAAGTTGAAGATCGTCTCAGTCTCAGGGAGTACGATCACATGCTGCTTTTAGAACGTGTATTTGTATCAGAGTTACGAGTAAAATGCCCGCTGAGGGAAGTAAATGACGCTGCTTTTTGCAGGGCAGGTTCGTCTTTCATGGTATTTTATACTCATCCTGTAATAAAACAAGAACGAAATTATTGAAAATAAACTTCAGTGGCCTGATCTACAAGAACAGAAAGGAAAGGAGAGCAAATCAAATAATAAAAAAAACATGTCCTTTCAAACCTGTATCACTTTCTTCAAAAGAACACAAAAAAGATATTTTGAAAAACGGTGAACAACCCTTTGACAACCATTTTATGGACTCAGAACCACAGAGACATTTCTCAAAATATCGTTTTTTGTCTTGCTGAGGAGAAAGAGTCACATACAGGCTTTAAATGAGATGAAGGTAAATAAATGATGAAAAAATTGTATTTTCTTGTATGAATCATAACTTTAAAGGAACAGTTTACCTTCAATATCGACTCACCCTGTTTTCATTTTAAACCTGTGTGATTTTCTTTCTTCTGCAAAACACAAAAGAAAATATTTAGAAAATGTTGGTAAAAGAAAACCGTTGGTCCCCATTGACTTCTATTGTATGGACACAAAACCAATGCCAGTCAATGGGGACCAACGTTTTTCTGTTACCAACATTTTTCAAAATATGTAATGAAAAGAGGACGTGTAAATACTGACAAAATTTTCATTTTGAAGGTGAACTATCCCTTCGAAATAAAGCAATAAGCCCCAAGAAGCAGTGGGTAACAGTGCATTTAATACAGCTAAGGGCGTTGTGGCACGACGCGAAGTGGAGTTATTCCATATACCTAGCAAGGTTTCATGAAATAAGGTAAATAAAGTGATATTTAGGCTATATAAAGGAGTTAGCCATTAAAAATCTGGGTATTTAATAACGGCTTAGAACTCGGCTCAGCCAATTAGAATCAAGGACCAGAACTGACCGTTTTATAATGTATAATATAACACATAAACATAAACATGCTTTCCTGTAGCTCAGTGGTTAGAGCATGGTGCTAACAACACCAAGGTCATGGGTTCGAACCCAGAGAATGTTGAACAAATGTATATTATAATGCGAGTTGCTTTTGATAAAAAGCGTCTGCCAAATGTGTAAATGTAAATAATGAAACACGTACTTTGGTATTTGGTCTATTTCAGGGAGTCTTTTTCTTTACCCACAGTGTTGATTTAGATAATATTAACGATAATGTTATTTCCCGTAACACAGGAGAGCCATTCACCCACACAACTGTCACAGACACTTTTATTAGAAAAAAAGAGGAGGACGTAAAGCTTCACTATTTTTGAGGCCATTCAAATTTGAGACGTGTTTGATTTGATATATTGCTCACTTTCAAGGGAGTTACTGGTACACAGTAAGAAACTTAGAAAGAGGTACAGTATGTAGAGCAAAACAGCCAGTAAGATTAAGAAAGGACGAAATAATATTGACTTAATATTGAGTAATGAAAGTGCGTCTCATGGCTGACTGTTCAAACACGGCGTTCCCATGCGCAGCCCGATGAATCTGCCTCTTGATCCCACCGGAGCAGAGCGGAGCGCTGATGACTAACGTGATATTTTTATTCAGTAATTATGTAACTCATCGGAAACGCAGCACAAGTGTGAAGCACATGGAAGGTGCAGATACGGTCCACGCGATCCAGGAATTGTTTGCCCACCGAAGTGTTTCTGACACCTTTTGCTTTGCACATTATGTCCAGGATTGTCTTTGCCAAAGCGCTGCTTTAAAGTGCCTTTATTTTAAGGCTTTGTTCTGAGTAATGTTAAAGCTAAACATTATGTTGGTGAGCTTGAAAAAATATTGTCTTCCCTCAATAAAGTACCAAGTTTGTAAAATTTTGAAAAGTTGAAAGTTTTATTAAAATTTTATTCTTTTAAGCATGCACATTTATAATAAGTGGTTTCTGAGATCATGAAACATAAACTTTTGACCAGTGGTGTATATTTTTTTTAGACATTTCTGAGAAATGCGACATACCTGAATGTCAACCAGTAACCAGTGTCTCCAGTATGCACGAGAGGGTTTCTTACGACTAGGAGCATCTTGGTCCACCATTAATAGGGTGTATTTCCTCTCCTGAAAGAAAAAATATCATTTTATAGCAGATATGTTATCATAATAAAAACTACACAATAAATATATAAAAACAAAAAATATTTCATTCATTATTTTGATCATTTATGATTTAGATATCATTGTACTTCTTCAAGCCTTACCATTTATTTTCCCTTTTCCATAAAACACATGAACCAGTGCTGTAACCAACGTAGACACTTACGTGGGTTTATGCGTTTTGTTTATATCTTTGAAAAGCAAAAAAAATATGATTATATATATTATTCTGTTCCCTGCATGAGTTTTGCATTTTGTTCTCATTAACATGGACTTTATTTTCTTTACACAGTTGCAACCATTGTGGAAACATCCGTAACTTCAACGATCCTGAAGAACCCAGCATCGTTAGCATATGACGTATGGAAGAACACTTTAATTAGCTACTGATATTCTCAGTCCACCTTCCATTCTCACACATTGGCTGATTCGCAATCTGTTTGTGAAGTTTTCTTTACTTTATCTTTCTTTTTTTAAATAAAAACACTTTGCCACAAACAGCCTGGCACACATTTTGGGTGCTACACATTAACAATGACTGACCAACTTAATTGCTCCAACTACCCATCTCCAGAAGTCCCCTTAAAGTTGAAGTACTGGGAGAGCAGATTGAATTATTGCGTGAGCACATTTGTCATCTCTGGTGCGGAGCCCAAAATCTGCCAGACCATATGATAGCGTTATTATTATACGCCTCTCTCAAGAAAACAGTACTGTCAATCACGTCTGTTGCCATGCAACAATAACCCCTCCCTACAACACTGAGAGGGAGAAAATAATTTAAACAATGTTAAACAAACTAAAATAAAACCATGGACCAAAAATGCTAGAATGTATTTAAAAATAAAGAAAAAATGTGTCCATGAAGGTTTCAGTTTTCTGATATAACACAATAATTGCTTAGAACTACATAAATCAGTATATTTGAAGAAGTTTATAATATATTTTTTTGCGTTTATCGTCCTTGCTTCCTCATTTGCTTTCAGCCTCAAGACAATTTATAATCAAGCTTAATCAGACAGGCCTATGTTTAAGCAAGTGAAGCATGAAACTGAAAATCCCTGATGTTCTACGGTTTGCAGACCCAAATCCTCTGCTCACCTGACACAAAGCAATAAGCTCAAACAACCATAAGCCTAATAATCGGATGAAGTTTAAGTGATAGCGGCTGCAGGCGATATTCAAACACCCTTGAACAATGCGATCTCCTCCATGTGTTGTCACGGCAAACCCTCACTGGACCCCCCTTGGACAGATTAAAGACCCTTACCCACCGCAGACCTGTTGCATCAATTTAATTCCGACAGCTATGGTGGAGCGTCCTGAACATACACAAGGACACTTTACATGATTCACATACAGTACATATTTTAGGTTAACTTGAGCCCTATGGATATATGTTCCATGCTGTAGATTACAACAGAAAACACTGTCTATTAGTTTGTTAAAGTAAATGAAAAATACGTTTTGAGTAATAAACTGTAGTGATAAACGAGGGGGGGTGTCTGAGAAGAAATGTGACCATTTTAACAAACAACCATTAAAAAAAAGCTGGAACATGAAGTGAGAGGCCGATAATCGCTGTGGCCGATGTTTCAGGACGATATTTAAAAATATTCTTTATATGAAAAATAAAAAATATGTAAAAATTCATGGGCTGATGATATTTTCTGTTGGCCTGCCATATAGCTTACTTTGCTCACAACAATGCCACTCGGATGTAAATCCAGCATTTGACAAATGAGCTGGATTGAGCTACACATAATGTATGGTAAATATTATTAATACATTTGAATTCCTTTATATTTTATTCATATTTAATCATGATTCGCTTTGCATGACTAAATAACATAATACCATGTGTGGTCATCAATTCTGTTTTAATGATAAGCTACATGGCAAAAACCAGACATGTGTTACACAATAATTGTTCATTCAGTTTCACCATTTTGTCTGTCATTTACTCATTTAATTGCATTTGTGTTATGCTCAGCCACTTATCGGCCCAGTGTCTATAGTGCTTTCTTAATACATGTGCTGGGAGAGGCCGTCTGAAGTCACACTGGGACGTTTTCAGGGATTTCAAAAAAATTTTTTTTGTCAAAACTGGGTTTTCATTAAATTATTCTTCTTTGGAATCTAGTCTATCATGATATATGGCGATTTACAGTGGCAAAAACGTCATAGCTTTCCTCTTTTAACACTACAAAGACAGTTCACATATCAATGTAAACCACATCAAATTTAGAATGAAGGTGTATTAAAGAAAGAGCTGTCCAGCACCATTTTCTATTAATGCCCTGCATTACTTTCACCTTATTCAAACGGTATTCATACCAAAATTTGTACATATTTCAACACTAGGGAATGTTGTTTAGATATATATATTAAATTGATAATAGTGTTTCCCTAGATTTACGGCCTTAGGGGGGATGCAGTCTCTATATTATCTTTGCGGCAGAGGTCTGGACAATACTTTTTTTAATACAGAATATTTAATTAATCAATATTTTATCAGGCCATTGATTTTGTATTCCGATAGCCACAGTATGTATGAAACATAGAAGGCGTGTAACATGTGAAGTTTCACCATGTTTTGGGTTATCGCATTACATATGTATCGGCATCAGCCATTAAAAAAACCCATGTCAGTCGACAACTAAACATGAAAGTGGTTACAGTCTGAACCTCCAACAAAGATTGAATGGTTAAACATTGTGAATAATGTCCAAAATATGGAGAGAACGGATTTAAATCTAGATGGATAAATATTTGCAATAATTGAAAATATGGATTGTGTTTGACCTTGAGACTTGTTTATCAATTCTTATAATGTCAGACTAATTAATTAATAAATAAAAAAATTACCTCAACTGCTACCCAGCATTTACATGTTTGGGGGCTCGCCCGGGATCCCCCATTTGCAAAACGTAACATTATGTGAATAGCTTTTATATGATAGTTTCTTTCATGTGCCTTGTTGATATCTTTACAAAAAGTATTCTTTTTAGCTGAACATGCAATGAGTTGAAATATATTTTTACAGATAATATTGTCAAGTAATTCTCATGGAATGTATTGTAATGTAATGGGATGCTATGTAAGTGTTATGGTTATACTTTTAAAACAGTGTGATATTAGATATTAAAAAATTATGCCGCAGTGCCGTACACTTGCATTGCCCTGCCATGTTCCAATTGTAAGTTCGTTCCTATAAATATTCTCATATTTATTTTTAAAGAATAACTGACAAGCTGTAATTATGTATGAAATCAACAGCACACCACAGATGTTGGTAATAAAGCTTGCATTGTATTTAACCCTGAATATAACCCTGAACAAAATGAGGATTGAGACGTTTAGTGTATAAAATTGAGCTTTCAATGTATTCGACAAGCAGTTTTAAAACTTTTATGACGGCAAAGTATTCGAAACTCTTCATTCATTATTCTCCTCAACAATCATGTTATTGTAACGTCAATACACTACTGACATTAAGACCTACTTTAAGCGATTCCCCTAATAAATGTGGTGAAAGCACATGCATTATGTGGGTGTTTGTCGGTGGGGTAGAAAATATATGTGTGTATGTATGTAATTAATGTGCATTTAGACAGATGGAGAAATCAAATGCAGTGGAAAGAGAGCACAGGGAGAGAAGGTGTGAAGAAATGCGGCCCCCCTCCACCAGCTGGGACAGGGTTTTGTTTAGGTGTACACACAGATAATTCCAAATGTGAGCAGCATGAAATTATTTTTATCTATCTGTTTCTGAAAACGTTCTGATTTATAGAACCCTTTTTTAAGAACCTGCTGTGTGAATTCAGTCCTCGAGATTAAGTTTCTGATCTTTCTTAATAATATAAATACGACCCCCTCTCTGTCTATATAAATAAACTGAAAAAAATTACAGCCTCAAATTAAACAAATGTGCTTTAAGCTGTGTGCACACTATGATTTTTATAGACCTTTACAAGTGTTGTTTGTCAGAAAGTACAATATAATATCAGTGAGCCATTTTTTTCATTCAAACTTTACTAAATTGCACACAAAATTACAGCCATTTTAAAAGCTGCCTCAGGTTCGATTGTGATCTGTTGTTTTTAACTGCTACTGGTGAACATCTTCCCCCAAGACAAAAGGAATTGTTTATAACTCCCGAAATTTGTATCAGTCTGCTAAATTGTGGCCATTTTAGGGCCCTATCGTTCACCCGGCGCAATGCGGCGCAAGTGTTTTTGCTAGTTTCAGCCGGACGCAGTTTTCATTTTTCTGTACTGCGCTGCGTTGTTTAAAAAGGAAATGCATATGTGCTCATTTGTGCTCAATAGGTGTTTTCAGGCGCATTTTTGGTGTGTCGCTATTTTGAGGAAGTGAAAATAGACTGCGCCATAGACCAAATAAAACTGCGCGATATTTGATTTGCAATTTAAAGAGCGCTTAAGTAGAAAATACGCGGGACCACAGTGCGCTTTAACTTTAGTGATTAGAGAGAGGGAATCGCTGCAGCACACAAAGATGCCAAATATAAAAAAATTAATGGATTACAATGTCAAAAATTACAATTGTGTACATTAAGGTAAAGTCTGGCTTGTCTTGTAGATGGCCTGCTCGCGCACTTAAACCTCGCGCACGAGCAGATGCGTTTCCTCTCTGGAGAAGCGTCCAGTCTTTGCTCTTGCAAATTACATCACGGCTCGAATGCGCTGTGGCTTGAGCACAACTAGCTCTTAATGGGAATGAGAGATGAGACTCTGATTGGTGTACTGCACGTTACGCCCAAATAACACCCATTACTCATTAAGAGGATCAGTTACAACCCGTTGTACAACCCATTTAGACCATACGCCCGGGTGCACCAACCGCTATCCCGTTGTTAAACTAGCAAAAATGGATTCGGACACGCCCTGAGTGCACCTGCGCCGTGCACTCATTTAAAACACATTTTCTGAGATGTTTGTTTGATCTGTGAAATATCACTGAGAAATAATGTTAGAATATATACATTTGTAATTACAATTCTCAATTTCAAGATTTTTTCTTTGGAAGTGAACAGTGTGATGTCACGTTTAGATGTACCATAGTACATTGACGCGCCATACAGGGGGGAAAATAAGTATTTGACACATCAGCATTTTTATCAGTAAGGGGATTTCTAAGTGGGCTATTGACACAAAATTTCCACCAGATGTAGCCATCAAGCCAAATATTGAATTCATACAAAGAAATCAGAACATTTAAGTATACAAGTTCAGTCATAATAAATAAAGTGAAATGACACAGGGAATAAGTATTGAACACACTTTATTTAATACTTTGTAGAAAAGCCTTTGTTGGTGATTACAGCTTCTAGACGCCTCTTGTATGGAGAGACAAGTCGTCTGCATTGCTCAGGAGTGATTCTGGCCCATTCTTCCACACAAATGGTCTTTAAATCTTGAAGGTTCCTTGGGCCTCTTTTATGAACTTTGATCTTCAGTTCTCTCCATAGATTTTCTATGGGATTTAGGTCAGGTGATTGACTGGGCCCAGAGGCGGTCTTAACATAGAGGCATAGGTAGGCGGCTGCTTGGGGCCCCCTACCAGCGGTCATAATACCGAACCAACCTTATTTTTTATTTTTATAAAATTTAAAATAAAAAATAAACAAAACCCTTATCATCATGAACACTTCAAAGCATGGTAAATTGTATTAATATTCTTAAGAAATACGTTGAAACTTTGAAGTAGTAGTTAAAATGTTTCATGTTTATCTGTCACTACACACATACACCCCCTTCTATCACAATGAAATGGACTCGTCCGTTACCGTGCGCGCTGCGCGGCGCGAAAGATAAACACAGAGTGACAGGACTGGGTTTGTACACAAACAGAGACGAATCACGACAAAAATAAACGCGAAAATGAAACGGTCTTACCCAAGCGGCTCAGATAAAAGAAAAAAGCGAAAAGACATCGATAAATACTTGGCAACGCTGCCAAAGATGACAAATTTTTTTAGTGCTGTTGTTGAGGACACTGACAGGAACAACAACGGCGTCCAAACTGTACAGGCCTGTACAGCAGCAGCAGCAGCTAGCAGTGAAGTGGCGCTAAATAACGTGAACCAAGATGAAATTGAAGAGGACTTCACGTTGTTGCCGCCCGCTGTCACCGGCGACAGTGTCAATGACGTGGAAGAGTTGTCCAGTGGTGGCCACTTTGACACTGATGATGACCATGATGGGGCTTTGGTGAGTCAACCGCCTAGTTTAGCTAGTAATAGCCACAGCCCTACACTGATAAAAAATATTTTGTGGTGACGTAAATAACGTTACTACAGAAAAACCGAATTTAACCCTTATGTAATTTAATCCAGGGGTCAGCTGTGGCCTGGTGGTTAGAGAGTTGGGCTTGTGATCAGAAGGTTGCTGGTTCAAATCTCAGTGCCAGCAGGTCATTACTGAAGTGCCCTTGAGCAAGACACCTTACCCCTGATTGATCTGCAGTGATGTGTCACTGTATACAAACTACTTGTAAGTCGCTTTGGACAAAAGCGTCTGCCAAATGAATAAATGTTATGTTGGGGATGTTTTCGTCCACTATGTGTTGCTGTTGAGTGTTATTTTGGCCACAACTTTCTCTTTGTCACAGAAAATGGAATGATTGTTGGTGACAAATCTTATTTTGACACATATTTTGGGAAAATGCTTTGAACATTTTTCTCAAACCTTATTCTCTATTGGGATCCATCGTGACTATTAGTTTGTGTGGTGGTACACTTTGTGTGTTCTCTGCTGTCCATCTTCATTTTGAAGTAAATATTTTTCTTTTAAAGATCGGATAGTGGGGCCCCATACACACCTTCGCCTTGGGCCCCCAATTTGCTAAATCCGCCACTGACTGGGCCATTCAAGCAGCTTGATTTTCTTTCTTTGAAACAACTTCATTGTGTCCTTGGCCTTGTGTTTGGGATCATTGTCTTGCTGAAATGTCCACCCTCTTTCTGGTAGATGGCAGCAGATTTTTATTCAGAATGTCCGGGTACATTTCTCCATTCATCCTGCATTCAAATATCACAAAAACAGCCTTCTTCCACCTTAGAAATGTTTTCCCAAATTACGAAATAGTTTATGTGTTGCAGACGCAGAAAAGCTTATTCATGCATTTGTGACCTCACGGGTTTACTATTGTAATGCTCTACGTAGTGGTTGTCCTGTATCATCGATAAACAAACTACAGTTAGTTCAGAATGCAGCTGCCAGAGTTCTTACTAGGTCAAGAAAATACGATCACATAACCCCAGTTTTATCATCGCTTCACTGGCTACCCGTTAAGTATCGTATTGATTTTAAAATTGTTTTAATTACTTACAAAGCCCTGAACGGTTTAGCACCTACTTACTTAACCGAGCTTTTATCACGTTACAACCCATCCCGCTCTCTAAGATCTCAAAACTTAGGACTTTTGACAACACCTAGAATAACAAAATCCACCAAAGGGGGACGAGCTTTCTCATACGTAGCACCTAAACTCTGGAATAGCCTTCCTGATACTATTCGAGGGTCAGACACAGTCTCCCAATTTAAATCTAGATTAAAGACACATCTTTTCAGCCAAGCTTTCACTTAATGCCTAGTTAATGAACAGCAGCTACGCTAATTATTCTCTTTATTCTCTTTCCGCCTCTGCCTCGGGATGCCCAGTTCCACCATGTTCAGACGACCAACAGATGCCAATCCCCAATTTGAGATTACGCCAGCTACAGCTGCAGACTGACTGACCATCCCAGCTCCATCTAAGGCAATTCCACCACCAGCCAAGAGAAATACGAACATCGGACCATCCCAGCTCAGACCACTACATCCCCAACCAAGAGCAAAGACGGACTATTTGTCCTATTAATGCTGAAGTTACAATATTTGGTATTAAATGCTAAACCTAAACCACATGTCAGCAGTCTGAGTGCAGCTTTGACACGTCAGAGGGGATCTGGCCCTCCCGGTTGAGCCTGGTTTCTCCCGAGTTTTTTTTCTCCATTAATCAATCATTGGAGTTTGGGTTCCTCGCCACAGCAGGGCAGTGTTGGGCTGCTCACCGGGAGACTGCATTCATTCATTTATTTATTTATTTAGAAATTAGATATTATTTATTAGAATGATCTTACTCATTGTATAATAATACCATGCACTGTGCTGTGTTTTAACTTTTCTGTTTTTCCTGTTTGCCCCTGTAAAGCTGCTTTGAAACAATACACATTGTGAAAAGCGCTATATAAATAAACTTGAATTGAATTGAATCATTCAATAACATGAAGTCTGCCTGTACCCCGTGCTGAAAAGCAGCCCTAAACCATGATGCTTCCACCCCCAAACCTAACTGTTGGTATGGTATAATTGTTTAATGAAAAGAAGGGTGAACCTGAAAGCACACCAGGGGCCCGTTTCAATAAGGAAGTTCAACCAACACCGAGTTAAAATCTGAACTCTGAGTTGATTTACTCACAGAATCGCTACTCTGAGTTTTCAGTTTCAGAACAGCTGATTTGAGTTAGTTCAATCGACTCTGTGTAAGTTCACTCTAGGTTACGCGCGTGCACCATGGCTATAAAAAGCCGTCATCAATTGAGCAAAGACAGCACGATTCACCATGGCAACGGCACGTGACAAAAGCACGTGTTCATTTGTCGCCAATCGAATTGAAGGTACTGTTACAAGCGTACGGTGAATATGAGCACATATTTAGAAAAAAAATATTCACTTATTAATGCGCAAGTTTATATGTCAATCACTTTTATATCTTTTTTTGTTGAAACTGTGAAAATGGGAATTATATTTAACGCTCCCGCTCTCTCTCCCTCTCTCTCTCTCTCTCTCTCTCTCTCTCTCTCTCGCGCGCGCTCTCGCTCTCTCTCTCTCGCGCTCTCGCTCTCATGTAGGTGCAATCCTTCTGCAATAAAAAGATCTCGGCAGAAGCTGAATATGAAATACAAGAACATCTTTCAGGAAAGTTTAAAGAAATAAAATGCTCTTGCTAGTAGGATGCCTGTTTGGGAAATGTTAAATATGCGACTTAAACTGGCCTTAAAAGTTAAGATAAAACGTCCAAACGGGGCCTCACAATTCTCTCCCGACATAAATGTAACTCTCTGCGAATTAATGCAGCTTCCTTTCGAAGCTCGTGCTTCGAAAAGGGGGCGGAGATTGTAACAAACCCTGGGATGGGGAATAAAACCTGCTCCCGACCAGGTTAGGTTCACGGAGTGTGTTACTCTGGTTACTCACTCGGAGTATAAGATACCTCGATTTCTGAAATTGGCTTGACTTACCCCGTGGTCGCGGGTTTGACATGCCTCGCTTTCTGAAACCAAAAACCCTAAGTATTCCGTTTTCTGGTGTTAACTTACTCTGAGTTTGCACTTACCCTGCTTTCTGAAACGGGCCCCAGGGTGCCAAAGCCAAGACTAGGTGTTCTGAGCTTGGTTGTTCTAAAACTCTGATGAATGCCGGACCGATTCACGGCTCAAGGCTGGTAACAATAGCATGTGTACTAATGTAACTATATTCCCTCGAAAAACCTAGCAACATTCCTAGTTTACATAACTTGCAGTACTATTGAAGGTACCGACTTTTTGTTCAAATTTTGGCATTATACCAGCATGTGAAATCTCACATTAGGCCCACTGATTTCTGCCTGGAGGTCTTTGTAGATATGATAAAGTACGGGTCATTTGATGTGTGCATCTATACATCCAAGCAGTAAAAAAAAGACTGCATGTCTGTCTTTAACAAACAATCATCATTGTTCAGTATCCCAGAGTGAGACACACAACCTGATCCATGCTTGACCTCTGCCATGAATGTAAAATATGATTGTTATGTTATATCATCTCAACTCTGCATTCAGTCCTACACTTACAGGATAAAAGTGACCTCAAACAAAACCTTAAATTAAGATAATTTTATGAAAAGTTGTTGAAGTTCCTGACCTTTAACACCATTGACAGCAGACAGCAAAGTGCACAACAACTCACAGAAATAACACATATTGTAGGTATGTATTTAAATATACATTACATATATATGTGTGTGTGTAATACTGTATATATTTTACATAAGTGACCCTGCCTATGAAAACCAACTTTTTTGTGAAAATAATCCTGTATAATGTAGATTGTTGGAAATTAGTGCAGCAATATCAAGTTTATTCTGCATTCAGGTTAAGCAGTAGGCCATGTTATCAAACCAAACGTAATATACAACTGATGCTAAAAAACTGCAACCATCACAGGCCTAAAAACGATCTTAGAGAACAAAATACTGAGAATAAACTGGAAACAGATGAAGCTAAAATGGGATGTAGAGAGAAACCAAAGCCCCTTTGTGAGTTTAGAAGTTCATGGTTTATCCCTGACCCGATGCTGAGCCGTGTTGCCCATTCAGAGGTCTATAAATATCCATCCTGTTTTATTCCCCCATCTCTCTCCACAGACACACATCATAAACACACAAACACACACACGGGACCCGCAGCTAACACCATGCAATCAATCCCAAATCTCTCTTTAAACAGTGAAAACACTTGAACTGGCTGGGTAATTAACAGATATCTTTGTTGTGATTAAGATACAGAGATGGCTTTAAGGTTAGCCAATCATAGCCAATCAGGTCAAGGTTAGCCAATCAATGCGTAAATACGAACATTATCAGCCTGTTAAAAAGATGAAAAAAGATCTCAGATTGGAAAAACAATTAGCTATATACCTGTATTTGGTAAAAATGAACAATTATATAACTCATAATTATTTGTCAAATGGCTACAGTGTTCCTCACGGTTGCTTGGAAAATGCTGCTGCTTTTACGATTCGCTCTGCTCCGTGATTCTGATAAGTTGGGCCATATTCTAAGCCATTGTAAAAACATACAGCTGACCGCAATACTTAAAGCCACACTTTGTAGTTTTAAAGGGGTATGAGTACGTGTTCTTCTGTGTCTTTGGTGTGTTATAAGTTGCCCATGCATGTATTAGACACAAAATTGCGAAAGTTAAAGTGTCAGAAACAAAAGATACATTCTATCTAAAGGCGAATGCTCACCCAGACTTGCCTGAAACGCCTTGTGTAACCACACCCCCTCAAATCTACGTCAGTTCGTGGTATGATTCGACTAAGACCGCCCAAATATATCTGTCTTTTTTTGTATGTCATACATCATCTGTGTTGCATTGGAACAGCTTTGTTCACAACGTTTAAATGCAAGACGTGAGTCGAAAGCGCAATGGTCAAACGCAGCCATCTTGCACCTTTACACGAAAGTAAAATAGTGCAAAGGCAGGGAAAAACGGCTTCTGAGTGAACAGTACAAGTAAATGCACAACAGTAAAGTGCATTTAATGTATAATTCTTTTAATTAATATGTGTGTCCCTTGCGTTACGAACCCATGAAATCTGTGTTGCTAGCAAAATGCTTTTCCAATTAAGCTACAGAAACCAATCCCACTAATTGTTCAACAGCATGTTTAGGGGCAGGTCAATCATAAAGTTTCTGCAATAACAGATGAACATACAAACATACTATCACCTAAATGATTATTAGGAACACCGTACTAATACTGTGTTTGACCCCCTTTCGCCTTCAGAACGGCCTTAATTCTACGTGGCATTGATTCAACAAGGTGCTGAAAGCGTTCTTTAGAAATGTTGGCCCATATTTATAGGATAGCATCTTTCAGTTGATGGAGATTTGTGTGATGCACGAAGCTCCCGTTCCACCACATCCCAAAGATGCTCTATTGGATTGAGATCTGGTGACTGTGGGTGCCATTTTAGTACAGTGAACTCATTGTCATGTTCACGAAACCAATTTGAAATTATTCAAGCTTTGTGACATGGTGCATTATCCTGCTGGAAGTAGCCATCAGAGGATGGGTACATGGTGGTCATAAAGGGATGGACATGGTCAGAAACAATGCTCAGTTAGGCCTTGGCATTTAAACGATGTCAAATTGGCACTAAGGGGCCTAAAGTGTGCCAAGAAAACATCCCCCACACCATTACACCACCACTATAATTGCATTAATGAGAAATTGAACAGGTGTTCCTAATAGTCCTTTAGGTGAGTGTAGATTATTTATTCCGCATGGAAAATTATTCAAAAAGACCACAAACAGGTTAATTTAAAGCTAATGTATTTTGCACAAGCAAGTGTGCTTTCAGACTCCATATCCATAAGACTATAACCCCTGAGTACATGTTTGTTTAGAACTGTATCTCCACGTTTTAATGTCCACAAGCAATGTGGCTTAAGGGGAAACATGAATACAAATAATGTGTACAACAATAATAACAATAAAATAACCATGAAGTACAACCATGAAAAAGCAGTTGATCCTTCCAGGTTAAAATGAACATGGTGTTCAAGAGCCAACGAATGTGGTTAATATACATTGAGCAGCCTAGGCTGTTGTTTGTTAGTGAAGACATTTTGACAAATGGTCAACTCTAGAAATGACTCGATGGGTACATAAAACTGAAACTTACTCATACGATAAAAAAGAACCAGCAATGATGAATATGGTCTTGACCCAGTTACTTGAAATATAACTAGAAAATTACACAACAAAAGTCACACAAGGTCAGTTAAGAAAGAGTTTAGAGGTTATAAGTCACAAGCTCAGAAAAGAAAATGGTAAAAGAGTAAGGTAGAATGAAGTGTAGAAAATAAGACATGAAGAGCGAGAAATGAAAAAGAGATGCAAAAGGAGACAACAAAAGTACACAGAAAATGAAGAAGAGGGTTGGAGTGGATAGGAGGACTGGATGGGCTGCTATCAGGGCAGTGGATGGGGCCGTTGTCAAGGGTCAACAGGGTTGGGGGTCAGAGCATGGGCAGTAATTGAATCCAGTCTGTAGTAGGAAAAAAGAACCAGTGGAAATGCTGAGATTAAACGGGGATAGGAAACACACACACTTAAACACCCCTGTTTCACTCACTCCACATTTCCTGCACACACAAGCAGGTCACTATCTTAAGAGAATGTTTAGGGTAAGGAAAGATGTCTCTACCATCTGTAGTTCCTTTTGCTACAGTATAGTTAAAGAACAAAGCCTGCACACGCCACACAGATGCTACATTCTATATAGGGAAGCAATTTATGTATTAAAAGAGAAAGTAGGGCTGGGTGATATATATTGCGATTCATGCTTATTGTACATGTTTAAATCGATTTTGAAATCGATAATGTGTTTTACGCACAGCTCTTCCGTGAACTACGGCTCTTTGATCAGTAGGAAGTACTGCTCAATCTAAAATCACTACGAGATTGAATCGTTTATAACATGCATTTGAAAATCAACACTCGACAAACATCATCACTATAAATGTACTTTACAATCTTGAAAATACAGTTTGAAGGTTTGAAGAACAGCGATAGAATATGACCAATGGCCTTTTCTGGAACAAATTGTTCTTCTTCTGTTTCTCATATTCAGAGTTTCTGCGCGAGAGCGCCCTATTACTTTCAGATGTGGCTGCAGTTCACCGTAATTCATTGTGAAACTGAGAGAATAAGAATCGCACAATATACCTCCCAGCCCTAAGAGAACGTAATTATAGATGCACTAACTAACATTGTAATTTACAGAGATGATAACACATTGTACTGTGCCTAGCATAAACATTCAGTTATTGCTTCACAACCAAGACAAGATCTTCTTAACTCAGTCTGATCAGCCCTAACTACACTCACCTAAAGGATTATTAGGAACACCTTTTCAATTTCTCATTAATGCAATTATGGTGGTGGTGTAATGGTGTGGGGGATGTTTTCTTGGCACACTTTAGGCCCCTTAGTGCCAATTGGGCATCGTTTAAATGCCACGGCCAACCTGAGCATTGTTTCTGACCATGTCCATCCCTTTATGACCACCATGTACCCATCCTCTGATGGCTACTTCCAGCAGGATAATGCACCATGTCACAAAGCTCAAATCATTTCAATTTGGTTTCTTAAACATGACAATGAGTTCACTGTACTAAAATGGCCCCCACAGTCACCAGATCCCAACCCAATAGAGCATCTTTGGGATGTGGTGGAACAGGAGCTTCGTGCATCCCACAAATCTCCATCAACTGCAAGATGCTATCCTATCCGACATTTCTAAAGAACGCTTTCCGCACCTTGTTGAATCAATGCCAAGTAGAATTAAGGCAGTTCTGAAGGCGATAGGGGGTCAAACACAGTATTAGTATGGTGTTCCTAATGATCCTTTAGGTGAGTGTACATTACAATATTAAAGAAACAGCCAAAACCTCTGTATGGTCTTATAAGACAGGAAGATGCTGAATGCCCACTCTTTTGTAAGGAAACTCTCTTCTTGACACTTTGTATCCCAGCGCCTTATTGTACATGCAAATGCCAGTGAAATTTCTTTCCTGCTATGCTGCCATGGAATTGCAGAAACTGTAAATCTGTTTAATGGAGGGTTGATGGATTAGTTTATACAAAAGGTAGCATCACATCATTGTGAATGCTTTTCATTTCATGGGATATATTATTCATTTATTAACATCAAGCATAAATGCCTTTTTTTCTACTATAAAATGATCTCTTCCCTCCATCATACCACTTTATGTAGTTTGTCTCAAAAACTCTGGTTTCTTGCTTGCGATTTTGTGAAGCCCATTTTACTATTTATTTAAGCATAAAAATCTCAAATATAAACGTCTTGGTTACATATGTATCCTCAGTTCCCTGATGGAGGGAACGAGACGTTGTGTCAAGAACGACAGATGGGGTTCGCCCTTGAGAACCAATCAACTCTGACTACTATAGAAAAGGCCAATGAAATTTGGCGAAGGAAATTTGCATGCCAGACTCCGTTCCCGGATATCCGGTATAAAATGAAGCCGGCGTGCAGCATTCAATTACCTTTGGTTCTGAAGAGCCTGAGAGCCTCTCACGACTGCAGCAGAATACGATACGTGTTTGTGGCATAAGGGACACAACGTCTCGTTCCCTCCATCAGGGAACTGAGGTCACAGACGTAACCAAGACGTTCCCTTTCTGTCGGTCTCTCGACGTTGTGTCGAGAACGACAGATGGGGTTGCCTATGGAAAACGCCACAACGCTGTATCGCGTCACAATCTCTAGCGAAGCGACGGTAACAAGCCTGGGCGTGTCAGCTCGAAGCTTTCGCGAAACTGTAACCTTCCAATGCGGTGGTTGGGGGGTTCCAGAGCTTACTTGGAGAAAGATGGGTACAGCCCTGACCGTTAACCTTTCACGGATGGGGCCTAGCTCTCTACTGGCGAGAGGCCGTCCGGCTCGGGTTTACACCGGGTGAGCGCAACTCTTAATCAGAGAAGCGCTGCAGAGGCCACCTCCTACCCGTGGGGAGGAATATGGTGGATATAGGTATGGTCTCGTCCTTGGAGGAGAACGCATGGAACGTGCGGACTGGGTAGTTAACCGCAAGGTGGAAGTCCACCTGGGGAAGCTCATGGGTTACCAGGAGTGGGAACCATTCTCATGAGGATACATCAGACGGAACAGCCCACGGAGGGGGTGTTAAAGACGTCCGGTAGCACTAGGTCCGGTTAGAGCTATCTGTGATAGCTCACATGGTATCCCGGCCTAAGGGGGAAGGCTGCTCTGCCCAGCCAGCCCCCCAGGGGGTGCTTGCTTAGTGATGGATGGATGGACTGCCTATTCTTAACCAGTGTCTGGGTAAGAAGGGAGGTTGGTGAGGTACCAGTTTCTTAGCCATGTGTTTGGGTAAGAAGAAAAAGGTAGATAGCACACTGACCCAACCTGTTAGAGGGTGGAAAGGTGCTTTCGTAGGCATACGCCCCCCCGGATGCCAGTCCTACATGTCGCCACGCAGGACGTGGGCTGACACCGGGTTTACGCGAAGGTTGTTAACCCTTGCGAAGGTGTTTGGGCGTAGCCCAACCCGCAGCTCTACAGGTGTCTGCTAGAGAGGCGCTTCTGCCAGTTCCCAGGAGGTGGCTAAACTCCGTGTGGAGTGTTCCCTCACTGCCAATGGGCATGGGAGATTCTGAGATCGGAATGCCGTCGTAACGGCTACCACGACCCAGTGTGCCAGCCTCTGTTTGGAGACAGCCTTCCCCTTCTGCTGTCCTCCAACAGACACGGAGCTGGTCAGAGCTTCAGAGCTCTGCGTGCGGTCCAGCACGTACTGGACACAACACTGATCGGGTTGGGTCTTCCTCCCCTATGGGGAGCGCCTGCAAGTTCACCACTTGGCCCCGAAGGGAGTAGTGGGAACTTCTTGGGCACGCATCCGGGCCTGGGTCTCAAGATAACGTGAGAGTTTCCAGGGCCGAATTTAAGGCAATCCAGGGACACGGAGGATGCTCGGTGGTCCCCTACCCTCTTGAAGGGAGTGAGCGCCGTCAGGAGGGCCGTCTTACTCTGTGAGGAAGATCGGAACCTCCGAGGGGCTCTTGGGGGGCACTGAGTCTCCCCAGGAGCACTTAGGGTCCCAAGAGGGTATGGAGCGGAGATGAGGCGGATTCCACCCTCTCGCGCCCCTGGTGACCTGGTCGTGTTGCCCTAGAAACTTTCCACCGACTGCGTCGTGATGAGTGGCAATAGCGCTTACATACACATTCAGTGTGGAGGGGAGATGTTAGTCTCCAGTCTCGTAAGAAGGAAAACACAATCCTGATCGAGCACCTAAGTGGGTCTTTCTCATTGAGAGAGACACCAGGACGAGAAGCGGCGCCGTCTAGAGGTGTGTAACCGCCTAGTAGATGGGGCCCTAGCCTGGGTGATGGTTTCTGCCATAGAGGGGGAGTAGCCATCTCAGGATCTTCTCGTCCTGTCTAGAGACCAGACATGGGTGTTCCAGAGGTACCCTTCTGCTTCCTCCTGAACTCGACCGCTGTGGGTGGAGCTCGGATTTGTCGGATGCCAGTCTCCCTCCGATGCTGCGAGCGACATCTCATCTACGTCACACATCGTTTCCGAGTGTGTGCGTGAGAATCCGGACGGTATGCCACCGCCGGTTGGGGAACGTTCAGAAGAGCGAATCGGGGTGCGATCCGCCCGTGAGCACTTGGCTGGCGGGTTTAAGTTCGCAGAGTTCCCCATATCACTAACGCTGCTAACGTGGGTGGTCATCGGGGCCGTAGCCACAGATGTCACAGCCCAGGTAGCAGACGAAATACTGGCTGGTTCCCGTAGGAAGACAGCCACCCGTGACCGCAACTTCTGAATGGACGCCCAGACGCCTAACGCAGTGATCGTGTCCATCCCCTTCCTCGATGAGGGTGCCGCACCCAAGAGAACAGCGGGACATGCCGCGCTGGAGAATGCTCAGTCAGTCCTGAAAAGGACTTTTTTAGAAAAAATCTCTAACACCTCCGGAACCGGCGGGATGCCCTGGGGAAGGTCGCTGCAGGTAGGGACGATCCGCTGCAACACGTCGTAGATCCGGCAATGTAGAAGAAGAAGAATTCATTGAATTCGTTCTGTTCGTAGTCATGAGCGAAGGCTCTGAAGAACAAAGGTAAGTGAATGATGCACGCCGGCTTCCTTTTATACCGGATAACCGGGGGCGGCGTCCGGCATGCAAATTTAAAAAAAAAATGGCCTTTTTTATAGTAGTCAGAGTTGATTGGTTCTCAAGGGCGAACCCCATCTGTCGTTCTCGACACAACGTCGAGAGACCAACAGAAAGGGATCTCATTTAATAGTTTTTAATTCAATGAGGTAAGACAATCAATACATGGATGTGTTCTTCAAATCGAATTGTTCAAAAAGAAAATGTATTGTGATTTGCCATATTGTGTGTGAAAAAAAACCTGTCAAGTAAGTTACTCATTAAAAAAAACCTCCCAAAAAGGAATGGTTTGACCCAACTGATGTAACTTGCATATAACATAGTGTAATGTCATAGAAGCACATACATGAAAGATTAGAAGGTATTTTCTTTCTCTTTTCCCAAAGATGGGTTAAAGGTCCAATGTGTAATTTTTGGGAGGATCTACAGACAGCAATGCAATAAAATATGCATGACTTGGTCTTCATAATCAGTGTGGTTTGGAGAGGGGGCAGTGTGAGTGCAAATCACACCGCAGCCCGGAACTGAAAGCATGATATAAATGATGCTACCGTTTAAATGTCTCCTTGATGTTTAGACTTAATCGCACTCAGGCACAATTGAGAGCAACCGGGTCGAGTGTTAGTATGCCCTTAGTTCTGTCAGCCGCCATAGTTCTTCGAAAGGGTGGAGTGAGTCGTTGGTTGCAATTCGCAACCTAACCTAACAGTAGCTTCAACTTAAACTTAATACTAAACATAAGATATTGAATAAAAGAGCTCCTACTTACTTTAGTTCCTACTTCTCTAGGGTTAATGAGCTACATACTTATAATACTAGGCAGAGTCTGATGGATATTACATTATGTTGATTGAAAAATTTGTACGGCCGTAGGTCTTTTAAATATTCAGGTGCTAAAGAGTATAAGTTCCTGTGAACATCAAAAGATGTCATGAATTAGTGGGGAAATAACCCAATTTCAGGCAGCAGCGGTGACGAAGGGGTTAAACAGATTTATTGACAGACAAAAACAGGATCAAAACAAAACACCCACGAGGGGGAACAAGGACAGGGCTAAATAATACTATATAAACAACAAAAACAAAAGACTTCCCACGAGGGGGCAAAAACTAAACTAAAACAAAACTCGACACAACGTCACACTAAAACAGACAAGGCAAGGTCCAAATACTGTATTACCGGCAAGGCACGACAAGACTGGGGCACAGTACAAAACAAACAAGCACAGGACAATGAATACGAGGATATAATATAGGGAGACAAACAAAGGATAATTAATAGGGTCCAGGTGACAGGGATTAACACTCAGGGAAAGTTAACGAGGAAACGAGATGGCGGGAAACACAGACGAGACATGAGAAAGCACACGGCCAGCCAATATATAAACAAAGCCATGTCTTTCTCACACGAAACCCTAAGGCTATGCCATGACTCCACTGCAAGACCAAGAATAAACATGACATGATAGCGGAATCATGACAAAAAGTATTTTAAATGCAGTTGATTTTAGCGCAAAAGTTGAAAGCTGGTTATTAGAATGATGTATTAATGTATGTGTATAGATGTATGTGTGGAAATAAGTTTATTTAAACTTTTTGTGTTTATCCTTGATAAATGAGTTTATTTTACTACTTTTTGTCTAATAAATTCAATTCAACCACTAGAAGCCACTAACTTTCATACACTGGACCTTTACAATAAAAAACGTGTCTTAAATAGACTGTGTTACACAAATATTTTGGCTGCAAATAAGTAAAAAAGTAAAACGTTTATTTCTAAACAAAACTTACCATGTGCTTAGCAGTTCTAGGCTTCCATGTTGAGTATATGCCCAAAGTGTTTTAAAACGTTACTCTGTCAACTGCTGAGGGGCAGTACGCACCGGTACACATTGATGGCACTTTTATATTTCAATCTTAAATTTAACTTCACTTATTTTTGCGTGCCGGCAAAACGGCATTGTATGGGTGAATATTAATAATAATGAAATCACACTTGCCTTAAATGTATTAAAAAAAAGCTCACAAAACGAGTTCGCAACATAAAGAAAACAGCCCCAAATTTGACGATGTTTAAAAGCTTACAGCAACTGGTATTCCCAGGCGGTCTCCCATCCTAGTACTGACAAGGCCAGTGGTTCCCAACTCTGGCCCGAGAGATCCATTTTCCTGCCGAGTTTAGGCCCAACTCTGATAAAACACCTGAAAAGCTAATCAGCGACTTCAGGAAGAGACGCACTCAACTTAATGCGGGGCTGCGCAGACTGTTTGGCATATCACATTAAACTACCGCGAGATCCATTCAAATGCAAATGGAGCTTTCTGCACTTGAAGGGTGCAGGGTGGTGCCGTAAACCATAATAAACGCCAAAATTGAAATGCCAAGTGTACCTGTAATTACAGAATGACCCACCATCTTAAGCTAGTGAAACTTACAATGCAAGTAGGTAGTGATAAAAAATACCAAAGTTAATATATTGATGATGTTTACAATATCAAACCCCATCTTTTGCATCAAGGACAGAAAGACATTTAGTCACTGTGCCAGCCATGTACGTGTGTGTTGTATTTGCACAGTCCTGCAAACACCCCCATTAGTGTGTGTGTGTTTGTGTGTGTGGGAGAGTGTTAATGGTCATGGGCTCTCATAACCAGAGCTCCAACCGTGTCGCCACCCACTGTTGTAACCTGAACTTCATATCATCTTGCACAAATAGGCTCGATATGCAGACACAGCACGTAGAAAAGTGATTACAGTTATTACTGAATGACTGTGGGTGACATGTATGAGGGTCATTAACGTTTTGTGCAGCTGTGGCGTGCTAAGTGTCTCCCAGCCATTGATCCCCAGCTAACCGTCTCTTACTAACACTAATATGACATCGCAGGGCAGAGGTGACCATACAGAGCAATCTTCAATAGAGATGCCACAATGGAGGAACTAAAATGTAGGACTTAAAGGGTAAAAAAACATCGGCTGGACTGAATAAAGACCTGCAACATCAGCCATGAGGTTACAACTTTAGCTAGATGTAGAGTGTATAAGCATTAGGTGATCTTACTTACAGGTATATACACTCACCTAAAGGATCACCTAAAGAAACCAATTTGAAATGATTTGAGCTTTGTGACATGCTGCATTATCCTGCTGGAAGTAGCCATCAGAGGATGGGTACATGGTGGTCATAAAGGGATGGACATGGTCAGAAACAATGCTCAGGTATGCCGTGGCATTTAAACGATGCCCGATTGGCACTAAGGGGCCTAAAGTGTGCCAAGAAAACATCCCCCACACCATAACACCACCACCATAATTGCATTAATGAGAAATTGAACAGGTGTTCCTAATAATCCTTTAGGTGAGTGTATACTGTAACTACTAACTTAAAGCTTAAATCTAACCCCACATATAACTTGAATGTTTATGCAAGTCGGTGTCTTGTCCTGATTTTTATATCAGCATGATTTGCTCCTGATACTGAAACATAGAGTATATATTTAATAGCGGTGTAACGTTTCATTCATCTTCTCGATGCATCAATTTCAATGTGATTTCGTTTGGTAACTTCTTTCACTTAACTTAAAGCATATATGTATAATGCATTATAAAAGTACTGTAAATTATGCCTTATAATGCATTGTAATGACTTATGAATAATTCAGTCTAGGATTTGTGAAAATGTGGCGCTTGATGACATCACACGCTAATAAACATTTTTATGACGTCATCATGTAGTTTTAATACCGCGTTCAAGACACCTCGGAAGTTGGATATTTCCCACCGAAAATGCGGAAGTAAGTTCTGGATTTACAAACAATAAAAGTATTTAGTAACATTAATTTAACTATTTAGTAGCATTAAAACATTATAAGTATCTTTTAACATTAAAAGAGCACTGTTCCATAAATTATTTCCAGGTTGAAAAGGAAAATTATCCAATTTCCGAGAGCGCGTGAAGGGAGTAAAAGTGTCAACTTCAGACCCATTTCGATTCTACTGTCTGAACATCACACACAGCTTATTGTCCGATAAAGCCGTTGTCATTTACATATTTTCTGTTGTAAGTTCTGTTTTATAACCAAGACACGTCTGATAAAATGACCACCCACAGCTTAAAGAGTGGAGATTTTGCCTGTACTCTGTCCTGAGTTTGTGCTTATACTGTATATCCAAACAGTTGATAACAGTGGCAAAACGCTGTTTTGTACTCTTTCATTCACAAGCCGGCCGCCCGTACGGTGACCTGAATGTTCCAGAGATACTCTTATTATAGGGATATGGAGGGGTCTGTAATACTTTCATTTGGAGAAACCATAACGGCTAACAAAACACAACAAAACTAGCCTCTGGTCTTCTTTCCTGCCTTCTGCAAAAGCCAGGGCGTTGGCATTAGCAGTTATGCTTTAGGCTTTATTCTTTACAACAACATTGAATGTATTACAACACAGTCTGTGAACAATTACAACGCATCATAACCTTTAATAACCCTTTATAGTGCATTACACAGTACATAATGGCTTTAAGTAGTGTTAGCAATTTTTATTCACTCTTTAACATATTTTTAGTTTATAATTACAAATATAATTCAGAACAAAAGCCAATTTAGAAAGTACAGTTTCAATATTCAGTCCAGGGTGTCCAGAACTAAATCAAGCGTTCTGAGATTTCAAAAACGTATCCAATCAAAAACCTATTAAATCAAATCATTTCTGTGTCTACCCAAAGATTCACAACTTTTTGTAAAAAAAAACTAAATTTTCACTGAAAACAGAAATTATCATTAACAGGTATTTGACCTTGATAGTGAGATTGAAAGACCAAAGGTAGAACGATAAAACTAAAAAGCACGGCGTTTTTTTATGATTGGCTATTTAGAAATCGTAACATATTAGATCAATAAACGTAAACATCATGTTACTACACAAATATTTAATATTGGTCAGAATGAAATGTAATTTCTGAAAAGAATGTAAAAAAAATTATTTTAAAGAAAGTATTTGGATGAATTATTCCTTTAAATGTTTTAATAACATCCAATAAAACTGAGAAATACGTTTTTTCTTTATAGATGTTTGCTGGCACACAAGTTGTATATTTTGCCGTTTAGAAAACATAATGATAACTTCTGACTTTACACATATGCATATTCTCTCTTTCTTTATTTTAGGCTTCTGCTTTTTTTTAGATTCTCTGCCTCTCCCAAAGGGCTGACCTCACCCTCCAGTCCAAAGATAACTATATTTATCCCATTCTGTGGCCCACACATATACACGCATGCATATACACTTTATGGGGGGAATGAATAGTGGATATTGTTGTTAAGCGCACAGAAAATTCAAGCCAATTTATTATTAACACACAGTTTTCAAACGGTTCCAGTAGAGACAACACCATCTGGACTACGATAAGAAAATAACAGATTCAAGAGCGATAAAAATCACAGAGCAATGTGAAATATTGTTCTTTTGTTTAAAAAGTACATTAACACCTTTATGCTGATTGTCTCCATGAGCCCAAGTGATCCGATCTCGGTTTCAGCGCTTGGCAGAGGCCTAGGAGCTCAAATGTGGCCTCTACATGAAATTCTCACAAAGCTTGTTTACACTGTTGGTGATCCAACACAACCACTTCTATATAAGAGGTCACATCTACAAAAGCAAAACTGAACCAAGTCAAGTGGACATTTTGAACAACTTCAGAGTGGATTAGAAATGCACGAACAGTACAGTTGTTTGTATTTTTGCAGGGAGGATTTTGCCTTTTATTAAAATGGAATGCCACAGGCAATGTACAGGTCAGCATAAAGGTTCAACTGTTACAAAAAAAACATAGTAAGCAACAGTTTTAACTATGGCTTAAGGGTTTCTTAAGTATGGCTAGTTGTACTTTGTGAGGCCTATGTATAGATCACTTACACTTGTATAAAAAAATGTCCAACTAGTGGCATTGAAAAACATGAAAGAGCACACTTTTTAAGCAAAGTGTTTCACAAAAAGTTTGCTTGATTAGGAAAAAAATATTGTACTTTTGGTTGGCAATGTTAGACTATGACCACGTATTAATGTGAAAAAAAAAATCTAAATTTTTTTTCCATCTGTCCAAACTGTCCAACTTTTTGTCCATTTTTGTCCAGTCAAAAAAATGTGTGTGTGTTGTCAGGACTCCGGTCTGAACTCCTGCTTGTTTTGTTTGTTCGTCTCTGTTTTGAGCACATGGAAGAGTTGATAGCTCACCATGCGCTCGGAGTCCATGTATGCCCCGCCCCCTTGCTTTCCACTTTTCCTTCTCGCACCGGTTTCTCCTTTCCCTCATCACAGCTCACCTGCTCTCACTCTCCAAACATTCCCTTTTTTAATCAGTCAGGCGCTTGAACCTCTAGCTTAAGATTCTCTGGGTATTAGCTGTTTGCTTGACCACCGCTCATGTTTGGCTCTTGACTCTGTGACTATTGTGACTCTCTATCCCTGGATTGTAAATAATAAAGAGAGATTATGTATTCCGCATCTGACTCCGGTGTCTGTCATTACAGAACGATCTGACCACGATCGAGTCAGCGGGACCTGATCCTCTCCGCATCAACCTTGCACTGCAGGGGGTGTTGTTAGGGCAACGGTCACAACAGCTCCATGCCACTGCCCGGAAAGTAACTTCCCTTAACAGTCAGATGGTGGGGTTATCCACTCGTTTGGAACAACTTCAAACCAGACCATTCGGACGAGCTCCAGATCGCCATGAACAAGAACCTCATGCCAACAATCCCCCTGTCTATGACAGTGATCCTAAGTCCTGTCAAGCTTTCCTTTCTCAGTGTGCTTTAGTCTTCACTCTTCAACCTTGCCGTTATGCTGCAGAAGAGACCAAGGTGGCATATGTCCTCACTTTACTCTCAGGTCAGGCCAGGGAATGGCGAGTGGCGGTCTGGAATGCCAAAGCTCCGTTCTGTACCATTTTTGAGGATTTTCGTAAGGAGACGGAGAAGCTTATTGATCTACGGTACGGGGGAACGAAATGGCTGTTCTACTGTCCCAGTTGACAAAGAATAGAGGGTCAATAACGGTTTATGCCATCCGCATGAGACCCTTAGCGGCAGCATGTGACTGGAACTGTAGCGCCTTGCGAGCCCGCTTCTTGGAAGATCTCAACGAACTATCTGCCTTAGACTTACCGGCAGACCTCGAATCTCTCATCAACCTTACCCTGCGCCTCAGTCGTCGACAGCATCATAGACTACATATCACCACCTGGCATCCCTAACCGATGCCGACCTCCGTTGCAACGTCCACTCCTTCTCCTGAACCCATGCAGTTGGGCTGTTTTTAACCCACCTCACAAGAGAAACAACAACGTTTGAGTCAAGGATTGTGTTTGTATTGTGGCAAACCAGGTCACTTTGCTCTCCAGTGCCCTTTAAAAGCTGCAGCCCACCAGTAAAACGGAGAGTCCAGGTGGGCGCGATTCCCTGTTTAACCTCTCCTTCCGGACACACCCAGTAACTCATCAGACTGGTCATCCAGGGGGTCTCTCATGCTGGGCATGCTCTGCTCGATTTTGGAGCCGAGGGTAACTTCATCAACGCTGCCACAGCCCGGGATTGGGGAATTCCGGCCCTACCCCTTGACAACCAGATGGAGGCTCAGTCGTTCGGGCAGTCCCCTCACTACCATCACCCACGTCACCCCCTGTATAAGTCTTTTCTCTTCCGGGAACCATTGTGCTGTACATACTAGAGTCCCCTTTGAACCTGTTAGTTCTGGAATATCCGTAGTTTGTACAGCACAACCCTCAGATGGATTGGGGAAATAGTTCTGTGTTAGCCTTAGTTCTGTGTTAGCCCTCCAGCACTGATAGTATCCAGCACGGTGCTTCTATATCTCAACTGAAGCTTCTGCTTTTCGGCTCTGTTCGAGTGAGGTGTCTCGCAGATTCTCTGCCATCCTCGTTGGATCGTTCAAGTGGTTGACCTGGGAGTCGTTCACTCTCTCGCTCTTGTGTATTATTCACGTCTCTGCATCTGACTTCAGTGCCTGTCATAACAGTGTGTTGTCATGTGATCGAAGAATACTAAGATTTTTTATATTTGTTTTTTCATGTGCCGCAGACTATGTGATGCAGACCTTACTTACCGGCACTTTTCCATCCACATTCAAACAGGCCCAGGTCACGCCCCTACTGAAGAAACCAACATTGGACCCTTCTACCCCTGACAGTTACAGACCTGTCTCTCTCCTCCCATTTATAGCAAAAACACTTGAAAGGGCAGCTTTCAACCAGGTGTCTTCCTACCTATTCCAGAATAAACTACTGGATGGCAAGCAGTCTGGCTTCAAAACAAGCCACTCCACTGAGACGGCACTGCTATCGGTCAAAGAAGCACTGCGGCTAGCCAAGGCGGAATCTAAATCCTCTGTCCTGATTCTGCTAGACCTATCTGCAGCGTTTGACACAGTCAATCACCAGATACTGCTAGCAACAGTCAAATCCTACCTCTCCGACAGATCCTTCAGGGTGTCATGGAGGGGCTCGCTGTCCACTGCTCACCACATGATCACTGGGGTCCCTCAGGGGTCGGTGCTTGGACCGCTGCTTTTTTCCATCTACACGACATCACTGGGACCCATCATACAGGCACATGGCTTCTCATATCACTGTTATGTTAAACATGTCATATGTTACCGGCACACCCTATGGTCCAACACGATTTCAACATCCATCTTGGCAATACCACAATCACCCATTCCAAAACAGCCAGGAACCTCGGAGTCATATTTGATGAACAGCTGTCCTTCAATGATCACATTGCAAAGATAACACGGTCATGCCGATATGCCTTAATCAACATTAGAAAGATCAGACCCTACCTCACGGAGCATGCGGCACAACTCCTTGTCCAGGCCCTGGTAATCTCAAGGTTGGACTACTGCGATGCTCTCCTTGCTGTTCTTCCTGCAAAGGCTATCAAACCACTTCAGCTGGTTCAGAACGCAGCAGCACGCCTCGTCTTCCAACAGCCCAAAAGGGCTCACGTGACTCCCCTTTTCATCTCTCTTCACTGGCTACCGGTTGCAGCCCGTATCAGATTCAAGTCACTAATGCTTGCCTACAGGACTATCACCGGATCTGCACCGGCTTACTTCCACACTCTCCTGCACTCCTACACCCCATCAAGATCCCTGCGTTTAGCAAACCAGCGGCATCTAGTATTGCCTTCCCATAAGGGCAGTAAATCGCTCTCCCGCTCTTTATCATTAACAACTCCTTCCTGGTGGAACATTCTTCCAAACTCTGTCCGTTCAACCACATCTCTCACAACATTTAAAAAACTACTTATAACCCATCTCTTCTGTAAATACTTGACAAACAAATGAAAAAAAAAAACACTAACCCTTTCTCTCAACAGGTAGTGGTCTAGCTTTTGTTGAAACCAGTAACTTTGTATTGGCACCTAATGTATTATGGCTCCTGTATGAACTATCGCTTATTGCCCCTAAACTCTTTGTAAGTCGCTTTGGATAAAAGCGTATGCTAAATGTCTAAATGTAAATGTAAACGTAATCCATATAAAAGATAAATCAAAGTGGCAGCTTTATGTTGGAATGATGTTCCAATGATGTGGTTATAACTTTTTTTTGTTTAATGTCATATTTTCACCAAAAAATTTACTGTTCGAACATAGGGTCTGGAATAGCTACGTTAAAATTGAATTAAAAATACTAATTTTCTATTAAATTTCAGTGTCATTTAATTAAATGTGCACTTTTGTTATATTTAAGCAGTAAACCTTCAGATTTTGTATTACAAAGTAAAAAATATTGTGTTATTTTTTCTAGGCAACCACTGGGTTGAGCAGGTTCATTTTATTGGGTTATTTTCCTCAGCGTTGGATTGGGTATGCGAGTCATTTTTACTATTTATTATTAACATTATAACATTCACAAGCATTGCATAAACAGTTAATAGATTTAGCTTTAAACTGGTTTAAGTTGTGTTTTATGTGTTTCTTTGTTTGCGTGATGGTGGGCCAGTGGATAGTGCGCTGCAGTGCTTCATCGGGAGACCTAAGCTTGTTTACGTTGTAACGGACATTGTTAACTATAGAGCTGGATAAAAGACGTGGCAACTTTGATTTTCCTACAACATTTCAAATGCTATTAGATTGTTAATGATAATCCTAAATCTACCATTTACCTTATTAAGCTTATTTTTTTATTTTTATTTAGCCTTGTTGTGCAAGCACTGTTGTGCCTGTGCAGAGGCAGCAGCTTTTGCCAGAGGGGAACTGGAATCCCCCGGTCGGGCCTGGGTTCCCCTGAGTTTTTTTTTCTCGATTAGAGTTTTGGGTTCCTCGCCACCGTTTGCATATTGTTTTGCACTATCTGCCTGGCCGGGGGGGCTGCTTTAGAATTCAGAAATTAGAAATAATTAATATATAAGAATTTATAGTCCGTTTAATATTTGACCTGTGGTTCTCTCTCTCCTTTATCTCAAATGTGTCCTTTCACTGTCCTTTTGTGCAAGTGTGTTTGTGTGTGTGTGTGTGTGTGTGTGTGTGAGTGTGTTTGTGTGTGTGCGTCTATGTCAATGTGTGTAAGTATGTATGCATATTGTGTGTGTGGAGCATTTGTATGTCTGTCTTTTGTTGTTTTCCACCTTTTTCTTGTTTTTACAGGTATATGCCTTTAGTTGTTTTACTTGTAATCTATTGTGTCTCATGTACAGCTGCTTTGTAACAATGAAAATTGTAAAAAGCGCTATATAAATAAAGTTGAGTTGAGTTGAGAGTTAACTAGTGTGGTAAAAATCTCGACTTGGATGCATTCAGCATTCAGTTATATTTTTGTGTACTATTGAAATAAATCTATAGTTTAGTCATTCTTCAAAAATTTGTAGTCAGAAAATTAATTCAATTGATTTATATGTTGTCTTATAAGTTACAGTAGTGCTTATATAATAAAACTTTGTAGTCAAAATATAATTTTAAAAACATTTATTGTACTTATACTCTGTACTTGTACTTATAATTAATATGAATTGAACAAATGTGTTTTTATTTACAAGACAATGACATGAAATAAAAAAACGGGATTTTCTTACTTTAACCCAACTAGGTAGATAACATTACCCAATTCTTGGGGTGGAAATGAAGGTGCAACACGATACCATAGTTGCGTTATTTGCTGGGTTATTTTTAACCCAACATTATTTAGTGTGTACTGACAATTTTGATGTAGTATGTGGAAAGGATTGGATGCTGTGTGAATAACTGTGATACTGTGTATTGCATTGTGTATTTATGTATTGTATATCCAGCATGCATAACTGTAACATTTTAACTTTTATTACACTATAAAATGCTATGGGTTGTAGTTACTTTGGATTGCAGGTAAACCCAGAGACCACTCACCTAAGAAAGCATAGAAAAGTCTCACGATCAAACGAAATGTAAAAGTAGCCGTGATTTGCTCAAGAAAGAAATTGTATGAATAGCATGTCGCAATAAATCTGGCAGTATAAAGTGTGTAACAAAAAGCAAATGGGCACAGATGGAGTGTTTTTTCTGTGAGATGGAGATACGGCTGGTTGGGTAAACTGAGTGATCGGCACAGGCAGATAATATATGTAAGAGAACAGAGACTCCTCGATAATCATGCTAATCCTGAACACTGCCAAACATTCAGCACACTGACAGTGCCAAGAATCTGCAGAGAAACACACACACACACACACAAAATCATAGACACAAATCACGCATACGCTTACACCCAAATACACATGGACACATTGTGACTGACATACTAACAAACCAGCAAAAACGCTCACTCACACACATCACCGTTAAAAAGATGCATTCAAAAGGCTGCCCATTTCTCCGCCGCTCAGAAAGTCGTATGTTACAAAGAACGATATGTTTCCAAAGTGAAAAAAAAACGCCCGAAGACAATTAAGCGAGGTCTCTAAAAGGCATCTGATACACACCTCCCTTAGAGAGGAATCTTCTAAATATAAACACTTATTGGAAATGGGATTTTTGTTTTTTACTTCAGGCAGCTATATGCGGTTTCCAAGGCAACGCTGTTTTGTTTGTGATAATGGGTGGGATACAGTAAATCCATCTTAAACAGAAGATGCACATTTACATTGTAAGTGCTAAATGGGCAGAACTTCAAAAATGGTTAAGAGTGAAAATCTTTGTTTTTGAGTTGAACGTAACCCACCTCTTCTGTGTGGTCAACTCTCGGTCTATGCTTGGAGGCAGAAACATATTTCTGTAACGGTAAGAGAATCAATGTAGGCATGTATGTGCGCTTCCCTTAACCACTTACTTCCAAGTATCCAATTAAGAGTCACAATCTCGCATCTTAGTTTTCGATTCACATATAATTCCGGCACATAATTGCTGTCACTTTACATTATGTGGTAAATTAAAGCCATGCTTATGCTACAGTTGTCTTATTACTGTCTTCATCTTCATTCGTAACGACATGCAGATAGAAAACGCAACAGAAATCAAGAGCAAAAGGAACCTTCTTCTCTGGCGTATCTGTTTCAGTCATGTGTAAACTGAATTAAACATCACAAGCCCTTTTCACACAGAGATCCTGGAAAATACATGGAAAATGTGTCCAGGAATTTGTCCCGGGATCGTAAGATTTTGTTCATTCACACTGCCATCGATTTTCTGGAATCTGTGCGTGCGTTGACACACATCCTGTGAAGAGCCCGTAAAGACACGTGACGGAGATACTGCAATGTAATGTTATGTGCATTTTTTTGTGTCGTGAAAATTGGGCTGATCACGATGAAAGATATTTCCTTGCAATTTTTTTAGGTGGCAAAATAGCGCAATTTGTTATCATAACTTCCTTCCTTTATTTAGTGCCAAATAGGCCTAAATAATCTCTGTAAATTCTGAAGTTTATTCTGTACCATATATTGTTGCCTTTTGCGACTGTCAAAGACGTTGTTGTTTTAAAACAAACATTTTGATTTGAATTTTTTATTGGTAATTGCAGAACAACGAGGAGGAACGAGGCACAAGAACGGAAGGTAGACCTAGGCTATAGCCCAACGAGCGTAAGCTAAATATAAGCTAAATATAAAATTTCATATGAAAACAAATAAAAGCAAATGTTTAAGGCTTCTTCGGTGCAAATTTACACAGCCTTAATGAAGAAATATAACTGAATGCTGCGAATTAAAAATTAGCCAGTTTTTTGCAATATAGTCTAGCTGCAAAACAAAAGGTAGGAGTAATAATTTTTCAGTAATATGATGAAAAAAAGTTATATTTTTTTAGGGCTGTCAAGTGATTAATCATGATTAATCGCATTCAGAATAAAAGTTTGTGTTTACGTAATATATGTCGGCGTACTGTGCATATTCATTTTGTATTTATGAACACATACACATAAATGCATATATTTAAGAAAAATATAACAATTAATAAAATTAATTTAGAATTTCAATTATTGGTAAATATAAATTAATACATTTACATATTTCCTAAAGTTAAAGACAAGTATGTGTACGTTTGTTGTTTATAAATAGAAAATTAATATGCACTGTACACAGATATATATTATGTAAACACAAACTTTTGATCTAGATGTGATTATTAGCGATTAATCGTTTGACAGCCGTTTGAAAATTGTTTTTTAGAATTTAGATTTTGTAACCATTTCCGAATAAGCTCATGCATATCGAACAAAAATTGCAAGATTAGTACTCTTGCAATCATCAATGATTTAGCTTAAGACGAGTAGTAGTTTTTTAGTTACGGTTTCCTAACAAACAAAAATTACACAATTAACTATATTTGTTTTCATAGCCAAATTATTTACAATTTATTATAGAGCTGTGTCATCGATGCACAGCTTTTACTGCATTTCTGCCTTTTGTTCACACAGGGCACTTTCCGAGACTGATCCTGTAAATATTACTACATGTAGTAACCAGTAATCAGGCTCAGCACCAAAGCTGTACTCTCATTGCTAGTTCTGAAATGCATTTTCTTTCTTGTTCTTTATTAAAGTAAAGTAAGTTGACTCCGGCAGGCGATGTCATGCATTTCCTCAAAATTAGAATTTAAAAGTCCCACCTTACATTTTTTTTTCTTATTCGATACAAAAACCAAGTACAATGGGTGCCTTGTCCAGGAAAATATTTGGAATATTTCCTCTTATCATCAGTTCTTCTGTTATTTAGAAGTAATTCTTTTTTCAAATATAACCTGCCTAGTCACATATGCCCGGCTTCACAGAAAAAGCTTAAGGCTAATCCCAGACTTAAATGCAAGGTGGAGCTATCGTAACTGAAATATATCAGTGCCATTTATTTGTCTCAAGATGAACACCAGTGATATTTAAACTGTGGTATTTTTAAGCTACTTAAATATACTGATTTAACTAAGGCCTAGTCCTGGCTTAAACTAAGCCCTGTCTGTGAAACCAGGCCATAAACACTCAACAGGCATTGTTGTTGTCTAAATGTGGGCTTTCATAAGATCACAAATTCAAGTTCCTGACATCAAACATCAGGATGGGACATTTCTTGGTTGATTCTCTAAAAATCTTTGAAGATCGCATCAACAGATGTCATTTATATTTATTAAAAACAAGGCATGACAGTTTAAAAAGCATAAACTTTTATTAACAGTTTAACACGATATTTACAGAAAAGGCTTAAAAGGCCTTTATATAAAATAATTGTATGTTTTCTTACTAAAATCTTTACTGCCATGATATTTAGAATACATAAATAATTCATTCCTATATAAAAAATATGCTTTGTACAACGTAGAGAACACAATTATGATTTTTTTCATGTTACCGCATTATAAATAAATACAGAATTACCAAGAAATGTGTTATATTTTAAACCATTACTTCCGTGATGTTGAAGTGGTGTGAATGATCCTCTTCTGTCTTACTCCAAATCATGTTTATTTACATTTACATTACATCATTACATCATTTACATTACATCAGTCATTTAGCAGACGCTTTTATCCAAAGCGACTTACAGGTGGGGTAGGCAATAGAAGCAATTGGGACAGCATAAGTACAACAAAAGCATAAGTGCAATCAAAAAAAAGAGGGCTGGTCTCATATAACCTAACACAGTATACAGAACCATTCATTCATTCATTTTTTTTTTTTTAAAGAGTAGAGAAGAAAATAGAGTTAGAACAGATCAGTCAGATATTGACGGAAGAGATGTGTTTTCAGACGTTTCTTAAAGATGGCTACAGAATCTGCAGATCTTGTAGCAGCAGGTAGATCATTCCACATAGGTGGAACAGATCCGGAGAAGGTGCGCGAGAGAGATTTTTTACCTTTTTGGGATGGCACCACAAGACGCTGTTCGTTTGCAGAGCGTAGGGATCTGGCGGGTAAATATGTCTGCAGTAGCGAGTTAAGATAAGGTGGTGCCGAACCAGTGGTGGTCTTGTAAGCCAGGAGCAGAGTCTTTAATTTGATGCGAGCAACTATAGGGAGCCAATGTAGCTTAATGAATAGAGGAGTGACGTGTGCTCTCTTCGGTTCATTAAAGATAACTCTTGCCGAAGCATTCTGGATCATCTGTAGAGGTTTGGTTGTGCAAGCTGGAAGTCCACCCAGTAGCGCATTGCAGTAGTCCAGTCTGGACAGGACAATAGTCTGTACTAGGACTTGCGTAGCATGCTCTGATAGGAAGGGTCTAATTTTCCTAATATTGTAGACGATTAATCTACAGGACCTAGCAGGTGCTAGCAATTTGATCTGTGAAGTTGAGCTGATCATCGATCACCACTCCCAGGTTTCTTGCCTTTCTGGAAGATGTGATGGTTGATGAGCCCAGTTGAATGGAGAGGCTGTGATGAGTCTTTGTATCGGCCGGGATTGCAAGCAGTTCTGTTTTTGAAAGGTTCAGCTGCAGGTGATGGTCATTCATCCAGAGCGAGATGTCAGCTAGGCAAGCTGAGATGCGTGCAGAAACAGTCGGATCGTCTGGGCGAAAAGACAGGTAGAGTTGTGTATCGTCCGAATAGCAGTGATAGGAAAAGCCATGTTTCCGGATGACAGAGCCTAGGGATGACATGTATACCGAGAATAGCAACGGACCAAGCACTGAGCCCTGAGGCACACCTGTGTCGAGATGTTGGGACTCAGACACCTCACCTCTCCAAGATACTCTAAAGGACCTACCCAAGAGGTAAGACCTGAACCATTGTAGCACCATTCCGGAGACCCCCATAGTCTTGAGGGTGGACAGGAGAATGTGATGGTTAACGTTGTCAAAGGCGGCAGATAGATCCAGTAGGATGAGAGCAGATGAGTTTGAGGAAGCTCTTTCCAGTCTCATTTAACTAAAGCAAGTTTGGGGGGTTGAAAGTTATAGTTTAGTTTTATAATATCAAGTTTTCTTTCATTTAATATATTAAAGGAACCTCTTCATAAGTACAAGAAATTATAAAACCATTACTCATTTCCCATGTGCCACCGTTTGTAATCGTTTTACAAAGTCAACAATATCAAAACAGAGCTTCTGTAAAAGATTTGCCATCATTGAAATGGTTTGAATGTTCAGCACCAGATTGCAGGGCTGTCCTCAGAACACAGTAGGTCTCTCAAACTGATTCTAACACCTCTCCTGTTAGTCCATCAGCGCTGCGAACACTAACACAAGCATTCACAGGCACAGAACACATCCCTTCCATGAATCTCTTCCCGATCAAGATTAATTATGGCTACTAATGCTGGCTGTGTGTGAGAACGACATAAAAGGGAAATTTTACTGCCACTCAGAGTCATGTCCTCTGCCATCCTCTGTGTGGGATGATGACATTGACGCCATTCGTAAACACCCACCAAAATGGCTCTCCCACTGGCAAAGGCCAAGCTTGAGATTTCTGATTTAGTTGCCAATGTAACATGACGTATGAAAATGGTCTGGCTACGGAAGCCTTACAGAAGTTTGAAACCCTCTAGTTGACCTGCATTTTATTTGCTCTAAAAGTAATTTTGACTAAATCTGTGTTTTAGAATGCAGAGACATTGTGTTTTTGTGTTAAAGGGATAGCTCAATCCCAGAGTCAAAATTCTGTCATCATTTACTCACCCTCTTGTCTTTTCAAACTTTTATGAGTTTCTTTCTTCCGCAGAACACAAAAGAAAATACCCCAATTCACTTCTATTGTATGGACACAAAACCAATGCAAGTGAATGGGGTCCAGTTAACAACATTCTTCAAAATATCTTCTTTTGTGTTCTGCGAAAAAACGAAAGTCATACAGGTTTGAAATGAGAAGAGGGTGAGTAAGGAATGAAGGAATTTTATTTCTGGCTGAACAATCACTTTAAAGCAGCAACTTTGCCCTTCTTTATGTAATCATTATACAAAAAGACGAGGAAATTCTTATTCCAGATGAGAAAACAACAAATGTATGTTTTTGCATGTAAAAAACCTTGAAAAAGATTTAGTTTGGGTCAGAGGAACTGTCATTTCAAGTTAACAACAACTGTTTCAAAGATTTGTTTTGAAAATGTTTTTAGCAAGTAGGATACAGTAAAAATTGACTCATTGTTTCATGGAAATTATCAAATCTACTGAGCCCACTTGAAAACATTTTTGCTCCTATGTTCTCACGCAAAAAGGAAAGTGAAACCAATGTTCTATAAGCAAATTTCATTAAGAGCAGAAAATGTGTTCGCAGTTTTATATCGCCAGCCAAATCATTAAAAATAATTCAGCAATCAGCATATCAGTCAGCTATAATTTGCAGTTTTTGTTGTTTCTTATATCTTTTTTTTATACAACCCAAATTATGAAAAAAGCACATGGAATACTAGGGTTTAACAATATTCAAACCCAAATAAAACCCACAATAAGTTCCGCAATGCTCTATGAAGATCTGCGGAGGCTTTACAAATTAATGTTTTTTTCCATCACCTTAATCCCAAAATTAATTATAACTCAATAACTTCGTAGCCCCTAAACAAGGTTTTATGTACCGTAGCACTGTAGGGTGGAAACACATGCGAGGTTACAAGCTTTCAGGCTCTCTTTGACGTATCTGCAGCAGATGAGGGCCGTCTGTGTGCTGCTCTCACCAGCCCACCCGTCTGACAAACGGCACCTCGCTGATCCGCGATAGCTAGCGTCAGGGAGCCCTCGCGACTCGCTGAGACTCGGCCCTACTCAAGACGTCAGCAACACCATCGCCATCGTTCGCAGCCAACTTAGCTTAGCCTCAAACAGAACAGATGGAGGTTCACAGAACATAGAATGCATACATTTGTACCAGTCTGGTAAATTGTGTGACTATATCTGTATTGTACATTTTGTCATTATTACTACTGAAATGGGCAGTGTAAATGTATAAATGTTTTGCAATGTACCAAACAACACACAGTATTCTCAAATTTAACTAGTTGGTGGGTTCTCATGACTTACTTTCTTCGGTAGAACAAAAAAGATGAGATTTGGAGGAATGTTAATAACAAAACAACATTGGCCACCATTGACTTCTAATGTGTGATACAAAAACACAGAGACATTTCTCAAAATATCTTCTTTTGTGTTCTACAGAAAAATAGAGTCATAGATGTCTTGAATTACATATGGTTGAATAATTGATTACAGAATTATTTTTGTGTGACTATATCCCTTTAATACAATTCATTTTTATATAATCCTTTTCACAAATTTTGATATAACTACAGTAAATGCGGGTAATTGATAGACTGATATGCAAATCTTGTCTTATGGTGTGACGTCAAAAAAAAAAACTAACTATAATGATAAATCTCTTATTCTATTTTGAATTAATGAATAAATCTATGTGGCATTTATGTAGCGCTTTGTTGTGTATTGCTGTACACCCAAAGCCTTTTACACTCATATGAGGGGGTCTCTTCTCAACCCCAACCAGTGTGCAGCATTCAGAGCACAACAGCGCCAGTGCGCACACCACAAACCAGCTATAGGTGGAGAGGAGAGAGAGCCAATTCAGAGTAAATAAATCTAATGTGTACGCGAGATTGCATTGGGAAATGGAAGACAAGGACTACATGGTGGTCAAAGAAATGTCAGGGGACAAGCACCCCTTCTGGGAGGTGGTCAAAGTCTTTGCCAGAAAGGTGGTCATAGGCCTCGTTTGAGAGGAGTGGGTGAACGTGGAAGAGGACAAGATCACAGACTTAGACACCGGCAGCAACAGCATATAGTTTCTTATGATATCAGAGCTATAGTTGTAGACTATGTAATTAATCACGGCATGACAATGAGTGAAGCAGCTACAACAATTCAACCAAATCTCAGAAGATCAAGTCAAGATCAAGAACGCACTTAACATTAGGCATCTTTCAACTGTCAAATGACTGTATGCAGCATTGCAGTGTACCACAGTATGTAATGGGATTACTATACATTTTTTCTTGCTGTGACTTTGACCCTGCAGAATAGAGACTAGGCCAAAAAAGTGGCTGAAGCAAAATTCTGACTGACCAACAAGAGAAGGCTGTGGTCAATTTGGTTTGGTGGTTCAGCTGTGGTTCAAATCCGACAGCAAATCTTGGAGAATAATGACCTTTTCAACAATGTGGAAGGCCTTTAAAGTTTGCCAACTATTGCCTGTGAGCTGAAAAGGCATCAGGTTTCTTTAAAACAGCTATACAAGGATTGAGTATGTTCAGGTATGTTCAGGTTTACAGTAAGATAACTATTGTGTGTGTGTTGAGGATCCCCAAAACTCAGTAATTGTAACCAATAATAGTGATCTTTTTAGAGGGTGATGGAGCTGGAAGCTGATGAAAACCATCACAAATTCATATTTTTGGATGAGGCAGGCTTTAATCTGGACAAAACAAGGAGAAGAGGTTGGAATATAATTGGCCAGCAACCAACCATCCAAGTACTTGGACAACATGGAGCCAATATCAATGTGCAAAGTTTTGAATACTGGATAACCTGTGTTATAAGTAATGTCTGTTTAGAGTCAAACTGAATTCGCACTTGGTTTATTTTAGCGCCCGCCTAATAAACTTCTGTATTCTAGTCTTCTTCAATTTATATGGCTGAAACGTCTTCTTTAGTTTGATTGGTTTAGGTTTTGATAGGCCACTGTAATTTTACTGGCTAGAATTCTCTAAACCGTGTTTGATTTACCAACCTTTTGACTTTGACGAGGGCTGTTACCGCTTTGGCTAGGGCACAGAAATCACAACTATAACAAGTGAGCAAAAGAAAAAATATATTATTAGTTCTTTATATCCTTACAGTGGGCCATCCCACATTGAGCAGCGGCCCACCAGGAAAACTCCTTGTGTTACAGACGGCCAGTCCGCCACTGCAGTATCCAGTGGTTCTCAACAGGGGGGCCGTGGCCCACAAGGGAACCCCAGCTGTGTTCAAATGGGGCCTTAAGATGACTTACATTTAAAAATGAGCATTTAAAATCTGTTAAAAGCCTAGATATTTCTCATGATTTGTATTTTTTTTATGAATAAATGTTTTTCCAGTTAAAGGCAAAATAGTTGATCCTGTCCAGAAACATTTTTTGTCATGCTTGTTGGAAATCTCTTTACATCCTGATAGCAATCAAAAAGTATAGTGGCCAAGTGATATTTTTTAAATTTTATATTGTCTGTGAAGGACCAAAAAAGTTCGCTCAATCAAAACACCCTGGCGGAACGCTATGACTGGTCATGTGTACATTTTCCACTGTACATCCTGTTCACGCTGACGCACTCACGTCCGCTGTGTCAATGTAGGGAGAATGGCGGACAATCAACAACAATCAAACTTTCCTGCGGAACCGACAGCAAGTAAATCTACAAAAAGTCTGTTTTTGATAAAAGAGGTGACGCTCTAACAGGCAAAGGGTCTGAAAGACGATACCATGGTTTCTCTCTTTCTTTTGGACAGGAATGTATATGCTTCAAGAAGAATTAAATGGATTTAGTTTGTAATTCGTAAGTCGATTTACGAAATACATTCATGTGTTTGGAGGAGGCGTGGTTTTTGAGGGCGAATAGCATTTCAGTGCTAGCAGGCTAAAATTAGCACCTTTACAAATCAAACACCCCACCTTTAATGTCAAGCTCTAAAATAGTTTATTGGGTAGAAATGGGTTTTAGTGAGTGGAAGGGCGGCCTTAAATATTCTTGAATACAATGGGGGGAGTTGGAGTCAGAAAGGTTGAGAACCCATGATATAAACACGTATATAAACAGACGTATTCTATGTTTTCCTTACCGTTATTAAACCCAGGGGTGGATTCATATCAAATATATAGACATAAACTTTGTTCATGGACAACTAACCAACCGTTTGACCCATCCTTAGAACCACATTTTGTTGTAGCTCACTGGTTAGAGCAGTGGTTCTCAACTCTGGCCCGCGAGATCCATTTTCCTGCAGAGTTTAGCCCCAACTCTGATAAAACACCTGTTGAGACTAATCAGTGACTTCAGGAACAGACGCGTTCAACTTAATGTAGGGCTGCACAGATTGTTTGGCATATCGCATTAAAGTACCGCGAGAGCGATTCAAATCCGTCCCGAACAATCTGCAGTTGAATTGCTCTCAGGGTACTTAAATGTCATACACTGATAGATTTGCGCAGCGCCACATAAAGTTGAACGCGTCTATTGCTAAAGACGCTGATTAGCTTGTTCAGGTGTTTTATATCAGAGTTCGGGCTAAACTCGGCAGGAAAATGGATCTCGCGGGCCAGAGTTGAGAACCACTGGGTTAGAGCATGGTGCCAGCAACGCCAAGATCATTGTTTCGATCCCAGGGATTGCACATGTTCAAATACAATTGTATAGTATCATATAATGTTAGTCGCTTTGGATAAAAGTGTCTGCCAAATGCATAAATGTAAATGTAGTAAAAATATAAATAACAAAAAGTTAGAAATGTACCCATGTGTACTGTGCATGTGGTGGTTGCTATGCTCAGGCGATCCAGAGTTTGGGTCTGGCTTGATTAATTTCCAGGTCTCAACCCTTCCATTATTCCCCTTATCACTTCATCCCAGAGGAAATTTTATTGCTCAGAGGTTGCTCTTAGATGGCTCAGGAGAATAGACAGAGTAAGTTTTAAGTATCAACTTTGTCTCAGATGTTTCTTCTAAAAATGTTTATGAGAAATAGAACTGTTGAAGTACAAGATCTCTTTTGAAAGTTTAGTGAAGACATATGTAAGATTTCTGGGCTGATCTCTGGGGGATGAAAGGGTTGTCTATCAAAAAGCCTATTATATACTGTATATATTGACCGGATAATTTTGAAAAAGGGATAATGGAACTAAGGAATAGACGAAAGGTAAAATCGTAATAATTAAGAGGGGGGAACAAGGAATAAATGGTTTGTAGCACAAAGAAAGATGGGAACGAGGGATTGGAGGACAGATAGAAAGTAAGAGGATATAAATATCCTCATGTGGTCTGGCGGTAATGATGTCACAATAGCTAGCTTTATCAGCGCCCGTGCAGGTTCTTTGGTCAGAGGGCTTGTCTTTTATACTGCAGAACAGCCACCCGCTCTGACCTCAAGGCTGATAAAAACCACCACAAATAAGGCTGTCACACATAGCCACACCCATGATAAGAAAACCCGCGAGACATATATCTCTTCCTCCCGAGTAAGGCTTCTCTCTTGACCTTTCCTTTATCTCATAGACATAAGATATTTAAGTACAAAGGATCAAATTTGGATCCCTAGTTCAAAACCAGCTGTTGATTCTCAGGCTTCTCACCGTGGATTTAAAGGAATAGCACCTCCTAGATATGGACATGATTTCCTTTTTTAGGTTGAACAAATCCTAATTTTACTTGAAAACAATGTCAAGGTATTGTTCAAGCTGTCCATAACGGTCCATTAAAGTGAAAAATAAAAAGGCTGTCATCATTTACTCACCCTCTTGTCATTTCAAACCATTATGACTTTCTTTCTTATGCATACCATGAAAGAAGACATTCTGAAGAAAGTTGGTAACCGAACAGCACTGGCCCCCATTCTTAGCACTTCTTCAAAATATCTTTTTTGTGCTCTGCGGAAGAACGTCATACCGGTTTGAAATGACAAGAAGGTGAATAAATGATGACAGAATTTTCAACTTTCAATTTTCAACTATCAACTTATGTACATGCATCCAAATATAGTTTCATGAAGTTGAATGCGTGTTTCATCCTGGGACACAAGGTGTTGTTAAAGTAACACCTTTTAAACACAGATCAGAAAACCAGCTAAAGTTGAAACATTTAATTCATTGTTGTTTTTTATGCGATGTGACCACACACAGTATCCAGCAGGATGCATGAACTCATCTATCACGGTCAAACAGCTCAGAGCCAATCCTGTTTTGGACACAATTAAACAACCTGAGTCAAATAAAAATGACATATGTGCCACTTTTTATGCCACAGGCAGATAACGGATTATCTGGGATTTACATAGACAAACAAGGGCCAAAGGCTTTTGAGAGGAAATACCTATCGATTGTCAATGTGAACACTACACAGTATATATGACTCCACAGCCGCATTTTCCGCATTTAGTCCTGTTGCAGCCTTGTGTTGTGATACGCACAATGCTTTCAATAAAAGCCTGAAGTCAATCATGTAGCCGTGTGAATACATAGGTGCAGGAAATAAGCCGCTCCATCAACAGAGCGACCGCTTCCCCTCATCTCCCGTTTCTCGCTTTTCTCTCAAGCTCCACTAAAGGTCTCAACAGATGCCTGAGGTCCATAAACTCTCTGCATTCTCCGAAGCATCTGGGATCTGCTTCTCTGTCAAGGCAAGTTACGGGACAATAACCTCAGCCATATTTCTCAGGGTAAAAATGTGTTCTTAAAAGCAGAGTTTGAATGCATTCGGCACAAAACAGCAGAGAGCCAGAAATCAGCCTAGCGGCAAACACAAGCACTCTGCGTCTCATACTGTGAAAGGGTTACATCCGCATCTCTCGCTGAAAGAAAATGCTCAACGTACACACGAAGAACAAATCCTGTTGAGCCAAGCTGAGCTGAGATACCCGACATACTCGCAGCCCTTCCAGGCACAATTAGGATTTTACGGAGGGAAGAAATCCACATTCCTGCACACACAGAGAAAGTCTTTTTTCTAAGTATTCCTCTAAAAAAACAGCAAGATATTTTTTCCTTTCCCTTCATACAGGCTCAGAAATCTTTCCTCTTCCTCCTTTCTCGCTGCTCTGGAATTTGTGCAAAGAAAAAAGAAAGAATTGGAAATCAAATTAAGAGCTTCTTGTTGGCAGGGAAATTGTGTCTGAAGGTTATCGGGAAAAGCAAAGATATTTTGTTGACGTTGAGGTGGATTCAATTTCTTCACGTCGTATTTGTGTGCGCGACGAAATGTCCATTTTGGGTTAGTCGAGTAAGTGCATCGGCTCTTGTAAGACAAATATTTCAGTCTGAAATGTGAGATTAAATTTAGCTTACTCAATAAATTACCTGATCTTACACCTTATTCAGCAGTGCATTCGAAAGAAATGATCTTGTCTGCTTATACACATTAGCTTCCTCACCTTGGGATAAAAGGTATAAAACTAAGTTTCATGTGGAAAACGAGAATGATTGTTGGGATAAAACATCACAGCATTCATGAAATCCATTCCTTACACATGTTGAAGTTTCATGCTGTTGTCAATATATTACTGCCACATAAAGATATATATATTTTTAAATCTTTAGAAAAGGGGAAACAGGAAAAATGCGTCTAAATGTCTAATGCACTGCACACATGAACATGGCACAATGTTCCTTAAACGGATAGTTACCGAACAACATACGGCGGTAGCCATTGACTTGTGTTGGTTTTGTGTCCATACAATAGAAGTGAACGGGTACAACAGTTTTTCGGTTACCAACATTCTTCGAAATTTTTCTTTTTTGGGGTGAACTACCCCTTTACATGTGATGTTTGATGCCTAATATCCTATATTTTAAACTGGGTTCCATAAATATTCAACTGCAATGGGTGTTTCCAATATTTATAGAACACATTATTATACTGGTATAAACTGCATTTCAACAAAGCAATGATGATTTCGAAATCCTTAAATTTGTCAATGAACATGCTGATAGACAGTACCCCTTTATACAAACTTACACAGCGTTAAAGGGATAGTCCATCCGAAAATGATTACTGTCTTGTACGTATTGACTTGGTTTTGTGTCCATACAATAAATGTGAATGGGTACCGCCATTCACAAAGTCATACAATGAAATGGGTGAAAGAATGATGGTAGAATTTTCTTTTTTGGGTAAACTATCACAAACAACAAACTTCAAAATGCTATTACATTTACATGTATGCATTTAGCAGATGCCTTTTATCCAAAGCTATTAAAGTATGGAAAGCTTCAGAACTGAGGAGAGGGTACAAACTTGTGTGAGAGAGAGAGAGAGAGAGAGAGAGGGAGAGAGAGAGATCAGTTAAACCTCAAAAAGACTAAAATCGTGATATTCCAAAAAAGCCAAAACCAACATCAAAGTTTCAAACTAAACAACATGCCCCTAGAACACACCCAGAAATACACATATATTGGTATAAACATTAGTAACACTGAAAACTTAAACAAGGCTGTGAATGACCTCAGAAGACAAGGCACAAAGAGCTTTTTATGCCATCAAAAACAATATCAAAATTGATATCACTGTAATCGGTCAGAAAATAAACAAACACAAACAAACACTGGACAGAAGCAACAGCTCAGCAAAGTAAATTGGAATACTATCTGTCATTAAACAGAGAATATAAACTGCCAGAATACCTCAAAACCGTATCAGACCCTAAATTTAAAAAAGTCTTGACCGTGTACAGACTCAGATCACAAGCTCACGGTAGAGATGGGCAGACACAGACAGACATGGACACCAAGAGATGAGCGACTGTGTCCACACTGCACACAGAATCATGTGGAAACAGAGCTGCACTTTTTCATCTCATGTCCAAACTATACACATCCGATAAACATTCTTCACCCAGTTCACAAACTTCCACAAAGACTAACCAGTTTCAACAAAAGACAAACAAGATTTCATACATACTGGGAGAAAACTCAAGAAGCTCAAACAGGGCTGCAAGATATGTCAAGTCCTGCCACGACAAAATAACAATATATGACACTATATGACAGGATCCTTTCACCCTCACTGAGAACTTTCATCAATTCTTTTCTTTTTTTCTGTTTATATTGATATGTATGTATAGATACTTTATACTTTTTTAAATCTTAATCTGTATTTGTGCAGAATGTTTATATTTAATTTTCCTGTGCTATGGCAATGTTAAATTTCTTTTATCATGCCAATAAAGCTTCTGTGAATCCTGAATCTTGAAGAAAGAGAGTCAGTGACAGTGAAACACTCACTATGAATGTGTCAGGAATTCTTTATTAATTTCCAAGAAAAAGTCATTAGGGTTATACTGATTCATAACCATTTGCTGTATATTTTAAATAGGATAATCTACATATGTGATGGGCATTCTGCAGCAAGGAGACAAAAACACACATGTTGTGTGTAACAATGTGATTTTCCCCATATTTAAAGAGTCAGTGGCCATTTCAGAGTGAAAGCAAGAGTTGCAGATAGGAATAGTAAACTAGATTGACTCTGGCCTTTAAGATGTCAGCACATAAGGGCTGAACCCTCCACAACATATTATCACTGTCACTAAGTATTCTGTCAATGAACAGAAAAGGTTAAAATCATCTCTAACATGTCAAATGACAATCCACACTCAAGCTTCAGCAGATAACCCTCTTTTTAGAGAACCCTTTATGCTGAATATGGGGTTCTTGAGTTACTGTTTGGTTCTTAGGTATACAGCTGTTTATAATGTTAATGTTTTATCATGTTCTTCAGATCAGTATCATGGTTTACAAGTTCTTTAATGCAGTACACATATGGTTTCTAAGTAACTATAAACAGAAGTTCTGTCATTATAAATGGAATATGACATTACATGACATATTCATTTTGCAGATGACCACATACCTTGAAAATTCGATTCAATTAAAATATTATAGGGATGTCAAATGATTAATCGCGATTAGGTCGCATCCAGTATAAAGGTTTGTATTCACATTATATGTTTGTGCACTGTCCATATTCATTTTGTATTTAAAATCACATACACATACATGCACACATTTAATAAAAAAAATATAAATATGTAATATTTAAATATGTATGTATATATATATATATATATATATATATATTTCCTATAAATATACATGTATATACTGTATATGTTTTTGTGTTGTTAATACAAGATGAATCTACATAGACATATTTTTTTAACAAAAACTTTTATTCTGGATGTGATAAATCGCGATGAATCATTTGACAGCCCGATTAAAAACACTTCACATTCTAAAAAAATATTATAAACTTACATACTAGTGAAACTTAATATAACCAAAAATGTTATATTGTTAAAACTTGCACATTGAGCGTGAAAAATGATTGGTTAATGAACTTCGGTGCTCATGTGGGCGACACAAGTTTGAATCCAGCTCACGATTATGACTGTGAAATTACACCAGGCCCACTTAAACGAATAAAGAGTTAAAGAAAGCAAAAAAGAGCAACAGCTGGAGAGTATTTATGAAGACAATACATTAAAAAACCTTGGGGAAAGAATCACCCAGCAGGAAACAGCGATAGCACGTGGAAGTAAGTTGACTTATGCCCACTTATGTTCTTTTCACAGACAAAATGTCCACGCGGTGTTCCAAGTCGTCGTGCACTGTGGGGGAGAGAAGCAGTGAAAACCTCAGTCACTTCAGGGTAATGCAAATGCCTTTAATATGTTAAGAAGATTAAAGTGGATAAATGTCTAGATACATTTTTTTGAAAAGCCACATAAACCTCTAGTGTTTTTATTTTGCGAAGGGAGGGGTGGATGTACATGAGTCAATACGGGATGATAAACATAAAAAACCAGCGAAGCTCAACGCCATTGGCTGAGAAAAATTGGGCTTATTCGAGATTTCGCATTTTAAGCTTCTTGGATGAAAGACCGTCCCACTTCTTCCTTATTATTTTTAAACACCAACCCTTAGGACAACAAAAAGCTACCCGCAGACACAGGTCACAATCTGCTATCTTCACGCTCTCTCCTAAATTATGCTTGCTTGTCTCCTTTAGCTTTTGTCAAAGTGGTCTTAAAGAAGAAGTCTTAAAGACTTTTTCTTTCCTCTTAAGATCTCCATAAGTAAACGTGCATCAAATCGTTTCAAGGCTCCCTAATGTCGTATTCAACACACTAAGTAGAACAAACAAATTATGCAAATCAAGATCGTCCTTACGTTTTCGAACCGTTTCGAACCGGAAATCAAGCAACGGTGAGTTTGTGTGGTGGTAGGACGTTGCTCAGAGACCTACAGATGCCGTGGCAAAAATATGTGAGTGTGGAAAATGAAAGAGAGAAATGGAACAAAATAACATAAAAGGATTAAGAAATGATTTGCATAACATTTCCGTTACTTCCAAAGCACAGGATCAGAAACATGACAGGGACACGACGACGGTTGAGTCTTATCGTCAGCCACATTCTCTTCAAGGTACAAAGCTAGTCAAGATCAATCATAGTTAATTTCACAATTAAGGATATAACCATCCTGAGAATCTCCTTAGCATGCATCCGCCATCCAGAAATGTAAAGAAGACCAATATTTCATATTTTCCTTGTATCACCTTCAACTTTTTCATGGTATAGAGCAGGGGCATTTTATGAAATATTGAAATTGATCATAAATATTATGTAATCAAACATCAGAAAATTAAGATCACCAACCAAACGAATTGATGTCCCAGCATTAAATAACTGAATATGTTTTTTATTTTTAATTATAATTATAGTTTAAGATTTTAAGGTATTATTTGGGATGCCGCAAAGCCATGCGCCCTATAAAAGGGGCATAACAACGTTTGAGAACCATTGGTACAGAGATTTAATGATGTCCCCAACCAGGTGGCAAAATGTAGAAAATATTGCAATTTTCTGAAACTTAAATCCCTTATTAAATATGTATTGTGAGTGTTAAACATGTTTATTTGCTCTGATCAAAAGACATTTTCTAAACAGCTGGGCGGCTGCCAATGTTAGATTCAGGCGTTACCGACCACAGAACAACATTAACATCATGCCCCGCAGGTACTAAAAACTGCAACAATACAAAACATTTAGTATTAGTACTACTGTAACCTTGGGATGATGAACAGAAAGATCAACACTCTTTGAACAAGCACCAGTGAGACCTTGTGCTTCAGTAAATTACGACAATTTTACATAGCAGCTGTTTAACAATACAAATGCATTATTGTATCTTCTGACTGTGTTCATTAAAAAACAAAATTCTAAACAGCTTGATAAGAGATCAGTGATCAGTCTTGGTGTAGAAAAGGCAAAATGAAAAACTATTGTTGCGTTTGTAGATACTGCGAACATGAGAAGAGCTTTTGAATGATTTCCCGCAGCATTTTTAATTACATGACAGACTATGGATGGTGACATCACTGCTCGCAAGAAACCTGACTCAAATTTCCATATGAATGCGGTTTTCTGCGTAACTACTTTATTGATATGCATGTAAACACGAGAAAAACGATTTGTTATGAGCTGATTTTTACGATTTTTTTTATTGCCATTCGGCCTTTATTGGACAGACAGTGATTTTGGAGAGGACAGGAAGCGGAGTGGATGAGAGAGAGGGGGTGGGGTCGGGGAATGGACCGCGATCCAGGACTCGAACTCGGGTCGCCCGGGACGCACAGGGACCATATTTTGGAGCACGAACCACTCGACCATCGGCTCCGACAATATAAGCTGATTTTTGATAGATATCCGTTTATTTTGTGCATGTATAAACACAATCAATGATACAAATGATAAAGGTCAGAAAAAGAGCTTGGTCTTGCAGGAGGATGGTGTCTGACCGGCATAATATTCCGATCCCCAATGCATACTTTTTCCGAAAATAATAAGATTGTCATAAGATTGTAGCATAAAAAATACAATAATTATTTCTTTCAAAATGCAGGAAATTGCCTTTTTTCACAGAATACAAATAAATGTGTTTTTTATTCGTATAGACAGTTTCTTCGGATGCACTTGTCTGACCTCCAGTTAACTTCCGTTTTTGTTTGGGCTAGTATACTTAATTTAATTTATCTTAATATTCATTTGTATTATTATTTTATTGTATAATAATTGTATTGAATAAACAATTTGTTGAATTTTGATGCATGTTCATTATGTTAAATAAACAATTTGTTGAATGGGTCCTGCAGTTTGGTCGCATTTAAATAAACCGTATGGTACATTGACATCCAGCGTTGATCTTGGGATCGGAGTCTAACACCGTGTCTACACCAGACGCGGCGCATTACTACAAAAGACAACAGATTGCATTAGAACCAATTATAGTTTAACATTTTGTCCTCACTGGATGCGGCGTGACAATCCCATTACAACAAACCGCGTTCGGTGTACACACGGTGTTATTTCAAAATATTGGAGAGACAAGTTTGCCCAAGTATCGGTTCTTCCCGGTTTCATTTGATTGTTATCAGAAATAATCTACGGGGCACTTTGTTGTTTGTAAATGTATACCGGAAGTTAACTGCAGCCCACGGATGCGCACATGTACAGTAACGTTTGTCTATGTTGTCACTTTGAAACCGTCTATAGTATTTTGTTTTTCGTATTGAATCTAATTCATAACTAAATGTTCAAACTACTCTGATGTTAAATTGAAGGCAGGAGTTTCAGAAGTTCTGAATGACGGAAAAGTTACGAAAAAGTTAGAAAGTTGCAAACTTTAGAAACTACTTTGATGTGAATGTAGACTTAGAGCAAAGAAGATTACACACGGCTCATTACAGTACTGTATACATTGTACTTTCTTAGATTTCCCACAGAACTATGGATCTGCCAAGCCTCTTTCCTCTCTTGTTCTCTTCAGCTTATCTGTAAAAACAATATTTTGCCAAGAGAAAAGGGGGACAGAGGGAAGCCAGTGAAAGTTTGTGAAGTCCCCGCGGGCTCAATGGAGACCAGGTGAATCTGTGGGCTGGGACGCAGAAGCATGACGGGGGTGGCGGGAAGATTTAAGCAGAATCTTCAGACTCGCATGCATTTAATTCCTGTAAAATGAATGCAAATCCTAAACTTTCCGAACTGTTCCAGGAAAACTGGGGGAAAATAAAAGTTTACAGCTGCATCAAAGTTTAAACCAAGATCATTCGGTCTTTAAAGGACATTGAGGAAGGTGTTGCAGTCATGGCCTAGAAGTAAGCAGAGGTGACAACGTAAGGGAATGCAAGTTTGAATCTGCCGTGCTACATTTCTTCATTTTGCATCATCAATAAATATCACACAGACCAAAAGGGCGACACTTTAACCTTTTTCAACAGCGTGGCATCGGAGGGCATGAAACGCACCAAAAAGGAATGTCACAGTCTGTGCACGTAAGTGAAGGAGACACCCACTCAAACAGACACCCAGCAACATCAGCCCGCAACAATATCGCCTCACAATTCACATTAGAGATGGCATTGCATATTTCTGACAGCCTTGCCTTTACACGCAGAACTACTCTTAAATGGGATTGGGCAGATCCCTCTAAACAGCTTGCAGCCGAGTGACATTTTGTCCCCATTTCAGCAACGGTTCTGCCAGATATGATCCGCCATCTAGTTAACGCAAGTGTTAGGCTAATTACTTTAGCTGCTCGAGCCTGGCCTCCGATGCTCCGTGCAGCATCGATTCTGCGGCAGGCGCTCGTCGGTTTCCAGGCTTCGTATAAATAGAAATTTAATTTCTGTATGTTTATCCTGGCATCCTCTGCGGCAAAGGCATATTCCTGAGTCTGATGGATTATTGCATCTTTGAACTTTAAAATATCTGTCAATGCAGGGAAAAGACACAAAGTAGAGTCTCGACTTTAATGAGATTTGTAAGCGACAAACGAGAGATTAATGGTGTAAGTCGATGTAATTCCGTCTTTCCGAACGCGCCTTGCATACCGTCTTATTTAACTCTTCTGTTTGTCTTTTCTCGCCACCTATTTTTTTCATAGGTTCGCCATAAAGCAAAAATTGAAATGAAAGTGGTGTGTGTAATTATGAGGATCTTAATAAAAACGCATTGTTTAAATTAGGGTAGCTCACTGGAATTTGTACCATATGGGGAACTACAAACTAACAGACAGACCGGAAGATTAAAAATGTAAAACAAATTATAAAAAAAGGGAATCAGAGAGGTGATGAATTCTTTTGATCTGACACACTCATACTGGCCACTTATCGAGACAATGTGGGTTCAAGTCTGACTAATGTCATTTATTTATTTGTTGGTATTCCTATTAAGTACTGGTAAAATGTCCAAAAAAATCTAATTAAGAGTGATAATCTAAAATGACTAGTAAAAGTATTCCTGTTTTTGCATTAAAAAATAATTTGTGTCAGAGCCTCATGGGCAGCACTATGATATAGTGCAACCGCATCTCTGGTGATCCGAGTTCACTTTCTAAATCAAGCTCCTATGTTTATCCCTTTCTCCAGCCAGTACTTTCCTATCAAAACATTACTGCCCCCGAGGCATTAAAGGGAAAGTTCAAACAACAGTACATTTTCTGTCATGATTTACACGCCCTCAAGTTCCAATCATAAAATAAGACATTTTGTAGAATGCGACGAATTTAATAGTCCTTGGTCACCCTTGAGTACCATTGTTTTATGTCCTACTGTTATAGTCAATGGTGTCCCAGAACTGGTTGGTTACAAACATTCTTACAAATATTTTTTGATTTATTTAACAAAATTTATAAGTTTTGGAGCAATTCTCATTTTTGGGTGAACCTTAAAAAGTAATAAGAATTTACTGAAATTATTAACATTAAGTAGAATTTACCTGTGAATTCAATTCTTAGTGTTTTTGAAGATACTATTTTATAAAGCTTAAAGGAATAGTTCACACAAAAATGAAAATTCTGTCATCATTTACTCATACTGAGGTCGTTTCAAACTTGTATACATTTCTTTGTTATGTTAAACACAGAGAAAGATATTTGTAAGAATGTTAGCAATTTTCAGTTCTGTGACATCATCCACTACCATAGTAGGAAAAAATATTGTATCTATTTTTTGTTCTGTTGAACACAAAGTGAAATATTTTGAAAAATCTAGGAACACAAACAGTTCTGGGGCACCTTTGATTTGAACTACTATGGCAGTCAATGATGTCACAGAATTGTAAATTGCTAACATTCTTTCAAATATCTTTCTCTGTTTTCATCAGAATTTATACAGTTATGAAACGACACGAGGATGATGACAGATCTTTAATTTTTGGAGGAACTGTCACCTTAAATCAACCTGGCTTGACATGTCACTTAAATTTAAATTATATTAAACTGACCAAATCTGTAGTTGCATTTCCTATAACTAATAAAATGAAGTTGAAATCGGTTCAACTAAAAATGTTACAATGCAGCACACACTCATTTGCATCAATCCTGCTGTGATCCATTTATTTCCAGCATGATTTGAAGATGTTCCAAAACCTCTTTTATGTTCAAGAGCGGAGGTAAAAAAACACAACAGGACACACAAATCTATCGGATGGAAAAGGCCACAAGGACAAAGACATAAGGATAAAGACATAGAATCTATCCATGAGGTCAAAGTCCAAACGCCCCTGATGCCTGAACAGGAGTTCAGACCGCTGACCCTGCCCGCAGGGTCCATCTTACAGTTTCTCACTATAGAATCTTTATATCCACAACGTTCTCCATTCAGAGAGCAGTGCAGAGCCCGTATAGAACATCTACATCATCGATGTGTGTGGATTATGCATTTCTCCACTCTCGTTCAACTGAATATTCATAGTCAAGCCTTTGCCAACATCTGCTGCTTCTCTTACTAGAGGCAGTGTCAGACCCCCGGTGTGATTCACAGGCATTGTGTAAGCACGTCCGATGATGACTGTATAAATGAGGTCCGGTGTCAAAGCAATATGTTTGTTATCATGACAAACAGACCCACTGGGGAGAAGGAGAGAAACTGGTGTCTATCCCGAATGCGAGCCTGTGATCCTACACACCCGGGACGCCCACCAAGTAATGGCAGATTTACTATTGAACAGACAACATTCACCTTCCGTTATTCACAATGATGATCTCATCTGGTAAGAATTTAATTGTGAATCCCTTGCAATGCATACGATAGTTTCATTTTGAATTGGCCATTCCCACAGGATGAATTGAAATAACAGGAAAATAATTTACGCACAGTCCTGCTCTAGGTTGATGATTTTTTGGGGTCAGCTAGATCCTTTTGGTAACTTGTGACCATGGTTGATAAAAGAAAACAATTCACGAAATACTATGAAACAAACGATTTCTCTAGATTTCTACACTGAAATTAATTAGAAAAATGATTGATATCATCTAAATGTTTCTATGAATACTTCACTGGTTTATGGGAAGGTTCTGACATGACCTTTTCAGTTATTTGCGATTACTGGAGATATTTTTTTCATTATGACTCATTCACTTGTGAATCATTTGCAAACTGGTTTCAATGTTTCATTAAACTGCTCAACACAAACTTGAAAGCAAGTCGCTCTGCACATTCGCTTTTCAGCAAGTTTAAAGGGCTGCTTACATTATAATGATAAAACGATAACTGGAACTTTAACAATATTTGTCCACTCCAGCAGACGATAACGATAGTTTATGCTTATTCTAAGCTCGTGGGCTATATTGTTTTGAATTATTAAAATGAATATGGACGACCATCTGATGATGCTTTCGTTTTCATTTCATTCGTTTCCATTTTCCCAAATAATGATGCTCTCTCTGTAGCCTGAAGGTGCACTCGTGTCTAGGATGTAAAGTATATATTTTGCTCAAGTTTATATATTTGTAATAAAAAAACACACCGCTTTCCGAATGTCTTTAATTCCGATATAATATCCACGTCGCGATCATCAATAACTAAACATTAGGTATCAACCAGGGCCTTTTTGACAGTATGACCACATTTTTCTCTGTATCTTTATAGGTGTGATGTGAACCCCACTATTGTCCAAAATGAAGAATGATTTTTAAAACTTCTTATAGGTATATTGTGAATGGCCCTTAACGCAACACACAAGTACATTTCCTAAAAAAAATCTGGTGTTTTCCTAAACTTTCCCATGTCTGGAAAACACGAAATTCGATCATAGTTCTGAGGTTTTCACCACTGTAAGTCTCTCTAATTCCTTCCATTTCTTTCTACTTTTATTTCCACTTTCATGTGAATTTCCATTACAATTCTGCATCCTCAGCCTTCAGAACACACCTTCTCGAACAACCTCCTGTGATGTTTGTCTCTTCTTGCTTTCTACGAAACTGCCGCTATCGGTTCCCCTTCATCTCCAGCCCTCCCTCCCAAAGACAGACATATTAAAGCCATTCGCCCACTGCGAGTATAAAAAGCACTCGAATCCCCCTCTCTTCCTCCATCTTTCACGAGGCCCAACAGCGGAAGACCTTTCAGGAATCCTGCATGGGTGGACGAGTGGGTTTTCCCTGGGAAAGACACTCAGGGTCTTCCGGAAAGGAACCCCACCTTCGGATGTCGGATAGCACGCCGCTATGCCGCGCTGGTGCCAAAGCTAGCGTGGGTGAGTGGGCAGCGCTGCGCTGAGACGACTAGCAGCCGTGGGCACTGCCAGGCTTAGCAATGAAGATGCCGCCCCTGTCGTCATTACAGGCAGCGAACAGAAAAGAACAGAGAGTTTCACTGAAATAAGCCAAAAAAAAGCAGGAAGTAGAGAGGGATGGTTCACATTGAAATCCTCTCTCGACGCCCCCACGCGCGGTTTTAAGCACAGCGTACAAAATCACCCTCATAGAGAGCGTGAGAGAAAGAGAGATATTAGCAGCGCAGCAAGGTAGCTCAGGAGATCACATCCAGGCGCTTTCTAATCACTGTAATGGTTTACAAACCTCATACTCATCTTTCTTAAGCACCAAATAAAACAGTCAAAGTCCCCATATGAACCACAGGCGCTGCTTTCTTATGCCAAAGAGACTTTCAACAGCCGCAGGGGGCATGAGCCCAAAAAAGTGAACGTGATTTTTCTTAGGAATAAGTCGTGTTTAAGACTTTGAGGAACTTGGAAAAAGCAGCTTAAAGTTATTCTTAAAGTTAGGATATAGCAATGTTATGTAGTGCACCTCTTGATAAGCAAATAACCTGTTTCAGTTGTCATATGTACTGCACATCCACACACTACCGTTCAAAAGTTTGGGATCACTTGACTGACTGAATGTATTTATGATCTTAAAAATCTAAAATCTTAAATTGATCAATAGGCATTTGCTTATATCTGACATTGCAAAAATATAGTTGTGAAAAAATATAACATCTTTCAATAGAAAACTAAAATAATATTTAAAAAAGAAGTTTCTGATTAGGAATAAATGATGAAGAAAAGGTAGCCAATAAGAGCCCAGCAGAGATGTGAACTACTTCAATGCTGTTTAAAAAGCATCTCCGGGACTGACCTGAAGAAACTAAATGATAAAATAAAAATTCTGCAAATCCACACCAAAATAGAACACAGCTTTGTTTTTTTTGGTTCTTTAGTCAGGTCAAGTCAAGTGAAGTCAACTTTATTTATATAGAGCTTTTTTAATTTTCATTGTTACAAAGCAGCTGCACATGAAACATATTGACTATAAGCAAAACATTAAAGTTATACAAGTAAAAAAAGGTGAACACACAAAGAATACACAGTTCACGCTCACAGGTTCATACACTGCCACAAGCATAAAACACAACACGCACAGAGCACAATATACACATGCACTGACACACGCAAGCACGCACACACACACACACACAGCGTGGTTATCTCAGAGAAGCCACACATTTAAGATAAAAAAAAAAAAATTCTACAGCTGTTGTCAGCAGCCCCAACATAATTATGTTGTGTTAGTCACAACATAACTGTCATCATCACATTATTGTTTCGATGAGATTTTTTCAAGAAACTTTGAAAAAATATTAAAAGTAATGAATCCCAAGTGATCCTAAACTTTTGAACAAAAGTTTTTATACTGTATCTTATATCGATTATGCATCACAAAAGCAACAACAAAACATTCAACAGTACTTGTCTGGTGAGTGATCCATCCTTCAAAGAAAGCAAAATGCAACAAGTTATCTAATGTCGCATAGTTAGGACAGCAAAATAAACAGGTTCATCGTCATTAAAAATTAGAAGGCAGGAAGGAAAAGAAAGGAATCATATATCTTCTGTTGTTAATGTCAAATGTTGTGTGTTCATCAGCATTTTCCCGTAGTTCATTTCTCAGGTCGAGGGCCCTCATCTAAATCCACATTGCGGTGTAATTAAACACAGATTTACTTTCAGTGAGGATAAGCAAGTATTTTGAACAGCTGAGATTATGAAGCCATTAAAAGTTGAGTTTTGTGCCATTTTCAAAGTACTGCGTTGCTACTTGGCAGCCAATGTAAAGACTGAGAACAACTGATTTAGACTGTATGTTATAGCCTCAAGAGCATTTACCATGGACTGTGGGTTGCTGAAGATCACTGACTGCTCCTGAATGTAGCCTCAGAGATGCTGTTAAAGTGGGATGTGGGATAAATCTCTGACCACATCGGTGGCCAATATAAGCATTTCTGAATTATCTGTACACTGGCCAACATGTATTTTTCACTTCAAATAGAATATTCATTCTATAAGTTCACTGTATATATTCAAGGCCCCTTCAGATAAAGAAGTTTGTCCTTTAAATTCTAATGAATTTTGATTTACTGTCAAATATTTTTCTTTCATTGGTTGGAAAAACACTCCTCAAATTGATAATGATATCTGTCCACTGTTTTGTTATTGTTATAGTTGTTTTGTTGACTTTATCTTTCTTTTGTAATTATAAAGAAATTAAAACTTTCTTACAGTTATCCTCTCCATCCTTGATGTAAACTGCATGGCTTATGCTGTATATTGTACATACTGTAACACGGTAGAGAAAGATTAAGATAAAAGAAGGTGTGTACTTCCCACAAACCCAACTTGGGCTTTTTTATTTATATTTTTGATGGATGACACGTTGTACGAGTTAAAATATAGGATTTGGGGCAGTTATATTCAATAAGTGTGGACACTATGTTTGTTTTTTGCCTAGACAAAAATTATGAAACTTATACTGCTGTCCATCATATCGAGGCATAAATAAGGAAATATCACAGAATAAACATAAATCTGTCATCACAATACTAGTTTTATGTTAAAACCAGCTGTGGGTGACAGTGAAAAAAAAAGGACGACAATTTCCGTTGCATTATGATGGGTGGCTCCATCCATTGCTTGTTGTTGGAAACTGGTCGGAGGAAGTAGGACATACGGCGATATCCAACTTTTCTGTTTCCACTGATGATACTGAATTGATTTCTAGATGTTATTTCTTCCCTTAGAGAAAAGACACATGAATTTCATATGTGATCCCATGTGAAACAGACATGTAGGATAACATTTGAAAAGCCCATGGGATGACATGTGCAACATGTGGTGTGACATGTGAAGAACATGTGATCACATGTGGAGACATATCACCACATGTCGCACATGTCCTCACATGGGATTTTACGTTATCACATGGGTTTCACACCAAAATGTTCCAAAAACCTATTTCACACGTGATCACATGTGTTTTTTGCTCATGTGCATCATTCTGTAACGGTTGTAGCAACAGACAATTTGACCCCCACTTTGGTATCAGTTTTATAGTTTTCCATTCCTCTTTTATAATGCTGCAATGAAATGTATAATGTATCTGCCACCTCAGACAACAAAGCCATTCATTCTGCATGTATATTTCCAAATGTACTGGCATTCCATGCAACCTGAAAAGCCGAAAGAACTGGAAATCATTTCAGTGATGTAAATGAATCGAAGATATTTGTGGATCTGAAAAATGGCACTAGCAGAACACACAAGTGTTGGTACACAGAATGCTGCCAATGGTCTGTTCTCCAAACTGAGAACATGTGGTATCATCACAAGAGAGAAACCAAAGAATATTCTGACGAGCGATACATAACTATCCCTCAGTAAGAATATTTATAACATTTTCTTGGGTGTTGTCAACGGGAGAATGACTGATAACCTTTTAGTAGAAGATCTTATAATATTCCAAAGTGCCTTTTTTAAAAGTTTCAATGGTTTAACAGACTAGACTGACATCTCAAAAAAGTTATTTTTCATTTTGAGGAATATCAGATGCTCAAGTAATAATAAATTCATGAAATAAGTCAACTACTGTCATGAAGTGCTCAAAATGTGTTTATCAAATTAAATGAATAATAATACAGAGAATCTTCCAAAACAACTGTGGCCAAACTATTACTGAAAAAAAACTGACGACAGTGCGTCTTAAAATGCCAGACAAAGACACAATTATCTCTATTACAGCCTAAGATTAGAATAACTCCAATTAAGAGAGCTTTTGACTCACAGCGCTGAATTTAACTGAAACAGTCTCATTTCTCAGGCCACATACAACATTATAGACAAAAACTTCATGCACCTTCAAAAGCAAAACAAACCATGACGTTCCAAAGCTTGTTTTCCAAGCAAACCATACCGTATGCAAATGATGCCAATAAAATGGCGACACTTACAACATTCACTCAAAGCCATTACTTTGATGATTTTTGAACACATTTCAACAGCCATAACACTGAAACGTTATGGCTGTTGAAGTTAAATTCAAGTTCAAGTCAAGCTGAGGGTTGAGTCATTACTTTGAGGGCTGGGAGAGGAAAATCTGTTGTTTAGAGTGACCCTCTGCTTTTGTTTTGGGTAATAAAAGCCCATTGAGAGGCAGTCGCACTGGACCGCTGCCCATTTCGCTCTGTTTCAATTACCCAGCATGCCTTCAGCAGGGTAATGAGGTGGGTGTCACCACGGGGGTAAAGCGACAACCAGTGACCGCTGCGTCGCCACTTGGCCTCTCATTTCCGTGGCTATGAATTGTCGATTGGCAGGGTCAAGAGGGCGGGAAAGCGGGACCAACTGCTGAACGGGGGCTGCACGCACGGCCTTCAAATCCCACACGTATTCTCAGCGTGGACCACCAGCTACCATATGTTTCTATCAGAGTCTCGAACACAAAACGGGGCACAGGCAGGAATTACATTTGAAAGGCCGGTAAATAAAGTTGGTATTGATTTGATCTCACATGTAATCCGTTTTGCTGTCTGACACAAGTCCAGCAATAAAAGAGAATCATGTAGGACAGTATAATAGATAATATGACCATACATCAATTGGGGTTTGGGAGACGCCAGGGCGATAGATCATCTTCAAGCCAGACTGCTTAGCTATGGAATTTATAAACTAGCTCCTAAAATTGAAGTGGCTTTCGATTTTAGTTTCCAATTTATAGATACGCCCTGGTCCTTTTCTGCTTTTTGGCTCTACAGTTGATTCTATTTCAAGTTTACGAGAATGATTTCAGCAGCATCGCTGTGCTAAACTCAGATGCGCGAAGCAGTCGAAATGATAACAGTTTATACGGCTCTCCTAGCAGCTGTTCAACGGACTCCTCAATCATTTTTGTATCATAAGCCATGTCTCTCACACTATCTGAATTGTTCACCTTAATGAAACAAACAGTAAAATGTGGAATGTTACAAACCTTTTTCATTTAATCACATAACCATGTCTTGTAGTAAACAAAGAATGGAACTGTATTAAATGCATTAGAAATAATACAGTAGTTTTATTAAACCTCAGAAAGTTTGCAACAATGCAAAATTGTGAAAAGAGCAATATCAATAAAACTAAATTGAATTAGAGGAAATGTAACTGGATACAGTACCTTTGGAAACAAAAAATTGACATTTTCTTTTCTTAAATATATATATATTTCCAATATGAATTAGTACAGTTGAAACATGCTTTTTCAAGGCACAATACAGACACTTTCTTTTAAAACTAAAAGGATTAAATAATCAGTGTTAAATCAACATGTTTTTTTTTTGCAACAGGAGTGATACTATTGATAGTAGGCTATACTGAGTGCATCCAATGACTTTTTTCCTGAAGTTCAAAAAACCTCTAATCAATTTAATAGAATAAACCAACACCATAAAGGTCTACATTTTAAAGACTAATATTATCACATAATATTCATAAAACTGTCATTTCTGTCATACTCTAGAAGCGATTCACATTAACTTGAGTACACGTACTGTATGCTTTAGTAATGCAACACTTGTGCCATCTTCTGGACACTGCAAAAACTGTCCCAGTGTAAAATGCAGTTACAAAATATAAGTTAAAACTGTTTAAACACTCACTAGTTAGGATTGAAACAGCATTTGACTAGCTAGGAGCATTTCCTTTATTTTCTATTGATTGGACACATAATACATTTTATAATGTTGTAGAACATCTTACGTTTGTTAAAAGACGGATGACCTGACCTGACCTCTCAGTCATTACTATCGCTTAAAAAAAACAGTAAAAACTTGCTAAAAGTGGTGAGTAAGAGTAAGACGTTACTGAGTGAGAGGTTACAGGGTAAATTTCTCTTACCTCTTTAACACCTGGCAGATGAACTTGAGGTGGTCCCCACACCTTGCTGATCTTCTCTCTGACCTTTTGAGGGACTATCAAGCATTTATCAATAAGCAGATCTGGGTAAATCACCTTCAACCCTCCCCTAAGATCAGAAAACATTAAAATGTAAAGTACCGTAAAATATAAATCTTGCACTAATAATTGCTGTGATTTTTTTCATAGTTGCGTTGAGTTTTCACGCTTTTCTATGAAATGTCATAAGACATCAGTATAAGCTATGGCTAGTCCATGCTTGCACTGAAAGTTGAACTACTGAGTTAGTTGTTTGATTTGTTAGGCTTGTTGTGTGGGTGTTGTGTGGGACCGGCTGCTTCAATATCTATGACTCAGTGCTCTGAGGGAGTCCTGCACGTCCCACACCGGCCTACAAGTCAGATTTCTAGATACATTTAATCTAAGGAAATATGGATTGGAAATTAACCCCAGTCAAACACTCCTAGCAGAACGCAGTGGGGAATTACATTACATTTACATTTACATTTAGTCATTTAGCAGACGCTTTTATCCAAAGCGACTTACAAGTGGGGTAGATAATGGAAGCAATTAGGACAGCATAAGTACAACAAAAGCATAAGTGCAATCAAAAAGAAGACTAGTCTTATATAGCCTAACACAGTATACGGAACCATTCATCAGAATTAGTATAGGATATTTATCAGAATGTTACCCAAATGATCACAATAGGAATCTCAATTTTGTATAGGATTTTAGTAGAGATAGATTGTTTCTCAACAAGTCTATTAAACCATTGTTTAAATTTTCACATTTTCACATGCAGCTATGACGGAAAAGGACCAATGGATATGGAATTACTATCATTCATTTATTCAATTCGATATTAAAAAGCAGTAAGTGTCAATCCACCCAAGTTTACCCTAGTGTCATTTTCCATCTGCCATTGTATATATATAGGCAATGTTTAATACACATTTATTTTTAATAATACATTTTATATAGCCATTGATTTTACTTAAAGCAATTAAAGGACTTTTATCATGATAGTTTAGATACAAACACATACTGTACATTTACTTTATTGTCTAATGTAAATGAAGACACGCCAAATAAATACTTACATTGATACAGATACTATAATACTTACAAATATCTATAACATAAATTATTATGGTCAAGATCTAATAATATTCTTTGACTTTTATTACACAAAACTAACTAACTAAATGATCAAAAATTCACAAAGAAGAGCTGGACAAACCAAAGAAATTACGTTTAATAATTTCATAAAGGTGATGGTTCATCCCAGTTCATTATAAACAATATTAGGCCTATTATTATTATTCTAATAATATAACATAACTTGAATGAAGGCACATTTGAGCAGATTGTGAACTATATGAAGTCTTTATTAATTCTTACTTGCAGAATTCAGCATCTTCTGGAATTAAAAGCTCGTGACAGGTCGATCTGATCACACGACATGCAGACAGCAGCCACAAAACAAACGACATGTAAAACAGCCGCATGTCCGCCGACCTTAACAGAAGAAGACACGTCTGAATGTGAATACATGTCAACTAAAACACATTTACGTGGAATTTAACACGTTATGTATGCATGACGTTAGCCTACGTGTTAGATTATAATATTGACAAGCTATTCAAACTTTCATAACTTTTGTCGTTTCAGTCTCAGATAAACTTTACCTGTAATTCTCGAAGAGATTGTGCTTTATAAGCGTAAGTGCCTTGCAACGAAAGTTACTCGACGTCGACTAAAATAGTAATCTTATATTATGTTACAAAGTTAAATGAAGAAACACATTAGGCCCACCCACTCTTCACTGACATTGGGTCTTAATCAGCTGATACTTTATTGGTCTACAGATGTGTCAATCATTCTTGTCATCAGTTAGTAACGAAAGTAAAGGTCAATTACGTAGTAGATGATTTTACGAAATGAACCAAGGTTTGATTTGTGCAATTCATATTAAGGTAGTACAATATAATATAAAGACAGAAACACAAACACAAAATGTAAACTGCTAGTTCGTATTTATTAAACATTATTTACACATTTCAAGAACACATGCTTAGATGTCCTGGACATACAAATCCCTTCCCAGTACCAACTCGTGGAAATTAAAATTGTTTAAATTACAAATTGTAGATTAAATACGGCTTTTAATACTGAGAAAACATTCAAGTTTTTGCTTTCAGCAATTTGAATACTTCTTTGCTCTGCGTTATTAGCAAAACATCTCTGCACGCTGTGTTTGGTTTGTGCTTCTTTGCAAGACCTAGAGCTCATTAAACATGGACTTCTAGAATCTAAAGGAAAATATATATTTTTATTATTTTAACAAATTGATCTGCTTTACCCCTTCATTTTTGGATGTAGGCCAATGGATTTCATTTTTGTATTTTTTTGTTTGTTTATTTATCTTGCAAGAGCAAAGTAAAATATTTTAGGACATGCTTCAGTGTCTGACACTGCCTAGAGGTTGGTTACAAGAGGGCACAGTGTATCGAATAGCTAGAATACACTACTTTTTTTGTTAGTTATTTATCTTTAGTTTTTTTTGCTATTAAGTTCTAAGCCAAAGCATTGCTATTTTGCACAGCATATCCAGGCAGTCATGATTTAAAAGGTATTGTGCACTCATGTCTAGTGGTTTTGCCAGGTAGCACATGATTCTGGATCAACATCCTTGTTGCTCTTAAAACAATATTCTATCAACCAATCAAACTGTAGAATTAAATTTAGTGGAATTGTTATCGTAAGGCTTTTTGCTGGATTAGGGGTTCAGACATCATACTTATCAACCTATGATTTGCTGGGTTACAGGAATGGTGTTCCCAGACCAACAAGGAACAGATTCGGGAACACATTTACCTTGGCTAAAAACAAATAATTTACAATTCCAATCACGCTTTTTTCTGCTCCGTTTCATTCCTCCCCCCTTTGTATATACTGTGGGTTCTAAAGTCTGTGACCTCTAGCAATAATGCTGTTTTTTGGTATTTTTTCTAAATTATAATTTTTTCCATTTTATTTCATATATTATATATATATGTATATATCAGCATAATATTAAATTAAATGATATGTTGGTTGATATAAGATGCAGTTCTTAAACTGTTTATGGCTTTAAATATGATTTTGAATGTTGGACTTTCAATTGGCTCAGACTTTTTGGACCCCATAATATACAAAGTTTTCCACACTGATTTAATGAGCAATGCAATCCACAAAGTACATGTTCTAAGCAATGAAAGGTAATATATGTAAAACACATTCACATGGAAGAGAAACATCACAAAAAACCACAGGTGAGCTATAGAAAACATAACAATCCAGCATAGACAACAATAAGGTCTTTAACAAACACACATGAGAAGATTTTACACATAACCTTCCGAGTAATATATATCACACCTGGGACAGAGGATATGTTTAAATTACACATAACACAGAAAAACAACACAATGCCACTCATTGTGTCCTTTACATTAAGGCATGGGGTATCATCTCTGCAGCAACAATCTGAAACTCAACCGTCTGATAAACTCCCTTCTAAACTTTCATTTTATTTATAAATTATTTTATTAATTTTCCCACAGAGAGTTTCTACAATCTGTATCATGTGAACCAAAAACTGTGTCAAATGTACATTCATACAGCCTGCATTTCTTTGTTACTGTAATAGCATGTTATGTTTAATAATCTTCAGAATTCAATTAGCGTTTCTTAGAAAAACGTTTTTGAGAAAAACCTTGTTACATTTAGAGACAACATATAAAGACTTTTAATTTAAAACCTATTCTTATACAGTATCAAGAGTTTGCAAATGTGCCTGAGTGTAGTTTCAAATGCTTTCTGATACTGACAAGTCTTCAAAAAGATATTTATTATTATACTGATCAGCTTGCCCCAGTGGGTTACAGTGGAGAAACTTAAATCATAGCATTTCTTTTTCTTACTTTTTTGTAAATTTACATTCAAGGCCTGGTAGAACACACACAGGTTTCTAAAATAAAACAATATTCCTACAACAGCCCAATACATGCAGGTCAGCTCTGAATTTGATACTAAGCAGACATTCTTTGATAGCTTACTGGCTGATAAAACAGCAACTTATTCTTTTAGTGCCCATCTGTATTTAAACTCTATTTCTTAACTATATAACAGAGAGAACTGTGATCATCTGAATATTTTTCATTAGGGTATAAAAAACGACTATAATTTTGTATTACAAGGCATTCTATGTGCGAGTCGCTGTGAGTGTGTACTAGGTCATACACATTCGGATTGCAAAAGAGTTTAAGTCTAGGGTATGAACCATGCTTGTGGAGTTTTTTCTCCTCTGGGGTGTAAACTTTGTGTGGAAGGTAATGCACCTTTTTAAAAATACCCAATGCGTAATACTGCTTTATTTTCCTAAGTTATTAGTAGCTATTTTAATGTTATAAAAAGTTGGAATCAAACTCTGAAATACAGCAGGTAAAGCAATCTACAATAACTACTCACATGTATGGACATGCTGTGGTGCTTCATGGGATAGCTTTGTCACAGGCCTGCCTGTGAAACTTATCCGAAAGCTATTTGGGAGCATTCAAACTTACAGCTGTTTTTGTTAGCAGCAGATTTTTATATAATGTCCCTTATGAAGCATTTGCGAGCTAACTTTGGTAAAGATAGCAGCTAGTACCCACACATTTAGATCTCCGGAGTGTTGAGGCACTGTTTATATTCCCTGTAAAGAGACCCAGTGTGACTGTTCACCTGGGATCCTGTTTTGAAGAATGTGATTACTATATTAGAGGTTGTTTTTTCCAGGAAACTGTCATGAAGATAAAATGCAACTTTCTTGATCTTGATTACTTGATCTAAACTTCATCCAGTCATGCGCGATTATGCAACATCACACGAGTGAATGCTGATTTTGTATGATAACCAATAATCACTCGAATTTTCTGAACTTGTCAGATATAAACAGGAGAGAAAAATAAATGCAGAAAGATGGAACAAAGATTGCCTTGTTACCAAAAACAGACCACGGTGTGCAGAATAAACAATCAGTTTCAAAATGTTTGTTGTGCACAATTCTAGGTCACTGCCATTTCATTTAAAGGAATGATGTGGGCGACCTAAGCTCTTTCGACAGCATTTGTCGAACACCAAAGAAAATGATTTGGTCTCCTTCCATAAAACACTTCCAGAAAACGAGCCAGCATTCAGAAGAGACTAAAAGCAAAAATGTAAGCCTGCTAAAAGCACTTATAGTCTACGTCTAAATCATCCTGTTTGATGTGAAACTTTGACTGAACCTTTACTTTTATGTCGTTCGAGCACATATGATGTAAGCACATAATAATTAACTTATAAAACAATTTTGCATTTTAAGAGTGACCTATGAACTATTTTCAATAGTTTTTCCAGATGTTGCAGACAAAACAGAAGTAAGTTATATTGATCCCGAAACATTCCTCTAGATCAGTGGTCACCAACCCTGCTCCTGGAGATCTACCGTCCGGAAGATTTTAGCTCCAACCTCAATCAAACACACCCGAACTGTCTAATCAAGGCGTTCAGGTTTGCTTAATAATTAGAGACAGGTGTGCTGAAGCAGGGTTGGAGCTACAGTCTGCAGGACGGTAGATCTCCAGGAGCAGGGTTGGTGACCACTGCTCTAGATCTTATGCATTCAAATTCATTGGTGTCGCACCCCCATAGGTTATTTCAGACTACCCATTGTAAATTTAATTCATTAAAGTAACCAGTAGTTTGCAAGTTGCCAACATTGGAATCTTGTGAGCGTCCATCTGGAGAATTGGTTTGATTGTAGATTGCCACCACACTGAGGAATTCATGTTTTTCAGTTGTTTGCTGGTTGCTCTAAAATGTTCCTGCTATATTGTTCTTTAGAGCTAAAAAGCACTTGGCATGTCACGCTATGGAAGTTTGAAAGTGTTTTCTACGCTACAAATCCTATCTGCCCGGTGTGGCTTTAGCTTGCTTGTCCTGTTGCATTTTTGCTTGTCTTACTCAGCAGCTGAAAGCAGGGCTTGGGTATTTTGCTCAACAAAAAATGTGGAACGGAAACGTGTAGAGTCCAAGTCAACCTATAATAAATCCCACTTTATAGACTGTGATGGGTCTGCACGCTGAGAGTCAATCAGATGACTGCAGAGGAACCAGGAGAAGATGAAGAGTTGGAGGAAGGTGAAGATGGTATATTCCAAAAGAGCCACTTGCGTTTACACTGGCGCTTTTGGTACAAGCAATCTTCCTTCTCACGCTCCTTACGAGCTCGCTGATAATGATCTTCTTCTTTTAGATACCACACTGGAGGCCAGCGATTCTTTTCAAAGTACTCTTGATTTTCTGCAAGATAGAATAAGACAGCTAGCTATTAAGAATGTGAAGCTGACTTCACTCCCTATGTTGCAAGTTGCAATGGCGCCGCCATCTTGGGAGGATTATACTCCGCTGCTATTATTGTTTTGATATATACCGTTACTTCTTTTGTTTGATATATCGAGAAATCGAAAGTAAAAGAACCAGAGGCTTTTCCTGAATGACTCTGCGTAATGCTATTGTACTTTTCAACACAGCAAGACCGACCTACCCAGTTATATTTTCTAATCAAACAAGAAAAACTAAACAATGCATTGAACACACTAGCAGCTAGCTCACGCGGTGTGACGTCGATAAACAAGCTCTATAGTTTTACACAAAACATGCAATACTGGGCATAAGGTTCAGTTAGGGATGCCATGATGGCTTTGTTCGAATTTAGGAGATTGGGGGAAATATGCCTTTATGATATTTAAATGAGATTTTTCAAAATTTGATAAATAGCTTAGTCTCTTAAAAATAAAAGTGGTTAAAAGGTTTTTCACAGCGATGCCATAGAAGAACCCTTTTAGGTTCTTTAAAGAACCATCTCTTTCATACCTTTTTATATTCTGGTCGGAGGGTCTTTGTGTAACAATTTAAACAAAAAAAAGGTTCTTCTATGGCATCGTGAAGCACCTTTATTTTTATGTGACATCAACGGCTTTATTTGATTAACACTAATTATCAATATGTTATTCTACTTTAGAATGAGAGTAGTAATTGTTGAATGGAATCTCTATATCAAAACAAATTTGCAAATACCTGTTGATTTGGCTTTCATATCACGAGGGAATTTACGACAGACTCTGTTGTAGTTTGTGCAGATGTGATGGAGGCACCAATCCGTCAACTGATGAGCACAGTGGAACTAATGGGGACAACCAATCACAAAAATTAAAACACAAAGGGAAGAGACTACACTTTACTCAGGTGCTACCACACTCCCAGTCCTTGAACTCATGAACCACCATCCAAAAGAAAAGGAGCACTAAATGTATTTTTATGATAAATACATACTGAAATATCTTTTGATCTGAAAATGTAGTTTAACGATATAAATGTTGAACATCCGACAGTATTCACTGATGGAAACGACAAGATGTTGATTTAGATTTAAAATATGTGATTTACGTGATTCATCTAATTTATCTGTCAATTTAGCGTTTTATTTGGGATAAGGTTGAGAATAGGTTGTGGTTCATATTAAATAAAAATGGTTTTTAAAATAAAATCTTTGCAAATAGTTTAATGCATTGAACAATAAATTCCACCACCTTTATAGGGTATGTTTTTATAATTTAAAGGAACAGTTCCCCTAAAACTGGAAGTTATAAAAATATAAAATGTTTTGACAATCACACTTGCAAGGCAATGTTTATGTGTTTTTTTCTATGACATTCCTACATCCCAAACACATATACACATAATAGAATTGGGTGTATTAGGTTTAAAGTGTACGTGCAAATAATCAAACATTGACAATAGTCAATTGTATTGGGGGCACAGGGAGACCCCCAAATTAAATTCTGCATAGGGTCCAGTAAAGGCTTGGGCCGGCCCTGGGCACTATATTTATAGTAAGAGTTTGACCCAAAGTTTTGTATTATGTTTCACACTTTAATGCAGATTTATAAAAGAACAAAAATAGTCCATATGACATTAGCGGCACACATACCTGTGCCATGTCCAGGTAGAGCAGAACATCTCCATCAATATCAGCTCCCATCATAGCAGCCTCTGTTAATACGGTCACAGTGTACAGCTCTAGAACAGACAAACAACACATACATACAATCATACCTTCAATTGTTGTGATTTGTACATACAGTGAGGAAAATAAGTATTTAAACACCCTGCTATTTTGCATGTTCTCCCACTTAGAAATCATGGAGGGGTCTGAAATTGTCATCGTAGGTGCATGTCCACTGTGAGAGACATAATCTAAAAAAAATCCAGAAATCACAATGTATGATTTTTTTAACTATTTATTTGTATGATACAGCTGCAAATAAGTATTTGAACACCTGAGAAAATCAATGTTAATATTTGGTACAGTAGCCTTTGTTTGCAATTACAGAGGTCAAACGTTTCCTTTAGTTTTTCACCAGGTTAGCACACACTGCAGGAGGGATTTTGGCCCACTCCTCCACACAGATCTTCTCTAGATCAGTCAGGTTTCTAGCCTGTCGCTGAGAAACACGGAGTTTAGCTCCCTCCAAAGATTCTCTATTGGGTTTAGGTCTGGAGACTGGCTAGGCCACGCCAGAACCTTGATATGCTTCTTACAGAGCCACTCCTTGGTTATCCTGGCTGTGTGCTTCGGGTCAGTGTCATGTTGGAAGACCCAGCCTCGACCCATCTTCAATGCTCTAACTGAGGGAAGGAGGTTGTTCCCCAAAATCTTGCAATACATGGCCCCGGTCATCCTCTCCTTAATACAGTGCAGTCGCCCTGTCCCATTGTGCAGAAATCACCCCCAAAGCATGATGCTACCACCCCACTGCTTCACAGTAGGGATGGTGTTCTTGGGATGGCACTCATCATTCTTCTTCCTCCAAACACGTTTAGTGGAATTATGACCAAAAAGTTCTATTTTGGTCTCATCTGACCACATGACTTTCTCCCATGACTCCTCTGGATCATCCAAATGGTCATTGGCAAACTTAAGACGGGCCTGAACATGTGCTGGTTTAAGCAGGGGAACCCTCCGTGCCATCCATGATTTCAAACCATGACTTCTTAGTGTATGGGGGGCACGGTGGCTTAGTGGTTAGCATGTTCGCCTCACACCTCCAGGGTTGGGGGTTCGATTCCCGCTTCCGACTTGTGTGTGTGGAGTTTGCATGTTCTCCCCGTGCCTCGGGGGTTTCCTCCGGGTACTCCGGTTTCCTCCCCTGGTCCAAAGACATGCATGGTAGGTTGATTGGCATCTCTGGAAAAAATTGTCCGTAGGGTGTGCGTGTGTGAGTGCGTGCGTGCGTGCGTGCGTGCGTGCGTGCGTGCGTGCGTGCGTGAATGAGTTAGTGTGTGTGCCCTGCGATGGGTTGGCACTCCATCCAGGGTGTATCCTGCCTTGATGCCCGATGACTCCTGAGATAGGCGCAAGCTCCCCGTGACCTGAGGTAGTTCGGATAAGCGGTAGACAACGGAATGGAACATCTTAGTGTATTACCAACAGTAACCTTGGAAACGGTGATTGACCAGCTCCTCCCGTGTAGTTCTGGGCTGATTTCTCACCTTTCTTAGGATCATTGAGACCCCAAGAGGTGAGATCTTGCCTGGAGCCCCAGTCCGAGGTATTGATTGCTCCAACAGTGGACCTTTTTTCCCCAAGCTGCTTGGCAATTTCCCCGTAGCCCTTTCCAGCCTTGTGGAGGTGTACAATTTTGTCTCTAGTGTTTTTGGACAGCTCTTTGGTCTTGGCCATGTTAGTAGTTGGATTCTTACTGATTGCATGGGGTGGACAGGTGTCTTTATGCAGCTAACGACCTCAAACAGATGCATCTAATTTAGGATAATAAATGGAGTGGAGGTGGACATTTTAAAGGCAGACTAACAGGTCTGTGAGGGTCAGAATACTAGCTGATAGACAGGTGTTCAAATACTTATTTGCAGCTGTATCATATGAATAAATAGTTAAAAAATCATACATTGTGATTTCTGCATTTTTTTTAGATTATGTCTCTCACAGTGGACATGCACCTACGATGACAATTTCAGACCCCTCCATGATTTCTAAATGGGAGAACATGCAAAATAGCAGGGTGTTCAAATACTTATTTTCCTCACTGTACATGCCAAACTAATGTCTCTGGTTGTTGGCTTGTATCTAGGAACAATAACTGTCTTTCTTGGCTTTTAAGAAAGAATTGAGCTCCATCAGAGATCTGATTGTGTACGGTGAACACTGTCTACGGTGTATTTGTGTGTTTTCTTGTGTACCTGTCAGTGCGACCAGGTGAGGCAGACAGAGACGGTTTGCAAGTACAATCAGCTCCATGGCATCTAGATCTGAACGAGAGCAGAAGCGGCCGGTATAGAGATACTCCAGCACAGCACGCTTACAGCTACGTGTAGTGTTAGGAAAGAGCACCTGACAAAACAGCGACACATGCAATAGCAAAATGTTTGTTAAAAAACTTTAACATTCAAAAACACAAAATTTGGAAGCAGTTATAAATATACATAAATATAAATGGTGGTAAATGTATACAGTATTTTGGCCACACCATAATCACCAATTTTTTTTTGCATTACTTCAATTCAACTCCAACAATCACTACCTTCATAAAGTTTCTAGTGATTGAACTAATTTATCATTTTCTGTTTCTTGTTTTCAATTTATTGTCCAATTTGCTGTTTATTTATTTTACTCTCTCCTATTGTCTTTAACATACTGTGACTCTGCTGTACCTCTTTTGTACAACTTTCCACAAATGGTCCACCAAACATGGCTGCCATCCAATCGCAGCTTGAGATGAGCAGTGGTTTATGGGCCATGATAGTGCCATCGTCCAACCTGAACACCACATCTTCAGAAGAGAACACAAAAGACTTTCTGTAGCTTTTCAAACCACTTTTATATTGATCATCAATAAATAACCACATATCAGATAAACACGCTCCACTTTGTGCTCACCAGTAGAGCTTTCAGTGGACGCTAATGATGGAAAATGTATTTATTATTAATATTGTTAATTGACCAGTTATGGCCATGGCTACTGATAATACAGTATATTGTTATGAAGATCCTGATTTTCAAGTGAAATCGGAAAACAAACACATATGACATTTCCAATAATTTTTTTTAAAAAACTGCTTGAGGGAAGTACAAATAAATAGAAATGCTCATTGTTTATGCTAGTAGACAGAAAAGCAGGGTCAGCATTAGAAGACAGCATGATGCCCTTCAAACTTCGCTAGTGCTAAAAAACAAGACACATTCGCCCCGGTTCACTCTACCAGAACAAGCACACCGATTATGAAACCTTAGAAAGCCAGCTGACAAAATATGGACTTTTGCTTTTATTATTGCTTCAGGGTGAAGGACTGTCAGCTGTGTCATTCTGCACTAAAGCAAAGCAGAAAAATAGCATGTGAAGAACATTCTGCTTAAACCAATGTCACATTTGAGGTCCAGTTTGCTTTATCTCAACAAAAATGATTGACATTCTTCTGGTAGGATGGGCACTGTGCTGTCCAAACACTAAAAAAGAAGGATTAACAAGGAAAACTATTAAACAACAGAAATCAACTAGTGAGTGGATTGCATTGATAAACACCAGAAATGCCAAGGATAATTAGGGGGTAGTATAAAGGCTAGTTTTGGATTACGGTTATCAGGCTAACATGCGAGTATTCAACACACAAATATGCTAAATAAATAACCTCTTAGAAAAGGGCTTTGTACAGAGTGAAGTGAGGTCAGACTTCATAAATCTGGCTGGGTTAATGTACGTACACACGTTAACAAAATATTTAACACTTTACTAGTGGTTTTTGAATATATTTATTTTTCCTGTCCTTCCCCATTCAAGTAGATAGAACTTCTGTCTTGCCAGGAGGCAATGCAAACATGGCCGCCAAGTGCCACGACTTCCCAGGGACTTTGCATATATTGAATCCCAGACTGAAGTCATTTCCTGTTCCTCTTCTTCTCCAGTGTTGTTTTCTGACCCTACTCTCTACCCTTGAAAAGCAAATATAAAAAACTGTAAAATTACAATATGTAGGAAAGGGTCCTATGGGAAGTGTCTATTTCTCTACCAGTGTGCCACTGAGTACAAAGTGAGAGCGATAAACAAATTATTTTTTTAGTCTAGTGTGGAAGAATTTAATTAACCTGCACAAAGCTCAAACCGTAACCTTACTGAATGCCTCTGGGTGTAATCCAATCCCTTGGCTTCAAATCTAGTCGATTACATCGCTATTAAACGCACATGGTTTAAATGTTCAACAAGCTTATATACAGTTGGGTGGTCACAAACTTTTGGTCATACAGTACTGAAGAAAAGCATTCACTTCACATGCCTCTTACCAGAGAAGGTCCCTTTGGCCAGGCATTCTTTCACCCGATTGGTGCGTCTAACATGAAAGGCCTTGGTAATCTCCTGATTCATGAAGGCCTCATCGTTCAGGATGTTAGCCACCATCATGCGCAGGTCAAACACTTCCAGCAGTTCTGCAATGTGGGCCACCTGCATCAACTCCTTCTCGTGCTCGTCTAGTTTACCTGTGTACAGGTATCGTAACACCGATCTAAACGGACCAGGCTGCATTGATGGATCCATGTGCACCACAGTCATCCGTCGGGAGTTGAAGGTGACAGGGTCGTCTACCATTTCTTCTTGGATGCTGATGAAAGCACGGCTCAAAGCGGGGAGCAGGCGACCGCGGCGATCACCATCTCCACCCTTCAGAGTTCCATCACTGGTGCAGGCACGCAAGTTCACTCTATCTCCGTCGCTACTCTCACAAACGTCAAAACTAGCAGCACGCATAAACAGATCGCGTCCAGAAAGGGTTTGCCCTCTCGGTCTATCCCGTTCCCGCTCGTTCTCCTCAGAGCCTCGAGGTTCAGTCAAGAAGAGGTCATAGAACTTAGAAGAGGCAGTAGCGAGGTAAATGCGGTGAGCGAAGATCCTCTTACGTTCCTGGAGGACTAAAATGATGTCAGCACAGAGTGGATCCTCTAACAGCCGGCTAGGGTGCTCTTCGATGTTACTTGGAGGGGGAGGGACCGTGATAATGGGTGGTGGGGGTTTGGGGGGAAGGAAGGGAGCTTGGAGGAGGGGTCTTTGAACATTTCGTAAATGCGACTTCCAGAACTGCAGATGACGGCGGGAAATGAGGGCTGCACGTATAGCGTTGTCAAAAACGTCCTTAACCCCAAACTGTGCAACAACGCTGGTCTCGTAATAGGGAACGCCTAGCTCCTTGGCCACCTCACGGCCTTTCTCTGGGGCCAGTATTTCATTTGATTTAATGGGTCTGAAATAAAATGAAAAAATTAGGGCATTTAATGAATTGTTTGCTCAAAAAAATCTTGGCACTGGATAGCTTTGTGTCAGAAATTGTTAAAACATTTAAACTGCTGAGAGTCCCTCTCCCCAGCACTAATCTTAATTCATTAGCATTTATAGACATTCAAATACTGCAGGTTGTTTGTGTCGAATATTCCTTTTAACTGTTTTTAAATGAATAATACCTGGCCAGTGGACGTCGAGCTCTGTTCACAGCCTCCAAGTCAGCATATCGCATTCATTAGCATTTATAGACATTCAAATACTGCAGGTTGTTTGTGTCGAATATTCCTTTTAACTGTTTTTAAATGAATAATACCTGGCCAGTGGACGTCGAGCTCTGTTCACAGCCTCCAAGTCAGCATATCGCAGGTCTAGTTGGCAGCCCACAAGGATAACAGGAGCTCTGGGACAGAAATGCTTGATCTCTGGGTACCACATGGTCCTCACGTGGTAAAGTGAGTTGGGGTTTGCAATGGAAAAACACAATACCACCACATCAGACCTGTTACCAACCCAGAGAAAATTATATTTTAATGCATTAAGCAGACACTCCAAATGCATTTAGTTTAGAAGAGTGAGTTCAAATTTTAACCTAAGTTTCTATGAGAGAGAGTCTAATAAAGTCTTAATTTTGTGATACTGTGATATCAGATTTGCGAAGATACTAAAGAATGCAATTTTCTAAAGTCAAGATTTTTCACATTTCTCCCAAATTAGATTGTTTTATGTATAGATTATTAATTTATAGATAATATTTCAATGTACTTTTCAATGTACCAATCCACTCATTTGTATGTATTTCATTATCCTGGTTTTGATTATTATCTGAGACAAAATTGATCCATAAAAGAAAACATAACTGAGAACTTTATCAAATCTCCGGAGCTAACAAGAGAAATTTCTATGCAATAACTTTTTTCTCTGGAGAGTAAAATATTTTCCTTCCAAAACCTCTGATGTCCAAATTCACTGTTGTTCAGGAAATTAAAAAACAAACACTGTACTTTTTAATACTTTTATTGTATAGCTGTTTGCGAAACACAGTGACAAACATAAAGGGTGACTAATAACAATGATTTATGGCAAAACTAAAACTAAAATGAAATATGGAGATACAAAGTTTTAGAAGGACAGCATATGTCCTTACGCTAAAGAACGACACATAAAAAGTACATTTGACAAAAACTGTATGTATGCTTTACTTTATACCTCTGATCATTTCTACAGGATGCCTGATAACTTCCTAATTCGGTATGAAGTAGACACAGAGTTAAAATTACAAGTTTACCTGCCATACGCAAAGCGACGGTCCTTGTGATGGTCGCCAAAGGTGTCCCATAGACGTAAAGACACACTGACATCATCCACCACATCTCTGGACCTTTCTAGAACCTGTCCGGATAGACACACTCATCACATGCATGGATTTACCCTAGAAACAGCATGTGCATTTTCAACATTTTAACTTTAGTTTGTTTAGATTCTTCTATACTGTATATCATTTTATTTAATTCCTACTGAATAATTACTGTAGGTAACAAACAGAACAGCTATTTCTCACCTCCTGACAGACTCTGTACTGATCTATTGCCCAGACAGTGGGCACATGTGTGGCAAGCAACTGATACTGTGTGAGGGTGGCGTTGCATGCCCGGGCACAGATGAGCCGAGTCTTTCCAACTGCGTTGTCCCCAACCACCACACACTTGATAGTCTCGACATTTGGCCTTTCATAGTCCATGTCAGAATCCATAAAATGAGGCCTTTAACAAGCAAATATAAACATAAGACTCATAAATATTAGGGCTGCGCAATATATCAAAATTATTGAAATATCATTTATCGCAATATGCATATCGCAATAGTTTGCACGCAATAACGGAATCATTTGAAAAAAGAGTTATCTAAAGACCACTATGGATGATGTAAACATCGCTTTGCCAGCGCTTGTCCAGAAAAGCCTCCTGTTCCAGTTTTTAACACTGCACAATGTTTGAACAAAACTAACTGAACTAACCCGAATCAAAATGTTTTAATCAAAATCAAAATAATATCTTTAAGTTTTAATTATATATGTGAGATTATAAAAAATAAATAAAACTGAAACTGAAAAGCTTTATGTTGACGCAAGTAGCAGAGAGAGTGAAATATGATCAATAATCAGAAATAATGTGAAATATGTAAGTTGGTTATATAATATGTTTAGTTTTAAAATATATATTTTACAAACTTAAATCAGTTTTGTATTGCAATTTTTCCTTCGTTTAATCCTTTGTGTTAAACAAGTATAATTTTTGTCATATATTTAATACATTTTAAATTTATATAAAGAAATATCAATTTATATAAAGAAATATATCGCATTTAGCATGCTATTGCATATCGTATTTTTCTTCAAAGCCCTAGTAAATATATTTTCTATAAGCTCTTTAGAGCTTATAGCTCTATATGACTAAAGCAGAAAATGATTTGTCATCCAAAAAAATCATCCTACTATCTAAAGAGTTGTGCATAATATACTCCAACCTCATAACTGCAAATTGTCCATCATCCTTACATTTTGATTGACCCAAGTCTCCCAACTGGAAGTGAATCTATAAAACCCTGGCGCTGACCTCTTTATACAGAGCTGGTTCAGCATATTGAGCATTCGCAAAATGCAACACATGGGATCAATAGAGTAATTCCCCCCTACTGTCTTCATATACACATACATACTGACTCCAACAACAGATACAGCAATACAACTTTAGACTAGGCTACCTGTTGTGTGTATGGACTAAGCCAGGGGTCTGCAACCTTTGCGACTAAAAGAGCGCTATCGCCTCCGTTGCGAGCAGACCTCAGTAGCCCACGTGAACCTTCACAGATGAGCTCGAACCGAGACTGAGTCTGGAGAGCGTGATCATATGTTTACACCCTTGTGAACAAATACGCTTTATGCTCCCCACAGCAAGACGCTGCACTTGGGGCTGTTCGGCACATTACACTAATGGGACAATCGACAGTACAGAAAGCTCAAATCAAGTGAACGACGCTCGACCAGTGCTATAATGATACACATGATAAGGGCAGTAAACCGAGCACACAAAGAAGACAGAGACAACTGTCCACAAGAGGTAGTAACACAACATGACGTCTCGCACAAGGCAGACACCTTACACAGGTGGGAAACGGTTGAAGCACGGCAAGCCAGCGCTAACGGCAGATACCGGCGTGGCTAGCTCTGTATCCAGCTGTCCTACAAGCATTACACAGAGCAACGGCAAACATACGCTACCAGATGAACGCCTCCGATGAGGGGTTGTCTGGATTACAATAAATATATGGCTCAGTTGGGGTACAATAACCCGTATGATGATCTGAGAAAGGAGAGAGAACCTGATATTTAAGGGGCTGTCTGAATATGCCACACATATGATAGAACATAAAAAGCGTGGACCTGTTAGTAGTGAAGAGGCACATAAGAAGCGCGCAATGACTGACAAGGTCCGGACAGGATGGTGACTATCATTCGACATGGGGCGATAGAAATTGTGAAGCCTTAACTCTGGACAGCGGAGCCACGTCCCACTCTAGTGAATGCCCACTCCCAGCACTGGCGCTTTCTGCCAACTACAACCGCTGAAGCGGGGTGATCTGCGACAAAACTGCATTACAGAACAGCACGTATTGCACGGTAGTCAGTCACATTTCATAATAGTAGGCAAAGCTAACGGCCAATCAAACAAGACTATGATAGGGAACAGCACCGGGGCGTTGTGGACTCATAATAACACAGCTCTACCAGGTGCTATACATGCGGGGGAGCTTAAAGCTTCACAGATCAATATTGCTCGATACAGGGGGCTTAGCGTTGCATATACAGGAGCACTGAAAGCCTAACGTGTATCAGCATACAACAGAACGCCGCCATGACAGGAGCTGGAGGCAGAAAACATTAGGTAGTGAGGCTGCACATACACAGCTGAACAGCTCAAAACCAGCACCACCCTCAGGTCACACCGCTCAGCGCTGTCTCCTGGGGTCCGAAATGAGGCTGGGACACAAGAGATACAACAGCGCACACAGAGGCGCCATAATGGGGGGGAGGATGAGGACGAGTTTAGGGCTCTTGTTTCACTAGGGGCCCATTAGAACCCGCATGTGCATGTGCGTGTCCCCTTAAGACGTATGCGGTGTGTGTGTCCCCTTAAAAAGACGTAGCGGATCATTCAGAGAAGCTGTACTGGCGCTGCGATGCTTCACAGTTCTGTTCGTGTATCGACATTGCGCAGCGACAGACAAAATCACAATTTCAAAAGAGAAACAAGAGAGAGAGGAGAGGTCGAGAAGAGGAAGAAAACTAGTCCATCCATCCATCCATCCATTTTCTACCGCTTATCCGAACTACCTCGGGTCACGGGGAGCCTGCAGAAAACTAGTCACCCATTTTTTTAAAAAACAAGGTCATTTACGTTCCCTGTTGTGTTATGGTCCTATAAGCTCTTTTAATTAACATAAACTATCAATTCTATCAGTTACACACCCCAATGTTTTGTAACACAATATGCCAAGGAAGTATTTTTATGCATTCGAGAATTTAGTTAATTGTGATGAACTTTAGAAAAGAAAAAAACGCAACAAAGGCTTAACTAGTCCATTTATGTATATCAAAACTTCTCTCCTTGCAACAGCTTTAGGAAATCAATCCACATTTATGTTGTAATCTGCTATAGTTATCCTTCTCGTTTCATTTATGTAATTGTAGAGTCCTGTTGATGAAAACAGTCCTAAAAATTTAAGATTATAGCTGTTTTCTCGAGTTTACTTTTTTAATGATGTCATTATTTTTGCTTGTGTCGAACCTGTTATGAATATGATGATAATAATAATAATAATAATAAAAGCTATAGCTTTGGTCAAGCATTTCTTGATCTAGTCTTATTTAAGAGAGAAAGTAAACTAAAAAAAGATGTATTGTTGTTGTTGTTTGTCACGTTTCAATGTTACAATTTTATTGGTGTGTGTTGGCTCAAGTATACTGTATGTGTGCAAAAGTATTTGTAACTTGGTAATGTAATATTATTTTGGTTTAGTTTTTTACAGACTCATTTTTTATTAATTAATTAATAAACCGTTCAAATGTATTTCTTTTTTGTCTCTTATTGAAAGCAATATGCAATAACTCTTTGGACCTCTGGACCACATTGGCCGGTTACATTTTCACTGGTGTTATTCAATAAGGTTTCAGTAAGGTTTAGAGAAGGGGGACGTTTCACGCATGTTGAGAGACCTCTCTCGAAAGGTAACCATGAGAATCACGCGTGCAGCTGTCAAATTGTATCGCATCTTTGGGGAAACGCGGTGCTCCGTGTCTACTGTAGTTAAATAGCTCAAACAAAGCTTGCCTCGATTATTTTTTTTAATCTGAATTACGAAAGTGACTTGAGGAATCGTTGCAGCCCGTAGCAGTTATAAACGGGTAGCACTGTCATCCGATCGATCAAAACTCATCTTTATACCAGGCATAAACAGGGCCTTTTAAAGACTGCAGGGAGGCAGAAGAGCCACATGCGGCTTGAGCCACGGGTTGCCGATCCCTGGACTAAGCTAAGCTAGGCAAAATAAATAAACAGAAAACATACCCCCAAATACAGTAAAAAAGTAAATAACAGATAAATATGTTAAATGTTATGCATTAAATCATTTACAGGTTTGTGTACTTTTTAGTCCAGTTGCTGTCTTGACCTAGATTTAAACCAACTAGTTTTGTGTAATTACCAACACCACCTGAGAGAGTTGATGACATCACAAAGTTAAAACAGCAGATGGGGTAACCTGCTGAGTAATCGTCAAAACAGAGGAGCAGATGCTGATGATAAAGTGCAGCAGGGGTGAGATGTTGCCATTTTCTCTAAATTCACTTTGTAACGGATGTGTCCCATCAGACTCTTTTACCAGCACTGCAATTTCTGAGTAGAAAATTAATGACATGACTCTGGCTTCTAGCAGCAATAAGATTAATGTTTACAGAGACTGTGTAAACTCACAGAGATACAATATAGAGACAAATTATCTCCATATACACAGGCTTTAAATAGCTTTATATACAGATGTTAAATGTCCAAATGTCAACATACTTTTTGTATTCTTTCCCAAATCTAATATTTTATCATTTTAACCCAATTTGTTGTGCTTGAATGATGTGGACATCCCACATTAACTTAATATAACTGCTGTTTGGTTTTAAACTTTTTGTCTAATGCAATAACAGCCATATATTTCATTTTAAAGTGTTTCCAAATACTGAACTTTTCCAGGGTCTACTGATTTGACTGTATTTCTCATACTCGATGACAAATAAAGAACACATTCCCATAAGCACACAATGTTTAAAAACGATCTCTTATAATCTTGGTTAAACGTCCGGTAAATATTTTGGCACCTATCTGCTTGAAAATCTATAATAAATGTATTTCCATCCATAAAATATTCAGTCTAGTATACAGTAATAATTTTATTATAAGCCAAAATCATTAACCTAGTCCTAGAGGTCTTATGTTGTACACTGTACAGTGATAGTCCATTTATAAACAGTTTAGGATTGGTATAGGTCTGTGCCACTAAGGTACACATTAATATCAAAAGCCTAATTAATATGGCCAATAGCATGTGGATCGATTTATGTTCAGCAAGCAGCCCATCAGATCCATCAGTGTTTATCAAACGTCTTTGACAAATTGACAGAGAAAGTTATCAACTCTCAGAGAACAGACTAAATCACATTGACTGGAATAATGACTCCCAACAAGCGCATTTAAAGGCGATCAAAGCAAGCGTATACCAATGTGTTGTTCGGTATTGAGACAGGACGTAAAGTCTTCAAAGTCGTGTACGGATATTCACTTTAATACGCATCAAACGTTATGTAATAATAAACATGTTTACCTCATCGTGTCTTGAAATGGAGATGGATGGTATCGCAACCCAGCCTCTGGTTTCCAAGGAAACGACATTTACTCATCATCCAAGCCACTGCTACTTTATACAACGTTATTTCAAAACACACCCGTCTAGAACTCGTGCAATCGACTGTGTATCTTATAGCTCAATTCATGCCTATTACTGTATAGCCCATGGGGTTGACACAATAATAGTATTGTTTTCCAAATGTTATTTTGGCACAAAACGTGTTAATACCGTATAATCATAAAAACAAAGCTATTTCATTTGTAAAGAGGAAGTGTTTATAGCTTTCTAAGTGGACTTATAAGATATAAATCGTATAGCTTGAAAAGGGGCAATTAAGCCTTTAGGTCAGGTTCACGAAAGTTATCAATTTAAGTCACTTTTGGGTAAGAGCGTCAGCTTTGTCTTCGCAGGCAATACAACTTATTTTTTGAGAACAAGATAATGAAGGTGACATTTTTAACCCCTTTCAATAGTTTCAATGCAGCTCGTGAAGGCAGGTTATGTTTTGTTGGAGTGCGCGCGCGCGCGTATTTCGCTATCCCAAACCCGCTGGATGCATCACGTTGCTAGTTTATTAATCTCACAGCATCAGAATAAAATTTATTCATTCCAGGTCACTTTTTCAAATTGATTTAACGGTGACGCAATGTGAAATTTGCAGTCTATTTCTCAGCATTGACTGAATTTTCTGTGCTATCTCGCATGGTTTACTTTCTGGGAATACTTTTAATATGAAAAAGACTACTTTAACATATTAATATTATATATTAGCCTACTTATTGTAGGGCTATATGCTCGTTCGTTGTTGTTTTCTTATTACCAAAGACTGAATAATATGTGAATCAAATAAATATACGGACCAAAACGGGTCTGACGCTGTGTGTTTTCTGTCCCTTTTGATAACGAGGCTGAATCCAGCTTCTTATTCGCAGTTTCTTATTGACGCTATCCGTTCCACCTTAAAAACGCGAAGCATCCGCTTTTCCAGTTTCTTATTCACGCTTAGTTTAGGGACCATCTCACCTTTCTCTTCTTTTACGTTTAAAAAAAAAACTTTTCTGTGTTAGTGTCTGTGTGTTTGTGTGTGTGTTTGTGCGTGCACGCGTGTGCGCGCGCGCGTGTGTGTGTGTGTGTGTGTGTGTGTGTGCGTGTACAGAGGATGGGCTGCTGGTTGCTGTCTAAGTCATGACCTGCTGAATGCCCCTTGAGATGACCGTGAACTTCACGTGGAACCTCCATCACCCACTCCCCTTACCATCCTCAATATTACTTTGATAAAACGGTTTTTTAGGCAGCCTATCTCCACCATGAATATTAATCACATCCAAAAGTACCTACATGTTTGAAAGTGCAATATTCTAGGGCACACACGCAATACGGTTTATGCATAATTAAGTAAATTACGTGTATATTTGTAAAAAGCATAGTATACACAGTTTTGTTATACTTTGCATATATATAATTAACTGTCCCTCTTACCTCTTATGTAAATTCATTATTTTCTTCATTGATGTATTTTATTTTTATTCTATATATTTATTTTTTTCCATTTCCTGTGTTTGTCTACACTGTATGTTTTTCATTCTGAGCTCCTGAAACCACAACACGTTGCTTGTCTTTGTGTGCACAATTGGAAAATAAAGCTTATTCGAATTTTCTTCTGATCAATTGCTCTCATACAATTTATTATACTCTTTTTGGTCTTAGCCAGTTCGTTATACACACATTATATTACTATATCTATTATATGTATATATATTTATGTAAACTTTGTCACTTGTTTGTTTTATGTACAGAAAATGTCTAATGTCAGAACTGTGTTTTTGTACAAGTATGTCTTTGATGGTTCGTTAAAAGTTCCACAGCTAGGTTATACCTTGTCTTGATGTCTACCGTCATGCACGAAAACAGACAGTTCTACTGTATACCCAGTATTCCTGACTACCATCTTGCCAAAAAGCAGACATTTTTACTGTAGCATTTTGGGAATCAGCATATGTCACAAAACAGTACGATGGCCAATAAACTTTTGGGACATTTTGGGGAGCCATATCTCGACTTTCTTTGGAGTTATACCCAGTATTCCTGACTACCATCTTGCCAAAAAAGTAACATTTTTACTGTAGCTTTTCTAAGTTATGGACCCCTGAAGTTGCCATATCTCACAATACTCTTCAATGGACTGTTGCACTTATGGGACATTTTGAGGTGCTACATCTCGAAAACGTTTAAGGGCGCGTTGAAATCTACACATAGGGGTTATTCCCAGTATGCTTGACTATCACCTAGCCATAACGAAGACATTTTTACTGTAGCATTTTTAAGTTATGGACCCCTGAAGTTGGCATATCTCACAGTACTCTTCAATGGACCAATGGTACATTTTGAGGTGCTACATCTCGAAAACTTTTAAGGATGCGTTTAAAGTTCCATGTAGGGGTTATACCCAGTATGCTTGACTACCATCTAGCCAAAAATAAGACATTTTTAAAGTAGCATTTTTAAGTTATGGACCCCTGAAGTTGGCATATCTCACATTACTCTTCAATGGACCGTTGCACTTATGGAACATTTTGAGGGGCTACATCTCAAAAACTTTTAAGGGTGCGTTAAAATTTACACATAGGAGTTATTCCCAGTATGCTTGTCTACCACCTAGCCAAAAAGAAGACATTTTTACAGTAGCATTTTTAAGTTATGGACCCCTGAAGTTGGCATATCTCACATTACTCTTTAATGGACCGTTGCACTTATGGGACATTTTGAGGGGCTACATCTCGAAAACTTTTAAGGGTGCGTTAAAATTTACACATGGGGGTTATTCCCAGTATGCTTGACTACCACCTAGCCAAAAAGAAGACATTTTTACTGTAGCATTTTTAAGTTATGGATCCCTGAAGTTGGCATATCTCACAATACTCTTCAATGGACCGTTGCACTTAAGGGACATTTTGAGGTGCAACATCTCAAAAACTTTTAAGGGTGCGTTAAAATTTACACATAGGGGTTATTCCCAGTATGCTTGACTATCACCTAGCCAAAAAGAATACATTTTTACTGTAGCATTTTTAAGTTATGGACCCCTGAAGTTGGCATATCTCATAGTACTGTTCAAAGGGGCAATGGGACATTTTGAGGTGCAACATCTCGAAAACTTTTAAGGGTGCGTTTAAAGTTCCACATAGGGGTTATACCCAGTTTGCTTTACTACCACCTAGCCTAAAAGAAGACATTTTTACTATAGCATTTTTAAGTTATGGATCACTGAAGTTGGCATAAGTTTAAGTTTATTTGGTTAGTCAGTTTAATTGTACTAATTTACCAACGCAATTACAGTCACACTATAGTTGTAGACTAAAAAGAGTGAGTTCAAAAACACGCATGACCTTTTGTGAAATGATGATCTTTGGGGTCATAATAGTCTGTTGAAACGTAATTTTATAGTAAAAGTAAATGTCGACTCCAAATGGACAATGGATAGATTTTTTTTTATTTTTTGGGCTCATTTAAGAAGTAAACCATTTATTAGGAAGGGAGGAAATTAAGTATTTCTTAATTTTTATAAAGGTATTCCTGTGATAAAGGCTACTGTTTTGACAATGCCAGCACTAACTTCCTTTTGCCCTGGACCATCAGTGTCCAGAAGGGGCACACAAGCGGTCTCTTGCATGTGTAGTATGTTTAAGAAGGTGTTTTGCGCATATATCTATACTGTATATGTATATATATGTATGTACGCGGATTACTTTTCTCACGCATTACAAAGATTTAACACCACTAACACAACATCCGTTTTTTCTGTAATCATTGTCAAGCACTAAATTACACAAGGTTTCATGTAGCTCAGTGGTAAGATCATTGTTAACAACGAAAGGTTGTGGGTTCGATCCCAGGGGATTGCACATACCTATGTATAAATGTATAGAATAAAGCAATTTAAGTCACTTTGGAAAAATTTGTCTGCCAAATGCATAAATTTAAATGTAATCACACTTTTATTCATATAAAGGTTTTTAAACTATTAAGGGGAGCTTTGAAATGGTGGTATTGACACGTCCAGTATATCGACAGTTTCTGGCTGTGGGTTAGCAGTTCCATCTGGTAAACTAAAGGCTGCATCAGAATCTTTCAGACAGCGCACCAGTATTAACTTCTCTTTCGTCCTTGAATGAACAAAAACAGGCAAGATTATGCCAGAAAGCACATTTTGTATTCTGAAGCATTAAATGAATATAAAGAGTTATGAAAATAGGAAGCGCATTAGACCTGTTTAGGGCGGCAGTTCTTAAAGGGGCCGCGTTGTTAAACCTACTGTAAAGTCACTAATGTTAATATAAAAAATAAGAAATCAATGTGATTTAGTTGCTTAAACAGGATTCTACTGCATTTCATATATTTGGAAATAAAGACTGTAAAGTGTTTAAGAACTTAATTGTGACCCTGGACAACAAAATCAGTCTCATGGGTAAATTTTTTATTTTACAAATTACGCCTTGAATTAATGTATGGTTGTTGGGATAGGACAATATCTGGCAGAGAAACTTTATTTGTGAATAATGATAATACCAGATTAAATTTTATTGATATTGCATTTTTTTGAGGCATTCTAATACTTAATAGCCATTTCAGCACCTTGGGCATTGACAGAAATCACCTTATCTCCTGCACAATCAACACTAAAACTAAAAGTCTGCTTTCTTGCAAATTGGTAGACAAAGAGACATGGTATAACCCAGCTGTGGAACATTTAACACATCTTCAAAGACAGTTGAGATATGGCACCCCAAACTGTGCCAAAAGTGTAACCGCCATTGTACCGTTTTGTGAGATATGGCAACTTCAGGGGTCCATAACTTAAAAATTCTAAAGTAAAACAGTATGTTTTTTGGCTAGATGGTAGTCAGTGATACTGAGTATATCCCTTTTGTGTACGTTAAAACGCAACATTAAAAGTTTTCGAGATGTAGCACCTCAAAATGTCCCATAAGTACAGCGGTCCATGGAACAGTATTGTGAGATATGCCAAATTCAGGGATCCATAACTTAAAAATGATACAGTAAAAATGTCTGCTTTTTGGCGAGATGGTAGTCAAGGATACTGGGTATAAGACCAATGTAGAACTTTCAAAGCACCCTTAAAAGTTTTCGAAATATGGCACCACAAATTGTCCCATAACTGCAATGGTCCATTGAACAGTGCTGTGAGATATGCCAATCTCAGGGGTCAATAACTTAAAAATGCTGGGAATAACCCCTATGTGTAAATTTTAACGCACCCTTAAAAGTTTTCGAGATGTAGCACCTCAAAATGTCCCATAAATGCAACGGTCCATTCAAGATTATTGTGAGTTATGCCAACTTCAGGTACATAACTTAAAAATACTACAGTAAAAATGTCTTCTTTTTGGCTAGGTGGTAGTCAAGGATACTGGGTATAACCCCCATGTGTAAATTTTAACGCACCTTTAAAAGTTTTCGAAATATGGCACCACAAATTGTCCCATAACTGCAATGGTTCATTGAACAGTGCTGTGAGATATGCCAATCTCAGGGGTCAATAACTTAAAAATGCTACAGTAAAAATTTATTCTTTTTGGCTAGGTGCTAGTCAAGCATACTGGGAATAACCCCTATGTGTAAATTTTAACGCACCCTTAAAAGTTTTCGAGATGTAGCATCTCAAAATGTCCCATAAGTGCAACGGTCCATTGAATAGTATTGTGAGTTATGCCAACTTCAGGTACATAACTTAAAAATGCTACAGTAAAATTGTCTGCCTTTTGGCTAGATGGTAGTCAAGCATACTGGGTAAACCCAAATGTGTAAATTTTAACGCACCCTTAAAGGTTTTTGAGATGCTGCACCTCAAAATGTCCCATTGCCCCTTTGAACAGAACTATGAGATATGCCAACTTCAGGGGTTCATTACTTAAAAATGCTACAGTAAAAATGTCTTCTTTTTGGCTAGGTGGTAGTCAAGCATACTGGGAATAACCCCTATGTGTAAATTTTAACGCACCCTTAAAGGTTTTTGAGATGTTGCACCTCAAAATGTCCCATTGCCCCTTTGAACAGTACTATGAGATATGCCAACTTCAGGGGTTCTTTACTTAAAAATGCTACAGTAAAAATGTCTTCTTTTTGGCTAGGTGGTAGTCAAGCATAATGGGAATAACCCCTATGTGTAAATTTTAACGCACCCTTAAAGGTTTTTGAGATGTTGCACCTACAAACACACACACGCGTGCACGCACAAACACACACACACACAGACACACACACACGCCCACACACACAGATATCACACATAAAAACATTTTTTTTAAACGTAAAAGAAGAGAAACGCGAGATGGTCCCTAAACTAAGCGTGAATAAGAAACTGGAAAAGCGGATGCTTCGCGTTTTTAAGGTGGAACGGATAGCGTCAATAAGAAACTGCGAATAAGAAGCTGGATTCAGCCTCGTCTTTTGCTGACAGTTCGGCATAAACATATAATAGGCCCTACTGCGGATCATACACTCTGTAAAGAGACGTATTGCTTATATTACATAAATCGCTTTTATTAGCCTACATACAACCTTCGTACAGCCAAGCGCGCCGCGTATTTCAGAATGAAATACTGTGCATCCCCGCTCCTGACTTTCAGTATCGCTCTTACATAACCGCAGATGTCTCCTTGAGAAATGACGCTTCAAATGTCAATAAATAACCGCGACTGAATAAGTTCCTCATTAAATCCCAAGTAAAAAAGCGGAGGCTTGTCTTACCGCATCAGATGAAAGTGCTGCATCGGCCTGGCCGATATGGGGAAGCGACAGAAGAGAGACAAATCCATCGGATGCTGCTTGAGACTGAGGAGAGCCGTATATGAACTTCATTTTCCTGTCAAATATACACGGCTTAGAATCGGAGCCGTCAAAGAAAATCGTTCTTGGGTCCCCGAACGCCATCAGAGAAGAGGTAGGTTTTCGGCTGTAGCTGCCAGGCAGCGAGGCCGGACAGTCTGCTCTTGATGTTTCTAGTTACCGTCCCAGACAGCAGGGGACTCCGAGCCGGATCCGTTTTCAAACCGGCAAATCCGCGTTACAGTCGCATCCGTTTCACTGCTGTAGTACAGATCCGGAGTGAGTCCGGTTTCAGTGGGGAGAACGACTGTCGTTAAGCAGATGCGGGCCGTATCTGTGTAGCCGAACGCGCGAAGTTTTCTGAAGTGAAGTGGAGGCAGCCCGCAGCTGTGACGTTATTCCTGATAAACTTCAGTAAGGTAAGTCACACAACGTGTTGTTAAACTGTTCTATTAATGAATTAATTATTCATTTATTACGTTGTATAACGTTACTGCTTACTTAAAATTGTTGTGAGTTTTTCTGCGTTAGATATGTATATATAACTCGGATGCTAACTGTTATCAGAGCATGCTAACATGAAGATGGCCCAGGTCTGTAAGAATATTATTGCCAATTTAAACAACTTCTATTAAATTTCTCTCCTAAAGTAGATATAACACTGCACTGTAATTGTGTGATGATATAACAGTTCGCGAGTCATTTTCTCAACTAACGGTGATGAGAATATTTAATGCGCTGTTGAATGTGTGTGCATGCTTGAGTGAGAATTTATAATGTGAATAATATGTTGATCATTCAAAGTAACATTAATGAAAAGAGATTTATTTTCGATGTTTTAATTGAAGCGTTGATTATTACAACACCTGAGAGACAGCGCTTGAGCTAATGACCAATCAGAAGTTTAACAACAGAGTGCAGACAGACCTACAATGTAAGTATGACTCGTTTCTTATAATGGGATAAAGTCTTTGTAATGAGACAAAACAGATTCAACCTCTGCAGTGTTAAGATTGCTTTTTTGTTGATAATATATTACTCTCTATACTACTTCATTATTCTTATTTGCTGAATTAATTGATTAAATATACGTATTTGACATAAACTACCGATTTCAATTTACATTTAATAAGGTTATTAACATATTAGCCTCATGAAGATAAGACATGTTTCTAGAAATCCCTTCAAATCGCGAATTTTTGTCCTTTAATAGAAAAGTGAATTTCATTCCACAATTACAGTGTTCTGTTGGATTTAGTTTCATTATTCTTAAAATACAAACTCACAAATGTCTTTTTTCCTGACCACTACTTCAAGTTAATTGAATATATGAATTGAGAAATTGTCTAGGAATATTATATAACATGAATATTTGTCTTCACTTCAGGTTCCACAAGAGAGCTGGCAAAGGGTGAGTTTCTTTGTTGTAGTTGTTTTATTATTCTCTTTTTGTTAGGGCTAATTGTGGCGCTTAGGATTCTGGAGAAATGCATATTCAAAAATGTTCACACTTTTGAGTAGTATGCCTCTTATGCTTATGTGTGTTGGCCTACCCTAAACTCTAAAACAAATACATACATAATATATGGGTGTAATGTAACCATTTAGTTTATGCATTCACACGCCAGCAACTTCGGTTTGTGTCGTTTCTTTCTTTGATGTTGTTAGAAGGTGATAGTGCTGGTTGTCTTTGTTTCATGTCATTTCATATTAACCTTGAATCAGTTTTATATCATTTAAAATGTCATATACAAATAACACTAGTTCATAATAAGTTATGACAAATATGTATGGATGACATGAGCTCCACTGACTTTACTGTCACAGTCTCTGTCGCTGGTTGTGTAATTGCAGGACCACTCTCTTGTACATGCCACTCTTCATTACAAAAGATTTGCATTACACATAGCCAATATGAATCTACTTGTGTTCAATTATTAGTATTTTATCTAGCAAGTTTGGCCTCCAATCTGAGAATGTTTTGCTTTCACACTTTGGTTTAGAACTAGAGGGATTTCTTCAAATTGGGTCTCTTATTTTTAATATTTTTTGGCATTTGAGTGTGTAATAACTTTACCTAATATTTACAGGGGACACAATAGTGCTTTCTCTACTGTATATTACACAATTTAAAACCAGAAACAGTTTGTTTTGGTGATTGTCTAGAAAATATCAAATACTGTAAGGATTTTTTTTTCCTCACAATTTTTTTTTTAGAGACGAGGAATCACCTTTACTGAGTTCTGGAGTCAGAAGGAGGGTTTGCATTGCACTTGGAAATCAACTACTTGAAATTTCAAAAGACTCAGAACCAACTAAAGCCAACAAAGTTTACACATTTTCCATCACCAATGAAGCAGCAATGATGGTTGACGTAAACACTTTGAGTGTTTTGGAGCTGAGGAGGCCAACACCCGTATTAACATCCATTCTTCAAACTAGTAAGTCAAGACAGTACAGATGCCCAGACCTCTAGCTGCAGTTTTCTCTATAGGATTTTAGCTGCCCAACGGTTTTTGGCCTTGTTGGTCAATCTTTGTTTCATAATTCTTTTAAATATACAGTACTGGTTCAAATTTGCAAACGCTTATGTTTTTTCACCTTTTATAGTAATAGTTAACTCATTTAAACCATGGAGTTAAGGATTTGTAGCTATCAATTATGTTGTGGCTAAAAGCATCTCAAATAAATCAACACTACCTCATATTTTAGCATCTATGTGTGTATGTGTATATGTATATAAATACAATTTTTGTTTTCTAATGAAAGAAATTGACGTTGGCACAATTATATTTTTATCTGGAAAAGTTATTTCAAACATTTTTTACAAATTTAAAATCATTTCAGTAATGTGTGTCCAAACTTACAACTGGTACTGTATATTGAAAGTTCTGATTGTTAAAAGATTGTTCTGAGAACTGTTTTTCTTTTTGAAGTACCCAAGAGTTTTTTTTATCTCTGTCCCTATTTTTTTAAATGTTGCTGGCATCAAAATTAAAATGAGATGTTTAAAATCCTATATACTGTAGAGTTGTGGTAAAAAGTTTGCACATCCCTTGCAGAGAAGATGTTGAAAATTTATGAAAGTAAGATCGTTTTTTGAATTATTACTGCCCTGTTATTTCAGTAACAGTCATTTTCATAAAGTTTTTAACACATAATTATCTACATTTATAAAAGTAAGCCAGTTCAAGACTTAACATACCTGCACGACTGGTTTTTAATACTGTAGGACGTTACCTGAACCATCAGTGAAATTTTTGATGTCTTGTAATAGTTGTTGATAAAACTGTTGTCTGAAGGATATTTCTGAAGACCCGTGGACAGTTTAATGGTGTAACTCCTTCACAATCTTTGCTTTTTCAGCATCTTCTGCATTATTGACCCTTTTTCATCAGTGACTGAATGATGATATTATTCTTTTTATTCTACAAATTTACAAACATTCCATGATACTCAAGAAGTCAGCACTACATTCAAAAGTCGGGTGCATGTAAACCTTTAGGCAGGGTGACCAGTTTCAATTTTTTTTTTGCTGAAATAATAAAAAAATATATATATTTAATTACGCCTTCCAAAAGCTATAAAATGTTTGCGGAAGGACAAAATTCATTTGACAAAAAACGTTTGACAAATTATTATTTTCAGAGATTTAGACCCACCTAACTTTAAATATATTGTGTTGACTTCTTGAGAGTCAGTAATGTTTCTATCTTTTGTAATAGTTGTGTATTAGTCTCTCAATATTCCTCAGTGTGCAAAGATTAATCTAAACATCATACAGTCATTAGTGGACAGAGATCAAAAATGTAGAAGACACTGAAAAACAAAGATTGTGGAGGATCTGGAGGATTTCTCAGAAGACCACTAGACAATTGATTAGCGCAGATCAAACAACTCTTCAACAGCTATCACAAAAGCTGTCATTAATTGTTAAGATAACATCATACTATATTAAGAATCAGGTGTTTGTAAACTTTTAAACTGGCTTACTTTTATGAATTTAGTTATAATTCATTATAAAATACTTTTTGTAAACATATGTTATCTGAAATAACCGGGCCCATTTTCTTCAATAGATTCAATTTTTAACAGTTTTCAGATTCTGCAAGGTAAATTTAAACTCTGGACCACACGAACAATATGTATGTATGTTTATATTGGATTTGAATAGTTTGCAAGTCATTGCTTTTGTTTTTAATTTACAGTTTGAACGGCAAGATTTGGGTAAATGGTCCTGTAAATATTGTTTTATGTTTTATTAGAATGAAATATACTGACAATAACATATGATTGAAACATTGCTATACAGTTTCCAAATGTTCTCATTGTAAGCTTAGTAATTAGTAAGGCATGAGTGTTTAATTTATTTGACTTTTTGTGCAGAAACTATCCAATTGAAAGACAACATGGACAATGCCACTGCTTTCTGTATTGTTTTGTGTACTAATTTTATTGTTTTAATATGCTAAATAAATGAAAGAAGGGTCAAAAGACAAAGCCCTTGAATAAATCAATAACTGTAATGTGCAATTTTATTATGAACGTATGTTCACATTAAAGTAGTGGATAACACTGAATTATGATGTGGTGTTTTACTGTGAATATTTTTAAGTATAATCATTTTCTAAACAATTCTTAAGTTCTGGGCCAGATGTAGAACGGACCTGGGCTGGTGTCTTTTAGCACAACAGGCCAATAGCGGCACATATCCGTTTTCCTCATCTGAACCAGCACTGGGCCAGCTCCATACCAGCTCTACTCCGCATCTGGACCAGATCCGTCCCGCATTTGGACCGAAATACTATAGAAAAACCAGAGCTGTTCCAGAGTTGGCCCAGTGCTGCCACAGATGAGGAAAACGGATCTGTGCCGGTATTGGCCCGTTGTGCTAAAGGACACCGGCCCAGGTCCGTTTTACACATCTGAACCAGCACTGGGCCAGCTCCATAGCAGCTCTATTCCGCATCTGGACCAGATCTGTCCCGCATTTGGACCGAAATACTATAGAAAAACCAGAGCTGTTCCAGAGTTGGCCCAGTGCTGGCCCAGATGAGGAAAACGGATCTGTGCCGGTATTGGCCCGTTGTGCTAAAGGACACCGGCCCAGGTCCGTTTTACACATCTGGCCCAGAACTTATGAAGGGTCTGGGCCAGATCTGGTCCAAATGATTTTTGCTATCTGGGGTACCAACTGTACAACACAGGCACACCAACCCAGCAGTACCCCCCATTTACTGTAACACAGGCACATCGACTGAGCAGTACTTCCTATTCACTGTACACGTAAGCAAGCCAGCAGTACAGCCTCCATTCATTGTATACATCTGAGCAATGATATTTGAAAAAGTTATAATAATTTTAGAATACATTGGTTAACTGTGTGTCACATTGACAATTATAAGTGCATAATACACATATGTAGGGCCTATAGTTGTTCATTAGAATAATTCACTTAGATTTGATGGAAAATAGGATACAATTTAATTTTCTGACGTGTTAAAATGCACATTTGTGGCTCTGGCCTCATCAAACCCCCTAATGATTATTCATTTGAAACAAAAGAAGGAAATGCTTAATCAGGGGTCTCAAGTTTTATCAAAAGTTTGGATTGAGATCACATCTGTTTGGAGAGGAGTCACTCAAAGTTTCAGCAGCGGACACTGAGCCACACCAAATTCTCTTTCTCTCAAGGTTCTCAACAGTTTAATTTTACTATTAATTGACCAGCACAATTTTTTTTTACAAATTGATAAATCGGATAAAAGATCCAAATAAAACAAATAGTTTTATATATATTTTTAATTATGTATCAAAAATAAAAAGTGATTTGGTCCAAAACAAGCAATGGTCAATGTGTACACATACAGCTGGAATGAAAAAAATATCCTGACTCCTGAGCATGTATGACAAGCTGTGTGTAAAACATAACTGACCAGAGTAATCTGCTTTAAGAGATATAATTAGCATAGCTGAAAAGAACATTAATAAAGGATAATTTACAATAAGAAAATATATCTCTAGTACTTTTCTTGATTTTAGCTATAACCAAAGCACAAGCAAAGCATTACATACGCATTATCTTTTAAATACATTGTCTTCAAATACTTATGTTTAATCGGTTATTCCAACAAATAAGAATAATAACAAACTGTAGACAGTAAAATGTAATCAACAAAAGCCATTTTAAAAGTGCAATAGCATACTGTTTAATGCTGGTCAAATGTGAAATTTACACAGTGAAATGCTTAGGATAGGAAAGGAAGGAAGGTATATATATAAATAGTGTAGGGGAGTGGGGAAGTGTTTAAGTAAACTGCAGGTGCTGTGCAATATATGTATATATTTATATGTAGTATACACTTATGTACAATGTATGCAAATGTGTGTGCAAAACAGTCCTGTTGTCATATGAGTGTGTGTTACGCAGGAGAGTTCCCTGTTGTTTGGCAAGCAAAGTTCCTTTATCAGATTGAGAATTGTCGAAAGCAAGAGTAAAAGATAAAAGGGACCAATCACTTGCATGGGTAATTGCTTGAAGGTTTGCATGAAGTTAAACTACACTCCAACACTAGATTATTTTTTGTGTTTCAGACAAACCTGCCAGAGTACTTCAAACCCTGGATGGACATTGCTAAAAATGTCCCTGAACTCATCTCATCTGATTCCTTGCGGCTCTAAACTGACGCTAAACTGACAAGTGCTTTAAAAAACTGAAAAACATGCACCATAAGAACATTTTGAATGTTCACTTCAGGCTATCCTTGATAATATTTTATATATTAGGGTATCTGTAGGTTAATAATAGGGTAACATTTTACATATTTTTTTACTTTTCTGCCTAATACACTTATGAAAACGTCTTGGTTACGTATGTAACCTCAGTTCCCTGATGGAGAGAACGAGACGTTGTGTCGAGAACGACAGATGGGGTTCACCCTTGAGAACCAATCAACTCTGACTACTATAGAAAAGGCCAATGAAATTTGGCGAATGAAATTTGCATGCCGGGCTCGGCCCCCGGATATCCCGTATAAAACGAAGCCGGAGTGCATCATTCATTTACCTCTTGTTCTGAAGAGCCTGAGAGCCTCTCACAACTGCAGCAGAATACGAAACGTGTTTGTGGCATAAGGGACACAACGTCTCGTTCCCTCCATCAGGGAACTGAGGTTACATACGTAACCAAGACGTTCCCTTTCTGTCGGTCTCTCAACGTTGTGTCGAGAACGACAGATGGGGTTGCCTATGGAAAACGCCACAACGCTGTATCGCGTCACAATCTCAGCGAAGCGACGGTAACAAGCCTGGGCGTGTCAGCTCGAAGCTTCGTGAAACTGTGACCTTCCAGTGTGGTGGTCGGGGGGTCCCAGAGCTTTCTTGGAGAAAGATGGGTACAGCCCTGACCGGTAACCTTTCACGGACGGGGCCTTAGCTCTCTACTGGTGAAAGGCCGTCTGGCTCTGGTTTACACCGGGTGAGCGCAACTCTTAATCAGAGAAGGGCTGCAGAGGCCACCTCCTACTCGTGGGGAGGAATATGGTGGATATAAGTATGGTCTCGTTCTTGGAGGAGAACGCATGGAACGTGCAGACTGGGTAGTTAACCACGAGGTGGAGGTCCACCTGGGGAAGCTCATCGGTTACCATGTGTGGGAACCATTGTCATGAGGGTATAGCAGACGGAACAGCCCACGGGGGGGGGGTGTTACTGCGTCTGATAGCACCAGGCCGGTTAGAACTATCGGTTCTATCGGTTAGGCTGCTCTGCCCAGCCAACCCCCAGGGGTTGCTTGCTTAGTGATGGATGGAATGCCTGTTCTTAACCACTGTCTGGGTAAGAAGGAAGGTTGGTGAGGTACCAATTTTCTTAGCCATGTGTTTGGGTAAGAAGAGAAGGTAGATAGCACACTGACCCAAACTCTTGGAGGGTGGGAAGGTGCTTTCGCAGGCATACGCCCCCGGATGCCAGTCCTACATGTCGCAACGCAGGACGTGGGCTGACATCGGGTTTACGCGAAGGTTGTTAACCCTTGGGAAGGTGTTTGGGCGTAGCCCAACCCGCAGCTCTACAGATGTCTGCTAGAGAGGCGCTTCTGGCCAGTGCCCAGGAGGCTATACCCGTGTGGAGTGAGCCTTCAGTGGGCATGGGAGATTCTGAGATCGGAATGCCGTCGTAACGGCATCCACGACCCAGTGCGCCAGCCTCTGCTTGGAGACAGCCTTCCCCTTCTGCTGTCCTCCAATACAGACAAGGAGCTGGTCAGAGCTGCTGAAGCTCTGCGCGCGGTCCAGGACACAACACGGATGGGGTTGGGTCTTCCTCCCCGATGGGGAGTGCCTGCAAGTTCACCACTTGGTCCCGAAAGGGAGTAGTGGGAACTTTGGGCACGTATCCGGGCCTGGGTCTCAGGATAACGTGAGAGTTACCAGGGCCGAATTTAAGGCAATCCGGGGACACAGAGAATGCTTGGAGGTCCCCTACCCTCTTGAGCAACCAACAGGGGGGCCATCTTACTCAGGTGAGGAAGATCGGAACCTCCGAAGGGCTCTTGGACCCACGTTAGGGTCCAAGAGGGTATGGAGCGGAGATGAGGCGGATTCCGCCCTCTCGCGCTCCTTAGGAACCGGGTGACCAGGTCGTGTTGCCCTAGAAACTTTCCATCAACTGAGTCGTGATGAGTGGCGATAGCGACTACATACACTTTCAGTGTGGAGGGGAGATGTTAGTCTCCAGTCTCGTAAGAAGGACAACACAATCCTGATCGAGCACCTCAGTGGTTCTTTCTCACTGAGAGAGACACCAGGACGAGAAGAGGCACCGTCTAGAGGCGTGTAACCGCCTAGTAGATGGGGCCCTAGCCTGGGTGATGGTCTCTGCCTTAAAGGGAGAGTAGCCATCTCAGGATCTTCTCGTCCCGTCTAGAGACCAGACATGGGTGTTCCAGAGATCTGATCTGGGATGCCAAAACGTGTCCTTCCCCTGAGAGAGCAGGTCCTCTTTCAGGGGAATGGTTCAGGGGGAGTCGCTGTCCAGAGCATCAACTCTGAAGCCAAATGTGGTTAAACCAGTGCGGTGTAACCAATAACACTTGGTGCTCCTCTTCCCTGACCTTGCACAGTGTCTGTGCAAGGAGGCTCCTGGGGGGGGGGAAGGTGTGCTTCTGCCCGTCAGCTGAGCGCCAGGGTATCCGTGCCGAGGGGGGCCTTTGTCAGGGAGTACCAAAGCAGACAATGGGTGGTGTCGTGGGAGGCAAAGAGGTCTATCTGTGCCTGTCCGAACAGCACCCAAATGAGCTGGACCGGGGTTGGAGTCGCCACTCTCCGCAAGGCGTATACTGACGAGAGGGCGCGACCATAAGAGAGAAACCATAAATGTCATGATTCTCGGGGTGTGTGAGGTGAGAGACAGAGGACCCAAGTGCAGACAGGGAGGTAAGGGGTTACAAGACTTTAATAATAAATAATAACAAGACAAAACAAAAAACCACAGGGGGTTAAACAACATAACATAAAGGGACACAGGAACAAGGGCTAACTACATCTAAACAAGACTAAAGTTAAACACAAGACATAACTACAAATATCTAAACTAGACTAGACTAGACTATAGTTCTAGTGTTGGATGGCCATTTAATTACAGAGGAAAGTGAGGACATCTCGTTGGCACTGGGCCTCCTCCTATGTGTATATTTTGCATTTGGATTCCAGTATCCTAAAGGACTAAAAAAGTCACTGATCTTTTTGGAGTGTGTTGTTTTAAAATTGAAGGATCCAGCTGGACTTCCTGTCACTGTAAAAAGGGTGTACAACTCAATCTGTGAGTAGATTTAGGGGTCAATATTATTTCTTTCTGCATCTTTTGGCTTCTTCCAGTTCTAGTTCAAGTTACCATGTATATGTCTGTTTGCAATTGGTTGTGTATGATACATGTCTTGTCATTTCACTCATTTGTTTATTGTTCGAAAGAGTTCAAGAAGCACAACTTGTCTATGGTAGTATCTGTGGCTAATGTTAAAAAGAATTTAGATTTTTCAAATTAAGAGCTAATGTAGCCTCAAGCCAGTAGGCCAAAAAGAGCTTACAGGGTTACAGTATGTGTTTATAAACCCTGTTGTATCAATTTGTATGAATATAAAAGAGTAGTTCTATTCAAATTTTGTATTGCCTATATGTATTCCCTTACGTGTCATCATTTATTTTATTTGCTGCTTAAAAACATAAATTTGAAGGTTTTTAAATCTATGGTGTTCTATGTTGTACGATTAAATATTCATTTTTTAATAAGTGTTATTTATTAAAGCATTTTAACTTGTCCATGGTAGTATCTGGAATAAAATGAGCCCTCCTAGATCAATTTAAACAATATATGACACTTGATATGGTTCTACATAGCACCTTTTGATAAACGTGCAATAAAGCTTCTTTATAAGTAGGTGCCATATAGTATTAAAAGAAGTTCTCCTATGATTATGATCCAGAGAACCATTGTTGGTTATTTTGAGCACCATACAAACCATTAAGTTGTAAAGTGCTATATGGCACCTTTATCGGTTCTATATTGCACCATTTGACAAAGGTGCCATATAGCAGTTTTTAAAATAGGTGCTATATAGCACTAAAAATGGTTCCCCTATGATTACGAGCCAAATGACCACTTTTAGTGCTATATAGCACCATTTGTTTTTTGTGTGTAGACTAGTCTAGACTAGACTAGACTAGACAACAGGAACTCACCCACATGACACAAGAGACAGAAACAATGAACCAGCACAAGACAAGAGACACAAGGTCAATATAAAGGGAACCAAATCAAGAGGGGACAGGTGCAGGGGATAAACTCATAAAACAGGAGGGCAGGAACAATGACAAGACCGGAGAGAGAGTATGGCAACCAATAGGTGCCAAAATAGTCTCTCTCCAAGATGGGTAAACTTACTATGACATTGAATCTTATTTGCATATTTCAATCTAATTTGTTATCCACTTCTGCTCTCCTGGATAATTGATTTAACACATGTTGATCTTCGTAATAATTTACCTAGATTTAAATTATTGTTTGTTTAAAGTCCCAGTGAAATCAAAAATGATAATTCTTGTTTTTTCAGGAATTGAAGCGTGTAAAGTAAATAGCTTATCGATGTGGGTAATTTTCTTGTAATTCAGGTACCCTCATTATTACAAGTTAAAATGTAAAAATGCACTTCCGCCCCGAAATGACTATCTACATAAAATAACGTAAATTAGATTGCTTGATGTGGCAAGGGGGGGCGTGGTTTAGCGCGATCTGCGGAGAGGGGGCGTGTCGGGAGAATGACGGTGAGTAAGCAGATCAACGTTATAGTGAAATCACCTGCTTCTCGTTCTAGTAATTGGCGAGGAGACGCATTTAAGGCACGAAGGAGGAAGAGAGAATTGAGAGAGAGACGGCTGAGAAACGGACAACAGGAGAAGCCTCGAGGAGTGGACTCCAGGACTGTAGAAAAGAATCTTACTCTACGAGAGAGGAATATATCAAGTGATTGTTTGAATACCCGGAAGTTGAATACCCGGAAGTGAATTGCAAATAAAAGTATCTTACGTTTCTCAGCCACGCCGACCCCGCCTCCTTTCTTCCTTGTTATTATTGAACTTGTTACACTGGTGCCGAAACCCGGGAAGAAAGGAAGGAGCCGCCACCATGCAGACCCCGCCAGGATCGCCGTTTGCGGAAGTCATCTCGTCACTCGCTGGTCTCCATCAGGAACATCATCAGGCCCTGTTGGGTCTTCGAGAAGATCAGGAGAGACGTTTCCAGGCTCTCATCCAGACCCAACAGGAGGACCGCGAGTCATTCCGGAGCTGGTTGGGCCAGGAGAGAGACTCTTCTCCATCGGCTGTATTCCCTTCGGTGCTGCTGCACAAGATGGGAGCCCAGGACGAGCCGGAAGCCTTCTTGGACATGTTCGAGAGGTCCGCGGAGCTATCCGGATGGCAGCCGGACGCTTGGGCAGCCCGCCTTATCCCACTTCTGTCTGGAGAAGCCCAGATGGCTGCCCAACAACTTCCGGTGGCGAATCTGCTCCAATACGCGGACCTCAAGAAGGCAATCCTCCAGAGGGTGGGCCGGAGTCCTGAGCAGCACCGACAGCGGTTCCGATCCCTCGAATTCGGGGAACGTTCCCAGCCGTTTGCCTTCGCTCACCAGCTCCGGGATGCCTGCCGCAGATGGTTGATGGCCGGGGCCACTACCGTCGATACCATCGTCGACCAGGTGACACTGGAGCAGTTCGTGGCGCGGCTGCCTAAGAAAACCGCCCAATGGGTCCAGTGTCACCGCCCGACGACGTTGCCCCAGGCCATCCAGCTGGCGGAGGACCAATTGGTGGCGTGCCCCGGGGTCGGCGTTACCCCATCATCTCTTTCTCTCTCTCCCTCTAGATTTGGTTCCCCTGTTACCAGGCCGGTGCCACTCCCCAGATCCAGGGGGAACTTCTACCCGCGTCCGGCGCCGCGAACCCGCTTCCCACCGGAGGCGGGGCCATTCGGAGCTGTGAGGTCCGCGGACGGACACCCCCACCGGACGGACTATGGTCCACAGACCTCTTCCCCTTCTGTCGCCTCTCCTCGCCAATTCGGGGGTCTGCTTCCTGCCGCTGGGGCGGCGGGGATTCCTGGGCCGGCCTGTTGGCGTTGTGGGGACCCCGGACATTTTATCGACCGATGTCCTATGATGGAGGTCGGTATGATGATCCGGGTTCCCGACAACCCTCAGGCTGCCCTCGGTCAGGACGGACTTTACCAAATACCTGTGAGTATTAGGGGGGGTATTTATCAGGCGTTGGTGGATTCAGGGTGTAACCAAACCTCAATTCACCAAAACCTGATTCAATTCGAGGCAATGGATACGAGCCGCAGGGTTAAGGTAAGGTGTGTACACGGGGACGTGGTGAACTACCCTTTGGTGCCCTTGACCATACAATTCCGGGGTCAAAAACATAGTGTAGAGGTGGCTGTTAACGAGCACCTCCGGCATCCGCTAATTTTGGGAACAAATTGGCCATTATTTCCGATATTAATGGGACACTTATGTGCGGATGTTTCTGGGCGGAACCAAATGCGATGGGGAGGGGCGGTCGCGCAGATGGGAGAGGGGGAGCCGGGACCTCTGACGGCGGCTCCAGAGGAACGGAGCACTGTGGAGAGAAGAAATCTCTCCCAGTCTCAGGATGAGACGCTTAAACATGCGTTTGATCAGGTCCGCACGATCGACGGACAACTTCTCCATCCTGCGCAACCGCTCACCTACCCATATTTTGCTATTTTAAAAGACCGGTTGTATCGAGTGACCCAGGACACTCAGTCAAAGCAGGATACAACCCAGTTGGTCATACCGAAAAGCCGTCGGGAAATGCTTTTCCAGACGGCTCATTGTAATCCAATGGCGGGACACCTGGGACAATCCACAACTATAAATCGCCTAACGACCCGTTTTTTTTGGCCGGGCATTCACGAGAACGTGCGCAGGTGGTGCGCGTCTTGTCCTGAATGCCAGCTGGTAAACCCACCGGCCACTCCAAGGGCACCATTGTGCCCACATCCTCTTATTCAGGTCCCCTTCGAGCGAATTGGTATGGACCTGATCGGGCCGTTAGAGCGATCTGCACGAGGACATCGATTTGCATTGGTCATTGTAGACTATGCAACCCGATATCCTGAGGCAGTGGCGTTACGCAATATTTCAGCAACTAGTGTAGCGGACGCCCTGTTTCGATTAATCTCCCGTGTGGGAATCCCGAAGGAGATTCTCACAGATCAAGGCACGGCATTTATGTCACGGACACTCCGCGAATTGTACGGATTACTGGGGATTAAGACGATTCGAACCAGCGTCTATCACCCACAAACAGACGGACTGGTCGAACGTTTTAATCGTACGTTAAAAACCATGATCCGGAAATTCGTGCACGAAGATGCCAAAAATTGGGATAAGTGGTTGGAACCTCTGTTATTTGCGGTCCGCGAGGTCCCCCAAGCCTCCACGGGGTTTTCCCCCTTCGAGCTTCTCTACGGTCGCCAGCCTCGCGGGGTTTTAGACGTCCTAAGAGAAGCTTGGGAGGACGGACCTTCCGCGAGTAAAAACCAAATCCAATATGTCCTGGACCTGCGAACAAAACTCCATACACTGGGGCGGCTCTCTATGGAGAATTTGTTACAGGCACAGGACAGACAGAGCCGACATTATAACAGAGGTGCCAGACTACGGAAATTTTCACCGGGAGAGAAAGTTCTTGTATTACTCCCAACGTCTAGTTCTAAATTACTCGCCAAGTGGCAAGGACCATTTGAGGTCACACGACGAATAGGAGATCTCAATTATGAGGTAGTACGATCGGACAGGAGCGGGGCACATCAGATTTATCACCTCAACCTCCTAAAAAAATGGAGTGAGGCGAACACTGTGATGCTGGCGACGACAGTGAGCAGAGTAGATGATCTCGGGCCAGAAGCGAACATCAAAGTACAATCTCTCGCTCTGGCACCAGGGGGAGATCATCTCTCGTCTTCCCAGCTTACAGATGTGGCGAAATTGCAGGCTGAATTTGCAGATGTGTTTTCGCCCCTGCCCGGCCGCACGGATCTCATAGAGCACCATATTGAGACAAAACCGGGTGCGGTAGTGCGCAGTCGTCCATATAGGTTGCCTGAACACAAGAAAATTGTGGTTCAGAAGGAATTAGAGGCGATGCTAGACATGGGGGTAATAGAAGAGTCCAATAGTGACTGGGCGAGCCCGATAGTTTTAGTTCCGAAAACCGACGGCTCGGTCCGGTTCTGTGTGGACTATCGCAAGGTGAATGCGGTGTCGAAATTCGATGCCTATCCAATGCCTCGAATTGACGAATTACTTGACCGGCTAGGCACGGCTCGTTTTTATTCGACGTTGGATCTGACGAAAGGATATTGGCAGATCCCCCTATCTCCCTTATCCAAAGAAAAAACAGCCTTTACTACGCCGTTCGGTTTGCATCAATTTGTCACACTTCCGTTCGGGTTATTCGGGGCCCCAGCTACTTTTCAGCGTCTCATGGATCGTATTCTCAGACCCCACGCGGCATATGCCGCGGCCTATCTCGATGACATCATTATATACAGTAATGATTGGCAGCGGCATATGCAGCACTTGAGAGCGGTCCTGAGTTCGCTGAGGAGGGCGGGGCTGACGGCTAATAAGCGGGGCTTATCAACTAAATTGATAAGACGGCAGCGATTGCAACCGCCCCGAGACCCAAGACCAAAAAGGAGGTGCGGCAGTTCCTGGGGCTGGCGGGATATTATAGACGGTTTGTACCCAATTATTCGGACCTCACCAGCCCGCTGACTGACCTCACTAAAAAGGGGGAACCAGATACCGTCCAATGGACGGAGCAGTGCCAGCAGGGGTTTACCCAGGTGAAGGCTGCTCTGTGTGGCGGGCCGTTATTGCACTCTCCCGATTTCTCACTCCCCTTTCTGTTACAGACTGATGCTTCGGACAGGGGCGTGGGCGCGGTCCTGTCCCAGGAGATAGAGGGGCAGGATCGCCCGGTGCTGTACATCAGTCGCAAACTGTCACGGACTGAGATGAGGTACAGCACCATCGAGAAAGAATGTTTGGCGATCCGGTGGGCGGTCCTCACCCTCCGTTATTATCTCCTGGGGCGGGAGTTCACCCTCTGTTCGGACCACGCGCCCCTCCAATGGCTCCACCGCATGAAGGACACCAACGCGCGGATCACTCGTTGGTATCTTGCTTTACAACCATTTAAGTTCCAGGTGATCCACAGGCCGGGGACTCAGATGGCGGTGGCCGACTTTCTCTCTCGGAGGGGGGGGGACGAGGCTACAGGCCGGATGGGGCCTCGGCCTGAGTCAGGCGGTGGGGGTATGTGGCAAGGGGGGCGTGGTTTAGCGCGATCTGCGGAGAGGGGGCGTGTCGGGAGAATGACGGTGAGTAAGCAGATCAACGTTATAGTGAAATCACCTGCTTCTCGTTCTAGTAATTGGCGAGGAGACGCATTTAAGGCACGAAGGAGGAAGAGAGAATTGAGAGAGAGACGGCTGAGAAACGGACAACAGGAGAAGCCTCGAGGAGTGGACTCCAGGACTGTAGAAAAGAATCTTACTCTACGAGAGAGGAATATATCAAGTGATTGTTTGAATACCCGGAAGTTGAATACCCGGAAGTGAATTGCAAATAAAAGTATCTTACGTTTCTCAGCCACGCCGACCCCGCCTCCTTTCTTCCTTGTTATTATTGAACTTGTTACACTTGACTTTACAGTATTGTAGGTATTTGATAACATTAAAAGTTAATGCATTTGCTAGATGTATTGTACATTGTTATATCACGTTAGCTAATGCATTTACTAATGTTAACAAATACAACCGTATTGGTGTTACCAAACATCTTTGTGAAATATGTAATTGTTAAAAGGTTGACTCAGGAAAGTTGCTACCAGGATGGTGTGTTCATTAGAACAAAATAAATCCAGATAATCCAGTTTACTCCATGATCATACATTAGGACAGTTTGCAACAATTCTTCCGCTAACACCTGTGTGCCCAGTATCACTCGAAGGGCTGTCTTTATCTTTCTCACGTCTCTTTCCAAACAACCTCCAAAATGTGAAGAACATGGAGGATTTAAACTAAATTTATCTGCTGCTTTGAAAGCAATTCTTGTAAGTTAGGGCAGAGCTGATTAAAAACCTCTCAAAGCTCTCTCGCTCCTCCTCTGAAATGAGTTCCTTGGTCTAATACAAGCTCGTAGGGCCTACCTCTATGAGCAACAAATCGACGGAGGGCTAACAGAAAGCTGGCTGTATCCAAACCAGATAATATCTCGAGATGAACACATTGTGTTGTTTGGCATTTGAAGAGTAGACCCCACCGTTTTCCCAATTTGACACTAAAAGGGCCAAAGCAGTCCATACCAGTTGACCAAAAAGGAGGTTTTTAAAGACGGAGTCTAGAGGGAGGAAGTTCAGACATCCTTGGAACTGAAGGAGAACCTTAACACTTCCTACATTCTTGACATAGTCGCTGAACTGACTTTACTGCCTGCCGTCCACGTTGAATCCAATACTTTCATCATAATTGAGCAAAAACTCTTTGTGGTCCCGAACAGTGAATCTATATCTGTAATCAGAAGCTTAGTAATTAGATTGTTAGGATGCAGAACAATGGGATGAATGGCTTCAAGTTCCAAGTCCTCACTGTGGCGAAGTCGACCCCCCACTCTTATAAGACATGTAACAGTGTCATACTCAGGAGCCAACTCAGCAAGTCTACTTTGTTTGGGAACATCTTGACCTGCTTTAAGCAACTTATACCGTCAAGACTCAGAACGTATCCATGTTAAGACTGTAGTTGAATCAGACCAAAGAGTCACGTTCTGAATAGGCACAGAGATTTATTTTATTAGGAGTATTGCTAACTGGGATCCAGAAAGAGCAGCACATAATTCAAGACGTGGAATGGAAATAGTCTTTTTAGGGGCTACTCGGGATAGGGCCATAACAAATGAGGTGAGAACTTCATTACCACATGAAAGGTGGAGATAGGCAATGGCTCCATAAGCCTCCTCTGATGCATCACAGAATACTGTATATGCAGTTCTCTTGTAACCGTCTCTCCATTTGCTCCTTCAGACCTGTACCACCTAGGAATTTGGACTTTGGCCAAGCCTGACAGCTCGTCCTCCCAAGCTGACCATTTTACCTTGATACTTTCAGGAATGTCTGGGTCATCCCATCCTCGTGCAGGTTTGGTCCACAACGGTTGCAGTAGGATTTTAGCACGTGTCATGTAGGGAATAATAAAACCCAAGGGATCATATTGCCGAGCAAGGATGCGATACAGAATTCGTAAGGTGAGGGTCTGATGAACCTCCTTCAAGTAAAACAGAACGCAGTTTAGTGATAATTTCCTTTGCTTCACAAACAGTAGGCAAGCTCTGCAAGCAATTATCCACATAGAAAGAGTTTAGAACTGAGGCTTGAACTTCTGGATAGGTATCGGAAAACCCTTGGACATGTCTTTGAAGGGCGTAGATAGCACAGCAAGGACTAGATGTAGTGCCAAATGGTAAAACTTGCCAACATAGCAAATGGGGATGATCTGATCCTACTAGTAATAGGGGCTTTACTTGGTGAAATTCTTTAAGAGGAATTTCTCGAAGATGTTGATAGCGCCGTTGAAGCATATGCACAGGATAGGTCTGTTCTGGCAAGTCCAGCATATTCGCTGTAAAAGCAGCATTAATTTGAAATGTCTGTGGTTTCGAAGATACTGAAGACAAGGAAAAGGTAACATTAGCTCTCTCAATTTCCTCTGAAGCATGCCGAATCGTTCATAACTTCAAGGACTCAGCTGGCCCGTGTAAGCCCAGCATCTCAGCAGCAGAAGATAGCAGCATGATCCTTTCTGAACCATTATCAAGAATGGCATACACTTCCAAAGTCTTTCCTCGAGAACTCAAATTAACTTTCACCACCTTCAGAAGTACAGAATTAAGACCACTCGGTTTACTCAAGTAGAATGTGCTCAGATTTACGGACATTAACTTCATGGAGGATCCCTAGATGACACTCTTTACAAGATGGGCACTGTCCCCTAAAATTACACTTATGGGTAATAATGGGTCCATTCGTATCTCCAACAACGATTATCATCCAGGATCCATTTTCTCTTCCACATCAAATTGCAAGAAATCAGGACACCGGCTCAGGTAATTATATTTACCACAAAAAGCACATAAGGTTTGGTGTTCTCCTGGGTATTCACTATTCAAATTACAAGACTGAATTCTAGTTCCCTTGGGATTAGAATTTACCTCTTGACTGATACCTTGCAGAAATGTGGCCCTAGGAGATTGGACTCCCATCTCTAGATTGATACTGTTTTGCAACTCTTGACTGATCAGATACTTGAACCATCAAACTCTGACATTCTGCCTTCTCTTCCAGCTATTCTGCAAATCTACCAAATTTTAAGGAACATCTGGCTGCACAGTACGAGCATATCAAGCAAAGTTAGAGACATCATATGCTGGAAGTTTACTTAAGATCTAGTGCACATGAGAAGCACATGGTAATTCCTTAGCTCCTTCATCCTGACCCCGTGACTTAAGCATACCCACTAAAGCTTGAACACGTAGGGCGAACTGACTAAATCCACTTGAATCCCCTGAACGAATGGCTGGTAAGCTTTGAATAGAAGCTATCTCCTGCTAAGTGATGCGGCTGGCCATATTTCCTTTGAAGTGCTTTTAGAGCAGTGGTATAAGGCTGTGAATCATGGGCATACGCAAGAGCTAAATGGTGAGCAGCATTCAACTTCGTAACAAATCCTCAACAGGTAATAAATTCTTTAATGCCATATTCAACATTGCAAATTCTTGAGGATCATTACTTCTGAAATAAGGAAAGTAAGTTCTTACTATTGCAGAAATTCTTGAATGCCCAGCTGTTGAGAAAGACTGAACATAGGCTGCTGCTATGGGTTGACTTGCAATTGAATATCCATTTGGGACCATTGGTGAAGGGCCTGACAATGTCTGAGAGAAAGGGACATTATTATACTTGCCATATGGAAAGGCCCCTGCAGTGGGATGTTTGCTGTGGTCTGAACTGATGGCATTGAATAAACTTGACAACTCGAAGATACCATCAGTGGAAAAGCAAAACTTGGATGGACAAATGGACCATAATATGGATATAACCAAGGAGAAGGAAAGGAAACTGGCTGATTTAGGTAAATCCATGGGAAATATGCATTACCCTGCACTTGATTATGAACTATTCCTGCAATATGCATTGCTTGTTGATCATCAGATGAATTGGCTGGAATTATTGAATGTTGTTGTAAAGGTAACGACACAGAGGCAAATTGTGTTTGACTCATACTCATTACAGAAGGATTTTCTAAAGACAATGCTCTTAACTGAGTAGATTCTGTAGCAACCAATTAATTTACCATCTGTGAATCGGGAAGCTGTAAGGAACATGGCTTTATTGATAGTCTAGCATTTGTTGAAAATGGAGCAGGCAACAATGTTTTTTTATTGAGGATGGAGAGTACCCTGTCTACGAAGTCGAGGAGATGATAAAGATGGAGCAATATCCTCTTGGTTTGCCTCATGTTGTCTTAAACATTCATTCAGTTCAAGAACAATTGGAGCTTTATCATGGTCATCTTGATTACGCTGAACAACTGAGGATGGTTTATTGGAACTCTGACCAGAAGTCATAGAAAAGGAGGAGCTCAGACTTTTTATCTGCATACCTTTAATTTTCTGGTCCAACTCTGCGAGAAATCCTTTAATATGCAGTACATCCTCAACAAGACTTCTTACCTCAGCTCGAGTCTCAGATATTACAGTCTCTGAAGCAATTTGTCCATGTGTACTGACTGATGCACTTGGTTGAGTAAACTGGTAATCTTGTTGCCATGTAGGAGGTCACAACGTCCGTTTAGTTCTTACAACATCATCCTTATCAATCCTAGCACCCTTTCCGGCTCAAAGGACCATGTGAAATATGTTATTGTTAAAAGGTTGACTCAGGAAAGTTGTTTCTAGGATGGTGTGTCCATTAAAACACAATAAGTCCAGATAGTCCAGTTTACTCCATGATCATACTTTATTTCATAGCAGGAAAGCTTCAGACCGGAATTGTATGTTATACTGTCAAGCACACATCAACTCTGGTTCTCTCAGCCAAGGAGGGAAAAGATTTACTTGAGAGCAGGTTGCATGCTCACCTAACAAAAAACCACTAACTAAGAATTTGAGGCAGCTGGGGAGAATAAGCCCCGCCCAAACTTGCTACATCAAACAAGAATTCTCAACAATCTTTATAAAATGACAGTAGTTATTGTACTGTAAAACCCAAACGCCTGGTCCTATCCTGACATCATTTCTGATAAAAAGTATATAAACTCTTGGCTTTAAAAACTTTAAATCCAAATTCAGTCTGTAGGTGAAACTTTCAATAGTGTATGTTAGTGTGGTAATATTGCAAATTCAGAATATTGAATTTACAAAAAAAATTTTTTGCAATCGTTTTGAAACAGGCTAAAAAGCATTTGTTTACACGGACTATTGGCTCAAAAAGTTAATAAAACTATCCCGCCTGACAACTATTTCCTGTTTATTTGTCTTTCATGCACAATTCGATGCTGATTGTTACCAGACTCTTTGCTATGGAGTAAGTATTTTGTAGAATTAACAGAAATGTTCCATAAATGTTGCTAATTAAAAGAAACAGCAGAGGGAGCCATCTCATTATGAACAGTGTAGAAAATACAAAGAGGCTCAATATGTATTCCTATCTTTTCTGCAGCATTGTGATAAAAGATCACATCACTACATCTGGTGGAATCTTCACATTAAGTTCTAACTGTTTCTGCCTTTAGCAATTTGGAGTTGTTAATAACATCGCCTGGAGGCGAGACCGTGCAAGGCTTTTTTCTGGTTACACTCCTTGTGGAGTTGGCAGCTGTCCCCGGCCTAAGGTCTGACACTTTTAAATGCTTTTCAAAGTGCCACAGTTCACAGACAGTTCACCAAGATACATAGTAGAAACCATAATGCCTGATAATACTGATACACTGTTATTGGAACAAAATACGGAACACTGGTTATGCCCTGTAGGCATCACTGTCTTATTTTCTGTCTTATACGAATACAATATCTGGAAAATTAAATAGCTGTTTCTGTTTTTACAGGCAATTCCTGAAGACATCAACGGTCCATTATAATAATGTTGCTATGGTCACCAAAGCTCTGAATGTTGTAGGTCAGGACATAGACAGCATGAAGCATGTCCTTAAACTAATGCACGGTAATACATTCAAATAACAAATGAATTCATTCAAGCATCTTTGGTACTTTGTTCCTGGCATCTGAGATTGTTCTGCTTCAGATTATGTAGATCTCTCCATACTCTATGGGATTTTGAGGATCTATCTCTCTGGGTAAACATATAGCTTTTGCAGTTTTTTGGATTAAATGTAATATTTCCGTATGTCTATGATTTCGCTCTGCTTTATGTATGTGTAGGTGTGTCCCAGATGGAAAGACAACTTTTCGATGGCAGAAAGTCTAGTGTATGAAGGAGATCAGAAGAAGGCAATGGAGTATTTGGGGGGAAGTGCCGACTAGAGCAGCACCCTGCACTGCTTTCACGAGTTCACCTACACAGATAATAAAGTAGTTTGAGGGTATGCGTATTTGGCATGCTGTCAGGGAGAGGGCTCCGAGCTCGTTCATTCTTCCGAGCTCAGAGCACTCCCCCCTGTCCGGGGTGAGGGCTCCGAATCCGGCGTTAGCCTGAACCCGGAACACTCCCCCCCAAGAGATGCAACCGGTGCAGGACAGCAGCCGCATATGCACACCCCCCAAAAACGAGGCTCGTATTGGCTGCTGGCGACCTGGCCTTGCTTGTTATGAAAGCCGATATTGCGGAGTCTGGGAGAGACTCCAGGTGTTACTGAAGCGGGGAATTTGAGGTTTCCTGGAGAAAGATGTCGGCTGATCGGAGAGATGAATGAAGCTGGGGCCCTTGTAGGGTGGAAGCTGATGCGATGTCGGCCTCTAAGTGAGAGATGACTGCTGATGTGGGATGTAGATTGAGGCACGGGCCCTTGGGGGGCGGTCACTGCTGCGATGCGAGCCTCTAAGAGAGTGATGTCTGCTGCTACGGAACATTGATGGAGGCGCGGGCCTTTGTGAGAAGTTCACTGCTGTGGTGTAAGCCTTTAAGGGAGTGGTGTCCGATGCTGCAGAACGTTTTATGGAGGGACTGGCCCTTGTGGACGCTCCTGCCATGCTGGCCTTTGAGGTAGTAATATCTGCTGCTGCAGAACCTGGATGGAGGCGCGGGCCCTTGAGGGGTGGTCGCTGCTGCGAAGCTGTCCTCTGAGTAAAAGGTGTCTGCTCCTGCAGGACATAGATGGAGGCACGGGCCCTTGTGAGGTCGCTGCTGCTATGCTGGCCTCTCAAGGAGTGATGTCTGCTGCTGTAGGACGTAGATGAGGCACGGGCCCTTGTGGGGCGGTCGCTGCTGCGATGCTGGCCTCAAGGGGAGTGATGTTTGCTGGTGCAGAACATAGATGGAGGCAAGGGCCCTTGAGGGGCGGTCGCAGCTGCTATGCTAGCCTCTGAATGTAGGATGTCCGCTGCTGCGGAAAATAGATGGAGGCACGGGCCCTTGAGGGGCGGTCGCTGCTGCGATGCTGACCTCTGTGTGTAGGATGCTTGCTGTTGCAGCACATAGATGGAGGCGCGGGCCCTTGAGGGGCGGTCGCTGCTGCGATGCTGGCCTCTAAGTGACAGAAGTCTGCTGCTGCAGAAAAAAGATGGAGGCACGGGCCCTGGTGGGGCGGTCGCTGCCGCGATGCTGGCCTCTAGTTGAAAGATGCCTGCTGCTGCTGAACATAAATGTAGGCACGGGTCCTTGAGGGGCAGTCGCTGCTGCGAAATTGGCCTCTAGGTTGATGATATCCGCTGCTGCCGGACATAGATGGAGGCACAGCCCTTGTGGGGCGACCGCTGCTGTGGAGCTGTCCTCTAAAGGAGTGATGCCTGCTGTAGGACGTAGATAGAGGCACTGTCCCTTGTCGGCGGTCGCTGCTGCGATGCTGGCCTCTGTGTGTAGGATGTCTGCTGCTGCAGAAAAGATGGAGGCACGGGCCCTTGCGGGGCGGTCGCTTGCTGTGATGCTGGTCTCTAAGGGTTGGGATGTCTGCTGCTGCAGTACATAGATGCAGGCACGGGCCCTTATGGGGCGGTCGCTTGCTGCGATGCTGGCCTCTAAGGGAGTGAAGTCTGCTGCTGTAGGGCACAGATGAAGGCAGGGGCCCTTATGGGGCGGTCCCTTGCTGCGATGCTGGCCTCTAAGGGTGGGGATGTCTGCTGCTGCAGGACGTAGGTGAAGGCATGGGGCCCTTATGGGGCGGTCGCTTGCTGCAATGCTGACCTCTAAGGGAGTGAAGTCTGCTGCTGAAGGACATGGATGAAGGCACGGGCCCTTATGGGGCGGTCGCTTGCTGCAATGCTGGCCTCTAAGGGAGTGAAGTCTACTGCTGAAGGACATGGATGAAGGCACGGGCCCTTATGGGGCGGTCGCTTGCTGCGATGCTGGCCTCTAAGGGTGGGGATGTCTGCTGCTGCAGGACATAGATGAAGGCATGGGCCCTTATGGGGCGGTCGCTTGCTGCGATGCTGGCCTCTAAGGGAGTGAAGTCTGCTGCTGCAGAACGTGGATGTAGATACAGGATGGTGTGGGGTGGTTGCTAAAGCTATGCTGTGGTAGGTTGATGCTAGATGATCTGGGAGATTAGTGTCCGATGGGCTTCTTTGATGAGTGAGCGGTCCGTCCGAATGTAGCTTTTGAAAGCCTCTGATGTCCAGCGACCAAGAGCTTGGATTTTTTCGGCTGGGAAGACCTTTCTTGGCGGCTGTGATAGCTGCGCCGATGCGAAAAGAATGGCTCGAGAAATGTTCTTCGGGTATGCCGGATTGGCGCAATACTGATTTGAGATGATTTTGGAACCAGAAACGTGAGGCCACAGCCCTGGAAGAAAGAGGCACTGGAGGTTCAGGGATAATGAGATTTTTGAAGACAGTAAGTAATTTTCATTTTCCTGTGAACTATTTGTGTATGACTATCCTAGTACTTCCTATCTTTGTAATGACACTGAAAGGCCAAGTTTTTATGCCAAATTATCCATCATAAAAGTAATCCATACAACTCTGATGGGTTAACAAGTACCTTAAAAAAAATGTTATTAAGAGAAAACAATTCCATTTATGACGTTTTTCGTCACAATGGCTCAAGACAAAATCTGAAGTTACCTTCTTGAGCTGTCTGTTTGCCCCATTACCAGTTTACATTTATATGCAATGTCAACTACCATCACCAAATAAGCTTATAATATTTATGGTTTTCTCTCACATTTTCACATAAGGGTCAATAAATTATAGATTTATTTTCATTTTAGGGTAAACTATAACTTTAATAGGGCAACCTAACAAAGTGTTATAAAGACAGTTTATGGAAGTTGTGCCACTCAGCAGCCGTGTTTGCAAGGCCTCTGGACAGCTATTCGTCATAGCAAGTCCACAGTCTTATCTATTTGAATGTGGGAAGGCAGATATTTCTAGAATCAATGGCAAAAATCACAATTAAACTGTCACGGTAGGAAGGACAGAACCCAACCGCAGGCAGCAATGAAGGGGTAAACAGAAATATTTATTAGATAATAAAATAATAACCCACGATTGGGCAAACAAGAAACTAAAACAAGACTCAAAAACAGAAAACTTCCCTCGAGGGGGCAAAACGAACAAGGTCCAGGATAATCTAAATAATAAGTCCAAACACACGGGAAACTGGAACATGGCAATCCAAACACAAAGACCTAATTAAAATTAAATTAACGACTTCGGTGTGGGGGTGTTCAAGTAACGCAGTCAGTGGATAGCTGACCATTGTGTAATACCGATACCGTTTACACTGACTAGATCCATCCCTAGTACCTCCGAGATGACGTATTTTCATATGCAAACCCCGGAAGCGAGTTAGCATTTTAGCACTTCCGGTTCAATCGCCCCAAAATCTATGGATTTTAATGTTTTTTTGGTAAATCGCCTGAAATAAGGTCTGTGGTTAACTAAAGTAAATATTTTACTCCATGACATAAAACAAAGCAGTTATAGCCCAATCATGATCTTCAAAGATTTTTTTGTCTCTAAAAAACAGTGGTTGCTAACAAGTTGCTACATCCTTAGGCGGTGACGTTAGACGTCATTTCGCAAAATATAGTCTCACAAATAATGCAACATTGACTCTAATCACTAAATTCAATGTTAGGGATTCATTTTCAGAGTAATTACTTACCAGGGAACATGTATTTAATAAAGTTTTAAAAAGTTGTCAGGCTTGGTGGGGTGACGTTGACATCAAGTGACCTTAGTGTAGTCCGTTAATAGCCTTGTGTTAGCTTTTTACTCCTGCCGATTGTATTTAGGCTTCAAAAATAGCTTGACAGTCAAAACATGTAAACAAAATGAACATTTGTTAATCACAGATCTTCTTTTTTGCAAATGCAAAAGGGAAAATGCAAATGGTTTCCAAGTTGGCCTACAACAAAAACTCCTCATCTATACTGATATGCAGTAATATTTATATACATCATAATTTATAAATCTTAGTGAGCCGTACCTAATAACCTTTGGTATAAATACAGTATATATAAATTCTACTATAATATGCTCATTCGATGACAAACAGATTGTCACAAACAAAACTCAGCTGCACTAGCTTCCTTTTTACTCATGTCTGCTATACGCGTTTTGTGCGTGAGCAGCGCGCACTTGAATGACCTCAAACCTGATCATTGTTCTTTCGAATAAGTTATTGACAAATAATCTATTAATCATTAACATCTCTACCTCTCGGTAAACCTGTACTTCTGTCACGACAACCTTTAAAGGGTTTAGTATGGTAGTGCCATTTATTAAGGATGCCCGATTGATTAGTCACTTTATTCAATTCAATTCAATTCAAGTTTATTTATATAGCGCTTTTCACAATGTGTATTGTTTCAAAGCAGCTTTACAGGGGCAAACAGGAAAAACAGAAAAGTTAAATCACAGCACAGTGCATGGTATTCATACAACGAGTAAGATCATTCTAATAAATAATATCTAATTTCTTAATAAATAAATAAATGAATGAATGCAGTCTCCCGGTGAGCAGGCCAACACTGCCCTGCTGTGGTGAGGAACCAAAACTCCAATGATTAATTAATGGAGAAAAAAACCTTGGGAGAAACCAGGCTCAGCCGGGAGGGCCAGATCCCCTCTGACGTGTCATAGCTGCACTCAAACTGGTGACATGTGATTTAAGTTTAGCATTTAATACCAAATATTGTAACTTCAGCATTAATAAGACAAATAGTCCGTCTTGGCTATTGGTTGGGGATGTAGTGGTCTGAGCTGGGATGGTCCGATGGTCATATTTCTCTTGGCTGGTGGTGGAATTGCCTTAGATGGAGCTGGGATGGTCAGTCAGTTTGCAGCTGGAGCTGGCGTGATCTCAAATTGGGGATGGGCATCTGTCGGTCGTCTGGACATGGTGGAACTTCTTCCTACCTCGGGATGGGCATCCCGAGGCAGAGGCGGAAAGAGAATAAAGAGGATAATTAGCGTAGCTGCTGTTCATTAACTAGGCATTAAGTGAAAGCTTGGCTGAAAAGATGTGTCTTTAATCTAGATTTAAATTGGGAGAGTGTGTCTGACCCTCGAATAGTATCAGGAAGGCTATTCCAGAGTTTAGGTGCTACGTATGAGAAAGCTCGTCCCCCTTTGGTGGATTTTGTTATTCTAGGTGTTGTCAAAAGTACTAAGTTTTGAGATCTTACGGAGCGTGATGGGTTGTAACGTTATAAAAGCTCGGTTAAGTAAGTAGGTGCTAAACCGTTCAGGGCTTTGTAAGTAATTAAAAGAATTTTAAAATCAATACGATACTTAATGGGTTGCAAGTGAAGCGATGATAAAACTGGGGTTATGTGATCGTATTTTCTTGACCTAGTAAGAACTCTGGCAGCAGCATTCTGAACTAACTGTAGTTTGTTTATCGATGATACAGGACAACCACTAAGTAGAGCATTACAATAGTCAAGCCGTGAGGTCACAAATGCATGAATAAGCTTTTCTGCGTCTGCAACACATAAACTATTTCGTAATTTGGCAACATTTCTAAGGTGGAAGAAGGCTGTTTTTGTGATATTTGAGATGTGATTTTTAAATGACAGGTTGGCGTCTAATATAACGCCAAGGTCTTTAACAATATTTGTTGGAGTAACAGTGCAGCCTTCAATTTGCAGGCTGTAATCGGAGATATTCTGTTTACTTGATTTTGGTGCTATAAGTATTATTTCTGTTTTGGTAGAGTTTAAAAGGAGGAAATTACTAGTCATCCAATGTTTTATGTCCTCGATGCACTCTGCCAGTTTGGATAGCTTAAATGGATAATTTGGTCTTGATGAGATATATAGCTGAGTATCATCTGCATAACAGTGGAAGCTAATTCCATGTTTTCTAATAATGTTGCCGAGGGGCAGCATGTATATGGAGAAAAGCAGGGGTCCTAAAACCGATCCCTGAGGTAGGCTTTAAATGGACGTATTGATATCTGTCTGTTAAGTAAGATCTGAACCATTGCAGTGCCTGTCCCTGAATACCGATATAATTGTGTAAACGATCTAGTAGTATTCTATGGTCCACAGTATCGAAAGCAGCACTAAGGTCAAGCAGGACTAAGAGTGAGATGTTACCTTTATCTGAAGCAATAAGTAGGTCATTTGTAATTCTAACGAGCGCAGTTTCAGTGCTGTGATGCAGTCTAAAGCCAGACTGAAACTTTTCGTGCATGTCATTATTTTGTAGGAAAGTACACAGTTGAGTTGACACTACTTTTTCTAGTATTTTAGACAAGTACGGGAGATTTGAAATCGGTCTATAGCTTCCAAGTTCATTGGGGTTTAAGTTTGTTTTTTTGATAAGAGGCTTAATTACAGCCAGTTTAAAGGGACCTGGGACATTTCCTAGATTAATTGACGAGTTGATGATGTTACAAATGGGCTCAATTACAGCAGGTAGTAACTCTTTTAATAAAGTAGTCGGAATGGGGTCTAATACTTTATATAGCTTGATCGGCGATCTCTATAACTCACTATACTATTCTCTATAATACTACTTTTGAATTAACCCCCGAAAAATGACAGCGACCAAAGCCTTTACCAAAACTAAACGCATTTTGTATGGGACCGAACTCAAGAACTGTGTTTATAACGTATCTTAACGCCCATCAGAGATGTGTTTTCATCCTTATGTGATATAAAACAGAAGGGAAAGAAGTCTTTGCTTTCGCAGATTTGACACTTGGCTAACGTTAGCCGCTCTAACAAGCCCTTCGCTAAAGTGACTGCAAGTGTTGCAAACTATTTTCAATGGAAAGTAGCTAAAGCCTGCCCAAAAAGTTGCTAAATGTCACCAGATAAGTTGCATATCAGTGACGTCCTCGAGTAGTATCTGATAAGCTAAGCGCTTCAGGTCTGCTTCAAATCTCTACTTTATGAGCTGTGGAATACAGTATTATATCAAACAATACACCCGAATGCACAATAAACAGGTTTTTAATTACTAAGAAAGCGAATAATACGTAATAGTACGTGAACTCAACCACTTAAAACTACACACCAGCAGTCAGTTTCGTTGAACAGAGCTAGATTCAACGAAACACCAAACAACATTTATTTAGATGTAAACAAAGTTGGTTGCGTTGCACATCAAAGAAAACAATGTTAGCATCTGTAAGTTAATACAGTAGAGAAAACTAGTTAATTTCTAGCTTTTTTGCCTTCCGGGTTTAAAATCCTCATTTGGCCAACATCAAAGGATGTGACGAGGCGATATACTATAGTACACCAATGACGTGTCGGTGTCTCATCATTATTCATGAGACGGAGTTTTCTTGACCAATGATAAGACATTTCTCCTAATTATTCATCACAGCGCTTGTGATTGGAGCGCCCGTCTCCCATGCTGAAACCTTTGCCGGTAATTCACAGCTCTTCTTCTCACAGCGTTCACGCCCATTTTAATTGCATTTTTCAAAAATGACAGTGAGGTAGAATGTAGCTGAAAGGGTTGGTTTAGTGACACTTTAAGACCACAGAGCCTTGTCGAGCAGTTCTATGATCGATGGAAAGCTTTTTTGGACCATCAAAAAATCAACTACCATCCACTCCCATTCTACCGATAGTAGTATAATGATACGTGGGATTATAACAACGACAGGATTGTTCTTCTTGAAGAAACTCATATTCGTTTAGGAAGCCTTGAGGGCGAGTAAAACATTGGGAAATTTTCATTCAGAGGTGAAATATCCCTTTAACCTAACACAATATGTAAAGATCCCGAAATCAAAGATCCTGAAAAACATTTTCCATATTGTAAGTTAGTTCACCGTGTGCTGCTTGAGCTCATATGTAACCCTTCCTGTTAAGTGATGTATCTGCCCATGCGTCAACAAGGGAATGTGGAAGAAGGAGCATGCCCACACGTCAAAATGTCAAGGAGCACTACGTTCGTGAAGTTCAGCTGTGTTTATTTGTTAACTGCATTTCGGTGAGGAATTTTATATAAATGGTGGATATAACACTGGATTTGGAAATGGTTTGAAACTGATAGAGGAGCGCCAACCACTAAACCCCCCAGCCGCCCCACCCCCATCGTGCAGGTGGTCGTCTGTTTTCTGAAATAATCTTATAGCTGTATCTGTCATTTATAAATGTGATCAAACTAAAGACTCTTAGAAGATACAAAGTATGAAATACTATGCTATAGGTACTCAAGATTTATATGAGATTGGCAGAAACTGTGTGTGAAACATCCACTTTAAAGCCCAGCTAGGTCACCAACTTTGCCAACATATCCATTCATAGGCGCGGATTTATGTTTCTGTCAGTGGGTGCTCAAAGACACCCCTACACCCAACCTCACTTCCACCTATCCCCAGCCCCCTCTGCAATGCAACACATCCCAAGGTCACACTAGCATGACTTCCATTTATTTTTAACTACTTTTGCAGTCTATGATGTCACAGAATTGAAAATTTACACAGGTATTAAATGACATGAGGGTGAGCAAATGATGACAGAATTTAAATTTTTGAGTGAACTATCACTTTAAATACATGTGTTGTGCTTTACTCAATATCCACCAGGTGGCTTAGAACCTACTGGAACAATATACTGTAGTGTAGTGCAGTGGTTCCCAACATTATTTCCTTGGTCCGCCCACGTACATAAGTGCCAGTCTAAGCCTCCCACAACCCTCATATGTTGTGTATAATTGCTACTCGCACACACCTATATAGATAGTAAATATAGATACATTAAATGAAATAATTTAATAATAAATTAAATGGTTTAAAAATGAGTAATTTAAAAGATTTTGATTACATGTTTACTTGAATAATAAATCAATGTTCTTGTTATTATTCAGGGTACTGTCAATTACTGCTTATTTTTAAAAGGTGTCTTTTCATTTTGCTTGGTGTCATGCTGCCGTTTACCAATTTTTCACCACAGGACAGTCTGGCCGAGACTTGTATTGTCCTTCAATAAAACCTAAATTTAAGTTTTGTCAGAGCATCCAAACTTTTTTATCATTTCTGACAAAGAAACACCGCATTTAAGTTTATAACGAGCAAGGCGGGAGGAGAGCCGTGGGAACGACACAAGCGATATTAAGTGTCAGCTGCGCTTTAAACCGGTCTCGTATCTCTCACGGAGGAGATCAGAAGCATAAAAGGACGAGCAACAGTAGTGTACGATGAAAGAGGACCAGGCCTAGATTTTATGTTATGTTTTATTATGTTTGTGTGGCCGGCAATCGACCGTGAGGGAGCTTTTGTGGTTTGTTTAATTTATTATAAGTTGATAAATGTTCGCCGGTTCCCGCCTCATTCCTTCATTACTTGTAACTGTGTTATTCTCAGCTATTTTTCCTTTTGATTTTTATGTTGACACGAACGTTGATGACTGACAGAGGACGTTTCTCACGTGAGTCTCATAGCGAGAACAGCCAACAGCCAATATCCTGACAGTAGGATTTACTTAAAGTTATGCCAAGGCTTTATCCAGTCGTTTAAGATAGGCCTATTATATAAAATGAATAACGTGCCTAACTAGTTCACTACAACTTAAGATGCTTGTACATGCAAGTTTAACAGACATAAATAAATAAATGTACATCACTGATAATGTGATTATCATTATCAAAAATACTGTCTTAAACAGCCTGGCCAAATGACAGATTTTTTGATTCTGCGTTAGTAAATGTGTGGATATTATATCCCCCATCCAACATGCTTAATGTTAAGTAAATGCAAGAAATAACTTTTTCTGAACTCCAAAATATTTTACTAATTTAGATTTGATAGTTTTAAATATCCAGCAAGCTGACGGCGGGCTCAAAAATATTAGAGCCTTCTGATAGGTCATTATTGTTCGTGCTATATAGATGTTTGGTGTTTGCAGCAACGGTTGTTAAATTACACTTCATAACTCTGTTTTGAATGACAGCTCAGTGAGAAGACTCATTCTAACACTGCCCCCTTTAATCCATAAGAAAACACACTGTAGCCTTCATTTTTAAGCCTAGACTGTTTAAAGGAACACTCCACTTTTTTGGGAAAAATGAAATGTTGCGATTTTATAGGCCAATATGATTAAAAATATGTTTTTTTACATTTACCTTTATCTTACATTTTACTATTTAGTTACTTTAGATTTGATGAAAACATGAAAAGAGCTATTCATATCACAACAATATTCACAGCATTCTCATTTTAGAGAATTCTGCCTGGTCTTACTACCATTTATATGTCACTTATATGCAATTTCAGTCGTACAACTTCTTTGGAAGCGCTACTGTACTTTATAAGTACACTTTAGCAAGACATGCAGATCGGCAAACTTGTGTCATAAAGTTCCCTTTCTGTCAGTGTCTCGACGTTATGTCGAGAACGACAGATGGGGTTTGCCCTTGAGAACCAATCAACTCTGACTACTATAGAAAAGGCCAATGAAATTTGCCGAATGAAATTTGCATGCCGGTCTACGCCCCCGGATGTCTGGTATAAAAGGAAGCCGGCGTGCAGCATTCATTTACCTTTTGTTCTTCAGAGCCTTCGCTCATGACTACGAACAAAACGAATACAATGAATTGGGGTGTAGGAGTGTAGGTAGGAGTGAAAGTATGCTGGTGCAGATCCAGTAATTGTCCTGTAGGCAAGCATTAGTGACTTGAATCTCATACGGGCTTCACACGGTAGCCAGTGGAGAGAGATGAAAAGGGATGTCACATGAGCCCTTTTGGGCTGTTGGAAGACAAGGCGTGCTGCTGCATTCTGAACCTGCTGGAGTGGTTTGACAGCCTTTGCAGGAAGACCAGCAAGGAGAGAATTACAGTAGTCCAACCTTGAGATTACCAGGGCCTGGACAAGGAGTTGTGCCGTATGCTAAGTGAGACAGGGTCTAACCTTTCTAATGTTGAATAAGGCATATCAGCATGACCGCGTTGTCTTTGCTATGTGATCATTGAAGGGCAGCTGTTCATCAAATATGACTCTGAGGTTCCTGGTTATTTTGAAAGGTGTGATTGTGGTATTGCCAAGCTGGATGGTGATGGTTGCACCGTAGGGTGTGCCGGAAACACTAGTAGTTCTGTCTTGGCAGGGTTTAGCTGGAGGTGATGCTCTTTCAACCAAGCTGAGATGTCTTATTGGTAGGCCGTAATGTGAGCTGCTACAGTAGTATTGTCTGGGTGAAACGAGATGTAGATCTAGGTGTCATCAGCATAACAGTCATACGAGAAGCCGTATGCCCGTATGATGGGTCCCAAGGATGTCGTGTAGATGGGAAAAAGCAGCGGTCCAAGCACCACTCCCTGAGGGACCCCAGTGATGATGTGGTGAGCAGTGGACAGCAAGCCCCTCCATGACACTCTAAAGGATCTGCCTAGGATTTGAACTAGCTTTCATGTCACAAGGGAGCTCTCTGTTGTAGTTTATGCAGATGTGATGGAGACACCAATCCGTCAACTGATGAGCTCAGTGGAACTAATGGGGACAACCAATCACAAAAATTAAAACCCAAAGGGAAGAAACTACACTTTACTCAGGTGCTACTACCTCACTCCCCTTCCTTGAAGTCTTGAACAACCATTCAAAAGAAATGGGGCACTAAATGTACTTTTTATGATAAATACCTACTGAAATATCTTTTGATCTTAAAATGCAGATTAATGATAGAAATGTTGAACATCCGACAGTATTCACCGATGAAAGCGACAAAATTTGCGTGATTCATGTCATTTATAATTATCTGTCAATTCAACGTTTTAGGTTGAGAATAGTTTGTGGTTCATATAAAATAAAAATGTTTTTTAAAATAAAATCTTTGCAAATAGTTGAATAGATTGAACAATAAATTCCACCACCTTTATGGGGTATGTTTTCATAATTTAAAGGGACAGTTCACCTAAAACTGGAAGTAATAAAATTATCAAATCTTTTGACAATCACAATATACTTGTAATGCAATGTCTTGACAGAATTGATATTAGCTCAAAATCTGACACTTCGGTCAGCTCTGCAGTCCTCACTGACTGTTTGCAGGACATCAAATTATGGATGCACGATAACTTTTAAAAATTGAATAGCTCAAAGACTACCCCCAAAATGTAGGAATTTTAACCTGTGGATATACTATGGATAATAGCTCTATAATGACATCTACACAAGCTTGTAACCTTGGTGTGATATTTGATGCTAACCTGACACTGGAGGCACACATCAAAAGTGTTACTTAATCGGCCTTCCATCACCTCAGAAATATTAGTAGGATTAGGCCTTACCTCTCTCCTTTTGTTGTGAAAGGCTAATCCATTCATTTTTCACCTCAAGAATTGTCTATTGCAATTCCCTTTACACTGGTTTAAAGGCAAAAATCTATGAAACGGTTGCATCATGTTCAAAACTCAGCAGCATGGGTCTTAAACTTATACAGCCTCTTGTCAGCACATCCGAGGTGTCCACTGTAATTTGCATTGGCTTCCTGTTCAATCTCGCATTGAGTTTAAAACTTTGGTTTTAATTTATAAAGCGATCCATGGATTGGCTCCTAGTTAATGGTTAACCCTTACGTGCCTCCTTGTTCTCTCCTCTCTGCCAATTCTCTTTCCCTTCACCAACCCCGTTGCAGACTAAAAACTATGTGTCAGCGATAATTTTCTTATGCCGCCCCGAGGTTATGGAATGCGCTTCCTCTGATTCTCCGATTCAACACTAATCTTCTTTAAGAAACTTCTGAAAACGCACCTTTTTAAGATTATTTACAATATTGAAGTGTTGTTAACTGACTGATATCAAGGGTTTTATTAGTTTACTTTTATTAATTACTTATTTAATGTATTTATGTTGTAGCGCTTTGGGTGTGAGAAAGGCTCATTATAAATAAAATATATTATTATTGTCTTTGGGTCGTTGCTCACATTTTTGGGGAAGACAGAGAGATTCCAGAAACGCGGCCAGCGTGCATCATCCGCGTTCGCATCGCTTGCTTGTGCATCCAGTGTCCAAGCACAAAAACGCATTAAAAACCAACAAACAAGTGACAGTTTTATAGGAATTAACAGTTTATAGTTGAAATGCACAGCAGCAGCCAAGTGACCTTCCCCAAATTACAGTTCGGGAACCACATACTGTGAGAGTTGGCCTCAAAAAGTGGAGTAGACAATGGACGGACCGCCCACTATATATGATAAATATTCCCAACGAGATATTACAGAAACCTTTTATTAAAGTATCAATTGTTTTTGTCCCCACCACTTTTGAAACCATGGAACTCCACTGAAGGAATGCCTCAGGTCAGGTGCACTTCAGGGCAAGTTGGGCAACTCACAGGTATCACACACCAGAGTTCAAAGTCCACTCCAGATCCACATTGGTGAATCTGTTATTGTTTTCAATTTTTTTATCACTCTCTACACATATTAAACATTGTATAATGATTAATTATAACGACAACTGATCGGTATTGGTTGGTGTAAGTCCTGCAGTAAAAAAATGCAGATTAGTGTGTTTATACTGTTGGAGATATTGAAATAGAATGTTCTGGCGACGTTATTGTGATAATTGTGTAATTTTAAGGCAACTGAAAACCATTAAATGGTCAGGTGTAATTTTAAGTTAGGCTTACATGTATTGACTTAAAAAATATTAAAATATTTTTATTTTCCCAATTTAGTGGAAATATGTTGTTGTGCTTGGGAAAGGAAATGGGATGTGGTGTGAGCGTGTGGGTGGGGGTCCATGAGGATGGTTTGAGATATGATGGGGTCCAGTACTCAAAAAATCTTGAGAACCACTGATCTAAACTACTGATTGATCATTACGTTCATGCGCTGTGAAACTCAGCTCTGTGAAGACGGATAAAATCTTTGATGCACTGTGATCGAACGTGAACATAATACTGTAATGGATACGTTTTGTTCATCTTCACATTTTATTTGCTTGGTACATTAATTGTATAAAGCGGGATGAGTTATCCCTTATTTCTGAGCGTGAGAAATACAAGGTGTGGCGTGTGAGTGTGTGTATAGGCTGAAATGCGTGTGTCTCACGGTCAATGCTTGAGACTTGAGGGCCTGTGCTTAATTGTTGCACATTCTAAACAATCATTTTCATCACATGCAAGTCGAATCTTTGTCCCCACCACTTTCAAAACAGACTTTAGCTTCTGAAGACACTTATGAATACTGGGGAAATGTGAGCAACGTCATAGCTGATGACAACACATTAGAGAGAGAGCGAGAGAGAGCTAGAGAGCAAGGTCTTGTCACCTGGTAGAGCAGTGCCAGTTGATAGTTTGAGCAGACAGTCAGTGTATAAACACTATGGACACCGCAGTGACACATGTAGAAACAGTATTGTCCATGGAACAGTTTCATGTCTCTGAAGACAGTGGGTTTATTCTTCCTGAGCCACTGGTAAGTGCATAAACTCTTACCTTTTTTATAGCAACTCTTCAATATTAAGCGTTGTAGCTACAGATTTTTTAGGAAATTGCTAATTTATGATAAAGGAACTATTGTGTTCCTGTTAATTCTCATGCAAACCCACATAAATCATTATGTGCAATGCGAAAGTCCTACCGTGGCTAGACATTTTCATTTATCATGTTAAGAGGTGCTGTAAGACTCATTGGTGGTATATTTGAAACATTAGACTTTGACATTGTTTGCTTTCCGCTTAACCTTTATCTGCTGTTGCTTTTATGTAAAAAAGTTAATAGAAAACCTTTTTATTCTAAAGAAATTTCTTCCATTTCAACAAGATAAGTCTAATCAAGTTCAAAGTTTATTCATAGTATGACATGCAGTAAAATGCTTGGGATAGGAAAGCAAGGAAGGTTAAACTATATATAAATAGTGTAGGGGAGTGGGGAAGTGTTCATGTAAAGTGCAGGTGCTGTGCAATATATGTATTTATTTATATGTAGTATACAATGATGTAAAATTTATGCATATGTTTGTGCAAAACAGTCCTGTTTTCATATGAGTGGGTGTTACGCAGGAGAGTTCCCTGTTGTTTGGCAAGCAAAGTTCCTTTACACGCATCAGATTGAGAATTGTCGAAAGCAAGAGTAAAAGATAAAAGGCACCAATCACTTGCATGGGTAATTGCTTAAAGGCTTGCATGAAGTTAAACTACACTCCAAAACTAGATTATTTTTTGTGTTTCAGACAAACCTGCCAGAGTACTTCAAACCCTGGATGGACATTGCTAAAAATGTTCCTGAACTCATCTCATCCCATTCCTTGCGGCACAGAGTTCATGACGTATGACACTGCATTCTACTCTAAAATATTGACAGGCGCTAAACTGACAAGTGCTATACTCATAAAGAACAGAAAAACTTGCACCATAAGAACATTTTGAATGTTCACTTCAGGCTACTATTCAATATAATAGGGTATCTGTAGAGTAATAATAGGGTAACATTTTACATATTTTTTTTTTACTTTTCTGCCCAATACACTTATGAAAACATGTTATTGCTTAATAATTCAGATATGATTGCACTGTAAAAAATGATATTTACAGAATTTTTACAGTTTTTCATGTACAATCTAAGATACTCTAAATTTACAGTTTTTTTAACATATTGCTCAATTTTTTTTTAAATACGATCAAAAACTGTAAAATTACAAAAAAAGACAGCAAAAACTAAGAAAAAAGTCATATAGCGTCTGCCAAATGCCTAAATGTAAATGTAAGTAGTTGATGAAATGGGTATGTCTTGTTCCAGATGCCTTTGCTGGAGACTCATCTGTTGCAGAGTCACCGTGAGCTGCGTTTGGCTCATCTCGCTTTGAGTACATTGACAATGGGTTACGTATGGCAGGAGGGAGAGAGAGAAACCATAAAAGTATATATTTTTGAAGTTCTTTCATCATTTGAAGACCAAGTTACACTTATGGTTAAGCTAATGTTTGTCTTAAACTTCTTTAGGTCCTTCCACGAAATTTGGCTGTGCCATTATGGGAAGTGTCCCAGAGATTGGGTCTACCCCCAATTCTCTCCCACGCTGATACAGTTCTTGCCAACTGGAAGAAAACAAACCCAGATGGGTAAACTTACTATGACATTGAATCTTATTTGCATATTCTTTCTGATCTCCTGGATAATTGATTTAACACATGTTGATCTTTGTTATAATTTACCTAGATAAATTATATAGATATAAATGAAATGCCTAAAAGGCATTTATTTACTTGTACTATTGGCTCAAAAAGTTTATAAAACTATCCCGCCTGACAACTATTCCCTGTTTATTTGTCTTTCATGCACAATTCGATGCTGATTGTTACCAGACCCTTTGCTATGGAGTAAGTATTTTGTAGAATTAACAGAAATGTTCCATAAATGTTGTTAATTAAAAGAAACAGCAGAGGGAGCCATCTCATCATGAACAATGTAGAAAATACAAAGAGGCTCAATGTGTATTCCTATCTTTTCTGCAGCATTGTGATAAAAGATCACATCACTACATCTGGTGGAATCTTCACATTAAGTTCTAACTGTTTCTGCCTATAGCAATTTGGAGTTGTTAATAACATTGCCTGGAGGCGAGACCGTGCAAGGCTTTTTTCTGGTTACACTCCTTGTGGAGTTGGCAGCTGTCCCTGGCCTAAAGGTCTGACACCTTTAAATGCTTTTCAGTTCACAGACAGTTCACCACGATACATAGTGGAAACCATAATGCTAGATAATACTGATACACTGTTATTGGAACAAAATAGGGCACACAGGTTATGCCCTGTATGTCATCAGTGTCTTATTTTCTGTCTTATACAAATACAATATCTGGAAAATAAAATTGCTGTTTCTGTTTTTGCAGGCGATTCCTGAAGTCATCAGCGGTGTCCATTATAATAATGTTGCTATGGTCACCAAAGCTCTGAATGTTGTAGGTCAGGCCATAGACAGCATGAAGCATGCCCTTAAACTAATGCACGGTAATACATTCAAATAACAAATGAATTCATGAATGAATTCATTCAAGTATCTTTGATACCTTATTCCTGGCATCTGAGATTGTTCTGCTTCAGATTATGTAGATCCCTCCATATTCTATGGGATTTTGAGGATCTATCTCTCTGGGTAAACATATAGCTTTTGAAGATTTTTGGATTAAATGTAATATTTCCGTATGTATATGATTTCGCTCTGCTTTTTGTATGTGTATGTGTGTCCCAGATGGAAAGATAACTCTTCGATGGCAGAAGGTCTAGTATATGAAGGAGTTCAGGAGAAGGCAATGGAGTATTCGGGGGGAAGTGCGGCCCAGAGCAGCACCCTGCACTGCTTTGATGAATTGATGGGAGTCAAACATGAAGGTGACAGTGGTAAGGAAACCCTCAGTACATGCCCTCATGGCTACTTCATTCTGTAATTGTAATAATATTATAGAGAAATACTGTGAAAAAATTTTTATACATAGACAACATTTCAATGTACCAACGGTTATGATTATTAATATCAATTCAGAAATTTTATTCAGATATTTACCTTGAAAATTAAAGAAAGACTTATTTTAATTAAATTAGTTACTTTGCATTATGCACTACAGTGTAAAAACAATCAAGTGACTAATTGAGTATTATGTTTAATACATCACTCATGGGAACACGAATAGGACACAAATGGCACAGTTGTCTGAGAATGACGTGTATACAAATTTATGTATTATGTTAGCAAAAGGATCTGGAGCATTTAGATCTAGATCACAGAATTTCAGTGATGCATCCTTCTTGGGATCTTTGTAAATGTCAAAAGCATTTTCACCATAACCATAATCTGATTTAGGAATAACTATAAAACAGTTTGCCCTGGTTTCATAGACAATGTTTAAGACAAGTCCCAGACTAAAATTAATTTTGAACTGTGTTAACTGAAAATAACATGCCCTGACATCTTAAAATATGTCAGTGCCATTGTTTTGTTTCAAGATGCACATCTGTAATGTTTTTTTATAGTCCTGGCTTAGTCTAAGCCTTTTCTATGAAACCAGCCCTTTATCTATATAAATATGCATATTGTATATATGAAGGGTTTGGTTCCAAAATGAGTTAACTCTGCTTTTAAAAACGTTACAAAATCATGTTTTTTTTGTGGTAATTAGCAGAATTTTTGAGTTATTATGGCTTAAATCAAAATAAACTAACTGTAGTTGATAGATATTAATTGGAAGGCACAAAAAAAACCAATGGTTTTTGAAAAAAATTTTTACTGAGTTATATCCTTTTGGAACCAAACTCTTCATATATACAGAAATAATATGACTAAATTTCTAAGACAAAACAATGACATTTCTTAAAATGGAGTCACAAGGCCTGAAGGTAAAATAGATAGTAAGCCTACATTTGCAAGTTATTAACTAGTTGTCATTATATTAACATTAATGTTTGTTTTTGTGAATCAGGGGCTTTCCTGAAGAGAATGAGGGACTACATGCCCCCCTCTCACAAGCATTTCATTGAGAACATCTCTAGTCGTCCATCGCTGCGCAAATTTGTGCTTCAGCAAGCGGATGCTCACCTAACACACGCATTTGAGCAGTGTTTATCTCGACTGGTGGACTTTAGGAATTATCACATCAATATTGTCACTCGTTACGTCACGATACCAGCCTCTCGTGCCAAACAGCTCCGCGTTAGCGGGCAAGAATCGGCCAAAGAGCTCGGTACAATCGGGAAAGCTCCCACAGCCCTGGAAGAAAGAGGCACTGGAGGTTCAGGGATTATGAGCTTTTTGAAGACAGTACGAGATAACACCAAAGATGGTTTATCTAACAGTTTATAACATTGTGAAATATCACAATGTTATAATTCACACTGCCACAACAAAAACAAGCTGTGTTGTTGATTATGTGGGTGTGTGGTTAATTGTGTTGATTTGCTTGAATGATTTTTCAAATGGCGCTTATTGATATCTGATGTGACAATGAAAATTAAACAAATAGTTCACAGGAAAATTACCCCATAATTTAACCATCCTCATGCCAATATGTGTATGACTATCCTGGTACTTCCTATCTTTGTAATGACACTGAAAGGCCAAGTTTTTATGCTTCAATAAGCAAACCACCCATCATAAAAGTAATCCTTTCAACTCTGATGGGTTAACAAGTACCTTAAAAAATATGTTATTAAGAGAAAACAATTCCATTTATGACGTTTTTCATCACAATGGCTCAAGACAAAATCTGAAGTTACCTTCTTGAGCTGTCTGTTAGCCCCATTACCTCTTAACATTTATATGCAATGTCACCTACACATGCAATGTCACCTCCCACTTGAATGTGGGAAGGCGGATATTTCTAGAATCACTGGCAAAAATCACAATTAAACAGCATGACATGAACTGTATCACAAGAGCCCCGTCCCACAGAATAGTCAGTCTTTATTGATTGGCTCGTTTTACTGGAAGGCGGGACTTCCTTCTCAAGTGGCCTTCTCTATAGAGCGTTGCATTCCTCGCCATTCATTGTTACGGCATTGGCGCGTCTTGTATATATTATTATTGGTCATATTAAACGCTGTAAAGTCACAATGAGTATTGATTGAAAATGTATTTTATAAAATAAAGAAAAAAATAAACTCTTTTGTAGATAGAGTCAGACTTTCTTTTTTCTATTGAGACATGCTCTTTGGATCCATCTCAGTTGTTGGGATAACATGGACCATTAACCCAAGGAGACCACACCAGCTTGCATATCATTAAAACTAGAACCAAATTTTGAAATTCATTATGTTGTTTTTACTTAAATTGTTTTGTTGACAAACAAGCATTTTCCTTAGTGGATCTTCCCTACCTACCAACTGTATCTGTGAATGTTGTTATTGAGTAGAATTCTTTTAATATTACGTGCCAACAAAATGAACAGATCAAAACCCATTCACCAGTTAAGATAGCAATACAGTGCACACACACTCTTCCTTCAATAAAAAAATAAATGTTGCAGTATGGATGGTTTGTGGCAAAGAATGCCTTGATTTCAAGCCAAACCATTAAGTAAACCATTACATTTAACTTTCATTATATGAAACCACTTATCCTTCATTTTCTTCATTTCATTTGAATTAGAACTCAAAATACGTTCCCGTGACCCACTCTGTGTAATTGATTTAAACCAAGATCCTCAATTCCTGAATGAAATTTAGTTGTTATAAGACAGCCATCAACTTTTTACATCGTGGATAATTACTCTTAGTAAATAACTAAAGAATTATAATGAGCAGCTGTTGCACTTCTTTTGCATTGTTGCACATACGTATAATTGTATCAGTATGTGCAAAGCTTATGGGCATGCTGTTTTAACATTTTCTTTCCTATTGATAAGCGATTAATAAAATACATTCCTCAGTCAATAGAGGGTATGCATTGACGTCACTTTCCCACGTGAATATGGCGGGACACGCCCGGGGACACATTCCCCTGGATGGCAAACACCCAGCAAAATAGCTGAGGAGAATAGGAGAATCAAAGAAACCAGGACAAAAAATTAAATTATTTGCTGAAATATTTGCTGAAACGCTCTATATAGAATTATTGACGTTTGAAGTGGTATTATGTTAATCGTTTAAAAAGTTATTAATTATTCGAAAGAAAATAATAATAAAACCTTAACCTAACCATCACTGGTGCAAAAGGAACTCGAACTAACCTTACTAATAAGATCAAATAAATATAAATGGAATACAAATGAATTAACCTTCTAGAAAATGACATCCAGATTTTAAGATGGTGTTGGACTTAATCTTGGTTCAGTGAAATATTAGATAAAACAGTAGAGCAGTGAACAGGACTAAAGCAGTTCAGGTCAACACTATTAGCAACAGCTAGCAGTACAGCAGCTCACCACATCATTGCAGCGATAAGTGAGATAACACCAACGAAAGGTCATGATCATAATTCTAATCTGTAACTAAAGGTTTCACAAAATGATGATTTTGAGTGTGTACTAGAGTTCATCTGGGCATTCATGTACAGATTCTAGAATCAGTTTTCCTGCAGTATAATGTTTTCTGTTATTGGGTGGTATAAGGCGTGTCTAGGTTAGGGATGCCCAGGCCTTGTATTAAATGTAGTACGGATATGGTTTATGGTTCATATCTCAGTAATTCACAGACCATTTGAAAAGTCATGTCTTAACGTGTAATGTTATATTGATAAACGCGAAACTAAGGGTGTTGGTTTCAATCAAGCCTGACTAAGAATTTCCCACAGCGCATTGCCTTAAAGATAAATGATGACTTGGAGGGCGGAGCATGTTACACCCTTTATGATACTCTCTTTGTTTCCAAAAACAGCATGTGAATGCTGCAAAACAAAATAACACACAAGTAAAACCGATGTGTTGTTTTAAAGTCTTCTGTATATAAAAACAACTCCCAATCTAAAGTTATTTTCTCATATTGTTATTTAGACATTATGTATTGAATGTGACACATGAACAATTACAAGAACAATTTATCTGAGCTAGCATTTTTTGCTCAAGGGCACAGTACTATAGGTTTGGTCAGAGGCATTGAGAGAGAGAGAGAGTTGCATCTACTTCGATGACTCCAATAGAACAGTTTTTTCACAGCAATGGCGATTCATGGAGGCTCTCAATAGTTCCTGGAAGTTACTAGTAACTCATGAGGCTGGGGCTAACAGACCAATTGTGACGAACTTTCAACCAATTTAAATGTTTAATGAATCAGAAAATGAAAAAAATAAAGCATTTTGAAAGAAGATTTTGAACTTCCGTTGTCGAGACTCTCTCTCTCAGGATGTCTGGTTGTCAGGGCGTAGCTATTTGGTTGCTGAGGTGTTCTTGGTTACCAGTTAGATGTCCTAAGTCTCTATGTTCTAGTTGCCAGATATGACTTGGGTCCCTCCGTCATTGTTAATCAAAGCATTTTTATCTATTTTACTGTCCATCAGTAAGAAAAATCAGGATCCTCCTCAAGCCATGTAGTTGAAAGTATAATTTATGGTCCCAAAACAAATGTTGTGGGACCAGTTTTTGCCATCCCATTAACGCACATATTATTCCTTGAGATATTTTTTTATATTGATATACAGTTTATTTTTGTTCTGCATTCTCTATCCTACAAGCATGCAGTGAGTCAGTGGGTACTTTAGTTTTAAAATCTTATAGAAAGTTACTGATTCATCTAAAAATACACTGTATAGCTCTAGGATGATTGCATACATCCTTTGGCCAGCAGCAAAAGGAAACTACCTTTAACTATACTCCTGCATCCGGCCGCTATACAGTACATCAACTTTGTGTAGGAAAAGGAAAATTGGCCCGCGGGAGCTAAAGCTGTTATCTAGGATCAGTATAGCCCTGTGATGATCCCACGCTTACCCCCAGAACAACACAAACATTATTCTGCTGGGCCTGGACGAAGTTTCATACAACACACTCAAGAGACGGAAAGAGAAAGCCAGATAGAGATGTTCTGAATTTATCGGAGAGATTTTCTATGCCTACGTCCACCCACATGTTCTCTCTCTTCCTGCTCATTTACCTCGTCCATTTGCTCACAGCGATTCACTCTTCCTTAAACCAGCTCTTATGGAAAACAGAGATATAGATGTTGTAGGGATGATTGGCTTGTATCTGCACACACGCACGTACTGTACAGTGGACGCAAAAACTATTTGGATACTTACTGTAAGCTCCACTTACATGTTTAATTGTAGCAGATAAGCAAGTGGCATTTCCAAAGAAACAATGGTGAAGATCATTTTCTCTGAGCCAAATTTTTATAGATATTTTAATCAACTAAATTAGGTTTTAGTGAAGGTGCAATGTCAATGCAAACATGAGTCATGTCAGAGTACATCACAGAGCAAACTGGATATCGTCACTGTCCTCTGAAAGCTTGCATGTCCGAATTCACAGTTTTTTAGGGAATGGAAAAAGACTGTACTTTTAAAATAATTGAATAATGGGTTGTCAATTTGCCAAACATTAATACTTTTTATTGGGTAGTTATTTACAAAGCAAAGTGACAAACATACAGGGTGACAAATAATAGTGATTTATTGCAAATACTAAAAATAATGTAATATGGAGATTGCAGATGGACAGCATTAATAAATAATAAAAAATGTGTATTGAAGTAAATTTGTAAAATAAATTTGTTAAAACGTGTGGTGTACGAAATTTAGCATCTAGCGGTTATGTTGCGAATTGCGACCAATGAGCCACTCCACCCATGCCTTTAAAAAGAGATACTTCCCTCAAAAAATTTAATTCTGTCATCATTTACTCACCTTCGAGTTGATCCAAATGTGTATACATTTCTTTGTTCTGATGAACACAGAGAAAGATATTTGGAAGAAGGTTTAGAACCCGACAGATTTTGAACCCCATTCACTAATAATGAGTTTTAGTTCTGTATAATGTATTTCTGTCAATAGTTTCTCCAAAAAATGAAACATGGCACCTTTAATATTTAATAATATTTATTATGTTACATAATACAATGACCATATTATATTTTAAAGTATGTTTAGTAGTTTAAATACTTTTTAGCACCAATATATACTCAACATCCATTACCGGATGTTCAATGCAACAATGACTTATCTTAGTAGGTCTCTCTATCTCACATGCCATATTATGGTAAAACATGCAAATTCTGACTCGTAAGCTGGAATACCCCTGACATACTCATGTAGCCTGGAGAGCAATGATCGTCACACTGAATGACTGAACATTTCCACATAATCTGTGTCATTCCGGATATTTCCACAAGTTTTAGGTCCAGAGTGAATGGCGCACGGTGACAACATCCACAGAAACACAAACACTGGATGAATAGGTGAAAGGTCAAATGACTGAGGGGATATGAGAGTGAGGTGAAACTGGAGACCAGTGCAATACTCCTATGTCTTATTTGTCTAATTACTTGCTTCCCCTTTGGCCAAAGCAAATACAGATTGCTGCCCGCCCTGACAACGCCCACAAACACAGCACTATCACTAAGGATCCACTCATTTTATGCTGTGAGGAATATCAGTCAATTGGGGGATGCACAATTTATTGAATACAATGTAAAGACCGTGTACTCTTGTCAAACATGAACCCAAACAGTCTCCCAGCTGGTAGACTTGGCCTGTCCCAAATATCCAAGTCCGAATTTTACACATTCCCTTTTTTATTTTTATTTTGTAGAATGAGACTATTAGTTTATAGACGGTTATGCTGAGAGATGTCCACTCTCCTGTCCTGACCTCTGGGTCGCATAGTCGGATCAAAAGAATGCAGATAATGTAGAAAAATAGGCTGTTAAAGGGATAGTTCACTCAAATATTTACTCACCCTTGTTTATTTTGTTGTTTTATCAGGGGAAAAAAGAGTTTTGCAAGAATATTCATGCAGTTTCTTTATTACACATAACAATAAATAAAGACATCATGATAGCATACAGGATCATGCCATAGAAACTGTGGAGTATCGGCCATGTCTCTTGATGCAAAACAATAGCATTGTGTGAGAAACTGATTGGAATGTAATGCTTTTTCAACTGATAATCTGAAGAATATAGTGCATGACTCATATTTTCATGCTGCTTGTATGGTGTTTTTGTTGATCATTGTCTTTGTATGGAAAAGAGCTTACTAAAGAGGTTTTCATTTTTCTTTTGTGTTTCACAGAATAAACAACAGCAAATGGGTTTGGAACGACATGAGGGTGAGTAGCCTAAATAATGACAGAATTTTCCATTTTGGGTGGATTATTACCTTAAGAAGGTCAACAGTAATGCAGGCACAAACACAGGTGAGTCAGTATGGGTTGTGTAGGAAGTAGGCCTGTCAAACGATTCATCGCATCCAGAATACATTTTGTCTTTATATAATATACTGTGGATATTCATTTTGAATTCATAAACACATACTCATACATGTATACATTTTTTGGAAATATTGAATATGCACGTATTTATTTATATTTACAAGTAATTTAAATTAGGCCCATATATAAAACATCAAAGTGTAACAAATTGTTGTTTCGCTTGACCTCTTTATAGTATATTTTGTGGTTCAAATTATTGTGGTGATATTTATTTTCATGTAGCATCGATGCTTATATTTATCAAATGTACACTTCTTAAGTTAAAGACTCATTTTTAGTAACTGTGATGTGAAAATGTTGTCTTGAGCTCAGTGTAATGCCAGTACCTTGTAATTTTTGAGTTATACCAAAATGTGTGAAAATATTTACCATCGATGGTAAAATATATTTTTGGGTAAATTCTCGTATTCAGTATATTAAACTTCATAAAGAAACAGTAAAAATTAAAGGGATACTTCAACCCAAAATCAAAACATCTCAGCATCTTGGGAACACAAATAAAGATATTTTTAATGACTTCCAAGAGCTTTCAAAGCCTTCTCATAGACATCATGGTAATTCTCTCCATCAAGGTCCATAGAAGTACTAAAGACATGGTTAAAATGTTCTGTCCGATAACACTGTTTCAATTGAATTTTTATGAAGCGAGGAGAGTACTTAATGGATGCAAAAGAAACCAAAATAACAACTTAAATCACGTATTCTTCTCTTCACTGGGAGTCTTCGACGCACTTTCCCAAGACCATCACACATTCATTATCAAGCGCTGTGCTGATCTCATGAAAGCGTGTCGGGAACTCAAAGAGAAGAATATATTGTTTAAAGACTTTATTTTCTTTTACTCATATAATGAACTTCTTTCGCTGCATAAAAAATCAGTTGAACCACTATGAGCCGATGGAACATTTTGACAATGTCTTTAGTACTCTTTTCAAAATGAAGATTTTAAAAGCGAAACGCAACCAAAAAAAAAAAAATCAAATTGTTTATTTATTCATTTTAATATCTTATATTCTCTTTAAAAATATGTATGTATTTATAAAAACAAAATGAACATGCACAGACATGTATTGTGTAAACACAAGCTTTTATTCTGCATGCGATTCAAAGCGATCAATCGTTTGACAGCCCTTGTACGAATAACGCATAGGACCGACTCTTTTTAAAACAGCAAGTGAAACCAAATATATGATAAAAATTTCAAAGCATACTACATTGCAGTCTTATATGTTGAATGTTTAAATCAAAAAAAAAAAATTTGGATATAAAAGGACATAAATAACAAAAATTATGTAAATACTTTACATTTTTATCTAATTTTGTGGTGCAACTAAGTAATTCTTGGATTCAGCTCTCAGTGGAACCATGTGGTAATTTCTTTTCAGAAAAACTAATTTAAGAAAAAAGAAAAAAGTTTTTTTTTTTTTTTTACTAAACCAAGTTTATATTGAATCTGGGGCGGGCTGGCCATCTGGAGTACCGGAACTTTCCCCTGTGTGCCGCTAAAGTATGGGGCCGGAATGCATCCTTGTGCCGGACAGACGGAGGTAATATAAACGCGAATCCACGCAACGCGAAGGCATTAGAGAGTCGGACACATATGCAGCTAACCCCACCACCCCATCCGTCGACAGAAATGGTGGAGGGCCGATGTGGGCCGAATAATCCAGGGCCAATTATGACGAAACTAAACCACTGAACTGTACATATATCTGACTCTTCATTACTTTTCATAGTACTTTAAATTTTACACTCACCTACAGTATGAGCTAAATCATCTAGAAGACCAGAACCGACTCTCTCTTTTATCAGACGCTTACCATCGGAGTACTAACACGCATGCTCTGAATAATGTGGGAAGCTTATCCTAGATAACAGTTCAATCACAAAGTAGTTAATCGAAGATAAACTAAAAGCTTCATCTGGATATTTGCAAAGCCACCAGATAGCAGTCTTAAAGCCACAGCTCATTTTTGCCGCACTATTACAGGTGAAACCATATTTAGATCAAAAATCCATACAAACAGTTTGAAAGGAAAGTCAAAGATTCTTTAACTCAGGTCACAACAACATACTAATTTATTGTCAGTATGTAAATATTTTAAGGGGTGCCGTATTCGTGATATCTCATATACGTCTTGGTACAATCGCACTGGTGAAGGTAGGTTTAGAAGGTAAAAGATGAACAGAATCTGATTTCCACCCTCTGTCACCATCAATAGAACAGGAAAAATCTATGATGTCATGGTTCCTCTGATGAAACTAACATAATCATTTAGGTTTCGATGCAATTCTTCACAGGGAAACACCTCATACAGTATACAACAATGGGATAATTGTTTGAATCGATTGTTCAAATGGTTTAAGTGTGGATGGAACATATATAATACCACAATGTAGTAAATATTGCCCAAAAGTGCAAACAGAAATCTTTTGGGAAAAATGTCACTGTCACATGGGACCTAAAAGGGATGGTATACGGGATTTATTAAATATTGGTTCACCGAAAATGGTACGGTACAACAGGCTACTGTTATTTCTATTTCCTGCAGTGTAAACTTGTTTCTGATGAGAGCCACAAATTTTATGATGTCTTGATAAAAGATAATAGATCTTAACACGGATAAAAATACAGTATGTAAAAGATAAAGCACTATTTATTTTTACGGGAAAAAAATCAGGTTAGATTAGTCTGAAAGGCAGGTTTTAACAGTAAAACAGATGATTGTGAAAAACAAGTGCCATTGATGCCAAAATCAGCTCATGACGACAGAAACGATTCGCTATTGTTTTCAAAAGCAGAGCTTTTATCCTATGAAACAACAGTGAATGAGGGAACTACATATTTCCACATTGGCTCCGCATGATTTTAACCCATTTACATTTGCATGCATTCAATCTTCAGTGATCACATGGGATGCAATATTCTGTCCTTCAATTACCTAAATGCTTCGTAAACATTAAAATGTGTTGTTGGTGTATTCTGATCTATTTTTACCACGTAAAAAAAGATCAGGACAATACTGTGTTACCAATTGCAATATCATGTTCAGTGTTTCTTGACTGTTGCTGTCTACTAAATTGAATAACGTTCTGTTGTTGTGACAACATGTTTGCAAAAAACAACTTTATAAATGCCAGATGTCAGCTTGGATAGACCGTATATGGATGGACAGACAGACAGATATATTTTTTGTATTTCATATTTAGGTAGTGTCTTTCTGAATAGCAATGACAGCTTTGGCAGCACAAAGGTAGTGGGTTCAGACCCTGAACGTGCAGATGGAATACACTGGCTTTACTCCGTCTAATGACATGTTTATAATATTGTATTATCCAAAAAACATCATCTGAATGTGATTTCAGACACAGATTTGACTTGAGAATAGAAACTGAGCGTGTGAACATGCGAAGAGATTTCTGAAGGAAAGGAAAACCTCGAACACTCTGTCCTTTCTGTGTTATGTTTGTACGTTCCACAGCACTCCTCTCAGCTAAAGCTCATTAATCCATACTGATCAGAGGCTTATGTCCCAGAATTCACTGGGAAAACATAACAGCTGCTCCTGTGGGAGGTTCAGGCTTGTTCGGAGGACTACAGGATACAGGTGGGATACATTACAGAAATTTAAATGAATAACAATGTCATGTGAGGAATGTGAGATTTTGTATTGATTTTAAAATAACATTTTCCATCTAAAGATATATAAAATAAATGTTAAAATGTATGTTTAATAAAGCCAATTGTCAATCACTGTAGCATGCTTGCAACCTCAGCATGCTTGGTGGTTTGTGTAGTGTACAACATGCAATTACCCTCAGGGTCATAAAAACATTTATTTACCAAATTTGGAAATATTTCAAAATGTCCTGCCACAACACGTACTTCTTTAAAGCCAAAAAAAACACATTTACGTTAAATACTATGCCATTCAGTAAAGGCATAGCTTTGTACAGAGGAACTGTGTTGTCAGGGTTTGACTCAAGGAGAACCCAATTGCAGGCAGACAGATGGTAGAGGGGTTAACACGGGTATTTATTATTAAAACAAGAAACAAAACAAAGACCCACGATGGGGTAAAACCAAACAAACAGAATACGGGTACAAGACTTACTAACACAAAACTGAACTACACAACACTTGATATAAACTAAACTAAAACACTAACTAAGACGAGGGAACAGGAACAAGGTAACAAGTAACAGGCTTAGCATAGAGCTACAGGTACACTGAACAGGATACAGGCAATGGTAAGACGTACACGTACAATGAACCAGCACAGGACAATGAACACGAGGATGTTTTAAAGGGAGAGGAACCAAGAGGGAACAGGTGCAAGGGATTAACAACCAAGGAAAGCTAATTAACACAAACTAGGAAACAGGAGGGTAGGAACGATGACGCAGACCAGAGAGAGAAGAAATCGTCTCTCTCTCACATGAAACAAAGGATCCTGTATGATTCCACCTCTAGACCAAGAAATACCTGACAAGGAGAGGTGGAACCATGACAGTGTGTAATGTAAATGATCGGATTGATTTAAAATGTTAAGGCTTCCATGGTAATGTCAACAATTGCATTACTAAACTATTGGATTGTGAATCCCAGAACGGAATCTTTCTTGAATACCGCTATCGTTCATTTAAATATGCTAAGTTAATTTGGCCTCATAAGAACATTATGTTTCATTTCACAAAATTTGCCCCAATTAGTATTTTATAGGGCATTGTTACTTGTAAGTCAGTCTTTGTTGAACATCCTGGTAATTCAAAGAAATGCATTTTGTTGGGGGTGAGAAGTGAATTATCACTACTTTAAAAGTAGTTTAAAATTCAACTCAGAACAGTTGAGGTAACTGTTTCTTTGTTGGGAAAATAAAAGTGGGCGGCGTACAGGCTCTGATTCGCAACTTGGTCATCATATTTAAAGCTGTTGATCAAATGCACATTTGTTAACAGGAGGCAAAAATCTATGGCTTCAACAAATGAGAAAATTCCCGACAGCTCAAACTTTTGGCAACACATAAATTAACCAAACAAATGACTTCAGAATGGACAAATGAAATGAAAAGCGCCACCAAAGCTGAATTGGCTCAAATACATGTGCCAAAAATCAATTCACTTCTGCGGAGAAAGAACTTTAAATGAAAATCATTTTGACATTAAGGAACAGGTCACCCAAAAAATAAATACTGTCTATTAACCTTTATGTCCTTTCAGGTGTTGAACACATATAAAATCATACAGTTGAACATTTTGATTTTGAATTACATTATCCCTTTTGAATATAACTACACAGAGGCTATACACAAGAAAGTGGTTATTTGATGTTCAGCAGTGTTCATTATAAATGGTCTGTTGAACATTTCCATTGTTTTAAAAAAATAAAAAAAATAAAGGCATAAAGCTTTGGAAGGTCCTGAACAAAGGTCCTGGGTTCAACCTCTTTTTTTTAAATGAACATATATTTGTTTTCACCCATATCACCTATAAAAAAACACAAATAGCACAATTTTTTCATAAGTGTGATTTACATTTAAATTAAAATATTAAAAACATTGACCATTAATACCATTAAAACAATGCCACAATGGCAGAGTACCAGAAACATGAACGCTAAGGTTTAACTTGAATAAAAGCATTAGTCAAATGTCCAATAGTTTGAATATGTTTATCGTTTAGGTCAAATTAATAAGTGCAGAGACATCCAGCAATCCCACTCCCGACCCTTTACGCTTACAAACATTCTCACTTTAAACATGTATATACTGCCATTTGCAAAAAAAACAATCTCTGCAATAAGAACACCCCAACCACCAACATCAATAGTCTGGCCATCCTAGCATAATGAATTTTAGCAGTCTGAGAATTCTACATGAATTAACAGCTTCTGCTTGACCTTCTCTCTATTTCAGAAGCATCTAAGACCGATCCACATGTCTTCTGTCTGTAAAACACATGGAGAGTTAAGGCGACGTTGGTTATCGACCAAAGCCCCCTCTCCTCATTTACTCCCTCTCTATTTCACACACTCAAGTAATAAGTGTTGCTATATCATGAGAGCGCTTTGGGTCTAGACAGCACTGTTCTGGTGTTCTGGCAGTCAGCTCTATAAAAGCTAATTGCCCTGAACAAATCTCGTAACAACGTGGTGCACTACAACCTGCATGCAACTTTTATCATCTTTGGTACTTAATAAATCTTGCTCTCATCACCGTTGCTCGAAGTCTGCATTCCCACCTTCATGAGAATTCAGACGTTCCCTCGCTTTTTCTCTCCTCTCTCATTAAGTCCAGTGGAAAATTCTTTCGCTACATTTATCAGCATGTTAATGAAGAGAACAAAATTGAGGGTGGGAATGAAAAAGACGTTTTTTCCCCCAGAAATTTCTCACAGCGTTGAGCGATAACCCTCATATGAATAAAATGCACCATGACCACCATGACGGTGGTTTGATATGAAATCTATACATTTGGCTCACAATTTTATCCAGAACAATTTGAAGTTTATTTAGGACAGGAATCAGGCCCATGATATACCGTAATATTTTGTTCTGTCCAATAAAATGCAGAAATTTAAAAAGAAACTTAAAACATTGTTGCAAATATTTGAGAGAATGCACACATACAAGAGAACAAAATCTATAACACTGTGCTAGGGGTTTAGGAATGTGACTTAAGAGAAACTCATGAAGAGCAAAGGTAATAAATGTGTGGTACATTTCCTGGCAGGAAAATTCAAGGCGTTTTCTGTTTTAATGCCCACGAAAGGAATTGCTAAAGACACATTAGACACACACACAGAACTTTTATATGTCGTTTAAATGGGTCATGTAAGCAGGATTAAGAAACTTTTTCATTTTCTTGGACTGATATTTTTGCTTATGACTAGTAGCCATTAATACTCTTAAGTTGGATCTGACACAATTATATGACATGTCAATGAGCTTCTCTGCTATCACCGCTGAAAAACTGCTCATCTTGTAGCGTCGGCACTTGCAAAGGTATAAAGTAAGACATCAAACATTAAGTGAGATGAATGACTTTGAAACTACAAGTTTAAGCATGGAGAGAATAGTTCTGAGTAATTGATGAGGTAATTGTACAGAATTTGGGTAGACGAAAACCATGAAACCGTACAGTTCTTGGTTGGTGACTATGAGACTATAAAGATGTTTAAACTACATAAGAATTACATTGTAAATGGAAGTTCATTATTGTACTTTTATGTGATGCATTTCTCTTTAAGTTTACATTTAGTTAATGTGATGTAATAGTTAATTAATAACAATTTGTTAACAATAAATAAACATTAATACAATTCTGATGCCAGGTGTGGGTTAATAGTATTTTTGTAATAATATTCATATATTTATATTTATAAATGGACAGGAAGGGACAAACGTACCATTAGGAATTGTTGCACAAATGTTGTCAATCATATAAAGCTGTTATATGATACACAACAAACAGATAATGCAACAGTAATTACGTTATTACACTTCAAACAAATATGGTTCTTGAAAGGTTCTTCAATTATGGTAACATTTTCATATATAAACATGTCTTCTGAAGAATACTTTTCCTGCTAAATTGGTTCTTTGTATGGCAAAAGGGTTCTTTATTCTCACTTTTTTATTTTAAATTAAATCAGTTATTTGGTAGCTGCCTCCTGATTGGTTGTTTGTCTTGCATCAAAGTCCTGATTTAACAGTTATGCCGAGCTGACTGCAGACTGACACACCAACTGTTATTATCATATTTTGTCCTTTTTTAGTTAGTAATGAGATATTTTATCATTATATAATTTATGTGAATCTGCTTAAATAATTATTTAGGAATATAAGTTATTATAATGTTAAGCATTTACATTTAGATATATCAGGTAAAATGATATCAATCATTATTTACTTGAACTTTTTTACCTCCAGTTGAACCCTGCTACTCGTGTTTCCGGCACACCCCATGGTGCAACACGATCTCACCATCCAACTTGGTGATACCACAATCCCTCCTTCCAAAACAGCAAGGAACCTCAGAGTCATATTTGATGAACAGCTGTCCTTCAATGATCACATTGCAAAGACAAACGCTGTCATGTCGATATGCCTTATTCAACATTAGAAAGGTTAGACCCTATCTCACTGAGCATGCGGCAAAACTCCTGGTAATCTCAAGGTAGGACTACTGCAATGCTCTCCTTGCTGGTCTTCCTGCAAAGGCTATCAATAGACTCCAGCCGGTTCAGAACGCAGGAGCATGCCTTGTCTTCCAACAACCATAAAGGGCACACGTGACACCCCTTTTCATCTATCTCCACTGGCTACTGGTTGAAGTCCGTATCAGATTCAAGTCACTAATGCTTGCCTACAGGACTTTCAGTGGATCTGCACCGGCATACTTTTACATCCTTTTACAACCAGCGGCATCTTGTATTGCCTTCTCATAAGTGCAGTACAGCTTTCCTTTAGCTCAGTGGTAAGAGCATTGTGTTAACACACAAGGTTGTGGGTTCGATCCCAGGGGATTGCAGATACCTATGTGTAAATGTATAGGATATTGCAATGTCGATAAAAGCACCTGCTAAATACATGTAAATGTAAATTACTTTACCGCTCAGTCTCCTTCACAACTCCTTCCATGATGATACATTCTTCCCAACCCATTCCGGTCAAAAACAACGTTCAAAAAACGACTTTAAACACATTTCTTCTGTGATTACTTGACAGAAAAATGAAAAGAAAATAACCCACTCTCTTTCTCTCTTTCTCTCTAACTTTTGTTGAAACTAGTAACTTTGTATTAGCACCTATTGTATTATTGCTACTGTACGACATTTCGCTTATTGCTCCCTGAACTTTGGATAAAAGTTTTTGCAAAATGATTAAATGTAAATGTAATTGTTCAGAAACTGCCATTACCAATTGTTCTTAAATATTGTTATGCACATTGCCTTAATGTTTACTGAGCAAAATACAACATGTATTTAGGTTAATTAATTGATATTTCAGAATTTGGTTTGTGACCTTGTGAGTTTGGGAGTAAACTTGGAAGACATGGGTATTTCTTGCAGTGCAAAGCATTAGTTCAGCTCAGAAGTCTAACTACTGTGTCATACATAATGTTTTAGAGGTGATGTATTCATGTTTCTTTTAAAGTTGTTACATTTCCTACATTAAAACAATTTACAGTTAAGTAATTGTGGAAATGGATGTTATTTGTGATCTTATTATGCACATGTCTCTTTTTTAGGTGAATCATACATCAAACTCTAAACAGCAGCAGACCTGACTTTGGCTTAATGTTTTGAGACAAATTCAGTGACACACTCAAGGTTAAGTCATCAAAATTCATGAATCAATCTTTAGAATCTTTTTTATCTTACCTGCATCAACATAGTTATACTGCAGGAGTCAGCTCAATCAATCTCAACCTTCTGTCTCATCATAAAGTTTACATTAGAGTGGACTTATAACATCAGCTTGTTTTGTCTCCATGTCTCATCTTCAGGCTACTGAGGACACCCAAGACTGACAGACGCAGCTCTGGTTCGGCCTAATGGTATAGGATGAAGACCACAGCCATAGCTGGAAAGTGGTGGGAATATGTGAATGATCACAACTTGCAGAATTGAGCCCCATGATCAATATACAAGACACTTCCAAAATAAATCAATTTGGCCAGAAACTCAACATCATTGTCATTTGTCAAACATAAAAAAACAATGGATGTTTCATGACACATCAGTGATTGAATAATGGTACTTCCTGTCTTGCAACTTGGTTAACTTAAAATAATATTAATGTATTTTTATAATTTTCCTGGTTATATATTTCTATACATTTTTTTCTTGCATTTCTACTACGCCTGTGCTAAAATGTGCTAAAACGTTCTGTACTTTATCTCTGTTAAGGGCTAATATGTTTTATTTTTTCCATAAAGCTGCTTCCCAACGATGCAAAATTGTGAAGGGAACTTGTAACAATGTTATTTATTGTGTAGAAATATATTAAATGTTGCATAACACTAGGAAATAAAAGCGCTACTTGTTTTACAGCTTAGACTTGCTCATTGTTTTTTAATGCTTAAACATCAACAAACATCAAATACTGAATATAGAAAAGCAGAAACAAAATAAGTGAATTAATAAATACAAATATGAAGGTAAAAACCCCTCCTGTCTTCTGATAATTAAAGGGTTCTTTATAGCACCACCGATGTTCTACATACTTTTCAAGGTAAGCATCTTTATGGCATCTTTTAAATAGGGTAATCTTTAGCACCCAAAAGGGTTCTGCTATTGTTACAAGCCAAAGAACCCTTTTCATTTACTATTTAGAAACATTTTCTAAATAGTTTGGCTGTCTGCTAAATGTCTAGTGTAAATGTACATTTTCTTAAGAGTGTAAGAGAAATCAACTTACAAATGGCTTACATGTGGTTGTCTTAGCTTATTAAGGAAGTAGGAGATTATAATTAAATATAAAAACACTTCACCCTTAAAAAATAATTCCCTGTCAAATGATTCTTAGCACTGTATAATAAATCCTCAAGGTCTTCAGACATTACAAGTTATTCAATTTAGTTTGTTTCCTGGAGTTTTATATTTAACAACAAAGAACCAGAGCACCACAAAGACCAAGGCTTCAAAACAAGAACTCAAAATATGTTTCTGTTCAATTGCGGATTCAACTTTAAGACAATCATCTGGATCACTGTGAATGAATGAGCAGGCAGATACTTAAGCCTTATTATAATGGACAGAGATTCATGTGATCTTACACATTTTTCTTGTTCCGCTGTACCAGTCTTTGATATGATGTTTTATTAACAAGCCCGCCTATATAACATCAGCAATCAAATATAGCTCGAGCATGTTACCTCATCACAATCATCTCGGCTGGTACAACATCAGCAATCACAGCAGTTACCCTATCAGCTCAAGCAAGCTCCATCATAAATAGACAAGCAGTCTTACCTGATGCTTCTCGCAAGTTCAACATCCCTCCTCCACCCCAGCTCCTCTCATTTTCCTCTTAGTCCCGCAGGACCCCCGGGGGGGTGTGTTCTGGGCTCGAGCCAGTTCCGAGCCCGGCGCACTTGCCCTAACCAGGGTAGAGTGCTTCTGGTTCGGATAGACCCGGTGAGCTCGGAGCCCACTCCTAGCACAGCACGCCAAATACGCATAACCTACATATCCATGCTTTACCAATTCATCCCACAACCTAGCTTCTTATCTGCGAGGGTGAACTCGAGTACAGGCTCTTTTTTCTTAGCAGTTTTCTTAGAAGAGTTTTTTCTTAGCAGTTTAAAATGTTTAGTTTTTTTGGATAGATAGCAATAATTTGAAATGAAACAAGAAAAGACATGTTTTGAAAGGTTTTTTCAGTTAATTTAAAATCCAATGTATGGAATTTAGCAGAGACTAGCATTGAGGTTGTGATTTCAAACCAATGGCTCACTCAAAAACTCCCTTTCAAAATATTACGGAGGCTGACACAGAACAAAGATGTAGTCACGTTTTCGCTTCTGTCCCTAAGGACATGGTTTAATTAAGAAACACGCTCCGCTTGTCGGTTTAGGGGTACTGTAAAAACAACATGGGGAATTCAATAGAAGGAGACCTGCGGTGTATGTTCTGGATTGCTTGAAAATTACGACAGGTAGAGGGTTGGAATTAAACTTTACGGGACAATGGCCCTCCAAGACCACAACTTGACATCCCAACCCAAGAGCATGCTAACTGTGTCTTACTCAATGCTACAATGGTGGTACTGTGCAGTAGCTACTGTCATGAAATGCCCTTTCTAATGTTCAACCTACAACTTGACACCAACCAATTCACATCTCTTAAAATATCCTTGCAAAAGCGTTGGAGAGGTGCAGTATTAAGTAATCAAACCTGATTTAATCCTGAAGTAAACTGAAAGGATTTTGAAAAATGTAAAAAAACAAGTATTACAAATAAAACAAATAGACATATTTAAAATTCTGCACCATTTCTAGCACAAAAGGTCAAAATTTCCTGCTTCCATTAAAGCACACAAGATGTTCTTTGGAACGTTTTCAGATCACGCTGAGAATCTCAGCCTGAGATGACAGGGACCATCAGGTTTTTCACAAACTTGTGGAGTCCATGCCAGCTCAAGTGTGTGCTGTCATTAAAGCAAAATCCCTCCAGATATTAAGAAACTGTCAAAGGTATTCTTTAAAATCTTTTGCCGGTTATATTGTTTGTCATACAAATTAAATTATTTCAAACAATGCTTTTGACTGTATGGTGAATGAACAACACGTAACGTTGAGTAATACAATGCTTCTACAATTACATAAAAGACATTTAGGCTTTTAGACTACATAGCAGCCTTGTTTGAAACTAGGAAAAGTGTAATGAGGGAACGTGGTAGAAATAAATACTCATCTTTTTGAATGCTCACGCAAGGCATTTTCCGGATAAATTAGATCATTATTCAGCCAATGAACCCACATAAATGCTAAGCATCTCGTGATTGCTTAGTACAGTACATGTTTTAATGTAAAGATACAAATATGCATTGCATATGCTGTAGGAGACATATACACATACACACGCACACACATACACTCATACAGGCAAACTTGATGGAAACGGCAGTCAACGACTCACAGGGGGCTGGTTTATCCAACACATTTACCACAATACGACATTTAATAGGAGAGCAAATGGTAAAATGGCATATCAGGTAGATCTAAAACAGCTCTACAGAGACAAATCTACCCAAATTCTGGGCCTTCTCTGAGAAAACAAAAAATAGCCCATTTGCACAGATCTGTGGATAGTTTCCCTGTGGGTAGTTCATTAACATTCAATCTGAATATCTTTGATTGCTTTTAGGCGATTGAAAAGGAAGAAACACTGGTAGTTGAAAAAATTATACTTTATTTATTTTAAAGCAGAGAGAAAAAAATGCCTAAATGTGGAATTTTGAATATACACTGTATACAGCATATACTAAGTGTTTCTTAAAATAGCTTTTTTCTGTATATATACTAATTGCCAAAACAATAGCCAACATCTATGATCATTTGTGTTGCTATTTTTAGCACTTGGATTACTTAAGAGGAATTCCTGAGAAAATTCCAAGACTGCGGAAATTGGACATCAAAACAACTGCGTGAACAATACAACAAAATATAACATAAATAAAACAACATTTACCCTACAGATTAAGCGACCTGGAGATTGTTCAAACCCTTTCTGGTTGTAATTTATTATTTAAAAAAAAAATTATGGGAATAGTTTCCTGGATTGCATATCATGAACCATAATAATTTCCTGAGGTAGTTCATCGCTATTCCCAGAAATAAATAACTAATGATACACACCTGTTGTTCATAACAAATCGCTTCAACATTGCACAACTTCTCCTGTCACTGCTAGATTTGTGAAGGTTTAATGTAGCCCACACCTCCGCCTGTCTTGTTTCCTGACCATGTGACCTGTGGGAAGTCGATCATCCCTGTTGCTGTCTAACCACATCCACCTTCCTGCCATAACCGGGACATTTGTGCCTCCGTGTTGTGGGAATGGATAAAAGGAACAGGAGAGGACTACTGGCTTCTGTCCCGTTCACAAATTACTCTTACCCTGCTCTCGGAAGCCATGTTTTGCCAAGATAAAGAGAGACCTTGTCCTTTCCTGTACAAGAGTGAATTTATAATCTGTGTGGGAATCTGTGTGTGTTTTGTGGGGATGGAAATGGTTTCACAGTGCATTTGCAAGTAGAAAAAAGACAAGGAAAAAACGAATTGTTCTGGGTCAAATTCTGACACACTGCCTCATTTTGTGGGGGTTAGATATTCGTGACATGTCACAGTTTGAACTTCCACACGAAACGCAACACTTGGCCGATGTCTGAAGAGCGCAAGCGGTGTGTCTGTTTTTCACACGAAGGCTGATGTCCCTGTTAAAAAGAACATCATGAAGTTTAAAGCTAGTGCAGATTGATTTGTCCTAGTATAGTGCTGGTCTACAGTTTTCAATTGCCACTAGTTTAGAAATGCTGTATCCAAATGCTGCAGAAGTATCAAACTCTGCTGGTATTTTCAGAAAAAAAACATCATGTGTGAAATGTGAGACAAATCTATTTAACCTTGAGTCTCCCAGTAGTGTATTGGTCAAAACTCAAAGGGAATTAAATCTCCATTCATCATGAGCGTGCCTATACAATTTATGATTTTAATTCAGTAGATGTTAAGATGCTCCTCCAGGGAATGGTTAACTACTGGTATGTAAGAGAGATACAGACATGATTTGCTGAATCTACTGTTCAGTGGCCGTAAAAGAATGTGAATGCTTACAGTAAAAATATATGTATATATACTGTATATAGTGTCATTGCTTTTGAAATTATGTATGAAATCAATAAGCATCCAGAAATAAATGATGCTAGACCTTTATCTTGTATGAAACATAACAAAATTTGTATCGATCACTTGTTATTGATACAATTTTGGGTTAGTGCTTAAGTTTTCTAAATCAAAAGCATCTCAAAGTGACCAATCACCTGTGACATGTAATCAATCACCTCCAAGTTGTTCCACAACCGTAAAACCTTCTTTAATCTCCGTCTCCTGCGTACGCATTCATTGCGTGCTCTTGTGGATGCGCAATAGAGCCAGGAGGGGAAGGTAATCTTAGTTTCACTCTGCACAAAAAGTATACTTGTCACTTCATAAAATGAAGATTGAATGCTGCAGTCACATTTTAAGGACTATTTTAGCAACGTCTTTAGTGGACATTGCTTTCTATTGGGTAGTCAGAAAGCTCCCAGACCTCAACAAAACTCAATTTATCTCACAAGGTCTTGCAGTTGTGGAACAACATGAGGGTGAATAATTAATATTATCATAATCATTTAATCATTTTATAATAATAATCATTTTCAGTCTTTGAATTAATGCATGCACCTGAGCTGGCATGCACTTCTAAGTTTGTGTAAAACCTGATGACTGTGCCTCAATATGTGTTTGCCATTCAGAGTTGGCTAGAGTAGCCAAAATATGAGTACTAGTAACTACATAATAAATTACCAAAGTAGGAGTACAAATCATTGAATAAATCAAACAAAATGTCATTTTATATTGCTCATATGGAATGTACAGTATAAGCCCGTTTCGAAATAAAGTAAACATGGAGAGATGCTTATAAAAGTCAGTCAGAGCATTTCCTGTTGGTCCCAGAACGTCTGTAATGCTCACTTTTGTGATATACAAACTGATTGTAAACAAACCAAGATGTTCACATGTTGTGAAACTCACAAATCACATGTGTGTTGTAAGAACGCTCATACAGTATCTGAACACACTGTACAGCGAACCAGGTGCCCACATGCTTATAAATAAAGGTGCTATACGATGCCATAAGAACCTTTTTTGTCTAAATGGTTCCATAAGAACCTTTCACACAATTCTTCCGTTTCACAAAAGGTTCCTTATTTCGAAAAAAGGTTCTTCAGATTATAACAAGGTAATAAAAAGACGTTTCTTTGAAGAACGTTGACTTAATAGTTCTTTGTGGAACCAAAAAATGGTTCTTCTATGGCAGGGGTCTTTAAACTACTTTTCTTTGAGATTCCAAAAGTATAAATAGGAGGTTTTTGTTGCTGTTACTCATAGGTCATATTAAAACATGCACAAAAATATTGCATCCAGTAGTTTTGCCTTTTCATGATATTTAATTAACAGGAATATTGTCTTTTTAGATTTATTTCATACCCAAAAATGAAATTGCGGTTAATTTACTCAACAACAGTCCCCAAGTACAACCAAGTATGTTTTTCAAGAAGTTATTAATGAAGATATTTAGTTGGATTCATTTAATCAAATCAATGAAAGTAAAAAACGCTAACATTCAGCACAAAAGTAATCCCTGCCCCTTATGACTGGCGTCTTATATAATATATAATCAATTGATCTATGTAAGAAACTGAACGCTATTATCGTATCTTCGTGTGAAATCAATCATATTCATGTGCTTCACGCACTTAGAAGGGCAGATATTTTCTAGCACGGTTTCTGGGGGAGATGAACAGCTGTTTTTTGTAAATATAGCCGTTTAAATCATACATATTGAACGCAGTAATAAAAACAACACAGTTTTTCCGTTATCTGAGACAACAGTTCACGTAGTGTACCCTTCCTGCAGCTACTTTCAAGTGCACAAGACGCGTTTAGGAACGTAAGAAGCGTTTGTACTTTCAAAGATGTGGTGTCTCAGGATATGCATTTCTTAAAGCACACCGTTCTTAAAGTCTCTTCACTTAATTGAAATGTTAAGGCGGGTCAGGTAAAGATGATTGTCGGGCCGCGTTTGGCCCACGGGCCGCCAGTTGACTAGCCCTGTTCTATGGCCTCGCTGTGAAGAACCCTTTGAGCACATTTATTTTTCAGAGTGCATTGACAGATTTTCTCCCTTCTGTTTGTCACCCTAGGTTTTTGGACGTAAACACCCAATCACTTATCAGTAATCATGTGCACCTGAAACCCATTACCGCACCTCATCAAGAGCACTATAATGAGTTACCATGTTCTCGGCCACATTGTCCTGTCTCCGATATGGTAAATTACTCTTTTGTTATTTTCTGACGTTCACATACTGTATGTTCACTACACTACATGACATGTGCACTAATGCATACGAAAACACACAAACACACGCACACACACAAACACTCAATGATTTCCTTTTCACATTGACAGTCCAGGAGGAATCCTAGTGAAACTATTCCCTTTGATACTAACCAGGGACCACTGTATGTCAACACTTCTTTCTCTGTCGGCTGCGCACAAGATGAGATCCTTGAGTAATGGCCCAGTTTTCAGCACTGCGTAAACACGAGGGCTAAATTTACTGATTACACTTCCAGTGTGAGTTGAGAGGAAGGGCTATAGCTGCAGCCAACCAGAAATCCAGAGGAACTCTGCATATTTTAAATGGGCTACCATATGAGTAAGTGAGGAGAGAGATGCTTTCAACACACAGGAACACATTTTGCAAAGTGTGAACGTCAGTAAACGAAAAAGTGGAGAGGATCAGGCAAACTGTGTCCGCTGGTTTGGGGACTGACTCAATAAAGCAATCAGTAGCTCACGCTAAGGTATGAATCAATATGCGTGTGAAAGGAGAATACGTATGCGGTGGAAAACAATTCTGCTATAGCAACCTGGACAGGAAATGAGGTCAAAACAGGAGGAAGTCCGGCTACTTCCTGACAAAGTGAGGATGATTAATGCTGATGACTTTGGTGCTAAAATGTACACTCAAATAGACCTACTGTAAACACAAACACACACACATACAGTTTAGCGCACAGAGTAAAACGTTTGTTGTGGTTTGCCTTGTTGTACTTTTCTCAATGAGTTTGTAATGTTATTGATCCATTTCTTTTTTCGTTCAAGGGATAGCTCAACCCAAAAAATTGAATTCTGTCATCATTTACTCAACTGTAGATAGATTTCTTTGTTCTGCGAAACAGAAAGGACAATATTTCAGAGAATGTCTGTAAGCAGATGTTATTCCCCATTTACTGCCCTAGTAGGGAAAATAAATACTATGGGAGTCTGTGGGGGACCAGATCTGTTTGGTTGGAATAGTTAACAATTTTACAATATGGGGAAGTAAAGGGTTTTGTAATATCACATATATTTACAATATTGGCTCATTGTGATAACTCTATTTACTTGTCACACTGTACAAACATAATCCCCGCTAAAAGTCATGCCACATTGTAGAATCTCAGTTTTCAATAATGCCAGATTGTAGGAGGGTCCTCAATCGGCTGTCAGCAAACATATCATATTGGCGATTAAGTACTACAGATTTTAGCCTGGGATCATACTAATCTTTTGCGATTAAAAAAAATTGTCCCAGATGGCCATGTAATGGCTGAAATCAGACAGTGTGCACCTGGTTTAAAAAGGCGCTTCTATTCCTAGTCGCCAGGTATGACCTGTAGAGTATAACTTCATTTAAAAAGTGTAATTCACCACCATCCTCAGGAAAGAACTAGTTTCATGTGAATTTGTAATGAGTCACACTGACATACAATTAATTATATTATTAGTTAATTACCTGTTAATTCATTACTAATGAACCCAGACCTGTACAATTTGTGGTGGATTCTCTATCAGATCGATGCAATTGCAGCTATATGCTTTAGGAAGTTTCGAATTCCATCTGCTATACACAATAATAATTTACTATAATCACAACTATGAGGGCTGGATGCCCTGAATAAAAGAACTGTTCACTTAGGATCATTTGATCTTCCTCGAAAATAGCTGAATAGAACGCAGTGAAATAGAACAGAATGTGTCAGTCAGCTTGTGTTTACAGACCAACAATTAAAAAACAGACAGAATAGAGGACCATGTCCTGTGTGAACTGCTTTAAATCTGTTTTGAACGGATCGAAAAACCCAAGAAGAATAAAAAATTTACTCTAAGAAATGTATATTAAATATCCTGCTCACTTTTGTTTGTACAATAGTGGTACTCTACACAGAACCCATCGCTTTAACCTTTATAAAAGAACATAAAGAATCATAAAACAGTCTCACACCAAGTGTTTTGAAGGCATAAGGCAGGGTTTGGCAATAAACAATAAAAAATAAAATGTATTACAATCTTGACCTTGACCATGGCAGCAAATACGGCAGCATGCCAATTGCATGAAGACACATTGGAGCACATTGATCTCAACGTTGTGACATGAGAACCAGTGATATTTATAACCATATTAGATTGGGCTGTTTATAAATGATTTTATTTTGGCCAAAGCAATAGTTCTATTTTTAATCAGGTGTGATTTGTTGAGGCCTGTTGCTTTGTATAGCATATGGAATTCGAAACTTACAAAACCTTATAGCTACAATTGATCTGATAGAGAATCCACCACAACTTGTGCTGGTCTTCCTGAAATAGCTATCAAACCACTCCAGCTGGTTCAGAACGCAGCTGCACGGCTCGTCTTCCAACAGCCCAAAAGGGCTCATGTGACACCCCTTTTCATCTCTCTCCACTGGCTACCGGTTGAAGCCAATTTCTGGTTCAAGTCACTAATGCTTCTCTACAGGACTATCACTTGATTGTTAATAATAAATTATTAGCAATGAATAAATAAATATTTAACGCATTATTTACAAGTTAAGTTTTTTCAACAAATATCGATCATTTGTCTTTTTAATAATATGGTTAACTAATCAGCATATCATAACAAATTTGGGTATCACTTTAGTATAGCAGGTAATTGTCACTATTAACTAGTAGTCATTAGCATGCTTGTTATTGGCTGTTTATTAGTACTTATAAAGCACATATTCAGCATGACCATACTCCCTAATCCTACCCAATATCTTAACCCAACAATTACCTTACTAACTAGTTTATTCCGAAAAAAGTCTTAGTTAATGGTTTGTTAATATTGAGAATTGCCCCCTATTCTAAAGTGTGGCCAAAATTTGCATCATATTTTTATTTCTTTATCTATGACTAAATCGTAATTCTCCTAATTTTCCATTGCTTTCTACTTTGTACAAATATTTTAAGTTGGCTAAAAATATCTCACTGTTGCTCCTCTTTTAGCATCCAGGATCCAGAGATGCGTATTAACATGTGCAAGTACTCCACTAAAAGAATGATATGTGCAGCATATCTGTTTGTGTAGTTGTCGGTTGTCTGCCAATATATTTTGCAAGATGTCGTACAAAGGAACAAATGGTCCATCTGTGTTTTCCACTGAACATGGAGCTTTTTTACTGATGAAATCTGAGAGCTTTGGTACCACAAATGGACATATTATAATGTAGATTTTCCGCAACATTATATTTGAGTTTATTTAAGTGTGACAGATAGCAGCTCAAAATGTATAACTACTAGTGGCATAAAGCAAGTAATACAAAAGTCCTCTTGTTTATAAAAAATGTTTTTGTACATCACCTGAGACTAATGTTATACATTTAAAAATTTACTCAAAAGGTGAAATGATTTACATTTAGTAATAAAGTCATATAGCAGACACTTTTATCCATAAGATGCTTTTTATAAATGACTTACAGATGAGATAAACAATGGAAGCAATTAAACCCACATATGTCATGGTTTCACCTCTCCTTGTCAGGTATTTCTTGGTTTAGAGGTGGAACCATACAGAATCCTTTGTTTCATGTGGGGCGAGATGTTTTTGACCTTGTGGCCTTCCATACTTCCATACATGTGGTCTCCCCTGGTCATGTCCAGCTCTCCGTCAGCCAGCGGCTCCTCTCCAGCCTCTATGAAGGTCCCGCCCAGCCTCCCTCTCCTGCCTGCTCTGTTGCTGCCAGCCAGTCCATCAGCCCGGGCTCTGCTGGCATCTGAAGACATCTCAGCTCACCCCCCGCATGCCAACGCTGTTGGGTCGTTGAGCTGCCAGCTACCTCAGGGGTTGAGTATTCAATGTCTCCGTCTCCAGCCTCCGAGACCCGGACTCCACCTTGGTCCTCCGACCCAGTGGCTACACCTTGGCTCCTGTCTCCCTCGTGTCCACCAGGGCCCCACATCTCACCAGTTCCGGCAGGCTCCCTCGTCCCTCCGGCTCCGCCTTGTTCAGTCGTTGACCATCCGCTTCCTCAGGACTCAAATCCTCTGGCTACGCCTTGCCACTCCATCCCTATGGCTTTGTCAGGGGTCCTCCTTCCCTCCTGCTCAACCTTTATCCTCGGTCACTCTGGCTCTGCCGCGGTCCTCTGGATTTCCTGAGCTGCCGGATCTGCCTTGGCCTTCCGAATTCTTAGTGTCACCCTGGCTCTCCGTCTGCTCACCTCCATCCTGGGCTCCTCCTTCAATGGCTCCATCTCCATCAGTCGGCCCCCTGGTGTCATCATGCCTTTCCCACCATGGCTCCTCCCGACGGCGACTCTTTGAGCCGCCATCCTGGCTGGTCTCTGGACCTCCACCAGGCTCCTCCTGCTCCGAGCTCCTCTCACAACCATCCTGCCTTTTGCCTGCCCCTCATCCACTTCCTGAGCCCACGCCCTCCCTCCTCTGTCAGGTGTTGTCGGCGCGAAGATGTGCCGTTCCGGGAGGGTGTGAAATTTCACGTTCTGGTTTGATTTGGTTTAGTTCTATGTTCTAGTTCGCTTGTTTACAGTCATTAGTTTCCTTGGCTGTCTTTTGCCCCACACCTTTTACTGTTAGCCCTGATTGCGTTCTCCCTTGAATTTAAGACCTTTGTGTGGTTTAGTTCCTTGTCCGGTAATGTATTTATGCTTTCGTGTTGCTTCACTCCCTGTGTTTTCTGTTGGATTTATTAAAAGATACCTTATGGATTTACTTCTCCTTGTCTTGCACAATATTTTAATACCATCACGTGAAAATAAGTCAGTGCACATCTAGGCTATATATATTATATAAAGCACATATACAGTAAAGCAACAGACCTCACCTGATCCCAAAAAGCATTCCTTTTTGCTCTTTATACAGAAAAATTAATTGCTGCCTGTTATAAGATGCCACAGAATCCTATTCTGAGATTTTAAAAAAGTTTTGTCCTTCACATAATGTTACTTGAAGCTTCTACTTTCATTGGACCACCTTTCAAAGGTTGAGATCAGAGTGCGTGTGCATCAATAGCATGCATTATGTTCATTCAATTTACCAGAGAGGGGTACAGAACTGTAGCAGCATATCTCTTCAACGGCCTAAAACAGTACAAACCAGCTCACACACTCATTCTCAAAAGTGAATGGAAAGATGGGATCAAAACATAAGGAAGATTTGAACCTATGCCTCCCACACGAGTTACACAACTCAACAATCTTAATACCATAACCACAGGAGAGAAAAATATTATTTAGTCATTGTTCCAAGCTATTGTTGTTCAGTAGGTTATGCAGCCTTTTAATGGTTTTCTGTGTTTACCTTAAAATGTATTACCTGGTTTACCTGTGATTGACATAGTACATCTCTATAGTGCCTTTTCACTTACAGAAGGGAAGGTGTGGTGTTCTATTGGATGTTTATTATTGTCCACTTTACTGACAGCTATGCCTTTTACAACTTCCAATTATAGAGAGAGGACCCATAGAGAGAGAGAGAGAGAGAGAGAGAGAGGGCAGCATGCTTTTTCCACCAATCCATCAAAGCTCTATCTATATCTGGCGGAAAACAAAACACACAGGCAGGTTCACTCTGCTTTCACTGTGCTTTGTTTTGTCCGGATATTAGATGATATGAATTTGAAAGCGAAATGGAGATAAGAGGAGAAAATGTGTAAAGAGGAGATGAAGGATTTGCAGGAACTTAAATGATATTGAAATGTTATTTTTGCCACATGTCTTTCATCTCTCTCATCATGTGACCTGACATTGTTAGCAACAGATTAAGCCACGGAAAATATTAAGAGACCAATCCACTTTTGATTTTAATTCAGCATTTATGCATGTACTGGGGTCATTCCAATCCAGTGTCTGCTAGATTTCAACAGAAACAAATCTGAGGAATGACATAATGTCACCCAACAACAATGTGAAAAAATGCAAAGATACAAGTTCTGAAGAAAATCAGGCTTATTTACATTTACATTTACATTTAGTCATTTAGCAGACGCTTTTATCCAAAGCGACTTACAAGTGGGGTAGGTAATGGAAGCAATTAGGACATCATAAGTACAACAAAAGCATAAGTGCAATCAAAAATAAGGTTCATATAGTCCAACACAGTATACAGAATCATTCATACATTTTTTTTTTTTTTTTTTTTTTTTTTTAAAGAAGAGAAGAAAAGAGTAGAGAAGAGAGTTGAGTCAGAACAGATCAGTCAGATGTCAGATGTTGGCGGAAGAGATGTGTTTTCAGGCGTTTCTTAAAGATGGCTACAGAGTCTGCAGATCTTGTAGCAGCAGGCAGATCATTCCACATAGGTGGAACAGATCCGGAGAAGGTGCGCGAGAGAGATTTTTTACCTTTATGGGATTTAATCATATATTAATTTAAGGAGTGATACTAAAGCTTGTGAAAACATTAGTATTGTGTTCAACATGGATATGAACTTATAGTATTCAAGATCTGTAACACTGCATTGTTTCAATTTTCTGCAAATAAATGTAAATACATTTCTTTTTCAAAATTCTGCTTTAGATTTTAATGGAAAAAGAAAACATACAGTATGGGTATAAAAAGTGTAAGTAATGATAGAATTTTTAAGTGAACTGTTCCTTTTAATAACCAAAAAGGGGCCTGACTAATGTCGTGACTATGGGTAACAATGCTGATCTATGTGAACCATTGAAAACATCATCTAGGACAATGAGAGAGATTACGTTTTACAGATTTGTAGTGATTATCATTTCTGGAAGTTCAATTTGACAAATGTGAACAACCCACAAAGTGCAGTTTTTAGAGGTAACTCATAGTCCTATTGACCCTACCCAGAGTGGTTCCTTGCAGCACTATAGGGATGTTTCTCAATATATATGTGTTCTTCAGCGATATTGCATTTTGTTCTCGCTCTCACAATATAGCTTGCAGAGTCGGATTAAGGGGGTAAGTGGGCCCCTAGGTTGCTCTTTGGGTGAAGTTCCCCCTTAGGTGGCTTTCAGGTGCCTTTCACACTTGCAGTTTAGTTCGGAATGTTTGCATGACAATCGTTAATGTAAAAGCTGTCAGGATCAGTTGTTTCAACTGCAGCACCGATGTCAGCCAATGGCTTTGAGCGGCCAGTCCTCCTGCTGCTATTTTGGTCACATTGTTCTTCTGACCTTTGTATTTTCCATTTTTTTACTCCACTATTGTATTTTCTTTAGGACATTTTTTCCGCTATGCCATCTAGCAATAGCAGTGATGTAAATTCTTCTTCTTCTTTTTGTTTTATAGCGGGTGGCATCTAACGTTAAGGTGCATTAAGTGAAGTAAATAAAAATGATTGACATGATTATTTGTTTGTGCTAAAGTAAATTTAAAATAAAACAATATGGCCAATCAGAGGCACCTGAACAGGTGGGGGCCCTGTATGTTAATCTGCACCTGACAGCACGTCATCATTAACCATCAAAGTCTGGTTCCAACACTCAAGAACACAAGTACAGAGAACACATGAAAGTACCTGGATGCATTGAATAAAAACTTGCACACACTGAATCAGCTTGAAGTCCCAGAAGTCATTGCAGCACGTCCATCCCAGTTCGTTCTTCCAAGGTTGCCTGGTAAGACTGGTCTCCATGAGAACCAAGTCCATTCTTTGTGTTCTTGGAATTGAGAAACGGAATAGGTCTTTATGCTGTAGTCACATATCAGTAAGCGTAAATACTTCAACACATCGGACAGATAATTTCATTTGAGGATTTAAAGGAGTAGTTTACTTTAAAATTCAATTTTGATATGATGATGCACTTACCCACAAGTGTGTCATACAAGCCGTCCGTATGTATATATCTTCGGTTGAAAACAACTTGAGGCTCATGTGGAAAGCTTTTCAGCGTTCTTCTCCATATAATGGACCTGAAAGAGAGGCGGTTGGTTAAGGTCCAAATTTCTGTTAGATTGCAGATCTAAAGGCTCTACACGACTCCAGTCGATGAATAAGGGTGTAGTCTAGCGAAAAGATTAGTAATTTTCCAAGAAACGACAAAATTATATACTTTTTAAACATAAATATATGGCTTGTTCTGCCAAAATGAATGAGATACTTTTTTATATAAAATTTATTTCTACTATACCAGCAGCCCTGCACAAACACTGGTCCACACTTCAGATAATGTGAAACCCCAAACAAGACGAGAATTGTGCTGTAATGACCTCTCTTTGCCCGCTATGACCTTGTTAGTCATTTACTGCAGGTCCAGGTGAATTTTTTTTCATGTTGAAGTTGATTTCTTCATTCAACACACTCACCGTCCTTTGCCACAGACCTCGGAGTAGCTTTGATCCTGAGACACATCTGTAAACAGATTGAACTTGCAGCCCACACCTGTTCCAGACCACACTGTGATGAAAGTCAACCCCCCGCTGATGTTTTCAAGTCGGCAGCATGTTAAACTGTGGTGTGCGGGAAGCTGTTAGGTACATGGCCGCTCTCTCCTACTTGACATATGGTTCTGAATCTCCACAAGATCAATTTTTTTTTTTTCTTGGAAACATTATGCTAATTTAATTTACGGATAAACACAACCAGCTCATTATATTATGAGCGTTATGAGTGTTACTATAAGTGTCAAATAATTTGCTCATTTTAATTTAAAGGAAACCTTCACCTTTGTGCTGCTTCCAACCTATACGTGTTTTCATTGTACAGAATAAGAGACTTACATAGCTCATACATAGATCATCTGTCATGTTCCAGAAGGAAAAAAGCTTTATAAAGTAAATAAAAAGCCATATGGTAAACCTTTGTTAAAATAGATTAAAGATGGTTGTGTTGCTGCATTCAAATCTCATTTTCCATTGAGATCTATATCCATATTCCATTAATAACGCATGTCTGCGTTCAGAACACATCTGAGAACCGTGTGGCATCCGTGATGTAAAACCTGGTGTGGCCCATCAACATGACATTTTTCTTCATCTAAACACAGATGTGAATGACATTTCAGAGCTTTGTCAGAGGGGGAAATTAATAACATTTTCTTTCCATTCTTCGAACAATGAAATTGTATTGTAAATAAAAAAAATATTTTCATAATTAGTTAAACTATTCATTTGAACTTGCTGCTCTCTATGCTCATCTGGCAGAGCATGGCGTTTATAACAACGCCAAGGTCGTGGGTTTGGTTCACAGAGAATACATGTACTGACACTGCGTACCTTTCAATTCACTGTAAGTCACGACAGATAAAAAATCTGCCAAATGCATAAATTTTATGATTCTTTTTGTAAATTTATAGAAATTTGGGAATAGAAATCTACAAAGCAATACGAGAAATAATAATTTGTATTAGATGTAATGTAATATGTACCATCCCATAGCACAAACAGTGCACAAACAGTGCAATACACATCACCCACACTCATCTGTTGTTTGTTAACAGCACTGTTTTCATTCCTGTGTACAATGACGGACGACCCAAAAATAGTAAGCATGAAAAGAAGGTCTGGAGCAAAAGGGAAAATGCTGTTTTTAGTGTGTGTGTCCTCAGTGAACCGATACAGATAGACTGAAGGCAGATGTTGAACAGCCACTTTACACAATCATCACTTCGTCCTCATGGTTTTCATCCAGAGGTGGGAAAAGTAAATATGTTACATATTATTAGCTGGCATTCCACACACACAGTAACTATCATTATTGCTCACATTTACTGTAATTTCAAATCAAATGTTGTAAATGAAACGTTGTAAATGATGCTCAAAAATAAACAGTGGGACTTAAAAAAATTATTAAATGAAATCGGGTTGTCAAGGTCAATTTTGTCACGGGATATAAGGGAATACTCAAAACAAGAAGATGAATCAAACTGGTCTACTTTAATCCACTGAAAACACAGGGAAAAGCACAACATCATAATCATTCATTTTTTCCTTTAGTTAATGCTAGACAAAGAACACAAAGGAGAAGAGAACTTAAATACAACAGATAATGAGGGACACACAGGTGATGGTGATAAACAACTGATGTCCAATGATGAAGATCAGGGTGCTAAGGATTATGGGTAATGTAGTGCAGATATGATGAAGATATGCAGACGATGTACTGTTACAAATGTTACCAGAGCTGCACTTTATTGGCTTTTGATAGATGCAGGGTCTATGCACAACATCCTGTGTTTTATCTTTTTTTTTTTGTTGGGGAGGGGGTGAGTACAAACTTGTTATAAACACAGGGAATGCCAATGCTTTCTGAGTCATTTTCTAGGCCAGCCGCAGGTGCAGCGGAACTCTCTTATTTTGAAGCTCACCCATCTCAAAGTGTTTGTAACCGGTGGAAAAAAGAGATCTGGAGCCCATTGCACCCACAGCACATAAATTACAATTAAAGGAATAGTTCAATAGTTCAACATTTGCTTAAACTCATGTCACCCTCATTTTTTTTAGTTGAAAGCTAATTAAGATTTTTTTTCAATTAAATGCCATCATTTTAGTTCCATATAATGGAAGTGAATGGGACCCAAAATGTTGACAATACTAAAAATCTGCACACAAAATAGATATAGAAATAAAAATAGTTTGATTTGAACTTTTTTGGGGAAATTTAAAGTGATTGGTGGTGCATGAGAGATTCACTTATCCAAGAGCAGAGCAGGGTCACAAATAAGCAAAGCCGATGCTCACCAGATGCGGGCAATGAACTAACAACACAAGTGTTATCATATTATCATTTGTTTTAGATGTAATGCAATGTGTATACACAATTTAAGGTTAAAAATGCTGTATTTAATGCTGCATGGTTGAATCTCCTCTCTGCCCCTCCTCTCTGAAACGGGCAGATTTTTTACAAAGCTCATCGCTCTGAAAGCGAGGTGTGCTATGATTGGCCAGTTAACCAGTGCGTGGTGATTGGTTGAATACTGCAAGCAAGAAATGTGACGCCTCTTACCATATTTGGAACATCAGGTTCCAAAGCAATTGTACTGACAGGTACGCCCACCTTACTTGCGTATACATTTGGGCGGTCTTCGTCAAATCATATCACAAACTGACGTAGATTTGTGGGGCTTTGGTTACACGAGGCATTTCAGTACCACACTTCACTTTTTTTACGACACTTCAATTTTAGCAATTGTATGTGTCTCACACATGCATGGGCAACTTATAACACACCAAAGACAGAAAAAATACGCAACTCTTACAAATCCATATGGTCGCCTTGGAATTATATGGTTGGGGTTTTCTTTTCTCTTTAATTTAGTTAGTCACATATTCTTATTCTATGATAACTTACTTACATTATGTGATGGTGAACATGTGATGTATGTTGTGTACAACGAGAACAAAAAGGTTTGATGTGAAAAAGTCAAATGTACTGCAAAAACTTTGAAGTTTGTTATCTCAAAACCGCTCAGAACACAGACAGAACCTTATAACTCCAAGATGTTTATATTTTCACTGTGTTTCACACAAATCCTGTCAGTACTTTTTTAAATGCAAAAGAAGGTTTACACTAGTGCAAACTGTTAGTAAATCTGGCCCTAAGTGTTTAGAGTCAAAGATATTAATATTAATATATTAATGCTGAATGATAAGGAATGCAACGCTTAATATGACTGCTCTAGCGAAGTAAGTCCTGCCTTCCAGGAAAACGAGCCAATCGTCAATCAGTAAAGTTTGACGATTCTCTGGAGCAGGGCTCTCGTAAGGAGCTTGCCAGCCTGTGCGCAGGTGCACTAGATGAGGCTACCTCGAAATAGAGTTTTAGCGCAATTTATGCTTAGCAAAATAAAGTTATTATACTGATCATGTCATGTTTTATTATTGACCCCTAGGGTCCTATACACTGTAAAAAAATGTTCTTTCAATTTCAAAAGTAAGTGTTCGTGCTGCCTTGGAAATTTAAGTTTTGTGAACTTGAAGTGTGAAGTTGTCTTAACTAAGAATTAAGTTGAATAAATTCTATAAAACAAGTGTAATTAACATAAATTAAGTTTAATTAATTTAAGTTAAAGGCTGTTCACCCTGTTCACGTAGACATGGGTCATCAGCTCATGTGCGATGTACAGACAGCGGGACAATGGCGGTACCTGGAGATGTTTGTTATTGTAGTGATTTAATTCACTTCGTACTGTAATGTTTACTTACTGGTAAATGTGACATGACTTCACTGGAACCGATCCAACTGCTTCTGGTCTGTGCGTGGGCTCATGTGTTTTGGAGGAGGCGTGGCTTTGGATGGTGATCCGCGAGAGGGAGGGACCGTATGATTGCACTGCTAGCAGGCAAACGTTAGCATTTTCCAAATTATCTACTCTGCCTTTAAATAAAGCCTGACTCACTTTGTTTTTTCAATGTATAAATACATATATGTATTTTGGGTTGCACACAGTAATATACCAATATATGCAAACATTTACTTAACAAATCTGATGTCAAGTTTGAATGATTTCAATCTGCTTGACTGTTTCCCACTCCAGGAGATCTCTCAATGAATGTTGAGAACATGATATCGCCATTAAAACAAATGTTTTTAAGTTGAGACTACAATTACTCTCATTGAATCAATTAACAAGCTAGTTAAGAAAGTAAACAATTAAAATATTACGTCGAATGAACAAATTTAGATACTGCAAGTTGAATCAACTCAAAAAAATAATTAAACAACTAAATTGTGATACTTTTTTTGTGATTTTATTGTGACAATTTTAAGGCAAAAAACTCTTTACAAGCTGCAAGCCATAACTCTATTATTTAAACGTTTAGTTTCCTTATCTTAGCCTTATTCAAAAATGTAATTTTACTGTATTACATTGATTTATAATCTCAGCTGTTAAGTGTAATTTAGCCTGAAAATAAGTAGTCTAGGTAAAGTAACCTTAAATTTTGCAAACAAGTGACAATCCAGAGACAAAAATTACAAAAAAAAGTGGCAAATAACAATGGCTTAGATTAAATATGAACTGTAAAGCACTAATGTGTTTCAAAGAAGACAAGTTTTACTTGGTAAGTGAATATTTTAAATTTAATAAGGTTAAGATAATATGTAATAATATTATATTAAATGTAGACAAAAGAAGCAAAAATTTCCCCTCAACTGCCAAGCATATTTTTAAATCAATAAATATGTTTTTGGGAAAGGATGGTATTGGTGGTTTTATTAATCAATTTTTTTTATGTTGGTATAGTGGTGGGGCAGGATACGCTGAGTTTTATGTGGAAAAGGCAAGGTGAGAGAGATTGCTTCACTAGAGATGGTAATGTGGGGGAGTGGACTGATTTTCCATGATGAACATTATTACCTTGTAAACACCAGCTTGTCTCTGGCAGGATGGGCCTTTGAAGAATATCTGAACAGGCTGTTGTAGATGGAAAGTACATTGCTATTCATATACTCTGGACTTGATATTTTTGCAACACGTTAGGTACCACAATTCAAAATGAAATTTAATCATAGCATCTGTATTGCTCAGGACCAGTGCCAAACGAACATTGTCTAGATGCATGGGTGTGTAGTGGGAGGCTGATTTTACATCCTCTTTATGAGAGAATATTAAACTGCCCTCTCAAATAATTTATGGCACAGAGATCACATATCATATAGGTACTGTATGTTGTAAAATCTTAAAGCGGTTACATTTTATTGGTCCAAGGCCAAAAATCAAACAATTGGCTTGCTTCAACAACCCAAAACACTTTCCATTTGGGTGTTGCATTAACTATAAAATTGTGATTGAAATCATAACGGAATTTGCAAATTTCTGTGATATTATACATAAGAAAATACACGGTCAGGTGAAAATATAAAATGTTGATATCGGACACCTGCCAGTTTGCATTTATGTTATTCTGAGTAGGGGTATGCAGTTGATCGTAAGCATATCAAGAGTCGAGATCTGGATTCAAGCATTTTATTTACCGACTCATTTTACAATGCAGCCTGGCTAATTGGTTATTGTTAGATATATTTTTAAGTTCCGTTCTCAATGCCCACTTGATTTGACTACTATCATGATGCTTCTTCCTTCTTACAATATGAAAGACACTGGAATCAAAAGAACTCATGTTAAAAGTGGACCCCCACTCCAGTTTCGTTGACTCAACACCTTGTCACCCCATCCCTAAAAATGAAACACTAATGGCCACCCAACATCAAATAGGTTTGGGTGTGTCATGCTGCCACTAATTCTGACTCATACCACACAAAATGCTTTGCAACGACTCCTGTTTTTCTATTTAAAGTTCCCTATTAAATTTTCCATTAGCAGCTTTGTTCTATTAGTTGCAACCCTCCTTTCATTCAGCTCCAGACTGTTTTTCTCATTTTGCCATTAAGATCTGTAATGACTCGCTCCTTGTGACAAATTCTCTCCATAAATTAACCAATACTAGTTAACCGATACTACTTGGTCCGTTGTTGCCTTGTGTTGCTGTTGAGGTTTCGCTTTTTGTAATGCCATATACGTGAATGAGAGCATGAGAAGATGAGAAAAGATGACAGATTTTTTTAGTGGTACGATTGTGGGTTCATGTATGATTTATTGCTAAGAAAGTGTGTACAGTAAGATAATTAACAACAAAGTGTTCAGAATTCACTTAATCATTGTTGACACTTTGCACTACAGGCTTTAAGAGATATATTTAAGGCTTAGAGATATATTTTATTGTGACAAACAGCATCAAGTTATTCCTGTAATATCAGTCTGTATGTCCAAATATTACATATGGCAGTTTTTGTCAAATCATAAATCCCATCAGTGTTTTCAGGATCCTAGCTGGACACAGACTATTGTTTTAAAACATTTTATAGGCTCACAAATTCAAACCTGACGTGGCATGCAATAGCCCACTGTCTGTTGTCCTTTTGTCAAAAATTGTCCTTGTGTCAAATGTGTATTGTTTTTTATTTGCATACCTATTTTTACTCACATTTTTATCTTTTTATCTTTTATAAATGATGTGGTGGGGGAAGGGTTAGCTAATTATGGTTTTAATTGCAGTTTCTGTAACTACCGTGGAAGAAAAACTGCAGTACCAGCAAGTTTAATTCATTTTTTATTTGTTTTCATTTGTTGATGGTAGTTGTAATGCTCCAGCTAAAGGGGATTGTGCCACTAGCACCATTAAATAAAACTGTAAAAATAATAGTTATTCAAAAAGGTTCCCTAACATTTATCTTATATACAGTAAGCCATTGGTGATTTAAGTAGTTCAGCCGCAAACCATTGCTTGAGCCAATGTTTCGACCTACTTATTTCATTGGTTCAATTGCATTTACTATACAAAGAGAAATGTAATCTCTATCTTTAGGCTGTTAGATAAAGACACACACAAAGAAGAGTGTTCCACAATAGCTGTAAACTCTAAACACCCCGTTTAACAGCAATGCCATAATGACCTTCCACAATTATCATATTTGATGCATCAGGTCTTATTTTATTTAACCTGTTGTTTGGATCACTACTAGAACGGTAAGATTGCTCCCTGGAGATGCTGTAAAATAAAGCAAGATGTGTCAGTGGAGAAGGAGTTGTGTTTGGCCCAGCTCAGCTCTCATTCTTGGATTAGCATGGGCGTCCTTCCAGCCCCCAGCACGCACACTGCAGCACATCTTCCTACCCCAAAGGCTTTCTCATTGATAGCTTGGACTGGCTTTTCACTGTTCCATCATGCTTTCATTAGAGCGTTTATCCCTCCTTTTTTTTTTCAATAGCTGGGCAAACCATCTGTGTTTGCCTGCACCAAAACTCCAGTGCAGCTTGATTCGAAATGGGAGACATGGTGAACCAGGGGTGGGTGGGTGGAGTGGTTTGGATTGGAAACTAGGAAGTTCGGTGAATACATAACATACTTTCTACCAGTCTCTCTCACTCGTTCGAGTCACAGTCCCTGGCAAAGGGCGTGTGAATGCAGATGGTTTCTGATTGATGTGGAATACAAGTGTTTGTAATCGCCTATTCAGCTTGTGTGTATTATAGAGCCAACCAAGTGTTCATAGGCGCATATGCTTCTAAACTGGGTTTGTCTCTGCATTTAATATCAAATAATATTTTGTGACACAGGATATTTACATAATATATCTTTTTTCCATTTGAGCCTTCTACAACTTATTCATTTAGCCCAAAATAGAACTCGACAAGAGAGATCACTTCCAAATGCATTGAGTTAAATAGGGCTTGAAAAATATCAGCTGTCTATAGTATAATGATTTGTTTCATTCAACACAGGGCACCACTTATAGACACATTCCAAAATATCTTTAAAGATCTGGAATTGCTGCCATCGACAACATCATGGGAGAGTTATTTGATACACTGGGCCATGCTCAGTTTGATTTTGGATCATTCAAAACATGTTTGTGATTCAAACTAAAATAAACCTTTCATTAGGCCTAAATCATATTTGATTTGCTGACAGACTGGAAATTTTTATTTTGCATGGAAAATATGCTTTGTGTTTTTCTACATGCATTTATTATTTGTAGCTCTTTATTGGTCACGGTATAGTGTGCGAGTTTGTAATTGCTACAAGGTTGAAAGAAAATCTTACTCTTTCGACAACATCTGTGGCATGGAGTCAGTTATCACAGAAAAAATGTCATCTTCTAAAACTCACTCACAAAACAAAATAGTGTTTACAGTAATGACTGTTTAATGGAGGTTTGTGGGGGGCTCAACATGCGGCACTTGCATTGCATCTTAAACATCCTTTGAAATAAGAAAACATGTAACCCAATTCTATTGATAGATGTTTTATAAGATTCCAGCTGTCAAACCAATTCTTTTAAAAATGGCCAGATGGTCCCAGACCTCTTTTCCGTGGAAATACTTGTAATTCCTGTAACTGTTTTACATTTATGCATTTGGGAGACAATTGTAGAGTGTCAAGGGCTACTTTTATCTAAATACTGAGTGTTTGCTGAAAACAAAATGTGTGAGTGTTAAAGCAACGCCTTACCAACTAAACATTGTATGGTGAAGATAAACTACTGAATAGTGTTAGCGATGCCAAGGTTATAGGTTCAAAATACACTTAAAAGTCTCTCTGCATTATAGTGCATCTAAATCTTGATATTGAGGATTAAGATGATTCAGGGTAAAAAAATTCATGCCTTACATTTAGCACACGTTTTGGAAAAGCAACAAAGCACATAAGTGTATACTAGTTCTGATACTCTTTCTTATTCCAGGACAAACTTGCTGTGAATGTAAGACATACTTAAAGATAGGAGGGTTAACCTTGAATGTATTCTTATACAAAATACAAATCGCTTATTAAAACATTAAATCAGAAAGAGAAAACAAATTAAATGTAATCTGCCCTTACTATGTATTTGTAATCCATGACTTTCTGACACTATTCATGTACATGACGCATGGGACTCTACTGGCCCTGGACACTGAGATATTACGAGCGTAAATAATCTATTTATTTTTGCCTTCCCCCTGTGGTTTTATTAGGATTGTAAAGCGATGCTATGACGTGCAACCCCTTTATATAAAAGTCTAATACCTTCTTCGATCATGAATCAGTATGAAATGCTGTCTCCTTACTGGAAACCCAACAGCCCAACACGTCTCGCAAGTCGTGACCCTTCACACTCATCTCTAAAGCAAACGCATTAGACGTCACTTCCACTGCCGTCACGAATGACCCTGTCAGTGACCTCACTGTCACAGCAATGTGAGCGGCCCACACGTCGAACATGAACGCAGGAAGGACTGGAATAGTCAGATGAGTATGGAAAAATGTGGGCGTGTGGAGGGAGGGGGTTGTGTACAGCGCTGTCGACAGAAACTATGGGCCGAGTAAACATACTCACATCTGGCTTTTGTTCCCTTTTATTCCCAAGGTATGCCGAAACTTCTGTAACCGTGCCTGCATTCTTTGAGAGATGCTGAAATGTATTGTATGAAGAAATTATGCACGTTTTCAGAAAATTATGTAGCATGATGTGGCATATAAACCAGAGGGATGTATTCGGTAGTGGTTATTATGTGGTATTCTTTGAAAAAACATGACAATTAAATTGCCATTAGCTTTATATACGTTTCAAATTAAGGATTTCACCTTCATTCTATGTATCTGTGTGTATGAGACTTTTTGTTTAAAAAAAACATGATGTGTGTAATTGTTATTCAAGTGAGCAAATTCTGTCATCATGAACGTTATTTTCTATTGATTTCTTTATATTTTAATTGTCCTTAATGTTTTAATGTGAAACCAATATCTTAGTGGCAGTGTTAGTATATATACACTCACCTAAAGAATTATTAGGAACACCATACTAATACTGTGTTTGACCCCCTTTCGCCTTCAGAACGGCCTTAATTCTACATGGCATTGATTCAACAAGGTGCTGAAAGCATTCCTTAGAAATGTTGGCCCGTATTGATAGGATAGCATCTTGCAGTTGATGGAGATTTGTGGGATGCACGAAGCTCCCGTTCCACCATATCCCAAAGATGCTCTATTGGGTTGAGATCTGGTGACTGTGGGGGCCATTTTAGTACAGTGAACTCATTGTCATGTTTAAGAAACCAATTTGAAATGATTCGAGCTTTGTGACATGGTGCATTATCCTGCTGGAAGTAGCCATCAGAGGATGGGTACATGGTGGGCATAAAGGAATGGACATGGTCAGAAACAATGCTCAGGTAGGCCGTGGCATTTAAACGATGCCCAATTGGCACTAAGGGGCCTAAAGTGTGCCAAGAAAACATCCCCAACACCATAACACCACCACCATAATTGCATTAATGCGAAATTGAACAGGTGTTCCTAATAATCCTTTAGGTGAGTGTATATATACTGTATGTATATATGCATATATAAAAACTGCATTTAATATTTAAAGGAATAGTTGACGTTCAAAATGAAAATGCTGTCATCATTAAGAAAAGGCTAGAAAAAAGACACACCATAAGGTATTGAAAGCATCTATTTCGCCTTGAACACCATTAAAGTAAAACACCGAGGCCATGCCTTTCTTTTGTGTGTGGAGTTTCTTTATGAATAACATATATATATATACTGTAATCTAAAATTCTGATGTGAACAAGAGTTCATATCCTTGTTATTTACGATTATGGGAAATATCCTTGTTCGGCATATGGCGTTGAGCGTGATTCATGCGTTTACACTGGCATTCATTCACATACGCACACACACACATGCACACATCTCTGAGAAAGTCCCTTAACCAGTGTAATTGACTTGCTGATGTTCTTGAGCTACAGCTTCCGGCCGGAAGGATGCTGCTGTGTTCAGAGGAACACACACCGACACACACATACACATACACACTTTCCAAAACAAACGTCTCTTTCATACTTCAATACCTTTAACTCTGAAACTGTTGACAGTTCTTCTTTTGATCTGAATTTGCGGAAAGTTTTAAAAGCTACTTTAAGGAGACTTTACTTCACTATCCAACACACGCAAGAGTTTACATGAGTTTTTTTTTTAATAATCTAACCCGAATGAAGCAGAAACCAATTTAGCAACCTTCCTTAAATCTGAATCAAATGTGGCTATTGATGTTTGACTGCATAAAATTTTCCCTTTTGTTTCTATATGGCATACCATATAAATCACCTTTATTATTACCTGCCTTCTCTTCTAAAATAACTGTAAGCATGGTGTACTCTTAATCAACTGTAAAGTTGACTTGGTTCAATTAAATTTATTTATAAATAAAATAAGGTATGGATGTACACCTAACTCCGTAAACCCCAGATACTACAGTATGACACTAACCATGACAATGAAAAAATATCCAGGAGAGCCAACAGTGCAGCTTAGAAAAATGGTTGCATGATGTCTCTGGTTTATGGTGATGATGTAGGCCTACATTTTATATCTGATGGGAACTCTAACAGCATGCAAATTGGAAAACATGGAGAAAATGTGTTTCTATCTCAGATTAGCATCACCCACTGCAGGTGCAGATTAATACTTACATGTACTGTAAGAGTGTCACTTTTTCTTTGTAGTGTTTTAATCGGAAATTCCATTTGGTGGAGCATTGAGGGAATTGTTGCTTTGATCCCATGGAACTCACATAACAATAAAATGTATTTCTTGGAAGCATTGTTCTCTGGAGGCCCTCTGCCAAATACATATTATGAAAGTCACATTTTCTAACTGTAATATTGGAAAAACGATGGGTAAGGAAACATGACAACCATTGCAAGAGACAAGAGAGTTGTAGTAAAAGCATTTCAATTCTCGATTCACAGTGAACAGTCTTTAAATAAAATTCCATCTGGCTGCGTCTCCATTATCCTTTAAATTGCGCAGATTGAAAGTACAAACTGAAAAAACTCCCATTCGAAACACGTCAATTTTCTAAAAATGTCCATGTTTAGCAAAAAAAGATTGTAAGCTTGCATGAGGTGTTTTTTCAATACAGGAATATTAGGTAAACTGCTATGTCATGTTAACATGTCACTGTGCGAAAAAGACACTTGATCTTTCTTTTACGATGAAGTGGTATAGACTGGCTTCATTTTTCTTCACACTTAATCACAGTATCGGTATATGGACCTTTAAAAGTTGGTTTGTATAACCTGCCATAAAGCCCAAAAAAGAATTTTGTCAAGAATGACTTAAAATTACATTTCAGTCACATAACATAGTTTAATGGCATTTCACAATATTTTAATTGACATTTAGAAAATATTGCAATTTACAACAAATACTACATACATACACTTCAAAGAAATAGTTAACTTCAGATATATATATTTTTTTATTATTATTTATTCACCCTCATGCCATCCTACTGCAGGTGTATTTGACTTTCCTTCTTCAGCCAAAGTGAAACAATACATTTGAGAGCGAAAACCACTGATGCTTATTTTACATTTCGATTCAGTTTTAAATGTTCTATTGGTTGACTTTGTTCAAACGTTTGCGCGTAGTGTTAAAAAACTAAAACAGGAAGTTCTTCTAGACCAGGGTTGGACCAGCATTGCTTATGATTCTAAAAGGGTCTATAGGTTCTTTATACATAATCATCTTGTTATTTAGCATTATAGCTCTGTTCTTCCAAAGTAACCAACAATATTTGTATTGGAATCAGCCATTAAAAACCCAAAATTGGATACCACTGTTTATGAGTATGTATACAGGTACAGTATGTAAATACATTTATTGCACTGTGTACTTGTTACCATTTCACACAGGGGCAGCAAACCCACCTCTCACCATTCCACAGGTTCCTTGTAGCCATTTAAAGGCGTCTAATTGAAAACACCTTTCTATGTGAGCAGATGACACACACACACACACACAGAAAGCTCCTCAGAGCCATTTAAAAGGAGTGTAATTGAAAACACTGGTGTGTGTGAACGGATGTGGGCATGGATCCAGGACGTATTCCTGAAATTCCTTCACTGGAGACAGAACCAGATGAGCCCAGAACTGAAACCAGATGGCCGTTGAAGAAAAGGACATTTTAGGGCGAGGAACAGGCCAGGTAAAGGTTGATCGCACACTTGTCAGGTTTTCCGATGGTCACAGATGTTGCCCATGGTGGTTCTTTTTTTCTTTGTATTTTTTGCTGGTAAATGAACATTTGAGAGATGGAACTCAAATTGAGAACACCAAGTAGATATTTTTATATAGCCACTAAATATAAAGAGCACATTGATCCTCCATATTCACATTCTGATACAGTCGAATTGATACCATATTTTTGAAATTATTGTAGAGCTATGCCACTTTCTTGACTTCTAGATTGTAACATCAGTGCTACCATGATTCTGTGTTGGCCAGGGCATTGTAAGATGGTTGCTATGTACTTTTGCTTTCGGAGCCACAGTATGTTAATTCACATAAAGTTAAGGCACCACCAGAGGAGACTGAAAACTGTTCAGCTACCGAGTAACTTAGCAACTGCACTTTTCCCTTTTTAACTGCAACAGTTGATTTGACAATGTATGGTTTTTCATCTCACTCACACTAACACTGATCTCCTGAGAGTGTTTCAGACACATGGCTTCCCGTTCCGTTCCCATATAGACCATTAGACATCTTTATTACATCAGCTAACCTGCTTAGCGTCTCACAGGGGGTAAGCCTCCCCATTGGCCTTTGGATTTAATTTATTACACTTCAAACGCCACGCACAGTAGATCTAAACTGAAGTGGCTCACGCGATACAGCCTGGCTCATGGCGAATATTTAATGCAGCTTGGTAGATTAAATACGGTCTTAATGTGGTTGAGCTGTTGCGGTGAGGAAAACCAGAACAAACCGAATGCAACAATCGAAAACACTCTCCAACATGTGCCACGATAGCCTCTGGGGGATACTGTATGGATCCAAGCCTACTGGAGAGAAGTACGATTCAGGAGAAACGAAGAAAACAGACCAATTTGATCAGATTGTGGGTAGTGGGGGGGTAGTTAACTTTAAAGAAATCGTTTTTTTTTAAATATCGTCGCTGTCCTTCTGAAACCACAGATATCCAAATCTGCATTTTTCAGGAAATGGAAAAAAATACTGTACTTTTTAAATGATTAAATACTGTGTTGTCAAAGATGACAAGCATTTTTTTTCAAATTGTTGGATATTTGCATAAGACAGTTACCAACATAATAATAATAATTTATGGCAAAAAAATAAAAATCACGTACTACAACGGTGTTTCAATTGTACTGATTTGTTTCTAGCTTGCTCAATCACTGGCAAAATAGCATGTACTAAAATCAAACCATCAGATGCATATAAGGACAGTGCTGTAGAAGCACAGCAGTGGTCAGGTCATGAAACGCTGAAGCCTTTGTTGAACAGGTGCACACATTTGAGTCAGCGGGCAATGAGTCTCTATAAAGGAAATGCAAAGAGCCTCAAATAAAATTTGTCAAAGAGACTCGATCCTTTCAGTACGCAGCTCTGAACAATGCTGACATTTCCGCCAGGGAGGTTAAGACATGCTCCAAAGTGACTTTTGGTCTGCCACAATGTGAAAAAGATGTTCATCTGGGGCTCAGATGTGAACACACATGTTTAAGTGTAGTTAATGACAACCTCGGCCATGTCGATTCTCACTCACCCCTGCAGATTAGGGGACTTTCCATGACCATGACCACATTAGGCTAAATTCCCCGGTTATATGTTACAGAGAGTGGCCTGTTGGTTACACAGCCATGGCTATACGAGAACAATTGAAAAATCTGTTTAACATTAAGGTAATGAAGGAGATCATTTGTGCGGTTCTTAAACGACATGGTTGGTGCGAGATTAAAATGAAAACCTAAAGCATCTGAGTGATTTAATCTCCAGCCAATAAATGAATTACTGTGGCAAGAGCTCCATTGTTTGGCTATGAATTTTCAGAATATGCTGTTTAGATTTCTATAATTGGTTTGACAAGACTGTTCTAAGAAAGATAAACACGTTTTGTTAATCTGATAAGCAAACAAGTCAGTCAATCGTCCATTGTGAAAGTTAATGACATTCGAGAAATACATATACAATGTATAAGATTCAAATAAGTCATTATCTATATCCTGTTTGTAATAAGGGCTTTCCACTTTGAAAATCGAAATAATATTGTAAGTAAAAGCTTAACCGTATTATTCTAAACTTGTAGAGTGCGAGGATTTAAAAAAAGCAGACCAGATCTTTTCCATGCCTTTCCATAATATATGTAAGGGATTATGTACAGGCAGCCGTTTTTTATCGCAGAAATAAATCCTGACAGTGTGATCAGGAACCAATGACACGACCCGGGTCTTGTATCACACTGAAGGGGATTATATCGCAATAACAGCTGGCTGTTTGTACATCATCCCGCTTATTACATGGCTACTTGCCAGATGAGAAAAAAACTGGACATGATATGTGAATTTGAAATATTTTATCAGCTAATTTTTACCGAATGCAGACCTTGAAGAAAGGCTTTCAGTTTTATGGTAAGAAAGTTCATGTTAAAATGACTCAAACAGGCAATTTGGTTCAATCATTTGTAAATGTAATATCATATATGTTATTAAGAGACATATTTATATTCAATTTTGGGTAACTGTGTGTTCTCTGACCGCTGTATGGCCTGGCTGTTGAATCCCTCCAGTAGGTGCATTTGACACAGCACAGAGCTTTTCAAGAAACCCTCTCAGCCTCGATCCTGTTTAATAAAACCAAGTTATTGCCTCTAGAGCACCATTAAAACGCTTTATAAAAGGAGCATGGCATGCACATAACCACTGCACTCTCATGCAATTGTTGAAACCAGTGAAATTCGTAAAGAGGTCACTGTACATCATGTTTAACAACAACATTATCTTCATTTTTAGAAAAGCCTTGCTAAATCCAGAATTTCTTTAGTGCAGCTTCATCAAATAGATTGTTAAACACAGACCTTGTTTACCTCATGGTCAAAACTGCCATTTGTTACATTCTTATGTAACCATCACAGCTTATCTAAATTGCCCTTGTGTATGAAATGTGCTATATAAATAAACGTGCTCAGAAAATGTGTGTGAAAGGTTTGCAAATTATTGGACCTTTGCAATTTACAGTAATATCATATGGATGTTTTTGTTAACTTTTTCTTTTTTTGGTACCATGTTAAGTGAAATCAGTGTCTTGAACAAACCCAGATGAGACCTGAATTGCTGCAGTTCGTCAAGTCTCTGTATGGTTGTGACGATGTCTAAAATACCCACAGCACTGTCCAATAGCACACACTTTCATCAGTTAGTTGACTGACACTGAGTATTTATATAGTATATATTTCTCAAAGTACTCTTATTATTATATCTATGGGATGCTTTCGGTCAAATCATCAAACATTTAAGAATATTTTATTGTGCTAAAGTGGAACTATTGCACGTTTACTTCAGGTACACTTAAATATCTTGCATTGAAAGGTTGGTTTTATTACATTTTTTAAAAATGTATTAATTATAAAATCCTAATCAAAAGTGACAGTAGAACAAATTTGTATTAAAACGCAGGCTTAATATGAAGAAATGTGCATTTTGTATAAGTTGTTCTTCAAATAAAGTCAGCAAGTCATGTCAGTGAATATGTTAATACATTTGAACTATACTTGGTATGAAATATATGTATTTTAAATTAATTGTTTTTATTAGGACAACTATACTTGTTCTTAAGTAAAGTTATTCAACTAATTATATGCAGCTGGCACTGGAAGACTAAGCTGATACATAAATGAGACATGTAAGAGAATAATCAGCCCTTAGAACCTTGAACTAAAATAAATCTGTAGTGGAGTAGGCGGGGCGAGACCGTGGTTCGAGACCGGTGAGTAATTGTTAATGAGCGCCAGCTGTGCGCGCACCTGTCTCGAATCACGTAGGAGATCGGGAGCATATAAGAGAACGAGTGACCCGACCGTCGAACAGAGAGGACTGGGCCCGAACATGTTTGTATTTGTATTTATTGTTTTGTTCGCCGGCGGTCGGCTGTGAGGGGCCGCCGGCTGTTATTACTTTATTAAATGTTTAAATGTCTTCTGGTTCCCGTCTCCTTCCTTCCGGGTTTCGGCACCAATGTAGAGAGATTCAAAGTAGGGAAGGAAGGAGACGGGAACATTTAAATAAAGGTTAAATATAAATAATAACAGCCGGCGACCCCTCACGGTCGACGGCCGGCAAATAAAACATAAATACAAATACACAAGTTTAAGCTAAAGGTTCTTTCCTCTTCCCTTCATGTCTCTGATCCTATGTCATATCCAATGAATGTGAAAAACAATATCGTCATACATCATAATTAAACACAACAATAATAAGTTACTTTTCATGACTTTCTCATGTCTCACCTGTGTCTACTTTTATTTAACCTAATGCGTTTTAGGAGAAACATCTGAGACACTGTTGATACTACAATGAGAGATAAATAAGAATCTCAAATAAATCTCAGATATTTCTCATGTCTCAATTGTTTCTACTCGTATTCCTCCTAATGGATTTTAGGAGAAACATGGGAAAACAAAGCTGATACCTAAGTTATACCCTAAAGAGATGTCCCGAGCTTCTCTCACCACAATATAAATTTTCACTCACTTATACATCTCTCTCACTCTTTTGTGTTCTGCAGAAGGAAGTTATATAGGTATGAAAATACAAGAGAGTTAATGATGAGAAAAAAAACCTTTTTGGGTGAACTGTTCCTTTAAGGCTAACATATCCATCCTAAAGCCAAAAAAACTGTATTTACATATTTTGGGGACATTATTTCAAATCCATTTGTATGGAATAATTGTAAAATAACATATAAAATAACAATATAAAATCCAACAACTTTACAGTTTGTGAGTTTTTTATTCACTGATGTCATTGTTGCTATATATTTAAAGTTTTACATTGATAATTTTAGTTCTTATATAAAACAATTGTTATGGATCAGTTGTGACATTGTGAACACTGAACACTGACAACTGAAAGCGCATAAAAATCATATCAAATATTATATCTCTGATCCATCTCTATCTCTCCGTTTCCACCTTCTTGGCCAGTTGTTCAGGCCAAAAACACAATAATATGCCTCAGTACGTTGTTATATATTAGATTCACGCAGCGCTTATTTTATGGAAATATATAGAGTATTAAACCTCCATTCGCACAATCCCAAACTGCTTCTTGCTTTATTGACCCTCTACGTCAACACTGGATATTTATAATGCTGTTGGCATTCTCTGTGGACGGTCACTTTCTGTTGGCCAACGTTCATATGGACTTCTGCTGGAATTTGAAGGCAAATTAAAACGTGAAATTTGGACAGACGTGGACATAAGTTGTATTACCAGGTTGCTACAACATTTGGCAAGTAATGTTTCCTTCAGAAAGAAGTTTAAAGATGAGTTTCACTTAAATGACAAACCACAAAAGTCGAGCTGGTTCAACCTCTCAGTCAACTGCAGCTAAATGAGCCTCATTTACCTGCAGGTTATCCCGTCCATTTCTCATGGACCCTCTAGTGGACACGATGTGAACTGCAGGAGAAAAAGGTGCTCATTCTTGGACGTCGGCTGCACACACATAACATCAGATCAAGACCACTTTACAAAATGAACCTCTGTGAGCGGATTTGTTTTCAAAAGTGCCCTTGGCTTGTTGTAACAAAGCAAAAGGTGGTGTTCAGAGGATTATTTGGAAAGATTGTCAATCAAACACGTTTACAGATAAGCAGACCACAAGCATGTATAAATATTTAGCTTGAAAAATTGACTTAGACTGTTTTTAAATCCATCAATGTAACTCAGCTTGTTAAAATAAATGAAGTGTGTCATGTTAAAATCTGTTTCTAGGTCTTAATCAACATGGATTTGTGTTAACCTTGTCCACAGTGCTTCATGTTGTAACATCTGTAACATCTTAGATTGAAATATCTACATTAGGTATATCAATTATTTAAACTAACGTGACTGAACCATCTTGATTATATTAGTTACCAACAACAATTTTATTTTACCCTCTTATGATACAGTAACAATGAAAGTTAAGGTAGATTGTGGTTCTGGTGACAGATTTATTTATTTAGTTTTGGCTGTATTCTTTCGCTGATATTTTTATACAAATCGCTCTTTCTATTTGCTTAGACAGTTATTACCCAGAAACAGAGATTCTAATTAATGGATATACAAGCATCATAATGCTGTAGAAACTAGTACCGGGTTGCAGCTGACCTCTTAAAAGTAAGGACAGAATGCAAAATTGTGCGTAATCTGAGAATCAGTTAAACTGCTTTCATGCAAAGCAATGCAAAGACACCACGTGTATCAGGCCAAAGCAGAATGCTCACTTTTCGTTGCCATCGTGCCCTATCTTTGAACTCTTCCCCGGCAATACACTCTTTCTTCTCTCTACCTTTCTCTCATTACCCACGTACACACTCCTAAGGGAGCAGAGTGGAGCAGATTGGCCCTAATTTCTGACTTTACAATGACAAAAGGGTTTACAATTCCTCATCTCCAAGATCCAGATGTTTCCATTTCTTATAGTAACACATGCATGATTAACCACTCATAGGAGGAGACCTCATTTGCCTGATATATCACCTTCCCCCAGGGATTCATTTATTTGGGGTGCAAGACCACCTGAATTTGACTTACCTCAGTAACTAGCCAAAAGATGAATTTGATCCATATGTGCCGCAGCAGTCAGATCTTGAAGCTTTTGATGCGTTGTCCCTAAAAGTAATGAAAGATGTTACAGTACATCCACATCTTGGGTAATAAACATTTAGACTAAAAATGTTGCTATGTACAAGATTTACTAAACTAAAGAAAAAGGAAAGAAAACATAAAGCTGGACACAAACTTTTAGAAGCTTTCTTCTCATAATGCATACAGTTGTTCAGAGAAACACATTTCATCACGAAATGTTGTAAGCAAGATTTTTATAAATTGGTGAATGTGCCCTTTAGGAGCCATTTTAATGATAATAATAATTTATATAGTTTTACTAGAACAGCTGGATTGTAATAACCATATATAAGCACTGCGTGAGTTGATATTTTCGAACAATGGATTTTGTTTAACCATTTATAAAGAATGCTTGGGTAAAGTTAATTCAGTTTAATTTTACATGCACCTCCAGTAAAACAGAAGCGTTTATTGTGAAACTGGTCAAGAAATCATCCCTCGTGGTTTTTACAAAAGAGTGAAATACATTATATAGTGTAAGCACATGATACATTTGAACCACTCAGTTTGATCAACAGTGCCTACAAAAAAACAGGTCCTAAAATGTATATAAATTATACATGTCTGATTCTATCTGGTCCAGTAGGCCTACACACTGACTGACCAACATGATGTATGGCTGTACATTCTTGTTGGTCGTAATACATTTTTCACTTCGATAAATCAAATTGTAGAATGATTTAATGATTTCAAAGCTGTACTCCATGAGAAAACCAGTTGTTGCATAATAATGGCTTAATCACTCATAGACATATACATTAATTAGGTCTGTACCGGTCTGTCGTGGTGAATAAGGAGCTGAGCCGCAAGGCGAAGCTCTCGATTTACCGGACAATCTACGTTGCGACTCTCAAGATCATTGATACAGGCGGCCGAATGAGCTTTCTTCGCAGGGTGGCTGGGCGATCCCTTAGAGATAGGGTGAGAAGCTCGGTCACTTGGGAGGAGCTCAGAGTAGAGCCGCTGCTCCTCCACATCGAGAGGGGCCAGCTGAGGTGGCTCGGGCATCTTTTCTGGATGCTCCCTGGACGCCTTCCCGGGAAGGTGTTCCAGGCATGTTCCACCAGGAAGGAGACCCCGGGGAAGACCTAGGACACGCTGGAGGGACTATGTCTCCCGGCTGGCCTGGGAACGCCTCGGTGTCCCCCCGGAAGAGCTGGAGACAGTGTTTAAGGAGAGGGAAGTCTGGGCATCCCTGCTTAGACTGTTGCCCCCGCGACCAGTCCCAGGATGAAGCGGAAGAAGATGGATGGATGGATGGACAAATACATTAGGTAAGTCCTTTAAAAGTGCCATGGTTTGAATTTCAACAAGTGTTTTTTCCAATAATGTTATGTAAACATTATTTCTCCAGTAATGCATAAAAACAATAGTTGTACCATAAAACACATCTAGAAAACAACTGGCAAATTTAAAGCATTCCTTGAATGGCAAAAAAGGATAAAAGAAGCTTTGGGGAAATAAACTCCACATCTTTAATGGAATCTTTAAAAGAACTTAAATTACAACAAAGATCTTCCACAACAAAACAATTACTGAATCCTGAGTCCACATCTACATATTTATGCCTTCAATGGAAAATGGTTGACCTTTTTTGCCACTCTTTAACCCCTATTGTGAATCTGAGCAAAATAACACACTCTCTCACTTTAAAGAGATAGTTCAGCTAAAGAAATTCTGTCGTCATTTATTCACCCTCATTTTGTTCAAAACCTATATATGACTAACGAATATTATCGTTTGTTTTAGATGTAGGGCAATGTTTATACAAGATTTAAGGTTCAAAAACATTGTCTTTTCCAAATACCGTGCATGTTTGCATCTCGTCTTTGCCACGCCACTCTGAAACGCGCAGATTGTTTATCGCTCTGAACCGCAAGGTGTGCTATGATTGGCCAGTTAACTAGTGTGCAGTGATTGATCGAATTTTGCAAGCGTGTGACGGAAATGTAATGCCTCTTACCATATTTTGAACATCAGGTTCCAATGCCATTGTACTGACATGTACGCCCACCTCACTTGCGTATACATTTGGGCGGTCTTAGTCAAATCATACCACGGACTGATGTAGATTTGTGGGGGTGTGGTTACACGTGGCGTTTCAAGCAGGTCTGGATAATCATTCCCGTTTAGATAGATTGCATCTTTTGTTCCGACACTAGTTTTTGCTATTTTATGTGTCTAATACATGCATCGGCAACATTTAACACACCAAAGACACTGCAAAACACATATTCGTGCAATATGACCCCTTTAGGCACCTTTATTATTGAGAGTGTATGGATAGCAAAGGGGTTTGTGAGTTGGATGGTATTAGGTATTTCTGTACTACAGAAAGTAAATTGGTGATGAATGCTGAGAAATATACTGAATAAGTATAGAAATGTTTGTAAACTTAAAAATAAAGACACTTGGAGCACATGCGGATCAGACCTTAACTGAAACATTGGCAGTGATCAGATGGGGAGTATGGAAGTATATCTCAGCTTAGGGTTTTGAACAAATGTTTAATTATTTAAAAGCTAACTGTTTTAAGCTGGCTCTTATGTTTCTTTTGAAGACTTTTATATCAAAACTGCCTTAAAAAATTGCCCAATATCATTATATCTTTGTAATAGCTTGTAGGTATTCAGTTAAGACTGGGATGTTCAACCTTTGGGGTAAAATATATATATGTATATGTATATATACCTATTGTTGAACCTGATGTGTTTATTATAAATGAGGGCAGGTTGTCACATTTTTACTTGGCCAGTTCATGTTTAAATTATTTTCAGTTGGCTAAAATAAAGGCAGAAACTATCTTGTTAAATGTTTTCTTTTTAATGTTTTGATCTTTGAGACAACTTTTGTTACATTTTTTCTTTCTTTCTTCAACCCCATAAAGTTTACCATGACTTGTTACCAAGCCTTGCTCAAACCGAAATTGACCTTTGAAAATAAACCTCAGTCTTCACCAATAGGCCTATAGCCTACAGATTTTATTCAACAAGAAATGAATGATTGAAGTATAGATCCTAATCACAGGGTGTCTGAATGATGGGTCAGGTCAGATGGACCAATTATTTCTTGTGAGATGTCCTTTCTTTAGTCTAACGTGAGCAGACCTCCACATATCACTATGACAGAGCGCTGCTGACTGAGCATAGACTTCGTGCGTGCGCTTCTGCACGTGCGCAGTGCGCGAGTTTAGACGCGCTTTATAAAGTCATTACATTGATGGAAGTGTGATAGTACGATGTAAGTAACTATCTAGTTTATCTCCCAGTTAGAGACAATTCCGCGTGCTTCAATAACAATAGCCCCATTATTGTAGCGAGTCCAGCAAAATGCCAATGCGATAAAAAACCGAGTCATTTGAATAACTTCAAATGTTATTTCTCAAAGACGTTTAAGAAAAACAAAGAACGCAATGCATTTGACTAAAATGCGTCCCACAGTGGTTACGCTTTAACAAACCGCTGCAACATAATACAAGGATTACTAAATTAAACAAAAGGGTGAAGACGTTCATGGTTTGCGCAGTGTAAAAAAACAGCTGCGGGTCACATGTGGCAGTATTATTTATATGGAGCCGTTTAGACTACATTTCAAGTTGCAGAAATCTTTATAGAAAACGGAATTTAAAACACGGGCTGTGCACTCTTACGAATAAAGAATCTTTGGTGCCTGTTGTAAATTAAACATTTATTTTGAGAGTCCATTAGCCTTCCTCAGCCGTATTTCAATAATTAGAAATACAGCATTTGAGTTGAAGCACACAAATCTCAGTCGTAATGTTATGAATGAGCTTCATGTCTGTCACTCTAAAGCGGACACGCACGGACGGCTGCTTCATTTGTATAGAACAACATTGAGAGGATGCGAGTGTTTTCCCAAGCACCTTTCTCAACTTAAAAGGCACGTCCAACTTTACGCCATACGCAATTCCCTGCCGCGCCGGGAAGCCCATTTAAATGACACGGATCAATGAATAAAAGTTTGAGCCGTGGCCGTGTGAGAGCGCGTGCTGTGATGTGATTGGGCTGAACGGCGGGCTCGTGATGCTCGGGCATATATAAAGGGCGACCTGCGCTCCTGTCATGCACGCCGCTGGGAGAAGAAACTGGTGAAGAGATCAACCGGACCGACGGAGCCTTCATGATACTGCCTTCATCACGCGCATTTTCTCAACGAAGTCGCCAAGAACGCGTGCCGTACGCCTCGAGAAAGAGATAAGGGAAACCCTTTGATATTCCCCTTCATTAAAAAGAGGCAGTGTAATATAGTGAGAGATGCCGCTAAGGACCGGACTTTTGCTTATCGCCGTGCTTATCGCAGGCGCCTACGAACTGGATCACAACGAATCGTATTCGCCCAGAAGAGCACGCTTCTCCGCCAACAGCCCCTGTAAGTAGGAACCGTGTGGGAATAACGAACCGGTTTTATTCTGACACGCACGCATGAGCGCTTGCATGCTTGGTGATGGGTAGATGTTCCGAGCTGTCATCTCCTCTGTGACTTAGCTTTTCATCCATTGCATCTATTGAGCGGATCTGTGGCAGATATATCAAATAGCCTCAGTGAATATCATCTTCGTCCTCTGACCCGGCATCCATCCGGCATGCTGTAGATCATGCGCTTTTCAGGATTCATAGCTCATGATGATAACTTGCTTCTTTTGATGCATGAGCGCGATGAATGAATGGGAATTATGCCGGTGCGCCTTAAAGGCAGTTTTTGTGTTTCTGGTGTGCTTTAGGGGTTACTTCCGAAAGACTTTCCATTGGACAGATACATCATTTTAGACAGGAGAATATGCTAAGCAACCTACGTTTAAAACGTGAAGAGCAAGAACACAGCAAGTTTTTAGAACACATTTTTACAGTTCTTTCTAAATAGATTGACAAAGTACACATTTAGTGTGAATCTGGGTTAATGGTTTTCAGTAAATGAAGCTTTTATGAGAGGACTAGAGAGTCAATCTAAAAAGACATTGCTCAGTGGGGTCATTATCATGCTCTGCATAGCTCAAGTGGGCTTAGGCAAGCTGCTGGAAACCTACCTTCCTGCAAAGTTTTGTTCCAGGTAAATCAGACACCTGAAGCAGAGGTCATCTGGTTTATTTGAACTTACATTAAGCAGATCACCAGGTGCATGATTGAGCAAAATGACGCTGAACACCCCTGGTCCATGTAGGTCTGGTTCATACCGTAGCGGGTATAGAGATTTTACAGGTAGAGGGAGTTGGAGGGTGTGTGGTTGATGTACAAATCATTCGCCTCTGTCTTTTATGGGAGTGGGTGCAGCGGATGATTTAATTAACATTGTTCGCACTTGAAAGGACCCGTTGCTTTTATAAATGATGAATTTTTTCCGCTCATTATATTAAAGGGAAGATCTGACCTTAAGGTTTCCAAAAGTTACACTCTTCATCATCTTTGCGAATAACGTCTGTCGTTAATATTCTGCAGTCAAATGCTTGTCCAAGTGTCAAATTGTGGATCTGTGTGTGGTATGGGACATTCAGTTCCGTTCTGTCTCTGGTTGGGACGTGAAAACCTTTGTCAGACTCCACTTGGTATTTGCATAACTTCCTGTTGTACTTAGTTGCCAGGGAGACATGTACTGACTCAGTGCTTTTGAGACAAAGAGACAGTAGTGCACCAATAATTCCAAAAGACCAACATAGACAATATATACTTTCCTAAAAAAACAATTGTGTCTGTAATAGTTTATATAAGATAAACACTCGTTTTTGTATGGTTGTGTTTTTTGGTTATTTGCGCTTAAGTAGTTGTGCTTTTGAGGTGATACTTTGTGAGGATCATCTATTTAAGGGGAATTCTATGCGCATCCCATTGATGTCATCAGATGTGTTGATGGGAATGTGATAAAATCACGGATGAATAGTAAACCGGCTTTGAACAATGAACAAAAAGTCCAGCTGTAAATGAACGAACTCTACCTGACATATTAAGACAATGGCAGCGCAGTCTCCAAATCTGCTGGGTACAGCTGAGTCATGCACAAGGGCCATGGGTTCAAGTTGGGGTCACAGCTCTGCAAGTTGAAATCTGAACAGGTAGCTATGTTAGAGTAGAAATGAATTATTCATTCTAACAATTCAGCCTGTTAGTCTGTGTGGAAAAATGTAATATCACCCGTCGAGAAATGTGTATAGGGACACTGATAACTTACCCAGTTGTGGTTTTAGTGCACTTGATGTGACATGAGCAAGCAGGAGAAAAGGCAAACACAAGACAAAGCATTGTCTATTGATGTTTTTTTTCTCAGAACTCATTTTACTTCTGACCTGTCGGGGCTCATCACGGTACCCTCAAAATGATTAGAGTGAGACAGCCAAGTTATGTTCAAGTTTCATTAGTCGTAATACGTATGTTTAATCATCATGCCTGATTCCAATTGCAATACAATATGTGCTCTATGAAAGCATCAACTGAAATTTCAAACCCATATTTTTCCGGCCCTGAGAGATAAAACACTAAAACCGTTGTGTTAAAAGCAAAACAATCTGTTTAGTTAAGGACAACACATTTTTTGTTACGTTTAATCCCTTTTATTTATTTAGCATAAAATGACTTAGAATTTGTTAATGTGTTATGACTTAACTCACCTGTTTTTGAATGTGCACCTTAACTGGGTGGCCCAATTAATTGCTAACACCGTTTTTTTCTCTGTAAGGTTACCAGTAATGTTGTAGGCACGGTTTAAAGGAATACCACGATATTGATTTCAAAACGGAACCATTTAAAAAAAAAATCTTATAACTATGTATATCAATATTATAAATATATTGTTTTTAAATTTTAGATAACATTTTTTTTTCCGTTTTGAAACCGTGACACCCTAAGGGCGCGATCACATAGAACCCACTTTTCATGTTCATGCCATGCTGCTCTTTTGGTTGAATTTAAGAAAAAAATGTATGTTGCTAGGTAATCACCAAAACAGCTTTACTGTCAGTCAAAGATTATAGCGCGAGTGCTCTAGTTGCTATCAACTGTCATATTATCAGAAACTTTAAACATGTACTAGCATAGGGCACTTGCTCTGACCTTGCTCGGTCAACCCACGTCAGCCAACACAAGTTTCTCCTTCATCATTGCAGTCTCCGGATGTTTCAAGTGTGAAGTACCGTCACCACATCATAAGGCCTCCATCTCCTTTCATTCGATTGGACAATGGGAAAAAAGGTGCTTGATGTCCAGCGATTTTTTGCTAAGAGTTGAGTTTTTTTTACTTTAGGCGCCAGGGGTCGCAGGCCGCAAAAACGCGAGGCGCCAACTGAAAACAGTTCAAAAGAGGCGCGTCTAACAGCAGTGAACGTATTCAATGTGACCGGCCCCTAAAACAGTTAAATCGCGGTATTCCTTGAAACCGTCCCATCCCTAGTCCAGAGTCGTTTTCTAAGACATAAAACAAGGTCTAGCGACGAATCGGCAGCCAAATCTGAGTAATTTACATTTTAAGTAACATGTCAATGACGGGGCCCTCCCTATCAATGCATTGTGTTTTCCCAGTAAGACCAACCGCTGAATACAACCAGTGTGATCTTCATCACAGATTTGTATTAAAAATATCTAGCATAAAGACACACTGCAGGCTATGATCAAATGAGTCTCTAAACACCATGCTATTTTTTTGCTCTGACCAGAACTTGTCATGAGGCTAAAAATGAGTGTAGAAAAGTGATACAATTATGCTCATGACTTATGTCTTTTACAGCCATAAACTTTTATAGAAATTTTAGTTGTGATTCATTAACGTATCAAATATGTCCTAAAGAGAAATAAGACAGAAACAACTGAGACAATTGCGCACCATAAGAGACCCTGTTTACACAACAACAATGTCGTGAGAAACGTTTTTCTTTTGTGTTGCCAAACTACCTGCAGATTGTTGAAATTTAGTAAAATCAATTTATAATGCATGCCAGCCCAGTAGTTGGCGATATCACTTTGTAAATAAGGGCTCCGCTGGATGTAGTGTTGCCGTTAACCTTTTTGATGGAGAAACGCTAATAAGTATGTTGCATAGGACAAAAAACACCATTATTGTTTTGGTAATACTCACACATGCCAATAGACTGAACACGTAATACTGGCATATTGTCAGCATCAGTATTAGTGTTTCAGAGCAGACTAGCTTATGGATATCTTAAGGCTTTTACTGTATATTCATACTACATCCCTAAAATGGTTGAATTTTTATGAAAATGAGTGGAAATTTTGTTTTACAGTGTGTGGCCCAGATATCTTGGCAAATCTGAGTCCAGTTTGAGACACCATGAAGAGTTCTGATGGATGTATTATAGCACTACTGATAAGCAATTACTAATAAAATGTAAACAGTAAAGTCTCTTATGAGTCAATAATGGCACAATTTAACTTTATGTGACGTGTAAATGTGCATATTGAGCAAGTGGCCTTAACAGAATGTACTGTACATCTGAGTTCTTGCCCTAACCTGCTCTTATGGACAATAGACATATTCACTGCATGACATTTGGGGGGTTTTTGGTTATTTCAGAAGTCTGCTTTCTGCCAGGAGCATTGAGACAAGAACACTCACCCTTTTTTTCCTTCAGATACAGTAAGGCGAGTGTGTAGCCATACCAGTTTCTCTGGTCCACACAAGCACACTCAGGTTCTTTCTCGCTGCGGCGAGGGATCCTGGCTCTAACCAGGTTACGAATTTGTGCGGCAAAGTGTCTATAATCTTTGGCGCATAGCCATCGGGGGTGGTGGTTTTGGACCGCACTGAATGTTATTGTCTTGTCACATGTAAGGGTAATGGAAACAATTAGGATTCTGCCAATATGACTGTCAGCAGAACCCAATACGGTGTGTTGGTGTGTGTGTGCAACACGGACCCAATACCCCACTCAGTCCCATTCATCACACAACAGGGGCAAACGCAGGGCAAATAGTACCTAGACTGCCACAAGAAGACCTATTATTACAGAATGTACAAATATGCAGCATTACTGCTTGTAGTAGCTACAGACTACTGGTTGTTAAACATCCCATGGAAAAATGTGAAAATGTGTGCTTCTTGTAAACAGATACTTGCAAATATGCTACTGTGGAAAACTACGTGCAACTGTTCATGTTCATTTATCCGAACAGTCAGTGACAGGTTTGTGCTCATTTATATACAAGTCACCTGTTGAATACAGTAAAATGAATATGATTTTATTTTATGAGTGATGTAAAATATTTTTGATCCATTTTGAAACCATGGTGGGACAAATTAGACTATGGCGAGCCATACACTGATTGTAGTCAACACTTTTGAAGATACACTCTATGTGGAACTTCTTTTAAACTATATAGTCTATGCTTAAAAAGCATACAGTATTTCAGAAAATTCTGTCATAGCCAATATCTTTTCCCATTTTTGCCATATCTTATTGACAGTCATAAAGGAGAGGAAATGAAAGGGCCAATAGATTCAGGAAATGAGACTCACATCACCTGTATGAGCAGATACTCCAGACATGTTATGTCAACTACTAAGGCACTATTCTTTTTATAACCAGATTATAACCACTATTGAGATTTTGGGGGGTTTTAACATTTCTTTGAATTGCAATTCTGTGAATTCCTATTTCAGCCATTCTTATACCAATAAAATATCCTGTGGGTCATGCAGTTCAACTCTGAATTGAAATTCTAGATATTGCCTGACTCTCAAAATTGCCCAAAATGCTTTTGGTTACTTGCAATGGATCCCATTTTAATAGTGATTTCCTTTTTCAGCGGACGTGGCACGCTGCTTGAACAGCGCCCTCCAGGTGGGCTGTGGTGCCTTTGCTTGTCTTGAAAACTCAACGTGTGACACAAATGGCATGCACGACATCTGCAAGTCTTTTCTCTATAGTGCTGCTAAATTCGACACTCAGGTATGTACATTTGTATAGAACGTATGGCAAAGTACCACTAAAATGTATCCGTTCATCAAAGGCTAGACAATGTACTGAAGTGAAAGGCCCCTTATTCAGTGAACATAAGATGAATCTTTAAAGCAAAAGGATCAGGTGAATCCTGGTGAACTGCTGCTGAAATCCATTGAGAAAGGGGTGTCAGAGCTTGACTAAAGCTTGACAGAGCTATTGTAGTTTTATGAATATTTTGCTAGCACATTTTATATTACAAAGGTATACTTATAGTACAATGCAACAAAATTCTGGTAACTAAATGTACGTACTTGATGTGGAGTGTTAGAGTTCAGGGTTGGTACCTACTGAAGTAATTACATAGTAAGTCCACACTGTAGTATGTACTTGGACTGTAAAATAAAGTGATACCAATTTTATCTCTTTTTTTGTTGATTTATTGTATTAGGTACAATCTAATTGGGAATTCCAATAAATCAGTTTAACACTTCTGTTTAACATGGGGTCACTTACTCATTTTGCAGGGCAAGGCTTTCGTGAAGGAAAGCTTGAAGTGCATTGCCAACGGCATCACCTCCAAGATCTTTCTAACAGTCAGACGGTGTTCCACCTTCCAAAGGATGATTTCCGAAGTTCAGGAGGACTGCTACAACAAGCTGGACATTTGCACAGTGGCCAAATCAAACCCAGAAGCCATTGCAGAGGTGGCTAAATTACCAAGCCACTTTCCCAACAGGTGAGACTGCCATTTAGATTCTAAACATGCTCAAAAAAGAGACAGACTACATTCTGTTTTTCTGTGATGTATTTTGAAGCAAGATAATGGAAAACTCCATTCACGATTCAGTATAGTCAAAGTAGTCCAGGGTAAAAGTTAAATTATATTATTAAAAATAGAGCACTGCAATTGTTCTCTGCAGCAACTGGCCTTTGAAAAATGATTACAATGTCTGTGGGACATTTGGGAAATTCACTGTGCATTCCTAGAATTCAGCCAAAAAGGGTGATTTTTTAGAACTACCCAGGCCACTCTCTTCTATAGAAATAGGGCTGTTAAAGGGGTCATATGACACGGCTAAAACAAATATTATTGTTTGTTTGAGATGTAATGCAATATGTATAAACGATTTTAAGTAAAAAAATGCTGTATTTTCCACATACTCTTTGCACAAAGCTCATCGCTCTGAAAAGCGAGGTGTGTTATGATTTGCCAGTTAACCTGTGCGTGTTGACATAGATTTGTGAGGCTGTGGTTACACTTGCCGTTTCAGGCAGGTCTTGGTGAGCATTCGCATTTAGATAGAATGCATTTTTTGTTCCCTCACTTTAATTTTTGCAATTTTACGTGTCTAATACATGCATGGGCACCTTATAACACACCAAAGACACAGAAAAACACGTATTTGGGCCAAAAATAAAAAGACTACGTGACCCATGCTAAACTCTAAGTGTGTGAGGAAGAGGAACAGACCGTTATTTAGTAAAAATACCTACCGCATGTGAATAATTGTTTAAGACCATCCAGCCCAACCTCAATAAAACATGCAGCAACATTTTTGCAAAATTATGTGACTTTCCTTCCTGCACGTACCCCTGCAGCTCCAAAGTAAAAGCTGGCAATAAAATAGTGGCTCTAAAGCAATTTTTATATTTTTTAAATAGAAGAAATAGACTGTTATAGTGTAAATTTCACTTGGAAATTGTACACGATGCATTGTTAGGATTTTGGTTATTTTGGTTATCTACACATAGATATCGTGATTTACAGTACAAACAAATAATTCCAGCCAATCTTATAAACTTGATCAAGCGATTCATTGAAAAAATGTGACGTAAAATATACTCGTCCAGAATTTAGACATCACTGTTTTACTCATTAAAACACCGATGTCGACCTCAAACAAGACTATCGTATGAATATGGAAAAATTGAAACATATAAATCACATGAATCAAACTTTTATGATGCTCTGTCATTCTTTTCCTGAATGGCCTAGTTATTCTTTGAAACGTTCACATTTTGCGTTCCAAAGAAGTACTATGTGAATGAAATGGTGTAAGAGTTCATTAAAGACAACAGAATTTTGGGGTTAATTTTTCCCAATTTGTTGACGCACTTGCTCAGTGTGAGTTATCTCCGTCTGACTGCAGGTTTTATGGGAAACTACTGCAGAGTTTGATGGAGTGTGACGAGGAGACTGTGGACCTGGTGAGGGCGAATCTGTTGACCCGATTAGGCCCTGAGATTGCCATGCTTTTCCAACTACTGCAGAACAAGCCGTGTCCGTCTGCCGCAGTACCTACTGGAATGGAGACTCGTGGTGGGTGGCGATGGTCTGTAAGTCCCCACGGATATAAGAACCAGCCAAATCTACGCAGCAGAGATGCCTCTAATCTTTTTGGCAAGAAACGCAACATTGGTGACAGCTCGTAACTTCAGACCGATTTGCCAGTCCAAACTTAGCCATCAAGCTCACATACACAAGCGCAAAGTGAAAACACACACACAAAAAAGAAAGCAAGACAAAAAAGCTGTTTATTTTCCAAGGCTATACAGGGACACATTCCTTCTCAACTGGAAAAAAGGCATGTACCAGTACAAAAAACATCTGGAATGTCTAAGTCAATGGTTATCACTTCATATTTGATGACTAGAGTTACATGTTATCAGGTTTCAAGGGGAAATCGGGCTGGTTTACAGAATGATACGTGTGCTGGTAAAGTGATTGCAAAAAATCCAGTGGGAACCATCCAGGTCATAATATATAGAGCTTATAGACTTATTTTCGTGAAAATAGAAATAAAAGGAAAAATTATCATATTAATAAATAGCCATCTATGTGTATGAAAGATATCTTACAGCAAAGAAAAAAAACGTATGTGTATATATACTGAATCTAGCGTTGATGTGAAATAGTTGGCATGTGCTATAGAAATAAGAGTGTACTATTTATTTATTACAGATATTTTACTATTTTAGCTGTTAACTCAATTTGCGCCTAGCCTTTTTGTGAGTCTCTCCCATTTGGCGAGAGGTATCTTCAAAAATCTATGTGCAGGAATTAATTAAAATACCAAAAAGTCACTTTGATGCCCTAAATCAAACACATTGAGTACAGCAATGTGAGATGCACAGTGATCCACACTGGACGACCAATCATTAGCAAAAACAAACTGACGCACAGGAAGGGACAGGAAACTCCTCTTTACATTTTCAAAACATTCCTTTGCAAAACGTTAAAGTTGCTGGCTAAAGGAGTTTTTGTCATTTGAAAAGTTCTCTTAACTCTTGAATTGTGTCACCGTGATAATAACAGTTAATAACTTGTTATATGTTACAGTAGTGCAGTGAAAAAAAACTCTAGGAGGAAATTCAGTTCTAAACCCAGAGAGCATTGTTAGGCTACGACTAAACACATATTTTGGCCAACTTGTTGGACAGATGAACAAGTTACTCCCTGAGGAATATGACGCGCCGAAGTGGGTTCCAAGTGTTGCTGAGACACAAGGAAAACCGAAACGTCTATTTAAAAAAAGCATATCCATTGACTTATTAATATTTATTTTCTTACTATATTATTTAAATGTTTATTTTATTACATTTCTGTGGGCAATGTTAGTTGAATCAGCAAGCATTAGTTTACAGCTTTTTGGTGGAGTTTTATTGCTTAGCATCCATTTTTGGGAGCTATTTGAAATGAATTTAATCAATCTCTGTCATTCTTTCTCTTAGTTGACTGCAAAAGGCCCATGTTATGACTCTGTGCTGGTCATGGGGGAACACGAGTTAGGTCAAATTATTGGCGAATGTTATAGGGGACCACTATAGTGCACATTTTTTTTAATGTTTATTGCCACATACTGTGTTTTCATACAGGGTCATTCAGCTGTTTATTATTAGCTTTAACAGAGTCATTGACATCCAGTATTTCATAGCACTGTTGATTTTGCTTTGTTAAATGGGTTGATTCAGTTCAGCCACTGTATATGACACACACACAGTTAGCGTAGACGTTCGATTTGGGGCAGTAACTGCAAAGTGTTTTCTGGAGCCATTCTCGACACTATGCAATATACAATGTTTCCAAAAGGCCTATTTCTCTTGGTGTGTTTACCTACAGTGAAGGGGGGAATATCTATTCATAAGTGCTTCTTTGGGATGTTCAGATTAGCAAAGAAAGGAGGGCAATGTGAATTACTTTAGACTGAGGGCCAAATCCAATCAAACTACCGCAAAACCACTTTTGGCCGTTCCCGCTGCAAAATGCAAAATGAACCATTTCACCAGTGAGTTATTAAACCATTTAAATAACCATTATGTATGATTAAATAAGTCACAGTTGCTTGTTTTACAATGAACTTACAATGGCGCCATGTTGGTATTGTGGTGATAAAAGAGCAGTTTGATTGAATTAGACCCAAAAAGATGTGTATGAGGGACGGGCAGAATGACTGTTTTTCTTAAACCAAATGATCTGCAAATCTAAAACTAATTCACCAAACTATGCAATAATATCTAGTAAGGTTTCAAACTAAAATCCATGCTATCAAGCCCTGCGTGGAATAAAGGGCCATTTAAGTTTCAAACCTTAAGCAGTAGCTTTTTCTTCACCCATATGAAATCAGATTCCCAAACCCCTGTAATATTTTCTTTATATATAAACAGATCTTTTCTTAATTTTTATTTTTTGTTCTTTGTTTTATATCTATATCTATTTATGTTTTGTTTGTTTGTTGTTTATTCCTGCTTATTTGATTGCCCTTTTATGGCCAAATTGTTAATCCTTACTTTACTTTCTGTGTATGTTCATATGTGTATTTAGGAGGCTAAACAAGGTTCTCTCATAAAATATGCACTTTCTGTCTAATAGGACCACTATACAAGGGCATTGAAGCATTTGAACCTAAGTATGAACCTTAATCAGAATTTGCCAGAAAAGGTGCTGCGTTCTTGTTGGATGTAGGACGTAATGGCATACAGTTGTAAGGACTTTTTGTTTCGTTTGGGAATATGAAATCGCAATCTGTTAAACACCAAGGATGTTCCTGTACCAAACAGTTGCTGCTAAACAGAATTCCAACCCCACTGTGTTATGTTAGAGCTATTTTTACAATTCAAATCCCATGATTTCGTCCTGCTTTCACTGTGTGCTCATCCCCTCGGTTCATAAAGGGGATTTTCTAAATGACCAGGGACTGGATTATGTAATTCAACCACTGTTATGGAGGTATCCAAGCAACAAGGTGTCCATACCATCTCCAAACCAACAGCAGTGAGTGCACACATTTGCTTCAGGCCATCTCAAAGAGATTATCTCAAAAGTAGAGTAAAACGTCGATTACACATTGAAGCTTTGACGGTTTTAATAATGATTGCACTATTATTGAAGGTATGGGCACTCTTGACTTTGTCTTCTCATCCGTTGCTGAATCAAGAGACACTTCAGTTTCAGTGTAATTGTATTTTATTTTGTTAAATTATTACATTGCATTTCTTAGACTGCTGTGGAGACAATACTTGTTCTCGTTCATTCAAAGCCTCTATCCATGTAGCTCGCCATGTTACTCATATATTGTGATTCAGAGAATTTTCCAAATGTAATGGATTTTGTAAACTTCAGAGAATGTATATTTTATCAAATGTCTGTATATGGTTCAAAGGGATGCCTACAGCGCTGAACGTTTATTGCAGCCCTCGGTCATTCGAACTTGAATAGCATTGTGTCCTTATCGTGATTTATGGTGGATTAGCAAAGCTTGGAGACTGACCCTTCTTGTTGCCAAATTTAAAGTTTATATAACCACTGCCTCAAGGAAACATTTAGACTTCGAGTCTAAAAATTTAATTCTGAAACATTTTTTGCCTGACTTATAGAAATAAAGTAGAATGTAGACTAGGAGTGATTGAAATTGAAGCTATGTGTGATAAAATTGTCCCGCTAATATGGTAAGACATGTTTTAGGTTAATTTAGTGCTCAATTATTAATGTCAATGATCATTACCAGAGAAAACAGAATGCACTACAACAGAGGTGATCTGTTAATACAGGTCCTTCGATATCTCTGATTCACCAAGAATTGGTGAGATTTCCTCTTTGACCCAGGGCCATGTTGACTAGGCTGTATAAGCCGTTAAAACTGTATGGTACTCTCTCCTTTTAAAACTTGAAGTCACTTATATCTCTCATATTCCTGTTTATGTTAAAAATAAATGTTATATTTTCAGAGATTTATGCACCCTTTTAAAATGCAGTATGAAACCAAAATAAGACTGGTTGTGTAACATTCTGTTAAAGGCATATTCTTGTTTCATCCCTAAGGTTATACATGATGGAAATTTGTGATTGATTTGCACTTTATACTAAACTCGCAGACATATATACCTGTGTGTGTATATGTGTGGGGTTTCTCTCTGTGCTGACAGGTTAACAAAAGATACGAATACATCAACTATGTGTCTTTTACTGTGTAATAAACTATGATCAGATCTGGCATACAGTATCTAAGTTTGTCATAATTGTATTTTTTTATCTTTTCGGCGGCAAAGTGTCCACCACTACAGCAGACTATAATTTTAATTTTAAATATTGCAGTTTTGGACATTAAGCCTGATATCCGGAAAAAAAATATGCAATGCTGAGACTGAATGCATTGATTGTGATAAGCTTGAAATTATTGAACCCCTAGTATCCTATACTATTTTTCATAATGTTTTTTACTTCATCCTGAATAGTCTCACTTTATAAGCAATGACCTCAGACTACTCAAAACCGTCTTTACTGAACTCCATTAATGTTAAAGGCATCATATGACACGGCTAAAACAAATATTGTTTGTTTTAAATATAATGCAATATGTATACACGATTTAAGGTTAAAAACGCTGTATTTTCCACATACTGTACATGTTTGTATCTCATCTTTACCCCCCCCCCTCTGAAACACGCAGATTTTTTACAAATCTCATTGCTCTGAAGAGTGAGGTGTACTATGATTGGCCAGTTACCCAGTGCGTTGTAAAACGAAACGCCTCTTACCATATTTGGAACATCAGGTTATAAAGCAATTGTACTGACGGGTACGCCCATCTTAGGGGAACCGTTGGACTTCATACTCAGTCAACAAATAACACTGAACAGATCTTAATGCTTTACAATCTATTGACATTATAAAGAAATGTGCTTTGTAGAGGCCGGCTTTGTAAACAAGGACCCTGTGCTTACTCTGTTGTTGAAAAAACCCATTGAACAGCTTTAGGATGAATTGAAAAGCTGTAAGAACCTGACTCTACTGATGCTCTTGTATATAAAAGGTAGCACATCTTCACATCCAACACTACACAAAATGCCTTTGACGCTGTATTTGGGGCGGACTGGCCATCTGGCTCTCCTGGCGTTTCCCCGTGGGCCGCTATCGTTTGGGGCCGGAACGGATGCTTTGGCCGCTCAGACAGACGTATTATAAATGCGAATGCAAAAAACGTGAATGGAAAAGACACGTATGCATGACGCCAAACCCAATCACAACCCACAACCCACACCCCGGTCAACAAATTTGACCATGCACCTCCCCTCGTCCACAGAAATGGTGAAGGGCTGATGTGGGCCTAAAATGCCAGGGCCAATTTTTATACCCGGTCCAGCCCTGATTGTAGCATAGATAGGTGGCCAAATTACTAAGGTCATGTAGTCTGGAATAGATAGATCATAGATCCATGCTACTTAAACTTGTGAAAAGACCCTCTCCCTAACAGTCCAAAAGATGCTTAAAATACGGACTGTGACCAATCTGCAACCGGGCTCTTTGTCCCCAATAAGAGTCAAGGGTTGCTTATGCCTTCGGAAAATAACTTTCTTAAACTCACTTCACAAACGCGCTGAAACTGCAAAGTGTGCTCCGTTCTGTTCTATAAAGAGGCCTGGGGAAAGGAACTGAGCCGTGCGAGAGAGATGAGCCGACGCGAGGCAGAACGAGGCAGCCGCTATCTCTAGCAGTGGGGAGGGAGATAATTTCATGGTAATTTGGACGAGTCCTGAAGGGTTTTTCTAATTTTCTGCACAAGCTCACAGGAGTAGGTGATGCAACAGCTCGGGCTCAACGTTGATTCAGTCATGTTCCACTTATTTAGTCATTCACTTAACTCACTCACTTGCAAACGTCCTAAGTAGTTTATCATGCCAGGAGCGACAACTGTTAGCAACGACTCGCACGCGTGTCATGAAAGCTGCTGCGTATGTCGTGCTCTAGAATGTGGTTTAATTTTAACCACACCAATGTCAACAAATTTAATATTACACTAAATTATAAGACATGTAATTCCGCAGGTTTCCTCTGATCGGTTAACCATATTACCGTACAGAGTTCAGATCTTGAAATGTGCAGGCTTTTACAAAAGGGAAGAGAAACCAAATCTACCCAAATCTTTTTAAAAGCACATGCTGTGTTTTCATTCATTCATGTCATTTCATTTAATTTATCTGGGTTTTAAGGCACAGTGGGAAAAAAGTCTAGCACTTAATCACTCAAGCCATACCGCTTACAGTTATATTGTATTTTTTGCTAATGTTAGGAATATGATGAGTTGATGAGTGCAAAAGTTTTGAAAACTCATAGTCTTGATTTTTTGCACCTATTTTTTTTTACTTTCCATGTTGTATGGCAGGGATAGTCAACTTCGGTCCTGGTTGTGCTAAACATGTCTTTCGCCAAAACCTCCTGAATCTCTCAAAAAATCTCCCACCATAAAACCTTGACCACACCATAAACAAAAACGGGACAGAATTATTACAGCTTTGCTGAGCCTCCGGTCTGTATAAAAACTGGATGGCAGGATCAGACAAGACTCATTAGGATTTGTTGATCATGGAACTAATGTATGCCATTACTGGACCCATCCTCCTTTACTGCGTTTACTGTCAAACAACAAAGTCCTCTTTCTGACCATAACCAAACAAATATTAAAACACAGACTAATGACACGCTTAAACAAAATCCACTGAAAACCTGTAAAATTAATCACATCCAGCTGACATGCAGAAGGGCTTCAGACAGCACCGACAAATTTATTCAAGCACCTTATTCTAAAGAACTGAAAAATCGAATCACTACATTTATTAAAAGGGATAATTCACACAAAAAATCTGTAATCATTTAATCAAATCAAATCCCTTTATTGTCACTCAACCATATACACAGGTGCAACAGTAGGTGAAAAACTTGGGTGCAGTTCCGACCAACATGGCAGTTTGACAGACATTTCGTGTACAGATTTACACAGTAAACATTTCTGTTCAAGTTTTACACCAGAATAGAACAAATGACACGTAATATACATAATAATAATACACAGCAACAAATGTACACAATGTGCGTAGTGTACACAGGATAATGACAAATAATTTACAAATAACTAAATAAATTGCAGCGAATGTACACACAATGTGCGTAGTGTACAGTGATTGATATGTATTGTTTTATTACAGTAAGACAATGTATAAAGTTGTGCGTTCTAGTGGGGGATAAAGTGCAGTGCTAATGAGTAGATTCACCATTTATTCACCTTCGAGTTGTTCCAATTATGTATGATTTTTTTTATTCTGATGAACACAGAGAAATATATTTGGAAGAATGCTTATAACCAAACAGTTCTTGGACCCCATTGACTACCATAGTAGGAAAAATTATGTTTACATTTTTGTTCTGTTGAACCCAAAATAAGATATTTTAATGAAATGCAGGACAGAAAACTGTTCTGTGGCACTTTTGACTTAATTCTTATTTTTCCTACTTTGATAGTTAATAGGGTCCAAGAGCTATTTGGTTACAAGCATTCGTCCTAATGTCTTTCTCTGTGTTCAACCAAACAAAATTTATACAGGTTTGGAACAACTAGAGTAATTTAACCTTTTGGGTGAACTTTCCTTTTAATAAAACATTTGGATCAAGTTAGCTGCAAACGAAATCAATCAATATAAAGATATCAGAATATAAAGAAATAATGCAAAGCAACAACTTCTGACCAATAGCTTAGCCAAAAATCGGATCTGGGATATGTGGATTAATCTGAGCATAACAAAGCCACAAGATTTACCAGACATTTGGACAAACCAATTTCAAAACCTATATAAAGAATTCCACCAAAAAAACTTAATACAAATTTTTATAAAATCAAACAAAATCTTCAAATGTAAGAAAACGTAATTCGAAGTAAAGAATTTACCAAAAAGCTCAAAAACCTAAAATGTAAAAAATCTGGTGGGCGGGACAACATTTAAGATCAAATGCAGCAGACGGCTGTGCTCAAATTATTTAACGTCATACTTCATTCAGACCACTTTCCGGACATCTGAAATCAAGGACTTTTTACATAAAAGCAGAAATAAATTAGACCCTAGTAATATTAGAGACATTTCTCTTATTTTCGATATTATTTTGTCGTATTTTAAAAAACAGAATTATAAACCTTCTGAATGAACACAATGTCCTGAGCTGAATTCAGATAGGCTTTCTTTCAGATCATAGAGCTATCGAAAAACATCCACATCGTAAACCTCAAAAAGACCCACATTATAGGAACGAACACACAATGCAATACCTCGGCCTGATCATCACTGCACATCAAGGAGATTCAGCCTGGCAATAAATGCGCTCAAAGCTAAAGCTTGAAGAGCTCTGCATCCCATTAAGAAACATCCAAAATATTCAACTACCCATTAAAATATGGTGAAAAATCTTTCAGAGTATAATACAGCCCATTGCGCAGTAGGGAAGAGGGTTCTGGGGTCCACACAGTGATCAGAGCTCCTTGATGGACAAACATCCCACAGAAACCCTATTCAGAATTTTGCTAAATATTGATATTAATATAGAAGGATAAAATCTGAATTTCTTAAAAGCAACCTGTGTGTTTTTTCTGAAGATGATAAAATTCTGACTTAAGAGTAACGACATACATTTTGTGTTGTATTTAACTTCTTATTTTCTTATCCTTATTCGTTATTATTGTTCTTTACTATTTCCTATATTCAGTATAGATTTCATTAATTTCTTTCTCCCCTTATGCATTGTCTTCACAAGTAGATTCTTTTTCATGTCACAAGACAATGTTGCTAAGCAGTCAAGAAACTTTTCATTGTCTGTGCTGGTATAATAACACTTGACGAATGTGTTTCTAGTCAGACGAACTTACAATAAGGAATAAAACACTAGACAAAGTTCTTTGCAGAGTCAGAATGTGCAATCTTTATACTAAAGCAACTATTTTTTTCTCTTCCTGGATAAACTTTGCTCATTTCATTATATCATTACTTTGTCTCCTGCCTGCAGATCTCCCCCTTCATCTCTGATAGTATAGTTAGATCCAGGGGCTAAATTTCCACTGGGGACAAGAGGGACATGAATAAGTGCTTGTTCTTTTAACAGTAGCTAGAGTTTATTACAATAAATGTTTCATATGAATTTGCTTTTGCGTAGTCGTTGTTCCGGTATAGGCTATGTTAAGTTGTTTTCTTATGATGGATGATTGAACTCATCTTTTTAACAACAGCTAGTGTTTATGACAGGGCTTGACAGAAATGTGGGCTTCCCTGGTTATTGTTTAGGTACGTTAAACCTCGTCATCTTGCTCGTCTCCTCCCTACCATATATTCAGGTTAGCCCCACAAGCCATTTTTTCCTCTGTTTCTCAATCAATAATCATATTTTGCCCCTTCGTAAACAAGAACTTTTGCTACACAATAAAAACACTGTGTGGTATCAGATCGACCTATAAACATAAAAGATTCCAAAAAAAATTGTTGTTGTAGCCTTCTGTGAATTTGGTTCGAGACATAACGTTAGGTTACACATTAGCACCGTTCATAGTTTTCGAACGGCATCGGTATTATCTTTAGACGTCCTGTGATTAAAAAATTCACATCAGTATTTCATGTGACGCATTTGCACAGGATGATTTTACTCAAATTTACTGACTTATTTCCCGGATGTGATGGCAAGGCTTTGCGTATAGTTTGTATAGCCTATACTTGTAATGCGTTTAATGATATATGACCGTACCTGTCAGCATTTGAGACCAGTGATCCCAAACCGGACAAAAGATCACCGCGATCGCGGGTCTCAAATAAACAAATAAACAAACGGAAGACTACCGGTAATTTATGGATATCACCCAGCACCCTCAATAATACCATAACACTTCAAAACAGCCTACATTATTTGGAAACGTGGTATAAAACCTTGACAAATTATATATGAGCCCACCAAATCACAGAGATGGTGATTTGCACGGCCTTAAGATCTCAGACAACCTCTGCAATTAATACAAAGGACTAGTGGTCCCCAGATTATACTATTCTCCCGAGAAGTGATCAGGGCACATCAAGCGGTCTCTAACAAAGCAATAGTAAAGCACAGTACAAACATTTTTTCTCACAAAAGATTACAGCGCCAATCCTAAACTGCAAAAACTGATGCGATAAAAATGACAAATGTTGTGTCAAATTTTAACACAATATGTGTGTTTTTAAACAATGTGTTTCTTGACGTTCAGTAGCCCAGTGGTTCCCAACTCCAGTCCTCAGGGCCCCCTGACAGAATATTTTAAATGTGTCCGAATGGAACGGATTAATGAGTTAATGAGATAATGAAGTGTTGATTGATCATTAATAATGAACACCTGCTGTTAACAAACACAATCACTAAAGAAAACATGAGCAATAATAAGTCACCATAATAGTGTTTCCTTTAGTTGGGCTTTACCCTTGATTTATTATGGGAAGTTTTCTGAAGCACAAATATAGCTACCAAGAAAAGAAAAAGTCATCTTAATGCTTGTTGTTGGGCAAATTCGCACAATTTGCTGGTGTGTAATTTATTAGACGTATGTGTCCCCAGATTACATCTTTTATTACAATTTATTTTCCTTCACCAAATTTTTCACCTCACTGAGTCATACAATAACATAAAACATCTACATTTTACTATCAAGTCCTCCATTGCAAATACCACCACAAAGAGAAACAATCCATTTTACCTTTTGTCAAGGTGTTTTGAATGTGCTTCAGAAACACACAATTACAGCTATCAACAAATTTACCAGAATGAATCAAGGGTGAGAGCCCCACTAAAGCCTGGCTCAGATTAGAGGATTCTCGGCCAGATTTTACCACGATTTCCCCTCCCGAGAATCTTTGAAAAAATCGGGCCCAGAACCTCGATCGGGCCCGAGATTCGGCCAGGATTATCACGTAATGTGAGGCGTTGACAGGTCGAATCTCACACCTCCCGATCTGCTCCGAGAGAAATCTTAGCCGCCCCGATCATATCAAACATGTTTGATATTTAAGATTTTAATTCGGGGTGATGACGTTGGTACTTTCGCTACAGCCAATGAGAGACAGATCTGAAAATTGACGGAGATGACTGACAGACCTTTAAAATGTCGACCGCAAAAGCTCCTGCAAGGGTACATTGTACAGCGGAGATGGAGGAACAACTTGTAGCAACAACATGATCGTCTCTATAATGTATCCTCAGAAACAAACCACGACCGCATTTATAAGAAAGAGAGCTGCAGGGGGAAGTCGCGTCGGTTTTAAATGTACCGCGTAAATTAACCGCTAACGCGCAGCTTGTATTCGTTCAACAGATTGTTATTTGGCTATAGGATCACATACATGCGTTTATGTGTTTGTTTTTATGCTTTATCTTATAATCACATTGGCATTCATCTTTATTCTCGGCAGCGACAATTGTTTTCTTCCGTTATTTATTAACATTAAACTTAAGCGGCTCGTCCAAAGCACAGTCATAACTTCAGCCCTTGTAAAAAATCATATAGCAGCATCTGCCCAAAATAAATTCCCACGGCTTTGGACTGACAGACAGAGAATCATTCGGAGCGACAAAGACACAGAATTCCAGAATTGAATGTTACACACCTTGCTACAGATTTTCTAAAATAACGTATAAATCCCTTGATACGAATTGCTACAGAAACATTTGCTTTTCACCGCGGATACGCCGTAGTTCAGTTAAGACTGTACAGTGACACACTCTAGACCTGCTGCATAGCCACTGCATTTCCTTCATCTATCGTGGAAATACACTTTTTTTCAGAATAGGACAGATAGATCACGTGAAATGAACGGCGATGTTTACTTCTGTTTCCCGGTGAGATGACGTAAGAGGCGTCCTCTGGTATGATTATCTTAATATTATCCTGTATTTGGGTGTCTTAAAATGTCTTTTGATGTGCAATTATGAAATAAAAAATTCCAATCAACTAATTTTTATTTTTGCACTTGCTACCTTTAGTCTTATTTATAAACACAACTTTACACCCAACGTTTTCTTCTCTGGACATTTCACATTTATAAATGCAAGTTTACAAAGGGCAAACCTATTTTTGTAGTGCTTGAAAAAGAGTTTCAAATGTAGATGTGATGACAGGTTTAAGATTTTTACATAAGAGAATCTGGCAAGATTCTCCTTATGTGTGTGCTGCAACCAGAATTTAAAATCTGTCAGGATTTTAAAACTCCTGTAGTCTGAGCCAGGCTTAAAGGAAACACTAAACACTATTATGGTGACTTCTTATTATTTCTGGTTTATTTCACTGATTGTGGTTGTTATTTCATCATTAATGAGATAGTGAAGTGACAGTTGATGCCTTAACTCAACCCAATTTAACTCATTAACGTGTTCATGTGTTATTTAGAGAGATATCCAAAACATTCAAGGTGGGCACCTGGACTGGAGTGGTCAAAAAAACGTCTAAAAAATGTCAAGAAACACATTTTTGCCTGCTGGGAATTGTATAAAAAAACACATTTGTGTGTTAAATTACCTGACACAATTTGTGTTAAAATGGCTTGCACACATATTGTGTTGAATTTGACACAACATGTGTTGTCCCTGAACACACTCCCTACATGTGTTAAAATTTGACACAACATGTGTCATTTCTAACACATCAGTTTTTGCCTTGCATGTGTTCATCATAAATGAGGTAATGAAGTGATGATTGATTACTTAGCTCAACATGATTTAACTCATTAACTTGTCCATGTGTTATTAAGAGAGACATCCAAAACATTCAGGGTGGGAAGGCACGTGGACTGGAGTGGTCAATGGAGCACACCTTTTGCTAGCTGGATTAATGTGTAATGCACTCAAATGTCATTTTAACATGCTAAAGTGTGGAAAATAAATGACTGTAACCAATTATTGTGTTAATATTACAATATTAAACATTAGCAGGCATTTGTAAATAAAAAAGAGTGAAAAGAGTGGGAACATAAAAAGACACAATGCTTGACGTGATTGGGGACGAAGAACCAGCCATTAATCCTTTTTTTAAGATTATTTTAAGTGTAAAGTATTTTTTTATAAATACGCACTCCCTTCACAAGATAACACATTTACTGTGTTAATCTATCCAGGGGCATTAAAAAAGTGCATACTATGTGTGTAGAAATCTACACAACATGTGTCATTACGCTATTAACACAGTGATGCGTGTTGTTTTTTGACTGTTTCTGCTGTGTATCGGATCCAATTGAAGGCACAGCACTGCTTTTGAATTTTAAACTCTCCACAAATTCTGTGTCGACCTGTGTCGTGTTCACGAAGGAATTTGAAACCAACAAACGCTCCATGTTTTTCCCACATGAGCTGGGACGTCGTTAAAAATAAACTTTAATCCCGCATTCCTACTATCGGAAACCGAAGGAAGGTTATGTAGCGACTGTATTCTTCCACAACCAGGGATGGCACAATATTTAGCTATCTTTAATGGCGTGTTTGTGTATTGTTTGCTCTATCTGTTTCCGCGACACTTTTTCTGTCATGCGGGTACCAGTGGGCGGGGCTAGAGAAATAGTCGTTGATATTTTTCTGTTGAGGTGGTGTTCAACCTATCATAGGTGCATTCCAGAACCTGGCGTTCGCTGAATCGCTGGGACTGGCGTCAGTAACAGATGTAATCTCAGTAACAAGGGCGTTTTCAGTTCTAGCACTTGTGATTTTAATTCATGCCTCCTTTAACAAACAGAATTTGCATGCAATAGGCTAGGTTTTTACGTGTTGACCGTCAGTAATGGCTGAAAGCTCCATCTTCCGATGCTCCCGCTTCAGAAATAAATCTGTCTCCATCCACCATAAACAGCCCAATTCATGCTGCAGGTGGTAGCGAAACACTGTAAAAAAACACTTTAGTTTTGGCGCGCTGCGCGCTCACGGACCTCATAAACAAACAGCAAAAATGATGTAAAGTTCGTTGTGCAGTGTAATTAGATTAATTCATTAAAACGGGAGTTTTTTGCAAAATTAAACGAAGTAAGTGATCGTTCAGTGATGGGGATTGTTCTTAGCCCACTTTTTAGGCTTCTATTTATGTCCAGTTAACATAACCGCTTTATTAATGCGTAATCAGTGAAATGAAACGCACACAATTACTACATAAAAGGCAATTATCCAAAAAAATGATTTTGTCTACTTTAATGAATGCGCGTTTTTACATCATAAATAATTTAAATCCTGGATGTTCGCAGTCTTATATTGCAGTGTTTGTTGAATTCCAACAAAGGCAAGCTTAGGAGTGACAGCCAGCAAAACAAATTTGAAAAATCAGGGTTATTTCATAAAACATTTAAAAACATAGGTTCCCTTTCTATCGGTCTCTCGACGTTGTGTCGAGAACGACAGATGGGGTTCGCCCTTGAGAACCAATCAACTCTGACTACTATAGAAAAGGCCAATGAAATTTGGCGAATGAAATTTGCATCATTCATTTACCTTTTGTTCTTCAGAGCCTTCGCTCATGACTAGGAACAGAACAAATTCAATGAATTCTTCTTCTTCTACATTGCCGGATCTACGACGTGTTGCAGCGGATCGTCCCTACCTGCAGCGACCTTCCCCTGGGTGTCTCTGCGGTTCCGGAGGTGTTAGAGATTTTTTCTAAAAAAGTCCTTTTCAGGACTGACTGAGCAATCTCCAGCGCGGCATGTCCCGCTGTTCTCTTGGGTGCGGCACCCTCATCGAGGAGGGGAATGGACACGATCGCTGCACACTGCGGGCAGATTGTCATTCAGAAGTTGCGGTCACGGGTGGCTGTCTTCCTATGGGAACCAGCCACCATTTCGTCTGCTACCTGGGATGTGACATCTGTGGCTACGGCCCCGATGACCACCCACGTAGCAGCGCTAGTGATATGGGGAACTCTGCGAACGTAAACCCGCCAGCCAAGTGCTCACAGGCCGATCGCACCCCGATTCGCTCTTCTAAACGTTCCCCAACCGGCGGTGGCATTCCGTCCGGATCCTCACGCACACACTTGGAAACGATGTGTTACGTAGATGAGATGTCGCGCACAGCATCGGAGGGAGACTGGCATCCAACTCTAACGAATCCGAGCTCCAACCCCAGTGGTCGAGTTCAGGAGGAAGCAGAAGTGATGTCATCCGTGCTAACCCGGGGATATGTGGTTCCTGGGGTCGGAGCGCAGTGCAAACCGCGCCCACCCCGGGTGCAATGTTTTCCCGGAGGTGCATGAGGAGCTGTGTAAAACTTGGAATGCTCCACTCACGGACCGTTTCAGTGAAACCAGCTCAGGCTCCCTTACTTCCCTCGATGGTGGGGCAGCCAAGGACTACGCCGAGATCCCCCTGGTGTCGAAAGCTTGCAATGCTGCGGGCCAGGCTGCCTCCTCTCTCTAAGCAATGGCCATCCTGCAGGTCCGCCAGGCCAAGGCATTGAGAGAGCTCCACGAGGGTAAGGCCGACCCGGGTATAATGCAGGATCTCCGTGCCGCCGCTGACAGCGCTCTACAGGCGACCAAGGCGGCGGCACAGGCCCTGGGTTGGACTATGTCCACGGTAGTGGTCCAGGAGAGACACCCCCGGCTATACCTTGTGCAGAAGAGTGACACCAAGGAAGTCTGCTTTCTTGATGCACCCATCTCGCAGGGTGGGTTGTTGGTAACACCGTCGAGGACTGCGCTCAGCAGTTTTTGACGGTGAAGCAGACAGTGGCAATTAGTCAAAAAATTTCACGCTGCGACTCGGCCGCCGACATGCCTTCGAGATCTCACGTGCCGTCTGCTTCCCTGCAACCCCGGACCCTTTCGACATCGGCTCCAGTTCCTGTGCCCCCACAGGTGGCACCCCGGAAGCAGAGGTCGAGGGGGAAACCTCCAACCCGTCAGCAACCTTCTCACGAGAAGGGACACTGATGGGAAGACCCAAGGGAGAAAAACATTGGGCCCGAACCTTCACAGCCACGGCTCTGATCGGTCAGTACGGGACGACTCCTGCCTCGTCACCAAAGCCGGGCCCTTTTCAGGGCTTGGTGCCCACATACTCGCAGAGTTTTTCTGTTCTCCCCGGGTGTACTTGCAGCCTATCGCACACTCCACTGGACTGTGCATGGCGAACCGGCCTCACACCCTGGCGAGGCGTGAGGTCGTACACATACGACAGCTGTCACCACTCTCAAACCGACAGTGCGTGCCATCGTCCCGACAGGCAGGTAAAAAGGCGGAGCCAACCTTCCCTCCGGGGACCCCGGCGACATGATTAGCTCCGCCAGCCGACGAACCACCCCCCCGTGGGAATGATGAAGCAGACCGTCCCGTTGGTCACCCTGTCACAGTCCCTGGGAGGTCGAGAGCTGCCCACACTGTCTCGCGTGTGGGCATGAGGGCGGTCCGTCTTGGTTACTCGATCCAGTTCGCCAGAGATTCTCCCAAGTTTCGGGGCATCATCTCTCCCTCTGTCAGAGGCAGGGACGCCTCCGAACTTCGGGTAGAGGTCCCCACCCTTCTGGCAAAACAGGCATCGAGTTCGTCCCTCAAAACCAAGATGTTCAGTGGGTCACGACCCGCACCATTCCCACGAAAGACGGCGGGTTGCCCCCAAAGGTCTGCGTACCCTGAACAGAGCACCTTCACAAGCTGCCGTTCAGGGTGCTCACACAGAGGTGCATCCTGACATCTATCAGGTGTCAGGATTTGTTCGTGGCAATCGAACTGAAGGACGCTTACTTTCATGTCTTGATCCTCCTCAACACCGCCGTTCCCACGGTTCACGTGCGAGAGTCGGGCATATCAGTACAGAGTCCTCCTTTTCGGTCTGTCCTTGTCTCCACGGTCTTCACGAAGATCGTGGAAACCGCCCTTTCTCCTTGAGGGAAGGAAGGCGAGCGGGTACTAAACTATCTCAGCGACTGTCCTATCTTGGCACACTTGTGAGACCTGTTATGTACAGAAAGGGACCTGGTGCTCCGGCACCTAGATCGATTGGGACTCCAGGTCAACCGAAAGAGGGGCAGGCTCTCCCCAGTGCAGAGCATCCTCTTTCTCGGTATGGAACTCAACTCTGTCACCATGTCGGCGTAACTGTCCGCAGTACACACCCAACAAGTGTTGAACTGCCTGAAATGAACATTTCAGGCAGACAGCGGTCCCTCTGAAACAATTCAGAGGCTCCTGGGACATGGCGTCCTCGCTGGTTAATACCCCCCGGGTTGAAGCACATGAAACCGCTCCAACACAGGTTTCAGAGTCGAGTTCCGAGGAGAGCATGGCACACCGACAGCAGGCGCATGGTGATGTCGCCCTGCTTCCGACGCACCATAACCCCTAGTCTTCCATGACTTTTTCGAAGGACTCAGGTCCCTCTGGCCAGGTTATGAGACAGGTCGTGGTGACAACTGAAGTCTCCCTGCAGGGGTGCGGTGCAGTGTGTAACGGGCACGCAGGCGGGGCTTTGGATGAACCTCCGCCTGCGCTGGCATATCAATTGCCAAGAGTTGTGGGCTGTGCTACTTGCACTGAGCAGGCTATGGCCTCTCGTACGAGACAAGCACGTGCTGGTCCAAGGACAGCACTACAGCTGTAGCGTACACAGATCATCAGGGTGGCGTTCGCTCACAGCAGCTAACACAACTTGCTCGACGCCTCCTCCGGTGGCGTCAACAGGTGACCCGTTCCCTGCGGGCCACACACACACCACGGGCAAACTGAACTAGACAGCCGACGCGCTTTCTCACCAGTTTATGCCTTGTGGAGAGTGGCGACTCCACCCCCGCGGAGACCAGCTCATTTGGAGGCTGTTCGGGTAGGCCCAGGTAAACCTGTTTGCCTCCCGCAACACCACCATTTGCCCGCTTGGTATTCCCTGCCCTCGGCACGGATATCCTTGCGCACAGCTGACCGCGGGGCGGGCGGAAGCACACCTTGCGCCCCCCAGGAGCCCCCTTGCACAGACACTGTGCAAGGTCAGGGAGCAGGAGCACCAAGAGTTATTGGTTACACCACACCGGTCTAACCGCTCTTGGCTTCAGAGCTGATGCTCTGGACAGCAACTCCCCCTGAACCATTCCCCTGACAGAGGACCTGCTCTATCAGGGAAAGGACACGTTCTGGCATCCCACATCAGACCTCTGGCACACCCATGTCTGGTCTCTAGACGGGACGAGAAGATCCTGAGATGGCTACTCCCCCTCTGTGGCAGAGACCATCACCAAGGCTAGGGCCCCATCTACTAGGCGGTTACACGCCTCTAGACGGTGCCTCTTCTCGTCCTGGTGTCTCTCTCAATGAGAAAGACCCACTGAGGTGCTCGATCAGGATTGTGTTGTCCTGGGCACTGGCAGAAGCGCCTCTCTAGCAGACATCTGTAGAGCTGCGGGTTGGGCTACGCCCAAACACCTTCGCAAGGGTTAACAACCTTCGCGTAAACCCGGTGTCAGCTCACGTCCTGCGTGGCGACATGTAGGACTGGCATCAGGGGGCGTATGCCTGCGAAAGCACCTTTTCACCCTCTAATAGGTTGGGTCAGTGTGCTATCTACCTTTCTTCTTACCCAAACACTGGTTAAGAACAGGCATTCCATCCATCACCAAACAAGCACCACCTGGGGGCTGGCTGGCAGAGCAGCTTTCCCCCTTAGGCCGGGATACCATGTGAGCTATCACAGATAGCTCTAACCGGACCTAGTGCTACCGGACGCTTTAACACCCCCCCCTGTGGGCTGTTCCATCTGATATATCCTAATGAGAATGGTTCCCACTCTTGGTAGCCCATGAGCTTCCTCAGGTGGACCTCTACCTCGCGGTTAACTACTCAGTCCGCACGTTCCATGCGTTCTCCTCCAAGGACGAGACCATACCTATATCCACCATATTCCTCCCCACGGGTAGGAGGTGGCCTCTGCAGTGCTTCTCTGATTAAGAGTTGCGCTCATCCGGTGTAAACCCGAGCCAGACGGCCTCTCGCCAGTAGAGAGCTAAGGCCCCGTCCGTGAAAGGTTACCGGTCAGGGCTTTACCCATCTTTCTCCAAGAAAGCTCTGGAACCCCCCGACCACCACACTGGAAGGTTACAGTTTCGAGAAAGCATCGAGCTGACACGCCCTGGCCTGTTACCGTCGCTTCGCTAGAGATTGTGACGCGATACAGCATTGTGGCGTTTTACATTGGCAACCCCATCTGTCGTTCTCAACACAACGTCGAGAGACCGACAGAAAGGGAACGTCTTGGTTACGTCTGTAACCTCAGTTCCCTGATGGAGGGAATGAGACGTTGTGTCCCTTATGCAACAAACACATACGGTATTCTGCTGCAGTCGTGAGAGGCTCTCAGGCTCTTCAGAACAAGAGGTAAATGAATGCTGATTTCTTTCGCCACATTTCATTGGCCTTTTCTATAGTAGTCAGAGTTGATTGGTTCTCAAGGGCGAACCCCATCTATCGTTCTCGACACAACGTCTTGTTCCCTCCATCAGGGAACTGAGGTTACATATGTAACCAAGACGTTTTGTGTTGCTTAAAACTACATATGAACTTGTTTCGTTTTTTTTTGCCATGTTTCTGTTTTAAGAACGCAGATCGTCTTTTCTGTTGTTTTGACTCGTTTTTTTCTCTAAAATACAACAATTTTATAGGAAGTTCACAGAAATAAACAAAAATGATAATTTTACCAAAACACATTCTTATCAGAAGAAAAACTTTAAAAATGCTCTCTTAATTTTTTAGGGGGATATAGACTGTGTTAAATGCCCAACCTGGATATCTGCTAGCCCACCCTATTGCACCTGGCAGGAACCGGGCCTTAACATAACGTTGAATTTTACTGCGCATATCTGTCCAATGGCGCCTTTTTTAAATCCCCAAAACAAAACAAATGGACGAAAAACAACAAAACGGCTCTTGGTTTTGATTGAAGAGGCTGTTAAAGTTTAAGAAGCAAACATGGAGTATCACAGACGATCTGCAGATTATTTTAGGGTCTTTAACGAAATGAGGTTAGAAGGAGAGCACACTGATTTTAAAATTAGAGTTAATCACACGGAACTGAAAGTGCACAAAATCGTCATTTATCAAGTCATCCCTTTTTTTAGGTAAGGACATGCAGTTAAAAACTTGTTCATTTTTATCTAGGCTACTTGTTTGTTTTATTTTCACAATTTTGCATGGTTGCTAAGCAGCTTTAGGCCAAGGCTACATAATATTCTTTGGTGTAGTCTACATTGACTAAATTTGTTGAAAGTTTTTAATGGGGTTGTTATATTCCTAGTAGGCTAAGTGTAATGAGTGCTGTGTGTGTTAAATTTTTTATTGAATGCGTATTAATGGCACCGTAAAATATGGTTAGACGTCCCCGTTTTTAGGGGACAGTCCCGGTTTTTGGTGTTCTGTCCCCAGAAATGTCCCCGTTTTACAGCACGCCCAAAATCGACCAAAAATACGCTGAAAAGCCCGATCCTGCGGAACAGAGCAATCATGTAGTGATTATTTACACCAGTAGAGGGGGATGTAAGTTACTTGCTCACGCGCCGCTGCTTTAGCCATGAAGAATTTAAGACTCACGTGTGACATTATCGTCTCGACATGATTGTGAAGGTCCATTTCCAAAAGCACATACATAAAAAGCTCTTTTAAAAAGTTTCAATTACTGGTTGTTATGATTTTGTATACAGTTTGTGAAAATAAAACATTAAATACAATTAGAACATGTTAAAATGGTAACTACATAATCATTTGTCATAGGCTATGTTTTTATATTTTTGTTATATTTTTGAGTTGTTATCGGATTTTATCTTAATGCATGCAATACCGTTTTTCCCATGAAGTTTTGGTAAACTTTATTAAAAGCAGTTACGGTGGTCAGTTTGATCTGCAAACAATATTATAGGCTATTATTTTAATTAATTGCAATAGTACAAAAACTTCTAATCATTATCATTGTGACAATAAAAAGACATTCAAAAATGTTTTGTCTCCTTTTTGAATTCATTAAAAATAAATTATAATCCAATTTTATTTTGACCATTTAACTAGGAAAAAAATCTGGTCACCTAGTAACCCTAACTGTAGGGTACACTTTTTAAATAGACAGATGACAGAATCTATGACAAATCAGATTAGTTGGAATCTAAAAAAAACTCATACATAAGTACTTGATGAAAAGAAAATGTATCAAAAACACTTTATGGTATAATTCAAGATATTTAGTCAGTTAGCGTGATATGATATTTATCAATAACATGGTTTCTTTTCCCCCTCATAGGATGCTTCTCTCTGACAAATGGGATAGCGATATATATGATGTCAAGGATGTGTCTCCAGACATCATGTCTCACGTCGTTGAATGCGCTTACACAGGATCCGTTAGCATTACCAAAGAAAACGTGGCAGAGCTTCTGGTTGCGGCTGATCGTTTTTTAATGTCATATTTGGTAAATGGCTGTTGTCATTTCTTGGAGTCACAATTATCCCCTGAAAGCTCCATTGACATCTTCATGTTGACGCAGAATTTCCAGTCCTGTTCAAAGCTCCATACTAAAGCTAAGTTTTACATCTTAAAGCACTTTGAAGATGTTCTGCGTTTATCTAAAAAGTTCTTGGAGCTCTCGCCTGCACATCTTGTGGAGTTTTTTGGTCGTGATGAGCTGAGCGTTAAACACGAGGAAATGGTTTTTGAAGCCATCATCTGCTGGATTTATCATGCACCGGAAGAGAGGAAAATGTACATGGCCACACTTCTGCCAAAGGTTGGACTTTTACATGTTCACACATTTACCGGTGTTACGAGCATCCTTAGTGCTGTTAGTCATTCGACTCTTGTGCTCCAGGTTCGATTGGGATTGTTGGCAGCAGACTACTTCACTGAGAAGATAAAGCTCAATCCACTGGTGATGGAGAACGAGTCCTGCACATCTTTTGTCTCCAATGCAACAGAGGCATTGTATGACTGCAGCATTCATGAACCTTCCTCCCTAATCCTCAGGAAACAACTGACACGCCCACGTTTCCCTCCAGCAATCCTATTGGCCATAGGAGGCTGGAGTGGCAGCAGTCCAACCAGTGAGATGGGGTGTTTTGATATACGAGTAAACCGCTGGGAGGATGTTAATCAAGTGAATGGGAGACCCATAGCCTATCATGGTTCGGTGGTCCTGGACGGCTCCATCTATTGCATCGGTGGCTTTGACAGTATCAGTTATTTTAACACTGTTTGGAAATTTAATCCCCTCACTCAAATTTGGCATGAGGTGAGATTCGCCTCCTTCTATGCATAAAACGTATTAAAAAAACAACATACACTAACAAAATGTGTTGAGTTGTAGGTGGCCAACATGTTTGAGCAAAGATGCTACGTTAGTGTTGCTGTTCTGGACGGCCTTATTTACGCAATTGGTGGACATAATGGACAGACAAGGCTAAACACTGCAGAGTGCTTTGACCCACCTAGAAACCAGTGGACACGCATAGCATCCATGGCTGAACTCAGGAGTGACGCTAGCGCCACCACACTGCACGGCAAGGTAACTACATTCACAATGACGCACTTTGTCTGAGATGTGGCTGGTTGCTAGGGCTTTTTCAAAGATGCTGTGGCTGGTTGCTAGGGTGTTTTAAAGATGCTTTGGGTGGTAGTTTCTTGTTGGATTAAGTCAAAAGATCGCATTATAAAATGAAATTTTGCTATATTGCTCAGGACCCTGAGTTGATGGGATGTTTTGTACACGTTATTGTCTGCTTGCTTCTAAAAGTATGTCCCCTCTCCTTAAAAAACGACATGGTTAGAGGCGTCATAAGTGTCTTTTAATTAACATTTGGAATGGATTTATATTGTTTTAATCATACAAAACAAACAGGGAACATCAAACACTAGAAGTGTGTATTTTTGGGGTATGCTGGACTATAGTTTGTTTATCATGTTTGTGTGGTAGGTGTATATCTGTGGTGGTTTCTCTGGACAGCTATGTCTCTTGACAGCGGAGAGCTACAGTCCACAGACAAATCAATGGAGTCTCATTGCGCCCATGATGAACGCCCGCAGTGGTCTCGGTATCATTGCCTATGGAGATCTAGTATATGCTGTGAGTATCACACATAGTGACATATAGGAACACTCACATTAAGTACTAATTATAGACTCTAAGCTGAAAGATATGATGGCTACATTACAGTAATCAACATGAATATCTGCAGGTTGGTGGATTTGATGGCAACAACCGTTTGCGGACTGTAGAGGCTTATAACCCTCGAACCAACCACTGGCGTGATGTGGACCCTATGATCCATCAGCGCAGTAACTTTGGCATTGAGGTGAGACGTTTGACTGGATCTCTGCTTTGTTTCTACACATGAACTCAGATTTTCTCATGACTTGAGCTGGAATGTTACCTGAATCTCCAGGTGCTGGATGATCAGATGTTTGTTGTCGGGGGCTTTGATGGATCAAGCACCTGCAGGAACGTGGAGTGTTACGACAAGGAGACAAGTAGATGGTAACATGCACAAACACCATGATGTTGACACTCATTCAAATTAGACTGAATGGCATGAAGTCTCAAGTAAACAAAACCCTATTAAAAAAGTTAATATTGTAATTTTTATATTGATTGTTCATGTCAGGAAAATATAGATACACCTAGATGACAGAAATGTATGTTTTTTGTGTGTGCGCACAGGAATGAGATGAGGAACATGGTCACAAGGCGCAGTGCTCTGAGCCTTTGTGTATTATCTGGATTACCTGAAGTCACACAGTACGCAGCCGATCGGGACTAAAGAAAAAATATTTGGCAGTGAATGATCGCAGAGGGGTCATCGGACAGAGCCTGGATATGTAAATACATGATAAATAAATACAATGTTAAATGCATTTAAAAATTAACAGTTCTTAAATGTTTAATATACAGATAGGGATGCTGTGATGGGAGGATCAGCAAATGGTTTTAGGTTTAGACTCTGCTGTTGAAGTGCATTAACTGTGAAACATTTCAAACAGATGCTCAACCGGTCAAAGCAATGTACAAGATGAAATGTACGAAAATACGAGCAAGAAATAGAGTAAATGTACCTATTAAATGGACAGTTCACCTTCAAAATGAAAATTCTCTTAAAATTTACTCGTCTCTTGTTATTTCAAACCTGTATGACTTTCTTCTGCAGAACACAATAGAAAATATTTTGAAAATTGTTGGTGATAGAAAACCGTCGGTCCCCATTGTGTCCATACAATAGAAGTTAATGGGGATCAACGGTTTTTGGTTACTAGTATTTTTCAGAGTATCTTCTTTTTTTCTTTTTTTTGCAGAAGAAAGAAAATCACACAGGTTTAGTTGGTGAGTAAATGATGACAGAATTTCTCATTTTGAATGTAAACTATTCCTTAACCTCACCATTAAACGCACTACCATCTTTAAGCTCACATAAAAAGTTTGAAAATCTTATCCAATTGATGTATTTGTAACTACATACCTTCTGTCATTTTAAATCAGTCAGACCATTACACATTTAGATATGGGTACATGTGTTCGCACTGTCTGGAGCCCATTCTGAAAGGTGTCTGAAAACTTTGACCAAAAGAGTAGCTCTTTAAAGGAATAGTTCACACAAAAGGTAAAATTCTGTTATGAATTACTCACTCTCTACATGCACCAAGCTTGTATAAATGAATTTGTTTGGTTAAATACAGAGAAAGATACTTGGACGAATGCTTGAAACCAAACCGTTCATGGACCCCAAAGTGGTAAAAATGTCAATGGTGTCGAAAGTGCTCCAAAACTGTTTGCTGTTGTACATTCTTCAAAATATCGTATTTTGTGTTCAAAAGAACAATATATAAGTATATTTAAGTATATTTGTCCTACTATGGTAGTCAGTGGGACTGTTTGGTTATAAGCATTCTTCCAAATATCTCGTATTCATAAGAAGAAGAAAGAATCAGATTTGGAACAACTTGAAGGTGAGTAAATGATGATAGAATGTGTATATTTTGTGTAAACTATCCCTTTAAATGTGCAATTTGTACATGTTTTGACTTCTGTTTAGGGTAAGTATCACTGCGTATTGCAAAATTAGGAGATTCATGTTTAAACTTTTGCATTCTATATCCTGGAACGTGGATGTGAGAAATAATTACAAATAAATCTAAAGATTGTTTTAGATGGTAGAGAACATTGTTGGCTCACTAGCAGGATTGCGTGCTACACCTACAGTATATATTACTTCAGACGTGTTACTGCTCGTATTTAAAAATACATATATAATAAATTTAAATTTGTTGATGTCTGTGGTTTAATACTGCTGTCATTTTTTTAGTATGTTGAGAAAGGTTCATAATCTCCAAGGAGCATGACTTGATTCAGAGGTGGAGAAATGTCTGAAATCAAAGATTCATACAAAATAAATCTGTCACAATAGCTGAGCTAGAAAGGATCTAGATCCTAAAATTCCATAAGAGAAAAAGGAAACAAATATTGACATACAAGGAGGTTCTTGTAAGCTTGTTGGTAAATATGGGGGCTACCAACACCAAGGTCATGTGAGCACATGCATAGGTGTGTCATAAAATTCAACGTTTATAGCACCAGCTGTATGTTTTGGAAGAATATGATGAAATAAGTTTCTTTGAGTTTTAAACTTTGCAAATCACAGTTTACCATGGTTTGTGATATCTCATTAAAATAAAAAACACTTGGAATTTACAACTTTTTAAAACATCTGATAAACTTAAGTCTCCATTTCCATTCGATTTAATCTTATTGATTTTAAGATAAACAATTAAGATGTTGTGATGTTTCCTCAGCGTTTAATTAACTTATCATGAAGGCTGCATCATGGGACACGGGTACCATGGGGTAAAAGTACATCATAGATACTGACTCAAAATTGGCCTACCCACACAGTCACCAAGAAGTCACAAATCTCAGTTTCAACAGCATTATTAACACCCGGTTTGCATACAAAGTGAATCTGAAGTCAGCTCAGCAGCAATGAGATTCAGCCGCAGGGGAGACAGACACAAGCCATAATGAGAGATAATGTTTTCTTATCTGTTAAATCGCTGGCATCTCCCTGAAACTGGAGAGAGGATTTCTCAAGCGTCCTCCTTATCTTCTCAATTGCCTTTTTCAACATTATACTTTCTGTAACACTGTCAAGCATCTCTTCCTGCCTTAAAGTGATAGGTCACCCAAAAATGAAAATTCTGTCATCATTTACTCGCCCTCTTGACATTTCTCACCTTTATGACTTTCTTTCTTCCGCAGAACACAAAAGATAAAGACAACCGAACAGACCCCATTCCCTCTATTGTATAGAGCCAATGCAAGTGAATGGGGTCAAGTTAACAACACTCTTCAAAATATCTTCTTTTGTGTTCTGCAGAAGAAAGAAAGTCACACAGGTTTGAAATGACAGAATTTTTATTTTGTGGTGAACTATCACTTTAAACTAATGACAATGCACCACTTAATCTATGCTTGTGGCACTTACAGCACTTCATTAGAGCACTACAACACCAGCAAGTGAAATGACATCGAGCGTAGAATATACACTCTGGGGCACATAAACAATAGAAATGTCTTAATTTATCAAGCATGAGTCGGGGCGTGTTGCTTTTTATACTCCAAATGCACCAAAAAAGGAAACGCATCAAAACCTCCAGACATTTAAAAAAAACAATCTGTCAAAATATTTAGCTTATACATTGAAAAGCAGTTTAAACCCAGAAAATCATTCTTACTGAGGAATGAAATTTTTTATTGGCATTCAGGGGAGAGTATTACATTTGCCAGTCTGTCGCTTCACTATGGTGAACTTGTGTGGTATGTTTGCTTTGTTTGAAGTTAAGTCAAACCCAGCATGTGGTTATGCTAGAATTACTTGTCAGTGGTTACGAACTGTTTGGAAATGTCAGGACACTGTCATTCTACATGATGCACAAAACTTGAAATTTGTTCTTTTAATAACAACAAAACGGGTGCATAAGTTTAAGACAGTTATACTCAATTTTCAAAAAGTACATTTTGCATGCACAAAAATGGAATGCAGATGTTCACAATTTAACAGCTTTTCCAGTGCTACGTACTGCCTTTCCCACCAGCAGGGGGCAGTGTTTTATGGGTTTTGTGAGGGGGCTCTACAAAGACATGCAGTTCAGCATGTTCTCAAAGTGTGAGTAGCAGAGATGTAACATCAAACATTATTCTCCAAAATAGAGAATTTAATTTGCTTAAGGTTTTTTGTGTTTGCGTGTTTAAACTCTGAAAACAACGTACAGTATGGCATTATCTCTCATATGGATTTTTCAAATTAATTTTGTAAATAATGTTTGCAAGATATGATAGAAGAAATTAAAGTCATAAATCAATCAAGCCAAAAATCCAAAATCTGACACTTACATGAGTAAACATTGATGAATACTAACGTAAGCAACTGGAAGCCCTGCAACACTCACCGTATGCATATTTTCTAACTTCAATGGTCTGTGTTGATTGACACCTTTTGACAGGATTTATGTTAATATTTTCTAAGCAGTATTATTTTTCCTGTCTCAACCCCAGTCTTGGATTATTATAACAAGACTTGCAGGGACATCTAGTGGCTAATGGTGAGCACTGTGGTGCATTGTTATTGGCTGATTGTATGTGACTCCTTTTATCCAAGTAATACTTCTTTGACACATCGGTGTACATTTGACATTTTTGAGGTTATTCAGCTTCTTTTAATTTACTTTTTGTAGTTTATGATGTTCTCTGCTTCTGCTATCCCTGCTGAAAAAAACTATGCAAGCCATTACAGATATTCAAATGGGTTTAATGGTTATATTGGTTTTAATGGAAACTAAAATGGGCTTTATATCTGTTTGATTGAAATTGCTGCAATGCTATCTATCTGAACGACCAAAATGTTATAAGTGGAGTTGGAGACATAGTGCAATATATATTAAATATATATATATATATTTAGTAGAATATAGGCTACTAATGTCTATGCAATACCAAAATGCCCTCTATTAATTATGGTCTAGCATTCAATACAAACCCAAAAGTATAAGCTCCAGTGCATTATTTGCCATAAATGCTGTAAGGACAAACATGAGACTCAAACCATGCAGTTTGAGAAGTGTGCTGAATTTTTCGCAGATGAGTTTAATATCTTTCCCCAATTGTACAAGTACACCATCAAAATGTCTACAATCTATATACATTTAAGGAGCTTTATGCATGAAGATCAAAATACCACAAACTATTAAACTTTAAAATCCTTTGATTGTTTGTTTGTCTAACACACGAAGAAAACAACTTTTGTGTGAGGTAATCCTTTGTCTCTATCCACTGTACAGTATAAATTGAACTCTTTTTAACATCACTCCAGATTAACAACTAAAAGTCATATAAAACCTTAAATCTGGGTTTATTAATTTTTACAACCACAAATCATGGAGGCACCCCCTATCAATGATAACACCATGATGCACCACAACCCCAAATGAATATAGAAATACTGTAGTATTCATATTTACTTCAGCCCATATGCTTTAGACAGCATGCAAACAGTTGTCATGGTCAACTGGTCACATAGCAACACAGCTACATTAAAACTGTATCTGCAGTGTTGAAAAAAAACACAGCTTCATTGCTGATTTTAACTGTTCAATTATGACTGTTTTTTCATAGGCTACTTCTTTGAGAGCTGTCCATCAAAATACACCTCTAAGGTAGTCCACCACTATAAAGTTGCAGGTTTCAGAATAGCACACCGACTGAACACTTCCCATATTCTCGAGTAACGTTTTGATGAAGTTCTCCGGTGACCGACTTTTTAAAAACGAAGGCTCGGAGGCGAGTGTCTCCTTTCAGTAGCCATCAGCGCTCTTTTTTACAGAATGATTAATTACGGCGATTACTTAACTAGCGTCTTACGTTACACTGCCGTCATTGGCAGCGAGATGGAGCCCATCAGCTTTGCTCAGAGGCCAAAAAGAATTCGTTTGGTTTTACGCATGTTGGGGCCTCAAAATTGCAGAAGACATGAACACTCCACCTTCTGTGGACAAAGGTAAGGATGCGCAATTATAGTAATTACCTCATCTGTGACGGACAGGATCAAAGCTCTAGTCCTACTGCTTACACCAAGCTGTGATATTCAAAACTTTACCCATCCTATATCATAGAGGGGTGTTGCAGGTATGAGATGACGTTAAAAAATAAAGATTATATACGTGCTCTACCAAAACAAAAAGTTTACATTTGTTTGTATCTGTTTTATTTGTTAACAAATCTAAACGTGTCTGCTTAATGCAGACTGCGTATGGATTTTATTACAAAACTATAATTAATATATAGCTATCTTAGGGACATTATGGAGTGGATAATCAAGGACAGCAACAACCTCACATGAAACAGAAATGTAATATGTAAGGTGGAATTCAAAATGAATAAATGCAAGATCTTTGCATAATTACGGTATGGTTTTGAATACTGTAATGCATATTTTTAAATGTGGAAATATTATTATAAAGACAATTTGTGTCCAAAAGGTACATGTGACACACAAGGGCCTCCTTTAATTTGGAATGTATAGCCTTACATGTATTATGAAACGGCGTAAACCAGCCCAATGCAGCTATAGTGTCTATCTATATGTTTTTTGCTTGCCTTTGGCCTATCCTTTTTAATAAATAATTTATAACTCTATGTCAGAAAACGAAGTTGTTTTTGCAACGTTATACGTCCCACAAAAAAGATCTCAAGCTTGCAGCAATCACCCAAATAAAATAAAAATAAAAAACTTAATAATTTAACATTTGTTGTAAAAAATAAGGTTTTAATTGATCCGCATTTCGTTTGAGAAGCATATTGAATTAAACGTTGTCAGTTCATCCATTTTTAAGCATCAATGTGTTTATAAGCGTGATGAGAATACGACACATAAGTTGACTTAAGTCATACTGAGGATGTTTATTTGCGAAAAGTGTATTTCTGTATAGGCAGATACATTTGAGTTATCTCAAGTTTTGAATCATAAGTGTCAACACTCATTTGTCTCCAATAATGCTAGAAAACTCACACATGATTTGTCGCATCAGAGGGACATCGCAACGCAGAAGCGGACATTTAGCGTGACAGTGTGACCTGGCACTTTAGCTCGTCCTCTTCCAAAAAAACCCATAAAATCTTTTAAAAACAATCTTTAAATCATAAAATAAAATGACAGAACGCACCATTTATCAGTCTCAGCTTCCCCTCAGTCAAACCAAGTCGTGGCCTATTTCACGCAATTTTATGTAAACGTGACGGGACTGACCAAAAAATTTGTTGTAACCAAAAAGTTGTAAAATATAATTAATTTGAAAAATGTATATATAATTTTCTGTTTTTAATCAATTGAAATGGATGATAACTATAAAACTTGATATTGATAGAGTATTTTTTTCTCCAGATAGCACTTTTTTAGCATAACAAAACTATAAAAGCTACAGGCCCAATTTGGCTGAGGACGAGGACAGGATTTGGGATGTTAAAAGTATTTTTAACAAGAAAAAAATATTTGAGAACCTAATGAATGACATCTTACATTTACAGAACAACTCACCGAAAACAAACATCCGTCAGTTTTAGACATTTTGTGATTGAAATGCCTTTTGGATTAAATATTCACTGTAACAGTTCAAGTACATTCTCTGTCTCCAGAAACTTGCATTAATATTGCTTTATAAGGGGTATTTATCGTCGTATTTACGAATATGTTGTTTTAATTCTAATTGATTAATGCGAGCTTCTGAACATTTAAAACGCTTAACAACTTACCCCGACGTGAAAAAGATTCAGAAAAAATATCCTCTCTCATTCTTTTCAGGCATAGGCTACCCATTTTGTTGATCATTTTCCTATTTGTGGTTATGTGTTTAATTCTTTACCCTAACTATTACAAAATGCAATTATAGTTTAAAAAAGTAAATGCCCATGTTGTGTGTCTTTTTGTTTCTGTTTATGAATACATAAAAAGCTGTGTCTTATTATTAGGCCAAAATATTCTTCAATGCTACGCATGGACTTTTACAAAGAGACATGCATGAATGATAAAAGGGGTTTTTTTGGTCTATACCGCATACTTGTACCGAAGACGTATAGCAAGTATCACGCCGATGTTAATTTTATCTTTAGTCATGTCCAGGAAATTAAATGAAATAGCATTTCTATTTGGAATTTTTCTTTACTTAGAATACTTGAAAACTGTTCGAGAAGTCTATGGAACGTTATGTTAATGAACCACACAAATGTCAATTTACAGCAAGCTACAATATAAACAACCAACCTCCGCCAATATTGTTTTGTGTGTCATTAACACAGGTAATGGACAGACAGCTGAAGGTGGTCGCGAGACTCTTCCTGTGCGTCTGAACCTCAGTCAAGCATTTCAGCCTGGCGCCAGATACTACATCAGGTGTAGGGTTACTGTTTGTTGTGGCCTGTGTACACTAATAGGCCTGTTGGATGTCAGTGTCGGCGTCACCTTTTCGGACATCCACTTTGCTTCACCGATACACAAACCATTTTACCCCTTTGGTTTCATGGGGGTAAACTAGGAAGCACTATATGCTGCCTAAACTGCAGCAATTAGCAACACGCAAGAAAAGTATATAGGGTTCGTGAAGAAAGACTCCTACAAATTATATTCAACTCAAATTACTACTTAATGTTAGTTTGTTATCTCAAAAGTCATGTTAACACATCTTTCCATTACTTTACCTTAAAATAATTTCACCCATTTGCACTTCATTTCATAAGTTATACGAACTGTAACTGGATTTTCTAAGTTTAATATAATAAAAAAAAAATACTTGCAAGATGAAGGCAGCTTTTGACCTAACGTTTTTATCTTGAGTATTTAGTGTATTTACCTCGGCAAAAAACTTGGTTTACAACTAGGAAAATGAGTATGATAAATAGAAAATAATAAGCTTAATAATTAAATAAGTATTATTGCTTAAAATAAAATATAAATGCATTTAAAGCTGTGCAAAACAGTGAAACGAATCTTACTAAAAAAAATAATAACCATAAATACATAAGTATTAAAAAAAGAGTATTTGGAAACTTTCCCATTCTTTATGACCAGTGTTGGGTAAGTTACTCTGAAAAAGTAATTAATTACTAGTTACTCATTACATATTCAATAGTGTAATTAGATTACAGTCCAAATTACTCTGTCCAAAAAGTATTTAGTTACTCATTACTAATTACTTTCTATATCCTACATCAACCTTGATTAGTTAAGTGATTCAAGGATAGACATAAAAAGGCTTATTTAAATCATTCAAATAAATAATATAATTAACCAAAGTATTACAAACGTGAGAATTATACATTAAAGCACAGATTTTAAAGTAAGACTTTGAATTTTGATGTCAATTAAACTATTGCACATGCATATATTTCACAAAGTATTTAGTTTAATCACATCAAAAGTAACTGTAATTAAATTACAGAAAACATATGAGTAATCCCTTACTTTACTTTTTCAAGGGAAAAGTAATTAAATTACAGTAACAAATTACTTAGTAACTAGTTACACCCAACACTGTTTATGACCCAGTGACCAATATACTGTTTTGTTTTTAAATGTTTTTGTTTTTATTAAGAACAAATCATTTTTGTTCTTTATCATTGTCAAAAAACATATAATGCCAACTGAAGTGTGACTTGTTTTTTTTATTTTATAACGTTTTTTTTACGTCATTAAAAACATTAGAAAATATTATTGACATATTAACACTTATGACGTATGGATATTGGGTTAATGTTGATACAAAATTACTTACTACAAAATACATGCAAATAAATAAAGCTAATCAACTAGGCTAACTATAAACAAAACAGCTGAACAAATTAGCTGAAGTTGAAATACCCACATTGTAAATGTTTCTATAAATAATTATTTGATATACATGCACACTGTCGATTCGTGCTGCACCGTTTTGAAATAAATGTCTTTCTGGTTAGTAATCTAATTGGTTATTTAAAAAAAGTTCAAATCCTGGGAAAAGATTCCACGATAGTTTTAAAAGAGCATTTTAAGTAGCATTTTATTCGTAGCTCTTGTTTGGAGAATATAAAACTACCTGAAGCTGCTCTAAAATGACTGTCGTGAGATGGGATAAGTGATGATGGGACGCACCAGTGGGAGGGGTCATTATAAGATAAGAACATGCTTCTCTTCGCACCTTCAACCAGCCTCTAATAGAAGCGGAAAAAGAAAGATAAAGGTCGTCACTTCGCGCTGCTTCTGCGAGGAGATGATTCACCACACAAGCTGAATATTTTGTGATCGATTTGAAACATTAAAAACCTGCTGTCGTGGGCTTTAACGGTGGACGTCAATAAAACATTGGCTAAATCAACAGATGTTGCATTGAATTTAAGGTGAAACGAATACGACTTCTTTCACATAATCCACCCAGATCTCCCATCGCTTTCTTTAGAGCAGCGATATGCTTCCGAGTCCTGTGACTTCAACCCCGTTTTCGGTTAAGGACATTCTTAAATTGGAACAGCAACATGCTCTTAACCCGAATGGATTCATGGGTATTGAGCAGGACACTTTGCCTCTGCAGTCGCTCCAGCTTGAATGCATGCAGAGTACATTAAGCCGGAGCCTGGATCTACTCTACAGTCCCGAGAAACACAGTGTGATTGCTGGGGAACAGGTGAAATGTGCCTTGAGTTCAGATGACTTTGACATCGTCAGAGACTCATGCAGTTCTCCAACAGAAGAGGAGATGGATCCCAGCGAAGACACAAGTGAGTGGAATGTTTAAATGACAAGCTGAATTATGTTTTCTCAATAAGATTAGGCTGTTTTTTATTTTTAAAAAATTTGTTACTTATTTGTCTAAGATTTAGTCATTGCTGTTACAATATTTCCTTTAAATAACGACGTTTAGGTAGGCCCAAACTTATGCTTATTATCGTCAAAATTTAGCTTAAGTAAATATTACAAGAATGGGTCATGATCAGGACTATCTCCTATTGGTGTCGACCACTATAATTGAAGGTGAAGAAATGAGGTTGTGCCTTAATTTTAGCGACCAGATACACATTTGACCTTTTGAAGTTTTGTAAAAAGATAATGACATTGTGGACATCATTAATACATATTGATCATTATGACTTTATATTTTTCAGGCATGTGTCAGTTTGACGACTCGGTTTGTAAAAAAGATGAAACAACCATTGAGAAACCGAAGCAGAGGTTGCGCAGGAAACCTCGAGTTCTCTTTTCTCAAACGCAAGTGTTTGAGCTGGAAAGACGCTTCAAGCAGCAGAGATACCTTTCAGCGCCCGAGCGAGATCACCTGGCTCATGTTTTGAAGCTCACGTCCACACAGGTCAAAATATGGTTTCAGAACCGGAGGTACAAGTGTAAGAGACAGCGACAGGATAAAACTCTAGAGCTGGCCGCGCCACGGAGGGTGGCAGTGCCCGTGTTGGTGCGAGATGGAAAACCCTGTCATGGACCTCCTTACAATGTCACTGTAGGATCGTATCCTTACAATAACTATTACGGCAGTTATGGAAATAACCCATACCACTGTAACCTCACTTCTGTGCCTTCGTTTGTCAATACAAACCAAATACCCAACCACTTTGTGGATATGAATTTAACGTCGGGAAGTGTTGATGGGATTAGAGCTTGGTGAGACGTGTCACAATCCATATACAGTGAACTTTTTGGATAAAGACAATATAACCAAATGGCACTGCTGAAAAGACATTGAAAAAATATTTTGTCGTACTGTAGCAAATTGTTGGCTGATTTTATATATATTTGTGTTTTTATATCTGTGGTTTACAAAAACACCAAATAAAGACTACTTTATATTTAACATTTAGCCCAATGAAGCTTTTTGTATAAAATGTATTTGAAGATATTTTAGATAGAGTTTAATTTCCCATATTATTTTCCTGTACTATGTGTTGACTATAATCCACAAATAATCTGAAAGAATGATTTAACATAAATATCAGGGGAATAATATAAAGTGTCTGTGAATATGAACGTGACAAAGTTTGTTCTGGATGATAATGTTATAATTACATCTGAAAGTGTTATTTATCATTACAATTGAACATACATTAGGCCACAACTGACCTTTTATTTTATTTTAAATTAATCTTGAACAATTAATGTAATTTCCACCTTTCAATATTCGAACAGAGAGAAAATCGATTTTCTTCTGTGGGTAAAATCAGTGGAGTCGGGAAAAGTGTAAAAAAAACTTAACACTCGATGTTGGATAATTGCTTCAGGTTGTTGTGAATTTATTAATAGTGAGAAAATGTTGTTTGCATTTTAGAAACATATACGGGGCAATAAATTCAAGCTTAAATGCAACTCAAGTTAATTATTTGGACCAGCTCATTCATGTTACTGACATAAATAAAGCAGAATATAGAATAAAAATTACTGCTGGATATTCAGCCAACTAAAACGAAATAAATTAATAAAAACTGTAAATTTTGATGTTACCGCATTCATTTTGGCTCAATGACCAATTGACATTTTCTGTAAGTCCGCATAATGGAAGCATTTTAAATGTTTTAAATAATATTTGAAGTTCTTCGAAATTCGTACGCCACATACAAATACAATGTGCTCGTGAGACTATTCAATTCCACACATTTTACGAGTCTATTTGATTTAGGCTAATAAACTCACACTCTTGGATGTAAATTAAACAGCCCTTGTTAAAAACGCTAAAATGTCATAAACTAAACAAGGCATCTCCTAATCTTAACGCTTTCCAATGGGTTTGTCATTACAACCACATTAGCTAAATAGATAAAACAATAGGAACGGCGTGATAAGTCACAGTCTCTATCCAGGACCAAGGGCTGAGAGTAAACAGAAACGCAGACAAGCCGGCACTCTTCCACTCTTGTCTCCCGATCTGTCAGGAAAACGATTAAAATCAAATGAAAGCTATGATGGGATCTGATAAACCGGCCCCGTGAGAGAATGCTAACAAATCTGCACTATTAAAAATAAAGGTTCTTAAAAGGTTCTTCACAGCTATGCCATACAAGAACCATTTTTGGTTCCACAAAGAACCATTAAATCAAAGATTCTTTAAAGAACCATCTCTTTCTTAAATTTCCATAATCTAAAGAACCTTTTGTAAAACAGAGAGGTTCTTTGGATGTTAAAGTTTCTTTATGGAATTATTTAGAAAAAATGTTTCCTCTATGGCATCGAAGAACATTTTGAAGCACCTTTATTTTTAAGAGTGTGACCACTGGATCACAAATAAGAAACGCATATCATTTTTCTTATACTATGTGTTTTTGTGTATTTGAATACAAATAAAATTACATTCTATATGTTAAAACCACATTATAACACCACTTTATTGATGCAAAAATTAATGTGAGGGGTAAACCTTTGGTTGTTAAGGAAACAAGTTTGAAAACAAAAATTAAAATTAAATCAATAAGTTCTAAATAGTGCTATTAAAAGTTTCACTTGACAGTGGTGGATTTAAGTGCTATCTTAATGGACAATTTATTTCCTGTTTAAGACTAGATAGAAGCAAGGCAGATATAGAAAACACTCTCAAGAGTCTCGTCAGCACTGAGCTGAGATAAGCAAAGAGTATGTGGCTTGAAGCAGTATTTAGCAGCTTGATATAAGTAGCTAAGAGCAGTATTAGCAGCAGGCAGACAGAGAGGAGACTATGGCCACTTTAAGAGATCAGATAAGTTTGTGTGTGTGAGACTGTGTGCACAAGTATGCAGATCTATATGGGTACATGTGGAAATGTAAACATACAGTATGTGTTCACAGATCGGATTGTACTTGAGGTCCACGTTTTTAAAAATATTCTCACAAACATTGATGATCGTACTAATGTACTGAAGCAGACCTGTGTGTGTGGCTGTCTGTGTCTGTGTGTGCGCACGTGTGTTGGAAGCATTGTCAACTGCATGGCACAAGACAGCTCTTCAGGAAGAGATCTCATCAGAGACGCACTCAGTCTGCCAATGACAGACAGGGTTAAGACACAGGAGGCCTGGATCTTCACTTCTCTCTTGTCACACTGAAGGAGACAAAAAAAACTTATTCCACTGTTCTGCCGGAAGCAGGATCTGGCTGTGAGGCTAAAGGTTAAGCTCGCTTCATTCTATATCGTTATTTATGAAATGGTGAAAGCCAAAATTGAGTTCAAATATGGATATCTTCACAATATTGTACCTTACAGTAACACTAATCACAGGTTTCACAACAAGATGTTTAACATTAAATGTACAAATTCATTGACTATTGATTACTGTTACTTTTTTATATAGCTTGTATTCTTGGGTAGCAACGTTTGTTGTTTATTTCCTCTGGCACATTACTTGAAAAGTTCACAAAAGGCATGAACTGAAGCGAATCAAGAGAGTAAGCTGAATCTAGATTCCGGGTCAAACTGCGTCAAGATGTTAAATCACTAAAAAAGGGAATGTGGGGAAAAATATGCCTCTAAAGCTACTGCTAGAACTTGTTGGAACACACAAAAATGTTACAATCTGAAAACGAGACAGGCAGCATTTAAACAACCAATGGAGCCATGGAAAAAAATAGACAGCTATATAGATCATCAGCATTTATCTATGAGAAAGGGGACTACGAGGACACTCACTGTGCTTTTATTACATCTAAAGAGATGTTTCTGACATTTTGTCTGCATAAAGACCAGACATCTATAGAAAGACTCTCATGCTCCTAAACAATGCTAACGCCACACATCTGTCCACACTTAAAGGGTATCACTCAACTGCTTTCATATATAAACACACTCATGTCCCCTGGCAAGACATACTCAATCTGAGTGAAATACTGGCAAAACTGCATTTTAACAGTTGTGCTAAAACTGATGAATTTGTTTTTCTTAAACTACTGTATGTAGACATAACCAGTGTTGGGTGTAACTAGTTACTAAGTAATTAGTTACTGTAATTTAATTACTTTTCCCTTGAAAAAGTAAAGTAAGGGATTACTCATATGTTTTCTGTAATTTAATTACAGTTACTTTTGATGTGATTAAACTAAATACTTTGTGAAATATATGCATGTGCAATAGTTTAATTGACATCAAAATTCAAAGTCTTACTTTAAAATCTGTGCTTTAATGTATAATTCTCACGTTTGTAATACTTTGGTTAATAATATTATTTATTTGAATGATTTAAATAAGCCTTTTTATGTCTATCCTTGAATCACTTAACTAATCAAGGTTGATGTAGGATATAGAAAGTAATTAGTAATGAGTAACTAAATACTTTTTGGACAGAGTAATTTGGACTGTAATCTAATTACACTATTGAATATGTAATGAGTAACTAGTAATTAATTACTTTTTCAGAGTATCTTACCCAACACTGGACATAACCAAACAATGGGTATTCATACAATAATGTATTTATTACCAAAGCAGAGGAAGAGGGGTGAAATATTAGTTCATTGTACTTTGATTACTCGTGAATTGGTGATGGTAACAGAAAAACCTGTTGCAGATATAATAAGAATACAACGGACGTATTATAGTTTGTAGTTTTGCCACATAAATGTGGAGTGGGCTGTAGACAAAGGCAAAGCCACATCCCAGTGCACCCCACATACAGAACAAAAGTAATCATTGACCTTATATTGTTTGTTTACTTTGTGGTCAGACAAATACTTCAGAGACTAATATTAAAAATATGTATAGGTATGTAATGAAGGAACAGCAAATCTAATTTCTGATCCCAGAATTCAATGATGTCAGTAGAACAAAACAGCTTTCATGTAAATTTGCGGCTGTTTTTTTATAGTATTTTAAAAAACACATTAAATTTGTAAAATACTCAAAATTCCATAAAATTACAGGTTTTTTTACATTATTCTTGAAAAACTGTGAAAAAATAACTGAACATTTCTGATAAATTAAGGGGTTTTTACAGTGCATAATAGAGAAATAGTAAAAAAAGTCTCAAGCATTTATTGAAATAATAAAAATTGCGAAAGACCAATGCAAGTGAGTTAGTTTCAGTTTCAAAACTTTACTTATTGTTTTTACACACAAAAATTACTGATAAAGAATCCATACATATGTGACAAATTAAAGATTAAAATACTTTTAATAATAAGGTGTCAGTAAAACTAAACTAACACTAAAAGGCTAATACATTAAAACAGAGAAAGAAATTGCAGCAGTATGAATTTACAGCAATATGAAAACTACTTTATCAACAGTGAATATGGGTGAGTATGAAGTAAGGCAGTGCCTGATGTCTGAAGGGTTGCAATTCAAATATCAATGCAGTTGTGACAGGTGCATGACCTTCCTCATCAACACCTGCAGTTTGACTTGGATTTCTGGAAGATGTCAAACTAGGCTTGAGTTTTTATTTTTCAAAGCAATTCTTTCATACAGCTATTTTTACTATAAGGAGAATGTGTGCTTCCATCCCAACTCCACAGACGCTTTTGCAAGCCATGTATATGACTGTGATCACTGAGCTTGTATTGTAATGACGGTGAAGATCCATAGCTGACAGAAAAGAGATACCAGATTTTCTGTTTAGGGCCTGTGTATCACATTCTTAGAGGGGAAGCCATCATTCTTGTGTGGAAGAGTTGTACTCACCTTTCTGGCACAGTGTCTCTCCATTTGTTCTCCCCCTTATAGTGAGAAAAAGTTATCTTCAACGTTACTGCACCAACAACATCACCCTAAACCACAGCTGCACCAGTCAACATCTGGACATTGAGTGCAGCCTATAACTTATCCCGTATGTATCCTGGGATGTATTAATTGTGGACTAAAAGAAAGTATCAGTTGAATAGTTGAATAGTTAAATTAGTTGTAAGATATGCCACGTTATTAAAGTTTTGTATACTATGCTCTTGAAATTATAAGATGAACAAATGTATTTTTATCCAATTTATCTCATTTGTGCTCATGAAAGAACACGTCCAATAAAAATAATGCACTAAATTTACCGCTGTCCTACAAGCGGATATGGTGTTGTATTCACTGAAGGTAATTTTGTTCACTTTGCATACTTACAGAATCAGTAATACAATCCGATCATGTTATATACAAAGCTTGATTTAACCAAAACCTACTACTTAAACAATACCCCATTCTATAGATAACAAGGCATTCTTACTGATAAGTTTTGTTTTATTTGTAAGAACTGAAAAAGTAATGAACATTGGATAAAAGTAAGGGACTACTCACATTTTTTTCTTCTGAATTTACTACGTGTTTCAGTTCATATACAAGTTAAAACATCACAAATACTAATGTTTGTCATGGGCAGTTAAAATATTGATATATTGTATGATCGAATAAGCCTGATTTTTTCATAACTTTCATATTGCTGTTGTGTGACTTAATGTCATTCCTGAGGTTTGTTTTTTGTTGAAATTCAACAGACTGGAATGACCACAACACACTTACAAATGCTGATAAAGGCATTACTGGAGTGGTCTCTTTGTTTTTCATTGTCTTAAATTTGTATTCTTTTAGTCATCAGAACAGTCGTCCAGCTAAAAATATTTTACTATGCTTTATACGGTCATTATAAAATTACCATATGAATCTATGTTCAGCTTAAAATCACAGTAGCAAGCTCAGTTGAAGAGGCACTTGCCTGAAGCTAACCGCTGGTTGTTTGTTAAGGGATAACCACAGGAGGAATGAAGACATTCTGTCACTCAAGCTTTCACTTTGCTGTCTGCCTCTGTGCTTTATCTGTGTCTCAACTGCCAGCTTTTCTGCCCTAACCAGTCATGTCACTCACATACATCAGTCTAAGGCTCCACATGAATTATTTGTTGCTATGTTAAGATGCTCAGGCATATTTTCATGAAAGAGACACCGAATGTTACCTGAATAAATTACAATTTATAAAAACAGCATGTTAAGTATGTGTATTTAACCAGTGGACGTCTTCTGCTTAAGCTGCTTTAATTAAAACGATGTCCAGTGGCAAAAGCTAAATTCATGTAATCTCCCAAACATAAACAACAACATTGTTTTTAAATTGTTGTGGTTTCAGAAAAATGTTTTCTGTTCCCATTTCAAACGCTGCATTAGGGCTCCCTCTGCTGTCTGAAAGACAAAGTTACACTAGAGAACTATTCCAGGAATACTCAAAGGGGGATGGAAGAAAATCATCACCATGTCTTAGATAAAAGAGCTGCCGATGCACCATCTTGTTTGGGATTTCTGTGCCTCTTAATATTACTCACCTGTGAAGTCATAAATCACAGCATTTTAAGCAGCACCACCAGAAGTCTTAGGACAGAATTCAAATGAGGTTTGGGTAATGGAAGCTTAACCTCTTAAGACTTCTGCTCTGGAACAGCTAGTCAGATATGGAACTGTTATCAGACTATCCATAATGAATTGGGACTGTATAGAGAATAGCAATAATACTTTATTGTTTCTCAGGTCGTCTTCCATTAGACCAGCAGCCATATTTCCCTTTAGCCCAAGACTGGTGTGCACTGGACCAAAGCAGGGCTGAGCCTAGTCAGTAACTGGATGGGAGACCTGTTGGGAAAACTAGTTTGCTGCTGGAATAGGTATTGGTGAGGCCAGCAGGGGGTGCTCACCCTCTTGTCTGTGTGGGTCCAAATGACCCAGTATAGTGATGGGGACACTATACTCTCAAAAAAACACCGTCCTTTGAATGAGATGTTAAAACGAGGTCCTGACACTCTGTGGTCATTAAAAATCCCTGGTCAAATTCACCCATTCGCCTCTGTACATCATGGCCTCCTTATCATCCCCATATGTACTAATTGGCTTTGCAACTCTGTCTCCTCTCCACCAATAAGCTGGTGTGTTATGGGTGTTCTGGCGCAATATGGCTGCCGTCGCATCTTCCAGGTGGATGCTGCACATTGGTGGTGGTAAAGGAGATTCCCCCTTCCATGTAAAGCACTTTGACTGTACTGTTGCGTATAATCTTCTGAAAAACTTCATGTTCTGGCTAACAAAAGCTTAACCCAAATCTGAATTCTAACCCAAAGGCAAGTATTAGTGAAGACATTTTCATTCCAGCCAGAGATGATGGATAACTTATTTTTGTAAAATTGACAGCTGGAGCATGTTTCACTTCCAAAACAAAAAAAGCTGGTATTTCAGTAAAACATGTAATGCCTGAAGCATGAACTGGACTTGCGGTCATTAAATAGTTTGGAACTTATCAAACAACATATTTCTTCAAAGTTGGATCTCATTTGGATCATTGATCTGTTTGGTAGAGAGCAAACATCATTCTATTTCTAGTAAACTGATTTGATGTAATTCTGAAATGAGGATAAATAGGATTTGAGTCCACAAGAGGGCACCACTATTCAGATGTCTGCCTCAATTCATCCTCAATTTCTGATTTATTTAAAACCAACCCATTTGTTCAAAAGAAAAAATATGGAAAGTGTATTAATACCATCACTAAATTTACAGTTTTAGAAGCATCAATACAATTTAACGAGAATGTACAATCCTTAAACCTATTAAGAGAACATGATTTAATTTAATTAGATTCGATAAATACAAAGGTACGATCCAAAAAAAAAGTACAAGTGATGGTGTTTGAACTGTGATGTAAATATAGCAACATACAAACATACGTAACAAACTTAATCTAATTTACGTAAAAAACTGTAGATTAGCCAAACACCTAATAATATAACTAATTTAATCTGATTAGTGAAAAATAATGTGGAATGGACCAAAACTCTTAAGCCATCCGACAAAGGACACCAGCGAGATGTCGAGATCACATAGCAACTATGACATATGTCTTCCTGTCGACAGGGTCAGATTCTAACAAGCCCACATCTGGCTAAAAACAAGCAAACGGTGCTACACATCTCTTCCATATTGTGTAGGGACAAGAGGTCAGAAGAGAAACCAGGAGTTGCATTACACATGCTTTAAGATATGTTCACCTCATTACCACTGCTTGTTTTGCATGGCCAATGCATGACATAGGTCCTGATATCTCACAGCATAAATAAGAGACTAAATGCTGTATGTGTTTAAGACAGGAAAAACAGGAAAAAGACTTGATCAAAGAGGTAAGATGAGCAATGCAGGTAGTGTATAAGAGAGAGAGGAGACAGACGGCAAGATTATTCAAGGTAAGCACTATCGTGGCGAACATCGTAAATGCAAAGTTTACATGATAACAGTTGAAATGAGGTAAACCTTCTAAAAATCTTCACAAAAAAATCCTCTTAATGTGAGTTCAGTTGATAACATAATATAGACAGCGGAAGACAAGATAGATAAATGAACACAACAACATACATTTACAGCCACAATTTATCTAATCTAATAGAAAAAAAGGTAAGATGTGCTCTCTATCAGTAACTTTATATAAAAAACATGAACCAAAATCACGCAATCCTTTTTGAAAACATTCATGATTTTCATATTTGTGGTCATAACTGTAAATAGCTAACTTAAACAACATATAGTGTAACTTCACATCCAGAATGGTGGAGGTGGATCCATAGACCTAGACTGACCTAAGTGAGACATTCAGAGCTTATGGTGGGAGGTCACGCCGGTGGAAAATAGTACCGTTTGTCACTCTCAGGCTTTGTGTTTTTTCAAGCAAACTCCCTACTCTCCTGGGGCCAGTGTGTCCTCTTTCCCCGTCTCATTCTCTACCTCAACATGCCTCCCCCTTAACTTTATCTCTCTCGATGCCCATGTTTCTCCCTCTCTCCCCTATGCCCAGCACTGTGGGGTCACACAGAAGCACAGGGCCACAACAAACAAACACCCACACAACAACGTGTGGGTCAGGAGAAGGAGCCGAGACCAAATATGTTGAAGTCATTAGCTCCGTGGGGAGGGGGCCACCCACTCTGACCCTGCCTGGCTATGGTACCTCCTCTAGCTTATAAACACATACCCCGGTGCCCGGGGCTTACCCCCAGCTTGACATTTAGGGATGATAGGAGACTAATACTGATATCTTGTTACACAATAAATCTCACTAGATTCTGAGACCTGGTTAAGACGAGGGGCAGAGTGATTCAGATGTATAAATGCAAACTATTGCATGAAGTTTCTTTCACATGTAATTCAAAGTGATCCTATTCAGTATGTTTGATGAATATATATTAATACTTATCAAATAAATTGAAATAAAATATCTAAATTCCATAACATTAAATGTTTTTTAAACCAAAATAAGAAGTGTTTGAACAGTATAGGCCTATCATAAGTTATAACAAACAATACATAAAATGTATGTGGCAACGAAAGAAAGAAAGAAAGAAAGAAAGAAAGAAAGAGTGTATATAAAAAGGTGTCAGATTTTTTAATTTAACAAGACTTTTAGACTGAAGAGTTAATACCCTGTGTTATCATTGATGACAGAATGATGATCCATGTCGTCGTGTCTGTTTTAGCCATCAAGGACTGAAGGCGTCACTAAAGGACGCTCCTCCAATAGGAGATGAGACAACGACACACACCAGCGCTATTTAAAGTGAAGCAGGAGAGCTTAAGAGTGAAAGTACCAATTACGTAGCAGGAGTAAACAGAACCGGAGCAAAACGCTTTATTCTTACTGTACCTTCCTCAGGATTTGAGCACACAGATGGCGGCTTCAAACAAGCAGCTGACGTCGTTTTTCATAGCGGACATTCTCTCCTTAAAAGAGGATAAAAAAGACGATTCGTGGATATCTGAAACCAGCTCGGCCGACAGCACTGAAAGGCAAACAGGTAATATACTTCAAAAACAACTTACTTTACCTTAATGTCTCTCAGTCAGTCAATGAAAACATGTAATGCTGTTTGGTGAAGAAATAGAAAAGTGCGTAAACATTATTTAAAACGTTTCTACAATGTTAACTAAAACCATATCCTTCCTTACTTTGCCAGATTCAGCGGACATCTCCTCTGAAGAGAAAACAGAGTCGTTGACGGAGATGACGGGCAGCGGAGTTGGTGGGAAAAAGAAGCGCTCGCGAGCCGCCTTCACTCACCTGCAGGTGATCGAGCTCGAAAAGAAGTTCAGCCGCCAAAGATACCTGAGCGCGCCGGAACGCGCGCACCTTGCGAGCGCGCTGCACCTCACCGAGACACAGGTGAAAATCTGGTTCCAAAACAGAAGATATAAAACTAAACGGAGGCAGTTAACGGAGCACAGCCAAGAGGACTACTTTCATAAACCAGAAGGAACTGTTGTTGTTTCTGCTGCGGAAGAGGACTTTATCAGAGCATCATTTTTAGCCACAGTCTATAAATCCTACCCGTATAGGCCTTACATGTACGACTTACGCGGACTTAGTGTATGGAGGCCAGGACTTTGATGAAATGACATTAACTTGGACTTTATGAATGTTCTTTTGTATAATATTCGTTATTAAGGTTTTATCTTGTACAGCTTTGTATTCTGTATAATAAAAGTGTATTTTTCAAATGTGCACATATATTGTGAGTGTTAAATAAGCCTTTTTCTCAGTGTAGCCTAACCTGCCTTTTGGTGGTTAGTCTGCTTTTCTGGGTTGAAAGGTTCTGGGTGTGATATATCAAGAAGATATTCTTCTTTTGACTGGATAAAGAAAAGTGAGTTTTACTTAAAAGTCATTTCCATTTCGAATTTATTTCTGTAGTGCTTCTCACAATTTTATATTGTTATAAAGCAACATTACAGAAGCAGAAAAGACAAAACAGTATAGAAGTAAAAGACTATATGAGGACAATTGTAAAAAAGGTGGTATTAAGAGAAATAATATAGTTGCATATTTAAAAAAAAAATGAGCATTGTATAGAGTCACAGCAAAAATAACACTCTATATGCTAATATAACCACTATATTTATAGCACAGTTACAAAATCATTTGTGTCTTAATATAGAGTATGGTCACACTGCGAATGTATATGGGCATATCCAAACATCGCAAGAGTCAAAAGAGGACAGGCCAGGTCACTGCTGAAACAGGGCGTTCTGACAGAAAAGATTGAATATTTCAATAAATTGACGCACGTCAAAAATACCTGTCATTCCATTCAAAGGCTTGTACCACTGCTTTTTGAGAAGACTATGTATTAAGAAGGTATATGCAACCATGAGATATTTAGCTTTACAAAATATTATGAGCAAAATGACCACCCAAAAAATGTTTTTGAAGGTCCTAATATTTTAAGGAGTCAAACCTTCCATTTATCGCAATTCAACTAATTTTTATACAACTGTAGCTCATGAATAAAATAGCACATCACCTTTAATCAGCTTAATTAAAACATGTTTTTCTTCAGTTTTGAAGTTTGTAAATTTTTAAGTTCCAGCCTCCAGTTTTCCCATGACACTAATTCCTAAAAACAAATGTTAATTTAGTTTCCATTGTGTACCAATGACCGTGACTATTTTTGAACACTTGCCATTTTAAGAAGCTATGCTGGCTGATAAATCAAGGAAAGGATTCTTTTGTAAAATATGCGGGCCTGCTCTACACACAAGCTTAACAATGTGAGATAGGAATCACAAATGCCCCTATGCTTGTCCAATTCAGCTTAAATTGTATTCATAAGAGCAAAAGCTTAAACTTCCCTGAACCGGAGGTAGTCTGTCATCTGATGGATACAGGTATGTTTCTCCAGGAAAGATTGCACGATTTACCTTGTTTAGATGGTATACAATCAGTGAGACAAAAGAAAAACCTCAACAGTGAGAAGGGTATAAAACTGCAATACAAAGCCTGTATCAGATTTGAGTATTATGTGACATATTTCTGTTGAAAAAAAAAAACGAACATATAATATATTTGTGCTTTCTAAGTATTTAAATTTGTTTAAAGGGATAGTTTACCCAAAAATGAAAATGCTGTCATGAATTACTCACCATCAAATTGTTCCAAACCAGAATAAATGTCTTTGCTTCGTTGAACACAAAGAAAGAAATTTGGAAGAATGTTACGACTGAGATTTCTGGGGCACCATTGACTACCATATAGTAGAATGACTTATTGCATCATCTTTTCTGTTATTTTGTTCTTTTAAACATAAAAGATAATGTTTTGAAGAATTTAGGAAAACTAACAATTCTGGGGCACCTTTGACGACAATTTTAAAGGAGCGATTCTACTGGTGTTTTTGAGGCTTTGATTGGGTTTTTTGGGGTGTTTAACAATGGATATTCATGTTTGTAATAAAAAAAACATATATACTTATATATATTTATTTTTCACATATTTCTAGTCTGTTGTTCACCACTGTCCCTCTTATAACAAAACGACTGGATTTCAATCCTTCCGAAACGCTCTGATTGGTAAAACTGACCAGGTATGTCGTGATTGGTTTCCCACTTAGAGCGTGTGTGTGAAGATGTCCCACCCATACCATATCATCGAGCTTCCGCTTCTCAGGCTGTAGTGATTAATCCCTCTCATTGCACGTGTATTCATAAACTTTGGCTTTTAGTGATAAACGGTAACAATGATGTCAACTTCACTTTATCAGTTAAAAACATGATGATCGATCGAAATGTAACGAAGATCTGCTAGTGCATGTGCAAACGTCAATCTTTGTTAGAGATCAGAATTGTTTTCCTACTATGGCAAGGAAAATGACACCGGACCGAATGGTGTCAGACCAGTTTTATTAATTAACAGTACTAATAGAAGCGTTAGTTTTGTCCTTTTATATTTGCCCCGAGTTGGATAATAAAACAAGCACATAGACCAGGAGACATTTGCAAGCAGGACCTCACAGGACGTTTCATAAAATATTTTTTAGACAGAAGCAAGCACACACACACACACACACACACACACAATATCAGTGTATTACACAGAACAGCTGAAGCAGCCGATGTTAAAGTCATGGAAGCTGTTATTTGACCGTTGGATATCTTAGAATGTCTGGAAGCTAGATCAACATAATAGCGCTGTCAAAATGGATATTTCTCTTAACGCATCAATTCGCTTCAGAAGACCTTTGTTAAGACCACAGAGCCGCGTCGAGCAGTTGTTTGATCGATGCATGCGCTTTTTGGAGCTTCATAAAGTCGACGCCCATTCACTCCCATTCTACCGCTTGAAAGTCATATGTAGTATTATAACTTCGACTGCATTATTCTTCAAGAAGAAAGTCATATTCAGTCAGGATACCTTGAGGATGACTAAAACATGGGGAAATTATGTTTTGTCTGTGAAATATCCCTTTAAAGTAGCAACTACCATCAATCACCATTCTTTGAAGATCTCTCAGGCATAACTAGAGCTCTTCAGCTAATGTACAAAGAAGCGTCTCAGTAAGTGTATGGCTTACATTAAATAGCAGTAAGAAATGTTTGTTACAGATGTAATAAAATGAGGAATGAATGAAAGACTATACTAAACAATTGTTCTTCTCAATAAACATTTGTCTTCACATAATTATGAGGAATTGATCAGCGTCATCATAAACAGCATCATTTTAACATGTTTAACATTTTATATTGTTTGCTTGCATACAGAATATATCCGTTTTTCAGCACTGTACATTAATACTGCAGTTCGATTCCTATTAAGTGATTTATGAAATCATTGGAATACTTCATAGATCTGTCAGATCTGTCAAACTGGTTTCACTTATTATCTAAACCCAAACCTGTCTGGTGAAGAGTGGTTTTGACATCAAACTTGTTCTAGATTAGGCCCCTTTCTTTCAGTTGAAGTGAGCTTACAGATCCACCCATCTAGAACATATCCACCCTGCATATTTCTATCTCCACAACAATGTCGTGCCACTTAATAATAGTAATCTGTTTGGCGACATTGTTTTGGTTTGTGAGATAAGAGCGGCCCGTGATACAGGGGGTTTTCGTACCGAGCACGAGTTCATCCAGAGTGCCACCCACTTGGTCTGGCTCCAGAGTTACTCTGGAATTTTGTGTGTTTATCTATTTCTTTCTATTCCTATAAATGGTTTTTCAATCTTTTCAAAAAGCAAAAATGTTTCTGTTACACCCCAAATCTTCCATCGAACTATAGCTACATGTTGAATTGTACTGTATGCGTATGCACAAGGGAATTCATTGTGACATCATGTGAAAACGCATGGGATTGGCTGCTAAGCCATTCCCTTAAACATGTCAAAGGTGATTAGTTAATGGATTGTGAAAGAACGCAATGTGATCTGTCATTATTAAAATCTTTGTAAACAGAAAAGCAAATTTCTTTCCGTTTACTAAATGTACTACAACAATGTTATGTGTAGTAGCATATTTGCAAATTGAACCGACAATTTAAAAGGCCTAAATCACCCTAAAAGTAAATTAACTCCCCTAAATGGCCTCATGTATTTACATGACTGATATGCTGAGGGTAAGCTGAGGTGTCTTCAGATGCAAGCAGACCTAGGGCTGATGGAATGGCTGGCAGCAACAGAGGAGGCGGGAGAGGGAGGCTGGGCAGAAGCTTCTTGGAGGCTGGAGAGGAGGTGTTGGCTGACGGAGAGCGGGGCAGGACCAACGGAGGCTCGCTAGATGAAGGAGAGATGGGGCGGACCTCCACATCCACCAGTACTCTCACGGCCATGCATGGTGTTGCCAGCTCATGCACCTGGTCAGAGGAGGAGATGATGGGCTCAGTGGCTCTCGCGTCACGGCAGGCTCGACTTCTCCGTCTGCGGTGGGCTAATATACAGACTATGTGTGTAGACACATTTTTCATTAACAAGGGATTAGTTAACAGATGGTTCAATATATTGGTAATAAATTCCCTGAGAGTTTATATTTCTAGTTTCTACTGAGAATCCATAACGCTGGAATTGCCCAAAATGATTCCAAATATTTTTCTGTGACATTTTCTAACTATCTCAAACAAAGAGCATCTAGGTTTGGAGCACTGTTTCATGTCTTTGGGAACTATTTCTATTAATAATAATAGGTACCACAGCACTTGTACGGGCTTGTGGCACTCGTGTCATAGCTGTTTTTTTCCAATGAACCTGTTGTCAGGCCACACCTGCATTATTTGTTTTGTATGCTTGTCAATGTGAAAAACGGTCTTACCCAGTAATTACCAAAGCACTTGACTCTTCATTTATTATCTTTTTTCTTGAGTACCTGGTATTACTTGATTATTTGAGGCTTTACCACTCAATTTAACTGAAGCAAACTAAAAATATCTGCAAAAATATATGTTATTCTGCAAAATGAGTACACTTGCTTCCAAAATGTCCATCCAAAAATACATGTTGGTGGACTGGGGTACAAGTCAGGTGTTATGACCTCTTCCCTGCACTCTATGGGTGTATATCACAGTGGGTGGAGCTGTTGACCACCAGGTGTGTGACGGAGAATGAACAAAGCTGTTAACAGTGACTCAGTCATGTTAACTTAAACCTGTCAATCAAACTCGACTGCACTCTCACGCAAGTACGGGTGGAGCTAACTGGTTAGTACATCTTGAAGTTGATACATAACCCCACATTGGGATTTAAACATTTAGTTTAAACAGCCTTAATGGATGGGATTAGGCACACGCAGCTCTCATTTCTGAATTTAAAAAGAACAATTCAAATTTCAAACCAGCTTTGGGTCAAAAAAGGACAAACCCAACCAAAATTTGACCCAACGCTATAGTTGAAAATGACTGTTTATGTTTATATCCAAATACATCTAGAGTTTCACCTTTGAGAGAAATCAATTATTATCAATTGCAATATAATAAACAAATCACAAATTTTTCTCAGAAAAAATGCCAAGGCACATTGCTGGTAATTGCACAAAATTACATTCATTTCACAACTCTTTGTATCTTTATGTCTCTTTTACGTTTAAGAACATGGAAGATTTTTTTGCGAATGTCAGATAAATTATATGGAAATTTTTGGATTAAATCAGGTTTGCTAGGCTAGTTCTCTGCTTTCACAGTTTGGTATGACTCTACATGTTACAAATTTTATTAACTGTAGGATATAACTATTCATAGTCTAACGTTGAAAATGTATGAAGCTTAAAAGAATAGTTTACCCAAATATACAAATTATCTTATATTTTACTAATTTTCAAGCCTTCCCAGCTATATACTGTATTACTTTATTTCTTCAGTTGAATAAAAATTGAATTAAAAAATGATATCAGATTATCTTCAGGATATATGGGATAAAAAAATATTATTACTATTATAAATTATTTTCATTATGTATCCTTGTCAACAAACAGACACAATTGTTTGTTTACCAATGGATTACCAATCGTTTGATGAAAAAAAAATCATATTCTTGCACAGACCAATCTATTTGCGTCATTAGACATTAAAGGAATTGTGTTGCTTGCATTTTATGAATCATCCAAGGCGAATAAGCAGGTTTTGGGTAAAAGATCTTCACTGTTCCACTGAAAAAAAACTGTCAACAACATCTTGGATGTCCTGAAAGTATATGATCTAAATACAAATGTTCATTATCCAATAAGCTATTGATTTAATAGCCCGAGAGAGCAAATAAAAGAGAAAAATGGTGTAATGGACATCAAATCTTAACCTGATATGATGTCACACAGAATGCAAGTTTATGACTGTCCATTTTCTTCCAAAATTCTGTACGTGCTGATGCAGACCACTTTGCATTTTAGAGATTCATTCAACCGAAGCATTGATCTGATTTCCCCTGATCTCTGTTCTCATTGTGGTGGCTCTCAAAGCAACGCCCCTTGGGGCGGAAAAAGCTGTAGTCTACGTTTAGGGGTAAACAGGATTAAAACCTTGGGGTCTAACTGATCCAGTGTCTCAGCCACTTTGGCTCCATCATTAAAGGATTAAAAGAGTTAGAAACCCTGATAAAACAGGTTCATCTCCCTCTCTGTCTAGCACAGGTTTACACACAGTTATTATCAGGAGAGTGACATTGCTTCTGAAGGGGAGTGTGGCCTGTTGTGAGTGGGGATTATGCTGTGTTGTTGTTTCCGTAATTCATATCCGTAACATCTGCGGGTTCATGCACTGAGTAAAGTCTATTTGCTAAACAATTACAGACAAAGATAAAATCTCTGTGGCAAAATGGCAATGCTTCTGGTATTGTCAGCTTTGGAGATGACAGTTGAGATCAAATATAAATGTAATATGTATTTTTAAACATTTGAAGGTTTTTAAAATATCTTTAAAAGCAAAACTCCAGGCCATGAAACAACACCTTTCAGCTGTGGCATACACAACATAGGGCTTCCCATATACCTTACTTTAATTTCATGCTGTATGAATGTAGTAATCATTTACACATTTTACACACCGACACAATCTCATGGCAGTTTATACCTGTGTGTGAGGAAGCTAGATTTCGGATTCATACATTTAAAAATCTGCATTAGTCTCAATGACAGATAAGAGGAGATTCATAATGTCTTTTTTTACAATTTTTCATTCACTTTGTACACATTCAAACAATAAACTATACCATATAAAAGTATCATATGCGGTATGGTTGAAGGTTCAGTTTTATAATTTTGATAAGTCCGTTTTATCAGTTTTATGTGTTATTGAATCGTGGTCATTGAAAGGCTTAAAACATCATCTATTGGAAATATGTATGGGATTTTTGTGTAGGCTGACAAAAGAGACAGCCTGCATGTTGAGTCTGAAAGATTAAGACATAGATCTGTAAACAAACCGGACAGGTATTAAAGGGACAGTTTGTTAAAATTCTGTCATCATTTACTCAGCTTTTGTCAATGTCTTTCTTTCTTCCGTAGAACACATGTTTTGAAAATGCTGTTAACTGGACCCCATTCCCTTGCATTGGTTTGGTGTCCACACAATAGAAGTGAATGGGGTCTTTCTTCAAAATATCTTATTTTGTGTTCTGCGGAAGAAAGAAAGTCATAAAGGTTTGAAATGAGAAGAGGGTGAGGAAAAGATGACAGAATGTTCATTTTCGGGTAAACAATCACTTCATCCACAGTACTTCTCACACCCCCAAAACAATGCTCGAACAACGTCATATTACCACCTTGGTTTGATCAGATTTATTGTTGTTACAAGCTACTTTTAGCACACACACCCTCTCAAAAAACAATCAGTGAGTGTCAGGGCATCCTCAGATCTAGTAGAGTTCTTTTTAGTGATTGGGTGAGGCATCATTCTTTTCATATCGATTATAAGATATTATTCCAAGTAACCGCACCTGACCTGACTGTCGACATTGCGTACTTTTCCATCATCACCTGTACTCAGCTAACCCATGTTCAAAATATTTTTCTAAGTGTGCAAAGGCATGCTGAAAGGAGACACTTGTCTAATGCTATCTTAAGCACCATCTCAGCTTTTCACATCTTTTGATAGAAGAAGAGATTTCAGTTGTTTTTTGCCTGTACCACCCGGACAATGCGGTGCAGTTGCTAGGTAGTTCCGTATAGTTGTTGGGGCGTTGCTAAAGGTTTTTAGTGTTTTGATGGTTGATGGGTGGATTGCAAGACAAAAGAGCCTCTCCTCAACAATCCACACGATTTGTACCGATGATGTACAAACAAAGCACAATATGAATATTTAAAAAGTATGGGCCTAAATAACTAACTCAGAACTATTGTTAGCATCGACAAACATTTTGCCATTTTCGTTAAGCAAATGCATGGTGCTTGATACATTTAGATCAGTTTATCTCATCTGAAGACTACAGCCAACATTAAAGATAATTGTAATACATGCTTAATGGAGCATTTAAAAAATACGGGTCGCAAAAGGACAACAAAAAATCTAAGTACACTCTTTATAAAAAATAATCTATTACTCTCCCTACATAAATTATTTGAAACAACACCAAAGAAATCTGTATTCTAGAGTCTTAGACCTTTCCAATGATATAGTTGTCATAATTCGATTAGAAATTACATGCACAATATTGTCGCAAACTTAGGTGTCCCGTATATGAAACGGGTGACAGTTAACAGGCTACTGAACCCATAAAGACATCTGCAGAAAAGCAAGAAACCACTCAAATTGTTTTCAGTTTTTCTCATTTTTCTGTGTAAAATCAATGTTGTTCATTTTGTCAACAAGAGACAACATTTCTACCAAATACCAAATATTATTACATATTTTCGTATGTATGTCATATTGTTACGTATTTTTACGGAAAATTAAAATGATAGAAATGGTCAAAAGAACAAAAAAGTGCAAAGTTTGCAGATTTTAACTACAACGAAACAACTTCATATTGTATAAACAACACAATACTAATGTTTGACATGTATTAGAATCAGTTAAAAATGTAGTTTCAAAATTTGTAATGCGTCTTTCACATGGCTGTTGGGTTACTTTATATCATTACTGAGGTTTGTTTTTGTTGACATTCAGCTGACACTGGACTGGAAAGCTCCCAATACATGCAGAAATGCTGATTTTCTCTTTATTTGATCATTTCTGTATTCTTTGTTTGTGTAAAGTGCTTGCATACAAAGGATTCATAAGAGCACATCCACGCATGACGAAAAGAGCATGTGTCTGTAGCTTCAGAAGGACAGAAGAGATTCCAGTTATAAGCCACTGCTTAACACTGATGAAAGATACATACAGACACGCACAAGTGAGACTGTGCAAGTAGTTTGTTTCCCGGCTGACTCTCACAGTGAAGAGGAATACAGAGCAATTCAATACAGCAACCCTGACCTTTGACCCCATCAGGAGTGACCAATAACGTGCAGGCAGGGTCAGATAGCTGGGGAACGCAGACATGAGTCTCTGACTGTCTGTTTTATCATGACTGATTCTAGTATTGCTCTTACCAGCAGTCCTGTTACAGGCCATTTAGCAGTGTGGAACAGACGTTGGTATTAATCAGACTCATGACCGAAACACACGGTAGGAAGGATACAAAACAGAGATTCCAGTTGGAGTTGGGATTTAAGTTACTAAAGATGGCGATGTTTTAAAATTTAAAACTGTATGTCCCAGTGCAACGCAATGCAAAAGCGCCAGTTGGGACCAGAATCATGTAAACATTAATATAAGCAAGGAATGCTGCTTTTAGACTAAAGGACCGGAAAATAAATTTTGTATAACCAAGTTTTTAAAAAAGGTATGAAACACTTATTAATTATTTTCTGTTTTTACATTATAACGTCATTACATGAGTAAGATTAATTAGTGATTATTTACTACAAACAAGTGTTAAGCGCTACTAAACATGTATTTTGTATGTAATTGTTTCCTAGTTTACACAGTGTTATTGGCAGTAAAACTAAACATAGGCCTACATGTACTGTATATTCCTACTTACATGTAACATACATGTATTCCTGTGCCTCAGTGGTTAGAGTAAAGGGTTGTGGGTTTTATTATCAGGGAACATACATAAAATGTCGTCTGTAATCACTTTGGATAAATGAAAAACAAAAATAAATTTGTCAATGTAAATATTAACATTCAATAGGTGTAATGTGGATTCTCCCGCTGTGTACTAGATACGTGATTTATGCCTAATTTGTATGATCTCATTCACTAAAGTAGTAATGTTTCCCATTAGATTAAGTTAAAAATTATAAGACGGCAAATGTAAACGAAACTTTTAATAGATCAACAAAATTCTTTTCACCTGGTTCCATATACAAAACTTGCCCCAAATAAACAGTTAAGATACGACACCGGATGCAAATTTGTCAAGTAGTGGATGTTTCATCCAGGAAAGTATTTGCTATGTGAAGGACTGCTTGTAACAGATAAGCTTACATTAGTCATTTCTGTAATAACCCATCAATCCTCCTGTCACCCGTCATTCAAACTGAGGTATGATGTTGTTCTTTGAAAGACATAACTAACTACCAGCTCCCTTAATGTTTCTCACTCCACCCTTTTCTCATTATGTAGATGTACGTAAGTCTAAATGCTTTATTGGTGAGCATACTTAGACAACGTTCTCTCCACCAAAAAATAAAAGTAATAGAGAAGCCAAAGTAACATAGATCTGTCATTGTCTTGAAATTTGACGCGTAGGAGCGTCATTCTGAAACACGTCGTCAAACTGGCTCTTCAAATTATAGAATGACAGATAGGGATTTATTTGTGAGTATTCTTAAGTGTTGGAAGCATCTAAAGAGATGGCAAATTCAGTCTGACCAGGAACAAAATATTACAAGATATTTAACAGTTTTTAGACAAATGTGAACAAAATGCTGCCAAATTAAAAATTGTTTTATTTTCTCTCATTGTGTGCCTCATTTTATGAAGGCACTTGGATGTTGCTACAAAATAAGAGTTAGTTGCACAGACATTTCCATATTTCTTGTCCTGGACAAAATATACTTATATATATATAGGCTTATATTTTCCAAATCTTTCTTCCAATAGGGCAGCTTCCCTTACCTGTCTGATGCCACACGGCTCAAAATTTTATTTCAGAGAATATAATTCACATCTTTTCTCAATTAAATGTAGAAACTGCATCCTAACAGTATTCTAGTTAATTTCTATTAAATAAAATATAAAATGATTTTGCACTTTTTTATTCTTTTTAGATTTACAAATATGATCGATCAGATTAATCAGTAATATAAATGAATTGCTTGACATAACAGCATGACACAAAATGGATTTATATGGTCAAAAAAACTAATATTAACTAAAAATCTTCTGACATGATTCGAGCAGTATAAAATAAATTATAACCTGTTCCCCTATCCAAATGTTCTCAATTCCAAAGTAAATTGTTTATTAAGCTACATCTTATGAGAACTACAACTCAAACTACACATAGATCTCTCTTTTAAATTATATTTACTGTCACTCTGGAGATTTTTTCTCTGCGGGAGCCCTAAACTAAATTGTATCTCTATCATTCTATGATCTGATTGGCTCTTAAGATTGAGCACACAGTGTGGTCGCAGGACCATTATGGCCTCCATTGATGCCTGGCAAAACAAACAGACTCTCCTCCGATGCAGCGGCAGGCATGTCCGACTCCTCCACAAAGAGCGGCATTGTTGGCGCTCAAATATGCCGTGACTGGGTAACAAATTTGCCCGTGCTGATAAGGCAATGCTCAACGGCAAAACCTCACAACGATTGCAAAGTTAGTCTGATAGAGAGAAACCAGATCCACACTGTAGCAAGGACCATAACTATACAAACAAATCTTGAAATTAGATATAACTGTAGGTGATTCATTCTAAAAGGTTTAAAAATAACTGTTTGAGAAAACGATGACATGATGATTAAATAATATTTTTCCCAATATACGTACTGTGCTGTGTGAGAATCCACATAAACTTAACAACTGGGCCCTTCAGTCTTATCTGTCTGAAAGTAGAGACAATTGTGTCCAGATTAAGTGATTGGAGAGATATATAAGTAGCAGATTTCAGTACAGGTTTCATGAAGGACTTGCTTGTTATACATTTCAGATAAACACCCATCTCATCAGACAAGAGAAAACAAAAACAACAAATAAAAGACAGAGCCGTGTGTGGGGAGTGTGTACGTGTTCTTAGACATGTGTCACAAGAGAACGGTTGATGTTGGTTTCTAAAGAGGCTTACATGTGAGGCTTTCGTTGGGTGTTGTTAAGGAATTATTCAATTCTGTATAGTCCAAAGAATCCAGAGGAACCAGACACATAACTTAATAGGCTAATCATACAAGTTACTGTAGTATAGATCCACCAATTTTACTGGAAAATGAAAAAGGCATTTATACAGAATTCAAGATTTTTTGTGATGAGGTTTAATTATGGGCTAAATGATGTCTTACAAATTCTGTTTCAATATAGGCCAGTTCCAGACTTATTTGCTGCTAGGTGATGCTGGTACCATTTCTAATGGCTTTTTTGTGACAGACACTTGAGAGATGTTCTTCATCATTGTTGACACTGGGACAACATTCCAATCAACCAATCAGATTTGAAGAATAAGTTTACAATTATTTTGAGGGTTAGTTGCTTCTATACGGCATTGTTATCCATTTAGTATTGTTGTAAAGTTTGGGGTAGAGAACTGGTTGTTATGCAGAAATGTTGTTCCAGAGTAAAAATAAATATGATTAAGATATAATACATTTTGATTATAGAGATTTTTCGTACAATTCTGTGCTCTACCACAGATTCAGCCTGAATGACGATTATCAGGAATTGGTTCGTTTAAAGCATCTGCTAAATAAATTGAAGGTAATATAATGTAATGCTTAGCCTTAAAAAATACCCATTACATTTTTTTTACAACATGTAACAGTCAGTGTAGAATGATTGACTCAAAGAATGAATGAAACGTTTTATTAAGGCATTAATAGAAATATCCATTGTTTCATTGTATACAGTGTGTTTCAGAATTCCTGTGTCACTCCCATACATTCTTATATTTTTCAAAAACCAAGCCCTTCTTTTTATTTACTTCTTACCAGAAGGGACACAATTAGACAGGTTGTACTTGAAGTCTCCATAGGCAAACATTCTGTAACTGTGAGCCACAGCGCCCTCTTCTGACATCATAGTCAGCAGGCTTTAATGGGTTCAGGCTAGAAACACAATGTTTACAATGAAACAATGGTTTTAATCTATTAATGCATTATTTCAATTTTTCATTAATTCTACGCTTACAAGGTTTTGAGCTGAAAGTCCAATTGTGCTGGTTTAAAATACATTATTGCATTTAGTAAGATTTATTTGTGAAATACATCCTCCTAATCTGAAATTCCAATATAACTCTTCTTTAGTAATAGTTGTTGGGTACAAGTAAACACACTTAAACTCCTCTAAAACTAAACTTAAAAGCCAACTTAAAATTGTCACATTATCACATTATCTTATAGCTTGCTTTTAAATGTATTCGATTCATCTTCTGGCAGCCTAAACATCAGTTTAATATTTTTATGCATACCTTAACATTTTAACGTGTCTATAGCATAACTGTGTTTACTGTTTGATACATTGTAAAAGCCACATCACCAAAATATTAAATGAAGTGTACCAATCCGAGGCCAATCAACAACATTTTGCATTATTTTTGTACTGCCGAATATGAATGTAAACACTTACCTTTAAGAAAATTTGATTTTTGCAAAGTATGACTTAAAGAAATACAGTTATGCCACACATTAGAACCCAATTTTAAATGAAATTAAAAAGAAGGAAATAAGAAAAACACTTGATCGTTGCATGTTTTATTTCAGCTCCAGTGTTACAAACTGTAGCAGCATTTCCACAAAATATCCTGTTTAGATTTTATATTTTCACCACTGTAAAAAATAATAAAGTACTCTAAATGGCACTCTTTTCCAAAATCCAATGTCAAGCGACCAAACCATAAAGTTGTTCATGGTGTGTGTGTGACCACGTCTTCCTAATAAGACATGGATATGGCTGCTGTTTTCACAAAGCATTATAGGTGATGATCACTTTAAGGCAAGATCAACATACAAAGTCTAAAGGAAATGTTTACAATTGGCCCAAATGAAAAAGCTTCAAAACATGCTGTAGGCCATATAATGTAACTGATTAAAATACAATATGTATTTAAAAGAAACAGCTGGTTTCACAGAGCAATTACAGATTGATAGCATTTGAAAATGCTGGACTCAGAAGTAAACCCATGGGGTTTCCAACATAGCACAACATGAAGCCAAAGACTCAAAGAGTAACGGACATTTGTCAGGGGTCAGTCAACTTAAAGGCCACACAGGCAGTCTGCTTTGTACGGCCTTTAAGATATAGGCTAAGCCTCAATGGTAAACCTGTCTAAAACACATGGATATACAATTCCGTAAAATCAAACACTTCCAATGCGGACGACATTTCCCCATCAACAGATTTAAATGAATGGGTATATACTGAATTACTGAAGATTCTTTGGTTCCTAGCGGGGACAGAAAACAGTTGGTCTGACGGCAAGACTGGAAAGGCAACACTAAACCAATAAACATTTATTCAGGAAGCAAACAAACTCCAAGTGAAATACCTCAATGGATTCAGAGATTCCAATGGAATTTAAAGGAATGTCAAACTCTTCTAGCTAAAGAATCAGTGAGCAAGGCATGAGGAAGAGAGAGATGATACAGGAAAGGCACAGACCAAACAGAACACTGCCAGCTGAACCAGTCAGCACACTGAAAACTCTCTCCTGCACATTCACAGCGCTAAGACCACTGGGAATATCCTCATCCGATGGAAAATGCATAGGTTACAGACATGCAGCGAATCCATTCAAGCAAACTAACACTTCTATCAAAAATCACAAAAAAAGCAGTACTACAATTATCTCAATATTTGCGAGCATGTATAGGCAAATAAACATTCAATTCACGCTGAAGTGTGTCATTTGTTCTGTAAAAACACTTCAGTTCAATATACAGATGCAATTTCAACAGGTCAACTTTATAATCTTGCCCTAGGACATTTACATGGTGTGTTGTGGAAACCAGTTTGAATTATTTTAGCAATTTCGGTGATGTTATTTCGATTTAACTACACACTTCTAAAATGCCACTTCATTTAGATAAAAACACAGCCATTGTAACACGCTGCATAATGATTTAGAGTTGTGTGAGTTTTTATCCTCTGGTCCCATAACAGGACCCCCTGCATACATGAATTCTCTTGAACAAGCGCTATAATTCCGATAAAAAGTAAAGGTGCCAAAACTGACAACTCATGTGCGTGATACACATTATTTACAATTCTATTCTGCCACTCTATACATTTTTTGTGCGTAACTCCAGAGCAAATTTCTCATAAACCTTTGAGTAGTGAGAACAAATGAGACTGTGAGGATGTTCAGCACATACACACACTATACTAGCTTAGTCAATAAAACACACAAGCAGAACAAATTTCTTCCTATCCCGTTCGTATACTCATTTTCATGCAAATAAAAAATGATTTACACAAAAATGTGCTTTGCTTGTAACAAGAATAAGGCACAATTTCGTAAAGCTTTCTTTTTGATTCCTCGTTCTTCTATTTATTACACTGTCTATAAGGTCTCGACTAGAAAAAAGGGATGGGATGAATCCAGAGATTCACACAGAGGCGAAACAAAATAGAAATGGACAGGCATGGAGGAACATCACCAACATCTAAAGCCTCTTATGTACTCTGTAAAGATTTCATTCTGGGTTTGAGATTTCACCTTAAACCGCAGAAGTTTAGTGTACACTTTGTTGTAGGGTTCCTAAGAGCAGAGAAAATCACTGCATTGATCACATCTTATAGCTATGTTTGCTAGGCTAGATTGGTTATATATATTCTAAAACAAATAACAGCTATCATACATAAAACATGTCTAAATTTTTCACCAGTCTAAACTCACTGCTGAAGCTGATAAAGCTATGATTTTACCAAAGATACACTATGATTTTAGAAATTACTACTGCGTTGAAAAATCCTTCTAGGATCACATTCAGTTTGAATGGGAATATGAAGGAAATCTAATAGATAATTTGTTAAAAGCTGAAAATGTAAAATGGCAGTAATGAATGTGTGAAATCTAAAGAAGCGCATGCCACAATCTGCACATTTAACGGAAGATGGCAGATGACATATTTAATATAACACAAATGAAAGCAAGTCTGTGAGGGATAGACAGTTCTGATGCTTTCCATACGACACAAAATGATGTCAAAGAAGCGAGCAGCCAACCGTACCTGCATTCCTCACCGCCTCAGCCTCATTTGTGCCAATTTGTTGATCAAAATAAGACACTTCAGGGGTTTAAAACATCAGTTCGCCCATTTCAAAATGGTCCCAAAAGGCTAGATTTGATTCCAGCATTAAAAGCTGATTTTTTACAAATCTGGTCTGTTTATTGAGCAACAGAATTAGGGAATGACTTAATTTATTGTGTATACGTTATTTTAGATTAAAAACTACATGTTTAGCAGTTGAGAAAGCAAAATACAACCAAATCAGCTACACGTGTGTCTGGGGCAGAGAAAGAAGCAATTTCTTTTCTCCTTTCTATTTTCATCAAGTTTACAACATAGATGTTCAGTAGTGTGCGATAGCCATTCATCCCCAATTCATGTAACAATGACAAACTCTTTCAATAAATAATATGTTTCAAAACAAAATAGGAGGTTATGGGTGACTGGAGTGTCCACTGTATAAAAAATGAGTGACTACATTCCCATTTGAGTCAAAGGCCTCTTCCACATCCTCCATGTAAAAGGAAAATTCATTTACCCACAAATCTCTACTCATCTATTTGGAATCATCATTTGTTATGATTTACCTAAGAGAGGCCTAACAGCATCACCCTCACGTGGGGCCGGTTTTGACAGAGGCCCTGCCCAGTTCCTGAAAGTTTGGCTCATGTTGAGTCAGGAAATACTTAAAGAACTCATAGACAGACCAGGCGATGGCTGTAGAAGGCATTTGATAAATGACTCGCGCTCTGACTCCTTTAAAGAACGCAGGAACGCCTCCCAGGCGGTACACTGTCCTGAAGGTGTTGACCATACCCGTGAGATGTCCGCTGACATGCGCTGAGCTGAGCGCGACGTTCTCTTGCGTGTTTAACAGCGTCTTGCATACATCTAATGGAGTGGTCACGGCTGCAGACACGGCTCCTGCCGCTGCCCCGGATAAAATGTGGGTTTCGGGACGGTACTGACGTTGGGGGTTAAAACGTTCCTGCATGAACTCGTAGGTAATGAAGTGCATGGCCTGGAATGGGATGTTCATGGTCAGTTGAGTGCTGTAGCTGCGGTAAAAGGCGGCTAGCCCTTCCTTACGACTGACAGTCACTACACAGTCATATAAGCTGCGGTAAGGAGAATTATACATCTGCATCCTCTGCTTTACAACTGAAAAAAGAGAGATAGAGACAGAGAGAAAAGGGTTTTCTTCTTATAAAGTGTATTATAGTATTTCATTTATGTGGATGCAAAGCACACCATGACTTACTTCAAAGCATCTGACAGCACAGTCACCATTCAGGCTTTATTTTATAGCTTATGACATTTTTTGCATGACATTTAATATACTCTGTTTGACAAATTGTAATTCTCCAGCATATATAATATAATATACGTAAGGGCGAAGGGCCGTTCAATTATTCAAAAGTTGATATACACCTGGGGTGGTAATAATGCCACGACGTGAAAGGGAGTTACACATTAACTTTCGAATAATTAAACCGCATGAAGAGGAAAACGAACCAGTTTTAATGAATTTTGTTTTTCTGTTTAGTTATTTCATTCATTCGATTTATTTCAGTATGTGTATTTTCTTGTTTTTAAATGCTTTGTTTATTGAAATGAAGCACAGTTAACAGTAAAGTTTGACATTATATAAAGGTTAGATCAAGAGAAGGGTGCTATGTGCGGTGATGGCCTGTAGGCTACACTATAACCTTTCTGTTGTTTAAACTTGGCGAAGTGATATGGAACTGTAATGTGGTCAGCAGACCTGGAACAAAGTAAACTTTTGTCAACCAAGCAGATTGAAGCATTCAACAGCCCCGAGGTATAAAATATAATATAATTTTCTTCTTTTGCTTTGAAATAAATCCAATTTTACCTGCCATGCAGAAAATGTATTGTAACATTTAAAGAACATTTAACCATGAAAAAATGCTAAGACCTTTTCTCGGGCGTGGTAATGTGACAAAAAATCCTATAGTAACAATCCTAGAATAAAGGGTTGAGACATCTTAATCCATTCTTAACATAATTCAGGTCTTATGAATGTATTTTGAATATATTAAGTCCAAAATGTAGGTTCTTTATAAAGTACCAAAAACCACAATTGTTACACTATACACAGCATATGCGTACCTTCTGCTGGGTTCATGACAGCATCATGAAGAACAGTGGCAACACTCCCCGCAATTCCTGGAGGTAAAAGACAATGAAGATTTAATTCACAAGATGTGGACTAACATGAGGAAATGAAATTCATTCTCCTATTAACCTGCCATAACCGTATTTTTGTTCGCACATATTATTGCTCCTTATAAGCCTTATGTTTCCACGGCACAGCACAACAAATATACAAATATATGACAACAAATATACACAATTTGCAAAATCTAAATATTATAAATAAATGAATTAATAACCTCAGGAAAATGAAGATACAACGATAATCTTGATATGTTTAATATTGACGTAAGGTCATGTCAAAGATTGAAATCATAGTGAAATGAATGCTTGAAATCAAACTTTGATGCTCCTTATCATCTATAGTTAGAATATAAAACTTTTGTTTGGATTTCACAGACAGAAAAATGTGTTCACTCATACCGTTGGCGATGTGACTGTTGCCTCCATTCTGTATGACATCACTGAGGCTGCGTTTGATTCGCTCGTAACATGCAAAATAGAGCGCATGGGCGGGGCCGGCCCCTAGCACAGTGATATTGAGACCCCTAAATGGGCGAAAGAAACCCTCAGTCTGTACGATCCGCTTCAGTGCACCGTACACGCTGCTGTACTGAGCCTTTGGGTCTGGCTGCAAACTCTGCATACGGGTCTATGGACAGAATGAGAGGAGCAAAGTGTGACAGGAGGAAGTATATGCAAAAAGCACCATTTTAGGAACAAGACCATAATCATAAATGTCAATTCTCTTTTTTTGTATTCTGACACTGTGGGGCATACACAGCAGCTTTTGCATCGTTGAAAGTTGCTTCATTCAAAGTCCACAAAATGACTTAGATTCCTAAAAAAAGAAAATCACAGACATAAACAAAAAAGGATTGTTAACAAAAAAATAGGGAAATGTAATACATATGCAGCAAGCGATAGAGTTGTCCATCCTTCTGCTCGACCAATATTTCAGTTCAGTTATAAAAACACGCTTTGTTTAATGTGAATGAATTGGCAGGGTCCATCATAACACAGACAGACTGAGCAGTGCAGGGCCTGGTCATGCCGAGACAGACTTTTGACCATTGCCATAAAGTCACATACTTAAACAGAATGACAAGTAAAATGACCACCGACAGTTTTTGGTGGATATGACCAAAATCAACAGTGGTTTTGTCAATAAAATGAAAATCAATGTGGTTAAATGTTGTGTACTACTAGTTACCGTTGTTCTTTAAAATATCTTCGCTAGTGTTCTGCAAACTTCGGAATGACATAAAATGGAGTTAATGTTGAAAGAATTTTCATTTTGGGGTGAACTATCCCTTTAAATATATAAACGTATTCAAAGCTATAATCCCAGAGTGTCACAATCTGGCAGAGTTTAGCACCAATCCTAAATAAACACACCTGAAACATCTAAATCAAATCCTTTGAGGCTCAAAACTCAACTCAGCAGGACTGAGACCCAGTAGGAGCAGAGTTTAACACCCCTGATGTAACCAGATCTAAACATCCTGCATCCACAGTCACAGCCCTCTGTGTGACTCTCTATTAGAAATAAATGACTCCGCCATATCGTTTGTCATTTGTTGGAAGAAGCGAGAGCAGCTTGCACTTACACAGGCCAAAGAAGACAAAGATGTCACTATGTCTAACGCACTGCATAAATTAGATCATCAACAGACATGGTACATTTCTTTTCACTATTTGTAACATTACCCACAATACTATCTTGTCTTCAAATAAAAAAATCAGGCACGGGGTAGAAAAGCAGTTTTATGATCTAGCCCTCGTGAAGAAATTTTAAGCCTATATAACACACAAACCACTTTACTTGATCTATTTTAATCATTACGTCTCCTCTAATCCTTAAACTCTCTATACACACATCTACTGTGTGTGGATTTGTTTAGGAACTTTGGGTTTACCTAGAACAATATATAATTAGACCTAATCACAAGGGTTTGAAAATCTCTTTGGTAACAACAGAATTACATAAACAAGCATGCGTTTTATTTGGCCCATAACTATCATTGTAAAATCCCTGGCAACAAATAGAAACTTAGTTCAATTATGCCAGTACATCTCACAAAGACATTAATCACGAAAAACAAGTGGAACAAGTACGTTGATTTTCCGACGCATGTCGAATGCAAATATAAATTTGAGATGGAAACCCTTGCTTCAGTAATAAAACCATATTTATTATAAATAAAAGGCTGAGAAAACACATTCATAATGTACTTTTTCATTCTAGAGTGAAATAAAGACCACAACTCAAGTTTGAAACTCCAAACCTCAGTTACACTTCCACCATGATCAAACACACTTCCCTCATAGAAAATACAGCAGCATTCCAGTTGTTAAATAAACATTTTGCCTAAAAACCAGGTAAAACAAATGCAATCATATATATAACTACATACTGAATTATGACATAAAATAATCATGATTAATAAAATTATAACATTACTTGTATAATTTGTAATATTTGTGTTGATTTTGGTGATTTACAATTTAGCAAACTAAAACATATTGATTTAAATGCACGGTTTATTTGGCAATTACATTTCCTAAAGAATGATCCAGTCTTTGTGGGTGTGATTTCATCTCAGAAGAGCTGTTTAACCGCATCTTTAATTTAAATTTATAAAAGAGCAATGATTTTAAAGAATTTGTTGAAAAATGAATGAAAAGTGGTTCCATTAAACTACACAACATGGTTAGAAATAACAAACATGTGTGCAAAGCATTACCGGCATCACTGGTGCAAAGACAATCTATTTGTATGCTTGGCTCAATGAGTGGCTTTTGCCGGTGTTAAAGGAGAAGTTCATTTTCAACATCAATTTTATTGATAATTTACTCACTCCCATGTCATCCAGGATGTTTATGTATTTGTTTCATTACTCGAATAGAAATTAAGTTTTTCTCTCCATATGGTGAACTTCAATGTACTCCAAAAGGTTGAAGGTTTCAGTGCAGGTTCAAAGGGCTTTAAACAAAAAACATTTTTTTTAAATGTATATGCTTTATTAACACAAATGCTTGCCTTGTTCATGACTTCACGTCATACATAGTCAAGTTGAAAAGGTCGCGATTTTTTTATATATCAGCATCCAGGATACGCAAACAAAATTACCATTTTAAACAATAAACTGATACAAAAACATTTGAATATGTGTCATTGAACATTAAACAACTTTTGAACGGTCTTCCTACTCCACATTTGTAAACACTGACTCTGAACTTCCGCCTACGTCAAGGCTGAACTTTTCATGGACTTCACGTAATACGTAATTACATGACCTCACATCGCAGAACAGAGCAAGGTGAGCATGTGTGTTTATAAAGCATTTAATTTTTTTTTTAAATGACCGATCGTTTCACTAGATAAGACCTTTATTCATTGTCTGGTATCATTTAAAACCCTTCGAAACTGCAATGAAACAGTAATTTTGACCTTCAACCATTTGGAGTTTATTGAAGTCCACTATATGGAGAAAAATCTTGAAATGTTTTCATCAAAAACCTTCATTTCTTTTTGACTAAAGAAACAAATACAGAAACATCTTGGATGACATGGGGGTGATTAAATTATCATGAACATTTATTTTGAAAATGAACTAATCATTTGAGATTAGCAGGATGGTAGAAAAATTTTTATGTTTTCTCCCTGGGTTCAGGACCCTGAAAGAGCGCTTGTAAGAAATAAGAAGGCACAAATGACCTACAAATACAAAGCTACTTACAGTAAACATGCTGCACTATATATTAACTGATACATTAAAAGTAATTAAGTAAAAGTAATGCTATTGTTACTACATCATGATAGAGTATATTATACAATAAAACAGAATCTTTTTTACCGGCATGGGTACAACTTATGTTGTAAATTTATGTTATAAAGACTTCAAAAAGGAACAAAATGGTGTGTGTGTGTGTGTGTGTGCGTGCGTGCGTGCAACGGCCTGCTAATCATTTTCAAAAGCTCACACCCCGAGTGCAAGAGCAATTCACACCCTTCTGGATGTATGCGATAAGATCCCCATCCTAGCCCCCCCAACGGTCTCAGCCCAACCTGATTATTGTTGTTTGGCTGTTTACACAAGACCATTTGCAACTAAAAGCTAAACCTTTTGGCTGTTCATTTAGAAAACAACGGTGTTTTGGGGCACTGAAAACGCAAAAAAAATAATTTAACATCTTTGTGTAAACTCTGACGGCGTCATTTTCCAAAAACGAAGATGTCATACACATGCGTATTACACGTTCAGTCTGTAGGCATGCGCGAGTATTCCCAAAACAAAAAACTCAAATTAAATACTAAGTAATTACTTCATAAAATATAACAATTTTACCCTAAAAATGAAAACAAATATTATTTCAAACAAAGACATTTTATTAATCATAAAAGCAAACGTATTAATGTAGCCCTATAAAAATAAACAAAATGATGTTATAAGATGCATTCATAAACTCAGTTACAAAGTAGACTCAACCACAGCCATACACTATTTAATTGTGCACTATACACAGAGCACAAAAAAGGTTCTGTATAGTATGGACAAAAATGTGTTTTATTATAGTAATATCATCTAGGGGTTTTGTTGTAATATATAATGAGTCAATGTGTCAGAAGGAACTACTTTAGTTGAGGAAATTTGTTATTTGTCCTGTTGCTGTCTTCTGGTTTTTCTCCTATTGCTGCATCACTCTGACTCACAGACTCTTACAGGAAATACATCAAGAAACACTACCATTCAGAACCTGATTATGTGAGCAGAAACTTTGTTTCTTTATAATAAGACCAGTTACATTAATTATTTAAGAAGGTTCATTTTATAAGTCATCAAAACTGAAGGTGAGACAAAGCAATTCTTTGGTAGATTATGAATGAAAAACTGTTCTGACTGTGTGCACTCTGCCCTCACTACTGACTGTGAATGATCACAGGAATGATGAGCAGTGTGTGTAAAGTTCAGATTTAGAAAAGCTTGACTGCACTGGCCAAGTGTCCTGTATCAGTCCTTACAGGTGTTCCCAGGAAGCGAAACAACCTCCCACAGTTGGCAACTCCACCACAATAACCTAGACACTGGAAATTCCAGTTTATTGCACAGGCTTGGCCATTACTTCGCACATCCTCCAGTAAATGCATTACAACATAGGATTTCAACATTGCAATTAATTTACAACTACAACACAACAATGCTTAACAAACTCCTCTTCTTTCAAATGGCTAATGCAGCCAAGACCGATTGTGATCAACAATATCTTACATAAAACCTGGGTTTAGCTTGTTTTTATAGACTTTTATATAAATCTTTTAGCACACAAAGGTTTTTAAGAAGTTTGAAACTAAACTCTTTCTGAATATTTTTTAACATTGTTTGACACTGCATTAGAGAGTTTGAATTGGGGCTGTCAAACAATTAATCCCAATCTATCGCATCAAGATAATAATATGTCTATGTACTACTGGGCATATCAATTTTGTATTTATAAACAAAAAAACATACACATACATGTATATATTTAGGAAATATTTCAATAGATTGATTTACATTGACCAACAATTGAAATTACATATACATTTATATATATATTTTTTTCTTTCTTAAATATATGCATGTATGTGTTTATAAATTAATGTGCACAGTACACCAATATATATTATGTAAACACAAAATTTTATTCTGGATTCAATTAATCGGGATTAACCATTTGACAGCCCTAGTTTTAATGAAAATGATAAACTTCTGAAAACTATAAACTAGTAAAATAACATTTAAATATCACTAAAATACATTAGATTCACTTTTACGCATTGGCAGACTTATTGATCCAAAGCGATTTACATTGCATCGTACTATACATTTGTTTCTAAGTATGTGCAATCCCCTGCGAACGAACCCATGACCTTGGCGTGCTAACGCCATGCTCTTACCACTGAGCCACAGGAAAACTTTAAAGCCTATTCAGACGAAGAACAATGATTAGAATAGTTACTAGCCTATATTCGCTTCTGTACTAAAAGGACAAAAAAGTTAATCTAACTTTATAGTCTTTATAGCTACCTTTATCACCTTTGGTGTAAACAACACGGCTTTACTTGAATTAATTTATAAAAATGTGAACATGAATGATCTTTCCAACACATTTAACTTCCGTAATGTGAGTAAAACAGAATAATGAGCCGTAATTAATGAAGGGTGGGACTGGGACACTGTGATATAACTGTCTCACCGCATTCGCACGTGAATAAAAACAAAGTTCTACAAAAAGATCCTGACAGAGGAGACTAACAATTTGTTCATATTCAATTCATCATCACAATTAAAATTTACCCTTTGTCCATTTAAACCCTCTTCTATGAACACAACTTCTTATGTCTCTCACTTTCAAACACAGAGCACCCAAACAAGGTCAATTCCAGACTGGCTGTTGCCAGGACGTTCCAACTGGTTAAGCATCAGCATCTCTGTGGTTATGTGCTGTTCCGACACGTAGGCCTAGTATACAGTATGTCTCTCAGTTGCATAATGCTATGGTGACCGGCAAAATCTGGCAGACCCTAAGGAAAAGTGACAACAATAGCCCACGCAAGTCCAACAGAATCCATTCGGACCAATATGGCACGTTGTCAAATCACTCCCCAAGTAAGAGACTCTTACTGAGTAAGAACCTTTTACCACGACTTTTTGTTCCACCTCAACAAACTATCAGTACCATCTTTGTGAAGAGATAGGCCTAGAACTCTTACAATAAGGACTGGTACCAAAGGACTGTTTTGTTCAGCAAGCTTGTCTGTGAATGAACTGTTGTTTTAAAGCCTGGAGCCCTGAAGATTAGTGCCGCTCTCAGCCGAAATCACCATGGCATTTCCACTCAACATCATGAGACCACCGTTTCACTTCAGATATAATATCTCTAGAAATAATATTTTGTTTCTCTAGAAAAATGATTGATCTAGAAACATTTCTTATCAGGTAATGTATCTTTGTCCATTATGCCCTTGACCCAGGTTGAAGGTTGAAGTATTCCTGAAATAAGTCATATCTCTGTGTAAAATAGATAATGTCACAACCAACTTGTTGTGTTGATGAAAAACATGCTTTATTTCTATCACGAACCTAAGTTACAGAATTGTTTGAACTCGATCAATGAGAGGCCAGCTCTATTTTTATTGTAAAATGACTCATTATTTTACTGTAAAATTATTCAAAATTGTTATTGTAGACAACTTAAAACCATTAAGTAAGACAGACCAGGATATGACAGCTTTCTTTAAAACATCTAAACAGTAGAAGTACTTCATGTCAGCTGTCTGTGGCAGCAGTCCCACCTTGAGTTACACATATGACGTGTTGGATCTAGTAAAGCATGCTGGGAAGAAAGTACACAACTTAATCTGAACGGTGCCCAGCAGGGTGGAAATGCAACAAGTGACATTAGTGTCCGATGGTCTAACTCGAGTGTTGTTTCAAGGAGAATTGAGAAAGCTGCGAAGTTTTGAGTCATTTAAATTATGTACAAGTTTATCTAACTTGTCTTTCATAAATTAGCCGTAAGGCTGGACTGTGTAATTTAGCTAACAGCACATGTGACACTTCACTGAAGGTTTTCATGCCCGGTGGTCTTGACTTACCTTGACCGAATCCACGGGGAACATGACGGTGTGCTCCAGCACTCCGGCCACTGCGCCTGCTGTCATGTGCGTGGACAGGGACGCGTGCGCGGGTAAACTCTCGTAATATGCGTCGCCCTCCGACGACTCATCGTCGCTTTTTATCTCCGACATCTCCAGACTCGCCAGGACCGTGTCCGTGCGCAACTCCATGCATGAAGTGCGGCACTGGGGGCGAGAGGTTTAAACGCACGGGCGATAAGCTGCGATGTGGGACTGCAGCACGGACGAATGCATTACTGCCACCGTCGGCGTCATCTCGGCGACGCCGTGACGTCAGAGTGACGCAGTGGCCCAGCGCCGGGCGAATCGAGGGCGGGGCTTAAAAATTACGCTACCAGTGAGAAACTGCAGTATACAGATGTGACAAGTTTTTGCGCCAGAAGATCCAGCTCATAAAAAAAAAGAAATAACATTAGTTATAGTAAATGCTTAAAAAATCCACTTGCCAGAAGATGCTACTTTTTACATTTTTATTTATTGTGCCATGTTAAGTTTTCGGTGTCCAACAAACACTGATAGATGTCCAGATGTGCCTAAACATGTTTACTCTTTAACGAGCATCTAGCCTTTCGTTCAAATGGTTCGTTTTAATAGATTGAGACCCAGCTTTACTTAGCTTAAACCAGGACTGTGCCTTAAAGTTAAAATAGGATATTTGAGTCGCTTTTATAAGAATGCCTAAGAAAAAAGCATTACTGGTGTGCATATTGAGACAAAACAATGGCACTGATATATTTCAAGATAGGCTATGTCAAGGCAAGTTATTTTCAACTAAGACAGCTCAAACATTCTTTTTGTCTGTGATTAGTCTTAAGCCTTGTCTGTGTAACCAGGCATAAAGTCATAATTTAGTCATTATGTGAATCATAAATCCTGCACGCACGTGTTTTTATAAAATATGTATTATATGAATACGTTATTTGATGTTTTATAATTAGGCTTATATTAGGTACAATTTTGGATTTTTTAATTGAATGTAAACTTATTTGTTTTGTCTTAATTCTACGCTTGTGTGTTTTATATGATAGTCTTTCAACATAATATGTCTAATGTTTTGGGGTTCTTTTACCACTCCCCATACAGTTTTCTACATGGTAAGGGATAACATGATAATTGTAAGACCAAAGTAAATTTACTGTTACTAGACTATGGTTTTAACACAAATACTATCATTAAAAAAAGTGGTTACTGTAATAAAGCATGGCTCATTTTCACAAAGGATAAAGTTTCTATGTATGTTTTATTCTATATTTTATATTTCCTGTTTTGAAGTTGGATGTTGCTTATAATGATGGATATTGTGATCCCGCTCGTGCTTTATCTGTAGATGTTACACATCCGTGAGAGCCTGATAGTTTAGGTGTGGCTTTTCTTAGAATAGATCTTGAGACAAGTGTTCACTTAATCATGCAACATCTGCTCTCTTTGAGAAACTTATGACAGAGAATCTAGTTTTATAACCCTGCCAAACACACCCTGCCAAACACACCCAACAGTTGAAAACTGTAGATCATTTTGTGCTGTTTTGTAATTGAGAATAAGTTGTATTAGAAGTAATTAATTGTAATGGTTCAGCACTCATAGCCTACTCAATTTGTGACCTATCAGACAATTCTCTCTTTTTTAATAACTTCACAAATTTCACGGCTGACATTTGAGCAGCCATGAGGGTCATTACAGCCCACACATTGACCTCCATTAGTCCTCATCACACCCCATGTGAGCAGATCAAATGATCCAGCCAGGGAGAGAAGACATGAACTAAACAAGCAGCGTATTTAAATGCTGGGATATAGCATATAAATCAGTTTCACAGTACTGGAAAAAGCTTGCGAAGACTGCGTTCTATAGGAAGAATTTACACAACCGGGGACTCAATATTTACATAATTTGATAAAATTACAGCCTAAATGAAAAAAAACACACATTATAGGGTTTCCTGAACCAGGATTAGATTATGCCAGGACAAGGCCTTAGTTAAAAATAAGGACATTTAAGAAGTTTATACAAACATTCCTTTCATAAAACATTACTTGTGTGCATTTTGAGACAAAATAGTGGCATTGATGTATTTTAAGATATGTCAGAGAGCTCTAACATTTATTTTAGTCTAAAACTAGTCCTAAACCCGTGCAGGAAACCTTGGTAAAAAAGATCAAATTAAAAGGAAAAATATGTTATATAGCTTAAGGAAAATAATTTCCCATACATTTAAACAAGTACATTTGACATCAAGATTTACCTCTCATTACAAATGATTAGAGCTATAGAACATTTGAGTAAATTCTAATAAAAGGCTTAAAGTCTAGCACTCAAAATTACTGATATTAGCCTTACAAATACTTTTCACAACTCATTATCAGACCAATGTTCACAAAACATGATGTATTGGCATTTAAATAGAGCTACAAGGAAATAACAAAATACGTGTTATTTGGTTAACAAAAGCAAAAATGTCATCCATCCGTTTTTATTTAGCAACAGAGAAGGTTGCATCATAAAAGAACTTGGGTTTCTATAGCGACTGATGTTTGTAGAATGATAATATTACATTTAATTTGTCTATTATAATATGCTGAGACCAACATTTTTCCCCTGATGATTGTTACAGATTTCAATGAAGTCTTTACGAATAAATGCATGTAGGAATCAATTTTGGCATCTTTAGAGAAAAATGTTTGCCACGTTCATATATTTGGTGTGTAACATTAGAAAAGGAAAATATTAGGTCAGGCAGAAACAAGACACTTGTTTAATATTTTGGTTAAGTGCACAACCAATGATTTCAAAGGATCTCACCATGATTGCCGAATACAATTCCTCTTCTTTGAAAGATCTGTGTCATTGGTGGATTGCAGTGTGATGCCAAAAAAAGCCGGTAAAAACCCACAATACCAGAAAGGATGAAAAAGGAAAATAAAACATGTTTGATGTTTAATTTTATCTTAACAACATCAACAGTGATGGAACAGATGCTTTCTGCGTGCAAACCCGACTCGCATAACAGCTTTTTTTTTGAGTGTGGTACCTGTGATTTCATAAGTATAAACTAAAAATATACAGCAGTCACTGGTGGCATCCTTATTTCAGAAGTTTTAGAAAAATAGGAAAAACACCTTGTGAAACAGAAGAAATGTGCTGGATTTGCATTGAAGACCTTCATATTCAGTCTGTGAAGTGTACTTCAACAATCCACTCATGGCTTTTAGATGCAGGTCTTACTCTGAAATTCTTAACATCTTTTAGCATTACAGTAATGGTACCTTCGCGAACTGTCTTTCAACCCCACAAAAGAAAACAGAAATATTGCACTGATTCTTATCACAAAAGCTCTAGAAAAGGTGCACATACACATTCATAATCCTCCATGCTACAGACTCAAAGACAAGCAATAACTGCAGCACCCATGAGAAAGCAAGAATTCTATAACACTGTAAGATTTGCAGTTGAACTTTTTAGGTTCACTTTGGATTGGGTTTTTGTTTTGTTATTCTTGCCTATCACTCTATTCCATTTTTGTCCTCCTTTGACATCTTTTTACAATCTAAGAGACATGGTCATGGACATACAGTCATTGGTAACAATTTATGGACAATTTGCCAAGAAGAGAAAAAATAATATTTTGAATAAGAAATTTGAAACAGATTTATGCACTATCAGAAAGAAAAATACAAAACATCTCCCACTATAGAGTACCTTTTGCTAAAAACATTTCAACATTAAAAATTCATGAACATTACTCCTCTTTGGCACCACCAAATCAACTAAAAATGATTCTTGGAGTTAAGAGTTTGAGGCAGCTGCCATATGGAGCATAGAAATCCAAATTGGGGACAAAACCGTACTCCACACAACCAACTTCATTCACGTTGAGAGTGACATTGAAAGGCAGCCAAAGCCTTCTTCAATAATAAATAAAGAAAAATAAAAATCACAGCTGAGGAGAAGCAGCCACACATGGCTACTTCTATCAATGAGTGAAGTCGAACTGCAAACTTTACACATACACATCGAAATACACTGGCCATTTCTGAAAATGTCATTTCAATATTTATCCAATGTGATTTATTTGTGAAACTGCAAGAACAACAGTCTTTGTGATGACAAACTGGCAAATGAGGGGCCAACATGGCGATTGAAGGATAGGGAGTCAACGGGGTGCAAAACAATGTCGAGTAGAAAAAACCAAAGCGCCTTCAATGGAGTTTTAAATTACGTGGAAATTAAAGCTCTCCTCTAGCGATTGGTCAGTTGTTATGATTGACAGGGTCCAGGCCCTATATTTTAACAGGGATGTCTGGTGAACCCAGACCCTCCTCCAGCCACTGGACGGAAGCAGAAGCACTCCGATGGTGTATGCGCCTCAAACGGAGCAGGTACAGGAGGATGGACAAAACCACCACCATAAAGCAAGCCAAAAAGAGATAGTGGTTATTCATAAAGGAGAAGCTGTGTTGCAAGTGAGAATGAGAACCCTTCAGACTCTCCTGCTGGATATCCCTGAAAAAAGAGAAAGATCTGTTTAAAAAGACATTCAGGCCCTTAATGCACAAGGATACTCGGGGCTTATAGAAGGTTAAGTGTAAAGCCGAAGTCGACAGAGGATTTTACCTTAGAGGTAGAAAACGCGTGCGGTATAAAATGGCTCCTAGTGTCCACTGTACTTCCTTATCATAGACTAGCAAGGCCGTCCTGAGATTCTCGTACGCTGTCGGGAACGCGAAACCTGAGTGGAGCACCTCATACATCCAGGCAGACTTAAAGCACTGATACCTGCAAAGAAAGAAAGCAGCCTGGTGATTCATTTTCCTCATTTTATCAGGAACTTAAATTGTGCTGCATTGTTTACAATGGGCTATAGCACACAATTTAATGCAAATAAAATTACTAAATAGTACCCAAGTATTACTTTTTTTTTACTTAACACTTACTTGAGTCTGTGTAGATCTGCGTGTGAAGCATAAAGGCCCCGATCGAAGCGCTCTTTCAAAGTTTTCCACTGGGTGGCACAATAACTCTGTGAAATTAGATGAATCAGGTTGACATCTGCTACAACATAAATATTCCTAATTTTCAAATTCTTTCCTGGATTATTATTTAAAGAGTAAGTAGCATTAGATCATGAAAATTACATTTCATCCAGTGTGTTATGTTGCCGTGTTTGAAATCAAGCAGTCTGCCAAGTTGTAAGCCCGAAGGTGAATATTGGCTTGTAAAAAAGGGAGTCGACTCTGAATCACGCAAACGAGACGTGAACTAGTACCGCCGCGTATCTACGTCACTAGACATAGTCCCCGCCTACATTTTGCTGAGACTGCCGCGAAAACTTCACTCTCCTCCCCCAAGACACTGACGCTTGTTCGTGATGCGTGTGCAGTCTAAAACCTGTGTGCTACGTTGTGAAACTAAGTGCGTCTTATTTAAACTACCAAAGGAACAACTTCTGAGGAAACAATGGTTACAATTCATTTTCAAATGACACCAAAGGAGTATAACCCCAGGGTTTTACTGTGCGTGCTTCATTTGACCGAAGATTTCTTCAATAATCTTGGCCTGTTCACTGCAGGATATGTTAAAAGACTATCCTTGAAAGAGGGGGAAATACCAACTTTATCTGGACCTGTTAGCTCCACCGAATCACAACCCGTAAGTGTGACTATTTATTTTTGTCTGAACTTCAAGAAATATTTGTGTACCTTATGTCTGCGTTTAGCTGATGCATTTAATGTAAATATGTACCGTTATTTCTGGGGAATTACAGTTTGTTAATCTAGCTATGAACCTGGCTAATTTAGGTGTTCAATCCATTATCGTCTATCTTTTATCTACTATTGTCTTTGGATGTTTCTTCGTCAGACTAGAGCTCAAACTGGTAAGGTAAAATCTCCGTCATCTCTATCTATACACTGTATATAATATATAACCTGTAAACCGTAATACAGCAATGATGGTAGACGTTCCATTTGCGACACATGATGAACGCTGTAACAAATTCAAGGAAGGGGAAGGAGGCGGTCACCGGCGAACATTCAACAACTTTTAATAAAAAATAAACAAACCACAAAACGAAAGTAAAATGCCGGCAGCTCCCGCACGGTCGACTTCCAGCCACACAAACATAATAAAACATAACATAAAATCTAGGCCTGGTCCACTCTCATAGTACACTCAGGTCGCTCGTACTTTTATGCTCTCGACCTCCTTCAAAGAGATGCGATATCCGATATCTCTCGTGTCAATCCCTAAGGGCTTTCGCCCCGACTTGCTCGTTAGCGTTTGACCAATCACAGCAGACACACCATCTGACCAATCGCATGACACTAGGCTAGCAGATAGGAGGGGATTAGACGGATGAATCGCGGAACGAATCATTTGAGAGTCAGTCAAGAAGTAAGGTAAGAATAATTACCTATTATTATGACATAATAGTGTTTTTACTAGTGGTGGGCATAGATTATTTTTTTAATCTAGATTAATATTGGAATTAATCTAGATTAAAATGGCTCATTTGAATTCTGCCGAAGGCATTCAGAATATGTGTGCTATTCAAATAATGACTAAAAGTAAGTCTTTGAGAACGGGTGTCTCAAGCCAGGTGGCGCATTAGACCAGGGGCTCATCTCCTGTTTCCAAAATGCATCACAAACTGCTTGAGAAAGCTGTTCTACTATGATAATTGGTGATGAAAATAAATTATGTTCAATAAAATGTACTTGTGTTTACTTCCGCATTAGCTAAGGGATGCTTTGCGTTTAGGTGGTACTTGAGACTGGAAGAGCTCCTACAGTACATTTACATTTAGTCATTTAGCAGACGCTTTTATCCAAAGCAATTTACAAAGAGTTAGGGAGCAACAAGCGATATGTCATACAGGAGCCATAATACATTAGGTGCCAATACAAATTTACCGGTTTCAACTAAAGCTAGACCACTACCCGTTGAGAGAATTTTTTTTTTTTTAACCAATTTTTTAAAACAACCTTAGTCTTAGTTGATGTTTCCATTGGGAAGCTTCTTAAAAATAAATCTTCCCTGAAGCAACCCGGCGGCTTGATAGCTGCATCCATGTTAGCACGTCACATTTGATGTGGTAATTTCACAGTAACGTTATGTTGTGTTCAGACCAAACGCGAATGGCGCGTCAAGCACGAGTTATTTACATGTTAAATCAATGCAAAGACGCGATAGAACTACTTTCGGCGCGAATGAAGCCCTGGTCATGAGATGATGAGGCGGCGCGAATGACCTGAATTGCGCGAATCACGAGAGTTGAAAAATCTCGTTCTCGCCCGGTACAGTGCAATTCAGCTAGGTATACATCCGCGCTAAAATATCAAGGTGAAAGTCATCATAGCTTGCGTAGTATAGACCCAGCTCCCAACCCCACTTTGAGAATAGATTAACGGCAACACTTTTTATCGCGCGATAAGAGTCTCACGTTAACACAGCACGTTAACGCCGTTAACGCCCCACCATTAGTTTTTACACATTCTATGTACATAAACTTGTTGTTGGACACTCCATAAACCAAAGTAGGACCTTAAAAAGCATATGCTACTTACTCTTTAACCTCCAGATTATGGTAAACTTCTAAAATAGAGAATATATAAAATATTCAGCAGACAAGCCATAGGGCCAATTAAAAAACGCTAATTTATATGAATTTGTTCAATATGAACTCTACAAATATGTGTAAATATTAAAAAAGAAAGCCAAGAATTTGCTCAAATTAAACCGTACGATTTGCCATGAAATTGTTTTGGAAGGGCAGGAATTTAAGGCCAACATTATTTGTTAATATAATTCTTAATTAAATTTTTTATTATTAACTTTAAATTAAATCCATATTGTTTTGTGGTTAATTGCTTGCGTATGCAAAATAGCAGTATAATAAGCAGGATAACGTCAGATGGTCCTTATCGCAAAATAAATCTATTCTGGGTTATGTAAGACCTATCTACCCCCTCTGTGTGTTTTTTTGTAATATTAAATATCTGAATGTACATTTTCCCTTCACATTTTTACAAAAACTACGTTTGACATGCACCAAGACAGAATGTGTACCTTAGCAGCGTTAGAATATTTGGTGGAGTTGTAGCTTCCTCCTATACGCAGCACGTCTTCAGTACAGTAGTAAAACTCAGAGAAGCCATAGAACTGGCTGTTGGGGAAGTCAATGGGCGGCTGATAGACTCCATTGAGCGATGTGTTGGTGTCATTGGTGTGGTTGAGGAATGGCTGGAGCAGTATGCGACAGCGTTCAAAGTCTCCCGTACCACGTAGGTGAACCTTCTGGTCCTGGGGACCGACCTCGTCCTGGTGGTCTACCGGAAGGCAGGGGTCGAGAATGGGTGAGTCCAAGCTCTCACCCAGATGCTTACCCAAGAGCCTGCAGAAGTGAGGATGAGACCTTGATCAGTCCAATCATACATTTTAAGAATACATTCACATTTTTCGCTGTTGCTATATTGCGTAATAACATCCAATGATACATATACACTTATGCATTTAACTATATTACATCTGTATTTATTAAATTAAGTACTGTTTGAGCTTACTTGTTTTGGATATGCGTGTTGCTGATGAGATTTTCCTCGTATCTCTGTCGGGCCGCATTTCCACCAAACCCCAAAAACGTTGAAACGTACACACGGTACATGTGCTCTGTACGATGTGCATCACAGCCCAGGTTAAACTCCGCCAGCAAATTCTTTGCTATCTCTTCCTGGTGCCACATAACAAAGGACAAAATATAAGACAACTGAGGACTTAAACAGCAGTTCCTTCAGGGCTGCATTATTTAAGGTCAATCTATAAAAACACATAATGATAACAACTTTAAAAAAAGGATCAATTACATTTAATTTGAAACACACACAGAGAAAAACTAGAAAATGAGAAGCAGCATCATATTTGTACAATGACATTGAAAGGACTATGCTAGCTTCAAAAGATCTTAAAGGGATAGTTCAGCCAAAAATTAAAATACTGTCATCATTTACTCACCCACAAGTAGTTTTATGAAATTAATAAGAAAGATATTTGGAGAAAAGTTAGCAATTTTAACTTCTAGGACATGATTTACTACCGTGATAGGAAAAATTTAAATTGTAGTCTAGGGTACACCAGAACAGATTGTTTTCCTAAATATCTTTTAACAGAACAAAAAACCCCAATAATTTGTATTGTAGTGAATGATATTCAAAGAAATGTATGCAGGTTTGGGACAACTTGAGGGTGAGTAAATTAAGACAAGGGTTGGGCGATATAAACCAAATAGGCATCAGACGATGGCTACAGTGAAAGACACGCATCTTCTTTATACCACCCATGTGAGCTGCGCAGACAGCAGTCTTCTTTATACCACGTACGCGAGATGTGTAAACACATAAACATGCGTCTTCTTTATATAACATGAAGTGCTTAAACACACGTATTCTTAATACAACCTGAGCTGCTCATACACGCGTCTTCTTCAGTTAGGGATGCACAATAAATTATCGACCAAATCAGTATCGGCTGATAGATGGTCATTTTTAATGTAATAGGTATTGGCGGATAACACATTTTACATTTTAGGCAGATATATTATAGCTGGTAAATCATAAATAATTTCTACTGGTTGAACCACTTCGCTCGATGCTCAGAGTTAAAATACAGTACAGTACTGTCTTTCTGTCATGATCATTCACAATAACTGACATTAGAAAAACATTGTTCCTATAATTTACACATTCATAGAAATCTACACACTACATCAACAAAAGCAATGCTTTCGGACTTGAGAGCTGTTAGACATGTGGCTATGGAAGAACATCTTTAATTTGTTTATTAAATAAACATTATACCAGAAAAGTGGTTCAGTCTCAATTTTTTATTTTAATATTTAGAAACTGTTTATCGGTCAATATATCAGCATCCAATGTTCAAGCCATATCGGTTATCGTTAGCGGCCAAAATATACATATCGGTGCATCCCTATCTTCATTCAAAGAAAGGCAGGTTTGTGCAAACTGCGTGTCCTCTTTATACAGCGGCAGCTACACAGTTATAAAGTCAGGCTAGTCTGATCTGTACAGTGAGAGGTTGTACGCCCTTTTTTGTTTATATTTGTTTACAACGTGCAGCCCACAGCACAGAGCAGCGAGAGTCAAGAGACGAAAGTGAAACATTTGTTGGAATCCCGATACCGGCCAAAAACCGTCATGTCTATCAGCTATTGGCAATGGACGATGGCATCATCTATCGGCCCGACCCTATTGAAGACAGAATTTTCATTTTGGGGTGAACTGTCCCTTTAAGGTGTATTGCAAATTAGTAACACTACTTTTTTAGTAATAAAAACCTAATATAAAATCATTAAACACATTTTTCTGATTAGGCCTCATCGAGATTTGTTTAGAAGAGCTTTTCCTCTAAAACAATTTAACATGAAATATTAAAGTACATTCATTCACCAGAAGAAAATTAATTTAAAAGCAATTCTACAAATATACCGAGAATACACTCAACCAAACTTTTCACTGCAGCGGATTCAATTACTTTATTAAATAATGCTTTGAAGGGGGCATATGGATTTTCTTTGATCTTTTGATGAGTTTAATACATATAATATACCGAACATAACTCACACCACCCAGACTTTTTAATTCAAGCTATACTTTTTGTTCTAATACAAAACAAAAATTGTATTTAATGAAAGAACAACACCAGTGGTCCAGTTGACTGCTGCCCAGGAGTCTCAGCTCGTGGTCCTTTTCACCGCCCTCTTTCATTCTCTTACGCTTTCTGTCATAGTACTGCAAAACTTCTTTTTGTGTATTTAAACCAAAAAAGGTTACGGATTACAGCTTAAATAAAAGAGAAAAAGCAGCCCACACCAACCCAACTTCAGTCAGAAGCTGGCTGATATAATGATTATTTCTACAAATACAAGGCAACGGGTGACTATAATGTAACAGGACTTATCTTGGATCTTTTAACGTAATTCCTGTAGTTACATTTGGGTTACGGCATAGTTCTGATGAGTTTACTGTCATTCTAAAGTGTGGAAAAAAAGTGACTACTTTTAAAAGGTTGAGTATGCAATTAATCATATATTTTTTTAAATATGTAGCTACAGTAAAAAGTTAGATAAAATATAAAAATACAGTGAACTTCTACAGTTTTCTTGAGGTCAAACAATGATATTTTACAACCAGAACTTTCTTTATAAGCTTTAGAGACTTTAGTTTCTATTAATTTATAATTTAGCTGTTTTTTATATGCAATAAAATAATGTTATATAATGTTATACGCACACAGACTTAAGGGTCTGCAGCCTTATAAAAACTTGTAATGACAACAATACTTCACTAATAAAAACTGATTATACTTAACTTCATATGAATTTTTGATTTTTAAATAATTTAAAGGTTGTATTTATTAAACATTAACACAAACAAGAGTTTGAGACCAAATGTGTTATCCACTGCATCATTGTTTAAGGGTCTATGCAGGTTTTTAATGCATTTTTGGAATAAATTAACTTGGATCTAAAAATGAGACACCGTGTCTTCACATAATACACACATTTACTTAATTCCAATTCAATACTAATTTCAAAGATGTTATTTGTTAAACTATTTTATATAAATATGCATGAATATGCAGAAAACTAAACAAAAGACTAAATGCTGTACAATATGCCCCCTTTCATACATGATTCAGCACTAAAAGCGGTTAGTTTTAATCCCAAAGATTAAGCACCATGCAGCTATACAAGCATGCAGCAGGCTTATCTCAGTTCAAGGCATCATTTCAATAAATTCACCGTGGCCTCATACTGCACTGGGCCAAGGAAAATGGAGAACAAGAATGAGAATGACAAAGGCAAAACTTTAGCTTTCAAAAATATGGGAAATGATCATAGATAATAACCTGCTGTGGAGAAGCAAAGCTTACAGTTTTGGGCACTTCGTATGCGATTTGAGTGGAGACACCCCCCATGTCCAACACGCCAGCTGTACGCTTGCGCAACAGCGTCTCCTGCTGGTCACTGCCGGGAACCTGGACTTCTACAACCGCCTCGTGTTCTGAGAAACAAAACAAATATTTATCAGAGATTGTATGACCTCTAAACTGTTAATATCTTATGTACTAGAAAAAGACTTACCGTCGCCCTCAACATGATTGAATCGCCCCAAAACAAAGTTGATCCCTATCCATGCATATACACCTGTAAAAACAGACAAAAAAGTATTAAATAACTAGATTTTTACTTTTTTTGATGAAAATGTATTTGGTGCATGACAAGTTGTCTTTTCTGGGTGGTTGCCAGATTGTTATCAGGAGGTTTTCATTTTTCTATGTGCTTGCAAGCACCACCAATGAATGTTCTACTTCATCAACCCCAATTAAAACACTGATGGTCCTCCACTGTCCCAGTGAATCACGGAGGTTGATCTTACCTTCCTGTTTGCCTGAGATGACCTCCACATGGGAGTCAGAGAACAGGAAGTTGAAATTCACCGGAATGTCAGTTCGCAAATCCTCCAACAAGGCCTCCTGTTGGCTACAAACAAATGCAGTCTTAGCATGTGTTGATACTTTTTCCCCGGGTTCAGATATGTGATAAATAAGATACCTTTCAGGAAGGACTCTCATTCCTGCAGTACATAAGATGTACAGGGGTGTTTCCTGGTGCTTGTTCTTAGGGATGTGCTGAGCAGCAAAACTTAAAAGAGGGCTGATATAGTCGCTGGCTTTGTCTGGTGTGGATGCATATTCAGAGATGCCTGCCCACAAATAAACTAGTTTAGGAATCAAAGAAGCGTTTAGGTGGATCTTACTCATACGACACAAAAATATCCGGAACCTGACAATATGGACTCTAATATTCAACCTTTCCGGTTGCCAGACTTCAGCTTTAACCACTACAGCACATCTTCATGTATAACACTCAAGAACAAGTGAAAACCTACTAACCTGGTTTGATCTTCATCACTACAGGCTTCCTGTGCATATCTCTCATCTGCTTGATGTCCAGCAGCTCGTGCAGGTTGCCGTTGTGTCTTGGCCATGTGTACACGAACACGCGAGAACCACTGCTGCCGCAATCCACCACCAGCCCGTAGTTCAGATTGGGATTATTGGTGTCTGTGGCTTCCATGTCCGGTACTCGACCCAAACGTCTAGTGAACAAATCATTTGTCAAAAGCATTGGATGTAAGTGACGTGAGGGAAACAGAAGGGAATGAAATGTAAACATAAATAAAATCAGCGTTTTACGTGTGATGGTGCTTATCCTCTCTTAACCAACTGTACTGGCCGGTCCCTGGAACAAGGAACATGTACAGAAGCCCCGTCACCCCAGCCAACAGACCCAGTAGCAGCAACTGCCTGAAGGAAGGCAACAGAAAGCGGGGCAGCACCCCTGGTGACAGGCTGAAGTGCCATGATGCTGGAAACAGGCAGGAGATGCTAATCCTGTATTCCAAAAAAAAAACAGAGAAGATCTGAAGTTAGTTGGGTTAAGGCCAAAATTGACAGTCATAACTTTCATAAACATTTACAGAAGAAAATAACAACCCATGTGGCTAAACAACGCATGCGCCTTAATTTCTAGGCAGCTTTGACACCTTTGCAGTGAACAGACAACCCTAGCGAGCACACTATCTAGACAACATCAAACTAAAGTCACTTCACAGGCTGAAGAAGAAATGTAATTTATTGTTGTCCTCACTCTGTAAGGCACTTTGGATAAAAGCACCTTATAAATGTCTAAATGCAAATTAATTAACTGTAACGTATACAATAACACCAGGAATGTGCATTACTAAAGCTGATCGTCAATGATTCATGTAAATTCATTAATTGTAGGATAAGAAAACTTTAGGAATTTGGATTCATTTGGATTAAAGTTAAATTCCCTTATATATACTTGCCTTCCCATAGCGGAAGTGGATGAACAGGTGAAGTGGACGAACTCAAGTCTTTACAGGCAGCTGTGTACACATGTATTCCTCCATGACGTCAAACATCATCCTTGAGGAGCTCTCACGCGAGTGCAGGTGCGCTAAGCAGACGTGGCATGTTGACATCAGGAAGTAAGAGGACCGTATCAGCACAGCACAGCGTGAAAAGCTCACTTTATAACACACAGGCGTGCGCTTGTCTGTATTGGTGGTATAATAAAAAGCATCATGGTTAGAGGTTATCTAAATATCTAGTGCGCTGCCTACATTAACTGTTGACTAGCGATTGATACTTAGTCACCATTATAAGGGGTCTTCGATTTCATGCGGCGCTGCGCACATAGATCGGCGTGTGACATCAAAGTACCGCGAGATCGAGTCCAAAGCACAGCTCTCGCGGTAATTTGAGTTCACAAACGGTCGGTCTGTGCAGCGCTAAGAGATGTGTTCTTCCCAGGCCGAGAACAGAAACGTACAGCTTAATTTTTACAACGAATTAACGATTTTTGATAACCAATAGCAAGCTCGTAAGGTTGGGAAGACAGAGTGGCTTGACGAGACGTTGTTAGATGGGTTACCGATATAATATATCGGACACATATCAGTAAAAAAGCAGGTATATGTTCTCACCGTTTAGCTAAATTTGAGAAGGATGCGCCTGCATTACAGCCATGTCCAGCGATCCAATAATGAAACTCCAAGCAGAAAACACATAAATATGACACAGTTCAACCCCCCAAAACTGACCAGTAGCTCATATTTTAGATGCTGCTGGTTTCTACCGAGCAACAGTTCATTTCAGTAAAGGGTCACTGCGCATGCGTATGTTTGTCGATGCCGGAAACTTGCGCCCGTGCTTAGGGCTAGCAGGAAAGGCATATAGCTACGTCCGGAAGTGATGTAAAATCTCGCCATAAATTTACAATAAATTAGATTATCTAATGCCTACACCTATCCCAACCCTAAGCTTAACCTTACAATTAAAAAATAATAATTAAATGTTTTCAGCTTGACAAAAAATATACGATTTTGAAGTGCGCATGCCCATTGAAGGTAGCTGTATCCCTTCTAGCCAAAACCAGACGACCGGTCTGACGTGATTTGGATTTATTCAAATATTATAGTATACTTAAATAAATTAAAATCATATTCTACGAAAACACAAAAAAACGTAATTAATCGGTTAACAACACGGCTACAAAACAATTTATATACATTTAAACGGATATTATCCCCCAAAGTAGAAATGTAGTCATCTATTCAACCTCATGTGGTTCAAAACCTGAAAATAGTATAATTTTTTTATTTTTCAATGGATTTATGTCCACCATACAATGAATCTCAATGGGACCCAAAGTTGTTTGGTTACAAACGTTCTTCAAAATATTTTTATTTTTGACTGGACTATCCCTTTGATGGCATACATACATACATAAAGAGAATATAAAGAGAATTGCATTAAAACAATACACGAAGTATTTTATTTGGCATCATAATTTGTAGTTTTTATTAGAATAATACAATATACAGACCTTACAAACTCAAAGGCAACTCTTAAAACATTCTTTAAAAATAAACAGAAACATGCTGTTACAAACATGAATAAGGGCTTATTACAATGAAAGGACACACATGTATTATAAACTGTACTGTATTTGATGGCTTTCTCTGTTGATTAACCCATTTTTAGGTTCTTTGTGCTAAATCTTTTTTACTGTGCCGGCTCAAGTCTTCTGTGAGATGAAACATTCCCCATCTGCACAGCTGAAGAAAAGAAAGAAAAACACATCAATAAATGCACTTAAAACAAATAAAATTCAGTGTGTTTAAGTAAATTCAAATGTAAATATAATGTACTCTGCAGAATTTTCTGCATAAATCATTTATATTAAATATACTGTGTGTGTGTTGGGGATTCTTGGCCAAAATACTTTGAATAATAACAGATTCCAGTGCTAAACAAATGTTAGAAACCTGTGTCAGAAACTGAAAGCCGACTTAGTTCTCTGTCCAACTCCTCATCGGTGATGCCCAGGCTGGCATTAGGCACACCGGGCAGAGACTGAACAAAATCATCAACTGACATAGCTGTCATTTTTGCAGGAAAAACAGGGTGTGTAGGGACTTCTGGCAGTACATCATTGCTATCTGGGATGGTTTTCTCCAATAATGACTTTAGCTCCTCTTCCAACTCATCCGAGTCAGCACCTATGAAAAAAAGTGAAGCATAATCCATTAAATCACAGTAAGATTGAAACAAACAACTCTCAATATTTATAGAATAATGTAGTGTTTTTTTATAAGACATGCGCTACTTCGGGTTCACGCTATCTTTAAGTCAATCTTATCGTTCATACTCATGTCAGCTCTGCTTGTGAATACTGACATCACAGCAATGAACAGCAAATGAAACAAACTGAAACAAAATTACCAGAGTCCAGTGTCCCACTGGCAAGAGTCTGGTTCACTTCATCCTGAGTATCACACAACTATACAAAAGTAGAAGAAAAAAAAAACTTTATTCCAAATCCAAACTAGACTGTAACTACTATAGCACAGACAAAGCATTGCTACAATGTAAGTTTCTAATAGCACCTCCTGTATCTGATCAACCAGGTTCTCTGCTCGCTCCACAGACACACCCTTCAATGAAATCCTCAAAGCCGCCACACCTGCCTGGTAGGCCTGCATCACCTATTTCAACATATAAAAACACTAGATTAGGTAAACATTAAAGTGAATACACAATATATGTTGAGTGAATGATGGCATGTAATTTTCTCTTTGTTTAATCTTCTGCCACCTTTAATAGCAACACTGAAAAGTAGCTTGACAAAGCGTGGGAGACAACAGCACGTGTTGTCATTTACACCAGACTGTCTGTGGATCTGTGTGCTTTTGGTTCATACCAGACGGTCAGTTTGGGAGTTTGCTATCCTCTCCAGGATCCCCTTCACTGTCTCAAGCTGAGCGAACAGACGATCAGCTTTTTTCTCCACCCGTTTGCCGCCACGTAAACACCTCAGGGCCTGCAGCAGGAAAAGGGTGGATGATCATTTCTTTCCAATTGATAAAACAAAAAATAGATAAAAAGTAAGCATATACCTGTGATTTCTTCCCCTCTTTAAGCAGAGTCTTTGCTTGCTGTTTACACCTGAACACATCAAACAACACATATCAGTTCTCTACAGCAACATTGTAATGACTATACTACAGTTTGTAACAAAAGTGATACCTTCACTAAATAATGTCTATTACAGGACTGAAACGTGCTGTCAGGAAAAATGTTGGGCACCTTTCAGGTTTGGAAAATAACATCAATACAATTTGGATGAACTGGCTTACTTTTCGACTTCTTGTCCCAACACCTCCACCCTCTCCTCCAGAAGTTTCTCACTGCGCTGGAGCTGATAGATTCCCAGGTCCACCTCACTGACAGGAGATACGCGGCCCTGCCCAGCATGACTGAATTTCACCAGCTACAGATCAAGGCAAAGTGAGAAAGTTGATCAGAAATGAGCAATCAAAGTGAATATGGTTAATGAACTTTTTCGATCGTATCACCAGTGCATCAGTTCTTAAACATCAGACCTACACATACAGTATGAACTTTGTTCGAAACCGAAAAAAAATTGCAGGTAACATTCTTATCTTCACATGATCAAATGATTCAAAATTATAAATCGTTGGAATAATTTTACTGTTGTAAATCAGAGTAAAACCATCACAGATTATTTATGTGTTTGTCCCATTACTGATTTTTATTTTGAACCAAAAAATATACCAGACCGTAAAGGAATAGTCGTTATATACTAATCCTAATGCTAATCCTGTATGATTTCCTTAGTTTCACAGAACACAAAACATACTTTGAAGAATATCTGAGATTAAATATGCAAAGTTTATTTTAAACCTATCGTTTTCTCTTAGAAGCTTTTAAAAAGTTTGGATGTTATTATCTTCGGTGTTTGAATGCAAACCCACCTTTTCACCTTCATGGAGTGATACGGTGACTTGTTTCTCTCTTTGTAGCTGTAGCAGAGCCATGCAGAGCGCCCCTTCATCGGGACAGATGTGAGATGAGAGAATACGCAGCTCTTGGAAAGACACCAAAGAACGTTCTGCCAGTGGAGAACTCCGATATGCCGCCAGAAGCGCTGCAGCCTTTTCCTGCAAGATAGATACAGCCTTCGTTCACTAATAACCAGTGAGCCATATACGTTTCACTGTATGAATTATTTGACACGTGCAGATTTTCTGTTACCATGACCAGATACAATGTCTCTACACCTGGAGGAAGTTTTTCGATGGTTGTGTGGTGCCATTTAGCTTAAACTGGTATTGACTAGAGACACACATACTTTCACTAGTTCTATCACAACAAACGACTCCTCCAGAGGGACTCTTCCACTTCCCAGCAGAGTAGATAAAGTCCATTTCAGAGGTCGAACCAACAAAAGTCCAACACCCCACGACAACCAGCCAGAGTCGACGTTTGCTGCAAACTCTGATTCTTTTTGCACCTTTCCACTCCTATAAGGACCAAAAATGTGAAAAATATTAATAAAACTATTACATGTCCTGGAATAAATATCTAACTGTGATTTTGATTAATATACAAGTGGATTTTGGTTATAATGTGATAGTGTTTTTTTTCCCAATGTGTGTGTTGGTAATTATATTTTAGATGAGCTTTGAGCATCACTGTGAAAGAAATTGAATTTAAAGATGGCTGATGCAAATATTTTTTTAATCTACTGAAACTATTCTTCCAGGGTTAGAACAATGGAACAAGGGTTAGACTCCCCTGTGTCAATCAAAAATCAAGAAAATATAGGCATATTAAAGTTCAAATTGAATTTAAACTTCAGCGTTTGCGTTGACAGGGAATTACCTGATCATGCTGTGAATGACAGTACTCAAACCTAGAGGTACAGTCCCCTTTCTTCTGAAACTCTCATTCAAGTCCTGCAGATTCACACACACTGATCCACGTCGCCTGCAGTGTTCAATAATTAAAGGGCTCCAGAAGTCTATCTTTCCATCCCAGTCTGTGCAGTCAACATCTCGGTTCTCTTTGAAGGCTGAAAATAAAAAAGCCATCCGCTCGTCATCCTCCCAGTCTGGTGGCAACCACACATCTGTCTTCTGTACTGAAACTGACATTGTGCTGTAAATAAGAGAAAACGTTTTAATTGTTACTGGCATGCATCAAGCAAAAGAGCGTAATATGAACATACACATAACAAGGAATTTGTTGAAGTATGAAGACTCTAGCTAAAAATTTATCAACATTAAATATAAAAAAAAACATTAAAATAATTGTATCATATTGTTATACTGTACTTTGATTTACTTTCTTCCATGGAACACACTTTTCCAAGCAATAACATTTAAGCCTTTAGCAGATACTCGTATCCAAAGCATCTCACAAAAATTAGGAAAACAAAGTACAGATACATTAAACAACAAGTTTTAAAAAAAAACATTCAAAACAGATCACTATCACCATCGTTTTGCAACTAACTAAACAAGCTTGTGTTCTCGGGAAGGAGGTTATGTAATCTAAATATCTAGTATTACAAGGACATGGTCATGGTCCTGGTCGTGGTCGTTAGCAAAGACATTCACATTTAGTGCAGTAGTGGCCTTATGGATAGAGAGTCGAACTCAAGACCAGAAGGTAGCCGGTTCAATTCTAAGGGCCGGCGGGTCACTACTGAGGTGCCATTGTGCAAGTCACCTTACCCCGACTTGCTCCCCGGGCGCTGCAGTGATAGCTGCCCACTGCTCCGACTGTACGTGTGCTCACGGGTTAAATGCAGAGGTCACATTTCGGGTATGGGTCACCATATCTGACAAATAGGTCACTTTCACTTTTAATATGCCAAGACTACAGAATCAACTAGAAAAATTACTGTACTGTTACAGGCTGTAAAATAGCTCGCTTACATTTAATCATACATGAAAACAGTAAAATAGCTCGCTTACATTTAATCATACCTGAAAACAATGTTTCTCATATCATGCTAATAACTATCGTGTCTAAATGCCCGGTTGGAGCAATGGCCTTTAAAAGTTATTAAGGTAAAAAGCTCACAAGATTAAGATAATGATTCTAGCTCACACTTGAAATTCAAGCAGCTGTCTGATGAACTTCACGGTTAACAATCCCGTTCATTTGCTGGAGTCCACATTCTGTTTCACTATCGGGCGAAAGGAGAAGAAATGGTTTCGTCTAATCATTTAACTGCATGCTAATGATGAAAACATCTCACCCGGAAGACAACAATGCGTCTCTTCTTCTTCTTCTTCTTCTTTCTCTCGTTTATTGCTCATTTACGTCCTAGGAACATGACAGCCACCTACTGTACATTAGATGTACTGCATATGCCACTTGAAATGGGCAGTTCAACCAAAAAGACAATTATTTTATCTTCGTGGAATCACACTCATGTCAATCCAAACATGTGTGACTTTTTTCTGCAGAACACAGAAGAAGATATTTTGCATTCATTTACATTAATTTACATTTTGAAGAACATTTGGTAACCAAACTCTTTGACATTTAAATCAACCAATCAAATATCAGAAATAGGTTTACAGTGTATTTTAAATTTAATCTTCCAACCTGGATTAGGTGCTTCTAGACCATTGTTTTTCACATATCATTTCCCTCTGATTTTAGGGGCAAGTTTTGGTTAGGGTTGGGGTTTGGTGTGGGTTAAGTTTTATTTATAAAAATGTTGTCCTTAGGTCAACAAAATAGGTTGTCCTGAGGACATCAACCACTTGGCAAAATCAGGTCGAGGGAAAGCACTGGGAATTATACAATAACTGATAGTAGGATTATTTAAATTAAAAATGTAAAATGTAGGTGAGATTTTATGAGACAACTTGTTAAGAAAATATAAATGAAGATTTAAAGGTAGAAGGGTACTCGACTGTGTGTGCTCTGGGAAATGGGGTCATTATTCTAAAGGGTTATCTTGTCTTTTAATGATTTCCTTTTCTTCATTTGCTTGTTTTTCATCTTGTTTGCACTTAATGAGATTCAGACAGGTTTTTTGTCCTGCACTCCAGAACAAAGTGGTACAAAAATAAAAATTGCCAGCAGCTATCATTCAATTGAATAAGGAAAGGTTTTGGGAAATTGTTTGTCTTTTTTTCCCAAACCTATTTATTTCCAAGTTTATTCATTTTACATGTTTATATGTTGTTTATTTACTGTTTTTAGTGCAAGCCATTTTTAGTGAGGCTGGGAACTTTAAATCACTTTTATTATATAATTTTATTATATTACAATGTTTAATTTTTGTTATGTCTTTATGTGTGAATGATAGTAGAACTCCCAATACTGCACATCAATCCTGCCTAAGGGTACAAATAAAGTTGACCTAGCTTGACCTGACCATAGTCTAGAGTTTGTCTGTTTATTGATATGATATGACAACTGATAGGCTATTATTGCTATGATGTGTATTTGGAAGAATAGTTATTGTGAGAAGTTTTGTGAGAATTCAGTATTGCTAAACAACAACATTTTGTTTCGTCCCCTCTGTTCACAATAAATACAGGCATAAGTGCTATTATCAGGTTACAGCCTACATAAAAATGGTAAGTTCATGCAGCAGAAATAATAACAGCTTTAAGATGTTTTAAAAAAATGATTCTCATATTCTGAAATTTGCATCTACAATTTCAAAAAGTCAGTTCTGTTCATAATTTTTATGGACAGAATTTCTAGGCGCAGCCAGGGGCCGGAGGGTGTCGGGTTTGGGGACCACACGATTTCATCTCTGCTCTTTGCGGATGATGTTGTTGTGCTGGCCCCATCAGACCATGACCTTCAGCATGCACTGGGACGGTTTGCAGCCGAATGTGAAGCGGCTGGGATGAGAATCAGCACCTCCAAATCCAAGGCCATGGTTCTCAGTTGGAAAAGGGTGGCTTGCTCACTTCAGGTTGGTGGAGAGTTCCTGCCTCAAGTGGAGGAGTTCAAGTATCTTGGAATCGTGTTCACGAGTGAGGGAAGGATGGAACGGGAGATTGACAGACGGATCGGTGCAGCCTCTGCAGTAATGCGGTCGCTGTGCCGGTCCGTCGTGGTGAAGAAGGAGCTGAGCCGCAAGGCGAAGCTCTGGATTTACCGGTCAATCTACGTTCCAACTCTCACCTATGGTCATGAGCTGTGGGTCATGAACGAAAGGACAAGATCCCGGATACAGGCGGCCGAAATGAGCTTTCTCCGCAGGGTGGCTGGGCGATCCCTTAGAGATAGGGTGAGAAGCTTGGTAACTCGGATGGAGCTCAGAGTAGAGCCGCTGCTCCTCCACATCGAGAGGGGCCAGCTGAGGTGGCTCGGGCATCTTTTCCGGATGCCCCCTGGACGCCTTCCCGGGAAGGTGTTCCGGGCATGTCCCACCGGGAGGAGACCCCGGGGAAGACCTAGGACACGCTGGAGGGACTATGTCTCCCGGCTGGCCTGGGAACGCCTCGGTGTCCCCCCGGAAGAGCTGGAGGAAGTGTCTAGGGAGAGGGAAGTCTGGGCATCCCTGCTTAGACTGCTGCCCCCGCGACCCAGCCCCGGAAGAAGCAGAAGAAAATGGATGGATGGAATTTCAAAAAGTAGTCGTAGTAATATTATTATTATGTGTTTAATCATATAATTTTGCACTCACCTTATCTTTTATACTTTTAGATGATTGCATTTAGTCCAATGTAAATGACTTCAGTCCAGCAAAGCATCCTGTGATTTTATCTTAATACTACAGCTTCGGATGTAGGCCTATGTGTAGATTAAGGGATTTGTATGCTGTGTTTGTTTATTTTCAAGCGATCCATAGTTTTGGGAGTGTTTCTGTTTGCTGTCCTTCCTCTGGTCTATTCTTACTGCTTTCAAAGTCCACACAAAAATACAGGTACACACACCAGGTTCTTTATGCTGTCGTTTTTATGCATTGTAGATGGTTTTATCCATGGTTATAATGCACGTTGGCTGTGCATTTTTTATTTGCATTGATTTGCATTCAGTATGGGCTTGACATGACAAATTGCCATAGGTTGCTACTAGATGAGCTACAGGAAAGTGGTGAAACAAAAAATTCATTCGTTTTTCTTATTTCTTTGATAGGTACAAAATTTTGCCAGGATGATACAGATAAATCTTGGCATCCTGTGGGCTCCACTTGGTGAAACAGTAAATACATAAACTGCAGTTGTTCCGCAAGGTCAATGAGTTGCTGTTCTGCATAAGTATACAATTTACAAACTTCTTTTACAACTTTACAAATGCACAAAATTAATAAAAATGTATTTTTTAGGTTTTTATATCCTAATATTTATGTAAGTTACTGCGTATCTGGCATGTTGATAATAACAATTTTGATTTTTTTTGTAGTTTAAAAACATTTATACCACAAACTCATATAACTAGGCCTTGTGTTAATCTTATCAAGGCGCATCCTTGATTCTAAAAATACATTCTGAATTTTAAAATTTTAAATACATTCTTATAAATTCTATTTTAAAATATAATTCAACAAATAATTAGTTCTTAAAATTTTCTTGGGTGGTTTTTATATTTACCAAACCACTGTCCGTAATATTGGATGAAAATTTCATATACAGGATATAAATCTAACACATTATGATGTGTCACACCATAATGTGTCATCAATTTACATGTGTCATGACCCTGTCCACAAAACCAGAAATTTCAAGACAATGAGGACAGGACTATGACAGTACCCCCGCCCTAAGAGACGCCCCTTGGTGTCTCAAAGGAAAATCGAGCGGGGCAAGACAAACTAGAACGAACTTAGACAAACCACATAACAAAGGAAAGGGAACATAAGTCTACGATAAGGGGATTGGGGTGATTTAAAACAAATAAGATGAAAGGAAGGGGGGGAGGAATGTGAGGCCAAGACTTGGGGACACTGGGTGTGGGCGGAACTAAGGTAGGTGGCTTAAGAGGGACTGGGGCTCGTTTTGACGAGCTGGTAGGGGCGGTTGGTGCAGGACGAGAAGGTCTAGCCATGGCTGTGGGAGACTGGGGGGAGGGACCCAAGGGGAGTGCCGGCTGGGGAAATTTCGGCTGGACTGCCAACTGGGATGTTTGCCGGATAGCCGGCTGCTGAACCTGACTGCCCGCCGGCTGGGCTGGACAGGACGCCGGCTGGATCCCGGCGCTGACAGCAACCTCTTCCACTACATCTTCTTTGACCGCGCCACCGGGTACGTGGCCGGCTGAAGGGATGCGACAGGGGGTGTGGCAGGCTCTGAACTGGAGGAGTGGGTGAGAGAGTCTAAAGACTCCCTTATCCCAAGCCTCCCACGCAGGCTAGCTGGAGGGGAAGGGACTGCAGGGGTTGAGCCGGATGAAGGTGCGGAGTTGCCCAGGGTGAGGGTGGCCAGGACGCGATCCTCCGGGACGGTAGCCAAGGAAGAGGATACCCAGGCTATAACTTAAGGCCAGGGATCGTCCCTGTTGATCACGTACCTGATCATATCACCCAAACACAGGGGACTCAACATCTCCATCTCGGACCGCTTGAGAGGCTCGGTGAGGCAGCAGTTAAAAGATCCTTGAGCTCTGCCTCACCGAACTCAGTCTCCCCTGCTGCAGACATAAAAACCCCTGGGTGTAGTCCCTTATCCCTAGATCCGCCTGTTGAAGCCCAAAAAGCAGGCGGGCCTGCTGGGAATGCAAGGAGCTGTCCATACCACTCGTCTGCTGGGTTCTCAACTGGCCAGTTCGTTGTGCCATGAATTTACAGGCGGAACCCATGTGCAGACAGAGTGGAGGGAACAGAAAACTTTTATTAGATATAAAACACAAAGCAAAATCCACAATGGGGCAAAACAGAAACTAAAACAAAACTCAAAACAAAACACTTCCCACAAGGGGGCAAAACTAAGAAAGTCGAAAATGACCAAAATGATAGTCCACAAAACATGGTAGACAAGACTTGAACATAGAAACAAGATGCTGGGAAATACTCAGGGAAACACACACTCATAGGTACAAAACGAACCGGCACTGGACAGAAGGAACTGGGGCTTGATAAAGGGAACACTATCGAGGGAAAATAACAAGGGGAAGTGAGGAGAATCAAACACTAATTGGACAATGGTGGGGAAACAACGGGGCAGGGCCAAAGCACAATTAGAAGACACGTGGTGCAATGTCATAACAAACAGCCACATGTTTCACACAAGACATAACACACAAGACATGGTACTGTCATGACCCTGTACACAAAACTAGAAATTTCAAGACATGCAGGACAGGACCACGACAATAATGCATATTTTAAGTTACCATACTAATAGCCTATACATATTAAATAGAGTGGAAGAATGGAATAATGCATATTAACTGATTGATGTTTTTTCTTTTATTTCTGTAGAATGGGGACACCTACTGGTTTTTCTGACGAGTGCACAGTGGAGTACGATTACACAAAATGCTCTTTTGAAGTCTTTGAGAAAAAAAACATGTTCTTAGGGTTCAGTCGGTAAATGATTTTCAAATTAAGGATAAAGATGACAGGACTCTGTCTTTCCTGTCACGAGTTTTCTAATTCCCTGGGCAGAGTTGTGACAGTACCACGTCTTCGGGTTTTATTGTGTTATGTGTGGAGACACGTGGCTTTTGTTGTCACTTTGCGTCGCGTGTTCTCCTATCTCTCAGCCCCGCCCTCCTGTCTTTAACATATGTGAATTAAACATTATATACATGAACATAAAACAGTAAGCATTTGAATAATAATTTCCAAGAATGCACAGAGATACAGGAAATTTTTATAGAAATAAAGAATATTAAATTTAAGTGTAAAAAATAATTTCTTCTTCTCAAACACAAAACTTTTTATGTTTTGTAAATCTGTGTTTGAATAAAACTGAATCAATACTCTCTGATTGTTGCCAATCAAAACAAGCCCTATACTGACTTTTCTGACCTGCTCATGATGTCCCCATGCACCCATACTATTTCTTTATTGTTGCATTAAAGGTGACGTCAAAAAACATCAAATCATTTTCACCTAAATTTCTTTACCACTAGATGGCACACTAAGATTGCTTTGAGATTATTTTGTTTTTTTAAAGTGGATGGAAAGTTTGGAATCAACAGGCTGAGAAACAATGAAGGTAAAGACACGCACACACACGTTCTCAAACATAAACACACATCCAGACTCCCTCCATCAATCCAGCATCTGGGCCAGTGTGGAGAGGTGTGTCAGGCTTTTCAATGCATGTGCACAATTACAAATGTGCATTTTGCTTGTAGAAAGTTCTCCACTTCTTCATATCTCATATTTGCCTATTTTTTGACCAGTCAAAGACACTCTTAGGCTGCAACAACATCAGGACACAAGAAGAAATGCTCATTTAGGCTTCTTGAGGATGGTTTTCCAAACTAACTTCACCGGACCACTGCATGGAATATCAAACAAAGATTTCTAAGGAGACTGTGGAACATTATTTTATTCCATTGTCACTTTACATTTGTCTACTTTTAGTGTTGTCCGTTGCTTGCTTAGTTTAAACACACACCATGTGCAGACTGTGGAGTATAGTAGTTTTGTTTTGTGTCAAATTGGTGGACGCTGCTAATGGAAATACAGGATTTATGCCTGAAAGAGGGACTGCTGCTTCCTCCTGCTTTGGGGGTTTTGATCTCTACTTTGTACTAGATAAGTAAGTTCTCTTTTTCATATCTCTATTTCTTACCATTGCATGTCACAATATTATTTACTATATAGAGTGTTGCAATAGAATTCTTTAAAGATTATTTATAGCAAGTAAAATTCTGTTAGGGCAAAAATGGGAAGAACCCAAAATATCAAACCAAATGACATTTGCATTTCTAGCTCACCTTTTATATATGCTACCATTTTGCTCTAACTGTTAACCTGGTCCAAAGATGATTTTAGGTCAGTTTAGAAGGTACACCTGGAACACCTAAAAGGTACCAGGACACATACTGTAGGACACATAAGAACATTGTTTACAAATGTTTTATTGGTTAAAAGCTTATAAATCCCGATTGGTTTTATTTTGGTTCCAAGTGCAATTACATTTATACGGTTTCCAAAAACTTTTTTAGGTTGAAGCAATGTTTGAGCAAAAAAGAGAGAAAATTTGTAAATAGTCCTGTCTCTTTCTTTCTTCTCTAACAATAATGCACAAGGTGAGAAAATTGCATGTTTGGGGTCATTGCGGACACTCTGGCTGGATGTAAGTGTTGCCCCTTGAGGACGATTTGCAAATATGTACAACTGAGCCAAAGAGCTGAAGGCCAATAATATATTAAACAGCTGGTAGGAGGTTGTTTGCAATATTAGTCCCACAGAGGCAGTTTCATAGATAAAGGTAAAGAAATTACATAACAAATTGGTCTTGTCTTTGTCTTGCTTGGTAGTTTGGTTGGCCACTCACAGGCTTGCCCTTATTTTGAAACAGTTATGCCAAAGTTGAACATACAGATGTTCCTGGGCATGGAAAGCCAATTACACACACTTCTTTTGAACTTATCTTAACATGTTCATGTGCTGTTACCTTTGAACATACACACTAACACACTAACAAACACACACTCACACATACACATGCATCTGGTGTATTGTAAATACCCTGAATGTGGGTCAAAGTTTCCACATATTTAGTTTTTACCAGTCTGAACTTTGGCACTACTCCGCAAAACCCTGAATGTTATGTTCGTGTCATACAAATGTGTTTTGAGTAAAAAAACACAGCTGTGTTTTCCAGTAGATGTAAATCATTCATAATAGGTTGCCTGACAGTTCTGCTTTGAAGGGGATTGTTTTTGCTGGACAGATTTGAACTGTTCTGGACTGATAGTGTTCTGTATGAATTGATACACTCATTCATTTCCACTTTACCCCGTTCTTTTTATTTTTAAACTTTCGAAAATCGGATGCAAATCCAATGCTTTAGGTATGATTCATATCATTGTTTTTTCAATATATATATATATATATATATACAGTATAAAGTGTATTTCACTGAAAAGTCATACAGGGTTTAAACAACATGATGGTGTTCTAAAGGGAATATCTTCATCCAAATGTCTGCAAAAACGTTTTGGCATACGTCTGCTTTCTTGGGTTTGCATAGCACCTATGTCTTTCATTGCTTTGTGAAGCCAAAACATTGTGGTTCTTGTGGGTACACATCATGAATTTTACAAAAATAAGAGATAAAGTTGATGGAGGTCCTGACGAAAGATTACGCTGACAAAGCAAGTCACTAAACAAGTCTAACCAATCAGGAAAATAAAAAGGAGAAACCGCAACACTTAAAATTGTGTCTGCAGAGAAAGGAGCCCTGTTGTTAGAGCCAGTCATCTTACTATAAAGGCATCACTGGTATTTTTGAAAAAGATCTTACATGCACATTAGCTAAATCAACCTGCAAGAAAATTCTTTAAGGCATTTCTTATCACACAATTAGCACATTGAAACTCCTCAGTATTTCCCATTTATTACTTAAACAGTTTTAAAATGAACCAAAAATACACTGCTTGCACTTACTGGCAGTCATACTTACAACTCCCACGTCACACACAGCCAGTGTGCACAACCAAGCCAATTTATCCACTTTGTCACTGGATTTAGCAACTTTTCACATCACTTATAAGTGATTTTTTTTTTCTTCAGAAAAGGCCCATAGCAACAAATCTAGTGACTTTTTTCCAATCCAAGCTTTCATAAATTAAAAAGTGACACTCTTTCTGCCCTGGGAATGCAAAGTCCTGCCAAATGTGGTGGCAAGAAATTACTCAATTGGTCAAGAAATGAGTCAAATTATGAGAGGAGTCATAATCTGGCAGGAACAGTAGTCAAAATCAGGTTATAAATCAGGAGTTCATTGGACGTGACTGCTGGTAAGAATGCAGTATTAATGGGTCGCGTTTAGTCCCTTTTTATTATTTTAAACATGTTTTATTTGTAATATATAATTTCAGAGACATTTATCAATGATATATTAAAGAAATGGTTTTAGACACCTCATTCAGGCACTGTGTACCCTTTTCAGTCAACATTAAATCAAAATGGACAATTAATATTTTTACGAAATATATTGTTTTTTAATAAATTATTTATATGTGCACTTACCTTGCGCGCTTATAATCCTTGAACAGAAATGTTAACTTTGCATTTTTTTAAGTTCCACCATAGTAAAAAGCATTTCATTTATGCAGTGTTTTACATTCAAATGTTGTCAACACAAGTCAATCAAGAATGCCAGATCACTTGAGGCTGAGTTGTGGGAAAGTTGGGATGTTCTTCTTATGGGCCTTTTTTGTGGCTTCACTTTATAGTTGTGGCTTTAATAGTTTGGGCTTTTTGGTAAAGTCTGTGAAGGCAATTTCCCTCCATTCATTCAACTTAAGCTGTTTTGCAGAGCGCAACAAGAGAAATGTTAAGAAATTATGTTGGGAAAAAGGCAAATGTGTTATTATATAATATAATTCCACAGGGTATTGTGACTGTATTTGTACCCCTTTTAATATATATTATAATACTATTACTGTGTTATAGATGTGCAATAACATGCTTATAATACACATACACACACAAGCATACTAATACTTTTCTGTATATATTTGGATTTAATAATGTAATGGGAATTTATAAATGTACGTCTGTATAGCCTTTGAAATGTAATGGGAAATGTAATTTGCCAATATATGTTAATAGATGCCGAGCTAACCGCTAACTGCAAACTTAGTAAAATGCCCTTGTTGAACTCTTTCAGCTCTGCAGTAAAACCTATGAGATGTGGTTGGGGGCGGTGTTTCTCATCCATTTCCAAGTATTATCTAAACCTATGAAATTAATAATGTGACAATCCTGTCCAATTTCAGTGAAAATTAATAGTCAGTCTTGGACAGATGAAGAATGCTAGTTCATTAAGAGTTATAGCTGTATAAATGAATCCACTTTAACACATTCTCTCACACACACACACACCATTTGCCTCTTGTTAAACCCTTTCACCATCAGCTCCAGATGTTCCAAACCCATTCCCTGCTCTGGCAAATGCATCTGCTAAGAGTATTGGATCTTACTAACAATGGAAAATGGGAGAGGAGAGGGGAGGACAGACACAGCGCACAGCATTGCAAATATTTTTGCCACGTTATCTCAAGTTATGTCATTGCAATTAATAACATTATGAGGTTGTTAGAAAAGCACGTTCAATTGTCTCTGCACTGCTCATTCCAATAGGTATTTGGACACTTAAGGCACATCTGAAAATGTATGAATGTCATTGGATTAAGTAATAAAGTAAAAAATATGGCATCATCCTCCTTTAAAGCCAAGTGGTATTTAAAAAAAGGTAAGAATATAAACTCAACATATATTGTATGAGCAATGACCCTTAAGTCTAGTCATTTGGAATGACTAACAATGAATGAAGTTTATTTGCGAAAACAGATAATTTTTTTTTTAAATGATTAAAAATGAAAAATCATGATCAAAGTCATGTCTTTTAATGTTTGTGTTAGTTAGCTGTTTTTTCAGTTATTATAACTTAAAGGCCCATCCAATTTAGCGGCTTCTAGTGGCATAACCCACCACAAGCACTACAGTGGCTGACACAGCACATAAATGTCACTTTTTTGCTTCCATGCTGAAGTAACATACTTTATTTATGAAGCACACTCTGTAGGGCACTTTGTCCATTTAGGGATGCTAGAAAGAACAGGATGAATTCCATGTTAGTGGACCCGTGGTGTATATGTAGATACTATGTAGGTAATAAAAACAACGCTTCATTATCTAAGGACTCTATACACCTAGCTCTGAAGACAAAGTTATGTATATTATATTGCATTTCTGTCAATAGATCCTGCAACAATTACACATCAGATGTTTAATCAAAACACCCGAACTGCAGTTTGATTTACATTAATTGTAATGCACAATACATTTTTTTTTAATCGTATCAAAACTGAGTTATGTTTTTGCAAATTATATCTTCAAATGTTAATTTTATATATATATATATATATATATATATATATATATACATATAATAAGTAATTGCAACCAAAGTGCAAAGGAAAGTTTGAAAGTAATAACGAGGTATGGCTTTTTGAACAGTATTATAATGCATAGACATGATTATCTATCTATACTGTATATTATATATCTATATACATTAGACACTGACTGCATATTACTGATGTAAAATTCACATCTGGCACATAAGAATGCCCTCATTTGGTAGTGATTATTGGCACCTGAAGACTTTAGCCACCGTAATAGGATGATGATAACATGGCTCGCTATGTGTCGTCATGTAATTTACTTGAAACTTAAACAATGTCTACTATCAATATAGTAGACAGGACAGGAGATGGAATACAGGGCAATGATCAACAGCTTTGTGGAGTGGTGTGAAGCTAACCCACTACAAATAAATGTATCAAAAACAAAGGAAATGGTAATGGACTTCAGGAGGAAAACAACACAACCCATCCCTGTCAGTATAACTGATTGTGATGTGGAGATTGTGGACTCTTACAAATATCTGGGGGTCCACATTGACAATAAACTCAACTGGTCAAAAATCATGGAGATATAAAGGCCAAAAGGGCCAAAGTCGACTCTTTTTGCGGAGAATGTCCGGAAGTCCTTTAATGTGTCTAATAAAATGCTCTGCATGTTCAACCAGTCAGTGGTAGCTAGTTCCCTCTTTAATGCTGTAGTGTTCTGGGGCACTGGTATGAAAATGGGTGATGTCAACAGACTGAACAAACTCATCAAGAAGGCAAGTTCTGTCATTGGAGAAGATCTGGTTCTGCTGGAGGTGGTTGCTGAAACAAGAATGATGTCCAAACGTTCTTGGACAACACCTCTCACCCTCTTCATAACACTCTTGCTGAATTGAGGAGTAATTTCAACTGCAGAATGATTCCGCTCCGGTGCAACAGTGAACGCTATTGAAGGTCTTTTGTGCCTTCGGCAATAAAGCCGTTTAAAACATCCCTCAAAAGCTGGGGCACCATTGACCTTCTGGTGGACTAGTGGGCCACACCTCATTCACATTACACCTGTTAATAAAAAACGTAAATGTCACACGCACACCTTTTGTAGTTTCAGCCTTCTTTTTTTACCTAAACTATGTGGATACTGTGTATATCCTGTGCATTTGTGTTTACCAGGTGAAGGTTGTTTTGGTATCATTATATACATCCTGGGTTTTTTGAATACTCTGTTTACATCTTGTGCAGTCATTTGTACATTATTACATCTTTATATATTGTTTTTCACTTTTTGTAATTTACTGTACATTCATTACATACACATGTATATACAGTATAAACTGTAAGTATATATAACAGTTCATATACAGTATAACAAATGGCATGAATAATCTAATGTGCCAAAATACATTTCATCCTGTAAGTAGACAGCCGGCTAGCCAGCCAGCCAGATAACTTTTGCTTAGAAATTTCAAAGGAATAATACAGTTGGCATCCTACTCATTCAGACAGCTGTTCTGGAGGATGCTGGATACTGGGTCAATTTTCTCTCTACAGAGAATAAAAGTGTTTCAAAATGTAATTTTTTAACCATCGCTTTGAAAAAATCTCACACAGCTGTAAATCTTTGTCTTCTCTTAGCCTGTGAATCTTTATTTCCCCCTTGATGTCTGACTGTAAGTGTCTATTATATATCTGTTTCCACATGCAGATCTGGAAGTGTGCAGCATCACTGGAATGAAATATATAACTTTGTGGAACACCTGGCCTATAAATTCATAAGGTAGCAGATGCATCTCTTTGTATGAAAAATATGTAAACTGTGTAATAATTCTGTGGAGACATTTTTAACTTGAATTACTTTAGGGTCATTTTACAACAATAAACTATTTCAGTCATTTCAAGTTTAAATCAAATCTGAAATCATTTGCATTTGGGACATGCCTTCAAATACTTTTCATGTTTGTAATTGCATCTAGCCCTCAGCTGCGGATGTCTTTTATTGTATTCTCCGATCAGGGCAACATTCTGATGCGGCTTACAGAAGACAGGTTCGTAAATCATTATCTTTTTGGTATTCTGGTTTAACACACTTTATTACTATGGTACACCAAGATAAACTGGTACAAAAATAGGATTATGATGCTGTGAGGGCACAGGGCACTAGAAATTGCTATTAAAGACATGAATGCTTACACGTTTATAATCCATTTCTAAAAACGTATGTATATAACGTGATTATCGACAGTAACCATGATTATCCATATTGTCCTAATACTACACATATGATAATATAATAATTCAACACTATTACTACTAAAAGATATGTGACTCTGGACAACAAAACCAGTCTTATGGGTCAATTTTTCGAAATTAAGAATTTTATATAATCTGAAAGATGAATAATAAAGCTTTCTATTGATGTGTGTTTGTTAGGATATAACAATATTTTGCAGAGACAGAACTGTTTAAAACTCTGGAATCTGAGGGTTCAAAAAATCTAAATCTTGAGAAAATTGCCTTTGAAGTTGTTAATCAGAGGCACTGTAGCAAGCGATCCACTCATAAAAATAAAGGTTTGATATATTTAGGGTAGGAAGTTTACTGAATATCTCCATGGAACATGATTGTAATTTAATATCCTAATGATTTTTGGCATAAGAGAAAAACTATAATTTTTGCCCACACAATGTATTTTTGGCTTTTTCTAAAAATGTTCCCGTGCTACTCAAGACTGGATTTGTGATCTAGGGTCACATATATTTCTCATTTCATTGTTAGTTATACAGTACATTGTGGCAACATTCTGGAGCACATTCAAGCTATTCTTACATCTGCATTAGTCTTGCATCTGCGGGGACTTGTTTCCAGCTGTAGGCCGCTGAGATTATGTGCCTTATATTCATTGTTAATTTGCGGAAGAGTATTGACCACAGCAAAGTTTTTTGGCAAAATGTGCTGCACCGCTTCTGTTAACAAGTGCTGAAGGCAGAATCTGTGAAAAATGATTATGAGACAGTCATTGACCCATAAAGTACAGTATGTGGCACAAGAGAACATCTGCTTTGAGCATTCAGTCATCTTTTTGATCATCTCCAATCCTTCAAAGAGCACTTCTAAGACCTGAAAATGCGCTTGACAATTTTTTAAGAAAAGTCTCTTGTGAGCTGCCCAGGGCCATGGCAGTAATGTCTGTGACTAAACCTTTGCCATATGTCCCAAGAAGTGGATGTTTATTACCTTACTGCTATCCTAGTTAACAAACTCCTGACTTCCACTCTTGTTTGCTCCTTTGCTAATATAAACTCTCCAAATAACAAGAAAAATGAAAGCGTTTCCTTTGAGACAGATCAAAAGTCAAACAAACAGGTGACATCATTTAGTCATTTACTAAAGTCATTTACTGCCAAACAAGAGATACAAATAAATGCAAGTACCTTTCACACTCCAAATGACACTATAAAGAATTGCTGTGTTGTCGTGTCGAGTTTTTTGACAATAACATTCCACATTTGCGACTAAATATTATCCAGAATTCTTATATGTGTTGCTATTGTTCTAAAAAGAAATTCAAATTCTTTTCATATACCGCATACATTATGTTTAAAATAACGCACAGTTTTCAGATTTTTTATAATGCAGTTCTTGAATCAAAAAGTATGATTGTGATGTATTTTTCATTCTCCATATACTGTATTTGATTGGTCAGAGAACATATTCGTAAAGGTTTGGAGGAACTCCAGAAAGTGCAGCCAGGTGGAGACACTTTAATGCATGAGGGCATTCAGAGGGTGAGTCAGCCAATACAGACTACTCACAATAACCCTGATCATGTGTGTTAAAATAGTCTTTATCTGATTATATCTCTATCTTATGGCAAGACAAAATTGACTGTACTTTTTTGTACTTTTCCCATGTTTTTTTTGTTTCTAGGCAAGTGAACAAATTTACTATGGTAACACTGAAGGTAGGTCTACTGTGTGATCTACATTGTTGGTAAAACCTATACAGTTTGGATCCATTTGGTCTTAACTGGTTTAGTTACTGTAGGTAATGCTTGTCAGCTTGCACACTTACTGTATAAAAACTCAAGATACAAACTTATAGGGGCACCACTTGTTTACCCGGTGCGTTAGGTCAAGAGTAATTCTCCATGACTGAACCTACAATCCCAAGATTCTTGCAATGCGCATAACAATGTGTTTTAAAAGGATTGTGGTTGGGAAAAGCATGAGCTTTCTACATCTTTCATTTCCCGGTATTAATTGGCTTTTGCTCATTCCTTCTCTCATGTTAGTCAAAAATGTGCATACATCTGAACAACGGTCAGTTAAACTAGTTTTACTGTAGCATTTGAAATAGACACAGCATCATGCTCTGCCTGTACAAAAAAGTTTTGGGGCCATTAAAACAATGTACAGTCGTGGCCAAAAGTTTTGAGAATTACATAAATATTGGAAATTGGAAAAGTTGCTGCTTAAGTTTTTATAATAGCAATTTGCAGATACTTCAGAATGTTATGAAGAGTGATCAGATGAATTGCATAGTCCTTCTTTGCCATGAAAATTAACTTAATCCCAAAAAACCTTTCCACTGCATTTCATTGCTGTCATTAAAGGACCTGCTGAGATCATTTCAGTAATCATCTTGTTAACTCAGGTGAGAATGTTGACAAGCGCAAGGCTGGAGATCATTATGTCAGGCTGATTGGGTTAGAATGGCAGACTTGACATGTTAAAAGGAGGGTGATGCTTGAAATCATTGTTCTCCCATTGTTAACCATGGTGTCCTGCAAAGAAACGCGTGCAGCCATCATTGCGTTGCATAAAAATGGCTTCACAGGCAAGGATACTGTGGCTACTAAGATTGCACCTAAATCAACAATTTATAGGTTCATCAAGAACTTCAAGGAAAGAGGTTCAATTCTTGTAAAGAAGGCTTCAGGGCGTCCAAGAAAGTCCAGCAAGCGCCAGAATCGTCTCCTATAGAGGATTCAGCTGCGGGATCGGAGTGCCACCAGTGCAGAGCTTGCTCAGGAATGGCAGCAGGCAGGTGTGAGCGCATCTGCACGCACAGTGAGGCGAAGACTTTTGGAAGATGGCCTGGTGTCAAAAAGGGCAGCAAAGAAGCCACTTCTCTCCAAAAAAACATCAGGGACAGATTGATCTTCTGCAGAAAGTATAGTGAATGGACTGCTGAGGACTGGGGCAAAGTCATATTCTCCGATGAATCCCCTTTCCGATTGTTTGGGGCATCTGGAAAAAGGCTTGTCCGGAGAAGAAAAGGTGAGCGCTACCATCAGTCCTGTGTCATGCCAACAGTAAAGCATCCTAACACATTTCATGTGTGGGGTTGCTTCTCATCCAAGGGAGTGGGCTCACTCGCAATTCTGCCCAAAAACACAGCCATGAATAAAGAATGGTACCAAAACACCCTCCAACTGCAACTTCTTCCAACAATCCAACAACAGTTTGGTGAAGAACAATGCATTTTCCAGCATGATGGAGCACCGTGCCATAAGGCAAAAGTGATAACTAAGTGGCTCGGGGGACCAGAATGTTGAAATTTTGGGTCCATGGCCTGGAAACTCCTCAGATCTTAATCCCATTTAGAATTTGTGGTCAATCCTCAAGAGGTGGGTGGACAAACAAAAACCCAATAATTCTGACAAACTCCAAGAAGTTATTATGAAAGAATGGGTTGCTATCAGTCAGGATTTGGCCCAGAAGTTGATTGAGAGCATGCCCAGTCGAATTGCAGAGGTCCCGAAAAAGAAGGGCCAACACTTCAAATACTGACTCTTTGCATAAATGTCATGTAAATGTCGATAAAAGCCTTTGAAACGTATGAAGTGCTTGTAATTATATTTCAGTACATCACAGAAACAACTGAAACAAAGATCTAAAAGCATTTTAGCAACAAACTTTTTGAAAACGAATATTTATGTAATTCTCAAAACTTTTGGCCACAACTGTACTTATTGTAGCAAGTTGATGTTTCTACTGCGGGCTGCCCTCATCATTTTAACTACAAAATATGATGTAGTGCTGGTAAACTAATATTTCATTCCCTTCTTACAAGACATACCATTACCATTCTGCAGGAAAAGTGCTTGTTGTTGCCCTGTATATGGGCATTCAAAGCAACATTTTGGCAAATCTTGACTCCAGTACTTCATAGGCAAAACATTAAGTTAAATCTTGTGGCGTGCTTTGCTTCACCGGCTCAAGCTTGTTAAAGTAAACCAAAGGTAGCCGTTATGGGTGATGAGCCAAAACTAGTATTGAATTGCTCAACATATCGCCTACCTCATACTGCTCACCAGAAATAACTTTTGAAAGCGTAGCTTGTTTTCTGTCAGTAGTTTATGTTTAAACATGTTTTCATGTTTATCAAACTGTGGAGAAAGCACTTGCTATAGCTAGTTTTGGAATGGGGCATGTTCCTTCTGCTGTCTTTAATACTTATATGTACAGTATATAATGGCATGATATGAAAATATGAAAAATGATGACAGAAATATTGTTTTTTTGTAAAGGATACCGAACAGCCAGTGTCATCATTGCACTCACAGACGGGGAGTTACATGAAGATCTCTTCTATTATGCTGAGAGAGAGGTAAGAAGGGATTAAAACTGAAAAAAAAAGATCACAGTCGCTCTCAGTGCAAGAAGATGTTTAAGGGGACATCGGTGTCATTCTTATGCCGCCAATGAGATCACACATTTTTGTGTTTTTCACAGCTGGTACCAATAATAAGACAATATTCATCAATTCGAACCATATCTTCAGTTATACAAACGAATATCAGAGAACCTATGAATGTTCATTTGGACTAGAACATACCAGTTATTCACAGATAACATGCACAAAAGTGTATACACAAAAAAGTGCTTAATTTTTCAGTATGTTTTCAAAAAGAGGTTGATAGTCAACCCCAGGAGGTAAAAATAAACGTGAAATAAACTGCATTGTTTTTTTTGCATTATTTTGTATTTTACATCAGGTTTGGCCTTTTCAAAACACAACAGCTTTTTGACTCTTTTTTTTACTTTTTGTTTTTTACTATTTAAAACAAATATGTGCATTATATAGTAGTTTTAATGTGTTGCTTGTACCATATCACATATCCACATTTTTGTACGTTATTTTGCTTTTAGGTTCAACCAAGAAAATAAAACAATGCAGTATCACTGATGATAATGCCCTACTGTAGCTTTCTCTTCATATATATCATTTGCAGTTGTAGCAGTTCATTTTTACACCCTGTTCACATTACAAGCAACATGATCCTCATAATTTCAATGGAGAGCAGTGTCTAAAGACAGATGAGAAATGTGCAAATTTATGCGAATGAGCAGTGACTTTTGGGAACCTCGTGATAACATGATTCTTCTCCTCTCAGCTCCTGCAGTGAGCATCACCGGTAGTGAAAACCACTAGCAACCTAACCGCCAACCCCTTGCGACTTTGCCGTGACAAGTGGCTTGTAATGTGAACGAGGCATCAGTTGATTGCAGGTGTCTAAAGTATTTCGTCTCTGTTTCAGGCCAATCGCTCTCGCAGCCTGGGTGCCTCGGTTTACTGTGTGGGGGTGAAGGATTTCAATGAGACTCAGGTGTGTGTATTTGCTGTTTGGCGATACACTTTTGGGTATTATATTACCATATTTATTGACATTATAGCACAATTACATGTGCTTTTAAAGGGTTAAGTTCACCCAAAATGAAAATCCTGTCATCATTTACTCACCTTTTTGTCATTTTAAATCTGTGACTTTCGTTTTTCTGCAGAACAAAAAGAAGATACTTTGAAGAATGTTGGTTTCCGAACAATGGCGGTACCAATTCACATATATTGGTTAGAGACAAAACCAGTGAATGGGAACTGCCGTTGTTCAGTGACCAACCTTTTCCAAAATATTTTCTTTTGTGTTCTGCAAAAGAAAGAAAGTCATGCAGGTTTGAAATGACAAGAGTTTGAGTAAAATGATGAAAGAATTTTAATTTCTGGATGAACAATTCTTTGAAGTAAATTAAAAAATATGGTACTTCAATATACTACTTATTCAGTAGGCCTACCATTGATGTATATATTAAGTGCTATTTGACACTGTATAACTGAATACAGACACAATACTTTACTCTGTCAAAGCATGGCTAAAAATGGGGTTTAAATGATATTTTTCCTGATGATTTTATGTGACATGTTAATCTTCGTCGGTTTGTCAGTAGTTTTTTTCATCTTCTATAGCTTGCCAATATTGCTGACGGCAAAGATCACGTCTTTCCAGTGAATGATGGTTTTGAAGCTCTACAAGGAGTCATCGATTCGGTGAGCATTTATATAAAGTAAATTATTACTATGGAAAGATGTTATTTCACTATAAATCATTGAGATATTTTGGTTGGGTTGCTTGAATTCCATACAAAGTATCAGGCTAAAACATGTGCAACAGGTTTGTGAACGGTGACTTTTGTAGGTTTAGTCTACTGACTTAAAAGAATAGTTCACCTTCGAAATGAAAATTCTGTCATCATTTACTCACCCTTTTGACTTTCTAAACCTGTGTGATCTTCTTAATTCTGCAAAACACAAAAATGTTTTGCCATAAAACCAACGCAAGGCAATGGTGACCAACAGTTTTCTGTCACCAGCATTTAGAAAAATATCTTCTTTTGTGTTCTGCAGAAAAAAGAAAGTCTAGGGTTGAAATGACAAGAGGGCTTGTAAATAATTACAGTTTTATTTTGAAGGTGAACTATTCCTTTAACCTCTTGATGTAATACAGGGCGGAGGGAAAGAAAAACACTAGACCAAAGAATAACAAACAAGAATATTCATTCAGCCTACTCTGAAGACTTTGGATTCTCTCCAATATCATATTCTAAGATAGACCTGCCATGCCGTGTTTAAATATGATAGGACAGAGGAGTCTGCTCAAACATGATCAAAGCTTTCTCATTGTATTCTTTATTTGTGCAATGAAAGGTTCTGATTTTCAGCTTCTTAGCTGAAGTGAAAGAAAATAAGAGATTTTTTGTGTGAAGATTGGTCTCATCAGTGCTGAGGTTGAGTGTTTCTTGGGTTAGGACTGGAGACTGTCCAGCTGCTCCATCTGTTGCCAATTAGCTGCATGCTGAAAGTTCTGGACTGAGACTCAGGAGAAGGCAGATTTTTGTAAATCAGCAGGGTCCTTGGGATCTGAAAGCATACTTCCATATATGACAGAGATCAAAGCAACCTCATCCCGCATAGGTGGTATAGGTGATGATGGACATCAACAAGAGCATGAGATGAATTAAACATATGTATTTTAAAACAAAAACACCATGAGGAAAATGGATTTGATATCTGTAAAAAAAGATTCCGTAAAAAAATGGAAATTTTCTGTCAGTTGCATTGACAGAAATATACCGTAAAAGATATACAGTTTTTTCCTGTAAAATAAATGATTATAAGGATATGTTATAAATTGTTTTGCCCGTTTTCTTGTAAATTTCTTTTCAGTAAATTTCTGTAATTTTACAGTTTTGGACCCTATTTCAAAAATAAACTGTGAAAAATAAAATCTTTAAAAAAATGTCATTTTCTTGTAAAATAAAGTATTTTTACAGTTGTTTGACCGCATTTTAAAAACACATTTAAAAATGTAAATTTTGAACCAGACTAATTGCTTGTTTTACTTTTTACAATTAAAATGCAAAAAAATGCAAAAAAATACATTAGTTTGTCATTGTTTAAGAATCAAGAATCATTTGAATTTCGACTTATTTTGTCTGTCAGATCCTGAAAAAATCATGCATTGAGATCCTTGCCGCAGAGCCTTCAAGTATCTGTGCTGGAGGTGAGTAAAGAATTATGATTATTTCACTCTATACCAGGGGTGTCCAAAATCAGTCCTGGAGGGCCGGTGTCCTGCAAAGTTTAGTTTCAACCCTAATCAAACACACCTGAACAGCTTATCAAGGTCTCACAAAGCAGAATAGAAACTTCCAAACATGTGTGTTGAGCCAAGTTGGAGCTAAACTCTGCAGGACTGTGGCCCTCCAGGACCGACTTTGGACACCCCTGCTCTATACTGTAGATCAATCCTCTGTTGCACAACTCATCTTTAGGCAAGGTTTATTCTAATGAATCAGTTTTCTATGAATAACCAGGACAGCTTCTTATCTTAAGTTATACAATTTGACAACGCCACAGTAACAGAATACAAAAGGTTTTGTCAAAGGAAATTATGCCAAAAGTGGGGGTTTTTAGTTGAGAATTAAATCAAGGCATTTAAAGGTTTGGCTCTTAAAAGATTCCCTCTTGTATGAACGACCATTGAGAAATTGTATTTACATCACTTTTGATCACTTTACCTTAGTGGATTTATGATATCTCCATTCGAAAGGCCTACTAAGCAATAGAGACTAGGCTTTGAGCAACTTTGAGCCACAGTTTTAAGCAACTTGTTGTAACGTACGAAAGGCTATTAGAAATCATTAGATAATAAAAAAAAATAATGTAAACTTTGAACATAGATTTCTGTGTCTCTGTAATGTTGAGGCATAAGAGTGTTTTATCTTGCTTGTTTTAATTTTGTGATTTAAATCTTTCAAAAATACAAAAAGTTTGCATAACATCTTATTTTTGTAGAGCAAATTGTTCTCATCTTATTATGCTGCCTTAGTGACCTTAAAAAATTGCCTAGTAAATTGCTGATTTGTATTGACAGCTATTTGATTTGTTTTAATATAGCTGACCACAAAATTACCAATATGACTTAATAATAATTATAATAATGCATTTTATTTATAATGCGCTTTTCTTGCACCCAAGGCGCTACAAGTAAATACTGTACATCCATTATTAAGAAATACAACAACAAAACATCAAGAAAGACAAGAATAATAATACAAATAAATAATAAATGAGCGAAACATCGCAAATTTAAAACGCAAATTAACATTGTTTTGCATGAACTTGCTGTTTTATAGAGGCGTTCCAAGTTGTAGTGAGAGGAAATGGATTTCTTCATGCTAGAAACGTGGATAAGGTCCTTTGCAGCTTCAGAATCAATGACACCCTTACCAGAAGTAAGTACATGGCTATCACGTTGGTATATTAGTTAATCATATGATAGCTTGGCTGACATCAAATTTTTGTTATTAAAACTATTGAAAACTGAATACTTCTGTTAAATCCCAGGGGTCTTATATAAGACATTTTCGTGAATTTTATTGCATAATCACCATATGGTTGGCATGATTTGAGTCAGAATCTACAAACCACAGAAAAGTGGCTCGCCATGCCAAGCGAAATACCATTCTTTTGTTTTGGGCTAAGTGTGTTTTTAAAAGGGTATAGGGATTTAAAAGCCAATGAAGCAGAAATAAGAGAATAAGTGCCCTCAAGAGTCTAGGGAAGTAAGCAAATCCCCTCAAGCAAATGTCAGCTCAACCCCTTGCAGTTTTTACTACAGGTCTAATGTTTTTACAGGATCCACATCCTTTCTTGCACATTGAAGTGTTGCAGAGTCTGTCATATGAGTCACAGCGGCTGTAACTGTGACACCATGTCTCTTTATAATGATTTTGTTTACAATATCATTGGACTCTGAGGCCACATACACAATTTACAAATGTTTGCACCTGTGTAATGTTTGTTGTCCTCTTGAAACAGGCCTACGACCCATTTTTTGCAGTTAAGAACCTAAGCTCTGTGTCTTGGATTGTTTAGTCTTGACAAAAACAAAACATTGTCCCTGCTTGGAATTAGCTGAGGACTGAGTGCCAAGTTTCACATGTGCCCCATGTTGAAATACTAAAGCAGTTAAGGTATGCAAACAAAGCATGATCATTGTTTTTTGTGTGATAAAGACCAGAACATCTATTGATGAACTGTATCATGAATTTAAATTAAAAAATCATTTTTGTCAATCCTCAGCAAACCAGTCACACTTTTCCACCCTTAGGCCCTAACTTCCAGTAATTGTACTCTGTCATCGCTCTGGCCTGTTTTGTGTTTACTCTTGTAAACACACGAGAGGATATCCTGTAAATTAAGATAATTGCCAGCACACAAACTGTTTGTGCCCTTGAAATTAGAAATAAGGTGGAGTTATTGGTGTAGCCCAATAGTATGCAATATGTACCTGAATTGTATGCTTTTTTGATATTTGATTGAAGGTTATTGTAATCTTAACCTACACTGTAAAAAAATCCCTAAAAATAAAATATTTTACGGCATTTGGGGCACATGTAAAACACCATAACTGATTTTTCATTCATGTTTTTCTTCAAAATGGGCTGTGTTTTCCTGTAATTTGATGGTTTATTAAAGTTTTACCCAACAATTTTTTATTTTTTACAGTGCACCTTGCTATAAAAGAGATTGTGAAAGTTCTCTTTAAACTCCCTCAGTTGTATGTTTGAGGGGTGAATCAATGTGAAAGTAATTTTGCTACAGTTTATATTAAATGTAAAATGTTTTTTGACTAATTAATTCTAATCAAGGCTTGACATTAACCTTTTTGCTCAACAGCCACAGTGGTTTTCCAAAGTTACTAGCCACTCGGCATTTTCACCGGCCAAATACATTCCATATGATTAAAGTTGACTTTGTGATGCTAAAATTACTGATTTATTGAGCTAGATTTAAATCCCTTTCAAATTCAGATTGACCACCCCATTAATTTAGCTGGTATATACCACAATACTTACTCGCACATCCACATGCAGTCCGAGAAGTGTTAACCTTTCTTCCCAATAGCCTGTGCGTTCCGAACCAGTAACATTAGCTGCGTCCTCCAGTGGTCCCATGTGTCAACCGATTGTCTTATTTTAGTTAAAACGCCCCCTCCTTGAACTGCCACCTTACCGTGGTGGATGGGTTTGAGTACCCGAAAGACCCTAGGAGCTATGTCGTCAGGGGCTATATGCTCCTGGTAGGGTCTCCCAAGGCAAACAGGTCCTAGGCGACGGGTCAGACTAAGAGCGGTTCAAAAACCCCTATGATGACAAAAAATTGGAGGACCGTGACGTCGCCCGGTATGGCGCAGCCGGGGCCCCACCCTGGAGCCAGGCCCGGGGTTGGGGCTCGTATGCGCGCGCCTGGTGGTCGGGGCCCCCCCCATGGGGTTCGGCCGGGCTCAGCCCGAAGGAGCGACGTGGGGCCACCCTCCCGTGGACCCACCACCTGCAGGAGGGACCGTAAGGGGCCGGTGCATAGTGGATCGGGCGGCAGTCGAAGGCAGGGGCCTCGACAACTCGATCCCTGGACGCGGAACCTAGCACTAGGGACATGGAACGTCACCTATCTGGCGGGGAAGGAGCCTGAGATTGTGCTTGAGGTTTAGAGATTCCGACTAGAGGTAGTTGGGATCACCTCTACGCACAGCTCGGGCTCTGGAACCACAGTCCTTGAGAGAGGATGGACTCTTCACCACTCTGGAGTTGCCCATGATGAGAGGCGGGGAACTTCACCGCCCACGTGGGCAACGACAGTGAGACCTTGAGGGGCGTGATTGGGAGGAACGGCCCCCCTGATCTGAACCCGAGTGGTGTTCTGTTATCACCATGTTCAAGCATAAGCCGGAGGTCGATGATCGACTTTGTAGTTGTTTCATCTGACCTCCGGCCGTATGTCTTGGAAACTTGGGTGAAGAGAGGGGCGGAGCTGTCAACTGATCTCCACCTGGTGGTGAGTTGGATCCGATGGCGGGGGCGGAAGCTGGACAGACTCGGCAGACCCAAACGTACTGTGAGGGTCTGTTGGGAACGTTTGGCCGAATCCCCTGTCAGAGAGATCTTCAACTTCCACCTCCGGCAGAGCTTCGACCAGATCCCGAGGGAGTCTGGAGATATTGAGTCCGAGTGGACCATGTTCTCCACCTCCATTGTCAACGCAGCCACTTGGAGCTGTGCCTGTCGAGGCGGCAATCCCCGAACCCGGTGGTGGACACCGGAAGTAAGGGATGCCGTCAAGCTGAAGAAGGAGTCCTATCGGGCCTGGCTGACTTGTAGGACTCTCGAGGCAGCTGACGGGTACCGACAGGCCAAGCGGACTGCAGCCGGGTGGTTGGGGAGACAAAAACTCGGGCCTGGGAGGAGTTCGGGGAGGCCATGGAGAAGGACTATCAGTCGGCCTTGAAGAGATTCTGGCAAACCGTCCGGCGCCTCAGGAGGGAGAAGCAGTGCCCTACCAACGCTACCAGACCGGGGTGGTGGTCCCTCTTTTCAAGAAGGGGGAACGGAGGGCGTGCTCCAACTATCGGGGATTACACTTCTCAGCCTCCCCGGGAAAGTCTATGCCAGGGTACTGGAGAGGAGAATCCGGCCGATGGTAGAACCTCGGATTCAGGAGGAACAGTGTGGTTTCGTCCCGGTCGTGGAACACTGGACCAGCTCTATACCCTCTCCAGGGTGCTGGAGGGTGCATGGGAGTTTGCCCAACCAATCCACATGTGTTTTGTGGATTTGGAGAAGGCATTCAACTGTGTCCCTCGCGGCATCTTGTGTAGGGTGCTCTGGGAGTATGGGATTTGGGACCCTTTGCTAAGGGCTATCCGGTCCCTGTACGGCCGGAGTAGGAGCTTGGTTCGCACTGCCGACAGTAAGTCAGACTTGTTCCCAGTGCATGTTGGACTCCGGCAGGGCTGCCCTTTGTCACCGGTTCTGTTCATAATTTTTATGGACAGAATTTCTAGGAGCAGCCAGGGGCCGGAGGGTGTCGGGTTTGGGGACCACACGATTTCATCTCTGCTCTTTGCGGATGATGTCGTCGTGCTGGCCCCATCAGACCAGGACCTTCAGCATGCACTGGGACGGTTTGCAGCCGAGTGTGAAGCGGCTGGGATGAGAATCAGCACCTCCAAATCTGAAGCCATGGTTCTCAGTCGGAAAAGGTTGGCTTGCCCACTTCAGGTGGGTGGAGAGTCCCTGCCTCAAGTGGAGGAGTTCAAGTATCTGGGGGTCTTGTTCACGAGTGAGGAAAGGATGGTACGGGAGATTGACAGACCGCATTTGGTGGGTTGGTGGGTGATAATGTCAAGGCCTGATTGTAATTCATTAAAAAGTAAAAATTGCGTAGGAATAAGGGTGTAAATACATAGTAATAACTAAATAATATATATGGGTACTAACTGTTTCACAGGTTGAAAATAAAGTGGAAAAATCTAGTGAATTGATTCCTCAGAATTTCTCAGAACAGAGGTTCTACGCAGTCTTGCTTTTAATATACTTCAGATGGTCAATTAAATAAACAGTGTTGACTGAGGCTTAGGCCTACTGGCTTTAGCGTAGTCCTCAAATAATCAGATTTACATTTTACATTTTTGCATTTGGAAGACTCTTTCATTCAAAGCAACTTACAGTCCATTGAAATACAGTTTTATCAAACAGGACACATCTAGAGCAACAAGAACACTGTTGAATAAAAAGCAGATGGACTTACATTACATTCATTCTACATTCTGCTCAGAATCAATTTGTCGTCTACAGTAATCCCATTGATTTATCAATCAACTCGCAACCATTTGCTCATCTTTTACATTTACATTTATGCATTTGGCAGATGCTTTTATCCAAATTTACTTACATTGCATTATATTTGATAACGCCATGCTCTTAACCACTGATCTACAGGAAAGCGTCTTTACTTAGTAGTAAAACATGATGTTCGCATGTGCACTTTTATTAAACAGCTTCAACTCTGATTATATTAAATGTAAACCAACAGCCCAAACAAGCATATTTCCAATGTCAAATGCTGATACATTAATGAATATGAATTATAATATTTGCTTGGGATGTTTTTCGCTCTCCTCTCCATTTCATTCATGGCAGTATAGCATATGAGCAAGTACATTTTGTGCATGACAGTCAAAGCTTGGCCCTCTTTTCCCTATTGTCATAATTCAATTGGGAGATTCAAAATTGCACGGTTTCAATTACAGGGATTCAATTGCAGTATTTAACGAAGAAACCCTGGGTCCTGTTCACACCACCATTTTAACATTGTGTTGAATTGCAGGTCTGTGCTATTTTGGCAGCACGTAGAGGACTAACAGAATATTAGGCAGGTGGTCATAATGTTTTGGCTTATCGGTGTATAGCGACAGCACATCAACCACGAAAGCAGTTCCATTTAAATCCAGGGTGTTGAAAACAAGTGGATTACTTTCTCAAGGTGAATTAAGTCCAATCGGGAATTAACAGCAGATGTTTCAGGTCAACTAAATGAAATCAACCAAAAGGATATCATAAGGTTTCAATCATCTGGCGCTCTTGAGTCCTCTTTAGACTTTGAAATGTAATTGTACTTATTCTTTTCTTTTATGTAGTGGTTAAGCCATTGATAGTGGAGGACACATACCTGTTATGTCCAGCTCCTGTTCTTCGGGATGAGGGAACGTAAGATTCCTTGGATAAATATCTGCATCTGTAAATCATAAGATCTTTGTGTAAATTCATCATGTAAAGTGCTTTTTCAAAATGTATGTTGTAGGGCGGCCTCCCTATATGTTAGCATGAATGAAGGCTTGAGTTTTATCTCCAGTTCTGTGACCATCACCACTGTAAGCTGTGTAAGTATTATTCAAAGTACTATTTTCACATACTGTTCATACGTATGATACAAATATTTTTTGCGAGGATGTAACTATGAGTCCCAGAAATAGTTATACTAGTCATAACAATACCTGGAGTAAAACGTCCCAGAGCTGTGAAACTTTATGTTCTTGCTCTTACGTTATTAAATATGCTAATGAAATTACCCAATGAATAATGTATTAAAGCATCGGAAGCAACATGGTCTGATAATGCCTACACGAACTTTAATAGATTGCTGAAATGCTATTAAAGAGATGACAATCATTGATCTTTAGAATAGTGCAAGACAAATGTAAGACAAATCCAAACATCCCTCACAATCCAGCAGGTTATGTGATTTCCTCACGAAACCACTTGTAAGCGATATCACTGACATGAATTCAAGGAGTCATTGTTTGAACCAGAGATAACATCACTGCAACATCATTTAATTTTCAGAGGAATCTTTATTCATTTCACTGTGATCTGAATGCTAGTATCAAGTCAAAAGTGGTCTGTTTTCTGTTTTTTCATTGCAGTCTGATGGTACGATCTTGGCCATAGCACTTTTGATTGTGTTATTACTGCTAATTCTGGCCTTCCTCTGGTGGTTCTGGCCTCTCTGCTGTACTCTGGTGAGTCTTTCTCATTGATCTCTTTTAATTCCGTAGACTCAAAAATTTGCTTCTGATTTTTTTTTCATCATTAAACCAACTTCAGGGGCCGCCTTGAATTTTTAGAACAAACTTTTTCAAGGACTTTCAATGTCCTCACAGTCAAATCTGGTTTATTTTCCTCATTGTTTTTCCAGAAGAAGTGCAGATTAAATGTAATTAGTTTTTTATGAATAGTCCAAAGTTGGATCTAGCAAACTATCACCCAATTTCCAATATACTGTTTGTCTTAAAAATTATGGAAAAGGCTGTCGATGCTTTTAATTGCAGTCATTTCTAGCTCTCAATGATCCTTTTGATATATTTCTGTCTTATATCATAACACTGAAACTGCTTTAAGACTGCTGTCTAGTGATTCAAGTAATCTTTCCATTCTCTTATTATTTAACCTTGGCTCAGTTTTTGGTACAGATTGTCACAAGTTATTACTCTCTCACCTTTCAGAGATACTGTAGGTATCTCAGGTGCTGCATCAGGTTTCTTTTCTCATCTCACAGACAATATTACATTGCCATGCATGATGATAAACCACTAACTGTTTTACACCAACTGTTTTAGTTCTTGGCCCATTATTATTCATTATTTAGATCTGGCCTCTTAGACATATTATTCATCATTATGGTTTTCAGTATCACTGTTAAGTGGATGATATTCAGATTTATACTAGGCACAGTAAATCCTGTTTGTCCATCCTGTATTCCATTTATTATGTACTTTTTCTGTACACATTTTCCATACCTAGTCATACCGCTTTATTTTCCATACCTAGTCATAGCGCTTTAGTACTTTTGTAATATGGATCTACCTCTTTGTGTCTTTGTGTCTGTTTGTACTATTCATTTTCTGTTTACACAAAACTATGCTATGTTTCCCTATGTTTTGCATAGTGTGATATGCAACTGCAATGACTTTGTTCTGGACTTGGCAAATGTCTATTTACCACTTTGTCAACGATGTGAAACAACTGTTTGTTATAAAGCAGAGATGGTTAACATACATACATCATTTGATGCCGAGGCTTGGATTTTCTCCTCAATTCAGATGAACATCTAATAACTTAGTGTCAAATTAAACTGGACGTGTCTTTGGATGGGTGTTTTTCTGGAAAGGAACAACGGGAAAATAGAAGAAATTAGTCATTCCTATGTTAGAGGAGCATACAGATCTGTAGTGAAGTTCATGGAAGGGTAGACATGACAGTGAACACGCTAAAATAATGTTCAACCATCATCAGTTTCCACAGAGACCATCATGGACTGAATTAGCATGAGCTTATTTCTACAGTATGTTTAAATAACTTGGCTTTATTTATTAATATAAAGGTTTTCGAGTTTAATAACTATGCATTTTGGTCAAGTTTAAACCTGCTGGGCAAAATGCCTTTGAAAATGAATATTTTTACAAGTCCTAAAAAAGAAAACGGAAAAAGTCCTGTCTGTTGGCCACTTGAAATCTCTCTGTTAACTTCAAGGGAACACCACTCTGTTAAGGAAAGCTCTCCTGTGGTACAATGGAAAATAAAATTGCAATTTAAGAGGAATAGTGACATTACTCAAACTCAAATTCATAATTATTGCCAAGTTACCAAATGTCTAATATTGTTTACACCAAAATATTTTGGGTTACAGTATGTTCAAACCATGGTTGGGTCAAATATACACAAACATTGTTCATATTTGAACAACTTAGCATTTTTGGCTGAAACAACTCGAGAAAAATGTGTTGTAAAAACCATTAATTTGAAGTGAAAATGATGCGAATGAGGCAATAAGACAAAACTAGATTACACCCATTTTAGTGATTAAGACCCCCTTGAAAAACAAACAGGCAACTTTTAAATACTGTTTGCTGTGGGATAGCCAGTTTATACTAAAACGATTTTAAATGTTTGAAGATTTATCGTATAGACCATGTGTTGAATGTAAAGAATGTCAAAAGCTAATGTACCTGTAAAGGTGGTGATATGGCTTTTGCAGACATCTCAGCGATGTACATCTGCTATCTTGGTAGAGGTAGGTAATGCCATAAGCATTGCCATGTTGTTGCTGGAGTATTTTGGCTGGTAGCTAAATGTGTGCTAACAGACCACCCCCAATTTTTCTATTATATTGGTCCAAACATTTGTCTTGAGTCCCTCCTTTGTGTATGGAAGAGTAAAAGCCTGCCTCTCTTTGACAAATATACAATTGTTAAATGAAGGCCCCAGTCCTAAACACAAGAGAAACCAATGGAGCAGACATGTTTACTACACTTTCACATGTTTACATAATTCAGAAAACTCCAGAGAATTTCAAAACAAAAACAAAACATTTGGTCTTTCACAGTTGTTTTGCATGTGGATGAACACAGACCCTCCTTCTTCATATTAATTTTTGCCATCCTACTTTGGAGCTTAACAGATCTGGTCTCCAGATTTTTAGGTCATCCCAACTGGCTTGTAAACACGCTTAAAATGGGAAGGTGGGGGGTCGTGTAATTCTTCAGCCATGTGTTTTTGTGTAACCTGATTTTTTGGCACACACTGAAACCATTACTTAGGTCTTTTGACATGCCAGTGTAAGAGAAAAACACCGTTTTTTACTCTAGAGAGCATGTGATCTGACATGCTTGCGTGAGTGGACACATGTGAGATTGTTTATCCATTCTTCTCTCTCTCTCTCTCTTAATCTCTCTCTTTCTTTATCACTGTAGATTATCCATGACCCTCCACCACAAGTCGTTGAAGACAGTTCGGTAAGTATTTCCATTTCCTGTGATTTTGAGATGTCTGTAAAAGAGCACATTGTTATAACTATAAAAAAAAAATGTTACATTAAAGTGGCAAAAGCACAAACCTACGTGATATGAGGTTATTCATGTGCAATAATGTGCCAAAGTTTAATGTTTGGGATTTAGAGAGAAGAAAATCTGTACACTGTGAGTTTATGGTTTCCTAATATTAAAAAAACGAAAAAAAAACATCAAATTTTACTTGAAAGAAATGTTTTTATGGTAATTGACTGGCACCCTAGCTGATAAAAAATTAGGCTACTGTTTTGCACTGTGTATTTTTGAAATGTGTACAAAAAACTGTAAAGTTACAGAAAAAAAACTTTTCCATGATAAAACTGTTATTTTATGGTGTTTTACAGGCGCCCCAGCTGCTGAAAAATTACAGCATTCTTTTTTTACAGTGTATATATATACTGTAACACACTTAACATATAACATTGGACTATTTGTGAACATATTCTTATTAACTTTTTGATGAAAGATTAGTCATATGTATCATTATTAAACAATTCCTGAAACCTTCTTGTATGAGTCTACATATAAATTAAAATATAGATATTAATAATAGAGATTAATGACAGTTGAACATCTTGATATTAAAATGTTTAAAACATGTCATACAGACATACTGTAGGGTTTCTTCTGTATCAAGTTTTTCAGTTTTCTTATTCTTTTTCTCAAATCTGCTGAATTTAACCAAACATTATGATCCTTTACTCATATTTAAATGAGTTATGCTTGAAAAGTATGGGCTCCATTTCAAAGTCCTCTAAATTCCTGGCCAAAATGAGACACTTCTGCTCAAAAACCAGATGAGAGCCATTCAAAAAAATCTACTTCTGCTAAAGTCTTGTAAATATGGATGCTGCTTTGAAGACATGACAATATTATTGAAGACATGACAATGTTATCATATTACAGTTTTTATGCAGAGTAGGAAGAGGTCCCTTTTTAAACCGAGATGACTGAAGAACATGATATCAGCTGAAGGGCTCCAGTTGCTACATTATTTAAACTTGTCTTAATGTAAAGCCAATACATTTTTTTTTCATGTTGACTTCATACTGTGCCAGTACCTTGAGATCCTGGTTCATATAAAGCTGTCGAGGCTCTGTCAGTCTGTTGTTTAACAGTCCTGGCTCTGCTCTGCTTTAATGAATTAGTTCTGTCTGGCCATATTACAGCCCAGTAATATGATAGCATATTTTTACAAATCTGTTATTCGTGATGTCACTTCTGTAAGACCTTAGGAATGTCATATGTGGAATGGCTGCGAATAGGAGAAGTTTATGGCGGGGTTAAACCTTCACTCAAAGTAATCACACTAAACTTTCATGACTTAACAAAATATGACGGGGAATCAAATGTGTGGTCAAATTGAAGTATGAAGGGAGGGGATAACTTTTAACCTTCGTGATTTAATCTGGATACTTCGATAAAATATCTAGAGAGGTTTAAATAACATCTAGAGGATTGATTGGAGAGGGATACATTTCCTCAGAATTGGAAAAATAAAGTCATAACCGGAGCGAGCCAATTTGGACTGATTTATTGGAACGGCAGGAGAACCGGAGGGCGTAAGAGTGGCTCGTGCCTTCCTAAGAGCCAATAAATGAAAAAGTCATGTTATAAAAGAGTGAGTCAGACCTTATTTAGGAAAATGCTTTGCAATTTGATCAAGACCCTCCAAATATGTTTATGGGACAAAATGCTAAAACATCTTCACAATTGTGAGCTTTGCAATGGATGTTATATCAGTGGCCAGTTTTAAGACACCCAAATCAAGCAACTCTTGCAAGCCTTTTATACATCTATTGATTGTGTTTTCTTTTCAAACTCATTTATTTTGCTTTTGTTGTCATTGTGGTTTACTTTATAAGGATGATGACGAGGATGGATCTCCAAAGAAGAAGTGGCCTACAGTTGACGCCTCCTACTATGGAGGAAGAGGAGTGGGAGGAATTAAAAGAATGGAGGCAAAGTTTTTAGCACTCCCTGTAGAAAACATCAGTCACTATATTAGCACTTGCTCAAAGATCATCCACAGGAAGAGAGCTTTGTCCCGAGAGGAACCTTGGGGTTAGGTGTCATGAGAGCTACAGTGTATGGATTCTGTCTGTAAATTTCCAGTTGAGAGTTGCCTCCACAGGGTTTTTCATTAGTGCAGAACGTAATAAAAAGGGGTTGAAGATCTTAAAATCTTCAAAAATAGTTTGCATGGCACTTTTGAAAATCTGTTGTTGACTTTCAGAGTTCAATTGCCACAGAGAGTTTTCTTAACATTTCTCTGATGTCACTATTCTAAACAATACATTACATTAACCGATTTATTCACATTTAAACATCCCTTGGGTTTTGTCCATAGCCAAGATCATTCTTAACAGAAGGATTTTAAACAGATGCATTTCCCCTCGTGTTGCTAGACTTAATTTCCACTTCCAATCCTCATTTAAGGTTCGCTGGGGTGAAAAAGGTTCAACGGATGAGGGTGCTAAACTGGAGAAAGCGAAGAATGCCAGAGTAAAAATGCCCGAACAAGAGTTTGAGGCACTTCCTTCTCGGATCTTGAATAACGGCATGTGGAAACCTCCAGGTCCTCTTAAATGGTACTCTCCAATTAAGGTAAAAAGATCCACGTTAACAACAATGATGGCAAGTATTGAAATTAGGCTGCAACCAAAACTGTGTTAAGTTTATTTACCTCCACTATCTGTAAGTAATTTTCCTAAAATATATTAAGATTCGTGGAAAGTGCAAAGAGTGTGAAAACTGTTGTTAATACAATATCCACACATTTTTTGAGAATACAAGTTAGATTGGGGATGAGTAGCAAACAGAATTACATTGGAATGCGGTTGCATGTCGCTGCAGGGCAGATAGCGAAGCACTTATTTACGTTAAACTGAGGCTTTGAGATTTAGCCATTTTGCTTGATAATTTAGGATAATGGGCCAGAGAAATTACATTCTGGGTGTTAAGTGTAGGAAATAGGAAATTCTTCTGTCTCCGAAAGAGAGATTGACCTGTTTCCCAGAGGGTTGGTTCCTGATGTGAGGAACAAGCTTACTTGCTTACTAGCATTACTTTGAAATGTGGAATTGGATAAAACAGCATTGAACACTGAATTTTTGGTTAGTTTATAGTAAATCCCAGGACAAGGCCACTTTTAAATCTAGTTAATGGGGTAAATGTTTCTCACTTAGGGCTTTGGGCTGATTTAACTTTATTTTATAACTTTATACTTTAAAGGGACAGTTCACCAAACAAACAAAAAAGGGTGCCACGAATAACCTCCAGTTGTTTCAAAGCTTTATCAATTTATTTGTTTGGTTGAACAAAGGCTTGTAATTAAACAGTTCTTGGACCCCATTGACCACAATAGTGGTTTTCAAAAGTGCCCCAGAACTGTTTGCTATCTTACATTCTTCAAAATATCTTCTTTTGTGTTCATCGGAACTCGAAGGTGTGCAAATGATGACAGAATTTTTCTTTTTGGGTGAATTATCCCTTTAAGATATAGTATATTCTATACTGTAAAACTATACATATATGTAAAATATTAAATACATAAAATGAACTTTACTAGCTTAATTTATTTCTTTGTGGATCCACAGGGTAAACTGGATGCATTATGGGCACTGATGAAGAAAGGCTATGACAGAGTATCCATTATGCGACCACAACCAGGAGATAAGGTAAGAATAAAAAAAAACATTTTACTCATATTTTACTTTCACACATTAAAGTATAACTAAAACTTCAAAATGTCACCCACATATTTTCTGGACTTGAATGAAATGAATGAAACCATTGAACTTATGTGGCTTAGCGACAGATCAAATATTTATATTATTACCAAACATGTCAAGCCTCTGAAACATAAAGCTGTGTGTAATAGTAGCTGAATACTCTTTGAAGTTGTATTCATTTTCTACTCTGGTTCTATAAAAAATATAAAGATGTCTTACCCAGCACAAGCTCAGTGATTTGTAAAGATGCTTAGGAAGGATCTTGATCTTATGTTTTGGGATCCATTTTTTCACTCCAACAATCTGCCAAATCACTTGTATAAAGTAAGCTGTCAGCCACCTCCATACAACTTGGAATGAAAAGAAAAGTATGAAAAGAAGAACACAGCACCGATCTTCAGCTTTAAGGGAAATAGAAACCAGACTCACGTTGATTAGTTGGTAGAGAAAAGACAAACAAAATCTTTGCCATTAATAGATGGTGGACCAATGTTGTGAACTATTTAAAGTTTTGACCCAAACTCTCTTTGCTTATTGACCACTTATATAAGAGAGAACATTAGCATTTAAGATTTTATAAAAAAATAAGTAAACTTTCTTCAAGTAGGGCCAACATTTTAGATTAAAAATAAGCAAGGCGTGTCATTTGAATAAAGCAGTCATAATGTTTTTTACATCACATTAGTTGAGTTGAATTAACAGAATTAACAGCTCTTATAGGAATGGAAAAGCATTGGTGAATGTAACGAATGTCAGCAATGCATGATGCTTTAGACCAGGGGTGTCCAATGTCGGTCCTGGAGGGCCACAGTCCTGCAGAGTTTAGCTCCAACTTGACTCAACACACCTGTTTGGAAGTTTTTAGTCTGCTTTGTGAGACCTTGATTACCTGTTCAGGTGTGTTTGATTAGGGTTGAAGCTAAACTTTGCAGGACACCGGCCCTCCAGGACTGACTTTGGACACCCCTGCTTTAGACACAGGGCACGCACGACTCCCAGACTTTCCTCACAACAGTACATATTTGCCTTCACTCTTTGCTTCTTTCAAACATTCCTCTGTCCTCAGTTGAACTTATTGCATGCTGAGTCTCCTGGACAAAGCAACTAAAAAGAGGAAATGTATATCATATATCCCAAATGGCAATGAAATGAACATGAAAAGAAATGCAAAACTCTTTGGGGTGGACTTATTTCAAACGTTTACAAAAGATCATTTGACTCAGTTATGGCAGTTTACATTCACTGAGGACAAGAGTTCAGCGCATCTAAGGACAGGAAGTATTTCACAGCACCATCAGAATGTAACTTATTTCAGGCCAGAAGTATTCTTTATTCAACTATGTAAATGTTTCAAGCTTCACAAGCTCAGTTTCACACAAAGTAAATATTGCATTAAAGCATTAAAGTGAAGTCATTTTTACAATCGTGTATTATGATGAAGTATTATTCTATACTTCTATTTCTTTTCTACTCAAAAAAAAAATACGTAACTCTGTATACTGTGGTAGGCTATACGAGACCAGTTCTTTAGACTGCACTTATGCTTTTTGTTGTCTTTAATGTGTCCCAATTGCTTCCATTGTTTACCCCATCTGTACGTCGCTTTGGATAAAGCATCTGATAAATGACTAAATGTAAATATAGGTATTATAATACCTATGCGTATTTGAGAATTATGCACCCTTTGTAAAATCATGTGACACAATTTGTCCTATTCTTTTAACCAGTAGATTTGGTCCTGTGATGGTCTCTAAGTTTAGCAGACCATTGCAACTTTAAATAATTCATTTTTATTGCGCTTTTTCAGTATTTGGAAAATGGTGGGTAAGGTAAGGGATTGTGTAAGAGGTCCATACACTGTGTTAAAAATTAAAGGGGTCAAATGGCGGAAATACGTGTTTTTCTGTGTCTTCTTTGGTGTGTTATAAGTTGCCCATGCACGTATTAGACACGTAAAATTGCAAAAATGTAAGTGTCAGAACAAAAGATGCATTCTATCTAAAAACGAATGCGAACCCAGACCTGCCTGAAACGCCTCGTGTAATCACACCCCCACGCATGTACGTCACTTTACAGTATTCGACCAATCATTACGCGCTAGTGACCTGGCCAATCATAGCACACCTTGCCTTTCAGAGCGATGAGCTTTGTAAAATATCAACGCGTTTCAGAGAGGCGGAGCAAAGTGGAGATACAAACATGCATGGTATGTGGAAAATACAGCAATAATATTCGGTTTAGCCGAGTCAAATGACCCCTTTAACATACATTTTAATAACAGATATCAAACGTCATTGTTATTTTTATAACCCACATAGGCTGCTTGATTTTAAAATGTCACTATAGGTCATTATAAGCTGCTTGAACAATGTACTGTGTGTGTGTCCGATATATTTTGTTGGTGCAAAGCCTCACAAAAATGCATTGAGTAAGCACTGATATATATTTTTAAGCTTCACCTTAATTTGTTTATGTCATATCAGCATGTCCATATGCATTTCCGTTAATGCTGCAACACATTTTCACTCCCAACTTAATTTTTTGAATGGGAACGCCAAGGGGCGCTGACCGTGCGTCAATATGTGACGGGAGTGAGAACGTGTTGCAATAATACCATGGATTTCTGTCACAGATTTAGCACATATCATTTAATGCCAAAGTATACATATATAATATTTAATACTTACATGCAGACAAAGAGAATTGTTCAAACATTATATTGTGACTTTGTTTCTGACATTGGATTCATCTGGAATGGAGATGGTGGTCTAGTGGGTTAAACCACTGAACTGGTAAATCAAAGGTTGCTGGTTCGATGCCAGCATCCACCACCAGTGTGTCCTTGAGCAAGACACTTTACTCCATGTTGCTCCACGCGGATTGTCCCTGTAATATGTGCACTGTAAGTCGCTTTGGATAATAGCGTCTGCTAAATGACTGAATGTAAATGTAAATGGAAAGTCTCTGTCCCCTGAAAACAAATAAGTTAAAAAAGTTACATCTTGATTGCAAAATGTCAAGTCATTCATATTTCAAACTTGCGCTATGTACAGCTAAACCAGTAATTTTATTTCCATAGAATCTACAGTATGCTGCTTCATTTAATCAAAGCAATGAGAAGATTTTTTATTACTAACATACTGCAGAACTCAACACCCACACCCTGATATTTTCTGAGCAACTTAATAGCTCTGTATTTCATTTCCCGCTGCCGTTTGGAGAATCAACTGTGAGTCACATTTGGCTTTAACTTTAGCCCACTCCCTATATGAGGTGAAATTCACTAATTTCATCAATGTTACAAACAAACCGATTCTTCCATTTACCTGTGCATCCCCACGCATCTGCATGTACTGTTGAATGGAGGTCTTTGCTTTAAAATGTGTTTTAATGTCACTTTTCATAAGGATTTATTTATGATCTTATAATGCACATTCATATTCAATCAATATTCAAAAAGTATACTTGCAATATGTCCTCTTTAGCACAGTCAAATATACTTAAGCATATCTTTAGTTATACTTTAAGCACTACTTCTGCAAAATTAAAGTATATTAAGTACAAAATTAGTCGTTAGCAGACTTTGGGGCAGTTTCCCGGACAGGACTAGGTCTAGGCCTTGGTTAAATTAAACATTTATGTCGTTTTTAAAAACATACGTTACAAAAAAAACATTACTGGTCGGCATCTGACAAAACAATATCTTACAATATATTGTAAGATATGTCAGTGCAAGTTGTTTTCATTTAAGACACCTCTAACATTTAAATTATAAGTATACCAATTTAGTACACCAAAAGTACAATTGCATCATCTTTAGTTCTTGGCCAGAGAAACTGCAAAGTTTGGCAGGCTTTATGCCAAAAGTCAGGCTATGTGTGTGTCTTAATTAGTTTTAGGAAATCAGGACAGAGAGCTTCATAATAAAGTGTTTCTGGTAAACAACCAACAAAAAGCTTTTCCTGTATATCATTAAAACATGGCTTTAATAGTTTCCTACAGCTACAGGAGACAGAACCTCATAGACCAGCCCATCACACCTCACACCACATGTCTCCGGTGACCATATATACACAGAGTGTGCGGTTGTGCGAGTTTGTCTAGTTATTTATTAACATCACGACACACACAACCAGACATTTTGATGTCTTACTTATTCTGACCTTCAATCCTGTAATCAAATAATTTAGGAAAATTTTGTGTTGATTTTTATTTTATCTCAGAGGTGATCTTCCAATATGAAATGACAAATTCCATGCGAGGATGGTTTGCTTTGTTGGCTCAGCCAAAATACACTTTAAAAAGTGTCCATCTCCATTTTAAAACGTCTCTCTCTATCTCTCTCTCTCTCTCTTAGGGCCGCTGTATGAACTTCACTCGGATCAGGTCCAGTTCTCCTCGTCACTATCCGAACTACAACCACCATTCTTCACCCATCTACACTTGTCCACAAAACGTCAACCCACCTCCTCCTAAGAGTCAACTTCCACCACCTCCACGCAGTCCACCAGCCACCCTGCCGTCCAGTTTTCCTCCCCTACCTTCCACCCCGCCTCCTCATGTCATTTCTCCACCCCCTCCCATTACCCCACCTCCATCCTATTCTCCACCCCCCCTTTGGCCTTCGCCTTCTTCCACCCTCTTCTTTTCTCAGCCCACGTCTCCACCCTCTCTTCCACCATCGCCTACTTCATCCTTGCCTCCTCCTCCTCTTCAGGCCCCACCTCCATGTAGAGCTCCGCCTCCGGACCGCCCACCTCCACGGCCTTGACTGTAATTAGGAGTGGACTTCTTTGAGGGATCTGAAGTTGGGGATGGAAGGTAAACAGGAAATATAAATGTTCCACATCCTTCTCTTCGCTGAAAACACAGCATGATTCCACAACTGTGTGTCCTAATGCAATAAAACTTGATATAAAGACCCATCTGTGGCATCAAGGGCATCATGTAACAGTATACAAGCCACCATGCATCTCTAAAACTGCAGGGTGCAAAATCTGAATCACATATCTACTAAGCTAATACTTGTTTCTCAGTGGGCATCATTTCCTTTTTTTGGGAACCAGAGTAAGCTTCAAGAGCAGACGTTTTAGTAATGGATCCATGGATGTTTCACAACTGCATGCACACGAGGCCATGTCATGTGGAGAATTTAATGCTTCAGTGCAGATGAATCAAAATAAACACCTTTCAGGATGTTTTCATGAACTATCAAGGACATGTGTGCGCATGTTTGACCTTCGAGAGTTGAAGTACATTCAACTTGTCACCATTTATAACAAGTCTGAATAAATCCTTAAATGGCTTTTCAAAACTAAACAATGTGTCAAAAGCCATGTTGATTCTATTAATGACAAACGTTTGCAAAAATCTTTATCTTTTGTAACAATGTTTTAAAATGAAAGCCCCTTGTTTGCTTTCAAAAAACTGCAATAAATTGTTTAGTGAATACCTGTGTCTTGCCATTGAAAGTGTAAAAGGCTGTTGGTCGTTCAGGTAATCTTTTCATTTGTGCAATAGTGATTTTAGTGGCTTTGATTTTTAGTGGCATATTTCTAGATTTGAAAAGAATTGTATGTGAGACCAGCTAAACTAAAATAATTATGGGGCATGACTTGAAACATCAGGAGAAAATGTACCTGAAATGTACCTTACTTTGCACATCTCACATTCGTAAGGGTGTATGGGTGCACTAATAAAAAATTTAGAGACTATTATACTTTTACACGTGCTGTATGTACAAATCTATATATCCTTTTGTATAGTTTCCTTTGATATATATGGTTTTCTAGATCTGTTTTTGTTTTATTTTCATGGCATGATAGCATTTTTCTATAATGTGAAAGCAAGAAAAAATTACTTTTCCCGGGAATTCCAAAGAATAGTTTTCTGCGTTTGCATATCATCCCTAAATACTATCTACAGACGAAAATTAAAGTAGATTTGTGCGTTAGACATTTTTAATTTACAACCAAATTTTAATCCATGTGATATATGTGTTTGTTTTGGCCAACATGTTGTGTAAATTATTGTCATAAAATCACATCAGCAGCATCCTTTGGTTTTCCAGATCTGTTGTTATTTTATTTTCGTGGCATGATTGCGTTTTTTTATAATCTGAAAGCAAGAAAAAAATACTTTTCCCAGGAATCCCCAAGAATAGTTTTATAGCCTCTGGATATCATGCCTAAATACTATATACAGACGAAAGATACAAGTAAGTGTGTTAGACATTTTACATTTAGAACTAAATTCTAATCGATGTGATTTATGGGTTTGTTTTGGCCCACATGTTGTGTTTATTATTGTCATAATAAATCACATCAGCAGCATCCACAGCTCTTTGCTTATACAAATCTCCTGTCATTTCTCATTGTGTTCAATCTAAATTATTGCAGTCCCACGCAGTGCTGTTTATATGACTCTTCAGCCCTGTTTTGATCATGGTTTTATGGGTGTTTAAGTCAGAGAACTAGTAAACATCAAACATTTCTAAGGGATCATGAAAATTAATCTATCTTTGAATTACTTTGATAACAATTTTGGCTACTTTCTTGTGATGTTCTTTTTTATAAAATGTTGTAATAAAAGTCAAACTGGTCCTCCTGTTTGCATGTGTTTTTGATGGATAAACTGTAAAATTTTTGTCTGAGTAGCTCGACAGTAAATCTGAGTACATATGCATCTATACACAATTAATTTGACATGATGTATAATTTTTATGCTCATGTGGATACATATTTTTTCAAACTGTGAAATAGTTGTTTATAAGAAGCAGGAAAGTGAACAATTGCTTGTTTAATGCAAAACTTTCCCAATAAAGCGATAATGTGCTTTTCAGTTCAACCCAGTTATTCTGTGACTTTAAAAGAAATTAATTTTAGAATTGGTTTATTCACATGATTCCAACAAGTACATAAGTTAACATTATAGTCTTTACTATAGTATGTTATCGATATACATGTATATTGGCCTTAAATGTAAAACATCACAAGGAAAAAACACAATCAATTTATTACAATAAAATATTTTTATTTACACAAAGCCCAAAAAATATTTGCCAGCCATGGCCTTTGTTTTACTTTTTAATGCTTTTAATATTATAAAAACATGATTTAGACTACAACATTCTATGGGTTATACTACATTTTTTAGCTCAATATATTTTAACAGAAATATAAAATAAATTACAACATTTCTTGAGAATGGCCAGGGCATTAGAAGATATAGATACTGCATTTTGTTGGCTACACGGACAGACTTTGTTCATTTCAGTGTTCACACTTCAGTTAATTTAATTCCCTTTGGTCCAGGAGTGATTTAGTACAGACACTCTCTCAGTCACAAACCAACAGAGAGCAGGCGTCTCATGAGACAGAGACCATAAACCAGTCATGACGTCACACGTGATTGATTTCGAAGGAAGTTTCATTCATAGTGTCATAAGCACCACCCCAGCATGGCATGAGGTGTTTCAAGTACGGCAAGAGATAAGCAAATGAAAGTGTGATGAAATATATGGGATTAGTATGTATGACCTCTTCTCCAGCGGTGCAGTGGCACCCATGAGACCAGTGTAGCCTGTTTTCTATTAGGATCTATTCAGATTTAAAGGGATGTTTTGTCCAGCTGGTTTTAGTTCAACAGTTTGGTCTCACTCTCTCGCTGTTTCACCCTGATGCTGTTCTTTCATATCTGGACACTCAAACATTTATTGAGAAAGATTTGAAGCTTACCTCAAACCTATTTCTACATAGCCACACTGCATTTGTTTATACTATGAGGTCAGGATTAATATTCTGAACAATCGCTCTCTTTTTGAAAAACATTTTCAAGTAAGGTAGTAAAATAAAAAAATCACCAAATAGTCAACGTTAAATATATATTATTATAATATCTCAATACATTTTCTCACTAATCATAAGAAGTCAAATTTTGTTTATTTATTACGATTTTATTAATTTGTTTGTTTATTTACAGTATAACACAATGAGATCCATCCTTTACTTGAAATCGGCATGCCACCATTACATCTGTAGTTTCTATACTGTACATGTTATATACATGTCTAAATCATTAGTTGATTAACTGCTCTGCTACACAATCTATCATGTAATATTGTACCGTTTAAAATAGTTGGGAATCTATCAAGTGAAACAGTATAAATGGAGAAGACACACAAGGAAAAGGGAGTGGAGGGAAATATAGATACAGTAAGTTGACCATGTACCCATGGGAATATGTTGCATTATATCATGAACATCTGCAGTGAGTAATCATGGATGGTATGAAAGGACACAACATGTGGATGAGCTGGAAAGGATGCAAGCCAAAATGAGTTGAACATGACATAACTGCATTTCATTCCCACCAGAGGCAACCAAAAACTTTTGTGTAAACTGTTTATGGTTAAAAAGTCTGATATGCACCTTGAATATAATGAAAACCAGCACTTAGTTTCAATACAAAAGTGCTTTTGATACATTTATATTCATCCCAATGTCAGCACCAAACAAGAGTCCTTTATAGGCCGATATCAAATATTCCAAATCTGTGTGGAAAAAAAGAAAAAAGTAGCATCTGCGCAATTGTGCTCTTTCTTACAAAAAAGATCTACACTCAGGCTTTAGGCCACATCATAGCACGGAAACTGCACTTGTTATCATTACAAATGACCAACTCCTAGCATCAGACGAGGCTGCATTTCACTCCTAGTTTTTTACTTGACCTTAGTGCCGAATTTGATACCATAGATCATGCCATACAGCTAGATCACTTGCAGAAATATATCAGTGTTCAGGGACGAGCCTTACAATTCAGATCACATTTATCTGACCGATATCAGTTTGTTCATTTAAATGGGCAATCATCAAATCAAATGCCAGGAAACTATGGATTACCTCAAGTATACCCATCCTGAGGCAACCACAGATTATGCTGGATCAAGTAGGACCACCTCGTGACTGACCAAAAATCCCTATAAAACTACACATTACACCAGCTCCAGCTGATTGTCACGTGCCATCCTCATGCGAGATCCTGTGGAACTGATCATCCCAGCTCCAGCCCAAGCAATCTCATTCAACAACAAAGAGCAAAGATGGACTGTTTGTTATTTTAATCCTAATATTAGTTTTTTGTTTGATCTTGATGAAACATTGTAAAAGACGGCATTTAAATAAAACGAAATTTAATTTAATTTTAAAAGAATAATAACATGAACAAAATAAAGAGAGACAAAATAACAACAATATCCATAAAACGAGAAGAAAAATGAATAGTTGACTTAAGGAGACATGTTTATCAACTGGTATTATTAAGTCAGAGATGTTTATATGTCATGGTTTTATGTTGGAATGAAATTTATGTATAGGAAGAAGGACCAAACCTTTGGTCGGTTGTACAAAGCAAAATAGAAATGAAGAGTTGCACAGTTGACAAAACCTGATCAATCCAACCTGGGTTGAGTTGGGTTGATTTGATGATAATGATTCTGGTCACCATTTGTACTAATAATGATAAACAACAGCAGGTACTTTACAAGGTTGTAACCACACATTCAGGATTGGAGGTAATCGGATTGAGCAACTGAGCGGTTCACCACTGGTCAAAATATTTGGGAGAAGCGGAATGGGATGGTCACACCATAGCTTTGCTGGTCTCTATTTTGTTACCATAGTTACGCAAAATAACATGTTTTGAAATATCAAATTAGTTTGACTGAAAATTAAATCATTTTTTGTGTTTCACAAGAACATTTTCCAGTATTATCTACTCTCCGCTGAAATGACTGGTTATTACTCAAAGGGCAAAGAGACTCCTATGACATTCATGTACTTCGCCAACACAGCACCTAAACGTCAAATAGCTGTGGCTAAAAAAAGCACACTCAACCACCCAGGAGATGTACAGTGATCCTATATCTGGCAATGAAATCCAAATTCAGTCATACTGAACGAATGACCACACACAAGGTGGGTGCCACGCCAATAATGTGTTACTGTGAGCGACGGGCCATTGTTGGAAGATAGTTTCTTTTTCGCACCATTTGGTGAAGTTTGTGTTTTGCAACATGGTCCCTGACCCACTTTCTGCTTTAGCCAATAAAAGAATCTGTCCATCAACAGCTATGACGCAAGCTGCTCCAAATCCATCCCTACTGCCAAGATCCTTTTTATTCGGAGCTCAAAAGTTTCTGTGCTCTTGAGAGCATAACACAGTGGGGAGTATCTGGTTTTAACAAAGTTGGACTAACCATTTCTAAAAGCATTAGTAAAGCACTAGATTTCCATGTTTGCGTGGATATTATAATGCGAGTCGCATAGGAGTTTAAAGAATATTTGAGTGGTTAGTTTTAACTGTTTGTGGCTAAAAACATGGCTCTGGTCACAACACACAAGGGAGTGTGGTTTTGCTGCACATACATAACATGCGTTCTTGCCTTTCTGTGGTGGTATAAAACCTCAGTGGACATGAAGGCAACATTTTATATTCAAATGTCTGTGCAACAGATGTTATTTCCATGGTAGACAGCCATGAAAATAACCATGTTTAACAAACTTTCACTTGCTCATCAAGCTTCTCCTCAGACATATTAATGACTCTTAATATTCAAGAAAGATATAAAGAAAGCCGATGGTTAGAAAGATTTCACCTTTTAATTGACCAGTTTTGGTCATGCTCTAACATTACTAAAACACATTTTTAGGCTTAACCAGATATGAATGCTTCAGATAGCAGCTGAACATATATCTTTCTAACAAATTAGCAGATCTGATTTTCAGAAAATTGGTTACGTGCCATAAAAACAAACTTTCTAAATGAAAAAGGATACAGCTAAATAATAGTGGAATTTTTTAAGGAAAGCTTGGCAGTTAGGAGCTCAACAGAGACAGTCATGATGGGAATATGCTTGTCTGTGAATAACGTTGACGTCTTTATTTTCCAAAAGGGGAAACAAATACAAAAGGACTTTAACTGCATCTTTCATGTTACTGCATCACATGACCATTCTCTAAAACTTTGGTAAGAGAGATACGTTGCCTGTTTTTGGTTTAAACCTGATTCCAATGAGGCATCTTTATTTGTGGTAATATTATGCACAATTATAATGGCATAAATGAAATAAACGAAAATCACAAGAAATAATATAGGAACGAGAATACATTTAACAGAAAAAGAAAAAATATATATATATGCCTTCTATACCCAATAATAATAATTAAGACAAAATGGTCCCATAGAAACGTTCAAAAATGAAAGTGGCGTTGTATGGGGCAGCTGCTATGTAAAGACATACTTCATGTTCTCTGTTCATTGGCAGTACAACTGTAAACTGGAGACCAACTCATGATCACCTTCATACTGAACATAAAACAAGGCCTTAGTTATCCAGCAGAAACAAAGGTACCAAAAAGACCAACAGTGGATGCCATATGATGTATTGAATGTACCTTTAGATGGATCTCATATCAAAAGACAAAACGATTGTGAACATCTACACAGTTACTAGATACAGTATTCTTTTTTACGATTCATATGTTTAGTCAAGGTTAAAACATCCTTTTCTTATGGAACACCTTGTCTTCATGAAACCATGTTAACAAAACATTTCAGTGTGTAATGGTGACCTGTTTTTTAACATACCGGTAGATATTTGTGCAAAATCAACAAAATTTCACTGACCCAGTTTGGCAAAGCACATAGTGAAACAGAAACACTGGCAATAAATATCCGCCGAGTAAACATCATGCATTTACTTCATATTTTACCCTTCATCACCCCTCAACCATTTTTCATTTATTCTCACATGATTTCAAATATATTGCAACAAGAATGAAAGATAATAAATATGTACTTTACATGACCTATGAGGAAACTATTTCATTAAAATAGATGGAAGTGCAAAATTGAAGTCTCAAGTTTAGTTATCTCACTTAAGTTCTCCCAAATACACATTAGCATTGCTTCAACAAATGCTAATTCAAGCACAGGAAATCCCTGTGACATGGCATTCCAGATAATCCAGAAGAGAAAAGTGTGTAGCTGTACCACAACCGTCCCGTTGAATAGCAGCAAATAGGAAAGACAAAAAGAAGTGTGCAAACACCCACTAAGTAGTCTTTCATAGTTCTGTTTCAGCGTCAGATACCACATGACTGGGATAATGGGATTTTGTAAAGTAATCAACCTTTTAAAAATCTAAGCCATTTTTGATGATTGCCAATTATTATATAAAACATACAGATTGCAACATCAATCTCCCTACACAAATGCTTGTGTATTTGATAAAAACATTTGAAAGCCATTGTGGGCCAAATTAATTGTGAAAAGCAGACAAATAATAAGCAGGAAAACATAGTCTTTGCTATAGCATACACCATGTAATATGTAGTTCATCTGTCAAGAAATTTTCTTATACTGCCACCCCATACCGCGCCATCAACATAAACATAATCCAGTCAACAACTATGATATGATGCTTCACAATTCGTGCATTGAGAAAAGATACAATTGGAGGTATACTTCTGATTCTTTCAGAATATGAAAGCTAACATGTCAAAAGAAACATTTTCTTCATGTCTTTGATAGTCTGTTCTTTGTATTTGTGTGTGTGTGTGTTTGGTGTATTGATCGATCAGCTGGTGTTTACTCTACAGTCACAGACTTGGCCAGGTTTCTCGGGCAATCAACCTGTGTTAAGCAAGAAAGAATAAAAATGTACATTTATCATGTAGGCATTAAACTGTTAAACCAGAATCAGTCAAGCTTGACTCTGATTAGCTCACAGACATTCTCAGGTAATCATTTCCAATAACGAATCAGTTTGGAATGTTAAATAATGTCAGAATTTTTCTTTCAGTTTGTATTAGCAACACTGTCTCGCAGTGCCAAAAAAAATAACATAAGTGGTCAATGTAACCAGATATCTTACACACACGTTGAGAAGAAATGTATAGTAATGACAGGCAGGAGGTATAAGAGAATGAGACAGGATGTTAGATGGACTCACATCGAATCCGCGGAGCACAGCGAGGTGGAAAGAGAGCAGCTGTAGAGGGATGACACTGAGAACTCCCTGAAGACAGTCCACACAGTGAGGCACTTTAATGGTGCGGCTTGAGTTATTGATGGTCTCGTAGTCTTCCTTATCGCAGATCACGATTGGACGCCCCTAGAAAAACACATTCTCTTAAACACAGTGGCAAGCTGCAGTGGATGACAAAAAAACTACAGATACAGACAAAAAATATTTAGAGACCATTCAATTTTTTTATTTAAACAACCGTTCTAGATGTATTATGGCCATTCCAGTACAGTGTCTATTGAATTTCAACAAAGTCAAAGCTCAGGAGTAACAAAGTCATCCACCAGCAATATGAAAGACTGACAGCATGACAAGACTGTGATAAATTCTAATTTATGAACAAATATTACTGTTGTATTGCTCAAAAGTGAATATTAACTTGTTTTCTTCGCAGTATTTGAGGTATGAAAAAATACAGAGCCTCTATTCTGTTATTTTGACCCGTTTATCTGGTTTTCACTGTATGAAAATAAATGCAAATAGAAACAATAATTTATTTGATATTTATGAGAAATAATAATAAAAAGAATCATATAATTACATTGGAAAAAACCAAAATGAACATGAAGACGCTTGATATGTCAAAAACATAAACATTTAATCTAATCATTTTAGCAAGCAAAAAGAAACAGCAATGATAAAACTAAAACAGTCAATCGTGGTTGTTTGTAGGTGTTTTACCTGTCTGGCCACCACCTGTTGTAGTGCATTCTGGCACTTTGTGTATGTGTGATCTCTCATGATGATCATGATGACAGGCATGAGTTTGTCCACTAGAGCCAATGGGCCGTGCTTCAGCTCACCGGCCAGAATGCCCTCAGAATGCATGTATGTGATCTCCTTAATTTTCTACAAGACACGGCCAACAGTTTCATCAGTTACCTGGAAAGACTGACTGGACTGAAAACCCATATAAACACAAAAGCAGTCCTTACAGTAACTCTGGAATAAATATTTTTGGCATAGTTGCAGTCATAGAACATTTATTTGAGGTTTGTGGGCATGGCTTGGTTATAACCAATACTGTCCTCACTACCACGGAAAATGGCACAGTCAAATGACCAAAAAGGCAATAACAAATAACATTTGATGTGAAATCCAATATAAAGCTAATTGAAATTAAATTTAAGATTAAAGTGAGCGTCATGGCAAAGGAAAAATATTAGTGAATATCTCAAAAGGGACCTCATCACTTCAAGAAATGAGCGGGGATATATAAATGAAGTGGAAGAAAAGTATGTGTGGTCTAACCAAAGCTCCTTCCAAGCAGGTGGCATAGTGGTAGCCACGGCCCATGATGAGAACGCTCTTCTGCTGGTACAACTCAACCGCCAGCTTCTGGATCTCCTCATCCAGACTCAACACCTCTTTAATCAAATCTAGAGAATACGAGAAAATGAAGAACAAAAATTGGTTTGAAGTTACAAAAGAATGGTATACTTTGCCGAACATACTCAAAAAGTTTTAGCCGAGCCCCAAATGCATTTGGCTGGTAAATGCTCAGATCATACTTTATGCAAGTTTATAAAAGCAAATGCTTTGGAATAATGCTATGAACTGTGTGCCGAGTCAAACGCAAAGATCAAGTTTGCATAGCTGAAAGTGTTTGCATTCAAACGTTTTGGCCCAAGGACTCGATATTGGTTGTATATAGACTCCATATTAATACATTAGCGGTAGAATCAGCAGATTCTGGTATAAATAGTGTTCTGGAGTGCAGGAGGAAGTGGTTGCCAACACATTCCTGACCTCATTGGCTTTCATTAAGCTCAGAAACTCCACAGAGAGAGAGAAAGCAAAAATGGGGAAAAGACTTAAAGAGGGAGGGATGCGCAGACAGACATTTTGGGTCCGATAAAGACTTCCGACAGTTACAGAGAGAGCTGGCTGAGGCTTTTGCCCCTCACTGCTCTAAACACCCTTTTGCTCGCACGCACGCACACACAAACAAACACACACAAGACATGCACACTCACATGCGTTTTGAGCCTCCGTCTAGCACTTTTCCCGTCAGCGCTTTATAACAAGCATGCATGAGTACAGAGGTTTAGAGCTGGTCTGAAAACAATTTGTGTCTTTGTGTCTTATATCCACATGGTCTGTGCTGTAACCATATATATGGCATTCTAGCCTGTGTTCAGCATGCTGCTCAATTATGAAAGCTTATTTTATCCCTCCTCCACCTCTTTCCCCGCTCCACCTGTGGAGATCTGCAACGGGGGAACTACATTCTTGCAGCAGCCATACTTTGTTATTTTGGACTAAGCTGAACAATTTTTTTGTATCATCTCAGCAGCAGCGTAGCAGATCTCGTCCACCAAAATCAAGCTTACGTACATTTCATGTCCATGCTTATAAATGCTGTTTGAAATTATATCTCCGAGAGATGTCGTGACTGAAATACATTTACCTGGCAGCACTTTGAGACCCTGTATGATTTCTCGCCTCCTTGGCTGCACGGAAATTCTGTCATCACACATCAACAGGGCAAACATGATGAGAGCCACAAACTGACTTGTGTATGCCTGCAACAAACAAAACAAATCCCAAAGTGTTAACATAAACTCACCCCTTATTTTGTTATTATGAGCCATGTCTTTATGCTACTCATTATTCACAATCTTTCCTAAAAGAGAGAAGGAGACCCAGAGCACAACACATTTATATAGGAAATTATACATTTATAAAGAAATTTGTTGGGTTTTGAACATGACCATTCAAAAGGAAGACAAAGGTAGACTGCTGACTGTCAAATATTTGTGTTAATGTCACAAACTACACCCGTGTGAATCCATCTGACTTCATAAACTAAAAATGAAGCAGGGCTGAAAATGTGGGGGGAGGAGTCCAGGGAGTGAATTTCAAAGGGGGGAAAGAGTTCAATCTCAAAATAAAAGAAATCTCAATGTTTAAGCCATAAACAGGTTCCAAACGCTATAAAGTAGCATTTTTTGCATCTATGTCTTAAAAATATTACAAAAATGTAAACAACTAGATTGCCGCCAGTGAATCTCAGCCAGATCTTTTCTTTTACTATATATATGTAAAAGAATATATGTGCTCTTATCTATATAGTTAGCTGACCCCCAGCTAACTTCCTGTTTATGTTTGGATAGTGTCTAATAATAGCGTATATTTATATTTATATTTAATTTAAAATATTTTTATATTTATTGATATTATTATTTTATTGTATAATAATTGTTATGAATAAACAATTTGATGAGTGGGTCCTGTAGTTTTCACACATTTAAACAAACCGTATGCTTCACTGACATCTAACGGTTAAGCTTTCTATCGGAGTCTCAATTCAAAATATTGGAGACAAGTTTAGCCAAGTAACGCTTCTTCTCGGTTTCTTTGGATTGTTATCAGAAATAATCTACAGGCACTCTGTTGTTTGTGAATGTGTACCGGAAGTTTAGTTGGGGTTACAAAAGTGCGCATGCGCAGTAACGTTTGTTTATGTCGTTAAGATTAAACCGTCTATATTTCATATATTTTGCGGTGATATTCATATTTTTAAGAACCACTGCACTCAAAGATGCTGGTTCACTTAAAACGGCAAATCTTGTGTTGCTTTTCTGATCTGGTATTTGAACAAAAGGAACATTTATAGCTCCCATTCTACACCAGGCCTACAACATGGCGAGAGAATGGCGAGATAACTTCCTTAACCCTTATGTTCACGTCACATCTGAAACGTAACGCAGTGATATTCCCTCATCTTTCAGTCCATAAAAAATCTCCTCTCTGCCAAACATAAAGCAGACACAGGAAGTATTTAAGATGTTTGACAGCATTCTCTGGCTCTCTCTCAGTCCTTTGAATTGACACACTTCAGTCAGTGATGGTGGAGGAGACAAGACTCACTACCGGACAATCACTACCAGATGAGACCGTATTGAGTAATACATCACTTGCAGATGCTTTTTATCTGACGTGATGATTCACTACCTGCTGGGACGGAGGGCTTGCAGTAATAAGTCAACTACTACACACTATTGAGCTATTAACACAAAACAATGACATTCTGCGAACAAATTATACCATTAAATATTAGGGGAACGTTGAAAGAGAATATGTTTAGATTAGAGTTGAACAAATTCCAACATGTGGACCTTACCATCTGGATGCCACAATGTGCAAGACGTGGTTGCCCACCCCAGTACTGTGTATCATACTGTATATCCTGTTATGATGTTACCAGTGGAATGTCCCAGAGTTTTATGCCCGTGTAGACTCCATGCATACAAACATAAAGGATGGTTGAAAAACGTGTGGTGAGAAGTGTCACGAACTGCCATCTATAGAAGACGCTATACATTCAGAATTAGAGAATGGTTCCCCTGAGGGTTCGCTCTGGTGGCGCGCAGAAATGGGTGGATAGAGAGCAACTGGCTGCACATATGAAGCAATCGAATAGATCTCAGAGGTCCAGACATTTAAAAAAAAACTTTTTTAAGGACTTGCACGTTGGTGTATTCTTATAATCTAGAATACAGAACTGGATTGCACATGACATCATTCCATTGTAGCTACCGTGTCACCATATTGGTATGCCCAAACATTCTATTGAATTAAAGGGATATATCAGATATTAATGATAAAACAGTATGTTATCAGTCTCCGTTTAAAATAAAGGGCACTAACTAAATCCCTATGCAAACACCGTGATCTGGAAGCTCAAGATGGCAGAACAATGAATAGATGGATTTATGATGAGGTTGCGATGTAAATTCCAGTCTCTTAATCTCTTCAATGCTAATTTTGCAGTTTTTCAGGTAGCTTTGCAGGTAGTTTAAGCATCTTGGAGGCACTGGTAGAATGTGGATTTAGTCTCCCTTAACTTGTTTCAAACTAGGGCTGTGCATCCTTTAACTGCAACTAACCGATTGCAAAATAACCGTTTTTGTGTAATAATTATTACATAAAGAACACCCAAATATATAATGTAATATGTATGCACATGCATGTATAATTTTAAGAATGTATGTATTAAATATTCATATTTATATAAACTATATGTAAATATAAATGTATATACACATGTAGATATTTCTTAAATATATGCATGCACCCGTGTGTTTATATATACATAATTATATGCAGAGTAAACACTCATATATTCTGTTAACAAAAACTTTTATTTAGCAAAAGATCATTCGTGACTAATCATTGTACAGCCCTATTTAAATCAGTTTTTGGGATAAAAATAAGAACGTGCCTAGGACTTTTGCGCAGTATTGTAACTCACCATTAAAAAAGTAGGGCAGAACTACACTGGATTTTTAAAAGTAAGAGTTCAATCACAAAACTAAAACCAGAAGTTAGACATAAATAAAATTTGCAAGCAATTGCTAAAGGAGACTTTTGATCATGGAGCATCTTTTTCAAATCTTATTTCCAGATTTACTTTCATTACCATAACCTATTAAAGCCAATTAATAACCATGTAAACTATTGACCAAACTAAAGACTATTAGTAAGAAAACAAAGGCAAAACCGCTATTTGCAGTTTAGATACAGTAACGGCAATAAGATGTCTTTTAATACACATTCATCATCTTGATCTGTGCAACAAATTCCAAAGAAATATATAAAGAAACAGATATATTTCTGTTTTACTTGGACTCAGCTGACCAAATTAAAAACCCATTACATGTGTTCTCTGCATACTGTATAATCTTGGCTATGTGACACAATTGTCTTTTGTTCATAAAGTCGTAATTCTGCATTTTGTGGCCTTTACCTTTGCTTAAATAACCACTGGGATTTTATTTTCAACTACGTGACACCTAGGCCTTAACAACCTTTGGGAGTTTTTCAGATCACAACTGCTTAACATTGATATAATTACTTTTGAACAAAAAAAGGGTTTACACAACTTTAGGGCCATGTGTGGGATTTGAAATTTAAAGGGGTCATATGGCACAAATACGTGTTTTTCTGTGTCTTTGGTGTGTTACAAGTTGCCCATGCATGTATTAGACATTTTAAATTGCAATAATTAAAGTGTCAGAACAAAAGATACATTCTATCTAAAAGCGAATGCTCACCTACCTGAAACGCCTCGTGTATCCACACCCCCACAAATCTACGTCAGTTCGTGTTATGATTTGACTAAGACCGCCCAAATGTGTACATAAGTAAGGTGGGCGTACCTGTCAGTACAATTGCATTGGAACCTGATGTTCCAAATATGGTAAGCCGTTACATTTCCATTACAAGTTTGCAGTATTCGACCAGTCACTACACATTGGTTAACTGGCCAATCATAGCACACCTCAATTTTCAGAATGATGAGCTTTGTAAAAAATCAGTGCGTTTGAGACGAGGCAAAGGGAGCTACAAACATTATCGTACCGTGCTATGTGGAAAATACTGTGTTTTTTTACCTTAAGTCGGGTATACACGTTGCATAACATCTAAAACATACAGTAATATTCGTTTTAGAAGTGTTATATTTCTCTAAAGAGAGTGTGTAACTTATTGCAAGACCTCACTGATATCAGCCTGCCCAATTGCTTAAAGAGCTGAATTACATTTACATTTAGTCATTTGGCAGACGCTTTTATCCAAAGCACTTATTACAGGGACAATCCCCCTGGAGCAACATGGAGTAAAGTGTCTTGCTCAAGGACACACTGGTGGTGGCTGCTGGGATCGAACCAGCAACCTTTGATTTACCAGTTCAGTGGTTTAACCCACTAGACCACCATCTCCAATTAAGTGGGCCTAACAATACCAGCGCAAGATTTTGACGGATATCCTCACCCTCATTACTTCACTGTATAGTCTGAGGCTGGAGCAATTTTATCACCTTATTCAGTCATTAGGCATGCACATGTCAGTCCTAATAAATCCCTGTTATAAATCAGCTGGAGCTGTCCTGCATTACTGTAAGTGTGTCCCACATGTTAACAGTAAGACTAAGAATGTACAGAAACTACTCTAACAGCTAGACAGTCATTTCCGGTTCCCAGAAGGGAGAAAATAAGCAGTTAATGAGAAACAGAGAGACAAAAACATGATGATAGTAATCCGTTAATTGAATCTGTCTTAATATGGAGTAATTATGTTAATAGTCTTGAAAACGATAAGACAGTAAGCATTTTCGAGGGAAAGATATCCTGTGGAATTTGTGTCGGTGGTAGCTCAACTAAACAGGGATCATTATAATTAAATGCTCATTTCATTCCATTCAATGTAGGAATTTTGATTAGTAAATTACTTTTTTAACCAATAGTGTTTATCAAAGTAGTGAAATAAGAATTTGCTTTTCACGGGTCTACAGTACTGTTGCTAAAATAAGTGTATAGACAGTAAAATAGTGTTTAATCATCTTGATGATGTGCGAATTCTCATGTTCTGCTGTTTTGCAAATATTATATAAAATAATTGTTTGAAATATTTGTTGCCTTTATGAGAATTAAATCATTTTTACGGCGTTCAAAAGAACAAGCAGAAACTTATATTTAAAGAAATCGAACAAAAATGCGGAACCCACCTTGGTGCTAGCCACTCCGATTTCTGGCCCAGCATTGATGTGAACGCCACAGTCGGATTCTCTTGAGATAGAGCTGCCCACAGTGTTCGTGATGCCCACAGTAAGAGCGCCTCTCTCCTTACAGTAACGCAGAGCCAACAGGCTGTCTGCTGTCTCCCCTGAACACAAACGGCAGAGTTCAGATGTCTATACGGTCTCGAGAACATAATACACAGATAGACAGCTTCACAAATAGGCGCTCAGGCCAACCTGACTGGCTGATGAAAAAACACACGTCATCTCGGAACACAGGTGTGTTTCGATCCAGGAAGTCACTGGCCAGTTCCACCATGACAGGGAGTTCAGTTAGTTCTTCCAAAACCTGACGAGTCTGAGGAAACAGAACCAATATAAACTGATGTGAAAAGTTTCTTGCTCTGTGATTCAGGGGTGAATGATTTCACACTTCAATTTTTACATATTGCACTCTTATCCGCATATGTCACAGTGTATGGCTGATACATACTGCAACTCCAGCATGGTAACTGGTCCCACAAGCGATCAGGATGAGTCTACGACACCTTTGGATCTCTTTGATGTGATCTTTCAGCCCTCCCAAGATCACTGCATACAATACATAAAATGACAAGGAAAAAAGGAATATTCAGTACAGATTTTCTCTCATATTGTTCCAAACATCATTTCAGTTTGTTCCTTAAAACAAAACAATAATATGATTCAGAAGTTTCCGATGATATGGACCCCATTCATGACACTTTTTGTAATTTTCAGAGATTTAAGTTCCCCTTAATTAAGTTAAGTTTATTTTCACAGTATGAATAATAGCACCTTAGAAAATCTGCTAAACTTTTCAAATTGGGTCAACAAAATACATAATAATTTAGTTGTTTCTAGTAATTACACAAGTGTTTACCAGAAGCAGCCAAGTCAAAAAGCTCTTATAAAATCTGACTCATCACCCGGGCCGTGAGCCAGTCTAACTGATTGTGAAGCATGTGACGGCTTTATTCATTTATAACAGAAGATTATTCAGTGTTTTTCCACGAGGCCACATGTGTAAAAGCCCTCTATCGTGCATCAATTATAATACGCTAGTAAATGTAAAAGTACATGGCTCACATGTGTTGTTCTCAAAGTTCACTCTTCCTCTCATGGTGTTGACCACAGACTCTGGCTGCTCAAAGATTTCCTTCTGCATGAAGGAACTGAAATTACCTGTTTTTTTTTAAGAGAGAGATAGAGTAGTTATACAGCTGCAGGAATTTACAAACAATCCCCTCACAGTAAACAATGAGTTTATGCTAGAGTGTTGAGAATGATAAATGTGCTTTTCCTGATTATTTAAATTTACTAAAATTAAAACTTTGAAAACGTTTCTGTTCATTGAAATTAAATTAAATATTGACCTAAAAGATAAAGGGAAATGCTTAAACTAAATGAAAAATGTTATGTTGCCTCAAAAATACACTGAAATAAGTTTAAAGCACTAAAATTATAATAATTAGGGATGCACAATAAATTATCGGCCATAACGGTATCAGCCGATACATTATAGCCGGTATATTCTGAATCATTTCCTCAGCCTGAAGCACTTCCGCTACACGCTGCTCACAGTTAAAATCCAGTACATTACGGTCTTTCTGTCATGATCATTAACTGCTATTAGCAAAACATAGTTGCTTTAGTATGAATGTGTAAATTATAGGAACAAAAGCATGTTGTTTGAAGCTTTCTGTCTTGAGACCCATTAGACCTGGCTTTTAAGAACATCTTTCTGGGTTTCTCTGGAAGAACATATTTAATTTGTTTATTAAATAAACATTATACCAGAAAAGTAAAAAAATGTAATAATCTTTAGTTAGTGTTAAGTGGCTTGGTACATGATTTTAAAGGGGAATAATTATCTTCAGTCTCGGAAAATTGACATACTGTATATCGGCCAATATATCGGTTGCCAGCTTCCAAAGTTTAAGAATTATCGGTTATTGGACAAAATTACATATCGTTGCATCACTAATAATAATAATAATGATAATAAGCAAAAACTAAAATAACAATTAATTTATCTTAAATAGCAACATAAATGCTAAAACTTATATTACTTACTAAAATTAAAAGCTTATTTAAAATATCAATAAAACTAAATTCAAAACTATTATAATTATATATTATGTCTAAAGGTTTCCTGTCTTAGTTTTTACAACTTAGATTTTTAATTCATTCAGTTGAATAAAGAAAGAATATTCTGCTCTAGCACCAAATTCAACATAAATCACTGCATTCTCTCCCAAATTCTGTGGTGAGGAAAGTTCTCAAGTAGCACTGATTTACTTGGAAAAACAATTATCTACTTGACATGTAACAATTCTAAGGAAGTCAGAATAGCTCGAATGTAAGTAGATCTTACATATATTATCTTATGTAAATAGACCATTAATGCCGAGCCAAAGAATTACATTTACTCACAAATTAAAAAACTAAGCACAGTTACTGTAAGAATGCCTTTTTGTATGGAACTCCTACTTGGTGACTGCTATACCCCAAATTTAGGTCATCAGAATTGGGCTTTTAGCCAATAGGTCCAGTGAAATGTTTGGAGGTGGGGAGATCCGGGGAAGGAGTGGATAAAGAAATACAATGGAGGAGGAGCAAAAAGAGAGGGAGGGAGAGAACGAGAGATAAAAAAAGCATGCATTTAAAGGTATTTACTTCCCTCTGGTGGCCAAAAGGAAACCAAACTACATATTTTCTTTCTGCCGCATTTAAGTTATACGATTCGCTGTGCAAAAGCTGCAAGTAAAAATAAATTATACTACAGTAAATGTAAGAATCTAATACTTTGGAATGTCAGACAACACCTAATGAAAGCCACAGGAATATGAAGCAGGTTTGACGTTCTCATGTTTACTGTATACATTTTTTGGGCATGCTGTTTTGGTTGTTTTGTAAATCAGGATAAACTCGTTTGTGGTTTGCCACAAAACTTTATAAAAGAATGCACCAGCCAAACCACTTTGATTAGTTTTCATGCCTTTCTGCTTAAGTTAAACAAGGAGCATAATTCAAAACTAATGCAAATCCATTTGATGATCAGAGTACACACTAACCAATACCCGTTATAAATCCTCACTCACTAGTTTTTCACTTTTATCTATGTACAGAAGGGCTTGAAAACAGCAGCGCAGTGTAGAGAACGGGATCAGGAAATGATGCAAGTGGACTTGATCTTACATCACCCACTTACACCTCAATGCCTTCCAGAATGTTGTGCATTAACTATTAGACCACAATTCTGCCATGCATTCCCAAGTCTCATTGTCAAATGCACTATATTGGAAAATAAAATCATGCAAAGCTCCATATTTCCTCATTGACCCTTACCCTTCATGATCTGCTGCAATTCCATCTGAAGGGTCTGTATGGCACGGGCTGGGTGATCTCCCGCTGTGCGTTTGATCCGATGGATGGAGAGACGTCCGTCGCTCACTGCTGCAACATCATCATCCTCAAGGAAGATGACTTGATTGGTGTGTTCAATAACAGCACTACAGTGACATCAAAACCATTGTCATTCCATGGCATTACATTTTTAATACACATCACTTCACACTAATGTTAAACAAACAATATTTAAAAATATATTTTTTAGGGATGGGAAACATATCTCCAACCAAATATGTAACAGCCAATGCCATGATAACCAAATGTAATTTACTTAATTATGTGAAGTTATACAAAATGGTATCCACTTTTTCAACAACGATTAAATTTGTTGTCAGACCAAAAAAAATTTCAAAACTTTTGCAGTGACCTAAAACCTTTTGGCCAGCTACATTTGATAAATCTCTGGCCATCTATGGTGCGAATCATGGGTGTCAAATGATTAAACAAGATTGACCAATCACATAGTGATACTGTTCAAGCTAAAGAAACATGCAGACCAGTGGATGAAAAGAAAGAGAAAAGACCTGGCATCGGAGGCAAAGTAATACTCCACAGCTTTATCATTCACAGGGAATAGACATGTGTCCTGATCCATCCTGGGTAGAGTATTACAACTCTTTTTGTCCTTAGCAGCTATATAAAAGATACAAATAACTTAAATTACAACAAGCATTTTTTGTTTTATTTTCGTTTACTCTTTAAAGAACACATACGTTTCCCCATTAAACTCCAAGAAAGACAAATGTGTGTGAACTCACCGGAGCGATACAGGATGGGAATGTGATCCGTGGACAGCTTGTGGTCACTTCTTACACCGATCAGTAATGGACCTCCTCTCCTTAAAAGAAACAAAGATATATCAATACAGTAGGTTAAAATAAGACTTATTAAAAACCATACTTGTTTTGGGGATAGTGCAGCTGGTTATACCAGGCTGAAGTTACCTGGTGACTACTGCCTCTCCTGGATAGTGCACACTTTTGAAAACCAGGGCAAAAGCTCCTTCCTAAAGTAGAATAAACATTTTTAACCTCATTATTCTCATTAGTTAGTTTTTTTTTCATTATCAGCAAGATGATCAATGAACTGCTTACCAGTTGCTGCGTGACTTGCTCCACGAGGGTGGCGAAGGTGATGTCATCGTTCTCACGGTTATCATACAAGTACTTCACCAGCTTGGCAATGGTCTCAGTGTCTGTCTCAGACTCAAACTCATAACCTTTACTCTCCTGTAAAAAATACAAACAAACATGTTCACAATACAGGCAAAGTGTGGTTAAATACATGAATGGATGAATGTCAAAACGTTTTGCTTGCCAGAAACTTCTTCAGATCTTTGTAGTTGGTAATGATCCCATTATGGATAACAATGAACTCTGTGATGAAATGACAAGTGGTCAAAACACGAAATAGCAAATTGCTTATAGATCAAAATTGTTTTTTATAGTTGCACTCGAGCACTTCTGCTCTTTGTGGACAAATCTGATCAAGTCTGACCAATTACACCAAGAGTCGTTGGCAGAAAACTTTTCAAAAGTAAGTAAGTATTATTGTTGCTTAGTATTGCTTTAGGTAACAGACCGTTGTTCTTGTCTGATCTTTGCGGGTGGCTGTTGACAGGGCTAGGGACGCCATGCGTGGCCCAGCGAGTATGGGCGATTCCAAGGTGCACGTCAAACTCAACATCGAGATCAACCTCCTGTTGCCCTGAGAAATTGTCACGTGCAAAGACAAAGAGTTTAAGTGATGGGGTGTATAAAAGTGTACCATCTTCAAACTACAAAGCATTTTAGGTTAGATACATAATCTAAGTTATAAAGCTACATTACATCATTGATTAATGAAATTAAGCTTACATATCTTATACATTTGTGTTTACATTGGTGTAAAAAGAACAATTCCAGCCTTAACTTTAAACTGTAAAATGACTTACTAAGGATTTCATCGTCCAAGGCCTTTACTTTTCCCGTTTGTTTGATCAGATGGATGGTGTTGCCTTTGGTTTCCAATTGCTTACCATTCCCTCCATCAATACCCACACCTGCAGTCCAGAAAATTAGGAATTAAAAAACATATTCAAGATCAGTTTGAAGGGAATGTGTGGCGTTCCATGTGTATGTCATTAGGCTAAGAGATAGAAGTTCCTGACCTGCAGAGTCATAGCCACGGTATTCCAGACGGCGGAGACCTTTGATAAGGACCTCAAGGATCTCACGTCGAGTACGAGGAACGTGGTAATTCAGATAAGCAAATATTCCTTCAGAGAAAAAGATAAATGTTTTTCAGTCATGGTTGACACTGCAGAGAAAAGGTTTACTTTGTATATAATAATTTCTTTTCTTTTGCCAGTCCATAAGGAAAAACTACGCCAGCGTTGCATTTGCATTACATAACTGAAAACTGAACATAGAATAATGTGAATCTAAAGCAACTTTCTTTAAAGAAAAAGCAAAAAAATTAATTCTTGTCACTGACTAGCAAGAATTTGTTGATAATGGTCCGAATAAGCATTTAACTGTATTATTGTAGTAAATATGTTTCAAACATGTAATAAAAATCACATGATGACATAACATGCACAAAACAAGTATTGGTTGCTAATTGATAATTTGGAAATAAATGATTTGGAAATGCTATACAACCCAATACAATACTTTTGCCCAGATTTTGCGTCTGGACTTGTTGAAGACTGTCGATTCGAGTCTGCAGATTTGATCAATTAGTGTGTTTTTCTATCTGAAACTTTCAAAAACTCTACAGTTGTTTGACGTCTATATGTGATTTAATAAATCGCCATTGTTTATATAAAAACATTTTAACAATTGTGTCCGATCGTGCGGTCTCTGTTAGCACTGCCCTGTGTCTGTATCAAAACCGGGGCTCATGCGCATAGTCGCACACATGGGGCGGACAGCGGCAGGTGAAAAGACTTGATGAGTTATACTGTGTAATCCTGATGATCAAGCTAATTCGGAATAGTTTTATTATTTTGTTCCTTTGAAGGGCACTTGACGAATGGAAAAGTCATTCCAGATAAAGAGACATTGTTTTTCATTGCTCATTTGGGCAAGTGAATTTTAAACGGCCACATTATGACATACAATCATGCTGCCCTCTCCATGGTTCACATACCAAAGTCTCTGCTCACCCTTAACTTCATCCTAACAGCTTGTAACATAAATCAACCAATTACAATTGAGGACTGGAAGTGTCTGCTTTATTGATTTTAAATATTTACACTGCAGTTATTATTTACCACCCAATTTCAATGTCCAAAAGGGTGTACTTAAAATATTAATAAAATGACAATGATATCAACCAATGCAATCATTTCTGATGCTATTAATCGCCAAACAAAAAGTTTTCATCACGACAGGTTATGTATTACACAGAACAGCTTTCACCGCTGATGTTAAAGTCAAGAAGCTGTCATTTGATCGTTATTTATCTTAGAATGTGTGTTGCGGAATTCTTATTACCATAGGACTGGGATGAAAGTGAAATCACTTAGGCGTCCAGCTCAGTCAAATGTTTACAATCTCTGATAACCAAACAATACTCCAGCATCTCTTCCTCTTCTCTAAGGAAGGCCCTGACCCTTTTTTGGATTATTTCTGTGGGCGGAGGTTACTAAAAACACTCGGAATAGTGACATCATGTACCCGGGAAGTAGAGGGCTGAAGTGCGATTCCAGCCATTCTCTGTTGTCCTTGAAAGGCTAATTCTGTTAAAGACAATATCTCGCTTGGCATTGAACTTGGAGCTTTATCATTTTGCACGTATAGTTGATGCTCTAACAGCAACATTACACACCAACTAACGGTTGAAAATGGGATTGCAGGGAATGGCACCTTTAAGAGTAAAAAGACGTGAAAGAGAACTCAATGCAGTATTTTGCACGTTGTTTGATGCGGTATTCCGGCTGGGCAAGTATCTGGAACAGCATGTGAATACCAGTCCTGTTCTGCATCAATTTAGGAATATTTATATAGGCAAATCTTAAAACTTTAAGATTATAATTTTTCATGACGATACAGAACTGGCCCGAGGATCTCCCATGCTAGCCCCGAGCCATCGGGCAGTCCTTTATGTAGAGCCCTGACCAGACACACCCAGATAACATAACAACAAAACCAAACTGTAAAATGTCACATGTGATAGGGAGGTAATCTGGTAGAGCCAAGCCAACCTGTCTAACAACTTTAACTGGAGAGGCAGGTATGGAAGCATATTGGTAGCAAATGCAATACGCAAAATGGCAATGCAGTATGTAAAATGACAATGCATTTATGTATTTAAATATACATTTAAAATAACATTTATGCAACATTAGATGCCAAATTAAAATGCATTCCCCAGATTGATTTTATATGTTTAAGAAAGTCATTTTAAATTGCTACCTATATGCTTCCATAGGTAGGGTAATTGATTGAGACATGCAAATGCAGTCTTATTCTGATTAACATGTCAATAAAACACTTTAAAAGAATGTGGAAAAGAAGCCAAAACACCTCAAATAAGCACGAAAGTGAAACTATCATCGTTAGGAAGCCATTAAGATAAAAAATCTGAACTAAATCAAGGTAAATCAAGAAACTTTGTAGTCTTTTGTGTTACCTGCACAACATCCCTACTTCATTGTCAGTTAGGGGTGTAACGGTTCCATTTATTCACGGTTCGGTTTGTGTCAAGGTTTCGGTTCGGCTATATTCAGAGAAAAGGGACTACTGACAAATAAAAATAAGAACAAATAATCAAGCGAGAAGTAACAACACCAATAAAACAACAGAGCAAAGCAGAAAATAAAATAAGATACTGTGTAAAGTATATATAACTTTTAAGGTATAGAAATGGATTCAAGTAAATCATAACACTGCATATGAACTTCAATAATGATTAATCTTTTTTTAATTTATTTAAGTCCCAGAAGCTATTGAGTCACAAGCAGTAAGTTTTAAGAGGAATGCTACAGATCCAGTACACTGATACCATACACATGTTTTGTTTTGTTTTCACCTACTTTGTTTGTTAAGATACTCAACAAGAAGGGCATGTTGACCTGCACTCGTGTCCTCACAACATCCGGGTGATGACAGCATAAATTTCTAATTTAATATGAGCCACAGTCTAATTTTTTACCGAGAAGCATTAAACCCCTATTGTCAATCTATTTAAAAAACTTCTCTCTACATAAAGTTAATAAACAGACCACAGGTTGCAGCATCTTAGTTAAACTCATGCGCAGTACATTGAAGCCTTTCTAGTATGTTTTAGTGTGTATGAAAACGCTTGAAAACAGTAGTGTGGAGGAAGCATTTTTAAAAACGGAAACGCACGGTCAGAGATGACATACATGAGCTGTTGGCCCACGGGGACACGGGTTCGAGTCTGACCCGGGTCATGTCCCAATTTCACACCCTATCTCCTACTCTCATGTTTCTGTCTGCCTCCACTGTCCTATGGATAAAAGTGAAAACCCCCCACCAAAAAAAAACGTAATAATGTGGACAAGGTCAAAGACAATTGTGACAGAAAAAGGGTACTACAGCAGGCACATGGCTCAAATGTTCATGATACATAGGATAAATGTTCTTCATGCACAGCAACATAACAACAGACAAAAACACAGAAGCACCATTCAGTGTCTAGCGCTGGCCAATGCAAACTGTGATTGACGTATGTGTGTGGGTGTGTTCGGGTTAGGTAGTCAAACAAGGCTCTACTATATAAGGACAGATGCCAAGCAAAGAATCTGCAAAAAGATGTCTTCCAAGCAAAACTTTAACTTCTGGGGTATTCTGAACACCGATGACTTGCACGCTTGTTTGTTTTTAAATAAACATGACCTTAAAATTGCATTATTAAGGGTGACATTTTGTTTCATTTTTCTTGGAATTTTGATGTACCTTTCTTTTATATTTATAGTGTTGCTCAAAGTTTCCATTCAAATATATAAACATGTTTACAATTTTTAACCTCTCTGAAGTGTCGAAATAGAGAGGCTTCTGAATTTTAAAACTTCAAATGACAACCATCAAAACATGAACAATAAATATGTGACCTTTCAAGTAGGTCTAGATAATGTAATAAAGCTCAATAAAAACAACGAAAATCTGTTTATATCACAGGCCAAGTGAGTACAAATGTCTCCGCAATTAGTCTGTAAATCACTTTGTGGTGGCTAAAAAGATCCACCCCTGCCCTTCAACAAGGTTTTGTCTCCAAACTTATCAATATCTTGTCTCTAAGAGAGGTCAAACAAAGACAGCTTTAGCTTATCAGACAAGCCTCTGAGAAAATAGCTTTCAGTAGATCCGCGCGCGCTCGATCGCGCTCTCTCTCTCTCTCTCTCTCTCTCTCTCTCTCTCTCTTTCTCTCACATATTAATGACAATTCAGTTTTTTTATCTGTACCTTAGTTATATATATTTGTAACTTGTACTGGAACCTGCGCTTTGAATTTTGTGACTTTGGCTTAATTCAATCTAAGAGTCAATCACTTTCGACCCATCTGAACCGCAGGAGGTGTGGTTAAGTGATGGGGTCAATGATGAGATTCTGGACAAATTACTATCTTTAATAGTACACAACAAGTTTAACAACAAATAAACCCGAATATGACAAATAGTTATACGAAGCATTATGTATATGGTTTAAATGCTTAACACTGACATCTTATAGAACAAAGAATTAAAAACGTATCTTTCCAGAAAGCCTTTTGGGCATCATAGCCCAAGTAAAACACTCAATTTAATGTCCCAACTGCTGTCTACGCAGGCAGCTTAACGTTACTAGGTTTTAAGTCGACACAGTCATATCAATGCTACATGCTAGTCCATTTTCCCTCCAACGATTTTATCTTATTATTTCAGCTTTTACTCCATGTCCCGTGTAACTCCAAATTGTTGTCACGTACATTATCAGGGTGAATATACAATAAAAAATACTGTTTTCATTGCCATACATACCACACATGTCTCCGGTACTGCTGCCAAGAGTTGTTTAGTTCCTCGTTCTGAAGCGCTGTCAAATAAAACCTGCCCACAATTTGCTCATTGGACGAAATACAGGCTGTGCCTTCATATGGAGCACCGTGATTGGCTGAGTATGCTGTAAGTCTGTCTGCTACGTGCCAACCGGGCGTTGCAACGGAGTCAGTTTAGACGTGGCACCAGGATGCGGATCCGCTGTCGCGGGCTAGTGATGCGTATCATTTCGTTTTATTAATTTAGAACAATAGATGCTCCAAGCATTAATATAGTTAAGAATACATTTATATATATATATATAAATATTTAAATTAAGCAAGTACATTAAAATATATGTATTATTAATATTAACTAGTATAGCATTATAAAATATATACAAATGAAAATTAACTTAAAATGAATGTAGCCTATAATAAATTCATTCGATATTTGGCTCAGGAAGAAAATTTGACAATGTTTTTTTCGATTTGACAACAATTTAATCAAACCCTTTTAATCTAATTACATAAAATAAATCCAGTCTATGCATGTAAGGAAAAGGTTCTGTTTATGAAAGATCATCTTCTTGCATACAGAACATACAATTTACATCTCCACTTCTAACCCAGTACTTTTTTCTAATTTTATCTTGGAATTTAAATCCATCATTCAGATCACTGTACAACGGCAGCAAATCTGTATCTGAAATATTCACATTCCAATTTTTTTTATATTATTGCAATTCTAAAATGACCGATACAATCTGGATCTGAATAATGAAATAAAGAGAACCCTAGCTTTATTTGTTTTTGTGCGTGTTTTCTTACATGATGGAATAATACTGTACTATTTACATTTATTCAAATATACAGGTAATGGTCTGCTTTGAGAGATTTTCACAGTGCACTGAGAGATACAAATAATTCAAATCCGTAAAATATATTACAAGAGAACAATCTGTTACAGCATTCAACCTAACAATCTTTAGTCAAAAATGTAGTGATGTATCTAATGTGTTCAAAGAAAAATACACAGATTTTTCAGTCTTCTTTACAGTTGTATAACTAAATAGCCACTATCAAACTCGCATAAGATTGGACAATAAAGTGACTTTGGCTGCTGGCTAAGGTAGTGACATGCTGGCCAGCTGAATTCATCCCTCTCATTCCTTGACTTTATCTGCTACAGCCACTTCCTCATCCTTCACCTACAAGATTAAAGGGAAAGAAGAATATTTCAACTGCTTAAATTGACTTGCACCAGCAATTCAAGATTCATTTGTGCATGATATTCAGATGCCCCCAAGGAGCCCCTGTACACCCAAAAATAAAAATCAGACACTTTACTCACTTAAGTTTTGATGTTTTACCATTTCATGGTATGAGTTGGTCTTTGTTGACATTTTGTTAACTAAGTCAAAATACTAGCAGTTTTCTTACACACACGTTTTACCTCAGAAGATGATTTTTAAAGATGTTTTTTTAATATATATACAAGTTTGGAGCAAAACATTGACAAAGCGACAGAAAAATATTGTGTTCAACTGAAGAATGGAGGCAATGCACATCTAGGACAGCATGAGGGTGAGTAATTAACAGACAATTTTCATTTCTTGATGAACTATTCCTTTAATTGAAGAAGCACATGCCAGTGCTACAGTAGGGGATTAGGATGCCTTCAGGCTTAAGTCCTCACTGATTAAACATGTCTTACCTCCTCAACTCCTTCCACCTCAGGAACATAGAACTGCAGCATGTTTTGGATGCCATTCTTCAGTGTTATGATGGAGCTAGGACAGCTAGTACAGGCTCCTTGCAGCTTCAGCTTTACAATTCCGTCCTCAAAACCCCGATACAGAATGTCACCACCATCTTCCTGAACTGTGGGTCTGAGATATTAGATGAGAAACAAAAGAAAGGAAGTTGCAGACCCCGGTGACAGACCAGTACATTTTTGACCAAATTTACTTAATTTAAATGTCACACAAAAAGAAAATCTACAGTGAATGTGAGAGGCTGTGACGAGTAGTGCAGCTTCATACACTAGCTGGCCAAGCAAAAGTACAGAAACCTGTGTTGCACCTTATGCGTGTATCCAGCAGTTCTTTGATCATGGAAACCACCTCATCATCTTCTTCTGAAGGAGCTACAGGAGCACAGCATGTAAAAGATGCTCAAAGCCTGAGTTTTAAAATGATTTAAAAAATAAAGTAAAAAATTGTGTATTTAACCTGTGTCTGCACTTGGTGCATCTGCCTCATTGACAACAGGAAGTCCAGATGTGAAGAAGTCCATAATGGTGGCGAAAACATCTGGTTTGATCACCTTCCACTCTGTGTTTCCGTTAACCTAAATGATAATCAAGCATAGCAGTTCAAATAAAGATCAAGTTCAATTTAAACTGAACACAAGTTAAGATATTTGAAAAAAAATCGGTAACCAAGCAGATCTCGCCAGATTGAGCCCATAGTATTTATTTTCCCTACTATGGCAGTAAATTGTCTGGTTACTGACATTCTTACAAATATCTTCCCCTGTGTTCATTAGAACTAAGAAATGTATACAGATTTGGAACAATCTGAGGGTGAGTAAATGATGACAGAATGTTTTTTTTTTGGGGTGAGCTATCCCTTTTAAAAGAGCAGATTGTTTACCCTGGTAATGGTGATGAAATCAGGGCCAAGCAAAACACTCTTGACTCCATCGATTCTGAATAGCTGCCTGAAGAATGAAAACAGTATCACTTATACAGCCAAGAGACCCTTAAGATTCTGCTACAAGGTTAAAAAATAAGATTTGGATTTAAGCGTAATGGTTTTAACTTTAACTCATTTGTTAAAGTGAGGAAAACATCTATTTGGTAGAAACACATAATCTACAAATTAGAGACCTCTAATTTACCTGTGATATGTATTTTTTGCATAATTGAGAAAGTGTGCCAAGACTAAACATTTCTTTAAACATGAACATTTTTCTCACACTTTTAGTCTTTAACATGGTGTAAAACAGGGGAAAAATATTGAAGCAATCCTTTTAACATTGTGACATTCTCAATACTGTAATTTATTAAACTCCACCTTGCCAAGGGGGAACAATAAGCATCTCTAGGTCCAGTAAAGTCCATGGTCCCCGATTCCAGCACCACACGGCCAGGGATAAACTTCAGACTATTTGGATTTGGGGTGTTCTGGGTTTGAACAAACATGTTCCTGACTTGATGAAAGGAAAGATGGGAAAACATTAAGGGGCTGTTGAATGCTTTGACTAAAACATTGAAGCTGTGTCTGAATTCGACCCCTATCTCCTATATAGTGCACTATATCGGGTGTCCTGCCATTTTGTAGTGATTTCCGAATTCTGAGTAAAAACTCATTTCCTACATTTGTTCACTACTTTTTACCCACAATGCATTCTGATCTTGAGTGTACATCCTATGTTCCTCTGTGCTCACTCATATTTCCCATGATACGACGCAAATCAACCATCTGATTAGAATCAGCTGGAGCTGCAAGTGACTGTTAATGCGACGAATGTACGTTTGTACACTTTTGTTTGTTCTTTTTGACAGTTATTTTCATATTTTTGAGAATAAACAGATTAAATTTATGTTTTATATAGCAGTGTTTTATTTTAAATATATTAAGTCAATTTATTAAATGTAATACATGTAATAGTAAATAAACTTGGCAAACATTTGTTTTGTTCTCTTTATTAAAAACTAATAGCCTACAATTAACATGACAAATAATGTAAAAATGATCTTTAAGATTTTACAAAACAATCCACATAGCCACACAGGTGTAATATAAGCGTTATGACGAATGTCCGCGACAGCATTGTCAGACGCAGGATATATTACGTCAGTGTCCGAAATTGTTTATGACGAATGTCCGCGACAGTACTGTCAAACGCAGGATATATTACGTAAGTGTGCGAAATTGTTTTCCTTCACTTCTTCCCCATATAGTGGACTGCTTAGCATTCGCTATAGGCTATAGGGAATAGTGCATGAGTGAACAAGTGATCGAATTCATACTCTGCTCGTTTTTTGTTAAAATACTTACTAAACATGTTGGTTGTATGATGTGGCAATGCACTTCTTTTCACTATATCGGGAGTTTTGCAAAGCCCATGGTACCTGCACAAAGGACGACAATATCATTTGCATAAAATATATTATAGATCACTGACATGATAAACAATATTATAAAGCTCCAATCTATACCATCTATCTGCGTCATTCAGACATTGATGGGACACTGTAACGTGTTACGAAATACTAAAAACACTAAAGCATCTCTATAAAACATTTGTCTAATAATGCAACTTATGTCCCATTAGTACAACAATGCAGTGCTATAACGACTTACGATCTCGTTAAAAGGGCCACAAGATTCCCCCCAACTCCAATGCTCCTGTAGGCAGCCATGATTGTGCGTGTATACCTTTGACGTCACATCCGAACTCTATAGCTGGGCGGAAATATGCATTTTACGGAATTTTAGTGTATCCGAAAAAAAAACATTATGTTGCATGTATATAAGCAAATTAAAATATCATTAAAATATTTTTTTAGAATATGAGTAAACCATGCGACCACAAATAGTGGACGATTAAATAAATAAATATGGAACGCACGTCTCTCTTTTTATCACCTATGTCACTCGAGGAGATGCATTGCCCCCCAGTGGATAGAGAAGAACACGACAAAACGCATATCATGCGCACTATGCGCAGCCGAGGATCTCAACTAAACAAAAACAGTACAATTTGCTAAGTGGAGTAAATGTAAATATAAAATAAAAACATTGTATGTCTTTAAAAATAACACTTTAAAATACTTATGGGGTTTTTAAGAGTGTTGGTATGAGGTAATCTCACATACCATGGAATTTATAAGTGCTATGATTCAATTACCTATACTTATTTTGCAGTGTGCAAGTAAAAAAACCCTTACATTTTTTTTAAATCGTGTAAAAATTACAAATTAAACCCAAACATAGATACACAACATTTTCTGATATTTCTTCATTATCTTATGTAACATCGGCTTTTACACTATAAACAATATTTAACTATTAATGTTTAAGATGTGGTACCTTTTATATTCTAGCTAAATGTAATAATTATTTTTTTATATTAGAGCCTATAAAATGTGCTGTATTATTAGAGGTTTGATCATCTTGTGAACAATGCTATCCTCAGAAACAACTTATAGATTATTTTATCCCAAACGGTTGCGTTAATGCCTTAAATAAACAGCAGCGCCGCTGAGAGTCATTATAAATAGTGTGTAGTACAGCGGAACTCTCGTTGTGACCCGGATGTTTCGGTCTTCTACCTCTGCACATCTAATCCTCTTATCACCGACAAGCGGCAGAGATGGATATTGTCAACCAGGTAGGTCTTTCAATCACAGCTATTCGCCTAATACATTATAATATACAGCAAACGCTTAATGTGTTTTGCGAGTAGTATTAAATGAAAACGACTTTGGTTAAATATCTCTATTATAAACTAGACGGAAAACGGAGCTTAAAAGAAAATACCTCGAGATAACGATACGTCGTTGACTTTCAGTGAATCGTTTTTGTGCAAATATGATTTCAAAAAAAGAAACAGAACGGAAATCCATGCAATTTAAGAAAATACGTATGAACTAATAAATATCCGCAATCTGCACTGCATGCAGTGGTGTTTTGAATTGTGGAATATTTATGTTTTATGAGAATGACTGAATTTGTGCGCAGACATTTCTAAAGGACGACATGCGCCAATGTGACTTGTATAACTCAAAAACGTAATTTCTATTAGAGTACAAAATGTCAATGCTAAGACATGAAAAAGACGAGTACAGTCTATATTTACTGACATTGGCGTTCGATTCGTAAACGAATCGTCTTTATACTGGTTCTTTTAGAGTGATTCGGTCGAGCCGATTCGCAAAGGCACTTGACTGTAGAGAATACTTATGGGAGTAAAGCAATGGTGTGTATAGCATGTTGGGACCGTAAACAACAATCTATTTACAAAGCAATTTATATACACTGTAAGCTGCTGCATTTTAAACGAAAAAGTCCCAGTTACCGAGAACTGTTTAAACTGTTCGGACGATGCCTCAAACGAACCGATGAAAAGATCCATCCGAAAGAACTGATTCACTAAAGCTCGAATTGGACATACCAGTGCTATTTATTTAAAAACATCGCATTTGTCAGATTTGACATCAGGGGGAAACAGGGATGTTAAACTGTGGCTTACAACACTTTTCACATCACTTGCATGGATGTGCGCAAAGTGAGAGAGGATTGTGTAAGATGCTCATACTGCATTCAGACTGCAGTGTGCCGCATTTCCCCGCACGAGGCACTGCTTGCTGGCTTTATGCCCGCGGTGCGAGTAAAATATATCGGGCTGTAGCCTGCTAATGGGCGCAAGTCGTTTTTTCATAGAGGAAACGTTGAGATAAGCAGCTTTGCTTATTCTATCTCATGCTTGTAAAGTCTCCTCTCGCTTGTTCTCTATTGGTCGCCGTAAGACACTGCGGCGGGCAGCTCTGTCGTCATCAGTGACGTAGGCAGGGACGGTCAGGTTATGACGGAAGGGGGGGGGGCAAATAATCATAATAATAATGTGTCATTGTTATTATATCATATTAGGAATAGGAGTATCTTTGTTCATGTTTGTCGTTCATTTTTAATTTGGCAAAACAAAAGAAGCAGATTTAAACACACCAATAATATTGTTTCAATCTTCTCAAAACATGCAAATTGTAAAAAATGATTCATTTCTAACCACATTTATTTAGTAGGCTAATACTGTAAGAATTTCAGGGGTTTGCAGATTCCTTTAATGACATTTCTAACTATGAACAGCCTGAGATGCATCAAATAACGTAATAATGTTTGTTCTGTGTGACATGTTCATCAATGTAACCAAAGAAAGAAGCCATTTTTATACTGGGGGTCCCAACAGTGACAAATCCTAGACAGACTTACTCTAAATCTCTAGTTAGTCATCCATTTTTTTTCTTCAAGACTGGTGATAACTTGTTTAAGTAAATCACATAAAAAGGTAGATTTGTCTAATTAAAATCTAAAAAGTAAGACTTATTTGTCCTAACTAATTGTTATTCAGTCAGACCAGTTGTTAAGACACAGTCTTAATTTAGCAGCTAGAACAATATCCATTCACAGCAAAATCAAAGTGGTGAGGAAACTGTGCTTCGGTCATTTAAAATACGGAATATAGTTGCTAGTTTCTAGGTTTATAGAAATAATTGGTTTGTTGACATTATTTTTTTCAGTTGGTCGCCACTGGGCAGTTCACAATTTTCAAACAGCCATTAGGATTCATTAAAGTCTTACAATGGGTAAGTAACTCAAATTACAGCATTTTAAAGGTTAATAATCTGAAGAATGTCATTTACACACGTTTGTGTAATAATTCAGCTCTCACCGCATGACATGTAATCTCTATTTAAAGGGACAGTTCACCTAAAAATGAAAATTCTGTCTTCATTTACTACGCCCTCATGTAATTTCATACCTGTATAAATCATTTTGTTCCGTTGAACACAAAGAAAGATATTCAGAAAAATGTTAGCAATTTTATGTAATCGGGACAAAATTGACTAGCATTGTAGGAAAAATGGTTGTCAAAGATGCGAAAGTTGTTTGTTTCCCTAAATTCTTCAACATATCTCATTTTGTGTTCAACAGAACAAAAAAATGTTTTTCCTTCTATGGTAGTGGATGATGTCCCAGAACTGAAAATTGCTTACATTCTTCCAAATATCTTTCTTTGAACAAAGAAATTTATACAGGTTTGAAACAACCTGAGAATGAATGAATGATGACAGAATTGTCATTTTTCGGGGAACTATTCTATTAAACATTGTTTTGTAAATATGCATCTTATGTTGTCTTGAATTGATATTTAAATACTTTACACATTACAAGAAATACAAATTGACTCGTGCTGGAATGACACAAATTGTTTTCTTACTTCATATTTATGTTTCATCAGTTCTTAAAAACAGATGATTTTGCAACTTTAAAGCTGTAAGGAAAGTGCATATTTAGGTTTTCTTATGGTTGGCACTAAGCACAACACACGCAGACACACACACAGACACACACGCTATTGTGCACAGCATGTGCGGGTGGCTTTGAACAGTCACAGAAGCTGCTTACGTAATCTGTGCTCGACAGCAATCTGACAGGGTTTACCAGTGATAGTCTACAAATCTAGAGAATTTTAGCTGGTTATTATCAATCTTTAGAGTCTAATTGCATCTACATCAAATTTGTACATATGTGCATATGTTGTAAATGTTGTATACATGTGTACGCATTTAAATAAGTACACTGAGGTCGGAAAATATTCTAACCACACAGCACAGTATAATTTTACTGAGGAATAATTTTATTACATTAAATGACATGAAATTGTGTTGGTTACATGGATGTTGATGCGGTACGTTGGTGTAACATTACACATAGGCTCACAATTTGATACAAAACACTATTCTGGGTTCATTGCTTTTTTATTTATGGCTTTACTTGATACCAGCTACTGTCTTAAATGAGATTAAGTTTTCACTGTTATTTTCTTTTTATTATAGCTGTATGCATACTGCTGTAGGTGAATATTAGTAAAGTAGGGCAGACTCCTCAATCTATCAGTATGAAATTCCTTCAAGTCAATTCTAGGCTGCTTTTTAGGAAGTTGTTTTGTTACTGTTTCTTACAGTTGCCACTTAAATATAATCACAACAATGTACTGATCAGAAAAGTTATGATCCGTCTTTATTATATCTGGTCTACTTTCCATATTACACAAATATTTGTGTTGTATACTTCACAAGCAAAAGAGTACCAAGAGATAAAGCTGTGTGATTATAAATACCTGCTTTCTGCTTGTGCGCATGTTCTCCATGACGTGTGTTTGGTAGACCGGCATAGTGTGTGTAGTGACAGATGGTGAAGCACCTCAGTAAGATTAATAGCCGGATTTTCTATGCAATCGGATCTTCCTGTAGTGAAGGGAGGGCACTGACTGACTGTAAACACGCTCCTGCTCTATCTAGACCAGCTCTATTGTTACAATGGTGTCTTTAAGATTACATCAATCAGTCAACATTCAAAACAATGTTATTGTGAGAATTTGTTTAAATGTTTTATGTTTGTGTTACGGTACAAATTTATGGTTTACCAGAGGAATTGTGGTGTAGATTCTGAGATATTACTGGTTTAAGCGTGCAAGGATCGACACATACAGCAGATAGTAAAGCAGCACAAAACCACAGTGTTATCTCCTATAATATAGAGTTGCCTTTTACTTTATATTTATACTGTTCCAATGAGTGAACGAGTGTTTATTAGTCTTTGGAAGGTACATTAGTTTACAGTATGTAAGAATTCCAGGAATTTGTACCGGACATTAAAATAGAAATCCCTATCGAATATATATACTTTTTCTTTTTTGTCAAAATGACTTGATTAAACAGGTTTCCAGTTTAAAGTATTCTATCTGATTATTATTGTGATGAGACATGTACAATCAACGACTCTTTCTCTCTGTCTCTCAGTTTTTTGCCATCTTTGCATTTTCCACCTGTGGCGGTTACTCTGGAGTGTTTCGTCTGAGTGTGGAGTGTAAGAATCGAACAGAAAGTAATCTCAATGTTGAGGTTGAATTTGGTTACCCGTTCAGGTCAGTGTTCCACTGAATTCCTCATCCAATCAGATCACAGCAAAGCAGACATTGACATTCTGCCCTTCTTTTACTGCTTTTGATTCCCTTGCGGTTACACGTGGTCCTGTAGTTTTTACTAAATTAACTCTTCCCTGTCACAATAAAATATCAGATACACCTATTAACAGTAGACACAGTACCAGATTCTCCTTCTTTCCCAGATTGCACCAGGTGTGGTTTGATGCTCCTACATGTAAAGAGCCCCAGCCTGAGCGAATCTTCCTGGTGGGCGACAACTCTTCCTCGGCTGAGTTCTTTGTCACCATTGGTGTCTTTTCCTTCCTTTATTCAATGGCAGCCATCTCCGTGTATGTCTTCCTCATGGAGAAATACCGTGAAGGAAACAGAGGCGCTCAGGCCGTGAGTTGTCTCGCAGTACCTCTTCTGTGAAAATATATGTTATTTAAAATGAGTATTTTTTCTTATTTCATCTTAAAAGATTGTGTATAATGATAATTTGTGTATTTTTCACCATGGGCCAAAAGTACTAATTTATCAGGCTTCAGTTGTCTAATATCGATATTAGCTATCATTTTACCGTATTTATTTTAATAAAATGCTCCATTAAAGTATAACCGTGATTTATTTGACATGATAAATAAATCTGTTTAAATAATGATCCCAAATTGTTTTGTTGTTCTGTAGGATTTTGTGGTGACTGCTATTTTTACCTTCATGTGGTTGGTAAGTTCATCAGCGTGGGCCAAAGGTCTCTCCGATGTCAAGAGGGCCACAGACCCTGATGAGGTCCTCAATCTCATTACTGCATGTGACCATGAGGATAACCAGTGTAAGGAAATCCACGAACCTGTGATGTCTGGCCTAAACACATCTGTGGTAGGTACTGTCGCTATAATAAAAACTGGTATCCTCTATACGAGAGCTTCTCAACCTTTTTCAACTCATGGCCCACCAAATACTGTTTAAAAACATTCCGAGGACCACCTTTCCAAATATGATAGTATGAACAAAATATTCATGTTAGCACAATGTTATACTCTGCTATTAATCTGTTATTTCACAGTAGCAGACTTAGTCAATTCAGCCAAATAGATGAAATCATTGGGTCTCATTCACTAATAATTACGTAGATTTTTCGTATTTATAAGCACATTTGAACCTCCCCCTGTCGTCATTTAAGTCAAAGTTACTCCTGGCTACCCAATGTGACGGTGTCTACAGACGCGCTTTCGCAAATAATTCCAAGTGCGCAGTCCTCAAATTCTGTTCACACACAATAAAACATCTTTTACACAGACACGCAGTTTGCAGAGTTCTCGTTAGCCGGCTATAAAAGCGCAGTTATTCAGAGAAACCTTGCAGCTCGAGCTATAGTCTAACGCAGCATTTCTTATTCTTTCTTTATATGATGAAATACATTTAAAATTAAATATAGGCCTACATCTACTCGTAATTTTATATATATATTATTATTATTATTTAAAATATATTATTATCCTGAGATGAAACATGCTTTTCTTCATTTTGTCTTAGAGAGAGGGAGAGAAAAGGAATGAAAGAGACTGGTGATTTTTGCGTACGTGTTCTTTCATCTGTTCCTATCTTTTCTCTTATAGCCTATTTAGAATAAATGTATGTACAAATGTTTTTGTGAATCATGATTTTTTCGTGAACGCAGGTTTCACGCTCAAATTTGTGTGTACGCATGCTTAGTGAATGAGACCCACTGTTTTACAAACCATAAAAAAGAATAAAATAACAAATCAATAACAAATGAAAAATACAACACCAGATCAAGGCTTATATACCTGTAACAGGTCAGACACACAAGAGTTAATGTATTCTGCGTCGTATTTTCTCACCACACACTTTGACGCTTTTGCGAGCACAGAACTTTTCTTTTCAGAGAACAACCCATTTAACAGTAACATCATTTACTGAAACATAAAATATATTTGAATTTCGCAACCCCAGATTGAACGTGTTAGTTCAATCTGACATTGTGACGTATTTGGTGTTGCGACATTCAAATTTTTCTTTAGGTAATGCATCTTGACTCCACTTTAGTGTTTCTTTAACATGTAAATTCATAAGACTAATTAAATCATTAGAAAATAACAAAATGTGTCAATTTAACAAATTAATTTGGCTGTAGTCTACCACTGTCTATGCGGCCCACCAGATGGCGCTCCGAGGCCCACCAAAGGGCCATCGGTTGAGAATCTCTGCTCTACACTGTATAATTTATGTACTGAAAAATTATTTCATTCTGATGAAACTGCCCGTATTTCATCATTGTGAACACAGAAAAGATCCATTGAATGCATGTGTTCATTTCTCTGGTTCTTATAGGCATTCGGCTTCTGTAATGTGGTGCTGTGGGCAGGGAACCTGTGGTTTGTCTTAAAGGAAACAGGCTGGCTTGCAGCATTTGCTGGCACTCATGTGTCCTCCGGAGAGAAGCAGCCAGCCCCAGAATCTTTTGGCCAGGGTGGGCAAAGATAAAGTTCTCTTTTATACTCATTGAAGAATTTCATAGGTTTATTTCATCTAGAGTGTGTTCCACAATGTTTAAAGTCATTTTTGGGTATTTTAAAGGCTATGGACAGGAAGGTTATGCTGGCACTCAGGGGGGTTACCAGCCAGACTATGGCCAGCAGAGTGGTGGATACGAAGGCGGAGGCTACAACCAAGGAGAGTATGGTCATGGTGAGCCCACCTCTTTTTCAAATGAGATGTGAGCTCAGCCACGTGGGCTGAAACACCGCACTGGTGAGTGAACAAGAAATGACACAATATAGAAAACAATATAGCAAAAGTTTGATTTCCGTGTTTTTATCTTATTTTTATTTATATTGTCATTTATTTTTACAAATACTATTTGCATTTATGCAATATATGATACACATGGCTTTCCTTTTCATGTAACGTATATTGTATATATTTTCACAGTAGACATATCATTTACTTATTTAACTAATGTTACCCAAAATGACTGCAAATGGCCACCTCACATGGCCATTTCTTATCCTTTAAATTAAACAGGCATTTTTTTTTTGAGAATTCTTAACAATTTATACTAAATCTAAATATACCACTCTCACTTCCGTTGAACATGCCCATTTAAAAATTATTTGAATACCCCTTTTTAATATATATTATTAAAATATATGTATTTTTGTTATTTTAACATGCATGAATTTATCTGATGCTTTTATCCAAAGGGCAATATACTATACTTTGTTTCTAATCCCCTGGGGTCTAACACATGATCTTGGCATTGTCAGTGCCATGCTTTTAGCACTGAGCTACAGGAAAGCTAGATTTAAAGGTCTCATGAAATGGCTTTGTTTATTGTTTTATACTGTTGTATGAGGTCTAGTTATGACGTTCGTGTGATTTTTACATTAAAAACATCTAAATCAAGGATTAATAGGCTATTTTCTACACTGGTTTTGAGTCTGTTCTACAAACAATCGGTTTTAATGCGCATTGATAGAATAGCAGTTTGCGTAGTTGGAGCCTTCTGTGAATTTGGTTCGAGACAAAACGTTAGGTTACCAGTAGCACCATTCACAGTTTTCGCATGGCATCAGTATTATCTGAAGACCTCCTGTGATTTATAAATTACGTCCCCACATCAGTATTTCATGTGACGCATTCACAAGATTTACTCAAATTTACTGACTTATTTCCCGGATGTGAAGGCAAGGCTTTGCGTATAGTTTGTATAGCCTACACTTGTATTTCGTTTAATGATATATGACCGTAACTTTCAGCATTTGAAAGTTACTTCAGTACTGTCATGCGCGAACCAGTGGGCGGGGCTAGAGAAGTAGTCGTTTATATTTTTCTGTAGAGGGGGTGTTCAACCTATCAATGTCGTCATAGATAGGTGCATTCCAGAAGCTGGCGTTTGCTGGGGCTGGTGTCAATAACAGATGTAATCTCAGTAACAAGGGCGTTTTCAGCTCTGACACTTACACGATGTTCGCGTGAATACGATTCCCTCTTATATAACAAAAGCTCGGGTTAAAATTGTGATTTTAATTCATGCCTCGCCTCCTATCGATCCTCATACACATATTAGACATTTTTAAATACGTATGTATTTTTTATCTCTACAGATCACATCGAGAGGATGGTCATGTGATCAGTCAGCATGGAAACTGTTAGCTTCGTTTCCACTCTGTTCAATCTTTCTGTATGAGTTGTGGGTTTTAACGGGATGGGGGAGGCACATTTGAGCAGGGTTGTCAAAAAGAACATAACCAAATGGGAAATGCATTGGACCCAGGAGGAAATGTGACCCTTATTTCAATATTGTATTATATCCAGGGGAATATTATCCATTTTTTGATGAGGAAAAACTTGAACATGCTACCAAAAAAAAAGAAAACTATTATGTGAATGTTATCTAAGATGGGCTGTTTGAATGAATTATAGGAATTGTAGTTATATTAAAGTGAATGTGTTTGTCTTTATGGTGTAAATATAAATTATATTTAAATAGATATACGGTATTGTGAATTACACCTAATGTTGTTTTATTTTTGTGACTTTTTATTTGTTGTAGTGGTGTTTTCTACAACCACATCATCTTCACTGTTCAACCCACATTAACAGTGCTGACCTTAAACCACCTTAATGAATGTGTGATATTCTTTTGTGTGTGTGAAACATTCTCGTAAAGTCTGTGTGAACCCAGATGATAGATAGTATTTAATAGTTATGTCAATCTCTGGTAAGTGAAAGTAACTCAAGCGAAAGCCCACAATAATTTATTTCCTTTTCTTGTTTGGTTAACTGTCCAAACATTTATAGGTCCAATTTTACAGACAAGGCTTAGGCCTAGTCCAAGACTAAAATGCATGTTTGAGCTGTCTCAATTTATAACATCTTGCACTGACAAAATATATAAATTCCGTTGTTTATCAAGATGAACATTGATAATGTTTTTTTTCTTAAGCACATTCATAATTTAACTAAGGCTTACTTCTAGATTAATCTAAGCCATGTCTGTGAAACTGCCCTATAATATTTGTTTTTGCTAATTTGTCTTAATGATATTTATGTTATAAAAGTCCATATAGAAAAATTAACACTTAGTGGGGGTGCTTCAGTACTTGATGTTTTCCTATATAGTGCTGTGAAACACCACTGCTCTAATTCAAATATAGGCACAAATTTGACGTATCCTTTTAAAGTCTTTCTAAAAATACATGTCTGTGATTATTGTCTTTTTGTTCCTAATGAAATTGATTTTGTATGCACTCTCTCTTTCATATGACGGTCCATATTGCTTTTTTCTCTTCCTCGTTATATTGTCTGATAATGCAAAATAAAACCCTGTTAGAACATGTTGTGTGGTGATGGTATCCAGTGTGCTTGTCTTTTATAAGGTTTTAACCTTTATGAAATAAATAACAGCTGACTCAAAGGTTAAGGTTACAACATAAAAGTTCGAAGATAAAAACATCTTTAGTTATCTTTAAGTATGACACAGTCTTTTCACTGTCCCCCTGTTTTCACTGGACAATAATAAAGAAATAATCCTGTACACTCAGATGATGCCTGTCACGATACCTCCACCAGAGGGCGAAGTAGTAACACACGTGGCCGTTTGTTACTGACAATTTTTTTCTGAAACTAACAAATTTACTGCTAAAGTTATTATAATTTATACAAAATGAAAGTCAGTTTCTGATTTCCTGATCACTGAGTTTATTGTGCGATAACAACGGGCTGTGAATATATTGTTCCTTACTTAAATTGGCTTCAACACAGAATAGTGTGGTTTTCTGCTGGCACCCTCCCAAGGCATGGCAGCACATTTGTTATGATTACTCACTTGTGTTGCCAAAACAAGGGCTGTTTTGTCTCTGCCCATAAATTGCTCTTTAAAAGGAGATCTCAAAAGAAACTCAAAGCACAGACCTGCACAGTAATGCCACAAGATTTCTCAGCACATTTCATGCTAAAAAGAACATTTAAAAATGAGTACATAATGAAATCAGATATTAAATTTAACTATGAAATATACCATATACATATCCTATTGTATTTACATGGTATTTACAAGATAATTCATGGGATTAATTATCATATTATTAACAAGCATTCTCTTAATTGTACTATTCTTATGTTGTATATCCACATTTCCAGCATTTTTGTGTTTCCCTTAACATTTACAGTTTGTTCTACAAAAAAAATACAAAACGAACATAAACATTTATTAAATGACATATTGCATATAGACAGCGGTAAGTGTGTGGTTACTAATAATGAAACCATGGTTACCTTTATAAATCTACGTTTTAACAATAAGTGTATGTCTCCATCTTGCGGCTATACTTTACTTGTGCTGTCGCCTTGATTTACCTTAAAGAGAGAGTTGTAAAGTAGACAACGCCCCAGACAGACCGCGTTCTCTCTTCGGAACTGTTGCTCTGTGAACTATTCGCTCAGCTTGGATTCAGTGGCACCAGGAAGTACGCCGATCGGCTCATTTGCGTCAAAGTAAACGAACTACAACGATAGCAAGAGTTTCTCCACGTTTGCTGACAGGAACCGTAGCTCTATAAGAAAACGTTACACAGTATACTGGAAATATCTGCAGAATGGCAGAAACTGAGGCCACTCCGTTTGCAAACTGTCTGGAGAAACTGAAGAGCTATGTGCGTACTCGGAAAGGGACGATTCTGGCCGCCGAAATAGTAAGTCGTTGTCAATTAAATTTAATTTATAGCGTGTTTATGTGGTAGATACAGTCATTTACTTTTCTGTGTTAAAATGCTGTGGAGGTGGGAAATGACATGAAGTGTTGCCATAGCGCCGCTCTTATTTAATACCTTTAGTTGACCTGTTGATTCACACACTTGAGTCATGGAGAAAGTGAATGTGTTACGTCTTTACGTTATATTCAAGGGCCCAAAAAGTTTAAACCCGCACTGTTTAACTTTTAGCTCTAAACTCAACATAATGTAAATGATTTAGTTAGCTTATATGTTGCCTCCTACACTGACTGTACATGAGCAGAAAACGAGCGTGATGTATACAGTATAGCCTACAGACAACGATTGTAAATGGAATAATCCAATAATGCAATACATCATTGCATATTGAGGTGTGCCAGTACTGAAGTATGCCTGTTATGGGAGTAGTGTAGTATGGGTAGTTACAGCAGTGCTGAAATTTCATAGCGTTGAATGAAATGGCTCCTGTCACAGAGCCATTTGAACTCTCACACAAGTGTTCACTGTTGAGAGGAGATGGCTGGAATGTTGACCATGTGCTGACTTAATGCTGTAAGGTCAAAGGGCATGAGGTTCTACCCATCTGCTGAAAAGCTGAAAGGATAGCCTTTTGGTATTTTGTTGAAATCCACAAACGGGGAAATTTGTGAATTATATGTCTAAAGATATTGAAGTCTGATTTATAGTGTTTTACAGTTGTGAGCCATTGAATTGCTTCTAAAGCCGTTTAATTTAAGGCGTTATCTAACTCAAATTCTCTTCTTCATAGTCATCAAATTAAGTTTGCGTTGCGCATATACACAAACTAACAGTGGAAGGTTTGGCATCTGGTCACAACATGCTTTTATTTAATGGAATAGAGAAGCGTGTCTTCTGAAAGAAATGCGTGCGTGTTTAAGGCAAAAAGACTTACATTTTTGGGTAAATTGTAACTTTAAAAAAAATAAATGTCAGGTTATGAAACTGTAATAGTGCTCTTTGTATTTGAGGTAAATATCTGTTATTCCTATATCCAATAAGACATGCATAACATTATAAATCGTTCTTTTTACTTGAATTAATACTGTCATTGTTTTGTCACAAGATGCACTTCGGTTATGTTGTTTCTAAGGCATTTGAATAAAAGTGACTTAAACAGCCTAAATTAACTAAGGCATAGTCCTGACTTAGGCTAAGCCTTGTCTATGAAAGCGGGGCCAAGTTTTTTTTTTAACACAAACCATCTGACTTATGTGAAAACAACAATGCCATTAATGATAAAACATCACAGCTGTAATTGAATATAGATCCTTACCTCTCATCTAAAAAGTCTCCAGTCTTAATTTCTTCTAAATCATGTGTTAAGAAAGTTAAGTCTACATCATGTCCAAGTTCCTGTTTCTGTTGAAATCTACATTCATGCAGGTTTTGCAGCTGCTTTTTGCCAAGCGACTTACATTGCATTATCCTATACATTTGTTTCTAAGTATATTATGCTTTTTGACTCTTCAATCATTAGACAACGGTGTTTTGGGGGACCGGAAAACGCATACTTTTGAAAATTGGTCAAAGTGCACGTTTTTGAAAACACTGGCATTATCGTTTCCGTGTAAACTCTGTAGATGACATTTTCCAATTTTTTCCAACATTTACTGCACCACTACAACCAGCGGAGATATGGTATTTATATGCACACTACTATAAACACACCGACCAAAGTGCTTTTAGATTAAAACACGGCATGCGTATGTGCCCAGGCACATAGTCTTTCTTCACACCGCAACATCGCCATCCACAGGCCTGGCATGCATAATACATAGTTTTTATTTGTTTTCCCGAATCCATGTAAATGCAGATCGTTTTGGTAATGCTGGGATCGATTCAACGACCTTGGTGTTGTTAAATCTAATGTCAACATATCTCCTAACCTCTGGATTTGGACCATAGCTTCTTATCCACTCCAGATATCAGTAAGGACATAAAACTGATTAGGGAATTACAGCATCCACTTATGTGAAATAGATAAACACAGAATGATTGGTAAATATAATCAGTAAAAGCATCTAATAAAGATTTGTAAAAAACTTGGGTGTGTTTCAGTCATATTGAAGAGCTTAATGTTGCCATGTAAACATGGATTCACATACCCTGAGAGAGACACACTCACCTCTAAACATGTAGAGTCACAGATTGCACTTGACAGATAGTATGCCAAGAGGGTCAGTAAATTATGGGATAAATTTCATTTTTGGTTGAACTACTCCTTTAAACAGAGGCTTATTTTACATGGTAACGTACTGTATAATTTTTTGTATTCGGACAAAAAACATGTGAACACATGCAAGAATGTCATGAATGGCTTTGTGACAGTGTGAAAAAGCTGTGGGCGCCAATGCTAAATTTGAGAATGCGTATCTTTGCCAGATGATCAGAGCATGGGTGTTAAATATTTCTCTCATAAACTCTCCATTTCCATTTGTTTTTTTGTATGTTTGTTGTAGGCTATGTATGTTCCAAGTGTTACAAGAAATATCACTTTGTGTTTCCTTATTTATCTTTTCACCCCGTGACCGTTTTCATGTTAGAGGCCTCAGTAGTGGGTGTTCTTAAAGGGCTAGTGCTGGAATCTTGAATAGAGCTTCATTGTGCGCTGGCTGAAGCTCTTTCTGCCTGTGAGACGTAAAGAGGCAGTTTGTGCCAGTCCCTGCAACTCATAAAGCTGTTACACATGTGTGTGTGTGAGGGAGTGGTGACTTAGGGCTGGGCGATACGGCCAAAAATTCATATATCAGTATTTTTAGGAGGAATAGCGGTATACGGTATATATCCGGTATTTTTTACCAAAAGGAATAAATGGTTACTCGAAAATCAAAGCCTTTATTAAACCTTCATTTGACCAGTTTCTGAGCAAAATACAGAGTTTTCCCTCCCTGTTTACAAATAAACAGCTTCACAACATATTTTAAATTATATAAAATATTTGATAAATAAAATACAGTACATAAAATTCTTCCTGCTTAACACTGTATACAGCTCTAGTGTGCTGCTATGCAAATAACAAAATGAACAGAACCATAAAAAACATAACTACTTAGAGCTTCAGCTATAAGCTCCCCGGTATGGTCTTGGGGAAAATAGCTGGTTTGAAGACACGCAGTTTTCATTTCCTAATCTTCAAGATGTCCTGCTTGACCATAAATCGGTTGTTAGCGCGAAGTGAGACACTTTTGCGAGCTGCTCGGAAAGCTTCCGTCTGACCTCACTGTACATTTGCGGCAGAGCTTCTGTTGCAAAGTACTTGCGACTGGGTAACTGGTATCTTGGGTCAATGGTTTTTAGCAGCGTTTTAAAACTTTCTTGTTCCACTGTTGCAATAGGAACCATGTCTTTAGCAATGTGATAAGCTACCGCCTTAGTTATATCGCACCACTCGCAACTTTTCTTTTCGTAAGGCACACTTCGGGTAAAAGAAGCTTCCAGAGAGCTTTGTTTCGGGACAGATGTTTTAAGTTGCGTGGTCTTCATGGCTGAAGTTGTAGCACGAAGTTGTAAACACTCATCGCACTGCACTTTATGGTAATTTTGTAAGTGGTGGTAGAGATTTGATGTGCTTCCACATTTTGATACAACGGATTTATTACATTCCCTACAGATTGGCTGTTTTTGTTTCTCATCGGAACTTTTAAATTCAAACCACCTCCAAATGAGTGAACCATTGTTTCATCTTTTTTACTAACCAGTAAGTTTTCTGTAGTGTTGACCGGCGGTACGTGTTCCTCCATGTCGCATGCTACCTTTGTGTGCTGGAGCAGGCAAGCGGGCACGATTTGGTTCGTGCAGAGTGAGCGCGTGCACGGCATCAAATCATATCGATATGAACGATATAGGCTGATCCTGCATCGCGTTGGGTAAACATATCGATATATCCCTCCTACTATAGTGGTTGATCCCTCCTACTATAGTGACTGATGACAGCCTGGCATAGTGTGTACTTGCCCCTTTCTGTCCACAGGCATGGGCCTGACATAATGACTCGTCTTTTCTGGGTCGGTGTACCTCAGTAGGTTAAACCAAGGAGGTGAGGTAGATTTAGAGGATGTTTACACGAGAGCATTTTCAACTGAAAACGTTTTATGCTTTTTGACTGTTTAATTATTAGACAACGGTGTTTTGTGGGACTGAAAACGCAAACTTTTGAAAACGGGTCAAAGTTCACGTTTTTGAAAACACTGGCATTATCCTTTCCGTGTAAACTACGCATGCGTATTACACGTTCAGTCTGTAGGCCATGTAAATACAGTTCGTTTTGGTAATGCTGTCGTGTGTACATGAAACATTTCCAAAACGCAAAGGAAAAACTTTTCAGTTTTTCATTGTGTAAACGTACTCCTAATGACTGTAACAAGACTTTTATTGCCTTTTGAATTAAAAGTATACAGATTTTCAGTTTAATGTAAGCAAGTGAAAAAAAAGTTTGAAGAACTTAATTCATTAAAGGGATACTTAAAGAAACATTAAAGTGGACATCATGGTCTACCATATTATGTAAAAGTATTGTAATTTTTTTTGTTCTGTTGAACACAAAATGAGATATTTGGAAGAAAGCAATCAGTTCATTTATCTCTCTTCTATAGAGTTGCAGAAATGTCAGTTTCTAACATTTTTCAACAGAAAAAAAAAATGTATAGTTTAGAACAACTTTGGGGAGTATCCCTTTATTTCTTTTCATTCTTCTGAATAAATCATATTTACTCACCTTGCCTCCCTTTTTTATTTCTAATCTCATCCGTTAAATGCTACATTATTTTAACTTAATTTGTGCAACTTTGAAATTAAAATACTTGGAACAAAAAAATAAAAGTAATTCCGTAAAGGATTTTAAATGTCTACAGCATGTTTTAACATTACCCCAAAATCAAATTTAGTTCACAGCATGTTATTACATCCGCCTAAAACTTGGGCTGGCTGACGGTTGGAATGTGTGTAAAACACTCATTAATCTCTTCACTGAATACTTGCTTGCTAAGAAATAAAAAAATATCCACATCATTTGAAATATCTGTCAGAAATACACAGAGTACGCAGAAGTACTTAATTTTCCAATTAAAGATGATTAATTTGTTGCTTTTAATTACCCCTTAGTAGACTGTGACTCATTTACTTTATACAGGGAGGCCAAAAGCTTTTACCGATTTAGTTTTTTGGAAGGATTGTTATATCAGTTGACTAAAGTATCACATATATTAGTTTATTATAGTAGTAAATATAGAATACAGAACAGAAATGCCTAAACTAACTAAGAGTGAGCCCTACTTTGCATAAGTAGTTTCAAGTCTGCTGGCATTCAAACAGATGACGGTGGCGTCATTAGCAGCTGAGCATTAGCACATCTGTGTGAAGAAGTGTGACACATTTGTCAAAGAGAGCGGATTAAAGCCAAACAGCAGCCACTGCGGTGTGTGCTCCCATTCTGCTTTATTGCACCGATAAGACTATTTGATGAAAGACTATTTTTACTGGCTACGCTGATGGAAAAAATGCCTTTCTCAGCTGTTTTTTGCTATGCTCATCCTAGCTGAAAATTAAAACATTATGTGCCAATAAGGGTATAAGGTTATGTTTAAGTGGTTCTTTGCAATATTATACAAACGTTAGCCTTCATTATCCTGATAACACTGACTACGTAATGTGTTTGGGTTAAAAAAGAAGGAGGTTTCTTGCTGTACATTATAATTTTCTAATGCCTAATGCATTTACTTGCTACTTTAGATTTTATTATTGATAAAACAGACAAAATATTATAATTCTGCAATTATATGAAAATAAAATAATTATCTTGAAAGGACGGAGTATTGTCAAGAATGTCTCAATAAGTACATTGCTAGTCACATTCTTGAATGATGTTTCCTGTTCATTTCATAATTGTGTTGCCACGTATTGCCATGGTAGCAACTTTGTTATTCTTTCGAATTATAGAAAACAGGAAACTTACCAATTAAACACATGAACAATCTTCCTGTCTGAAAACTTCACGCCTTTACTCTACCTCACACATAAGATTATCAGTCTTGCTTACTGAGGCAAACATCACAATTGCAATATTCACGTTCATTGCTAACTGTAAGAGCTGAACTTTGGGACACATCTCATCTGATAGTAGCCCTGCATGTAAGTTACATCATACTAGACATGAGTGACACCATGACATCATGCTTGTTGAGGAAAGGTGTGCAATAACTCAAATCAGACTTGTGAATCTGTAAAAAAAACCACAATGCAGGAGTTGAGCTATATTTGGAATCCAAAAAACCCTACTGTAGATATTTATCATCTAGCAACCACCCAGCAATGTCATGGCAACAACTCTAAATACTTAGAGCTTGTGGCTGCATTTACTTTTTACAGACACAACTTAAATTTATAAAAATCTAGTTACCGAAATGTAACCTTTTTATTTTTTATATTAACATGTTTTAATCTTATTCGTAAAATTCTACATTTCTTAACCTTATTTTCAGCAAGCTTTTTTTCTGTCATGGTTACTCTAAACGTATGAGTCATTGATTATAAAATAGAATTATTGAAGTCTGACTCATAGCCACTACAGAATTGAGCATTTCATAGTAGTTGCCGGCAGTGTTAACTCAACTTTTCTGTACACATCCTTTTTGTTTTAGTAGAAATATATGCAAATATGAGTAAGTTCAAGGCTGGAGTTGACTAGATGTTCACATTTGCTTTCTCCTCCCAAAGGTATTCTTAGTCAGTTAGTCAGTTTATTTAAATCCATGTAGGGCCCCTCAGGACCCAACCCCCTCTGCTGTGAGACACATGGATTGTCAGGGGTTTGGTTTACACCCGAGCTATAGGCCCAACTTTTTTAGTCTTTACCACCACATGTTTAAGTAGAAGTTCACAACTCCTCACAAACTCCAGAGGATGTGAGATTCAAAGCTGTGCTGTTAACTGACACTTTGAACAGATGGTTTGTTCAGACAAAATGGGGGGAAACTGACAAATGGTTTAAACTACCGTTTTAAATGTTTAAGGCCGCGTTTCACAGACAATGCTTAGTTTAAGCCAGTCCTATGCCTTAGTTGGATTAGGATATTTGAGTCACTGTTATAAAAACACTCTAGAAAGAAACATTATGTCTGCATCATTAGACAAAACAATGGCACTGACATATTTTAAGATATGTTATGACAAGTTATTTTCAGTTGAGACAGCTCCAACATTCATTTAAATCTGGGACTTGCCTTAAGCCTTGTCTGTGAAACCGGGCCCATGTGTTTTGTTTTAAGCTAGTTAGCGAATATATGAAATAACTCTACATTATCAGAAAAGCAAAAAAGAAAACATTAAATTACAGAATCTATCACAACTGCCATGTTTTCAGAATTATTATTATATATTTTCTCAAAGCTTAGCCTAAACCAGGACTATGCCTCAGTTAATTTAGGCTATTTAAATGCCTTCGAAAAAACTTTACTGGTGTGCATCTTGAGACAAAACAATGGCACTGACGTATTTTAAGATATGTCAGGACAATGTATTTTCAATTGAGACAGCTCCAAATTAACTTAAGTCTGGGACTAGTCTTAAACCTTGTCTGTAAGACCGCGGCATAGTGTATTTATTAATAGAATATGACTGCTGACACAACTCTGTTTTTATTTTTGTGTTAAAACCTCCATATGATTCCCTCACAAAGATAATTATTTTCCAAAACTATTCTTATTTTGATTTTATCATTAATACAATATAATTTAGAGACTTCCTTGAATGCTACAGTGGTCTTGCTGTTGGATGGCACCATTATTTGTCACTGGATTGTAGTACATAGATATCCAACTAAGGACAAAAATAAATGAAACCGATCAGATGATCTGTTATATCTGTTAGATTTATTGAAGAAAATGTTTGCCTTGCAAAACTGGGTGCAAATGTGTTCTGGTGGTGTCACGGTCCTGTCCTTCCTGTCATGAGTATTCGGGCATTGGGGACAGAGCCGTGACAATATCATGTCTTGTGTGTGTGTTTCGTCTTGTGTGGACACGTGGCGGTTTGTTATGACATTTTGCCGCGTGTCTACCGTGTAGCTCCGCCCCCTTGTCTCTCTGTCTAGCGTCACATTAGTGTTTTATCTCCCTCACCTGTCCTTGCCTCTTCCTGTTAGTTGCACTCATTGTTAAGTCTTGTCACCTGCCCGTCCCGATCCCTTTGTCATCTCTCCTCATTAGTTTCCCTTTATTTAAATGTCCCTCGTTCCCTTTATGTTCGTCGGTTCATTGTCTAATGTATATTGTCTAATTTCGATGTTACTGGCTTCTTCGTGTCTCCACCATCTGGATTACCTTGTTCCTGTTTCCCTTCGTGTTTGGACTTATTATTTAGTTTCTATTTTGCCCCATCGTGGGTTTATTGTTTTGTGTCGTAATAAATATTGTTTAAACCCATCACTACTGTCTGCGTTTGGGTTCTATCCGTCCGGACGTGACAGAAAGAACCGAACAAAAAGAACCCAGCGGTCAGCAGCGACAGAGTCAAGCGTGGCGTTTCGTAGCCACCATGCCCACGTCTTGCTCGGCCTGAAACAGAAGGGGACTCCGCTTAAAGAGTTCGCTATGGACTTCCTGGCAACAGCGCGCTCCTCGGGGTTCAACCAGACCGAGCTGAAAGTTGTTTTAACAGCTGTCTCGATGAACCCCTTGTACCCGACGAGATGCGGCGGCTGAAACATCTTGGCTTCGTGGACCAACTCGAGGTTTTGTTGGATCGTGAGTGGTCCAGGTTATCCTCCCCAGCGGATGTCTCTGCGGGACTGGCCACTATCCCTGAGGATGGGCTCCTACGTCTCTGGACTCTGGGCCTATCCACACCCTCCGTCCCGTCCACCATACCCTCTCCACCAACGGCGAACCTGCTCGGCAGACGAGGAAGGAGGGAGTCGTGGGACTCCCCGTCCGACTCCTCTGGATCTGAACCACTATCCCCTCCCATTTCTTCTCCGCAGCCGACCCCATGTTCGGTGGGTCGGTCGAAGAAGAAGAAGCCGAAGAGGGGGCTGGTCCCTGGTCCGGGCGTTCCAGTTCCGGCCGTTCCTAATCCTCCATCCAGTCCGGTGTCCAAACCGGAAGTCCAGCCGGCGTCACAGCCGGCATTCCAGCCGGCGCTTCAGCCGAAAATCGAGCCGGTGCTTCAGCCGGCGCTTCAGCCGGCATTCCAGCCAGTGCTTCAGCCGGCAATTGAGCCGGCGCCTCAGCCGGCAATAGAGGCGGCGCCTCAGCCGGCAACCCAGCCAGCATTTCAGCCGGTGATTCAGCCGGCATTTCAGCCTGCGATTCAGCAATCCAGCCGGCATTTCAGCCGGCGATTCAGCAATCCAGCCGGCGCTCCAGCCGTCGTCACGGCCGTCGTCCAGTCCGGTCCCGCGGCTGACCCCTGTCCAGTCTTGTTTTTCCCGGTCTTCCCCGGCCATGTCTGTCCCTTCCTGTCCGGCCCGTCCTAAGCCCCAGCTTCGCCCTAAGCAACCCACGTCTCCTCCTAAGCCCCCTCCTCACGTCCCACCCCAGTTTAGCGCTCCCAGTTTTGTCCCACCCATTACCCCCCCTCCCTTCCCGTTGATGTTTTTCTTATTGTCCAACCCCAATCCCTTCATTGTATTGTCAGCCCTGCCCCTAGTATGTTCTGTTTTGTCTGTGTGGTGTCTGTCTTCGTTCTTGTCCATCTTGTCCTGCTGATTTTTTTTTCACCTTGGGCCGCTCGGAGTTCGGCCCTTGGAGCGGGGGGTAATGTCACGGTCCTGTCCTTCCTGTCATGAGTATTCGGGCATTGGGGACAGAGCTGTGACAATATCATGTTTTGTGTGTGTGTTTCGTCTTGTGTGGACACGTGGCAGTTTGTTATGACATTTCGCCGCGTGTCTACCGTGTAGCTCCGCCCCCTTGTCTCTCTGTCTAGCGTCACATTAGTGTTTTATCTCCCTCACCTGTCCTTGCCTCTTCCTGTTAGTTGCACTCATTGTTAAGTCTTGTCACCTGCCCGTCCCGATCCCTTTGTCATCTCTCCTCAATAGTTTCCCTTTATTTAAATGTCCCTCGTTCCCTTTATGTTCGTCGGTTCATTGTCTAATGTATATTGTCTATTGTCGATGTTACTGGCTTCTTCGTGTCTCCACCATCTGGATTACCTTGTTCCTGTTTCCCTTCGTGTTTGGACTTATTATTTAGTTTCTGTTTTGCCCCATCGTGGGTTTATTGTTTTGTGTCTTAATAAATATTGTTTAACCCCATCTCTACTGTCTGCGTTTGGGTTCTGTCCGTCCGGACGTGACAGGTGGACTACACGGGTGTAACTCTTTTCTTGTGTACAGTTTCAATGCAGAATTTCAAGTGAACCATTTACAATATTAGATCGGAGCATTTTTGTGAGCAGTGTTTTTAAAGCAAAAGAGATCACCAGTAAAATTATACTTAAATTGGAGGATGTTTGTATTGGTAAAAAAAAAACAGTTTGTTATTTTTACCACATACCTGTATAGGCATGTGAGGAGATTAAAAAGACGTTGTTGTCTTTTTGTCACTAAACGTTCTGTATCTCTCTTTGCTGTAGCTCATCAGTTTCATCATCATCATCTGTTATGCTGCATCTCTCTATGGAGGATATTCAGCAGTTGCCATATGTGAGATGGTCTTTGCCATAATCTTCTTCATTATCTTCATGATGGAACTGGACAAACAGATCCAGGTTGTGAACTGGACCTGGAGTGTAAGTATTAACATTAATACAAATGTAGTCTTCAAAAGTGAGTAAAGTTGTTCACCAATAACAAGACTTCCATTGAAATTGGCATTTGTAGTAACATGGGTACATTTGGATCTTAATGCACAAGTCCCTTTTGAAAGAAAGAAATCATATAAAATTGTCCTTACAATAGCTTTGTTTCTTTCCTTAAGCTTCAAACGGACCCAAACCTTAAAAGAATCCCATGCAACTCCCATGGTGCACATTCCATATCATATTTTACAAATGAGTAAAGTAAAGAATAAACCATATAATCCATTAAAGACTATTGTGAACACACACAGAAATGGCACAGGAATTTTGAAAAACCCATTCACATACCTCCATTAAAAGTTTAAAGATACACAAGGACAAATAATGATAAAACCTCATTTTGTGTCAGACATGTCCTTTGAAGTACACCTGTAGTCTTATATGTTTTGCTTCGTCCTTGTGCCACAGCAGAACCGCTAAATAAATCATTGAAACGTTAAAACAAAAAACATGTTTTTCGGATAAAATACTGTGGACAGCGGTCCTTATTTGGAAATATTTGACATTCAAAAGCTTCTAGGCTGGACAAACCCTATTAGAGGAGAGATGATAATCTTTTCTAAACTTACCACAATTTCCGTCACCCCCTCAGGACCTGTTCCGCGCTGGGATTGGTGCACTCCTCTATCTCATAACCTCTCTGATCTGTGTGATTGGTGGAGCTGGGGATGGGGCTCGCATCGCTGGTGGGGTGAGATGTCTTAACATACAGCCTCAAAATTGAACACATTTACCTCCCTATCTGTTTTTAAGGCTTCATTTCCTTCACGAATGCCTCCTTCAGTTGGGTCATACTGTTTAACTCCCGTTCAGTAATGATGTTCACCTCCTCTCACAGGTGTTCGGCCTGCTGGCTGGAATCTTGTTTGGCTATGATACTTATACTATCTTCTTGGATGTCAAGAGCAATAGGCAGCACACAGCTGCTAGCACAGGTATGTGCAAACGTACTCAAACACAGACTCATGTACAGTAATTAATATACAAATGCATGTAAATAAGCACATGAGAAAAATTGTAGAGCTATAACCAAAGCCCTACTTGAATGCCATTGTGTTAGGTTACAAAATATTATACCGGGTCATCTGCTAAAACAAAAGATGCTAGAAAAACCAAAGCTATTTTTTGTGGATGGTGAATTTATGCAGATGTCCTAGAGGAGTAAGCAGATAGAAGTATATATTTTATCACCATTTGACTGATTACTGATGACACTGATGCTGTGACACAATTCAGTGCTATAACAAGTGAGCTACCCGAACAGTTTGATATTTTGTTAATACTTCATATTTTGATAATATCATATTTGATGTGTGATATTATCTCATAGACATATAAAGGAGTAGTTCACTCTTAAATGAAATTCCTCTTGTATTATTTGTTTATGTAATAAAATGTTTTCATAATAATTTTATAGTAAATATATGATTTTCATATTTTTTTGTATTTCTTAATTAGGGAAAATGCTTGCAGCCAGAATGTTTTAGGTAAAAATGAGGCCAGAAAAGCATGAAAGTCATGGGAGGATCAAGTAAAAAAATTATTGAGGACTATTTAAAATATTTGCAAGGCCACATTCCAGTGCTCTATCTTGGAAGATTTCTTTTCTCCAATGTATTTAATAAGGTCATTTCTGACATCTATTCACCCAGCAGAATTTATGCCAGTTGTTTGACTCGAAGACATTATATATATATATATATATATATATATATAATGTACAATGTCTCTTTCTAGATTTTCGCTAGAGGTGCCATTTGTTCTAACGAAGTGTCTTATTACTCTTCAAACAGGTCGCTGAAGGCTGTTCAAAGAATGTTTACGGCTGTCTTTTGGGATTTTAAACAAACAGTAATTCTGGGGGATGCCAGTGGCATCACTGGTATCTCACCAAGAGCAATGGCATTTAAAAAGACAGAGCGTTTTGTAATTTAGTTTCTTTCCCTTTTGCTTATGTCAAGTAACTTTAACCATTTAACCTAACTAACTAGTCCCTAATCATTTAATTTGCACATTCCTTTGTGTTTCCTTTGTCATTTTTTAACAGCAGACACAGTTTGAAAGCTTCTCTCACTACAACAATAACAGCAACCGAAACATGGATAAACGTTGTAACATGGCTCAAAGGAGAGACGGCCAGCGATTGAAGAAGAGCTTAAGACCAGAAGAAGAAAAAGGATAAAAACATTAGATAAAATGACTGATGTTTATGCAAAAAGGGATGAAGTAATTAGGAAGTTGTGTTTTGTGCTCTTTACTGCTTTTTTGTAAAAAAAAAATAAGTTTGAGAAAGTATTTACTATCCAAAGTGTTCCTAAAGATTGTTTTGGTCAGCTTGTATCTTTGGTGGGTTTTAAACGCAGCATTCTTCATGTGCTGCTAAAAACACCTTTGAAAGGCAGTAATTCTTTAAAACTCATGGATAAATAACCGGTTTGACCCTGCAGTGTTTTAAATTAAAGTTAAAATATCTTGGAAAACTTGATCTAGTCTAGTTTAGTTTGGTGCTGTTTTTGTCTAATAAGACATTAGGTTTTTTTTTTAACTTTGTTATGATGTACAATTTCAACCATTCTTTGTACATGTAACTCATTTTCAGTAGGTTTTAATTGTCTGTTTGTTTTTTGCCTAAAATACAGTAAGTTGTAAAAAGTTGATTTGTACTTAATGCCTAAGTAGGACTGGAGAGCTCTAAATCAGTTCAACTAGTTTATAGACACATTCAACTCATTTGCAGTCCTGAATAGGTAAAAAGCAGTTGAATTAATTGTCTTGACTGTTTAAAGAACTGATCTAAACTCTTTTACAATGCCTTTGATATTTAAGACACCAAGTTCAAATGTCCTTGGGTTGGTACAAGATCTTTATTTTAATTAACCTTGCTTAAATATTAACATATAACATGTTACCTCGAAAGATGCTCACTATTTGCCATACATGTGTTGTTTTTTATTTTAAAGTCATGTATTGGATGAGTCATGTAATGTCTTAGAATATGGCTTTCATCACATGCAACCCTATTCATTAGTGTAGGTGTGTAAGTAAAAGCAAAGCAAAATTGTGAAATTGTTACTACCCTTTGTTTTTTTTATTGTTTGTTCTCAAGGAAAAAAATTATGATTCATTTTTATTTTGAAGAGAACAGTCATGAAAAATTGTACAACATGGTCAGTTATCTTTTCCTATGTATGGGTTGGACAGTGACCTACTGTTTAGTACAACACAAAAATCTGGCATTTTTAATACAGATTATTTTATTTCTAATTATAAATGATCATTCGGGGGTTTTCAACATTGTTTTCTTTTTTTCTCCTGTTCATATCAGCTTTATGTTTGGAAGAATTTAGCTTTTCCACACTCATTTCTTGATATCATTATTTATGAGTTGGGAAGAAAGGATAACAGTTTTGTTTTGTCTTTTGTTTTATCAACTCAGGATGTTTTAAAAACCGCAATTTGTAAACAAACGTTTTGAGTACACTATGCTTTTTAAATGATGGAAAATAGTTTCAGAATTGTATCGCACTAATTCGTGTTTCTGGTATTTTGATAGGATTTCACATCATTTAATAAACGTTACAAGTTTTACTAGTTTGTGTCTGGACGTTTGCTGTTAAGGCCAAAGTCGGAGACAGCCGTGTTTATACAGCGCCACCCACTGGACTGTCTCAAAAACAATTATTCTCCTACTTAAGTTGTTGACTGTCAATACAAAGAGAATTTATAGTTTCGAAATACATTTTAAAATCTAAAAAAGTATTTCTGTTCTCTTTGATATATATATAGCTCTTAATGACATTTTCTGTAATATTCACTGAAACCATCATGGATAGATACAAATCAGTTAAGTATGATTTGTATAAATCCATGATTATTTAAATATCTATCACTAGATGGCAGTATTTACCTTAATTCAAAGTGCTATTCATAAACGTTTCAATAATTTTAATTTAACTCGTTAGTTTACTTTTAGGGTTATTTAATAATTTATTTTGATTGGTAAAATAAACACAGACTATACTACTTTCTAAAGATAAATTCATAACTTTTCACCAACAAAATGACAAGAAAAATTAGTTTTTGCTTGATATAAATCTGACCTATAAATGTAACATGCAAAATGGTATCTAATCCATGTACTAAGAGAAAAACAGAATATATACACTCTAAATATACACAATACACATATTTTTTTCTAAAATATAGACAATAGAATTAGAACAGAATATATCTTAAATAGATACTATCGTTTTTGAGAGACTTGTATAATGAATAAAAAAGATCACAACCATTGTCATTTAATCCAGTTTTTCGGTATTTGAGAAGTTTTTCTTGTCTGTTCAATGTAAAAACAATTGCATCTCTTTTGGTTTTTCTCTTTATTAAAATAACTACATAATAAAGGCTATTTTACTAACAAATAATTTTTCTGAAAAAACTCCACACAAAATAAATATGAAGAAATAAGTCTGTCACACACCACAGTTTATAGAAGCACTTTGGTAGTGTGAAGTACAGTAATGGTGAACAGGGGGTGGTCCTTTCATACAGTTCAGATACTCATCCTGTAGGTGTAGCCCGTCCTGTGTGGGTTCTTTGGGACAAACTTCTACTGGAGTTATTTTCAGAGATCTACAAGCCAGAGATCGCGGAAAGTATCGTTAAATAGAGGAAACCTGCAGAAACCTCGCCTGGATCATGAAAGCATTCGCGTGAATCTTCGCGTGACACATTAAAGCCACCGACATGTTCGCGCGCGGATCAAAGAAGCGACGCTCCAATCGCTCGGTAAGTCGCGCTCCGGTTGTTTTTAACAACGTCTGTAAAAGTATTGTATGCTATTATGTGCATGTCCTCGGTGACTTGAATCAAACTTACGTGGTTTGGTGTTTAAAAAGGGTCATATCGACTGTATCGCGCGATGTTGTTGCTACCTTTGCAAAGCTACTTTTGTTGTCGGACTTATTTCACCTGGCGAGAATTCTTCAAGTTTAAAACACGAAAAACAGCAGATATACACGGGCTTTACTTCTTATTCGTACGAACAGTACTTTTTTCAGTGCTTATCAACTAAAGTTTTGCCTCTATCCATTATTAGAACATTTTCCTCAGTCTCTTTAACTATTGCATTGATAATGTGTGCTTACGTCACAGTTACCTGTGCAGGTTACGCCATCATTTCTTGTGACGTTAAGGGACATACAGCTAACTATAGACCCTGTAGTGTTATTGTTGTGAGCTTATATTACACGTAAAACATTTACACTACTGTATGTTATGTAGCCTATTGCACTGTTTAAAAACAGCTGTTTATTATACAAAAGACATGTCTACTTATATTAGTATAAACAATGTATATTAATAGGCTTGTAAATCATCTACAAGATTAAACTTTAAACAAATGGTCTGCATCATTTCATTCTAAACAGTTCATATTCCTGGTCTTTTATGTTTTCTTTCCTGGAGGAAGTGACTTTAATTTGCCCTGCCTGAGCACTGAAGACAGAAAAGCTGTAAAAGTAGGAAATGCTTACATCCATTGAACATTTTGATTGGATTAGATTGTTTGAATGGATAAGAATACAAAAGGAACCTTATTTTTCTTCAATATGCTTTCTCTGTAAGATGTTGACTGTGTATTATAAATATATTGTCACAGTTATGGACACTGGCGTTTAAAGTTTAGGGTCATTTGAGTGAAAGTGTTTTTCTTAACAAACTAAACTGGTACTAATTACTGAATTAGTTTAGAAGAAACTATACATAAAGTTAATAACAATATTATCCCCAATTCCTGTGTTGTGGTATACTTTTATACTATAGAGGACCTTTTTACCTATAATACTCTTCTGTATTCTTGCTGATCTGAGCATGAGGGAAGCGTAATTGTGGGTCTCATAAAATGTTTAAAAAAAAAATAAAGCTTTGACCTCTTGTAACTGTTGTTATGGTAACAATCAAGAGGAAATTTCCCTCGAGGGTGTGGACAGGAAGACACCCTGAGGTCGTACTTTCTCACCGTGAAAGACGGGATTCAAAGGTTATTCAGACACCAAAGTTTCCATCTAAACTTCAGCCGACATTGTGCTTCTCAATGCTTCACATGATGTGATTCGTTAACTTTATGCTCACCTTATTATCTTTTTGTGTGCAAACAAATCAACATAACCTTCTTGCACGGTAATCTTTAACGGCTTCTATAACTTATGCTACAATTTTGTTCTTTTATCACTTTCTGTACTTTTATTATTTTCCCTACATGTCTACGTATGCCTACGTATCTATTTGACGGCATTGATGTTTGCCAAATTATTACTAATTCCAGCATCCTTCAAATGCAAAAGCCTATCAAAAACAGTCATGGAAATAAATTAAGAGACCATTCCAAACTTTCATTTAAAGGGATACTACACCAAAAAATGAAAATACTGTCATATTTTACTCACAGTAAACCAAATAACATGAAGAATGAAGGAGTATCAATGTACATTTCCCGCCAGTCCTGTGTAAACTGTCACGTTTAAATGTCACGCAGAGTTTTTTAAACAATGTTTTCGTGAGATGACAGAGCTCCCAGTCTGCAGCACCAGGAGTTATCACCGGAGCGGTCCGGCTGCTCACGCGAGCCGGACCGCGATCGCAACACATACAGGAGATGATCAAAAGTCCAGACACTGCACATGATAAACAACGTAAAACTTGCTTCACTGCTTATTATTGGTTGTCCGCAATGTTTGTTAGTTTCCTTGTGTGGTGATAATGGCAGAGCTCTCGTTCTTTAAGTGTGACCTGCAACATTTTCATTACTTTCATTTTATTCAAACGGTTTTGTACAGTATTTTTATAGAATTCCAACACTAGGATTTTTTTAATACATTTTTAATAGAGTAAGTCTTTCACCAATGTAAAGTGACTTTTACTTGTGATACTGGACTGTTGTGCTTTTAATTTCATCACTGAACTTTAAACACGATTTACTCCAAATTCTGTTCCCACATTCTGTTCCCAAATTCTGTTCCCACAGCGCTTTAGCCGACATCAGACATAACTTTAGTAACATATACAAGATATGAACAAAATAAAAAGTGATTTGGAAAGGGCTTGAATATGGTATCAAAAACTGTAATGGCTTTATTGGGCATTCGGTTGTGTTACAATACAACAAGTTCCGAGACGCCAGTACAGCATGATGACTTAATGGACATACAAATTACCACCTAACGCCACCTTGAACATAGTGAAGGGTAATAACAGATTATGACGGATTTTTTACGAGCATGTCAGTCAAAATGACGGGCAAATAAAAACTCTAGCGCAACCTCTGGTGTGTACGTTTGAAAATGTGTGTGCTGCAGTCAGACAGAGAGGTGAGTAGACTAATGCTGTTAGTTAAACAGAGTGGATGTAGCAGGGGATGATGAGAGAAGATGAAAAGAACAATTCACAACTTTTTCGTGAATAATGTTAAAGTTAAAGGTTAAGGCCTGATTAAAGTTAAGGCCTGATCCGTCCGAAAATCATAAGCAATGCTCTGACACGGAGCCTTCAAGCCCTGGTCCATTTATCTTGAGATCTTTTAAGTTTAAATTTCACTTCACTGAAGTACTTTAAGCACCAACACTTTTTCAGTAAGTTACCTTTCTTGTAGATTTGTGCTTCAAATAAAGAACTTAATGTTAAACAGTTTGTAAGATAAACATTTACAATTAAATTTTGCCTATATGGACGTTAAAAAAAGTGAACTGTTTAAAGCAGGTAAATGTTAAATGCGATGCGGTCTAAAATTTGGGTGCACCTAACTTTTGTGCTGGTCCACCTAAGAAAAAAAGTTAGGCGCACCAGTGCAAAAAGTTAGTCTAGAGCCCTGTAAACACATAACTATACATTTTGAAATCAGAAAATGTGGTTTTAAAATGGTCTCTTAATTTTCCCATTCCCATTGTGATCTTATGTACCGCTATCTGTATTTGACACAGCCTATTTTTAATTTTTTTATAGTTTAATAGGACACTAAATCGATGTGCAGCATCAAACCTGCATGACAGGTTTTCTTGTGTATAACCACAAAATTTGATTTGTGGATGTGCCACTTCTGTTTCTCTTTGAATTTTTGGAATGTCAGTTGTGCCTGTACAGGACGACATAGAAGAAACATTTGTGAGAACCCTCATTCACAAACAATCTTATGCAATTTACCATTCGAGTCTTGCTCTTTCTTCTCTCTCTCGCACACTCACGCACACTCACGAACACACACGCACACACACACACACACACACACACAAACACACACTGGTGAATAGCAGTGCTTTGGTCTTGGTTCAGTGAAGTGTCGGAGTCCACTGATCTTACAGGCGGTGTTTGTTTAAGCACGTGTGTTTCCATAGTTCTCTCATTCCTGGCGACAAGAGGCCGCCGTCCGGCAACAGTCTTCCATCCTGACCGGCCTTTATACAGACGTTCTATCACAGTATGAAGAGCACACTTTTGTATGTGCAAATGATTTTGTGTGTACTTGTTTAAAAAGGAGTTCTGAAACAAAACATACTCTTAACTACTGTATAAATACTACTGTGGGAAAACTATGATAACCATAGCTGTATACCATTGAAATCCAGATGAGGGAAGAAAATGAGACAGCATGCTGGAACTCTTGATCAATGTTTTGACTTCATTTTGTTTTCACGATCATTTTTACACAGTCACACGCTTCCCCAGTACTCCATTTCAGCCTGTGTGGGAGAGCAAAGTAGTTGTTTTTATTTTACGACGGTTCTCTCGCTATAGTCAAGCATGTCAAAGATTTCAAACACCTTCAGCACGTCAATTGCAGGTTTAGAAGAACAAGTTCTTCGTTTTATTGCCTTGTTTGTTCCCACAAACAGTTAAAGATCTTAAGGCAAAACTAAGCCGTAAACAAGTGTACCACTTTAAATAGCATACTATAAAACACAGAGATATACAGGACAAATTATGGTGTGTGTCACTTAAAAAGCAGTGTATGCTGGAATGTGACACAAGTCTAAACATCAGCGATACCAAGTAACAAACGTGCAACGCAACTTTATTTATATTTATATATTTATACAATTTTCGTTGTTACAAAGCAGCTGTACATGAGACATATTGACTATAAGCAAAACAATTAAAGTTATACCTGTAAATGCAAGAAAAAGGTGAAAACACAGAAGACCGACATACCCACATACAAACGGTCCATACACACAATATGCACACGTACCAACACACATTGATGCGCATGGACACACAGACGAGCACGCACACACAGAAACAAGCACGGAGAGAGAAACACAGGTCAAATATTACACAGAATATAAATTCCTATATGCAATATTAATTATGTAAAACTTAAAAATTCTAACTCTAGAATTCTAGTTGCAACAGCAACAAAACTGAATGTCAAAAGCAGATATGGCAGTTGTTGTCACTGAGAGTTCACCAGGAAAGTTGTCCTGGGCCTCGTGAGGAGGAAGCGGGTGCACAATAAAATGCAAAGGGGTATTGCTTACTTTTGCCCAGGGGTTTAGTATTCAACAAACACAACTGCACACTTTGCTTTCAACCATATACTCCATGACAAATGCAATAGTAATGTTTTTGAAGATTTTTTAACCATCTAGATCTAAGACTGATGACACTTTTTCTATGTGCTCTTTAATTGTTAATAAGTTGATTATCATTGCCTGGAAATCATATTGTTATTGAAAAAGTGCCAGTATATAATATACAATGAGACAAATGCCAACTAGCCCTACACATCCCTAATAATTCCTCCGAATTTGCTTTACGTCTCTTGCTTTAGGCATACAAAATTATATTTCATTGATATTTAAAATGGCACTTTTCTCTCTCCCTCAGTTGGAGTGTGAAGATCCGGACAGAGGTCAGCCCTGTATGCGCTGTGGAGAACAATGTCCTGGCTTTCGTATGCACGGATGGAGGTATGATTGGGACTTCTAAACATGCTTTCACTCACTTCCTTGGCTTTTATTGATATTCCTTGACCCTTGTGCCACCTTTAATGAGCAATACTGTAGAAGTCCCAACACAGATTTGAACATGCGTCCCCCAAGCCCCCCCCCCCCCCCCCCGGGGATGTGCATGTGGGCCACAGCTCTGACCCTTGTCTTACTTTTGCAGAGCATTTGTCTTTGTTTGTTTGAAGAACTAGGTCTACAATGTGCAGACGTGACATCCTCAGACATAACATGTCATGTTATTGTATAAATGATGCGGCTGTTATGAAATTACATGGGTACTTAGAGATTAAGAAAAAGGAAAGGAATTGACGGCTGTGCTGATAAACTGCTGACTCTAGAGAACTGCAGCCTGTCAATGTGAGAGATGCATGTGTTTTACGTGAGACCTGGAATTGTTTTGTGTAATATGAAACGTATAATCATATTTCCAGAGCCGGTGAGGAGAGCCAGTGTTTACACTGACCACACTACACTGTAACATTTACAGATGCCATTAGAAAAGCCATTAGTGGTCATTAGCTTTTGTATTGGCCACAATACATCCAGATGTGCTGATTCAATAAAAAAATTGAAGGATTTCTTAATGTATTACGCAACTTTCTACATATTGTTTTATAAAGTTAGTGCAAAGACAAATTCTTTAAGTTACCTCCTTCCTGCTGGAAAAGCTGTTTTAGATATTGTGAGTGGGGGCCGCTAAACACATCTTTGCTGGTTGCATGGGTTTTGGGGCCCAAATTGGTCATTTTGTCCCTGCTATTATAGCAACAGAATGGAAATATTCAACCTGATCTCACAGGAAGACGTAACTATTTACAAGGTGAGATTTTTGTATAAAGTCCTACAATTGTACGAACAAAAACAGTACTTGGAAAAGCTAGCACGAAAGTTCACCCCTAAACACAGCTTGTCAGCAAGGCAGATTGTACAGAAACATATTGAAGGCAGTTCTTTGTTTACTTGTATACAGTGGCATTGTTAACTGAAAACGTGTGCTTTTGCACAGTGCTGCATCAACATTGTTGTATTGATCAGCAAAACATTACTTAGTGTAAACCTCATTTGCCACAAAAGTAGGTCTACATCAAACGCATTGGGACTCTGGTACACAAGTACCAGAAACACTTCCAGTGGGTGTGTGAAAAAGTCAGACAGTGACCTGGAACAAATGCTTCAAGACACAGCACATTCCAGTGAGTTCAGAGGTGTGTCTGCGTGTGTGTTTTACATTGTGACAAATCTGACAAAACCTACCATGGAATCATTACCATGGGGGAAAAATTCTTGTAAATATCAATAATAGTTCTATGTATTAGACACATTTTATGTGGAAGCAGGATCTGAGCAGGATTTAGTTTACCAGTGTGCATGAGCGTTACATGAGGGGAGTGTTTGCTTGGTTCGTGAACGACTGAGCGACGCACACAGTCATATAGCGAAATATTGAGCGGCGCATCAGAACGCTTCGCTTCACTCAAATACTCTGATAATCACACTCTTTAATTACATTTTATTACGTGCTTTTTCTTGTGTAAGTAGACAGATGCCTCATATAAAGCAGGACAGGTTTTTTTTACTAGCCTTAAATAAATACAGTAGAAATGTATATAATGTGTACGATAGTTTGGTAATCTTGCGTGCGCTTTTTCTCACCTTCATTTGGCAAAACCACGCAAGCTTTTGTCACCTAAGATAACTTTAGCTACCCTGTGTTTGTGTGTGTGTGTGTTAACAGAGCATAAATCTTCTTCTGCTCTATTCAATCGGACGCCTACATTTCTGTCCAGAGTCATACATCAGAATCATTCTAAATCTAATCTCATGCACTCCAGATTAGTCACTCATATAGCAAATAACTCATATCCACAACAAAGCTGTATTCTGATGATCTGTGTCACTGAAACGCTGTTTTATATGAATGACTTTAAAATGAAATATCTTAAGACAAACTGTACTGTCCAACAGTTTTTATTCTTACTTAATGTCCTATTTTCCTTCTTCCCGGACCCTCTTCTCATGTCCACCCATCGGGACCCCTCATTCTGTTTTCTCATCCAGCCTGTCTGACTAATAAGATTAGTCCTTTCAAGTCCTTGCTGCAGCTGCTGCCAGGACTGTAGAAATAGACCCATCAAACTCTGAAACTTAAATCCATGCGCTCTGCTCTATTTGTGCCTCTCTTTCCCTTTTTCTTTCACTCTATTCAGATGGAAGACTTGCTGTGGGCACCGGAAGTGCATTTGTGTTCGACACTAGGGTTTGGTGCAGTGTCTTCTTATTCTGAGCACTTTTATTTGAATTTTAAGGAGAGCGGACATATGTTTCTGGTTTATTTTGTTTCATTGATCAAAAGTAAAGGCGTCTTTTAGTTTGATTCATTACTTAAAAGTGTTCCCAGATGTCCCCACGCAATTTAGATTATTGTTGGATAAATGTTGTGGTGTTTATGGTTTCAAATTGAAGCCTACCTACATTTCTGCTCCCAAAGTTCTCAGTTTATTATTAGTTAACAAATCAGAAATGACAAAAGTCACTGAAATGTCTAAATAACAAAAAGAACAATATCAAAACAAAGGAGAAAGAAAAATGGAAAACATACTAAAAATAAATGACTATGGGCCGGACCAAAGGATTGCAAAGAACTGTCTGTGAGTAATAGAAATCATCGCAGCTGAGCACATCCAGACAGTCAGAGCGCCAGAGAGATCGTCTATCATGGGCAGAACTGTCTTTTTCAAGCACAAATGGAGATGTTGTCCAGTGCAGTTGTCAAGGAGGTTGTCAAGCTCTTGTAAGTATTTGAGTCACCAGTGAGTTGTCGGTTGTGCTGAGAGAGTCCGGTCTGGTAGGATGGTAGTTGAGTTACTCATGAAAACCCAAGCAGCCATTAATCAACCATTAATTGGTGCCGCTGTGACATCTACACCAGTCCCCATCTGTTCCCAAAACCCTATCCCTCTATTATTTGGCTTCATACTTTTTATTTCTTTTTATACCAATAGCCCAGTGGATCGCTTATATTCTGTGTATTCACTATGTGACACTATGTGTCTTTTATTTGTTTTCTATATGTGTTATCTATATGTATTACTGACATATTTTTTTACACACTTTTTCATATCGGCTTGGGTGTATTTTGGTTTTGAGTTTACAGAAATAGCATTTAATTGGTAGCTATTGCTGGATAATATGGTATTGTACATTTAATAAAGCAATAAGCCAAATGTGGGATTATGTTACAGTGATTTTACAGCAGGTCAGTGGTCAATTTTCGTTCACAAAAACGTTTTACTGTGTCGTGAAGTTATTCTGAAATTGTAGTTTAAGCTACAAGGAACTTGTAAATTCAAGTAGTAAGATAAACTTGGCATTTACACTTGTGCGTTTTCGTTTAAATATGCCGTTTTATGTTTTTTTTTTAAATTATTGTATTATTATCGTTATGAGATATTTTTGCAACACACTGACTACAGAGTAGATATGAATCTATTTACAAAGTCAGTGTTATACAGTATATATATATGTTAATAAGTGGTTGCTTAGGTGCTCAGGGTCGTTGTAAGGGTGAAGCCACTGAAAGTGGTTGTTAGGGTCCTGAACAACAAAAGATGTTTTACCTGTTCAATCATCCATCAGATGGTAGATCCTTTAGAAGTGTAGTAGCATAACGCCCGTTTTAAATATACTCCGTTTGTAGTGCGTTTGCGGTGCGTATGAGCAACACGTATACATTACGGATCCGTCATGCGCCATTGTGTTTTCACAAATACAATGTTTGTAGCGTGGTATTGGTCCGCTTCTTCTGTGGGATTCAGTGGGTTACAGTGGGTAATTCCCAATATTTGGATGATTAAACAAAACATAACTTTTTAAAATGGTAAAACGCAATTTATATTATTGTGATTTTCTTTTTTCTGTTTAGTGCGAGTTGTTGATAGATATATAAATCATAAATCACTTTGTATTTTTCTAGCTCAATAGTTAGAGTTTGGAGTGTCATCCATCGCGCTGCTGTCTTGTACCTTCTGCACCACCTGCTTGTCTGCATAGAAGCACCTTCCTCACGCAATATAAACACTGTAGAATATTTGTACTGCAAAACATTTTAATTGGCTTTAATAGCTTAGTTAAACAAATAACATAACCTAAGTAAACCTAATTTATATACATTTATGGTGAAATTACTGCCTTTTTGTGTCCATTTGTATTCATTTTGAGCACGACACGTGTGCTATCGCCTTAAATCAGTCCGCGCTGTACAGCAAAAATAGACTCGAGGCGTATACTTTCGCTGCACTAATGCACCGCATCTGCAACGGACAGACTGCACCGCATCCGCATGCTGTGTGAATGATCTAATGAATGAATATTAAAAAATATGCACCGCATACGCACTGCACACGGAGTATGTGTGAAACAGGCGTTACACAGCAGGTAATTTGAGATATCATTCTTTCCAGTAGCATAAACAGTGTTGGATAAGTTACACAGCTAGGTTATGGTTTTGGGTTTGTTAAAATCCCTAATGTTTACTATAAGCAGCAGTATGTTATTTTTTTTCAGGTCACAATTCTAAATGACCTCAGTTTAAACTATAGGCTCATTGAAATTGACAAGATGAAAGCGGCCAAAGAAATGCACCCCACACTATACATTATTCAAATCACATAACGTATTGTGTAATGAATACAAGAAATGAAACATGGTCTTAGTGAGAGAGAAAGCAGAGGGGAGGGGCAGCGAAGCAAGCCACGTATTATTTGGGCAGTGTTAACCGAGTGGCCTAAGGGGGTAGATTGAAGCGAAGCAGAGAACAATTGAAAAACAGAGCGGCCATCATTTGACTCGACACAGGCGGTATGTGACGTCTCCTTCACTACGGGATCATTGAAGAATGGCCAGCTTGCTTAAACCGCCTTAGATTTGAAGAAGGCTACACAGGAGATCACAAAACTTTTTTTTTTAAAGATGGACTTTTGCGGCATTATGGACACTGTTATCTAAGGTAATTGACTCTTAGTGGGTATAGGGTAAATGGTGGTCAGTTACTAGAATATGATCTTGGATATCCATTTTGTTAATGTGTCTTGCAGGAAATTTGACAATTACAATGTTGATAAGAGTTTATAATAATAATGATATAATGTATTAAAAGTGCCCTTGACTATATAGTGTATGCTAAAGTTTGGCAAAGTTTCTTCCAAATTATTTGTAAGTTGTAGTTTAAAGAATTTCCAAGTTGTAGTTTAAAGAATGATTCAATCTATTCTTTATTACAAGCCATCTTGTTTTGTATAAGAAGGTAAAATCATGGTAAAATTAGAGCTAGGGTGAAGTTATAGACAGGGAGCTTTAACACTGTATCTATAAATGATCTGTGATTACTTAATAATTGAGTGCATTAGGAACTCACTGTGTTTGTTTTGGCACGCAGTAAGCGTAATTCCATAATAGTTTTGTGTAACTGTTTTAGTATCTGATGTGTACATGTTTTAATTCAAGTTTTGACATGTTCTTAAAACCAAAATATTTTCATTAGATTTTTGTTTGTACAAAGTTGATCATTCCTTGCTGCAGTCACCTTTTATACATAGACGGCTATATATATGTAGACGTTATCGTCAGACGCACACGCCTGAAGTTAAACTCTGGTCTGGGTTTAGTATAATATATATAACTTATAATATAATAACATATTATATATTCAACTTAACTCAATACTAATTTATATTAATATTTTATCGTATTTTAATTGTATTAAATATATTAAAATACGCCGCAGTAATTGATTCTTTGCAGAGATCTACCGGAAATTAAGTTTGTGCCACAAAATGTTGTAGCCGCTGAAACCCTCTGTATATAAAGCTCTTTGATGAGCTTACTGACTGTGTGCTTAATATATTCAGGCATACATTTTTTTAAGCTTTAAATGAAAAGTGTGCATTGCATTGTGAAAAAAACTTTATATAAATAAAAATGCAATTTTTAGATCATTGTATGCTTGGCAGCATTTCAAAAGAGTTGTGTGTTTGTGAACAGATATCTGCCCAGACCAGAGGCATTGATTTTTTGAAAATGTGACATCATCACATGTAGCTATGACATCTGCACATTTACATTGTGTTGAGGACAGATTTGCTAGTAGATTGTGTGTTGATCTTGGGTCAGGAGTTCTCGCTGAACCTGTTGACTGGTGCTTATCCCAGAGCCTCAACGTTTCCACACAGTACTTTTCAGACGTGAGGTAATCTCTGTTTGTCCTGTTCAGAAAACAAAAGAACAACATGACCCATTTATATACACTCTATGGAGTTTAGATTGAGATGTTTAAACATCCATTATTACTCTGAGAGATTTGTGTTAAGTATGTGCTTAAAAGTATCAATCCGAAGATATTAACGTTGTAATAAACGATGTAATAAACTATACCACGTTGTGGTATAGTTTCTTCAATTTAAAAGGGAAGTTGACCGACTAATATGTAAATGTGCCCTAAAGTGAGATGGCAAAAATGTAGAAAAAACTAACAATAAAATAAATCTCTCGTATGCTATGCTGAAAATAAATATCAATAATATAAAACAAAACAGTTTTCTAAATATAGCAATGTCACATCATAGTAAAAAAAATTGTCAACTATCCAAAAGCAGTCTCCGGCCATTAAATTAAACTTTTTTGCTGTTTTTATGGAAGTTTTGGCTTTTGATTACACAGTACATCAAACTCTTTTAAAAAGAAAGAAAAATAATGCTTTACAATACATTCAAATTGACAAATACACATAGTCCTGTATCTACCTGTATGTTAAAAAAATTAGAGATTGAGTGAGGATATAAAATGGCAGATAAACCAGAGAAGAACAGATTGGTGGAATAGTGTTAGGTGCTGGAAGAGCGTAAAATCTGGGAAAAGCAGCTTTTGTCATCCATCTGTGCCCATGTCCCTGTGCCACTGTAACCCTGTCTGAGGTGTTATGAGAAAACACAAGCATAGTTTGTTGATGTATATTTTTCTTTCTATATGCACTTGCTTTTTCATTGCTTTTATGCTTGTCTTCACTATTAAAGGCGTTTCTAATGTCAGTCTTTAAGAGAACAGTAGTGCTCATCTCGTAACTGCAGTAGAGGGATTATATACCCACCCCTACACACCTCACGTGGTTATAAAGGCCGGATTTTGACCTCTTTTTTTTTATGAAGATGAAACGAAATGAAAAATGAGATCTGTGCTGAACACAGCAGAGGTGTGATGTCATCTCTGCCCTGCCCAATGACTGCCTTCTCAAACCATGACAAGTGTCTATCTGTCACTTATCAGTGTATAACAGGGCTCGGTCGGAGTAAGATGTTTGTTTTGTCGTGTTGAAGTCAGGATGGAGGATTAGTTCACCTGGCTGTTTTTTTTGTCTGATTCTGGACCCATTTTCTGTACTGTACGTATTGTTGTTCTTGTTTAATCAGAATTTTTAAGGATTATTATTGACTGCATCCAGGACCAGAACTGTGCTTCTTATCGTTGTGATTACTATAACATTATTCAGACACTTTATAGGAAACATTTAATAGACTTTGTGTTCTATTACTAGACAATGTTCTATTGTTTGTGATCAGATCTAGGAAAAGTATTGACTTTGCCAGTTATAATTTGAGATTCTTTGGTTCTGTTGAATATACAAATCAGGTTTAAATAAAGTAATGTTAGGATTACTTTGGGTGTGATTTTAGTTAAGTTTTGCTTTTATATTTGTATGTGTTTGAGGGAGATTGAAGCATGTTGCTGTTACTGTTGTATATGTATGTAGTTGCCATGGACTAACCTGCTGGGTTTGTCTTCATCAGAGGGTGAAACATTAGATGGTGTTTCATTGATGTCAGTGATGAGTTTGTGTTAATTAAATTGGGGTGAGGTGGCAAACCGAACAGGCTGGTATGTGTGCACAGAAATTAAGACATAAAAGAAAAGTTCACTCATAAATGATCAATCTGTAATCATTTACTCAACCTCATGTAATTCATTGGTGAAATGGAAGGCAGAATTCGTGTAAATGAAAGATGATTTTTCTTTTTAAGCTATAGATTTATATGACTTGTGCACTATAGCCCTAAGCATTCAAAAAAATAAAAAAACGATTTTAAACATTGCGTGTCTTCAAGAATTCAATGTCACTTAAATTAAATTAGAAAATTAAGTTTAAGGGCTGTCAAACGATTGATCAATTGATATACACTATGTCTGTGTACTGTGCATATTCATTTTGTATTTATAAACACATACACATGCATACATATGTTTAAATCTTTTTTTATATAATTTCAACGATTTGTAAATATAAATGAATGCATCTTAATATTTCCTAAATATATATACGTGTTTGTGTATGTGTATATAAATACAAAATGAATATGCACAGTACACAGACATATATTATGTAAACACAAACTCAGTTGTTTGACAGCCCTAATAAGTTTTATTTAGGCCTATATAGCGCTCTACAAATTTTGTTATTCACATACATTTAGGCAATAGTCACTGTAGTAATTATGAATATAATAATGAAGATTATGAACAATAAAGACAGCACAGACAGAATACATGGTATTATACATTATATTATTGCAGTTTTTCACAATACGACATACATTGATGAAACTTATAATTCTGTGAATTGAAAACATTGTGGTGGCGTGGGACGACATGCCTTTTAAATTCACATTCACAATGAACCTTTTGTAGCCATAATTTATTACGAACACTCGCATTCTCCTTTGCTGTCATTACCTTTTAAGATGCATTGTATTTTTGTTCACCTTCTTTAGGGAAGTAATTCAGAAAATCCATCTTTCTGTCAGTGATATTTAACTGTACACACTACAACATTGTAACTTTGTCAAATCACAGTTCTTCGCTCACAACAGACTGGGTTTCTGCCTGTTTAAAGTCGCTTGTGATCCAAGTTTTCTGTGCGGTAATTTGCAGCTAAAAGAAAAAATAATATGGAAGAGGGAAATTCATGAGAACTCCACCTGAACATCCCCTTACCCTGTATCTTTTCTCCCATTGGCTGTAGCTTGTCAGCGATGTCACATTTTACAGTGCAGGATTGTGAGTTACAGACAGGTCAAGATATTAAGCATGCTAAATATTTCACATTGACGATTTGTCTCTTTGCACAAATATGTTGGTGAGTGTAAATAGGGTCTAAAATATAAGATTGCTTGAGTTGTGCTCGTGAATCATGCCGCAGCTTACATACAGTTCTCTAATTTGGCCTAATATCTCTTGTCTGAAATTCTACATCCATATTTAACAGGCAACTGTTAGTGTGACTCTTACTCAGCCATCCATTACATAACTTATTTTATAAATTAATTTTGTCCTCCTCAAACTTGTATTGGACAATGTTTAAATTACATTAGACTTCTCCATTTTAGGAGATTAAATGTTTATTTGTCTTTCACAGTTCACTTTTGGACAATGTTTAAATAAACCTTGTAGGTTGCAGCAGACTGGTCCATTTTGTTTGTGTTTATTTTTGTCACTGTTGAGTAACCTAACATGCATATTGTTTTGCATGTGTCTAATTTTAAAGACATTAAAAATGTCACCGTATAATGAATATTCTTTTGTGATTATCTAGTACTCTGTTAAAACAATAGTTATATAACATGAATATTTATTACATCATTTCTGTAAAATAAAACAAAACTATTATAAAAGCCAACTTCTATAGTATAAGTTGAACTGAAAAAGGTTAATGCTGATCAGAAAGCTTTCACATCAGTTATATAAAGCTTGAAACATCGGAATCGGTACCGGTATCGGCCGATCACGATGGCAAGAAATCGGTACTTAGTATCGTCTGCAAAAATCCTGATTGGAGCAGCCCTAATAAAATGGGTAGTTCTGATTTTGTCAGGTATATAAAGTTGGGGTTAATCTCTTTCAACCGCTCCCTTTTTACACGAATGCATGCTTTTTTTATTCAGGACAGATTATATGACTATTTTCAGAACTTGTATTATCCAAATCCAAATCTCAAAGTCAGTTTTGCCTTGTCCTCTCAACACCTCCCTGCTGATCTGTTTCCACAGGAAGATCTGTGTGCACTGTAAGTGTGTACGGGAAGAGCATGTGGTGCGCTCGGTGCCTGGCCAGCTCGAAAAGATGATGATGAAGCTAGTGTCAGACTTCCAAAGGCACTCCATATCTGACGACGACTCGGGATGTGCTTCCGAAGAATACGCCTGGGTGCCGCCTGGTCTCAAGCCTGAACAGGTGAGTTTTCTGGAGACAGAAAGTGTACTGTATAAGTACCATCAACTAACAACTTCTCATACTCCGATCATCTTTTGTGTATAAATGCATCGATACATCTTTTACATTTTACAAACCGAGAGAAAGCCCTCAGCCTGATGTATTTGTTAGGGCTGGACCAATGCATTAACCTAGGGCTGCTTAATATATGAAAATAATTGAAATTTTGCAAATGTGCATATTCCAATATTAAGCAATAACTGAATTATTACAATATATATATATATATAGACCACTTTGGATGATGTAAACAACGCTGATCCAAAGCTGGTCCAAAATAACTTACACTTAACTTTACATTACACAATGGTTAAACAAAATGCTACTCTCAGAACATTTTTTTACCGTATCAAAATGTAAATGAATATTTTTAAGTTTCAATTATAAATGTGAGATAAAATAAAAAATGAAACCGGAAGTGCTTCTGGACCGGTGTTTACATCTTGCAAAGTAGTCTATAATATATAAGTTTTAGGTCGATGCAGATGGCAGAGAGACTTGTGGCAGATGATCAGTAATCCAAAATAATATAAAATATGTATGTTGGTTGTATCATTTTCAGTTTTAAAATATATATTTTACAAGCTTGAACCACAATTTCACTAAGTGAAAATGTCCAAATTGGGCCCAAAGCGTCAATATTTTGTGTGGCCACCATTCCCTTCCAGCACTGCCTACCCCTCTTGGGCATGGAGTTTACCAGAGCTTCACAGGTTGCACTGGAGTCCTCTTCCACTCCTCCATGACGAAATCACGGAGCTGGTGGATGTTATAGACCTTGCGCTCCTCCACCTTCCATTTGAGGATGCCCCAAAGATGTTCAATAGGGTTTGGTTCTTCACCTTTACCCTCAGCTTCTTTAGCAAGGCAGTGGTCTTGAAGGTGTGTTTGGGATCGTTATCATGTTGGAATACTGCCCAGTGGCCCAGTCTCCGAAGGGAAGGGTTCATGCTCTGCTTCAGTATGTCACAGTACATGTTGGCATTCACGGTTCCCTCAATGAACTGTAGCTCCCCAGCAATCATGCAGCCCCAGACCACTACACTCCCACCACCATGCTTGACTGTAGGCAAGACACACTTGTCGTTGTACACCTCACCTGGTTGCAACCACACTTGACACCATCTGAACCAAATAAGTTTATCTTGGTTTCATAAGACCACAGGACATGGTTCCAGTAATCCATGTACTTAGTCTGCTTGTTTTCAGCAAACTGTTTGCGGGCTTTCTTGTGAATCGTCTTTAGAAGAGGCTTCCTTTTGGGATGACAGCCATGCAGACCAATTTGATGCAGTGTGCGGCGTATGGTCTGAGCACTGACAGGCTGACCCCCACACTTTCAACCTCTGCAGCAATGCTGGCAGCACTCATACGTCTGTTTTCCAAAGACAACCTCTGGATATGATGCTGAGCACGTGCACTTAACTTCTTTGGTCCACCATGGCAAGGCCTGTTCTGAGTGGAACCATTCCTGTAGAACCTCTGTATGGTCTTGGCCACCGTGTTGCAGCTCAGTTTCAGGGTCTTGGCAATCTTCGTAAAGCCTAGGCCTTCTTAATGTAGAGCAGGAGTCTCAAACTCAAATTGACTGGGGGCCATTGCTGTGAATGACACCGAATAGGAGGGCCATTTTAACATCCAGGCACAATAAGAGAGTATAATATTTCTGGACAATTTCTTTACTCATTGAGACATTTATCTCATAAACTTTCAATTCCAGTTAATGCAAAACCTTTTCCCTCACTTTATTTTAACTTGCACTAGACAAACAACATTGCACTGGATGAAAAACTGATGAATACAATATTCTGTTTCTTACCAGAAACCTGGCAGCGTTTCCACTCACACAGCTGAGGCTGTTTGCCGTGATGAAGGTCACAGTTGAAAGCCAAAGTACAGCTTCAAGATGGGCATCACTCAGCCTGGACCTGTACTTGCATTTATTCAAGTTCAGAGTTGAGAAAAGCTTTTCACGCAGATAGGTGCTTCCGATAGGCACATTACATGACTGAACACTTTGGAAAGTTTTGGGAAGCATGGAGACAATTTTCTCAAAAACTGTCCAGTCTTATCCCTGTTTCCCTGGGCCTTTTTAAATGTAGCTCTTACTCACTGTTGCACTGCAGGTGAATAAGTGCAGAAAACTTGGGACATTCTCCACATCAGCTGAGAAGGGGTCTGCATACAGCTGAAAAGTGTCACAGTGTGCCTTGAAATCAGCAAACCGCTGATCAAATTCCTGGAGCAAGTTTTCATTAGCAAAGGCATATTCTTCACCACTGAATGCTGTGCCCTCCTCCAAAAGGGAGTTACAAGTTAGGAAATCATTGATGTTTTTTGCAGAATGCTGATTTCCCCACAGTCTCGGTTTTGTACAAAGGGTTTTGAGACTGTCAAATGCTGCTGTGATGAGCTGACCAGGGCCCTCTTCAGGACATCCCCCTGCTGAGCCACTGCACCTCCATAAAATAAAACACATTACCATGTGTTGACTCAATTTCTTCTAAAAATGGATGAAACTGGCGTTGGTGGATGGATGTAATTAATACATTTTATGACAACAGCGTTCATATTGCAAGCATTTGCTGCTCAGTGCCTGTTGGTGTATTATACAGTGCAGAGCAACTGCTGGGTCTGCATTTTCCTCTTCTAACTTTCTTTGTACAAGTGCTACCAGTCCGTTTTTTCTGCCTGTCATAGACGGGGCGCCATCAGTGGTAATGCCTACAAGTCTGTTCCATGCCAAACCAGTGCGCTCAATCACGTCGCATAGCTGATGAAATATATCTTTGGTAAGACCGTTCATTGGACACAAACTCAGCAACTCTTCCTTCACTTCAAAGCGGTCATTAATACCCCTGATGAAAATGAAAAGCTGAGCACTCTCGGTTATGTTCAAGCTTTCGTAGAGCGCCACAGAGTATGCAGTGAAAACTCGAGCTGTGCTGCGTAACTGGTCATAAATTTCACCCGATAACTTGCTGATGCGCTCGGCAGACAGAGAAACGTTGATGAACAAGCTCTTCTTTTCTGGACAAAGTATATCAGCGACTTTCAGCATGCACTCTTTTATAAACTGCCCTTCATTGAACGGCATTTCCTACTTTGGTGATAAGCTCACTCACCACATAACTTGCTTTAACGGCAGCATCAGCATCCTCTTTGGCTTAAAAAAAAGGTTTTGCTGGGATGTTAAATCTCTCTGCAACTGCATGTTTTTTCTCTCGTCTTCCTGAAGCTTGTCAGATTGTTCTCCACGTTTAGATGTGTACTGATGCTTTAAATTATATTCCTTTAGAACAGGGACTTCTTTGGATATCAGACAGGTAGCATTTCCATTAAACTCCACAAAAAATACTGCAAAGTCCATCTTTCTTGAAACCGTTTCTTCTTCGTCCACTTTCCTTTTCGGTTCAGAAAGAGACATCTTTTCTTTTCGACTTTACAGCCAAACAAAAAAGAAACTATGAAAGCAGTCAAATCTTCCTGCACATGCATTAAGCACTTTTTTTCACACGCTGCAACGTTTTATTTAGAATCATGTTTTTATTTTATTTGAATATGAGACAACTAGAATTTATAATAAATCTAAATCATTTTGCGGTTCGGAGAATGTTTTATTTTTGACATGAGCTGCGAGCCGGAAGGTGGGGCCTGAGACCCCTATGTAGAGTAACAATTCTTCTTTTCAGATCCAAAGAGAGTTCTTTGCCATGAGGTGCCATGTTGAACTTCCAGTATGAGAGAGTGAGAACCCCAAATTGGTGTAAAAATTGGGCAAAATTTTTGACATTTTCACTTAGGGGTGTACTCACTTTGTTGCCAGCGGTTTACATATAAAGACATTAATCTGTTTGTTGAGTTATTTTGAGGGGGACACCAAATGTACACTGTTATAAAAGCTGTACACTCACTACTTTGTAGTGTCATTCCTTCATTGTTGTCACATGTAAAGATATAATAAAATATTTACAAAAATGTGAGGGGTTTTACTCACTTCTGTGAGATACTGTATCTCTATACCTTCAACCTATGAAGCCTATATTAAAATGCTTATGCCTAATACAAAAAAAATGGTTATCACCCCAAAATCATTGAACTGCTAAATATTTTATCTTTTTTTCTATAGGCCTACTGTTTTTTTTGTATAAAGGTCTTTGTTGAATCATGTTTGTGTGTATCTACAGGTTTACCAATACTTCAGCTGTATTCCAGAGGATAAGGTGCCATATGTAAACAGTGTTGGTGAACGAAATCGCATTAAACAACTCTTACATCAGCTCCCAGCCCATGACAGTGAGGTAAAACTCTTAAAAACATTTTTTAAATGAAAAATACTCTCTTAAAGCAATTATCCTAAATTTTCAGTGACTTTATTAAAACTTAAAACTCTTTATTCCGTTTACTGCCAAGAATAGAACTGCCTGTTGCAGAAAAATTAAGTAATTTATATAATAATATAATAATGTTTAGAAATATATTTTTATTCTAATACAAGAAAACAGTTACTGTATTACAGTAATGAGATTCTACGGAGCCCTTTTAGGGACATGGTGGTGGAAAAAAATGAGAGGGAAGAGAAAATATTTTTTAAAGCTTTTGCGTTATCTCGCAAAATCTTTGCGTTCCCCCGAGAAACATTGCGTTATCTCGCAAAACTTTTGCGTTCTCTCGCAAAAACTTTTGCGTTCTCTTGCAAAACTTTTGCATTCTCTCGCAAACATATTTGCGTTATCTCGCAAAACATTCAAACGTCCTGTTATTCCGCTCCGTACATTAACAATGGAGCGGTTCATACTAGATTCCCGGACCAATAACTTGTGAGCTAAACGTTGTTATAACACAAACAACACATTATTCCTTAGACAAGGATCAACAACCTAGTCTTCCTCAAAACGAGATTATAAATGTATCTCTGTATGAGCAGGCGACATGGAGTAGTCCAAAGAGACCGTCTACAAAGTGACTTTAAATCCGAAAAGCGTTATAAATTTTTTTTTATTAATAACCTAAATCTTACACACTGTAGTCTCACCAAATTCAGATTACACATTAATGGCCTCCTACTGAATCTAAACTGGTTTTAGTTATACTACATTATGTAGCACTGAAGTTAATTACTATTTTTAGTAGCCTAATGATCTTCGGGTTTTGCCCTTTATAGAGGATCCCTTCGGTCTCGTCTCAGCCGGCTCCCGCCTGGGGCTCGATTTGTGGAAAATGAAGTTCAAGTTCATTGTTTACGTTACGTAGAATGAGGTGTCATTTGTGTTATAAGAACGTTTAGCTCACTAGTTATTAGTCCGGGAATCTGCGTCTATAAACCAATGTTTAAGGAGCTAGTCTCAAACTCAGCCAGCAGAACATTAAATATTAAGTGTTTGTCCGAATTGAAAATGGTTTGCGAGAGAACGCAAAAGTTTTGCGAGATAACGCAAAAGCTTTAAAAAATATTTACTCTTCCCTCTCATTTTTTTCCACCACCATGTCCCTAAAAGGGCTCCGTAAGATTCTAATAATAAATCACAAAAAATTTGAACAACTAAAAATGTATGTAAGTAAAGTAAAATGCCCAGAAATGTTACAATAATTAGAATATTTGAGGGATTACATTTACTTTAAATATTAAAATTAAATATTAATGAAATATGACTGGTCTCAAAACAAGCTTTATTTTCTGTATGTAAATGTGATTGCTAATTTAATTTGTTTTTTAGTCTCATTTATGTCTCAAGCGTTTGTGAAACTTATTTTATCAGAAAATAATTTTATTTTACACATGTGAATTGTGCTACGTGAATGTTTTTTATGTGTGAATAATAAATGAGCCAAAAATTGCTCCATATTTAATAGACCTCGACCTGAACATGTTTATAAAAAATCCAGAATTGCATAAATACATACAAATAAATGAGGATGTCTGTAATACATAATTATGTCTGCAACTAATTTTGTCAGTTTTTGTTCTGTGAGTTGTAACTGTATTGTCATTGTGTGTTTGTGTGAGTGTAGCCTCAGTACTGTAATTCTCTGAATGAAGAAGAGAAGAAGGAACTGAGATTATTCAGCCAACAGAGGAAGAGAGAGAATCTTGGACGTGGCAACGTGCGACTTTTCCCGGTCACCATGACTGGAGCCATCTGCCAACAGGTAAAATCATAACATCACTTTACTTCAAACTACTTACATTCTTCAGCTCAAGTATGGAGTGTGGAGTAAAGTGCTGTACTTGTGCTGAAGAGGCTTTTTGGCATGTGGTTCTAGGAAACTTATTGATATACTATATGTTCAGACCCAAGCCAGACCAGAACCATGCCAGATACCGTATGTAATAGATAAAACCACATACTTTCCATACACCCTGTAATTTTCCAAGTGTATTTTTACACTGTTTCAACACCCATATTTTGCTTAAGCTGAAATGTGGCCAAGAGGGTGTGGTTGAGTTGTGGAGAGGCAGTTTGTTTCTTCTTGTGTTGATATGTGTGAATAATGGTTCTGACTTTCCTATATCATCTTTCTAATATACATTCTTTTAATGTACTGTATGAACATTTTAGTCCTTGGTGGAGGTGACAAAAAGACAAGAGAGGTTGTGCATTAGTGTGATTTTACCACAGTTATAAGGTTCAAAGCATGATGTCAAGCAGATTTTAACACCTTATTATTAATAATAGTTCTTCTGACTTTAAATGTGACTCATCTAGTACGATTTTAGACCTAGAAATGTTTTATTCTTCTCTCTCTTTGGTCTTAGTGTGGAAGGCAGATCTGTGGCGGGGACATAGCCGTGTTTGCATCACGGGCAGGTCATGGCACCTGCTGGCACCCTCAATGCTTCCAGTGTGCTTCCTGTAATGAGTTGCTGGTAGATCTCATTTACTTTTATCAGGACGGGCACATTTATTGCGGCCGGCATCATGCTGAGCACATCAAACCACGCTGTCAGGCCTGTGATGAGGTGTGTTCTCTCTTCCTTCACTACATTACCAGTTCAGTATTAGTTGTATGGAAGTTTTATTAATATTTTAAATTCCCATTTTTATATTTTTCGTTTTTATGTTACCTTTAGGTATTTTTTTAGCAATTTAGTCATTTATAAGTTTGTTTTTTAGTGTATAATGATTTCAGTCCCTCAACTTTAACTTATTTCAGTTTCTCATTTTGTTTAGTTTTTCAAATAGTATTTTGGCAAAATTTTATTTGATTTCAGTAAACAGAATTATTTTAATGAAACCTGAAAATTGAACCAACACTTTCCATAATTTAAACACAAAAACAAATTTGTTTCAAATAATTTAAAAGGAAAGAATATTGGAAGCTACCCACATAAGATCGAGTGTAAATGTTCCCGGTCTACTTACCATTAGCATCTCATTTATGTTTTTTTTTCTTTAATCGGTCTATGCTTTTCACATATTTTATGCTCCATATCAACATACAGCATGATTTATAACTTTCTTTATAATATACAATAATATACAAAATTAAGTGACAAATTAAAGCAGCATTTCTAGATGTAATAGTAAATAAAAAAACTGAAAATAAGTTTGAAATGGTCTCTTATTTTTTTTCCGCTGCTGTTTCTGTGATATGCATGTGAAAAACTGCACGCTACATGTTATGACTAAACAATTGATAAAAACAAACACTACCACATCACACACACATTTAACTCTATTTTCCTCTTCTTGTGATCAGATCATCTTTGCCGATGAGTGTACGGAGGCTGAGGGCCGGCACTGGCACATGAAGCATTTCTGCTGTTTCGAGTGTGAAGCAGCACTGGGCGGGCAACGTTACATCATGAGAGAGAGTCGACCCTACTGTTGCTGTTGCTATGAGTCGCTGTACGCCGAGTACTGCGACACCTGCGGAGAACATATTGGTGAGTACAGTCATAACAACGCTTTCCCTAAACTCCAGGATATATAGAATCACATTTGTAAATGAAACTACACAACATAGTGAAAACACAAAATCGTGAACAAAAATAGGAAAGCCTGCAAAAAAGACAACTGTGACAAAGAATGATAAATGCCAGAAGAATTATGCTTTAGGTCATGCTGTGGCAGTCCCCTTCTATCTTGATGATTAATAGGTTTGACAGAATGCTGCACTGTTTGCATTTCTCTCTCTCTCTTTGTCTCTGTTTGTATGTAGGTATAGACCAGGGGCAGATGACGTATGAGGGCCAGCACTGGCATGCCACTGAAGCATGTTTCAGCTGTGCCTGCTGTCGACTCCCTCTGCTGGGAAGACCCTTCTTGCCTCGCGGAGGTCTCATTTTCTGCTCTCGCTCCTGCTCACTGGGGGACGATCCAGATAACTCAGACTCTTGTGATTCAGCCCTGCAGAGCAGATCAGCCTCGCATAAACTCACTCAAAATAAGCAGCGTAGTTCTGCGCAACGGCCACAAGGGGGAAGCAGCAGTCCCAATGACATCAGGTCTAAAGGCAGTATGTGGAAGAATGCACTAGTAACCTCTAGCCCAACAACAGTGAATGGGTGTAGTCATTTTCCACTTGAGAACAAAGGTAAGGATGTTATTAAACACATTTTTTCAAACGTTGACGTTTTACTACACATCTCATAAATACTTTAGGTATATTTTAAGGAGATGGAAATATACATTTTAAAACTTTACAACTATAACTGTATGGATAAAAAGTTTATAGATTATTAAAATATGATAAAGAATCATTAAAAATATACATTGTGGCAGTAGGGAGGACAATAATACAGTTTTTGAATCTTGGGATGAAACTGAAAACATATCCTCAAAGCAAAAAAGAAAATGTTTGTTTTTCAATGTTTGTTTCTCATAGATTTATGCATAAAGAATGACTCCACGTCTTATGTAATTTTGTAGGCGTTTGCACCTCCTTCCCTTCTGAACCTCCACAATATGACCAAGCGCAAACGCAGAACTCCCACCTGCCCTCTCAGCTCCTTCCGGCAGCCAATGACAGGACAGAATCTCTGTGCAAGGACCAATCAAACAGGACAGACAGTCCATACAGCGGTCTGGAGTTCACAGTAGAGCTGAATGGGTATGCAGAATTTGGCCCTTTTCCACCCAGCTGCACGTCCAGAGGCACTTCCACAGCAAAGGATTGTGGGAATGCTGTTGAAAGTTACACGGGTATGTTTTAAAATAATGTATGCAGACAGGGGCCATTTGTTACAGCGATTTTACCGTGTTTCAGTTACTTTACATATTCTGGGAGACTTAATGTTTCTTTGCTTTCTCCATCCTAAGGAATTTCCTATGATCCCAAACCATCAGATGCATTCGACGATTTCATTGACTCAGACTCCTTTCCGCCACCTCCACCCCCTGTGTTTTTTGAGCCTTCTGATTTGCCGCCCCCTTCAGATTCCACACCCACTGTTACAGAACCTGAAGAGACTCCTGTTGCACCTGTTCGCAACAGCATAGCCAGGGTCAGCTTCAGAGAGCCAATCAGCTGCAGTTATTCAGTGGAAGAAGACGATTGGGAGGAAGAGGAAACTGTTGAGGTAAACAGAAATGAAGAAGAAGAGGAGCAGGAGGACGATGGAGAAGAAGCTGTTGGAAGTTTGGGACACAGGTTGAGGTTTTGCACTGGAGTACCATCAAAGATAGACCTGCTGGGTAAGATAGCTTTGCTTTCCAAAGCAATGATGTATTTAATAGCATTTTCAAAAATAGAAAAGTATCATTATCATTCACTCACCGGTGTTGTTATGGATCTTATCAGATGGGAGATTTTTCATTACAGTAGAAAAGAAAAGGATTGGTGCTGTTAGGGATTAAACTGCACAAAAATATTTTGAAAGTATTACTTATTATCATTTGCTGTATTCCGAGACTTCTGAAATAATACAGTTTTGATGTAGCACCAGCTTTGATGTCTGTTATTCCAGATGCTGTTGGTTCTTGTGCATTTTATAACATTTCATTCTTGAATGCTCACATACGACATTTAAATGCTATGGCAGAGGGGAAAGCTGTCGGCGAATCCAGTTAAAATATTGGTACTTGTAATAGATTCAGATGACTAGGAGCACACAAGTTATATAGACGTTAAATAGATGTTTATTATACCTCATTTTACTTTTATTACTTCTGGAGCTCAACAGTGCATCTGTGCCTTTTATTGTATAGAATCATAAAGATTGTGTTTAAAATAGGAGGAGCATCTATCTGTGGAAAACACAAGCCACATCCATTATTGTTTTCTTTAACATTCTGTTTCGCTCATAAAAGTGTCAGAATATTGTGTGTACTGAAAAGGAGATCGCCACATCCGGTTCACTTTAATATAAAATGCCTTATTAAGATAAGATACATTTATCTTTCCACAGTTAGCAGTCAAAATTGCAATTCCTGACTCAACATTATATGTGGCACATTTAAATAAACTATACAATATGTATTATTTGTTGGATCTTTTATCTTTTTAGACAACTATGAGGCTATCCTCACTTTAAAGTCACCATGAAACGGAAGTTGTGATTGTCTTCTTTTCCGTTTCGTAGTAGTATTCCATTCAATGTTCAATATACTTTAATATACAGACTGAAACCAAAAAACAATAAACTGGAAATTCAAGAAGTTTATCATGATTGCATAAGGCTAACTCTTCATTTTTAATAGAAGTAAAAAAAAAAATATTATCAAATCAATCTCATGTCTGTTTCAGATGGGTCCTACCATAGCAGCCTCCGACGTGGACATGGTGGCCATGTTGGCACCGAGAAGCATGCAAAGCGTTTTCGAGGCTCACAAAGCGACAGACCTAGGCTGGACATCCTGGAATCCAGGGAAGGAGACAGCAGACACCGGTCCAACAGCGTCCTGGATGAAAGACACAGCAGTCTGACCCTGCACTCCACCCGCTACAAACACGAAGAGTCATGCTCAACCTGCTCCTCTTCCACAGATTCCGAGGAGGAAGGCTTTTTTATGGGCGAGCGTATTCCTCTGCCGCCGCAGCTGACAGGTGGACAAAAAGAGAGCGATGGACAAAGAGACGAAGGAAAGAAAAGCAGGACAGGAAGTTTTAGGAGGAAGAGAACACAGAGTCTCAGTACGAAAGAAAAAGACAACTGCTTACTATCCTGAGACTGAAAGAAAAAGGATAAAACAATAAAATCAACGTTTAAAAGGACTTGCTGTGGATTTATGGCACATTCTGGCGTCTATCAACACCATTTTATGAACTCATCTGAAACAAGTAGATGCTTAGTCTTAAACAAAGGTCATTAAAGTTTATGAATCACATTTTGTATGGTAAAATAAAAGTTATCTTACACTTTGTTCATTTGCATACCAGTATTTGTTTTTTTGATGCGACTACATAGGATCCAGTACTTAGTAATTTGACAACAAGCACCCTTTTGAAACTATTACAATATTATTATTTGAACCGAGGAACATTTCTTACCCTACTTTGGTTTCATTTTATGTAAAAATGTCATTGTATATTTCCTTAAAGGCAATGTCTTATCCAGAAAGAGTTAACCAGCTGATATATTTTCCGATTCCTTCAGCACTATAGAAGATCAGTTGCAGTGTGGGATACAATATTCCACACAGTGTGCTTTGTTGTATATTGCACATTTTGACAACTAGGATTGGTCATCCTGATATTCTATGTATGCAAAACAAATAAGTTATGGTGATTCCAAACATTGTTCTCTTCTATGTGAAAGATTATAATTTAAAAAATAGATTATCTTTTTTACGATTACAAAGTGTTATCATAGTTGATCAAACCCCCCTATTTCTACTGAACCATTACATTTTAAAATTGGTATTACCAAACCTGAAACCAGTTACTATCACTAGTGAGCAGTTGCATCTTGCTTGACTAGTTTTGAAAGGATTTTTTTTGCACTTGCTAAAGGTTTAACAGAAAATGAAACTTATTGAAATGCAAATGCAATGTTATTGTGTTACTGTATTTAAATATGCATTGCCGTGGCTTTATAAGTAACAAAGGTTAAGTAGGAGAATATTCCCCAGTGTTTCTATGGTATTGCTATAACTTAGTATAATGAAAACAAGCAAACAAAAGGCCACTCCAGGATATAGTGAAATGGTAATATGTCAATTTTATATATTCATGAACTGTATGATATGTAAATCAATGTGTAAATGAGAATTATAATAAAGACACATGACATTCTCTTTTTGTATTTCCAAAAAGCGATCAAACAATTGTAAGTTAAAGGGATAGTTAACCCAAAATTTTGTCTTTATGTATTCATCATCATGTCATTCCAAACCTGTAGGTGACTCTTTCTTGTTGGAAAGAATTATTATTTTTTAAATGTGGGGACTAAGGTTGTTATATGGTAAGACAGATTTATTGATCATGCATGGGTGATTGAGGTGCATTAGCAGCAATAAAGATGAGAGAATGACAAAAACAAGACATTAGACAATATTATAAACATGATAAACAAGGCACGTAATATCCAAATGTTTTAAATATACAAATTTCACATAAATAAACAAGTGTAATTATTATACATATAAAGTACTAACTAACATTTTTCAAATGTTATTGTGTTCTGCTATCGACAAAAAGTAATTTCGTTTTTTTTATATGAACTATCCCGCTATGGACTGTATTTTTTTTAATTCAGCCTGGTGATGGTTTATATCTTAATACAAATGTTGGCTGGTCCTACCTTTAGAGACCAAGGAGTTTTTAAAATCTTTTGAAAAAGAAAAACCACTTTAACCTGAACAACTTGAACACTTGCCTTCGGCTTGGAGTCTGCTGACATTATTTTTCCAACTTAATAAAGCCGTTGTACATTTAAGTAAATTTTGTGGTAATTCAAAGGTATTTTATAGACAAAAATTACATGTATTCCACAAACTTGGTCTTTTGCTCTATTGTCCTAAAATGAATTTACTCTAAAGCTGCTTTGCAACAATAGAAAGCTGCCTTTAAAGACACATGTAATTCCCATGTGCAAGAAACACATGTGATCACATGTGAAATGTATGTTTTTGGAACATTTTTGTGTGAATCCAAAAACAAGCATTTCAGAAGTGTTTTTGCACATGTATAAAACTCATGTTGTACTCATGTGAATTTTTTCTGAAATTCATTTGTCATTTCTGTAAGGGTGTGAAAAAGCACTATGGTTTCATGGGTAATTACATAAACAAATGCCATGTCACCCAAACTTCTGGTAGACTTCCGCTAAGAATCAATAACTGTTGAGTAGTTAAATTAAATTTGATTTAAAACAAGTTATATACAATAAAATATTAATGTTAATTAATATTAATTAAATATTATTGTTATAGTACTAGCCGCTAAGCCACATCGATAACCAAAAAACAGACCAGAAGCTACTTGTGATGCTAGGCGTGTGGGTCCATTCAAACTGTCTGTACAAGTTTTAAAAAGTTAAACAACAGCTACTTTTTACACATGCAGTGTCATGTTTACATCCAATTCCCATTTATGATGGACAGCTTTTGCTTTGAAATGACACTCAATATATACCTACACTAAGTTGTCTCATAACCATCCTGGCTTTATTTCTCAGACCACACTGTAAACATTTGGTCAAATGTGCCTCTTTAAGCAAACATGATATAATTCCGTGACCGTCATTTTTCTTTATATTTCTTTGGCATTAAATTGTTGTCTTTCCTTCATGGAAATGTCTTACCAAAAAAAGATTATGGACAAGAGACAGCATGACAGTATTCTCAAGGCAAAGTTGCTCCTTTCTTCTGTGATCAGGTGACTCAAAGGTTATATGGGACTCACTTCCTGGTGTGCAAATGAGTTTCTGATTGGACAGGAACGGAAAAAAGGGCAGGAGGAGTCTTTGAAGAGATAGTCAAACTGGTCTGGCAAGTTTTACTTTCTCCTTAACAAACACATGTACCATGTATGACTTTATTGTCTCTAACACACAAACAAAGAAACAACCGAATCGTTGCTGTATGCCGACAGAGCAGTGGATATATCTACATTTACAGTTTGAGGGTTTCACCGGTACAGTTCAGTTCCCAAAGGCAGTCACAGGTATGTGTTTGGAGTATTTGTGGTGGTTCTGTCTGTGAATGTGTGTCAATTCTAAAACTTTTAACCACATCTAGACTAGCCCAGAAACATACATGCTTTGTTTAGGCATATCTTCCTAAATTCCTTACTCTCCTGATTCTAGATCTATCTCTGGATCATGTAGACATGTCGTTTCTTGTCCTTGGAATGGTGAATAGTGAAATCTCATGTTACATTAATTCTTGTTTACCTTATCTTTTTTGCCTTAAGGTAATGATTTAGTCCACTTACTCTGGAACAAACTCCATTGTTGTGTGTGAAAGAGACTTGTAGAGAGAATGGGTTCGAAATATTGATGAAGGAGAAAACGAAAGAGCAGTGTGAAATAAAAGAATAATAGATTGTGAAAGAAGGCAGAGGCGAGTGAGAAAGTGCACTTTAACCTTAGGTGGAGTGCCGGCTCTTGGGTAAAATGGAATGATAAACATTAAGACACTGAGTTTATGTGTCTGCATCACATCTTTTATAGGTCGACATAAATTGTGTAGTGTTTTGAACAAAACCACTTTAAGCTAAATACTATGTGATGGGATAACATTTCCGTTGTGGGTTATCAAATGAACTAGGGGGCAAGAATGAAAAATCATAGAGGAGTTCTCTTTAATATCACAATTATTTCCAATAGACATCAATGAAATTGCTTAAAGAGCATATGTAAACTTTCGCTTAAGTATGGCATCTCAGGAATTTCTATTGAGCAAAACATCCAGAAAACTCACAAATGTCTTATTTTTAGGTTCAGAAAAAATCCAACAATTTCAAAAACTAAGCTTTGCCAAGTCTGCAATCAAAAGTCAGTAATATAGAAGATGAACTCAAACATTTCTCATCAAATTGACAAATCTAAATTATCCATATAATCTACATTTGTTGGACATTTCCATACTTATTTTTTGTTCATCCTAAACAATTTGAGGACCATAGGATATCAACCACATAGTTGATATTTAAAACATAACTGAGTCCTACAGTATAACAAAAGCATCTAGCTCTATGGAGGTTTTCATGTCACAGTTTGCTAAATAAAGAATGCATCATAGATAGTGGCATTAAAAAGATGTCACTGATTTTATACTTTATCATGCATTAACAATGAGACATTGATAAATTACATCAATATACTACAGAAATTGTTTCCTTTAATCCACTACTAATGGATCCTAATGAGCTGCATGGTCTCATAATGGTTGCTCATCCTGCTCATCCATCAATAACCTTCAGGGCACATCAGTTGTCTTTGCTAAGACTCTTTGCTAACAATCTTTTGGCTGCTTGTTTGAAAGTATGTACAGTATGTATGTATGCAAAGGGGATAGATAATATTTAACTTCTAAAGGATTCTAATTTTCATTAACTTTTGATTAAGTAGCCTGTTAGATACTTTTCACAGTCACATATTTCAAACATACTTTATTTTATAATAAACGTATAAGTTTATATATTTACAAGTGAGTTTTCTCGTGGGACAGCTTAAGAGACGAGAGTAAATAAAACATGCATAGAACTGAACCTATTCTTTTTTGTCTACTTAAGGTACAGTTAAAGGTGAGCTTCAAGTATAAAAATGAATACCTAAATAGTAACATATGATGGTAAGTTCACTTAAAGGAAACTTATACTTACATTATGTATACTCGTGTAGAGTATACATACACGAGCTGTGTCTTGACATACTTGACCTTGTCCGCTTCGAGACGTTCTACTGCACTGGGTTTGCGTGTTGATTTGACTGGACAACGGGACTCTAGGTTCCCGTACACTCTAGTACACTCACATATAGTCTACTTAAAAATATACTTGAACTTTACATAAATATACCTAATAACGTGAACTTGAAGTTAAGGGCTGTTAGTGTTTCGAATTGTCTGTTAGTGATCTCTTTCTCCTTGTTTCCACAGGCGTACAAGAAAGTAATCCAGTGTTTCGATCCCAGATGAGTTAATGAGGAATGGTACTGGCTTATTCTGAGCAAAGAAGTTGAAGTTGTTTGTTTCCAAGTATGTCAATTGACACTCTACAACCATCTCCACGGCGATTCCTAAAGCTGGCTGAAACTTCTGCTGTGCCAAGTCGGAACCTAGAGTCCCGTTGTCCAGTCAAATCATCTCCAGGGACACGCAAACCCAGTGCAGTAGAACGTCTCGAAGCGGACAAGGTCAAGTATGTCAAGACACAGCAGGTGGCTTTGAAAAAACAGCAGCCCGTCACTTGTCCTTCCAACAACAGCCAGACTGGACCAGGTGCTCAACAGCCGACAAGGAAGGTCCCTGCACCACCCACTAAGTCTGAGACTCCTCCCCTTGACCTGGAACATCTTTGCAAACTGATCGATGGCGTTGACGATACAACCACCACTGCTGTGTCTACGCAACCCATCATCACTGTGAAAGTCCAAGAGGATGATGACCCATGCAAGCCCCCCTCTCCAACTCTAAATGTGTCGAAAGAACCTTTAGTTGTGTCGTCTCCAACAAGTCAAGGAAAAGCAGATGCTTCAGGTGCTATTGGATGTCCCATCATGACCGTACGGAGAGTCGATGTCAGGCCACAGTTACCTCAAACGAGGATGGCTGGTAGACCACAGCTTCAAATCCGCACACCGGGGCAACCCACCATGCCACAGGTTCCAATGCAACTTTTGCGTTTGCTCAGGCCATACACACAGCAAAATCAGCACCACATTAATTTAAAACGTCTTCAAAACATTACAAGTGCCTCTCGAGGACCCATTAAGCCACCGTCCAGTCCTGCCCAAATCTCACCCTCTTCTAAATCTCCATCAAGCCCATTTAACTCTCAGCCTTCCCCCATTACACCAAACACTGAACCTGCGTCATCTACATCTCCTACCCAAATGACTCCAACCTCGGTTCCCCCATTACTTCATGACTTCCAGTCACCACCATCTCCAGCCATCACTGACCGCTCGTCTACAAGCTCCAGGAAGCGTCCTTCGCTGACACGGTCAAAATCGGATGTCAGCGACTGCTTTTCACGGGCAGGGGCGGAAATTGAGCGCTTCTTTAATTATTGTGGACTTAACCCCTCCGATTTAAAGGAGCTAGCAAGACCAGGTTCCGACATTGTGTCTGTTTCACGTCTTCGCAGCGCCAGTGCCCCGACATCTGAGCGTACGGCCGAGGGTGAGGAAGAGGAGGAAGAAGACACAGCAAAAGATGAACGCCCTGCTTATGGCATTTCTGTTATAGAAAGAAATGCACGAGTTATCAAGTGGCTTTATGGAATGCGTCAGGCCAAAGAAAGTCCCAAGGTGGCCAGTATGTAGGCACTCCTCAACTTCAAGCTATTAAATTCAAATGTATTGCAAAGCAGCTTTACAAGCATTTAGAAAGTTAAACTATCATGTGCAATAAAGAATTTATTGTGCATCATTTCAGTGCCATGGATAAATATTTGTTTGAGTGGCCCAATTGAAAAGACATTACAACATTGGCACAACAAATGGCTTGAGTTTGGTGCACTGATGGCAGATAAAGAGAGTGTTTAAAATGTGTTGGAAAATAACCAGTATATTGAAATGCTTTTAGGTTCGACTAGTGCAGCAAAACACGTTTCTCTTTTAACTTTTTGTCTCTTTAATGTCTTTTTTGTTTGTCCCCATTGTTTTTCAGTGTCTAATGTGTGCTAAGAATCACTTGTTAGCATGGGAACACATGTTTTCAAACAATAACAGTTTCTTGAATTTGCAGTGTATAGTAATCTTAGTAGTATAACATGGCCATTATTGCAGCTAATGATGAATATTTATTATTATTTTACCACACTGTATGGAACAATTTTGAATATTGCCATTGTTTATCGTTGCATTAACACTCATTTTTATGTATCATACAAACATAAACTAATGTTTTTTGGACAGTGACCCCAATGTTTTTGGGCAACATATACACAGACATGTAACCATGATTTTACGTGAAACAATTTACACAAAAAACTGAGTAAATTTTAAGCTGTGAAATCAAATGAAATACTGTTTAAATTAAGTAAATGTAAGTCAAAAATAAGTAAATCTTTGTAACTCAAATATTCTCAAGAATTCCCCAAAAATATTAAGTGTATATTAAAAATATAATTAGTTAATTCAATTCTTAATGTTTTCCATTAAATACACTTAAATAATATATGTACATTTTAGAGAAATTAACTGGATTTTTAGTGTCCCACAAAAAAAATTCAGTTAAATGATTTCAAAAGATTTTATTAAGCTAATATAGCTGTTTATTTTTGTGATATTTACTAAGCCCACAGAATTATTTTTTAAAGTCCAGAGTGTGACCCTGGATCACAAAACCAGTCTTATGTAGCACAGGAACATTTTTAGTATAAGACAAAAATATATTGTTTGGGGCAAAATTATCGATTTTTCTTGTATGCCAAAAATCATTAGGATATTAAGAAAAGATTTCCTACCTTAAATACATAAAAACATTATTTTTGTGAGTGGATGGCCTGTCACGGTGCCCCCGATTAACAACTTCAAAGGCAACTTTCTCAATATTTCGATTTTTTTAAACACTCAGATTCCTGAGTTGTAAACGGTCGTATCTCAGCCAGATATTGTCATTTTCTTACAAATAATACATCAATAGAAATCGTATTTATTCAGAAATGTAAAATGGCCCCCACAGTCACCAGATTTCAACCCAATAGAGCATCTTTGGGATGTGGTGGAACAGGAAGTTCGTGCATCCCACAAATCTCCATCACTGCAAGATGCTATCCTATAAATATGGGCCAACATTTCTAAAGAATGCTTTCAGCACCTTGTTGAATCAATGCCAAGTAGAATTAAGGCAGTTTTGAAGGAGAAAGGGGGTCAAACACAGTATTAGTATGGTGTTCCTAATAATCCTTTAGGTGAGTGTATATCTCTGTTCATCAAAACAAAGAGATGTATATAGTTTGGGAACAACTCGAAGTCGAGAAAATAAAAACTATCCCTTTAAGTTTAAAGCGCATCAGATTGTGCTATTAAAGTGGTCATATGGCGGAAATTCGTGTTTTTCTGTGTCTTTGGTGTGTTTTAAGTTGCCCATGCATGTATTAGACACGTAAAATTTTAAAAATGTAAGTGTCGGAACAAAAGATACATTCTATCTAAAAGCGAATGCTCACCCAGACGTGCCTGAAACGCCTCGTGTAACCACACCCCCACAAATCTACGTCAGTTCGTGGTATGATTTGACGGTGGGCGGCCAAATTTAAGGTGGGCGGTCTTGCAAATCTTATTGTACCGTCGCTGGCGCAGCCTGATGTTCCGAATATGGTAAGAGGCGTTACATTTCTGTGCAGTTTTCAAAAATCACTACGCACTAGTGACCTGGCCAATCATAGCACACCTCGCTTTTCAGAGCGATTAGCTTTGTATAATATCTGCGCATTTCAGAGAGGCGGAGCAAAGAGGAGATACAAACATACACGGTATGTTGAAAAGACAGCCTTTTATTTTTTTTTCATATATTTTTTTTTATTGAGATAACTCAAAAAACAAAATCAAAAAATGTTTACAGAAATATTCTGATCTCTTTTACATATTGAAAGTAGAGAAATAATAAAATAAAGAAAATTGGATAAAATAACTTGACAATAACTTATACAGAAAGTGGGAAACCAATATCAAATTAACATGTAAAAAATCATAGTAAAAAAAAATCATAATAATAATAATATTAATGATGATAATAATAATAATTATATATATCTATATATATATACACATACACACACATACATATATCCACATATATACACAAGTACATACGTATATACACCCATACATACACATACACATGCATACACATACATACACATATATATATATATATACATACATACATATATATATATATATATATATATATATATCAAAATAAAAATAAAGGGCCTGTATATACGTTAGTACACATAAATATACATAATTTCATAGCTAAATAATACTTGGCCCAGCTTAATGCATAGAACTTCTATAGTACAGTTGTGAGATTTAGGACAATACGAAATGTATAAAAATATAAAGGAGACATAGACAGGTAATCAGGGTACTGTTACTTTAAATGTAATGGTGTTTAAATGCCTTAAACCACATTTAAGATGTTACTTAGATCTAAATTCAAAATAAAAGATACAAAGGGTTTCCAAATATTCTCAAAATAAAAAAGCTTCCCTTTTAATGTATATGTTATCTTTTCCATAGCTAAACAGAAGGACATATTGTCGATCCACTTTATGATAGAAGGCATTTCTAATCTTTTCCAGTACAGAGCAATTAAACGCTTAGCCTGAAGTATGCCTATGTCAATCAATTTACGGATATTACTACAGAGTACAATATGGTTTGGAATACTTCCCAAAATAAAAATCTCTGGTTCCATTGGAAGATTTACTGAGACCAGTTGGTAAATTAATGCCGCCACCTCTCTCCAAAACTCTTTCACCTTAGGGCAGGACCACAAACAATGTAGAAGAGTACCTTTGTCACTTGAACATTTAATGCATGTGTCTGGAATATTCGGGTTTATTTTGTTCAGCCTCACTGGCGTAATATATGTTCTCATTAACCAGTTGTATTGTATCAGTTTAAGACTGCTATTGAATGTTTGTGATTGTGCTTTCATACATATTTCCTCCCACTTAATTAAAGGGATGTTTGATTTTAAGTCCTCATTCCAACGACTCAATTTATCTTTCGATGATTCCTTAGAATTTAACTCTAACAATGTATAAAACTGAGATATTAAGCCTTTAGACTGTGGGTGTTTAGAAAATAAATTTTCCAGAGGTGTCTTGGTAGGTTTTGTATGCTTTTCACCCTGATTAGAAAAAATATAACTTCTGAGCTGTAAAAATTTAAAGAAATGCTTTTGGGGGATATTAAATTGTACTACCAGTTCTGCAAAGGACATTAAATCTTTTCCCTTATATAAGTCCTCAATTGTTTTCAGTCCTTTATCATACCAAAGTTTAAATCCAGAATCCATGCTCGCGGGTTTGAAATATTCATTTCCCCATATTGGAGTAAAACATGATAAAGTATTGGGCTGGCCTAAATATTTGTGTACATCAAACCAGACTTGAATTGTATTTAAAAGAATTGGATTAAAAGATACCATCTCTTTCCTTTTCCTGATATTTTTAATATCTGTCGAATATAGATAGAGATTAAGGGGCAAGTTTGATTTTATAAAGGAGGTTTCGACATCTAACCAAGGAGTGCTTATTTCAGAGGAAAAATAGTATATAATAGCTCGAAGTTGTGCAGCCCAATAATACCACTCTAGCTTGGGAAATTGGAGACCTCCTTTATTATATGGTAGATATAATAGTGACAATCGAACACGAATTCTTTTATTGTTCCAAATAAAATTTGTAAATAGCTTACGAAGTGTAATAAAAAAGGAAGAAGGAGGACATAAAGGGACATTTTGAAAGAGATGTAGTATTTTAGGTAATATATTCATTTTTATTGTATTTATACGACCAATTAAAGAAATAGGTAAACTATTCCATCTTTCGATGGATTTAGAAATGTTGTCTAATAGGGGTTGATAATTAATTAAGGAAATATGATCTATATTAGCTGTAATTTTTATACCCAGGTAAGTGAAGGAATCTACTACGTTCAAGTGTGACATAGCTAAGGTTTGACAATCCTTCTTGTCCATTAAAAGAGTACTTGATTTGCATTTATTTATTTTATAACCAGAAAAGACACCAAAGGATGAAAGAAGTTGCATTAGAGAAGGGATAGAATGAGCTAGATTTGTTAAATACAGAATTACGTCGTCTGCGTACAAAGAAATACGGACATCTGTAGTACCTACTTTGATGCCGTGGATATTGCTGTGTGACCTCACTGCTATAGCTAATGGCTCGATTGCTAAAACAAAAAGAAGGGGTGAAAGGGGACACCCTTGGCGGGTTCCCCTTTTAATGTCAAAAGACTTGGAAATAATATTATTAGTAAGGACTCCAGCTTTAGGAAGCGTATAAAGTATATTTATCCACTTGCAAATATTTCTTCCAAACCCAAATCTCTTAAGAGTTTCAAATAGGTAGGGCCATTCCACCCTGTCAAAGGCCTTCTCGGCGTCTAAAGACAGGATGGCTGTATCAGATGTTCCTTTCCTAAGATACAAAACATTGAGTAGAGTTCTAACATTAAGGAAGCCCTGTCTACCCATAATAAATCCATTCTGATCATGAGAGATTAATTCGGGTAGCAGAGTCTCTAACCTCTTCGCCAGTAATTTACTCAGTATTTTTACATCTGTATTAAGAAGTGAAATTGGTCGAAATGATTCGCACTTGGTTTTAATTTTGTTAGGTTTAGCAATTAATGTAATGAGGGCGCTTCTTAAAGTTTCTGGAAGAGAACCAGTAACAAAGGACTCTTTAAACATGTCTAAAATAGGAGTAATAAGTTTACCTTTAAATTTTTTATAGAAATCTACATTAAGACCATCGGGTCCTGATGTTCGGCCAGCCGTTAGACTCTCAATTGCCTCTATAACTTCTTCTTCTGTTATATCTACTTCCAGAGATATTTTTGATTCTGCAGAAATAGTAGGTATATATAGATTGTCCAAAAAGACTGATTGTGCATTATTATTATTATCTGAGTACTCCGAGGTATATAAATTCTCAAAGAAATTTCTAAAAGTGTCATTTATCTTTACTGGGTCCAAGATCATATTACCATTACTATCTTCAATAGAATTTATTGTTCGTTCAGATTGGATTTGTTTAAGTCTCCAAGCCAACAATTTCCCAGCTTTTTCACCTTGATCATAATACTTTTGCTTTAGCATGCTCAGACTATCTGCTGCTTTTTTGGCCGACAGTTCGTTGTACTTAGCTCTAAGGTTTAGTAATTCATGATGAATGATCGTTTCATCTTTATGTGATTGTTTTCTTTCAAGGATTTTAATTCTTGCGCCAAGCTCTATTAGTTCTTTATTGAAACCTTTTGATTTAAAACCTGTGAAACTTATTATGATGCCTCTAATATAAACTTTAAATGCTTCCCACCTGATACTAGCTGAGGTTTGGGTCGTGTTAATATCAAAGTAAGTATCTATCTGTTGAGTAATATATTCATTAAATTCTTCATCTAGAAGCCATTTAGGATGAAATCTCCAAAGTGAAGACGTACGTTGTAACTTATTATCAGTATAGGAAAATGATATCGGAGCATGGTCAGAAATAACAATAATGTCATAACCACAATCAGTAACATTTGACATAAGTGTTGCTGAAATGAAAAAATAATCAATTCTGGAATAAGATTGATGTGTTTTAGAAAAACACGAATACTGAACTTCTTTAGGATGTAAGTATCTCCACATTTCTATCAGGTTTAAGTCTTTTATAAGACAATTAAGAATCTTTCTGGTTTGTCTATGTGATTTATCAGAACCAGATGAACGGTCTATACTTGGGTCCAGTGTACAGTTGAAGTCCCCTCCTATGATATAAAATCCAGAAAGGGTAGATAAGGTTAGAAGAAGGTTGCTAAAGAATTTTGGGATATCGTCATTAGGACCATATATGTTGACAAGAGTCAATGTTGTGGTTACTAAGGTCCCTTGGACAATAAGACATCTACCTGAAGGGTGCTGTGTTATTTTAACCATTTGAAATGGAATAGATCTGTGGATCATTATAATAACACCCCTTGCTTGGGAACTAAATGAGGCTGAAAATACCTGGCCCTGCCATCTGTTACGTATTCGGTGCATATTCTTAGGCATTAGGTGCGTTTCTTGAAGGAAAACAATTTTACATTTAAGTTGTTTTAATCTAGTCATTACTTGTTTAATTTTAGTGAGTGTGTTCAACCCCCTACAGTTCCATGAAGTAAATTTAACATCAATAGTCTTTGCCATAGAGTGTTATATCGTAAGATAAACCAATATTCTCACTTCTTACTAAACCAGAAGTCATATATACCTTGTGCAAGAAAGAAAAACAAAAAAAAAATAAAAAAAATATTAATTTGGTTACAACAACCATCAACCTATAAACACAAAAACTTTTAATCATCCTCATTACGACCTGCCGATAACCACCAGCAGATCTAAACCTGTCTCTACTACCCACTTCCTCTATTAGGTTAGCCACCACAGCTTAGGTTAAGAAAACAAACAAAACTAAAAAAAAAACTTATTGTAAATCGCGTTACGGTTTCAATCCTGCTACATGATTTAATTAATTTCATAGTGAAAAGTGAAACTTGTTCCACTTAATTATATAGTGTCAAATTGCACTTGTTAGAATAATGTCACCAACCTACAAATTCTTTAGAAATTCTTCAATATCCGAAGGATTTTGAAAAAAGTGGGACTTGCCACTGACAGTCACCCGAAGACGCGCTGGAAAGATGAATCCATAAGCTAGTCCTTTAGCACGCAGTTTTTTCTTGACTTCGTCGAAGTGCCTCCGTTGTTTATTTACATCAGCAGAGAGATCTGGAAAAAGCATAATCCGATGGTTTTTAAACAGTACATCTTTCTTCTCTCTGGCAGCACGCATCACTCGCTCCTTGTCTCTATAATCCAGAAACTTTGCGATCATCACTCTCGGGAATGAGCTTGTGTCCATACCGGGCTTTCGCATCCCGTTGATTCTATGTGCTCTCTCTATGGACAATGGTTTTCGTAGCGGTTCCATATCCAGCGCCTCAGGTAACCAGCTTTCTAAGAATGCACATGCATCCGTACCCTCCGACTTTTCCGGTAGGCCAAGGAGCCTCAGATTTGAGCGTCGACTACGATTCTCCAGATCATCTACTTTCCAAAGAAGACCATTCACATTCTTTTCGAGAGTTTTGTTCATCGACTTAAGTGTAGTGACTGCATCTTCGGTCTGTGAAATGCGCTCCTCTGCTTGTGTTAGCCTTCCGGTACATTCAGCTACTTGATTCTTGATATCTTGTACCGCCAAAAGAACGGTTTTAAATTGAGAAGCCATATCAACTTTCACTGAATGTATTGCTTGAAGAATATCATTTGTGTCACCGTGTAGATCACTTGCTTGGTCTCCACTCGTCAGAAGGTTATCTCCACCATGTGCATCTCGCGGCAGTACCTCCGGGCCTTCAGAGTCAGATGTGATCTCTGTGTTTTCAGGTTTTTTCAGCTTCTGCTTTACTTGTTTAGGCGACATCTTTGAAAGCATATATTTTAAGATATTTTGTTAAATCTGTAGCGGACCTAACCCGCGCGTCTCTTCAGCTGCGTGGCATAACCGGAAGTCCCGAAAAGACAGCCTTTTATAACCTTAAATCGTGTATACACATTATATTACATCTAAAGCAAACTATAATATTCGTTTTAGCCGAGTCAAATGACCCCATTAAATGATAATCCAAAAACGAAATTGAGATTAAAAAATTCAATAAAAATAAAAATGAATTTAAAACAATCTGTGTGTAAAACAATTTGTTTTATTCCGTAAGGCATTGTTCTGTACAACATAAACAAATGCAGGGGCTTTATTAGTGTGCTGTTCCCTCTTAGCTATAAGAATTGCATAAAAACACAACATTTACAAGGTCACAAAATTCGCATAACATTTTACTTTTCATACTTTCCTGTTATTAAGAACAGGAAACAAGTGCGGCAGAAACTTTTAAGACCGGATTTGACCTCGCTGTTTTCTTTCTCATGTGCCCATTCCATTTCTCTATAAATAGTTTTTGTATATTAGACTGCTTTAGCACATGTATCTTGCTGGACAGTTCACCTGATACAACCTCAATGACAATGAAATCCTTAGTTTTCTGGTTTTATGTCGTCATGTGTCTGTGGGCCCAGATCCATGCTCTACAATACCAGTGAATGATAGAATCATAAATTGGAACAAACTCCAAATATTCCTATTGATCCTAAAGTCTCTTTAGGACATTTTACTTGGCAGTCAGAGCGCTGATGCGTAGCGGAAAAGAGCCAAACATGTTAAAGCAAATCTCCTCAAACACAAAAAGTGATCATGTCTGTTTAACAAAACATATCTTGTTTTCTTTGGGGCCATAGTAACCTTGTTCCGTACAGCTTTACTGTTACTTAATGGTCAGAGCATGGCACTAGCAACATGGGTACTTTGTTCGCAGAAATTATACATACTCTTTGTTGCATGATACGTGTACATTGCGTTACATGCATATGTGTCCGACTTGCTTATGCCTTCACGTTGAGTGCATTCACGTTTATAATATGTCCGCCAGTCCACCACGGCCGTAGGTGGTCGGTGGGAAAGCAGTTCTGGACTTTGACAGAATGTCAGTCCGCCCCTGGACACAAAACCAATTCAACATTTTTAATGATAATATCTGGCTGTGGGTTTGAAGCGATTGTCACACACAGTAAAATGGCAGATGGATTAGTAGATATTTTAACGAAATGAGGGTAGGATTTGTTATCTGTTAGTCTTGGTGCATGTTCGTGCAATCATTCAGTTTTTTGGATTCTTGTACACGTTTTGTTTAGATAAGATGTGGTATAATTTATGGTTCCATTACTTTGGAATGTTGTTGTTGTATGGACAGAGGAAATTTTGCCATGAGAGAGAGAGATTGGTCGTAGAAATTAACATAACATTTCTGTTGTCTTAAAGTACAAAAGAGAAAAAATACCCAATTGGAATTCAATTCTTTAAGTAACTTGGACAAGGAGCATTTTTTTTACTTGTAGACGTTTGTGGTAACTCACCAAGCACTCAAGGATACATTTTTAAACGAAAATAAATTCTACTTTTAAGTGGTGTGTACTTAATATCCAATAATTCAAGTTAATTAAAAATAATCATTATAACCAACTCACAGGAACTTAAAATAAATGAGTCGATTTTTTTTATATAAAAATGTTGGTTTATAGTTTATATCACCTAATATATAGAACATCTAGGTTTCTCAGTGTACACACTATGGTAGGAGCTTGTCGATTGGGGTCTGCCCACTCCTGCTTACAAGATACCCAACAAGTGGGTCAGTGATGCATCTCACGCATGATGATAAGGATCAAAGAAAGACACAAAAGACGCCCTCCGTCTGCAGATTTAGAGCGAATATAAACACACAGGGAATGAGAGATGATGGTAAATGGGAAAATTACAGAGCATTTCACATGTAAGAGAGATAAGATTGCAAAGCTGTACAAAACTAAACTAGATTTTTTTAAAGATACAGGAAATAGCAGGATGACAGAGAGGGGAACAGGAGCTTGGAAAGGACCATGAGCCGGGACTCAAGTCCAATGTACTGTAAAAAACATGTTTAGTTAAATCCAATAGCTTTATGACAACTTTTTTACAGTGACCTGCGCTTTTTTACATTGGCTTGACAACTTATGAATTTATGGTCTAACAGTTGTTCCTAGTTGTCCCAAATCAAATAAGGATAAATAAGGGACACGCTCCCATGGGTGGAATAACACAACTTGCAAATCGTTTTAAGAGAATTGGAGAAACAAAGAAATAGGGATTAAAACACGCAAGTATTTGCTGAAATTACAAGCAGCTGGACTCGACGGTGATCCTTTACAACTTCTCTACGATTTACACAGGAATCAGGCGTTCCCGGACACTGAAATGTTGCGCGGAATTGCGTTTCCTGACATTGTAAGAAGTCATTTTGCTGAGTGATGTACAGGAGGGCGCGCTCCGGCGTGCTCACGTGGTGTTCATGTGGTAAAGTGACGACACGTCCATATACCCTCTATTCATTTCGAGCGGGGCTACAACTTAAACAGCTGTTGACGAGCACTGTTTACTCACATCGCATATTAAAGCGGAGCATTTATTAACTCATCGTTTCTAACGTCTGACGAAATCTCCGACATCAATATTTCAATAAATTATGAAAAATGAATCACTGACTGGCCATGTTGGATTTTGTTAGGAAGATAATGCTTAGGATCGTGGTTTTCCGATAGTTTTACAGCTCACCGTGAGCGTATAATATATTTTGGTTGTTGTTTGCCTACAGCATCTCATTGAGCGTTTGGACCCGGAAGCAATATATGACTTTTCATATATGGAGGTGCGTGACGTCAGACTTAACGTCCGAATATGGGCTCAGCGGAAGCTTTTTATGTAATAGGCAAATAAGCGGACTTCCATAATGGCGCTCTCATGCTTATTCTTGATATCAAAGTGCTGTTACATCACACAGCTGCCCACACACGTCTTTGATTTGTCTCTCTAATCTGACTTCTCCAAAGTGAATGTTATGTTTCCTGCAGTGCTGCAATGTTACTTATACATCTCTCAACATGTTTCTGGGAGGAGATCAACACGACAGAGACTCATCAACAGCTTACAGTAAAAACCATGTCAAACACTCAAGACATAAAGTTTAGCTTCTTATCATTCTGCTTCTTGGGGACAATCATTCTGCTACAGGGTGGAACTGTCACCACAATGACAAACAGCCAAAAATTCTTTAAACTTAAACAATGAGTCATCCTCATGCCAACTTCTATGACTTCCTTGGAGCATCAAATTCTCTTGCGTGGGAATTCTAATGACGTGCCGTGTCTCTTTTCAAAGGCATTTTAATGAATGGGGACAGATGACTTGAAAAAGAATGCAGAGCACCATACAATAAAAAGTGGTGAATATACCTTGTGAACTATATTCCAAGTCTTATGAAGTCTTTGTGCAGATTTGTTTGAGGAACAGTCTGAAGTTTATGTTGATGATTATCCGGCTGAATAACAACAGAAAGTTATAAGGGTTTGGAATTGAGTTAAGGGTGACAGAATCTTTTACTTTTTGAATCATCATTTTTCTTATGATGATTTGAAAATGTGAGCAGAAAAAATAATAAAAGGTGGTAGACAAAACAAGTTAAATGTTGACCAGAAATATATTAAATATGATCAATAAAGATATCGGTTAAAGTGATACCTGATTTTTAAAGTTTAGTCTTCCTAACAGCAGTGAATCTGATTAATAGCTGTAATGCAGAATTATGTCAAACTACTAATTTATAACAGAACACGTAGCTTCAAACAGATTTAGTAGTAGTTTGTTTCAACAGCTGCTCTGAATGTTTACTGTATGAGTGTGCACATCTGTCTCTCTCCATCAGGGATGAGTGTGGGGGCGTTAGCTTGATGGCAGCTGTGATACAAGGTCAGGTGCTGTGGGTGTATAACAAAGACAGAGATCAGGCCTGTCTGAGCGTGGATCAAACGCAGCAGCTCCCACACACCACACTTTCTCCCCACAGAACAGCACAGCGTGAAACCGTTACAGCATACCACCTACACGCATACACCACACTCCTGCATGACTCTATAATCTCAATGACTGCCAATACTGTGTAGTGTGTGACTGTCAAAACTGTGCAGATGTTAACTAGGTATATGTTTTATAAAGCAGAAAAGTGTATCCAGTAAAAAATATAGTGGTGCTTGCCAAGGCACAATTGGACATACCCTATGGACAAAGTTCTAATAAACATGTTGATTGAATTCCAGAAATTTCAATTAAAAAAATATTTATGCACTAACATATATATGTTCTGTTTGTACTTCAACAGTTTTAGAAGGAACTTCTCTATTCTGAAATGACTCTACAAATGTGTTCAAGCCATTGATGGGTTTGGGTAATAAGTGTTGGCTCAAAGTCTGAATGTTATGCCAAAGTTGTTCAGCTTGGTTCAGGTTATGGGTTCTATGCAAACCAGTCAAGTTCTTTGCACTAGACTGAATCAGTCATTTCTTGTTTTGTGCACACGGTCATTATAATGTTTAAAAAGAAAAGGTTGCTGGCCAAACTGTTGCTATAAAATTAGAAGCACACAATTTTCTAGAATATCATATGCTGTGGAATTAAGATGTGTGCTCACGGATGTGACTAAAGTACTAAAAATTGTTCATTAAAAGGTGGCATCCCAATAATTTGTCCATATATAGTGGACTAGCTTCCTTATCTTAAGTATTAAACCGTGGCACGTGTTAAACAGTGTTTGATGTCACCACAGATTAAATGGTTTAGTGATGAGTGATATTACATGTTATACTTAACAAACCATATTCAGAGCCTGAAATTTGTTGGGGTGAGATCTTTTGACCTGGGCTAGAAAGCACTTCCCAAACACACCCTGGCGCCCATATACTGTAGTATATGGGCGCCAAAATGAGAACTCAGATTTTTTAATGTTATCATGTTTTTAAAGTGTTTTATTGTGTTAGTGAGTAGTATTTTTTTGTTATTTTGGCTTTAGTCAAAACAAACCAACTACAGTTTGATGGATATTAATTGGAATGCACAATAAGAAAACATGATTTTGGGGTTTTCACATTCACATCAGAGAAGTGCGTTTCTCACATCAGCAGTAGTAATGTTTGCTCTGTTCTTTGTGTGTTCTATAGTGCTGTTCCTGGGAGTCAACAAAGAGGTAAGCCCTTCACCTTTGTAACAATGATTTTGCTGTTTTTTAAAGAATTATTTCAATTTTAAAACTTAGCTGTCATGTTGAATGTTCTCAGAACTGAGGTTTGTGTGTATAGTGGCACATGTTGGGATTCAAATAATCTGGGTGTTAAAACTACTGTACAGAAATGGTGTTGACATGAAACCCTACCAAACAAGTTCTTAATTCTTCAACCAGATGCGTGTCAAATTTCTTTTGCAAAGATGCTTTATTGTTTCTCCCTCTTGCCTCTGTAGATTATCTCAATGGGCAGAGTCACATTCACAATTCCTACCTGAATGCTTTGAAGAAGCCAATAGGTCATGTGTCATACAAATGCCTGGTCCTTGGCTCTTTCTTTTCCACTTTGGGGCTTTTTGGGACATAAATTCCTGAAGTACATCGAAAATTATTAAAACACAGATAGCATTTGGTATGTTTTCATTTTATTTCGTATATTTTTATATATTTTATTGGAAACTGTTTTTAGGTTATTATAATAAATGTTATATGTTGATTTAACATCTCACTGTCTATTATAAGATGTCTTTTATCACGATTTGCGTACAGAACCCAGACATTAGTGAAGGGTTAATCAGAAATTATTTCTTAAATGTAAAACAAAAACCCACGATGGGGGGACAAACACAATAAAAAGGCTTTCCAAAAAGCCCAACAAAAATTTCCCGCTGGGGGACAAACAAGAACTACCGATGAAAGTTAACAAGGGGCAGCTGAGGAGAATTAAACACCAATGGGAAGATTACATGGGGCAGGTGAGGGAAATGAAACACTAATGGGGCAATGAGGTGAAGCAAGGGAGCAGGGCTAAAGGATGCGACACTGGAGAGAGAGCATGGCATTACAAAACCAAAACAATGCCATGCACTTTCTCCACATAAAACACATGGGTCTGACATGATCCTGTCACAAGACTTGAAAACCAAGACAAGGAGAGGCAGGATCATGACAGTCTTTAGGGAACTTTACTCTGTTTTGCACTCATTTTGCTGGGTTGGGTACACAGTTCCAGTATCAAATGTTATCAATTCTGGTGAGTACTGCTGAATGGTTTTAGTCCAACAGTCCTGGGGCCCGTTTCAGAAAGGAAGTTTAGTGAAAACTGAATGAGTATATTGATCCTGAAATGAGGGAAACTCTGGGTTTTCCGTTTCAAAATGCGTGGTATGTCAAACCCGAGAAAACGGGGTAACTCAAACCCATTTCTAAAGGAGAGGTGACTTATACTCATAATCAGTAACCAGTAACTTACTCTGTGAACCTAACCTGGTCGAGAACAGGTTGTCTTTGGTAAACCCAGAGTTTAATTCGATCTCCTCCCCCTTTTAAAGCGCAAGTGGTGTTCCTCATTCATTCATTCATTAATACAGTCATCATGACGTTTCATTTGTATAACTAGAGCACTGATGGCGAGTGAGAACATAAGATTTTTTTACCATTTCTGTCTTATTTCAGTTGTTTCATTCATTTAATGATTCATTTATTTGTTTATTGGTACATTTATCTATTTATTAATTTAAACTTAAGTCATTTTCAGCTCATCAGTAATGCAGAGCGGAACGTGTGCCTCGATCTCAAGCTCTTTTTTTTAAAATATTTTATTAAATAGTCTTGTTAACCCCTGTTATATGTTAAATACATATATTTAAAAACTGTATATGACAGATTGATGTCAAGAGATCAGATTGTTAATGTAACAACCGTGCTGATAAAAACAAAAGAAACCATCACAGAATTGAATGGCTTGCATTAAAATACCATTCTGAACCATTAGCTTTTTGCATTATAACCATTACAAAATTGTAGTGTTTTGGGCATTATTCCAAAATGATTAATCTGCCAGATCACGAGAACGGTGCTCGTTGAATTTATGTTAACTAGAGCAATAGTTTATTATACAGGTGTGGTGTAAATTGCCTTTCGAAAATAGCGCTTTACATCTTTAATAACTGTCATAAAGGTTTAAAACAGCCGTCCAAGTTGAGAAATATATGAAAATACACTTTTTTTGCATGCAACACCTGAAATTAATGATTTTATTGATGCTGATTTATTATTTTGCACAGAAAATACAGAAAATTGTACAGTGATCAAGTACACATATATCTAATTTGTCAGTGTTTCTCTGCAGCTCCTCATACCTGGTCTGGTAATCTTAGTCATGCAGCGTGTCTACTTGGCCATGTGTGTTGTGGTTGAAGCAAGTTTAGTGGCACTGTTCTTGTTACCATGGTGAGAAAAGCTAAGACCTAGATCTGCCTCATCCATGCTCATTTTTTGTTCTGCAATGTTAAATAAGTTGATAATATCAAGCCTTCAATCTACATAAAAGAGAGACTAAAATTGTTAGAATTATTATTACTGATTAGTTCAATCAAAACATATCTACTATATCACTAATATATATTACTGTACAAAATATTTAGGATTATAATAAATTTGATTATGACAAACTGATATTGTTCAAAGTGTTTGGCTAGCAATAAGGGATAGCCATGTGGAGGCACACACATTACACATATCACCCTAGCAACCATTTTATCATGCATTATACAGTTTAAATAACTAATTTGCTTTGTTTTGTTCAGGTCAATGTTGCAAGACGTAGTAGACGAGTTTCCTTTAAAAAATTCTTCCTACAATGGCATGGAGCCCTTGTTCTGTTTTTGTAATAAACTCGGAGGAAGTTTGTCTGCTGGCATCTCCACTATGATTCTAAAGAGAGTCAGCACTCTCTTTTCCATGCTTTGAAATTCCTGAGCTAATGTAATGCATGCTTTAAAGAGAGATTTACCAGCATTAAATCCTAGTTCAGTAGTGCACTGCCAGTTATCAGACATGTCAGGTGAGAATGTTTGAAAGGTTATGTTTACAATAGTTCAGCCCTTGCAGAGAAGTCTGAAATGTTTACCTTGAATGTTTACACTCACTGAGCGATGTGTTTGGCTATAGCTACACAGGATATAAAGCAGGTGCATGTAGCCATGCAAATGGACTTGTCCTGGCACTCAAATTGCTTTTGGCTCCTATACCTATCATGCAGTTGCTGGTGGCTTTAGTGGGTTTTTATCTATACCCCATTAATGAAAGACCTCGAAAGCACATTCAACAAAATCATAGATACAGTATGTTAGATGTAATAAATGAAAAGAATGTGGAAATAACCCTAAAGTTAACATTTTAGGAACATATTTTATGTAAAAAAGGCTCTGTTCTTTTGTTTTGCTTTTTAAAAGGCCAGATATTACCATCCTCCCGAGTTAGGAAAAGACTGAAAAGTTCCCCATAAGTCTTTGCGTCTCCGTCTAGTCAGAGATTCATCTTCAAACCAAAGGCCAAGATTGTTTCTATTGTACTCATTGTACATTACAACAGTCTATTCTTCATGAAAAAGGTTTAACCAAACTGATTCTTAAAGAACATTGCAACACAAGCGCAAATTAAAATGTTGGGTCAGGTTGTATATCGGAAAGCCGGTTTAATAAATCTACAGCTTACTCAACATCACTGAAAGAACTTAACACAAATATGAAAAGAGAGGAATCAAGGTTGAGAGATACTCGTTTAAAAAGTACATTATTTGAGGTATCCAGACATTGCTGATAAGAGGTCAAAAGTAACTTGGGTCTGAATGTAAAGTAGTAAACTGAAAGATTTGAGTTTTATTAGAGGAGTTGTATTAAGGTCAATGCAAAGCGTAAATGCAAGGCATTTATACTACATGTTTTACTTGCAAAATGGGACATATAAATGTGATACTTTAAAAAAAAATTATGTAGGCTATTTGGCAAGTAAATGGTCAAATATGCTTTAGTTATGTCAGATGAAAACAATATATATAATTTGATGTTGAAGTCCATCATAAGGTCCATGTGAAGTATAGCAGAATAAGACCAATAATGCATATCAGGAAAGTAAATAAATTAGGTTTTGATTTCATGTTTAATTTATTTTGATTTGGTTACTGATTTTTGTGTATTTTTAGCAATGTTTACTTTTGTAAATGTAATCCAGAACAAGTGCCCATGCATAGAATTAAGAACCCAAATATAAACTAAATTTAATCTTCTAAATTGTATTGTGGTGTTTGTTCTTTTTTACAGTATTTAACAGTATAACAGTAAGTATTTTAACACAAAAAACAAAATTGTTGCCACACAATATCTGGAGAGAGACTATTTTTATTTCAAAATATAAGACCTATGGAAGACCTGAGGTATAGTCTTCATGAGTCATGCAAACGAGAATGTCATCATTGTTATGCAATCTAGGCAATAAATTGTACATGAACTCTAAAAAATGTTGGGTTATATCAAGCCAGCGTTGAGTAAAAAATAGACAAACGCAATCCTTGGGTTTTAAACTCACCTACGATGTTTTAAATACTGGGTTGTTTTAACCCATTGTTGGGTCAAATATAAAACTTTTGGGGTTATTTAAAACCAACTGTTGGGTGTGTATATAGTAGCGTATGACCTCTTTCTAGGGTGAAACATCATCATTCTCTCTGCCACATTCACCACAAGCTCACTTAGTCACACCTAAATTAATAAGATGATGTTGTTACTATATATCAGTCCAAGAATGGCAGAAAATGTAAATTGTCAGAAACTGTAATAATAAAAAATATCCCTAAGGGGCCACTGTACTGACTTCTTGTAATTGTTGACTTGTATGAGCAGGGTGCTGTGGTTGGAAATGAAAATATCCTTTTGGGATAATTGGAGGAGCATCATTTGACAATCTGTGAATTATCACATACTGTATATTAAAGGCAACATAACCAATCAAATGCCTTTAGAATGCTTCACAGTTAAATTGGAGGTCAAAGTAATTGTGTCATCTAACACAACATTACTTATATAGTTTATGTAGGCTGTAACAGTGCAACATTATCCAAGACACCACCAACCTCTCCAAACATCAATGACGAGAGACGTCAATACATTTTGATAGGAAACTATTGTTACCATAGTAACTGTAGTGGGGATTGGCAGATAGTGATGTTCGTTGTTTGTCCACCAGGGGCGGAATATGCTCGTGGGTGGTGCACACAGGCGCTTTCTGCCCTCAATCACAATTACTGAATTGAAGCGCATTTTGTGTGCGGACCTTCAGGAGTAAAAACAAGAAGCCTGCAAGGATGGGAGTCGAGGTCGAAACCATTACTCCTGGAGACGGTAAAATATGTCCAATATTAAACCCTATCTACATTTCACAAACAACTATTATGAAATACTCAAGATTATTCTTACTTTTAATCGACACGTTTTCACAGATGTTTCCATAGCAGGCTTTAGCTTGCTAGCTAAACACACGCTTACAGGGCAAATCATTTCAACCTCAATGTTTAATATTTTTCTGCATTTTAATGTTTTTTTAGGAAGTACTTACCCTAAAAAAGGACAGACGTGTGTCGTGCACTATGTGGGTAAGTGAAGTGTTGTGTTTGATGAATCGCGCGAATAGTGTTAGCTAGTTAGCATTAGCCGATTAGCTGTACGAACACAATAGACAATTTCACAACCGCAACCAGTTATTTGTGGGGTAATGTCTTTAAGGTGCAAACCAGTCATAATATTTGCCACATCTTTAATCTGCAGCGTTAGCAATAACGTTTAAATCTTGTGTTGGACAAACCGTGGCCTGTTTTTGGTTATAGTCGTCATTTATGCTGAAATGGGTTGGCTCAAAGCCTGGTGAACTGTCTACCATGTCAGCCGTTTGGGGCATTATAGGCGCGTCCGAATGTTTAGATCCCAGGTAAAGTAACAATCACAAATGAAATGACGTTTGTTCGATTCGAATGCACCCATATGCTCAAAAATGTAGTAATTGGAACACACACAACGCGTCTGTTATGCGTAACAACGTTAAGATTCAACCGCGGTAATGTCGATGTTCAAAGTGCACTAAATGAATTCGGTGAACTCTCAAAATGTTTGTTTAAAATGGCTTCGATTGGAACGTTCGTAACGCGCCATGATGCTTCGAATTCAAACGCCCCATCGCTGCTAAAAAAACGCTTCCGTTCATAAAAGACGTCTTGAAATGTACTTATGAATCAGGATGTTAAATGTGTTTTTTATTTTATTTTGCTGAGTGAATTTGATATCATGTGTGGAAGTAGTCTGATACATCATTATTCACATGTGATTCATATTTTTCACAGGTTCTCTGACAGATGGACACAAGTTCGACTCTTCCAGGGATCGGGGAAAGCCTTTCAAATTCAAGATTGGCAAACAGGAAGTTATCCGTGGATGGGATGAGGGAGTAGCCCAGGTACTGTAATTGGATATGATTTCTGAAATAAATGTGGCTGGCCTACATTCAACCACTTACTGTCAGTTTGTAAAGTAGGTCTCTGTCTAATTGGAAAATGTTCCCTTTACACACTGGCCAAATACACACAACCTTGTTATTTTGGAAACCCATCCACATCCCTTTTTAAAAATCTATTAATGTTCTATGGGACTAAATATAACTAAACGACCTTTCCCCCGTGTGACAGATGAGTGTGGGGCAGCGGGCCAAGCTGACCTGCACTCCGGACTTTGCTTACGGGAGCAAAGGGCACCCAGGCATCATTCCTCCCAATGCCACGCTCATATTTGACGTGGAGCTTATTGGCTTGGAATAATGCCACCCCAGTTGGACTCAGGTTATTCCCTATTCATTCTTTCAGGGTATGTGCACGGTCTTCCACTTTTTTCCGGTTTTTAGTTACAAGTATACTTTGTACTAAAACATATATTTATTGGCATTGTTTTGTCTAAACCAACGAATAAACAATAACACTTGTTAAAAATTCTTTAGTGTTGCAGATAGTTCCTGCAGGTTTCATAGATCACTTTAATAACTAAAGGATGATCTGTAAAGAAGATTATTCTTGTTTTAGTCAGATAGGGTCTTAAACATACTTTGGAGTTCATTTAACAGGCTCATGGATTAAACCCTTACAATCCGCCCACAGCCTATACAGTTGTTTAATAAACCTTTCTTTTTCTTCCAGGTCAACCTTTTTAAGGAACATTGCTACGTGATCCTCAAAAGGGGCTTGTGTTGATAGCAATGCCACTTAGCTTAGCTCTGTTATACATTTGTATATTTTGTTGTCTTTTTATTTCTCATCTGCTTGACATAATTTACTGGTATACTCCAAGTCATTGGATACTCACTATGAAACATGTTCTTTTTTTCTTTCCTCCTGTTTTTTATATTTTATTTCTGTATTGTAAACACAATTACAACAACAGGGGTTTGGCTGAGCTGGTAAAAGCACTCTGGTGGGGAAATCTGGTTAAATATAAAACAATAAACTACTTGAAAATAAATTGTTTATAAAAACATGAAACTGGTACGTGATGTGTTTTGTGGAGTAGTGGTTTATGAAAACATGTATAGTAAGTAACACTTATTTTTGAAGATTTATCAAGTGATCAACAGGATGATTTAAAAACTCTGGCTTTTATTTTGTGGCAACATTCTGAGTATCCCTGTCCACCCTGGAATCTCATTGGTCTTCATCCAAGTGAGAATGACTAAGTGATTTCTGTAATTTATTAGTATCAAACAACATTTTCCGTTTTGTGCCTAGTTCGGGCACTAAATGAAAAACAAAAGCAACATTTTGAGTTGTCTTGTCATTTTAATGAATCATTTCATTTTCAAGGAGTGAACTAGGTAATCAAATTTCACAATCACCATATATTGAACTGCATCATCAAATTAAGATAAACGATCATCAAAATGTCAATAGAAAATACGTTTTTCTAACTAGGCTACTAGGAGTTGTGCTAACATGCATCTTACAGCAGCCCTTCTACCAGATTGCCATGATTAGCCATTTTTACAATTTTTTGTTACCTCTAAATACACTAGTTTAGAAATGTATTACACCATTGCATAAGTAGTTTACCTAAATATAGCTAAAATTTGGATGGATGCATGCAGCAATTAATATCAATGTTGATATAAACCTTTGCTAATGAATGGGTCTTCTGTCATGAGTTTCCGTTCAGTGTGCATTCTCTATGTACTATTCACCTGAGTTCCACCTGAGATCATCGTTTGAACAACAGCCAGCTAAACAGATTAAAATCTTAAATCGTCACCTTTTAAAGTTTTATCAATGAAGTTTGACATTTAAACAATTTTCTACAATTCAATGAACCAGGTTAATCATATGCAAATTGACATCAAGCAGTTTCACAATTCTGCTTAAGCAGCACAGTTGAGCACATAAAAAAAAGAAGCTCGAGTCTGAAACAAAAGAATCACACAGAATTGTGATTCACAAGAATTATATTCAATGCACGAAGTAAAGCATTTCTTTCAGGACAGCAAGATGCAAGACACCTATTGACTGTAGTTTTTTTCTTCTTAACAGTGTTCTAAAAACATTGTTGTAGTTCTAATGTCATACAGAGAAGACTGGTAATGAGTATGTAAAAGTTTAAAATGTGGAAGTCCAGCCTTGATGATCTGAAATGTCCTTTTTCTGAAATTAAACCACGGTCTGACCCACTTAAGGTTAGAATCAAATATACCTCAATACGACAATTAAAAAAGTAGAGTGAAGTAAACTCCAACAAGGCAAATGCAATGGAAATGTACAAAAAAAGCAAAGAACTCTTTGATATCGAGGGAAATTCTTTAACTTCCCTATTCGTTTTAAAGGCCTAAAAATATATGTTTGATACAGTTTCTGTACATTCTCAGCTCAGCTTAGAGTTTAACCTTATTGCTGCTTTCAGTTTTATTTGGCTCTGTTTTGCCTGGTTAGTTTCAACCTAGAATAAGGGGAAATCCAGCAGATAAGAAAGGAACCAGAAGGAAAAGGTAAAACAAATGGTGGAAATGAGCAAGAGCCATTAAACAAGTAAATGTCTGTGCAAATAAGGTCCACAGTCCCAGATCCTGTCTCAAACAAGCACTGGTTTAATGGATTGAGGCCTTTTTGGTTCAAAACTATTTAGCTAAAGGGGGCCACAGACAAGAACAAAGAGTCAAAATAAAGTTCTCTTTTGATAGTATGGCAAAACAAAAGTTTTCAAATAGGTCTTGCTCTTCCTGTTCCTGAGGGGCTGGGATCACAGCCGGTGCCAACCCGCCTTAGAGAATGCAATGCAACGGCACAGCAGCCGCGCAGCAGGGAGCCCATGTTGTACATTGGCATGCCTTCATTCCTTGCCCCTCGGCAAAACCATGCCAATGTGGGAACTACAGGAACAGCTACCGCTAACAGATCAATAAGGAAGTAACGGCTCCAGTGGCTCCTCTGAGGAGAAGTGGGTTCAGCCTCCTCTTCTGCGGCACAAGCTTCATTTTCATCACTGACCGTAATTAGGACTGCTTCCTGTGTTGGTGATTCTGCAAGTGGTGAAGATCTGGGGCAGGGCTGGTGAACCTGTGGTTTGGTCAACACCATAGGCGTTGTTGTCGATAACGTAAATTCAACCGTGTTGTCAAGTGGCAAAGGTTCGGTAGCGTAAGACATCTGAGCAGGTGAAGTAGCCACAGATGATGGTGAAAACACATGCGGCTCAGCTAGGGTAACATCTGGTGCACAGGTTGCTGAAGTGATGATGCTCAGCTCCTCGCCTCCGCCCTCTTCGGAGATCCAGGTTATGGTGGGACTGCACGCCTGTGAACGGTACCCTGGCTTGTCACCTACCTCTGATGCACTAGGGGGCGCTGGTGGTGGGGGAGGAGGAGGTGCTTCCTCTTGTGGGAGGTGCAGAAATAGATGGTGATGTGGGAGGTAGCTATGTGGACCACAGTTGCAGTTGTTGTTCACTGCATGGCAAGATCGACTAACCGGCAGGATTGACTCTCCGCCGCACAATCTCTCACAGGTGGAGGATCGTGACAACACAGGGCATATTTGTGCATGTGGCAGTTGCTCATGCAGCAAAGCGGCTTCCAGAAGAAGTTGAGTGCGGCCATCACCTCTAGGTAACGTCATTGCCCCTCTGTTGGCGGGAATGTAGCGTTTAGAATGCACATTTCCATTACGGTCTGTGGTGCCAGGTGATGTCTCGCTACTTAGCCTGGTAAAAGTGGCACTGTGACTCATAGTGTGGGCTGGAGAGCAGCCACAAGACCTAGATGCCCCAATTCGTGGCCCTATACTACCTGCACGGAGACTTTCAGACTTACAGCCCTGTTGCTCTGACTCAGGGACACCTAGATTGGACCTGACTGTGTCCACGGCCTGCTGAAGCTGCCGGATCTCCATCCGCGCCTCTTTCAGGGCCAGCTGGGCCTCTACGCGATGACATTCCTCCTCAATCCAATCATCCTGCATGTGAGTCAGTCGCATCCGCAAATCCTCAATCTCAGAGTCTCTGGGCATGTTCGAAAACAGATATAAACAAACAAATTGTAGGGTCCCTAAATTTGATCGAGAATGATAAAATAATCTGAAATTATATCAATACATTAATGAATTATTCATAGAAGATTGTAAAGTGGATCATTTAAAAAATAATATTTGAAATAATGATAAAATGGAAAGACCATGGTCGCTGTTATATCAATTCAGAAATTCTAAAATATATGACTCATGAGAGGCTGGCATGTATTATAGTTATTATAGGCATTTGTGCATATGTGTAGCATTGCCGAGACATTGTAACATTACTGACCGGTCCTGAAGCCTTTCCACATTATCTTTCAGCCGAGCTCGTAAGTGACGAATACACACTTCCTTCTGCTGTAGGGGGGTGAGATACTGCTCAGGGGCAGGCGGACGGATGCCGTGATTCTCACTACAGGCTGCATACTTCACTTGCCGTCTGGTGCAAAATAAAACACCAAAGAGACCTCATTAGCAACAGGTTTGTGCCGGATAAGGCCACAAAAAGTAACATGAAAAACAAAAAATTTAAAGCCGAGCCTCAAATATAAACATTACCCTTAAGACATAAATCTTATCTGCCTTTTAGTGTGTGCCCAGCTTACCGTGGTGTAGTTGGATTGGAACGTGTTGCAGTATTGCTCTCCGTACATTTGCAGGGTGATGTTGAATAACTGCTACGGAGAGGCGAGTCCCCATGTGAGTGACGAGCGCTGCTCGGGGCAGCCTTTCTATGATATAAACACACATTGACAACTGAGCTCTAATGTCCAATGTCACACATACTGTCAGCGAGGCCTTGCAAACTAAACACCTGCCATCTCTAAAAGGAACACAAACTATCACAATACAGTGAATGCCATTTCGTAACATTTACATTAACATTTAGTCATTTAGTAGACGCTTTTATCCAAAGCGACTTACAAGTTGGGTAAACAATGGAAGCAATTGGGTCAAACTTTAGGACAACAAAAAGCATAAGAGCCATAAAAACATCTCTCACAAAGCCTACTACAGTTTACAGAACCAAGTTTAGTTTATCTAAGCATGCTTTTTTTTTTTTAGAAAAGATATAAAAATCAGAAATGATTGGTCAGGTGCTGACGGAAGAGATGTCTTTTCAGCCGATTCTTAAAGATGGCAACAGAATCTGCTGATCTTGTAGCAGCAGGCACATCATTCCGGAAATGTGGAACCGATCCAGAAAAGGTTTGTGAGAGCAATTTTTTACCTGTTTGGGATGGCACCACAAGACGTTGTTCGTTTGCAGAGCATAAGGATCTAGCGGGTACATAAGTCTGCATAAGTGAATGAAGATAAGGGGGTGCCAAACCAGTGGTGGTCTTGTAGGCCAGGAGCAGAGTCTTGAATTTGATGCGAGCGACTATAGGGAGCCAATGTAACTTCATGAAGAGAGTAGTGACATGTGCTCTCTTTGGTTCATTGAAGACCACTCTTGCCGCTGCATTCTGGATCATCTGTATAGGTTTGGTCATGCAAATAGCAAGTCCAGCTAGTAGCGCATTGCAATAGTCCAATTTGGACCGAAGAAGAGCCTGGACTAGGACCTGCGTAGCATGCTCGGATATGAAAGGTCTAATTTTCCTGATATTGTATGTAGAGGATGAATCTACAGGACCGAGTAGGGCTGTAAAAACCTGATCTGTGAAGTTTAGCTGATCATCGATCACCACTCCCAGGTTTCTGGCCGTTCTGGAAGATGTGATGGTCGATGAGCCCAGTTGAATGGAGAAGTTGTGATGTAGCTTAGGGTCGGACGGGATTATTACAAGCAGTTCTGTTTTTGCAAGGTTCAGCTGTAGGTGATGGTCCTTCATCCTGAGCGAAATGTTGCACAGGCATGCTGAAATGCGTGCAAAAACATTTGGATGGTCAAACAGAAATTACAGGTGGGATTGTGTATCATCCGCATAGCAGTGCTAGGAAAAGCCATGTTTCCGAATGAGAGAGCCAAGGGATGTCATGTGTACAGAAAAGAGCAACGCCCCAAGCACTAAGCACTGAGGCACCCCTGTATCAAGATGCTGGGAAACGTATTTTCGTAACATGTCCAGTCATCCTGCATTTGAGTCTGTCAAGCTATAATTCATCAAGCCTCTGTCATGTAAAACAAACATTTAAAAGAGCATAAAACAAGATTACTTACAGTCTATAAGGAAGGATACAAAATAAATGAAAAATATGAGTATTAATACTTTGTTTATACTGTGATTGTTTTTTTTTTCAAAGTCGACCCTTTACGTCCAATCAGATCTAAAGTGGATAATTAAGATATGCATTCTTCTTATGTATTCAAATATTCAATTGGAACACTTAGAAAAGTAGCATTACCTGCGAGAACCAGCAGATGGCCTTCTGCTAGACGTGAGGGACATGGGTATGTACTGCCTTACACAGTCTATCTCCAAAGATGCAGGGATTCCACAGGACAAATATCTCTAAAACAGGAATCCAAATTTATTTTAATATAACATTTTAAAGGGGTCATATGACACGGCTTAAAATAATATAATCATTTGTTTTAGATGTAATGCAACGTGTATACACGATTTAAGGTTGAAAAACGCAGTATTTTCCACATGCCGTCCATGTTTGTATCTCCTCTTTGAAATGCACAGATTTTTTTTATTTAATCGATCTGAAAAGCGAGGTGTGCTATGATTGGCCAGTAAACCAGTGCGTAGTGATTGGTCGAATATTGCAAGCGTGTGATTGAAATGTGATGCCTCTTACCATATTTGGAACATCAGGTTCCAAAGCAATTGTACTGACAGGTACGCCAACCTTATTTGCGTACACATTTGTACAAATTTTTGTATTTAAAATGTTAAATTCTTCTTATATTTATATTATATATATATTCATATTGATGCATTTGGCAGACACCTTTATCCAAAGCGACTTACATTGCATTTTCCTATAATTATGTGCAATCCCCTGGGTTCGAACACACGACCTTGCATTGTTAACGCAATGCTCTTACCACTGAGCAACAGAAAATCTTCAAAAAGGACCAAAAAAATCTTTCAAAGAACAGTTTTTTCTAGATGTTGCATGACTCACGAAAAGAAATGCTTCTGTATACTATTCAGTCAAAACAATCAACAAAATAAACTAAACAAAGACACAAAGCAGCTGACAAATTCTTATACACTGAGCTATTCACACACACATTACAAACATGGACTGTCTGTCTCTTTAGTAAACAAAACAGTGACATGAGTGTGTGAGGGTGCACTGACGAAATACCAACATTAATGTCAAAGCCAGTGCAAACAGAGTTTTCAAATGTTTTCTATGAATAGTAGCTGAAATCACTTTGTATATTTTTGCAGTAACTGCGGGATCCTCCTGCCTATGCATCTGTCAAGTGTTAAGGCCTGTTCACAGAAAGAGCGATAAGTACCAGAGCACAATAATGTTATGTTCATTTCAAGCTCATTTGCTGCAATCTTAGATTTGATATCCACGAGCTCTTAAATTTCTAAGGAATATTGATTGGCTGTCAAATTTCTAAGGAATATTGATTGGCTGTCAATGTTTTATCATTTGACATCTGGGAAAATTATATTGTTGTTCTGAGCCTTTATTAGTGACAGTGTGTTGCACCTGTTAGCAGTTAATTCTAGGTCAATGGAACGGGAAAATTCTGCCCACAATTGAGCAAAATCCATTCAGATTTGTAATTTTCTCAAGAAGTCTTCACAGTCTGTCAAAAGGCTGCTTTTACATGGAGTATGCACAAATACTGACAAAAAGGTTCAGTTAAAGTGAATTTAAAACAACTCAACGCGCATCTACCACAAAAGCTAACAAGTGTTGCTCTTGAACTACGCTACCAATAACAACAAAACCATATTAAAATGTGTGTCATTCATTAACGCCAGATACTGCAAATGAATAAATAATAAATTAATCAAATTATTTTCAAAAGTATCACAAAGACATCACAAAACAGAAGAAACTGCTCAAATAAAAGAAGAGTTTGGTTCCAAATGAGATAACTCAGTTTTTATTTTTAAAAAAATCATGTTTTTTATTGTGCGTTCCAATTAATATCAGTCAAACATTGCAGTTGGTTTCTTTTGATTTAAGCCATAATAACTTAAAAAATACAGCTAACTAACACAATAAAAACACGATAACATAATAAAAAACATGATTTTGGAATTATGTCATTTTGGGACCAAACTCTTCAAATTTAAATAATAGGCTGCTCCTTATGTTACATTAGACAGCCAATAGTTTAGGACTATACAAGTTTTGGAGTTATGTTGAGTTCATGTTTTCTCCATATGCTTACACAGTTGAGTCATTAAATCCATAGACCCCAATATTATACAATATACTAGATAACACACGTACGTCCTCTCATTTAAATATAACTGGGGTAGTAAATATCTAGGCCATCAAAAGAATGTGATTAAATCTACATTCAAAAGTGCACTTCTTTCAATTCGGCGTATGACGTCACCAGACCCCATTTGTTGCGGGTGTATCGTCCTCGTCCAGTAAAGGGCACAGACTGTATTACACAACAGCATCTGATATCACCACTTCGTCTGTCTTACGCTAAAACTCTGCAACAGTGCGTCGCTCACCTCTCGTTTGAACAGTCGTCATATCATATAATAAAATCATAACACAGGAACTGTATTGTGTTTGATAAATATTAATAATTAGTCTACAGCATCATTCTAATTACATGCATAATGCACCAGTTATATGAGAGTCGACTTTATGACGTTTCACGATATAATAAAATGGGGTAAAAACAGGGATACAGTTCACTTACAGTACATCGTGAATTTGCGTCAATGCTCCGCTGCAGTATCTCGGTGAAGTTTGTTCATGGATGTGGGGTGGCCCTGTACGCGACGTCATGTTGGGCTGGTGGGTACATGTACGGACGGATGCTGCTGATGAGAGCGCACACGGGCCCTGCAGAAACAGACGGATGCGTCTGCGCGATGATGTAAAGACAATTCTTAAAGGTACAGAGAGCCCATAAAAAGTCTACATAGAACGAAGAAGCAATTTATACAACAAACAAGCGGTTACAAACATAGCAAATATAGCATATGTAATTCCCTTAAATAAATAAATATAAAACATAACAGAACTTTGCCCTTTTAATATTCATTTTTATTTATACATACATAATGTATAGTTGTGTCAAAAAATGCAGGTAACATCGCCTTTCACAATCAAAGTATGAAAACAAAGTCAATCATAAAAACTCAACACTAGGCAAAAACTTTTAAGGAACAAAATCATATTTTAAACTAAATTCAATTGCAGAAAGTTTTTTTTTCAATAAATTAGCAACACTAAAACAAATGTACTGATGGGCAAACTTATATGGATAGAATTAATTAACTGATCAAAAACAGTACCTTCTGCTATACAGTACTGGGTAAAGCCCAGGTCATAAAACATACAAAGGACCTTAAATATAAATATTACTTTGTTTTATTTAAGAAACACTATACACATAAAAATAACCCAGGAGACAAAGAACTATTTCTCTACTTTTCTGGATTTCATTTAATATTTAGAAGGTCTTTTTAATAGATGAATATTTCTCCAAAAATCTATCAAAACAGGTGAGCAATGTACTTTGAACCGTGAACAGGCATAAAAACAACATGTGTTCTTATGAACCTTTTTAAACTTCACATTAAGTTTGGCTCCTGATACTCAGAAACAGACAGCTTGCTTTACAGGGAGTGAAAGAGGGGCCCGGGTGTGGCTGTTATGTCACTGTACGGGACGCTCTGGAGCAGGTTCAGTGCCTGTTGCTTCTTTAACACCAGTAGGCAGAAGAATATTGCTGCTGCATAGGAACGACTGCCTCGCTCACACATAGCATGAAGGCTGTAGGTAGCATCGGGAGAGCAGTTTTGTGTCTAAGGGTAGTAAACAACACAAAGACACTTTACATCCCACACACAGCAAATGGTCATTGAAATATCTTTTGTAATTTAATTCATTTTTGTAGGTTCAGGTTTGTCTTGCACAAGGTTGTGGTGTCCCTAGCACCAGTAAACGTAAACTATCACGGCAGCATTCACACAGAAAAAAATTATACAATAAAACAGAACGCAAGTTTACCAATGCTGGACACATCAGTGCAAGAAAATTAATAAAAACGCAAAAACTTTTTTAACTGAATACAGCAGTATAAATGCTGCTGGGAAGCGCTGAAAAATCACAGCCGAAGACGCCTGTCTTGCATTGGTTTATTAGATATACAACCCATGCATGAAATGCTTTTCAGAGTGTACTAAAGACTATCTTCCCCTTTTCAGCATTTTTAAAATTAATTGTAAATGTTTCATTTTTTTCCTCTGCGCTTCTACACATTTACATTGTACGACACTTAACTCCAAAATGGGGTTTGAAAGTACGTTAGAAATTAATTTAAGTCTAACAGTCTAAATAGACTGAGATGTAATACGTAAATCTATAAGTAGTTATGGCATTCATATTGTGATGTTTGATATAAAGGTATAGAGTCATTGCTTTTGCCACATGAACATTAACATGAATCAACACATAAACACACAGCACACGACTTGGCTCTGCCACTGTGTCACGTGTTAGTTAATAGGCCCCTTTCACATGACGTCATGCATTTTCCGTTTTGCCGCGAAGCAGTGTATCGTTACTTCCGATAGCGCCTCAGAATGGAGTTTTACCAAGTCTCTTGCACAGCTGCCACAAATACGGCTAGATGATGTACAACATCTTGCAGACGAATTTCAACTAATGACAAGATCAAAGCTAGATAAAGGATACAAATACTTTGTTGAACAATACCTGTTTGATTATGAAGGTAAGGGTTTTGTTTTTGTGTTAGCGAAGGTGCTAGGATAAGTACTTGAATAAGTGCTCTGTCAGTTTTTCTGTCACTATTGTGAAATTCTAGCCTGCTGGAAAAACGGAAGTTCTTCTTCTTATTGTTTGTTGCAAGACGGATGTCATGATACACTGCGTTGCGGGAAGGCGGAAGTTAAGTGACGTTAGGAATGAGAATTGATAAGAATTTAACGATTCCGATTCCATTATCGATATTGCTTATCGATCCGATTCCTTATCGATTCTCTTATCGATTCTCATTGGGTGAGGGAATAAGTACAAATTTGTTTGTTTGTATTAACTCGCTTTAATATTTGATAAGAACACAGCACATACTCAGAGTATACACAAATTATGTGTAGCAACCTCAGAACAAACCTAAAAGTAGGCTACAAAGTAAAGTCCGGGGACCTATAGAATTTTTCACATTCATCATTGGTCCAGACAAAAAAATAAAATAAAACTGCCATTTAAGTGCCATAAAAACTAAAAACACAGACTAAACAGTCAGGGAAGAGCTTTTGACAATGACAATGGAGATTATTATTCATATAGTAAAAGTTTACACGATGAAGTGGCGCTCACATTAACTAAATAGAGAAGTTACTTTCGGCATTAATAGCAGACGACGTCTCGTTAGCTCCGCTGCTGCTTGACTCACTTGTTGACTATCACTTGTTGTTGCTCTGTCGCAACAACAAATAGTGTAGTAGTGTATCAAACACGCGAGAGTCCTGCAAATGAATTGCGTGCTGTGTGGCCAAATGTTTCTGCATATTGGAGGCAGTTCCTCCCTTTGCCCAAATTAAACTTTTACAGTTGTTGCAAATGACCGCATCTGCGTCTTTTCTAGTGAAATATAACCACGCTTTTGGCCGCTTCTGCCTCGATGACATGTTTGCTGCGTAACCAAAACAACGCAGCGCGTGTGTGAGGTCATGATGATGAAACATTTGCGAGCGGAACCAATAAGCGGAATCGTTAAGCAGATACGCTAACGGTTCCAAGGAATCGATTCACTGGGCACCGGTTCTAAAGAAGAACCGGTACTTGGTTCCCATCCCTAAGTGACGTCATTGTGAAAAGGGCCTATTGGCCCCTTATCTCTTTCTGCTGTGAACCCACCCATATGTTCCCACTCTCCTAATTACCCATTCTTACACTAATTCAGCATCAATAGCTGTTCGACATGTCAGGTCTGATGAATATCAAAATAGCAGTGATACCTGTGGAGTGATGTTTGTTCACTTCTTACCTTGAGCATTTGGTGAAGTTTGCGTGCCTGAATGGTCATTCTCTTGTCCTCCACATCCTGATTGTCCAGTAATGACTACAGTGACATAGGCATAGAAATAGATGAGACCAGGATTTTTTTCTCAATAACTTTATGGTAATTTTATCATTTACAGTATTACTGTACTGCATCACATACCAGGTCTATCATACACTCGGCGCCAAGCGGAAGCCGAGCAATGCAAGTGTTTTTTGCTAGTTTAAGCCCAAAGCAGTTTTCATTTTCATGTCCTGAGCCACGTTGTTTAAGCGTATTGTTTAGGCGCATGTTGGCACGTTGCTATTTCGAGCCAACTGAAATAGACATGAAAATCGACTGAAACCTGCTCTAAAGTCAATGGGGTAATAAGTTTTTGGTTACTTAACTATGCGCCTATAGGCGGGTGCACAGTGCGTGTAAATTCTGCTTATAACACACAGAGGGACACGTGGCAGCACACAAATATGCCAAATATTAAAAATAAATGGATTACAATGTGAAAGATTATAATTGTGTACATAATGAAAAAAATCCAGATGACCTGTCGATGGTCTGCTTTAACCTCAGCGAAGCGACCAGTCTCTTCTCTTGTAAATCCCACTGTGTAAATAAGTGAATCCGCCATGGTGTGTGCGCAGGCTCATAAAGGGGATGAGAGATGAGACTCGGATTGGTTTACCCTGCACGTTTTGCCCAAACACACCCATGACTCATTAGGAGAATAGGGACAACCCTTTAAGATCATGCCCCTGGGGCGCTTACCGTTTTCCCGTCCTTAAACTAGCAAAAGGGGATTCGAACCATTTGCTTTAATTGTTAAAATAGAGCCCAAAAAGTTTTAATTGACCAAATTGATCTTTTATTCTATTATTAACAAAATAACATTCTAATAAAAGAAGAATCATTTAAAATTCAAATATGTCATTAACCTACAAAGAAATAAAATTATTCTACTAGTATGTCTTAAGAGCAAACAATCCAAATTGTTTATTTATTTCCCATTTTATTCAAAGTGACTTAGAAATGTGGAATTCATCAAAAGATTAAAGGCAAAATTATGTCTGGGGAAGTAGTAAATGTGGCAAACATTTTAATACTTTAATATGCCACTGTTAGAACCGCAGCTGGCACAGAAAGCACAGTGTCAAGTGTTCCCTTCCTAAGAGCTGGTTTAAAGTAGTATATTTCCTAATATCGGAGATGCTGAATATGCGCTCACCCCTGTTACCACCTCGGGTGTGCATTATTTTCTATTATTTCAATGGCACATCATCAATTATTCCTTTTAAAGGTTGTGGTTGGGGAGAAAAACGTATCGGAATTTAAATATTTGGGGTCAACTGTTCAGAGCGATGGGGAGGTTGGAATGGAGGTGAAGGCGAGAGTTCAGGCACGGTGGTGAGGGTGGAGAAGAGTGTTAGGAGTGATTTTCTTTCCAAAACAGCCAGGAACCACAGAAACATATTTGATGAACAGCTGTCGTTCAATGATCACCTTGCAAAGACAACGCGGTCATGCCGATATGCCTTATTCAACATCAGAAATGTTAGACTCTATCTCACTGAGCATGTGGCACAACTCCTTGTCCAGGCCCTGGTAATCTCAATGTTGGACTACTGCAATGCTTTCCTTGCTGGTCTTCCTGCAAAGGCTTCCAAACCACTCCGGCTGGTTCAGAATGGGCTCATGCGATACCCCTTTTCCTCTCTCTCCACTGGCTACCGGTTGAAGCCCGTATCGGATTCAAGTCACTAATGGTTGCCTACAGGACTATCACTGGATCTGCACTGGCATATTTCACACCCTCCTACACAGAAGATTATTTGCTGTGAGGACACCTGAAAGGAGGAGCCAAAAGTAGTAGTAGGTGTGGTTGGGGATAGATCATGATCATTACTGAATAGTAAAAGTAAGGGTTTAGGCAGTGATTTTGTGTCACCTGTGATGGTGCCACATGTATCACTCATCGCTGAAGTCAGTGGTTATACTAAAAGCAAGCATTAGTACCTGTTGAAAGGTTGCTCTAGAAAAGTGGAACGGATTTATTATTTGGATATATAGACCTGTAAGGCTTGTACCAAGGTGTCTACACCAAAAGAGCACCATATCCCGGGAAACACAGAACTTCATCCAATACAATGAACTCCCCACAGGGTTTGCATCTTCATCTCAGACACCATATAACAACTAATGATGATTACCAACTCACACCTTTACATCTGTTCTCTTCTCCCCCTCTCATCTCTCTCCAACTGAACTCAGAACAATTCAACGCTCACCCATGAACTGGATTTGACAAATACCATATCTTACATGAACAAAGAATCTTCATATGCATATTTGGTATCATTTGAAATGAATTGGTACAATAGTCTCATATCCACAGCAGTAGAGCAGATCATAACATAGGTTTGAGGGTTTAAAGACATTCTGCTCACTGTTGAGGTTGTGTCTTCATGCAAATGCCCATTTGTGGCCTGATCAGATCCAGGACAGAGTCCTTTACAATGTAAATTTTATTTAAGGGAAGCTGGCAAAATGTTCTGGGGAATTCTAACTATGATGAACCCCATGGTGCTGTGTGCCTTCAGACTGTGTTTTTTTCGGATTGCATATTTTTCTATTGTAAGGTATGCGTCTTAGACTCGTAGACTAATCTGTGAGGATTTGATGTTTTGTTTTCGTATTCTCTGAATTGAATTGTATTTGGCAAGAAACATTTACCTGACTAATAAATTGTCATGTTTGAAATTGCTCTGCAGTATTCTGAATTTATAGACACATTCTTATATTATGTATTCAGTATAATAATTATATTGTATCCCGTTACATCCTTGTTACCGCAAACCCCCCCCCCCCCGGATAGTAACGGACTAGAATCCTGTCTAGATGGCAAAGACACACCAGCTGAGAAATTGAGAGATACTGACTCTGGTTACAGTAAAATTATTCCAGTTAAGTGTACATGTGAAACCATGGCATGATTATATAAAGCTGCCATGACAGAAGGTTAGATTGGTCTATCTATTGCTGTGGAGTTGTCATGACCTCTGGCTGAAAAAAATAATTGTTGCTTGTGATTAGGTGTTAATAATCTAGGCTGACCAAAAAAGGTGCGTTTAGCAGTGAGTTGCAGGGGGCAGCCACATAATGTTACTGGTCTTAAACTAGCGGGTTTGAGTTTGTGACCGTGAGATCCGCGTATAAATGGCCGGCGCGAGACACTAAGCGAAATGAGAATCGGATGAGTGAATATAGTTTATAGTTAAGAGGGATGATCAAACAATGACCCAAATTGCAGGATTATTATCACACATAATAATCAAATACAAATAATATTATTCTACAAGGTTTCCTTTTTATCTTTTAGAGTCAGATAAATTACGCAATGCTAAAAGAACGTTAACTGTAACAACCCAGAGCACTGGAAAGACAGAACGCGCGCATGCCTTTGCCATGCCACTTGGACTCCGCCATTGGGCCCTTGGATGGTTGGTGGTTCTTCTTTTCTCACACATTTTTCATCACTTAACAGACGCAATTTCGGTAATACCTTATATTAAGATTGTATTTGTTAACATTTGTTGATGCATTAGCTTACATAACGATTAGGCAAGTTCAGGCCAATAGAGCTACAGTCCTACAGAGTTTAGCTCCAACCCTAATCAAACACATCTGAACAAGCTAATCGATGTATTCGTTAAGGATTACTAAGGGTAAAGCTTAATCAGCTTCCTTGAACGCTTTTCCACTATTGCACCAAACTATATAAAAAATATGTGATCTGATGTGAGTTTCAAGCATGATTCCTCAGTCTCTTGTGTTACCAGGAAGCGTGTGATGCATTTGTGTTTACATTCTATAGATTTCCATAATCAGCAATGCAGTGGAAAATGAAACCATTTACGTACCGTCTGGCCCGGATCTGAATAATTAAGCAACGAGAACGATTCAGCCAATGGTGGAAAATCTTTCCTTTTTTTAGCAATCTGGGCACTGATCAGAGTCTGCCATTTCAAAGGGCTGTCTCAGACTCATTCGCAAAATCCTTTCAGTGCTTTAAAAAGTCACAAAAAGCAACGCAAAAACCAGGGAGCATGGATGTTCCCTTACCGGAAATCAGATGACATTTTTTAAAGCTGTCTAACCAAAATCGCACAAACCAACTCAATAAACAATGAAACGCAACATAACTTTTGAAAGGACAAAGCTTATTTTTTGTATAAACACACATGGCTAAACTAGTTGTGAACATAAGTTTCTTAACATTTAAGTAGGACACACAGCTTTTCCTATCCCAGTTTTGCTGACGACACCCAGATTTACATCTCATTTCACCCAGACGATACCACTGTAGCAGCTCGCATTACAGCCTGCCTAGAAGACATCTCAGCTTGAATGAAAGAGCATCACCTCCAGCTGAACCCTCCCAAGACAGAACTACATGTATTTCCGGCACACGCCAGGGTGCAACATGATCTTACCATTAAACTTGGTAATAAAACAATCACTCCTTCAAAAACAGCCACGAACCTCAGAGTCATGTTTGATCACCAGCTGTCCTGTTGATATGCCTTATTTAACATTAGAAAGGTTAGACCCTATTTCACTGACTATGCGGCACAACTCCTTTCCCAGGCTCTTGTAATCTCTAGGTTGGACAACTGCAATGCTCTCCTTGCTGGTGTTCCTGCAAAGGCTATAAACCCCTCCAGCTGGTTCGGAATGCAGAACGCCTCGTCTTCCAAGAGCCCAAAAGGGCTCATGTGACACCCCTTTTCATATCTCTCCACTGGCTGTCGGTTGAAGCTTGTATCAGGTTGAAGTCACTAATGCTTTCCTACAGGCCTTTCACTAGATCTGCACCTACACCACATCAAGAACTCTGTATTCAGCAAACAAGTGGGGTCTTGTATTGCCTCCTCAAAAGGGCAGTAATTCGCTTTCCCCCTCATTCTCCTTCAGAACCTTTTACACAATATCAAATTAATTATTCCACTGCTATCTCATTAAAGGTCCCTTTTGTAACGATCTAAGCACATGGTCTAAAGTGAAAGGCCCAAGGGCACTTAAGGCGTGTCTGAATCCACTTTTGCTAGTTTAAGGATGGGAAAAGTGGTCGGCACGCTAGGCGCATGGTCTTAATGGGTTGTCCCTATTCTTTTAATGAGTCATGGGTGTGTTTTGGCCGAAACGTGCAGTAAGCCAATCAGAGTCTCATCTCTCATTCCTTTTAAGAGGCAGTTACGCTCGCGCCATTGCGGATTCACTATTTACAAGGCAGAATTTGCAAGAGCAAAGACTGGACGCTTCTCCAGAGAGGAAATTCATCTGCTTGTGAGTGAGGTTAAAGCAGGTGAGCAGACCATCTACAGGACAAGCCAAATTTTTTATCTTTCTTTATGTACACAATAATAATCTTTTACATTATAATCCATTTATTTTTTATATTTGCCATGTTTGTGTGCTGCTGCGCGTTCCTCTTTGAGTTATAAGCAGAATGTAGGTGCGCCGAGGTCTCCCCTTAGGCGCATTTTCTGACTTTATTAAACTTTACAAAAAAATACTGCAAAATAACAACGCGCTAACAGTGTGCCTGAACACACCTCTTTTTTTAGACCAGCATGCCCATGGGCACAAAAACAGGCACAAATGCATTATCTATGTCAATAATGCGGAGCAGGACGGGAAAATGAGAACTGAATCGGGCTGAAACCTGAAAAAACACTTGTGCTGCGTTGCACCGGGGTTACGATAAAAGTCTATCATTTCTCTCCACAAACTTCAATCACACTGCTCTCCTTTTTTTTACAGGTACAGAATTTTAAAGAAATCCCGAAGACCTTCATTAGCCGATTTAGGTAAGCGAAAGTTATCTGGTGGATAGGAACTGATAGAAAACCCTTTCTGACACTTTTAGATCACACACTGAAAACATAAAATCAAATATTCATAATTGGGCGGAGAAATAAGACAACAAACAAAAACATTTGGTGCTTAATCATCATATTAATGCTTGTGGCCAAATATTGGTACAAATGCAGTCTTTAATAATAATACAATAACATGAAGACAATCACAAAAAAAATCAATGCTTGTTATCCTTTATATGAAAGCAAAAATCTACCAATGGCATCGATTTCAATTTTTCACTACATCGTTGAGCAAAATAATTGATCAAAGAGATCGATCTATCGCAATTTTTACTGAATTTGTTTTAAAAACAAATTAATGCTATCAGTCAAATTTATTTTAAACTTTGTATAGCTTGTGGTTTCTCTTCATGGTCAATGAATCACAATTCACAGCCTGGGGGGGCTGCTTTAGAATTCAGAAGTTTTACATAATTAATATTGCATATAGGAATTTATAGTCTGTTTAATATTTGACCCGTGGTTCTCTCTCCTTTATCTTAAATGTGAACTTTCACTGTCCGTGTGTGCGAGTGTGTTTGCGTGTGTGTGTCTATGTCGATGTGTGTAAGTATGTATGCATATTTTGTGTGTGTGGAGCATTTGTATGTCTGTCTTTTGTGTTTTCCCCTTTTTCTTGTTTTGACAGGTATATGACTTTAGTTGTTTTCATTGTATTCAATATGTCTCATGTACAGCTGCTTTGTAACAATGAAAATTGTAAAAAAGCGCAATTTTATATATATTTATATATATAACGTTGAGTTGAGTCAAAATAGTATTTATAGAAAAGAGTTTAGGGAGGCAAAAAGAGAGAGTCTGTAACCATCACAGCTCTTAAAGCCAAATGTAAACAGAAGCTGAATAGTTTCAATAATATGTGTTGTATTAAAACGATATTGATAATAATGGTTTTAAAATTCACCAGTATCGTCACCAGTATATTATGACACCCCTACTAGAAACCCAATAAAACGACATACAATAGTCCAACCTAAAAATAACAGATAATTTGTTTGCGCTAGTGTTCAATCACTACCTGCTCCCGTGTTTGTGTCACCACTGGAGTTTCCCTTGCCTCTCTAAATAGAGTCAACACTGAGTCTTCAGAAAGAGGCTCTGTATAAGACACTCTCATCCTACTCTCCTCCTGCGACACAGAGAGATATGTGAAAAGAGGAAGTAACAAATTAAATATGTGTTTACAGAAAAGGATGCTTTTCTCATTGGATGCAAATCTTTTCTTACCCAAGTGGTGTTCCAGGGGAGTGGAGGTTCTGTATGACTAACAGAATGCTCTACAGAAGTGTCTGCTGCGATAGACTCCTGCATCAAACTCCATTCATCCGGTACTGGCTCTGCAGTGTCCTCACTGTCAGCTTCATGCAAATCAAATATCACACACACACACACACACAAACCAGTATTAGCATTAGCAGGGAAAAGCACTGCTGTCTGCTTCCAAAATCTTTCATCATATCCTCGTGTCACTTTAAAACATTTATACTGCATAGCTGCAGTATGCCCAGGCAATACTTTTGTGTTCAAAAGGAGAAAAAACAATATGAGTTTCAGTTGTGTGACAAATCTGTGCTTCGTACCATCTCTAGTTTGCTCTCTCATCTCTTCGGGGTCAGTCTGCTCTCCCACTTCTACACCCGACCGCTGTCTCCTAGGAGACATGTTACGAGGGAACAGCTAGAGGAAAGAAAGGATGCTTTCCCATGATGCATTGCCTTAATGCCACACTGACAATATAATGATAGCTGTGTACAGAGCTCTGCTGCAGGGTCAGAAGCTGACTGAAGTGAATGCGTGATACCTGCTTTAAATCAGGGTGTAAGACTGGAAGGCAGAAACACAAGAACAGTTGCTTCACCCCTCCATTTGCCTTCCACTCCATGAGTTGTTGAGTGGGTGGGGCAATCTCTAATGTGGTCAAAAGGTCAGAAGTGTCAGCCAGTTGCTCCCTTATGACATCATTAGTTAGCTCCTTTGACCGATCAACCACCAGCTTCCTCTTCGCATTCCCACTCTTCTTTATCGAAGATGCTGCGAAAAAAAACTTCTGTTTAAACTCTCGAAGCTGTGATGCAACATTGTCTTAAAATATTCTCAGTTTGGCCTAATAAATAAGTGCATTGTAACCAGCAGCATGCAGGGGGACATTTTGTTGTAACATTTTGAACTTGTTCAACATTCCAATCAAATGATGAGTAAAAACAACATTTTTGATGCAGTTGATATTACTTCCAGATCATTCATCACACTTTTAATGCAAATTTGAGCACAATGCATTGTAGGATACAGTATCCTGCACGTTTGTAAATGAAGATTTTTCATGTAGGTCAGAATGTTATTCAATGTATACATAGTTCTGCTTTCGGATCTTAGAAGTTTATTTCAAACATATTCCTTTCCTATTACACCTATTCAAGTGAACAGTGCCCTCTTGTGGCTTCGAGACCTGTTTGTTTTTTCCTTTATAATGCCAAGACAGCTTCTTTTACTTTGTTCAGGTTTAAATAAAAAATAAGGCTCAAGACCAGATAAAACCTCATACATTTGTGACTCGAACTATGAACAGTGTAAATCAATCTGAACAAAAATTACTGTTCACATAATTCTCCAGAGCAGTTCACACTCACGTATAATAACAATAGGTGCAAGGGCGAAGCCTTCCTCTGCATGCACTAAGAACGTGGTTTCAGTCATGGCTGGACTATTCACACCCGTCTTTGAAGTGGAAACCTCTTGATTCACAAACACCGGCTCTTTGAGAGGAACACACTGTAGTAAATAACAATGTTGCAAGCAGAGGGCAATTTTACTGGTAAGACTTATAGTGACAGGCTTGTTGAGAAGACTTCACAGTCATAGAGTGGTACACATCCATTGACAACTTTTACTGTAACAACAAAGTACATTACTTTACATTTTTACTGTATCACATAGAACCAATCTAGAACATTTTCTCTAACCATTTCGATCTAATTACATTCATGCATTTGACAGACGTTTTTATCCAAAGCGACTTACATTGCATTATCCTATACATTTGTTTCTAAGTATGTGCAATCCCCTGGGATCAAACCCACAACCTTGGGCTTACCACTGAGCTACGGGAAAGCTATTTCCTACTTTGAATGAAATATCAAAATTAATAAAGCACGGATAATACTGAATGACTCAATGTGCCTGTCATTTCATGTAAGTTTAAATATACTAATATAAATACAGCACATATTACCTTCAACACTGACAGCAGTTGGAGGAGGTGTAGCTGGTGATTCATTAGGAATGTTCCAATAGAAATCAGTCACTAGAGCGTCTTTACTGTTGCTTGATATTATGTCTTATCACAAAAAAGACAAAGAAAGAAATTAGTTATTTGGCTGTGGAGTGGATCAGAGATGACGTATTTTTGTTTCCCTTCGACCGAAAGCCTATGCATTTTTCCCATAGACTTTTGAAAGATTAACAAAGGTTTATGATGTTTATACGTTTCCTCTATAAAGATAATCTTTACAAATTGACACAACATTTGTTACTTTTGAAGTCAAAAAACAATCGGCAGAAGTAAATAGCTAACACGATGCTATAAACAGACTACACTTAAGGTCCCTCGATATTAACATTTACATTTAGGCATTTTGCAGACGCTTTTATCCAAAGCGACTTACATTGCTTTATCCTATACATTTTACATAGGTATTTGCAATCCCCTGGGATCGAACCCACAAGCTTGCGTTGTTCACGCAATGCTCTTACCACTGAGCTACAGGAAAGCGATATCAACGACACTACCACCAAGGCTCCGCCAACTCTTCCAAACTTTATTAAAAATGTGTTCTCTGGTAAGTAATTACTTGTTTGTGCCCATGTTGAATTATTTTATAACATTAAAAATATTTAGAGTTCTTGTCTACCACAGACCTTATTTCGAGCGATTTACCAAAAACCCATTAAAAAAAACATAGACTTTGGTGCGATGGAACCTGAAGTCCTTAAAATGCTAACAATCCTCAAAAAGCCAGTGTATAAGCAGAAGCCCACAAATTGTGATCAAGTCAGAGCACTAATAAGGCAAGAAATGTTTGCCATCAGTCAGGATGGAGTCAGGAAGGCGGTTGTGATAAACAAGGTACAACACTGTAAATATCGACTCTTTGCATTTATTATGTTAAGGCCAATAAACGCCTTTAAAACGTAAGATATGGTAACTAAGGATGTCCAGTATACCATAGAAACATGTGGAAGAATTATCTACAAATAAAGAAGCAGCTAACTTTGGCAAACACAAAATGATGTCACTGCCAATACTTTTGGCCACGACTGTAAATAAAGAATTAAATTAAGTGTCAATAAGATAAAATTTTATATTTCAGCGGTGACACACAGAGACTATTTTACTGCATCTAGTAATTTTGTGATAATACAATGTGAATGTCATGAGTGGAATTATAAACTTTACCAATGAGGTCAACCTGCATTTCTTCATCACCAAAGCAGTCGCCTTGGACACTGAAACTTTGATCAAAAAGCCCTTGATAAGTGTGGGTTTCCTCTCCTGTAAATTAATGGAAAACAAATAAAGACATAAACAGTGTTGGACAGAAAATGTAAAGATCATTTCTCTTGATTCTTCCAAGCTATTACCTATGCCCACAGTGTGAAAGTTGCTCCCCAATGTCTCTTTAAGAGTAATGTCTTCTGTGCGACACTGGTTTAAAGAGAAGTGGTCTGCCACATCAATGGTGCTAGGCGATAGACATAACTTGCCAAATAAGTAGTAGCAAAACATTATATCTGAAAAATATACATGATGAGTTATTAATTGTCATATTGAAAGAAACAATATACCCACTTCAGATCAGGCAACTGGAAGTCAAAGTCAGTGAAGTCTTCTTGTAAAGTGATGTTATTAAATGTGGCCTCCAATGCATCCTCTGTTAAATCTGTCTGTCCTGTGGTTACAGAATTCAGTATTAGATCGTATCTGAAGTCTATAGATCTTAGATAACATTGCACAAAATATGTGTTTCTGCATTCACCTGGCCGGAAAGCCACTTTAATTTTGACCAATGCATCACTGCAATCTGCAAGTAGGTATCTAGTTTTCCTAGAGTATATCCGAACGACTCCTACAAGAAGGTGACTGGATGTTCGCAAGCCAATTTTAACCTGTGCATTAATAATTGATGTGGATCACAAAAAGGAAGAAAATAACAGTTATGTATGATACAATAAGAATAGCACTATCACATTCAGTTACTGGATTTCAGTCTTACCTTTGGGGATAAAATTTCTTTGACGGTGGTCTCAAGGTCACATTCAAACACGTATGCTTTGGTTACTTTCTTTTCCCAGTGTGCTGCCAGCCAGATCTTGGCTAATGTTCCTCTTTTTGAGGTGAAGAGTTGAGAATAAAACATGGTCCTCACTCTTGAGTGAATGAAGATTTAGAAAATACACTGTGGGACACAAATAATTTATTGCGTTCATAGCGAATACAAAAACTGTCAATCCAGAGCACAGTCTTGTTTATGTACATTAACAGACGGTGTCTCCACAGCGATTGAACTACCTAGACAACGTACTAGATTGTTTAGGTGATTTCGAAAAAAATTATGCCTAACCGGATGTCTAGTAAAGGTATCTTACACGGCGTTCGAAACGCAGCCAAGACGCCCAAATATGGTCGTCTTGGTTTATCTATACATCTAAACATTCACCTCACTAGCTTTCCAGCTACCAATTAACACATCTAGGCTTATATACAACTTAAAATGATTGTAAATTTCAGTCTCAATATCGTTTAACGTTACATCACGTATATCCCTTCAAACACCTTAAGCTACATTAATTTGAAAGTATTACAGTAACTTTTATAGCGTAAGTTACAGAAAATATTTGTTGTCCATTATCTCTTGTGAACCATCAACATTTATAAAAATGTCCCGCCTACAGACGAGTTTTCTACTTTACTGACTGAAATACTGCTTTGGTGTAGGTTAAGTAAGACATCCTTATAAAAACTATGAACAGTTTGCGTTTATGTTTGTCTCTTACCTGTGTTTCCAATTGATATTTTAAAGGTAAACAGAAAGTTGTCCGGAGGAAAACGCGCACGTGCAGCCCGCCATTTATTTCTTAAAGCGGTATTTCCTCAAATCAACCTGTTTTTGCAGTTGTCTACAAACTGCGGAAATAATTGCATTTAAAATATTTGCAATAGCTGCTATTGTAAACACACGTGACTATTTCTAGGACCTGTGTAAGTGCTATGTTTTTACGTGAAAACGCAACTAATTTATACATTAGATAGTAGGCTAATATTTTCCCCAAATAGTGTAAATTCATTGCCTTGTCTTATCGTTAAATTATAAAGTACGTATTTACATAAGCTATATTAATAACCATTTTGAAGCATACCGCATTTTATACACTTGGAAAATGGCATGCTTTTTACCACTATTCCAGAATAGTCAGCAAGCATTAGTAAAACTATACTAACTATAAATTAGGTTGAAAACTATTACCATAGCCCTATAACATTTTCACAAAACACACGCATGCATGAATCTGGCGTACTCCGTTCTTTCCGGCAACAAAACAACTGAACAAAACCAGCTCGGAGTCATGACATCATAAGTGGGAATTAACAAATTTCGGGGAGCACGTGAAGGCAGTTATAGAATCGATCCAAGAAAATTTACTGGAATTGCTGAATTAGACTCTTGGATTTATCGGAAATACGAGTTTCCTGCATAAGAAAAAGGTACAAGAACGCCCTCTGATGTCGTGGTTATCCCTGGGAAGAGGGTGTGCAGTTTTTACCTAGGAAACTCGTATTTAAGATAATTCTGAGAGCACGTATACAAGCAGCAATAATAAAAAAATGCTTAGGATGAAGTTGACTGCAAATATGTAAATGTATTAGACAATAATTAGATGATTAGATTCAACTTTATTGTCATTACACATATATAAAGTACAGTGTAACGAAATGTAGTTTAGGTCTAACCAGAAGTGCAATTAGCAAGTGCAGATATACAGTGTGAATAAATACAGAATACAATATTAGGAAAATAATTTACGATGGGCATTTACTATGAAAATATGACAATCGGTATGTACTATGAACAATATATACAGAAGGCTATATACTGTGAACATTAGTGTACAGGAGGTTATGAACAGATAACAGTATAGACTGTAACATTTGTGAAATCTTACATTTTTTTCATTGTATATGTTAGATATTTTTTATTTGGGGAAAAACATGCTACACAAATAGGCTCCAATCATGTTGTTCATAGGCTACGTCTGATCATCAAGGTTTTTTAATACAAACTGCACTGCAAATAAATATGTTAAATATGGTTACAAATGATCTAATCTAATGTTACAACTTTATTCTTAAAATTTTAAAACAACTGATATGTAGGGTTGACAACCAAAAGGTTGCGTTTTCACTCTTATCTATACAGAAATCTCTATTGCAGAGATTCTCTGTGGGTAATCTTGGGCACATATTATATATTATAATATATGACATATTTTTATATTTTAAACCACATAGACAGAAAACGACACTTTACTCAAATGAGCATAGCGCTTGGAGGCAGTTTTATGGATAAAAGATGGAAATCCTCTCTGTACCACCCCTGAAATGCACTACTTGGACTGCCCTGCATTCTCACATTAAGCCTTTATTTAAAGACTTGCTGTAAATCATTGATACAAGGCAACATAGATCCATGTTATATTTGTTTATTGGCTGGTAAATCCTTCGTATTTTTACATCTGGTACCTAATAGTGATATACACATGTAGGTAATTCCTAATTCATTAAACGGATGGTGTTGCAAATTGACTGGAATAACTGTTTTGAATTTCCTTTAGTGTTTAAAGAATTAATGCAAAATATGTAGGAGAAAACAGCAAACTTATGTCAACATTTACATTTTCCCTAATGAATGACCTTCACATCAGTACATGGTCTTCATTACCACTGTGGAACTGAATGTGTGATGGCTGGTACAGGGTGTGACCAAAGAGGAACGAAAATGTTGTGGTAGTTGTGAGCTCCTCTTGTCCTGGTTGCTCCTTCCCCTTTTAGAATTGATGTGACACAAGTAGGTGAAAGTGGAGAAAAAGACTTGGCGGAAATTGGATGAGACTAAGTTGTACAAGATGGGATTGATTACAGAACTCACATAGAACAGCACATTTGTCACCATATAAAAGTAATGGTAGAAATCATAGAGTGCACTGTGGAAGAACAAAATCACAGTATCAGCCAGTAAAATGGACTTAAATGGCAAATCATTTATTTTAGTTGTTATATCAACTTCTATTCAAATAAGTAGTGGCCATTATAGAAATGCAAGACTTACTTTGTCCACTTAGTTATATAGCAGTACATCATTCGACGACAGTGATAAGGAAACCAACACAAAACAAAGGCAAAAACCACACCACCTGACAACAGAAAAATCTGTGGTTGGCTTTGCCCCTCCAGATTTTTCTTTGGCCCCTCAAAAAATATCCGGCTGACAATTAAAATAATTCAATTTAAATACTTATTAATAAATTCTTAATAAATGATTTGTATTAAAATTGTGAAAATGATGCATGAAATTAGATTATATATCTGCCCTTCACAAATTGTGACCCTGGACAAGAAAACCTGTCTTAAGTAGCACGGGAACATTTTGACCAATCGCCAAAAATACAGGGTATGGGTAAAAATTAAAAAATAATCATTATACTAAGTAAAGATCATGTTTCATGAAGATATTTTGTAAATTTTCTACTGCAAATGTGCAAAAACTTGTGAGTGGATGGCCTTCTACAGTACCTCAGATTAACAACTTCGAAGGAGATTTTCTCAATATTTAGCTTTTTTTGCACACTCAGATTCCAGCTTTGTAAACAGTTGTTGTGTCCTATCCTAACAAACCATATATCAATAGAAAGCTTATTACCTCAGCATTCAGATGATGTACATATCTAAATTTCTAAAAATGGAACCTTAAGACTGGTTATATCGTCCAGGGTCACATATATGATTGCCATATCGCCCCAACCAGAATAGGATTGCCCTCAGCCTGGGACTGCAGGAAAAACATTATAAGACCTCTCGCTTTCTGCCCTGCTTACCTGTAGAACAATTTTTGCCATGTTGGAAGAACCCAGCTAACAGGGAACGTTCCCGTAACTTTGGCTAACGTTCTCTGAAGGTTCTCTCAAAGTTATCAAAAACGTTCTTGCAAAAACGTTTGTAGAATGTTTTCTTAACATTATCTGCAATTTATAAATGTTCTTAAAACGTTAGCATTAAAAACGTTATAGTTGCATTGTTAGCAAAACGTTCTAAAAACATTTGCTTTAAAAACGTTACCTTTGCGTTGTTAATGTAACGTTCTTAAAACATTAGAATTAAAAACGTTATAGTTGCATTGTTAGCAAAACGTTCTAAAAACATTAGGATTAAAAACGTTACCTTTGCGTTGTTAATGTAACGTTCTTAAAACATTAAAATTAAAAACGTTATAGTTGCATTGTTAGCAAAATGTTCTACATTTACATTACATTTACATTTAGTCATTTAGCAGACGCTTTTATCCAAAGCGACTTACATTTGGGGTAGGCAATGGAAGCAATTGGGACAGCATAAGTACAACAAAAGCATAAGTGCAATCGAAAAAAAGAGGATTTGGTCTCATATAACCTAACACAGTATACAGAACCATATTTTTTTTTTTTTTATATAGAGTAGAGAAGAAAATAGAGTCAGAACAGATCAGTCAGATGTAGACGGAAGAGATGCGTTTTCAGACGTTTCTTAAAGATGGCTACAGAATCTGCAGATCTTGTAGCAGCAGGTAGATCGTTCCACATAGGTGGAACAGATCCGGAGAAGGTGCGCGAGAGAGATTTTTTACCTTTTTGGGATGGTACCACAAGACGCCGTTCGTTTGCAGAGCGTAGGCATCTGGCGGGTACGTATGTCTGGAGTAGCGAGTGAAGATAAGGTGGTGGCGAACCAGTGGTGGTCTTGTAGGCCAGGAGCAGAGTCTTAAATTTGATTCGAGCAACTATAGGGAGCCAATGTAGCTTAATGAATAGAGGAGTGACATGTGCTCTCTTCGGTTCATTAAAGATAACTCTTGCCGCAGCATTCTGGATCATCTGTAGAGGTTTGGTTGTGCAAGCTGGAAGTCCACCAAGTAGCGCATTGCAGTAGTCCAGTCTGGACAGGACCAGAGCCTGTACTAGGACTTGCGTAGCATGCTCTGATAGGAAGAGTCTAATTTTCCTAATATTGTAGAGAATGAATCTACAGGACCTGGCGGTGCTGGCAACTTGATCTGTGAAGTTGAGCTGATCATCGATCACCACTCCCAGGTTTCTTGCCTTTCTGGAAGATGTGATGGTTGATGAGCCCAGTTGAATGGAGAGGCTGTGATGAGTCTTCGTATCGGCCGGGATTGCAAGCAGTTCTGTTTTTAAAAGGTTCAGCTGCAGGTGATGGTCATTCATCCACAGCGAGATGTCGGCTAGGCAAGCTGAGATGCGTGCAGAAACTGTCGGATCGTCTAGGCGAAAAGAAAGGTAGAGTTGTGTATCATCCGCATAACAGTGATAGGAAAAGCCATGTTTCCGGATGACAGAGCCTAGGGATGACATGTATACAGAGAATAGCAACGGACCAAGCACTGAACCCTGAGGCACACCTGTGTCGAGATGTTGGGACTCAGACACCTCACCTCTCCAAGACACTGTAAAAGACCTACCCGAGAGGTAAGACCTGAACCATTGTAGCACCATTCCGGAGACCCCCATAGTCTTGAGGGTGGACAGGAGGATGTGATGGTTAACGGTGTCAAAGGCGGCAGATAGGTCCAGTAGGATGAGAACAGATGAGTTAGAGGAAGCCCTTCCAGTCTCAGGGCTTCAATGACAGAGAGCAGCGCAGTTTCAGTGGAATGACCGCTCTTGAAAACCCGACTGGTTGCTGTCTAGGAGGTTGTTCTGGACGAGAAAGGATGAGAGCTGGTTACATACAACACGTTCTAGAGTTTTCGCAACGAAGGGGAGGAGGGATACCGGTCTGTAGTTTTCTAACAGTGCAGGATTAAGAGTAGGTTTTTTTAGTAGTGGGGTAATACGGGCCTCTTTGAAGAGTGTAGGAAATGTGCAAGTGGTGAGAGATGAGTTGATAATGTGGGTCAGAGAGGGAACAACCGATGGGGAAATGGCCTGGAGGAGATGAGTGGGGAGGGGATCTAGGGGGCAGGTAGTCGGGTGGTTAGAAGAAATGACCTTGGAAACGTCCTCTTCAGATACGAGAGAGAACGAGGGGAGCAAGCATGTGTCTGGGAATTGGGCATGGTCAAGAGGTGGTGGCGCAGAGAATTGATTACTGATGGTGGTCGTTTTCTGTACAAAGAACGACGCATATTTGTCAGCTGTTAAGTCCGATGGAGGTGAGGGGGTAGGCGGGCAAAGAAGAGCAGAAAAGGTTTTAAAGAGAGTACGAGGGTCAGGAGAGTCATTGATTTTAGTGTGGTAGTACTGGGTTTTCGCAGAGGAGACATCCGCAGAGAAGGAAGAGAGTATGGACTGATAAAGAGAGAGGTCGGTAGGTTCTTTTGATTTGAGCCACTTTCTCTCAGCAGACCTGAGAGAGGCGCGATGTTCACGGAGAACATCAGATAACCAGGGGGCAGAAGGAGATGCACGAGATGGCCTAGATCGAAGAGGGCATAAGATGTCCAAGCAGGAGGTTAGTGAGGAGCAAAGGGTGTGGATGGCGGTGTTAGCATCAAGGAGAGAGAACTGTTTAGGGGGTGGGAGAGTGGCAGAGACTGCAGAGGACAAGCGGGAGGGAGAGAGTGATCGTAAATTGCGTCGGAATGTGACCAGTGAGGAGGCATGTGTAGTGTCTGGAGAAGTTAAGTGCAGCGGGGTGACCTGGGAGTGATGGGTGAAACAATGGCGTGTGTAGATAAGATCGAGTTGATTACCAGATTTATGAGTCGCTGAAGTTGGGACCCGCTTGAGGTCAAACGACGCGGTCAGGTTGTTGAAGTCAGCAGCCTGTGGTTTTTCCAGGTGGATGTTGAAGTCTCCAAGTACCACCAGAGGAGTACCGTCCTCGGGAAAAGATGACAGAAGCACATCCAACTCCTCCAAGAAAAGTCCAAGGTGGCCTGGGGGACAATAGATAACTACAACATGTGTTTTAACAGGGTGGATGACAGTAACAGCATGAGATTCAAAGGCGGTGTTGTTGCAAGAGGGTGCCAGCTGTTTGAATTTCCAGTCATATGTTCTAAAAACATTTGCTTTAAAAACGTTACCTTTGCGTTGTTAATGTAACGTTCTTAAAACGATAGCATTAAAAACGTTATAGTTGCATTGTTAGCAAAACGTTCTAAAAACATTAGGATTGAAAACGTTACCTTTGCGTTGTTAATGTAACGTTCTTAAAACGTTAAGATTAAAAACGTTATAGTTGCATTGCGTTCTAAAAACATTAGCATTGAAAACGTTACCTTTGCGTTGTTAATGTAATGTTCTTAAAACGTTAGCATTAAAAACGTTATAGTTGCATTGTTAACAAAACGTTCTAAAAACATTAGCAATGAAAATGTTACCTTTACGTTGTTAATGTAACGTCCTTAAAACGTTAGCATTAAAAACGTTATAGTTGCATTGTTAGCTAAACGTTCTAAAAACATTAGCATTGAAAACGTTACCTTTGCGTTGTTAATGTAACATTCTCAAACCGTTAGCATTAAAAACGTTATAGTTGCATTGTTAGCAAAACGTTCTAAAAACATTAGGATTGAAAACGTTACCTTTGCGTTTGTTCTAAAAACTTCACACCCAACACCAGACGTCTTTTCAACGACTTTTTGCCGGGTGGGATAAGCATTACAAAAGCTATAATTGCATTGTTAGGGGGACATTAAAAAAAACATTAGCAATGAGTGCCATCAATCAGCCGGACATGGTTCTGTGGTCCAGCACCAGGACAGTCCTCATAGTTGAGTTGATTGTACCTTGGGATGAGGTCATTAACAAAGCATTTGAAAGAAAGAATCTACGGTAATGCCAGCTTGTCAGCGGAGGCTGAAGATCGGAGATGGACATCGAAAGTGTTCCCCGGTGGAAGTGGGCTACAGGGGCTGTGTTTCCAATTCCACTATAAGGCTGCTTAAGAAAGTGGGGATCACAGGACAGACCAAACGAACACTAGTCAAAGAACTTGCCACTGTCGTTGCGAGTTAGGCCACTGGCTCTGGTTGAAACAAAATGACGGAATATGGGCTGCCAAGTGACCACGTAATAAAATAGTGTTGTTTTGTGATGCCATATGGGACCAGGGGCTCTGAGCTAACATTAACGGAGCCAGTGGGGCTATAACAGCCTTAGCCAATGGTTTGGTGTTATGGTATGCCATACAGGACTGCGGGGGGACTGAGCGCGCATTAACGGTTTGGGCAGTCTTGGCCTAATGGTAAGAGAGTCGGAATCGTGACTAGAAGGTTGCCGGTTCGATTTCTCAGGGCAGCCAGGTAACGACTGTGGTGCCTTTGAGCTGCTGTGATAGCTGCACACTGCTTCTGCCAGATGACCTTGTAACAATGCGCAACACACCCAGGTCTGATTAATCCGCGGTGGGCCTGCCTTGGCTGGGGGTGTCTTGTGATAAAGGGCCGAAACAGCCAATGAGGCAGAGGTGCACAACTGACGATGTGTCGCATTGATGGGAACCATACAAAGGGCACTATCAGCTGCACCTCACCAAAAGGCATGGTATTGTGATGGAATTGGGACACACAACTCATGGGATGTCTCTCTGATAATGGCAAGGAAAGGCAAGTATGCTATGTATTATAATCATTTATGCCCAGACACAGAGGATGCCTACCCGACGAACCAGTGCTACCTCAGACATCCTTTACTCTATTAATATTCTTGACTGCTTCCCTCTGTATAAGCATGGGCGCCGTAAAGGGGTGGAAGGTTAGGACGATTCTAAGGGCCCAGGCTGATTTAGGGCCTAGAAGAGCAGACCCCCTTTTTATTTTCCTATTTCTTATCTGTATAGGGGGCCCAGAAATTTTGGTTTTCATAGGGCCCAGAATTTCTGACTGCACCCCTGTGTATAAGGCATGGGAAATGTCTTACTGGGCAATTCAACTGTGCTGTAATGTGATTATAACAACTAGTCCTATTAAGCGAATCTGTCAGGAGATTTTTTTTCGCTCAGTCGCTTGCTCATATTTCAGATCCGAAATACAATTCTCAAAACTACTTATTCAAACTCCACAACATTTCTCAGCAGCGGAAGTTGTAGTGAATGGGAGTGTACCAAAAATATATTTTTTCCATTCCCATTTGCTCAAATAGCCAAAAATAGCCACAAAATAGGAAAAAATATAGAACTGAATTCAGTCAGCAGAGAGAATGAAATCTAATTTCAGAAGCTGTATTAGAAACACCCCCACATTAGCATTAACTAGTTTTTTTCCTTGTAATTTGATACAAAGGCAGTATAATACCAAAAATAGTCTTATAAATGTACATTAATTTAAAAATATATAAATACATATGAAAAACTTTCAAGGATTTACGATGATGATGACCGTGATAGTATGGGCGTGGTTTAAGAGAGCACACCACGTGCGTATTCAAACATCGGGACCAACGGACGGACGACTTCGGACGTTCGGAGCTACTTCGACATTCAGGTAAGCATAGAAACATTTGCTGATTCTATGAAAAATACATTAAAAACAATATTGATAATCTTATTTTTTCAGCAGTTACTATTGTTTTAATGAGGTTATGATTGGGTTAACCGTAGGATTGAATTTACTCGAAAACTGCGGCCGTTATTCACAGAGCTGTTAGCTATAGCTATACGCTAACGTTATTTACAACTAAGGAATACAGTCGAATGTCGTTGATAAATGTTTTTGCTAAGGCGATGTTTTTCCCGACCATTTAGTTCACTCTTTCGATTTATCGAAATATTTTTCGTTGGAACACTTTCTTGATATTCAACACAAATCGGCTAAGAGCATCGTCGGTCCTGGAGGGCCGCATTAGAGTTTATAGCTCCAACCTTAATAAAACACCCTAAAAAGCTCATATGTGTATTCGGGATTAACGTTATTAACCCAGATAGCAAGACTTGTGTTTGATGAGGGTTAGATCGAGTTAAACTCTGCTAGCGGATGAACAAGCCGCGCAATTTTACCCAAAGCGTTAAAGTTAGTTTGACGTTTGATATTCATTAGACATTTAGGCATTTGCGCGTGTTATGTTTTCATATACTTTACTGAATCCATATTTTTATGTTTAATATACTGTACTTAAATTAATTTAACTCTGCCACCGTTTCAGATAAAGTTATCAAACCAACTGTCAAATTATCAGAATATTATTCCCTATAACGCATCAGGCTTGTTTTTTTCAGATTAATTAATTTGTCTGTTTTTTCTCATTTCTTTGACAGTGGTAATTTCACAAAATATATCCCTCATGGAGTCTGACCGGGACTGGGTATAACCATTTTGTTCCCCCTTTTAAGCATGCTGGTTTTTATTTAAATAATTTTTTAACAATTTAAATTCAATTATTTAATAAACACAAATTAAGAGTTTGGTTCCCAGATGAACTCAGTTTTCAATTTTCAAAAATCATGTTTTTTTATTATGTTTCATTGTGTTAGTAAGCTGTATTTTTTGAGTTAGTATGTCTTAAATCAAAACAAATAAACTGCAGTTGGAATGAACTAGGGCTGCTACAACGAATCGATTTAATCGATAAAAATCGATTACTAAAAGAGTTGGCAACGAATTTCATTATCGATTCGTTGTGTCGCGCGACACAGAGACGTTTGATTATAAAAAAAAACTTTATTTGAGCGCGGAGCGGAGTGAACACACTCGGTCTCTCTCGCGCACTGATGCTAGCAGAGTTCGGCGCCTCATAAACAGGGCGGAGCAAAAATAAAAAACTAGCGGAGGAAAGATAGATGACGGAGGCAGAGAAATCCGCGCGACCAAAGTCATCCAAGGTGCGGGAGCATTTCACACTAAATAAACAGAAAAAGTGTGTTAACTGCTAAATATGCTAAAGCAACATGGCGGGAGCACCACGGCAATGATCCAGCACCTGAAACGCAAACATGTGGTAGCCTTTGATGAGGAGGAAGGTAGTTCAACAGCAGGTTAAGTCATTACAGAATCCTACGTTTGTTCCGTTTTGAAGTGAGGAACGTAATGTCTCTGGTGCGGATGTTTACTCGTTATCCAGCTTGACTAGCATGACAAGTTAGCGTTAGCTCGTTAATAACAGAATAAAGCAGGGCTGGTATAGTTACTTTGCACTTTGGATTGCAAGAATAAAGACACGTTTTTATTCACTAGCCTCTTTTGAACCATTCATTTATCAATCTGTTGTCATGTATAGCTACACTGCAAAACAGCTTTTCTTACTTAGTAATTTATTTCTCGTTTCCAGTCCAAGTATCTAAAAAAATCAAGATTACTAGACAAGAAAAATGGCATGAGAAAACCCCATTGGCAGATACTATTGCTTGTTTAAAGCAAACAATCACTTCATTTTGAGGTGTTTTTTCAGAAAACAAGACATCATTTCTTATGCTATTTCATGTGTCTAGTAAATGAATCTTGATTTAAGATTTTTTGATATTTGGGCTGACAACAGGACAAAACTACTAGGTTAGAAAAGCAATTTTTGCAGTGTATATTATGTGCTTTGTCCCATATAGGTTATTATTGACAAATATATTTGTGTGTGTTGTACTTTTAATTTAATTTTAAAGTTCTTTTATAGCACTCGGTCATCTTAAGCTTTGTTTAAATGTGGTGTATAAATGATGCTTGCACTTACTACAATGATAGTAATAATTTAATGAATAAGCTTCAAGTGAACTTGAGAGAGAGAGTGTGTGTGTGTGTCAGTGTGAGAGTTTGTGAGTGTGTGTGTCTGCGTGTGTGTGCATCTGCGAGTGTGTGCGTCTGCAGTGTAGTGTAGAGAACAAGTTCTGACATTCAAACAAATCCTGTCAAATTTTCTTTATTTTATTTTTTTTATAATCCTGTTCTTTATTTTTTATAAATTATTTATTGTTCTGGCAGCTCAGGTGGCAATTTATTTAAAAAAAAGTCTATATATTTGGCAGATGTAAAGCATACATGTGTATGTTTTTTGTGTTAGTCCATTTTTATTTTATTATTATTATAACAGCTCAGGAAAGTTCAAGGAGCAACATGTTTGTGCAGTTTCTAAAGATTTTAGTTCTAATTTTGAATAAAGGGTTGGAAATGAATGCTTTTCTTGGTTTATGTTTTTATACGATTCATCGATTAATCGAAAAAATAATTTATAGATTAATCGATTATTAAAATAATCGTTAGTTGCAGCCCTAGAATGAACGATACATTTTTTTAAATATAACTTTATTTTAGAATTATTGTTATCTCATTTTGGAACATACTCTTCAAATACTAACTTAAAGGAACACCTGTCCATAACTCTGACTAATCAATAGTTCATCATACTTAAGCATTAAAAAAATTGCTCCTTTTTATAAGATCTTCTGCATGAGCAACAATAGCGTGGGTTCCAGTTATTTTATACTAAATCTCGCCTCACTTAAAGGGGAAGTTCACCCAAAATTATACTTTGTGTGATTGTTTTTATTTTTTTACTCACCCACATGACGTTAAACATGTTTATACAACTTCTGGCATCTTTGGAGCACAAATAAAGATATTTAGGTGACATCCGAGAAATTTCCAGGCCTCCTCATTTACATCATGGTGTCAGTTTTGCTAAGGTCCAGAAAAGTACTAAAGACATCGCAGGGCTCTAGACTAACTTTTTGCACTGGTGCGCCTTACTTTTTTTCTTGGGTGCACCAGCACAAATATTGCACTGATATGCTCGTAAAAAATCCGTCATAATCTATTATTACCCATCACTATGGTTCCAGGTGGCGTTAGGAGGTCATTTGTATGTTCGTGACGTCATCACGCTGTACTGGCGTCTCGGAACTTGTTATATTGTAATACAACCGAATGCCCAATAAACCGTTACAGTTTTTGATACCATATTCAAGCCCTTTGCAAAATCCTTTTTATTTTGCTCATATCTTGTGTATGTAACAAAAGTTATGGCTGATGTCGACTGAAGCGCTGTGATGTTCAGGAACGGAATTTGGAGAAAATCGTGTTTAAAGTTCAGTGATGAAATTAAAAGCACAACAGTCCAGTATCACAAGTAAAAGTCAATTTCCAGTGGTGAGAGACTTACTCTATTAACAATTTATTTAAAAAAAGCCTAGTGTTGAAGTCTATAAAAATACTGTACAAAACCGTTTGAATAAAATATAAGTAATGAAAATGTTGCAGTGCACACTTAAAGAACGAGAGCTCTGCCATTATCACTACAACTCCTGGTGCTGCAAACCGGGAGCTCTGTTAACTCAGCGGAGTCAGTGCGACATCCGACGGGTTTTCCCAGATCGCATAACATATGTCTAGTCAGTAACAAAGACGGGTGATCACACGCAGGTCGCTTCGCGAGCATATAACGCTGAAGGGAAACGGGGATTTACAAATTGCCCTCATTGTAATCCGCCAAAATGACGGACAGCCTTCAGGTTTTTCCGTCATGGTTAAAAAATCCGTCAATGACAGAGAATTTTCAGTTAACGCGACCTCTGGTACACACACGTGCAGGAATATCTGGACCACAGCCAATCAGAGGGGGGGTCCGCCCTTCACTATCATTGATTGGTTTAGACCACGATATGGGTCTAATGTGTGTCTGTTATTGAATCACAGGAAGACTTTCAGAGTTGCGGAGACTTTTTTTCCCCACGAACGGCTGGTCGCACCGGTGCGACCTCTGATAATTTTAAGTCGCACCATTGAAAAATAAGGTCGCATGTGCGACCAAATTAGTCGCACTCTAGAGCCCTGCATCGTTAAATTGGTCCACCCGTGCATAGTGGCTCAGTTTAAATTTTTTGAAGGGACGAGAAAGCTTTATGTTCGAACAACACACCAAAATACAGATTTAATCAATACATTCTCCTCTGTCTTTTCAGTGTATTCACAAGAGCACTTCTTCATCTTCTTCTTCTTGGATGAGAGCACTTTGACGCATGCGTATTAGGTTTGTGTGCCAAACAACGCATGGGGATTGCCCCTATTGGGCATTCTTACTCATAACGCGGAAGCACAACTCTGTGTTTCTTCATGCAGAAGAAGTGCTCTTGTGAACGCGTGGCATACACTGACATTCGTCAGACACTGACACAAAACGGTAGTTTGTTTTGTTCTTCAAACATAAAGCATTCTTGTCGCTTCAAAAAAATTCAACTGAGCCACATGCACGGGTGGACCAATTTAACGATGTCTTTAGTACTTTGCTGGACTTTGGCCAAAACTGACACCATGATGTCTAGGAGGAGGCCTGGAAGTCTCTCGGATGTCACCTAAATATCTTCATTTGTGCTCCAAAGCAGCCAGAAGTTCTCTAAACCTGTTTAACGTCCAAACAATAACGTTAATACAACGTCTAAAAAACTGGACGTTTTGAACGTTCTAAGAACGTTAGAACATAAACGTTTTTAAAACTTAATTGAAACGTTACAGGAACGTTTTTATAACGTAAAATTGTTAGCTGGGAAGCCACTGTGGTACAAATCCTCTCATTTCCTATATAAAGCTGTCCCATGATGAGAAGCATCGGAGAGGCGAGGACAATTGACGCGACCCATAGCAGGCAGATGAGCCTCCTAGTGTGCCCACGGGACATCTGCTTTTGGCTTTAAACGGGTGACACAGCGCCATGTATCTCTCCACGCTTAAACTCACTATGTTGAAAGCCGTCGCATAAGAGCAGCCGTCGCGCATAAAGTAATAGCTCCTGCAGCCGACTTCCCCAAAAGCCCAGGGATGGTGAATCCATATAAAGTTGTAAAGTTCAACCGGCATGCTTAAGATCAGGATGAGCAGGTCAGAGACTGTCAGACTAGCGAGGTGATAATGGATGGTTCCCTGAATTGGTTTAATGGCTCTTCTATTGAGAGATATGTACAGGGTCATGGAATTGCCCGTTAAACCGATTAAAAAGAGCACAACGTAAATCAACGTCACAAGCACTTTGGAATAAATATCCGTGTTTACATCCAGATTGTCCAGAATCCGTGCTGTTTTGCAACCACACCTGGGTCACCTGTGTCCGGTTCTCTATAACGCGTTGCGCCATTCCAAAGTGATTAATTTTAAGCCTTTAATAGTCAAATACAGTACTGTGTTTAAAACAACATCCCATTGAAAGAGACATCTACATATCTATAGTCAGTAGGTCTACTGCGCCACGGAGAGGCAAATAATGAACAGTTAGGCTATGTTACGACATTGGCCTACACTGCCCCCCACAGTAGGCTTGTACACAATTGTACAAGATCCATTACATTGGATAGCAAAGTATAAAATCAAATGACAATCCCAACAAATATAAATATCTAAATAATGACATATTTAGGTTTTATTGTTAGTAGGCCTAATAAAGGCCTATTTACATTTCGTAATTGTTTAACAATTGTAATATACAATTTAATATTTATTATGTAGTCAAAAATACATTTTAAAGACATATGTCATGGACATTGCAATGTAAATGATATAAATATAATTTAAACATGAAATATACACATTATTTTTTGTAGTTTAAATGACTTCAACAAAACACTGATGCATATCATATGACTTCTGCATGGGAATTTATTACTGCATATATCAGGACAACACCTTTGGCAATAAACCAGACTGTGAAGGGCTGAAACTATCTAGGCTACCATGTGCTGATGATGGAGAATTTTCTTTGAAATTTGTTTTAAAAAGTACATTTTTGTTCCTTAAGTGAGCATAAATGATTTATTACAGTGGTGTTACTGTAGGCACTTCAGGGCTTGCCAAAGACAGTTAAAGTTTTCCTAGTCCATGTTAACAACAATCCTCTTGTTCAGTTATTTCTATGACACTCTTGACAAATAGCCAATGTTCGTTCAAAGTTATATTACTAATGCACACATTTGACTGAATCAAGGAACCTGATATTGTATTTGTCAAAAGTATTTTTTTACAGTTAGGTAGTCTATTTTTTCCAAGTAGGCCAGGCCTGGAATAAGAGTGTTATCAATCAACATTCATATCAGATTTTAGGTTTACGTTTCTTTGGAGGTTCCTATATCTTTTTTTTATCAATTTATAATTTTATTTAATAAAAAGGTTATGTTTGTTTCCAGCCAAACAAAAGATGTTGATACAGGAACACATCCACAAATTTAGTCACCTAAGGGTCTTGACTTTATTCAACATTATTCAATTTTTAATAAAGATTTTACTGACCCCTGCTGTTTGCATTGTATTACTGCAAATTGAAATGGCAAACTATGGGTAGTTGACAAATAAATCGTATGTGTCTTATATGGTGTGACATAGCAAAATTTAGAAAACAAATATATTACTTACTATATATATATATATATATAGTAATATATTATATATTAAATATATTAATACTTACTTATCTTCATTGTTAGGTTTTTAGAAAAAAATTGCTGTCACACCATAGGACACATTTGCATCTTAATTTGTCAACTACTCCTGTGGTCCTGTAGCAGCTACGGTGCGCTAGATAACGTTTACCACAAGGATATTGATCCTTGAGCCTTTTTTACATAATTGCAAAATTGAGCCTTTACAGCGTAAATGTTCGATTCAATGCAAATGTTCAAACTAAACTCCTAGATTTCTTAACAGTGACACATGGAAAAAAATGTAAAATGTCCACTGCAATGTCTTGGGACGCGTACCATTATTCGATGTGTTGACGTAATTTCAACTGAAACAGGAAGTTAAGGCGGAACATATTTAGTGGCCCCGCCCAATTTTATGGACGTTTCGTCACTTTACACGTGAACACGCCGGAACGCTCCCCTGTGGGTGGCAAAACACCAGCAAAATGACTGCTTACAATAATCAGGAAACGCATTTCCGTGCAAAATGTCAGTGTCCAGAAACACCCGATTCCTTTGTAAGTCATAGGGAAGTCGTAAGAATCACTGTCGAGTCCAGCATGTTTGCATTTTCTGGAAATAATTGTGTGTTTTAGTCCCAGATTCTTTGTATCTCCTATTCTCCTCAAACATTTTGCCTAGTGTTTTGCTACCCAGGGGTGCCCGTCCCAGGGCATATCCGAAATGTGCACGTGGGAAAGTGACGTCAATGCATACCCTCTATAGGCAAGAGTGTTTAGTTTACCTCAGAGCTGAGAATTTGTACTTGTAACCATGGATGCAGCGCCGAGCCATAAAAAATGCTGGATTCAAAATGTTCTCCTCATCATGCACCTGTAGCAACGGACATGGCAGAATCGTCTACCGACGATGAAAATAAAACTTGATTTTGGAGTCATCAAGTTGAACCAAGATCCGAAAGGTCATGGCTCTAATGAGGAGGCAACCGGCCATCATCGGGAGGGCATTTATGTCATTGATGTTGATGACCGTAAGTGCCCTGCAAATGGATATCACTGGATATTCTGCTATGATTCAAGTTTGTAAGGAGTGTATTTTGTCCTTTCGAAGGGCATTAAAGCGCACTAAACGCTGGATTGAGAACTGCTGGTAGGGAATCCTAGAACAGTCACAAGGTTTCAACTGTATTGTTACATCTAGAAGCTTAGAGCAGTTACAATGTTTCAATTGTATTGTTATATTTAGCTACTATGCATTTGATGGCACAATTTAAAACAAAGGTAATTGATATTTGTGAACTGCGGTTTATTTGCATTTTCCAGGTACACTTGTGGTTTCTGCCACAATACGGCAACTGGTGCTGAGAGTAGATGCTATAGGTAAGGGAGGTGGGGCTAGGGCCAAAAACAATCGATTCCTAGATTCCGAGTGGTTGAGAATAGAAAGTCATTTTCTCCGCACAGATATGGAATAATAAGGATAATAAGAATAACTCACCTTTCTTTGACAACTGGTGTGAAAACAACCTTCTTTTAGTTGGTAAGTTTTTTAACTGCAAGGCAGGCTTTATAACTATTCAGAATTCTTGCAGAAATACTATATTCCTGTTTCTGCTGAGGAATATGCTGTTGTAGGAATGGCATAAACAATGCCATTCCTACTGATGTGTCTTTTCTTTTGCTAGGCACCACATTTCCATGGCCAAATACTTATGATCTCTCTTTAACTGACACAATCATCGGAAGTGTGTGATTTTCTATAGACCATCAAAATTATAACTATAAAATCAGAGCTCAATTTCAGAAAGAGTTAACAACAATACCTTATGTAATACCATAATAGAATATTACTGTGGCAAATATATCTTGGGAGAAAGTATGGACTCTACCTCATAAGTATCTGCTTACCAACAAAATAAAAGATATAACATTTAAAACTGATTCATAAATGTTACCCGAACAGCCTTTCTCAGGAAATATAAGTCAGACATTGAAGTGAACTGCAGTTTTTGTCAATCTGACGAAGACTTCATTCATTTGTTTTGGGAATGCACCTACTCCAAAAACATTTTGGTCTGACTTTTTAGTGTTTATTCAGTCTTACTTTGTAAGTGACTTTTTTGTTTGTCTTAAAGATGCTTTCTTTGGATTGTTTGACTATTCAAAAGAAAATACAAGAGAACTTTATATAATTAATTTACGTCTTTTGTTAGCTAAATTTTACATTCATAAACAAATGTTTACTGGTTCGAAACCTCTTATTTTCTTCATTCAAAGTTGACCTAGATGAATATGTGGAAACTATCTGAAGTTCTTCTAATTTGAAAGCTATGAAAACTATATGTCTGTATTCATCATTTGTGTCTTCTTATTTTATTACCTTACTTTTTTGTTAACACTGGCAAGTCTGTGTTTTTATTTATTATCATTTTTATTTTTTATTGTGTTTAATTATGTGTAATACTTGAAAATTAATAATTAAAAAATAATTTAAAATAACAAAGTTATCTGAGATACGAAAAAAAAGAGAAATGAGAGTCAATTACAATGGTTGGAATCAATTCCATTAAAGGTAGACTTTGTAAGAATTTTACAGTAAAATATCCCAAAACCACTAGGCCAATGTTATATATTTTTCCAGCTGAGTACTTATAATATCTCAAATGTTTCCAACTGCTTTAAAATCCTGAGGAAATCTCCATTCTAAACAGTGGACAGGGGCCGTTTAGTCGCCTGTCAATGGCGTCATATCCGCGTTACCCTTTGTTACCGCCTTTTCTGATGTAGCAACCGCGTGAAACTGTCGTAGACTCAAGTCAACTCGCCTTTATTTTACAATTCTTACAAAGTAGCAGCACATGAGACATATTGACTATAAGCAAAATAACTAAAGTTACATTATATACATGTAAAACAAGAAAAAGGTGAAAACACAAAAGACAGACATACCCACATACAAACGCTCCACACACACAATATGCAAACAAACTTGAACACATCGACATAGACACACACACATGGATGGACACACACAGACAGACACGCACGCACTCAAAGTGAAAGCCCACATTACAGATAAAGGAGAGAGAAACACAGGTCAAATATTAAATGGACTATAAATTCCTATATGCAATATTAATTATGTAAAACTTTAAAATTTTCATACTAAAGCAGCGCCCCCGGCCAGGCAAATAGTGCAAAACAGTATGCAAATGGTTAAGCCATTCTGTCTGCCTCCTGACCTGGGCCCCAGTGACAGATGCGGAATAGTTTGTACCGTCGGCCCGTCTAGCATTATTGCAAATGATGTGGGTACGTTCAAAATAACTTTTACTGTGATTGATTTGAACACTTAAAACTGTGCAGTGTTATCACACCAACTAATTGGAAAATTACTATAAGATCTATGACTAACAATCTAATTTTAAACCTTACATTACTCGGGTCTTATTCATTATAATGAAATAAAATGATCTCATCAAACGCAACATTTATAAAACTTTATTCCTTTACATCCTCCGCCAGCATGATTTCTTGGCGGTGGAGTTGAAGACAACATATTCCATCATTCCACGCTTCTACACAGCGTCATCAAGCTATGCGATTGTCGTTGTTTTGATCCTGCACCCTCTAGCGGCGAATTCTACAAATTGTACCTTTAAAGGAATCTACTCCTCTTTAAGAGCCTTCATAAGCACAAGCCCTGCCGCTTAGCTGATGTCATAGGTCAACTCATTCAAATTAGATTCTTGTCTAAAACAGTACAGACTTAAAAAAAAAATGGATGAAGTCTAGAGATGTGGAATAACATATGTCTCACAACATATTTGCATCTGTTTAAAGCTGTTAAAGCTGGACTGAGCTTTTTGAACAGCTGTAGCTCCTTGCATTTAACATTAAAGAAGATTAGAAAGACCAATAGCAAAAAAACGTGTGTGAGTATATTAGTCAGTAAGGAGAACGTCTTGGTTACGTCTGTAACCTCAGTTCACTGATGGTGGGAACGAGAGGTTGTGTCGAGAACGACAGATGGGGTTCGCCCTTGAGAACCAATCAACTCTGACTACAATAGAAAAGGCCAATGAAATTTGACGAATGAAATTTGCATGCCGATCTCCGCCCCCGGATGTCTGAAATAAAAGGAAGCCAGCATTCATTTACATCTTGTTCTGAAGAGCCTGAGAGCCTCTCACAACTGCAGCAGAATACGATACGTGTTGTGGCATAAGGGACACAACGTCTCGTTTCCGCCATCAGGGAATGAGGTTACAGACGTTACCAAGACGTTCCCTTTCTGTCGAGAACGACAGATGGGGTTACCTAGGGAAAACGCCACAATGCTGTACCGCGTCACAATCTCTAGCGAAGTGATGGTAACAGGCCTGGGCGTGTCAGCTCGAAGCTTTCGCGAAACTGTAACCTTCCAGTGTGGTGGTCGGGGGGTTCCAGAGCTTTCATGGAAAAAGATGGGTACAGCCCTGACCGGTAACCTTTCACAGACGGAGGCCTTAGCTCTCTACTGGCGAGAGGCCGTCCGGCTTGGGTTTACAAGCACAACTTCCTTAATTAGGGATGCGCTGCAGAGGCCAACTCCTACCCGTGGGGAGGAATATGGTGGACATACGTATGGTCTTGTCCTTGGAGGAGAACGCATGGAACGTGCAGACTGAGTAGTTAACCGTGAGGTGGAGGTCCACCTGGGCAAGCTCATGGGTTACCAGGAGTGGGAACCATTCTCATGAGGATACATCATACGGAACAGCCCACGGAGGGGGTGTTACAGACGTCCGGTAGCACTAGGTCCGGTTAGAGCTATCTGTGATAGTTCATATGGTGTCCCGGCCTAAGGGGGAAGGCTGCTCTGCCCAGACCAAGGGTGCTTGCTTAGTGATGGATGGAATGCCTGTTCTTAACCAGTGTTTGGGTAAGAAGGAAGGTTTGTGAGATACCTGTTCTTAGCCATATGTTTGGGTAAGAAGAGAGGTAGATAGCACACTGACCCAACCTACTGGATGGTGGAAAGGTGCTTTCGCAGGCAAACGCCCCCCCGGATGCCAGTCCTAGATGTCGCCACGCAGGACGTGGGCTGACACCAGGTTTACGCGAAGGTTGTTAACCCTTGCAAAGGTGTTTGGGCGTAGCCCAACCCGCAGCTCTACAGATGTCTGCTAGAGAGACGCTTCTGGCCAGTGCCCAGGAGGTGGCTATACCCTGTTTGGAGTAAGCCCTCACTGCCAATGGGCATGGGAGATTCTGAGATCGGTATGCCGTCGTAACGGCGTCCACGACCCAGTGCGCCAGCCTCTGCTTGGAAACAGCCATCCCCTTCTGCTGTCCTCCTACACAGACAAGGAGCTGGTCGGAGGGGCAGTCATCACCATGCGCCTGCTGCCGGTGTGCCTCGCTCTCCTCGGAACTCGACTCTGAAGCCAGTGTTGGAGCGGTCAACGAAAGCTGCCTCAGTGTGCTGGACGCCCAGACACTCGACGCAGCTATCGTGTCCTTCCCCCTTCTCGATGAGAGTACCGCACCCAAGAGAACAGCGGGACATGCTGCGCTGGAGAATGCTCAGTCCTGAAAAGGACCTTTTTAGAAAAATCTCTAACACCTCCGTAACCGCCGAGACGCCAAGGGGAAGGTCCCTTAAGGTAGGGACGATCCGCTACTCTATGTCGTAGATCCGGCATGTAGAAGAATAATTCGTTGAATTCGTTTTGTTCGTAGTCATGAGCGAAGGCTCTGAAGAACAAAAGGTAAATGAATGTTGCACGCCGGCTTTCTTTTATACCGGACATCCGGGGGCGGAGACCGGCATGCAAATTTCATTCGCCAAATTTCGTTGGCCTTTTCTATAGTAGTCCGAGTTGATTGGTTCTCGAGGGCGAACCCCATCTGTCGTTCTTGACACAACGTCGAGAGACCGACAGAAAGGGATATAGAGCTACTTGGTACCTGATCTCCACAGATCTTTCTGTCATTTACACTTACAGAATATGCACAGTATTCTATATATTTAATACAATTTACTGATTATCCATCTGTCTATATATATTCCTTAAGTATTTTGTGTGCACTGCTAAATAACTTTAAATAACTTTTAATAAGTTTATAGTTTATGGACCTGTGGTTTATTTTGAAGACAAGATTGAAATATTTGGTTACGTTTCTTGTTATGGAATCAATAATTAAATGTGAAAATTGATAGTTTAGAAAATCGTATTGCAATAAAAATGTGTAAAAATTTTAATAACAGCTAAAAGTCTGTGGCAAAACTGGGTATATTGCAAGAATCGAAAACAGCAGCAAGGAATCGATTCTTGGAATCGATGCTTTCTATTCCCAAACTAGGAATCGGAATCAACTCCAAAAAGACAACAACAGAATCGATAAGTTTAATAATATATTCAGGAAAAAAGGTCAAAGGTAAGAAATGTTTTGTAATTTTGTTATTATATTATGTATTTTTTTACATTTTCTAATGTTTTGAACAGTAATGGTTTTAGGCACAATAACACAAGATTAAACCTGCTTTAAATAAATAACATTTCCTTTAGTGAGCTAAATCTGAGTATTTATTGTTGCATATACAGTACATTTTATTTTCTGAATTTACAAGGGTACTAAACAAATGTGAAGAGAGAGACCCTATACCTTACTCCCAGGGTTTGAAGCAGTGTGCCTTAACCCCCTGGGTGCTGCAGTAAGAGCAGTACTAATTCAGTACCACAGTGCCAGTCTGAGAAGAATCTAAGGAAGCGTAAATATATTCATTTAAATTTACATTACATTTCATTTATGCATTTGGCAGACGCTTTTATCCACTATACGTGGCTTTTTTATCAGAGTGTGTTCACTGGGATCGAACCCACAACCTTGCGCTGTTAGCACAATGCTCCAACTGAGCTACACAGGACAAATTGAATATATAATCATTTGTTGGTGCACAGCATTTATACTTAAAAAAATGTAATTTATTTTCTTTATAGAAAATATCGACACACCGTTTACCGTTCATTTGTATACGTTTTTTTTGTTACCTAGGATACAAAGACAAGTGAGTGTGGAAATTCCATCCTGTGTTGTGACCAGGATTTGGAAAGGTTTTCCTGAGGAATCTGGAGACTATGTTGGTTTTAAGTAACCTCCACTAGATTGCTGAATACATTTTATAATAAAATAATGAAAGAAATCAAGGTTTGAGTTTTAGATATTATAATTTTTCTGCCTATTTGTTCTATTTTTCAACAAAATGTAACTAATGAGATGCAACAGTTTATAGTATATTAGGTCGCCCATATGTGGAATAGAGTGAACGTTGTATAGGTCTGGTATGACACAAGGGTAAATGACACAAACTTCATTTTGATATATGTCCATTTCACTAGAGGCTCTTCACCACTCTCTGATGACGACACAGACCATTATAGGTGGTTGATGGTGCTTTTTTTGCCATTTTTTCATATCCTGACATCCCCGCTCTTTACCAAGTGTGTCCAATGTCTTGGATAGGCCTTTTTAAGATTAATACCAGACATCAGAGTGTTAAATAGACATCACAGTGTAAAGTGTGTCTATTTTTAATAAATTCTAAAACATAAAAAAGCCTGTTATTGTGGAACTGATATCTTTTGACACATGCCATGGATCAGAACAGTGCTAGATGTCTTTCCTCTGCTCACGGATGCTCAATTGAAGGATGGTGGTCTGTAACAATGGCCCCGACATTTAATTCAGAAGCCTCTAGAAACTCAAGGCTTCTTATAAACCCCTCTTTCTCCATCCGTACACTGCTACCTTCTTCATTACTCTGTACACAAGTATAACACCATTCCAGAGCTTTCACAAAATCACAACACAACACATTAGGCATTAAATAAGAACTGTTCAGACAATAGTTATGTAAAACACCTCACCTACCAGCTGAATATCCAATCCCCGGTTGTGATCCAAACTCATCATGGCGTATGAAAAATATGTGTACATGTCAAGAAAATGTGACTCAAGTCAATCAAATTAAAATATTAACATACACCAACCTGCAGCTCTCATGTCACCTGCCAAGGTGACTGGCTTTCCAGCCTGCTTGATTTTGTTAATAAGCTCTGTCTGATCAACCTTCCATTGATTGATGATGGCTGCCTGGAGGTAGGCAGTCCGGTGTACGAAAAAAGTCCTGGGGCCAGAGGGATGACAAATACCTACATTTCGCAGAGACATGATAAACGAGGAAGTTTAAATAACTTATTTTACTATCAAGTAGCATTTATTAATATAACCAAAACGGCATTAATCTCTGACCTTGTGTACATGAATAAAAGAGGCACCATTGAAGGCCACAGCTGCTGACAGTTGAAGGTTTCCGGCGGCAATGTTCCCATGGCTTTGTCACTTTGACTGGTGCAAATAGTAAGGACATTTCTAAGAAAAAAATGTAATAATTACGAACAAAAATTATATCCCCCCCAATAAGCAGAACATGCTTTAAATATCTGAAGCAAGTTATCTTCAAACAGTAAATACTTTCTTTTGATCTACAGCAGTCTTCCTCAATTGGCGGACCGTGGTCCGGATACGGACCTTCTTTGCATTCCATCCGGACCGCGAGACATACATACATAGTAAACTATTTAAAACTTTTGACTATGTTAGTTGTTTAAATTGAGCCGCGCAGCTACACAATGGAGAATCACATCACACGCACACTCTGGCACATTAATGTAATTGATCATTTGCCGCTATATCCTCTAATGTGTTTATTTAGCGCCAAACGCGCTTCGTTTTAACCCTTTGCGCTCCGCGCGCACTGCTTCTCTCCCGCCAAAGAAGCGCCCCCATGAAGAGCGCAAACACGTGCTTAATTCAAAACACTATTCCAGACACGCACTACGCAGAGCAGGTAAATGTACACACAACAGTAAACCAAATGCTGCAAATATTAAATCATTGTTATCTGTCAGTGTGTTAACTGTTTGGTATGTCTCCAAACTTTCAACTAGATTTATTATATTTTATTGACCATAACGTTTTTATCTTCTTTTAGCATTAGCATTATTGATCAGCATGTAAACATTTGTGACCCTGTGAAAACTCAGGCTAAAGTCTCAATCGAATTGATAGTTAGATAACAAGAATCAAAGATTAATTTCAAGCATTCATTCCACTGAGATTTGGGCATTATTCAGTCAATATTGAAGATATTGTTATTTTTCAAAGAATATTCAGTGACTTTTGATGGAAATACTTATTTAGTAAGCAACTTTGTTTTTCTGTTTATGATGAGCATTTACATTGTTACATTACATTTTCTGTTTGCATGTTGTCAGTAGTTTTTTTTATTTACAAATATTAATTATTAGACTTCTATAAGAGGACATTCCCCTAAAGCCACAGAGCCTACAATAGGCCTAAATAGAAACTGTGGATATCAAAATAAATGGCCTGATAAAATATCATATCTTGAATAGATTGAATCCAACTGGGCTAAATTTATAAAATATTTATTTATTTAAAAAAAGATATTGTCCAGACCTTCGTTAGGAAGAAAATACAAAGATCGGACCACTTGGAACTTTAATTGAATACCCCGATCCACAGTGAAGAAAAGAATTTGGTTTGAGTAACTCTGAAAAACAGAATTGTACACACCTGTCAGAGCATAATGTTGCATCCTCCTGAGTGTCATCTGTCAGGAAACTTGAATATTACTGTGAAAGTGAAGTGCTGACAGTAGAAGCCAATGGTCGGAAGTGTATGTAATCAATCCTCTGTCAGGAACTGGCTTGAGCGGGAATCGAACTTGGGTCTCCAGTGTCACGAATTCCCGACTCTACCACTAGACGAAAAAACCAATGCGGGAGAACCCAATTTCAGGCAGAGACAAAGGCACGGATGGTACGGGGTAAACAAGGATATTTATTATATTTAACAAAAAGGCAAAACAAAAACCCATGAGGGGGAAAACAAGACAAGAATAATATATTTAAACAAAACAAGAACAAGGACTAACTAAACTACAAAAACAAACACTTGAAACAAACACTAAACTGAAACTTACTCGAGGACACAAGGAACAAGGAACGAACATAAATCTGCGGAACTGGAGACCATCGAACACACGAAGTAAGACGTAACAACTAACAGCTAAACAACCACGAACAAGGTACAACGTACAATGACCCAGCACAAGACAATGAACACGAGGACTTTTTAAAGGGGAGCAAATCAAGAGGGAACAGGTGCAAGGGATTAACTAATTAACACAAACTAGGGGACAGGAGGGTAGGAACGATGACGCAGACTAGAGAAACAAAGGATCCTGTATGATTCCACCTCAAGACCAAGAATTACCTAACCAGAAGAGGTGGAATAATGACATCCTCGGCCTTTCGGTGTTGATGTGTACAGTGGCATATCCAAAGCTCTGTCGGAGTCTGTTGTCATGCAGGACTCACTTCTGACCACAGGATGCACTTGAAATGCTAACCCAAATTATAAGAAATACAATAGGCGTTGAATTTCAGATCTATAAAATCCTTGTAAAGGCGTATGCAAACATTATAGTACAAAACTTAGTTTGTGATTATTACATGAGTCTATGGAATACTTCTCTATACATAACCGCTAAAACTGACAGGGCACTGCTTGTTTGAACTTTGGGTCCTGGTTTAAAGATGCTAGGAAACAGAATTTCCTTGCGGAAGGCTTGTATGTTACAAATGAGCTTATTTCAAGACAACTTTGTGTTTAACAATCCAATTATAGTAATATTCGTTTAATAAGCAGGAAACTCCACATGCAGCCGCGGTAACCACAAAATAAGCCCCCTTAGTGTGATTTCAGACCTGTGATCACCATGTGGGGGTTTATTCAGCAATAACGAGCTGGCTGTATATTATCTCTTACAAAAAATGCACAGGACAATACTAAAATTATAAAATTTTATATTTAAGCATGCCTTTACTCCTCCTATGCACTAACGCAGATCTGACTTGAATGGCAGCGTCAGAGGTGGTTCATCACAAAGCCTTGAGATAACAAAAATGGCACCCTCTTCAAAGTGAATAAATTCTAGCCATTTCCTCCAGACACTGAACTAAAAGCATGGAACAACCAAAGACGCATCTACGACCCATCCTTACAAACAACTCCCGGACACTCCCGTTTCGGATTCTAAGAAGCATTTTGATTGGACAAGAACTTTGACCAGAGGCTGAAGTGAAGCGTGATGTCATGGAATTTCTTGATTTGTTTGAGCGCATGTACCAGACTGCCAGTTTTCCATTTCAGTTTATTGACATCCTTAAGGCTCACTCATTTTTAATAAAAGGAAAAAAACTTTAGTTTTTATTTCACTGGGCCTTTAATTGTCATAAGGATTTCTGAAAACCCACGCTTATTAAACCCTTCAGGCTCATTAAAATTCTTTAACATACGAAGTCCTCTTATCATGAATTAGTTGTGTTTTTGACTAGTCTCGACAAGAATTGTGAAAATCAAAATGCTGGAATAAGAGAAAAGTCTTGACAATGTAAATAGCATACTGGCATCAATTTAACCCCTGTTAATGCATCTTTATATCATGACAGCTATGTAAGTATATGATAAAATATCAAATTAACTGTGATGTAAAACCACGATCTGAACATGGCTTTTCTCTCCTCAGTGATGAATAGGGGTTCATTCAGACATGCATGTGGGCATAAATTCAAAAAGCAAGACATAGAATTTAAACGGATAAAAATTTAAAGGAAAAAAAACTTTATGCTCTTTTTCAAAATATTTGCAGAAAATGGTATACATAAAAAGTGCTATCAAGTGTAACAGACTGCCACAGACAACAGCAGATGAAGATCAAATAAAGGTATGTTTATTTAACAACTTTTCCAACTTGAACATTGAGCAAGGCAGAGATTGGACAAAGAATGCATGACAACACTGGGTCTAGAGTATCCGGGTGATGAGGGGATTGCTTGCAGGTGTTGTAATGACAGGCAAGGGACAGGTGAGGGAGCTTGAGGGATAATGAGAGATGGAGTCCAATGGAAAACTGGGAGAAACAGGCTGGGAACAGACAGGACTGTTACAAACAGACACTGTAAGATTTTATCGGATGAAAATTATTGTTGTGAATTCACAAACCCTGAAACCAATAAAAAGCACAAATCTTCCATAAGTGAATTAAGTGACATAAGGATTAAAGCAACTTTACCTCAGTGTAATAACCATTTTTTTTAGAGAAGAGAAAGAGTGAAAGAAAGGAACAGTCCCATTGTATATCGGCACTTCTTATTTGATGCCAAAGAGCTGTGTTTCCCAATCCCCGGTCACGGATGGGTGCCCCAAGGAAACACTGCCGTATAAGGAGGAGATGAGTAGGTGGATGTCCCAGGTGGCACACGGATAGATCTAGGCTTCTTAAATATCACTAAATGCCTAAAACATCACTTTTAATGGAGGGATGTTGTCTTATTTATGATACGTTTCCTGGATCTCTATGTACTTAAATGTAAAGACATGGTTAAACAAGTAGACAGCCTTTAGTCATTATCTTTCAAACATATCTCCACAGTTTACCACACAGTTAACACAGCATGATTTATAAAAAAATATTAACATTACCTGCAAAGATCTTGTCACACAGCTGAGTAGAGATGGAAGTAGCTTGATTAAAGGAGCTCCGGTGGTGGGAACTGGTAGAGCATTAAAAATTCAGACCGGGAAATTCAGTCAAAGATGATATGAAAGGATCAGCTGCCTAAGGGAGCCATGGGAAAAACTGGATGGCAATTTTAGCTTTTTGGTCAGAAGAGTTGGATGCTCTGGAGGGTTGTCATCAGAGATGGTGATGCAGTCAATGATATCATAGGTATTTCTGAGACATTTTTCAAAATGTTTCTTGCGTTCCGTTCCAAGAAGCGCCTGGATGTTGTGGCTATACAGAGTCACAAAAATTTCTCAGAGGGCCAGTCTGAAATGGCGATTAGATGGCCAGACGTGAACTTCTGCGAACTAGCAAAACCATCATCCGATGTTGAAAGTGTTCATTTTTATATCTTGCATTTAATTAGAATCACCACAATTATTAAATTGTGTTCTCTATTACAAGTGTACTACTGAAGCAACATTTGTATTAAAAAAACAATAACAGTGAGAAACGCTACAGCTATTTAGACTACATCAGCTAATGTGTCCCATCAGGTATTGAAGTTACACACTTGCAGTCCAGAAACACTTATGGGCACTAGACAATTTGTTTCAGTAGACAAACAGTAAGAGGGTAAGTTCACCAAAGAATTTAAATTGTGTCATTAATTACTCACCCTCAAGTCATTTAACAAATGTAAGACCTTTGTTTATCTTTAGAACACAAATTAAGATTTTGATTAAAATAGTTTTGATGAAGTCCAAGAGCTTTTGGATCCCTCCAAAGACAGCAACACAAAGTACACTCAAAGCGCATAAAGTTAGTAAAGAAATATTGAAACGGTTTATGTGGATTCTGTTTAGGGACAGATACAAAAAAAATGTGTATAGTGTAGCTTAAAGGTGTCCAGTCCTGCTCCTGGGGTCAAATGTCCTGCAGAGTTGAGCTTGCACCTTAATCAAAAGGTTGGAGCTAAATCTGCAGAAGAGAGTCTCTTAAAACGCAGGATTGGACACACCCTAGATTATTTATTATTATTATACAGATTACAAGACACCATTCAGGACCCTCAGAAGATCTGAGAAAGTGGATGAATGTAACTCTTTAAAAACAAAATATGGGGAGACAGAATTTGAGTGACCGAGGGACCTAGAAGGAGAGATAAGCAGACCTGAGATGTCATTTGGTATTGTTGATGGTCACAGCTGACTGACTTCACTGCCGACTAAAGATCTCCTCAGTCCTATATGTCTCTAGATCTTACTAATAGAGACTGTCACTCAAGGCACTGACAAGCAGCACACACACACGCTATCCTACATATGCCGAGATCCTGCCCATAAATCAATGCCTTGCAGGAAATGTGAGAAGACTAGGACTAGCTGGCATTTGTTATAAACATCAAAGAAAGAGAGAAAACCACAGGTAAAATATTAAACGGACTCTAAATTCCTATATGCAATATTAATTATGTCAATTATTATCTCACTACTGGAGTACAACAGGTTTCTGTATTTGGGACATTTCTCTTCTCTATCTACATGTCACCCCTAGAGGCTGATAACACCGCTCTCCTTGCACCCAGACGATCTGAAATGATACAGTAAATTTGGTTTGTCGGACATGAAGCAGCGCTGCTCAGACTGTACCGCAGGAGAGAGTGTCTGTCATTAATTACTCTCGTGTTACTTTGATATAAACTCATAGGTCTGCACAACACGTGCATACAATTGAAAACATAATAAATCACAAACTTAACATTACTCTATGCTGAGAGAGTGTACGCTTTTTCTTACTAAACGGTCGCCGCATCTAGAGCTGTGACTGACAACCGCACCACCGGGGTGGTAAAGTGCCATGATGGTGGTGAACTGCTACTGTAAAATATTTTAATGATTTTTTCATTAAAATATTTGACATTAACACAGAAATTATTGGCATACGTTTCCGTTGGTGCGTTCGAGCGCGGGCCTGCATGGCAAAACCCAGGTTTATGCGGGTTCTGCAGTGGATCTTGTGTGAAATTAACAGTTACATAAAATCAAATAGGCTATGACATGCTTCCTTGGTGTAGGAGCGCGCGCAGAATTTGCCGCGGGACGGAGGGACATCTATTCGTTTGCGCTTCTGTGCACATCTTCTGCAATTGCATTTATGCCAACTGTGAACATTTTAATCTGGGCAATGTCAACATTTTTCACCAACGAGTAGGAAAAAGTAACGCTTTTATGGCAGTATAGGAAAGTCGGGGTAGGTTAAAACAGTTTTTTAATTGTAAAGGACTGTAAGGGTTAATACGCGACTGAATGAAGTTGTCAATGCAACAAGAGCTTTGTTGTTTAATATTTAACTTTCTTATATCGTTAAAGTTTTCATTATTTACCAATGTTCATCTAAATGTTTTATATGGTGTAGTGTGCTGATGGATTTGCGCATTAAACATGGACGGATGTTTCATCCTCATTTATTTCAGATATCATATTTGTATAGTGTGTTATATATAAAGTGATACTGCCATGCCATTGGAAAATGACACTGTGACAAATGCCCGATGCCTGCCCGCGTTTTAAAATGGTAATAAATAAATTATTTAAACTGTTAAACACTTTTATGCTTAATTTTGTGATGGCTTATGCTCTACATGTTTTGACTGTTTGTGAACTCCCATTTTACCATGTGGTGTGCACTATTATCCCCAACTATATCTATGGAGCCAATAATTAAATTACTACCATAGCTTTAGGCTATTCTTATAGATTGACTTAAATGTACCAGATTTCAACATAAACCTTTAAGATATGCATTTTTTGCCCCCGGACAATTCCGAGCTGAGAACAGTTTGCTCATTTGCATTTAAAAAGACACACACCAGAACAGCGTGTTTTCCTCACAGGCAAAAATGGACATAGGCACAGAAATAAAAGATCTGTGGTGTAATTTGATCTGAAACTTCACAGGCACATTCTGTGGACTCCTAATATTTATTACATTTTGTAAAAGGGACATTTAATGCATTTAAAAATGTTAATAAATGCTTTAGTAAAAAAACTTATTGTACATTTACATTTAGTCATTTGGCAGACGCTTTTATCCAAAGCGACTTATTATAGGGACAATCCCCCTGGAGCAACATGGAGTAAAGTGTCTTGCTCAAGGACACACTGGTGGTGGCTGCTGGGATCGAACCAGCAACCTTTTGGTTTACCAGTTCAGTGGTTTAACCCACTAGACCACCATCTAAATTGTAAAGTTGTACCATTTTATTGCGTAATTATTTTGTATCTTTTAGTAATCCCACGTGAAAATAATACTGTATTATAGCCTACTTAGGTGCTAACGTAAAATTTTTTAGCTACATCGTTTTTTTTAGATAGGCCTATCAGGTTATTTTACCTGTCAAATGTCTTTTTACCAATTACATTCAGCACTCAAAAAAAATATTTTTGCTGCCAGTTCAATTTACTTAACTTGCTTAAGTTAAATCAACACAACTTTTGGAAAATATGGTTACAACATGATTGTTTTATGTGTTATCCATTCATGTTGGGACAACATAAAGGAGTTGTGTTGTGTTAACATAAAATAGTTATAATAGGGTAGAGGACTTATATTTCCCAGCATGCTTTGCGTACACTGCATTTTGAGTGTTTTATATTATGCATTATTCAGTAAAAAGAAACACTTGTTAGTGTTTAATGTTCATTTATCTTAAAAGTTTTAAAGAGTTAGTTATATTTTTGAGTTTGGTGGTTACCCATGTTCAGAAAAGTGTTGCCTTTGGTTAGATCGTGGGCGGTTACAATAATTTTTTTTGCATTTCTGTTGAGTTCTGATAACTGAGGATGTGATTTTTTTGGTTGTTCCACCTCCCAAAAATATTTAGCCGCAGCCGCCACAGCAGATTATCATCATATTACCTTATGTTACAGATTACCGCCAAAACCACATGGATCAACTCGGGCACGGTTTTGATTATGCGGTGGAGGATCACTCACTCCATACATAATCAGCAAAGGTCTCTTGAGGATTTTATTTGGGAAGAGACCTTCTCTGCCCTCTCTAAAAAAGTCCTTGAGTTGTTTGGGATGCTCCATCTCTTACCAATAGGAGGTAAACTAGTGTTACAATAAATCCATTCTTTGTTTAATTGTATCTTCTGTCATTTTGTATGATACAATCCACCACACTTAGTGCAGACATCACAAAATAAAGTTTTTTATGAGCATGGAGAATTACCAGGAAAATACTTGTGTAATACTTTTGTAAGTATTACAAAAGGAAATAAAACAATATAATATCTAGATCTATTTATAACAGAGATCTATTCATTAGAGCTTTCTTGCTAAGGAATATAAACATATTCTGATATAATATTTTTTTATTAAAAAAATGACTATTGCATGGTGTGTAAACATTTTTTATATTTTCACAGTGCATTCAACAGCTTTATAGCAATTTCATCAAGATAATAATAAGATAAAATAATAGTTTATCCGTAATTCAATCTTATTTACAAAACATGTACAATACATTACAGCATCTGTGTGACGAGAAAACAACAACAACACTTCACTGTTGATAAATAGTCACAATAGTTGATTTGGATTGTCAGAGGTGAATGTCCTTGTGGAAGAGATTTTAGGTGCAGATTAGCAATCCAGATGAAGTGATGGATTAATGCCAGATTTATGAATATGTTTAGCCTATTGTAAATCTGCCCTCCGAGCAAAGAAGTCTCCACATTGTGGCAGTGTGATATAAATCAGAAATGAAAGCTCACAGCCTTAAACATGCAGGTTTTAAATTTAAGGGGGAAATTCAGTGCAACTGCTAAAATTCTGAGGATTTTTACAACTCCTGTGGGGCAAACCAGTTTTAACTGGAGTTCAGGCTATGAATTAGTCCATATTAAGTCATTTGGAATCGGCAAGGTTACTCGTATTTTCCCAGAAACCCTTCAAGCTTGGCACAATATTTCAGCGAATAACATTAGTCACATTAGAGTTTGAAAATATATGTCCACGTCTATTAACACCAAAACCTAAATAAATATATTGCATATGCAGTGATAATGTACTGTTTGTGTATTTTGCATAAATAAATAATTTTAGAAAAATGAAGTTATTTATAGATAATGGCAGTATACTGTAAAACTGTTAATAAAACTGTAATAAAAAACAATGTCACGTATAAATAATAATCATAATTTATCAGTCCTCAATTCTCCATTTGTTTTTAGGGTGAAATATACGTTTTAAAGAAATTTTGCTACGACTACTATATAACTACCAACACCATATCAAACATCCAAAAACACATTGATTAAGACAGTGTGCATTTTTAGCCTGTCAAGAGATGTTCATTGAAGAAAAACTTCTTAGTTATACAATTGTTTTAAGAGCAAAAAAAAAAACAAGAAAAAAACATCACTCGAGCCAACTAGAAATTCATATTTTTTAGTACTTTACCATACAGTATAACTGTCAGTCTTGAAACCTTACCCGAAGCATTCCTCCATAAATGAAACGTTATGTTTGTTATTTTGCTACCTTATGGCATTTATAGTAGATAAGCACAGCATGCAACATTGGATTAAAAAGGTCAAATAGCTTCATAAATCAGCTTTTATCTTCATAAGTCAGCTTTCCATCTGCTTCATGAGCTATTTTAGTCTCGTCTTTGCCAATCACAACTCACTGTGGTTAAAGGAAAAGTTGTTGACAAATGCTGCATTGTTACAAACTGTCATGTGATATTATATTCCCTCATCAACACATGTCTTTCACAGTTCATGTAATGATCATCTGATAAGCAGCTGCTTTTTATGAAACTATTGCAAGCAACACTTTATGCATAATCATTTCATGTGGAATTTAACACTATAGGAATATACACACAGTATAAATTAAGAGTTCTGTTCCAAAATGAGATAACTCCTTTTGATAAACAACATTTTAAAAAATCATGTTTTTTTATGTTATCATGTTTTTTTGTGTGTTTTATTGTGCTAGTTAGCTGTATTTTTTGTTATTATGGCTCAAATTAAAACAAACCAACTGCAGTTTGATTGATTATAATTGGAATGCACAATAAAAAACATGAGTTATCTCATTTTGCAACAAAACTCTTCAAATATAAACCACAGTGAATTATGGCACAGACTGTTTAATGGTGCATGGCCTCTAACAGTATTGGCTTACCAGATAATCAGGTTTTGTACTTTTTTGTCTGTAAAATATTGAATGCTTTTACACCTTGTTACCTTACATTTTTTACTTTATTTTTGCAGAATTAAACACTGTGACAGATGTTATACAGAAATTTACATCTGATTAAAAAAATCTCTAAATCAAATTACGACAAACTTTACCTGACACAAAGACCAAGTATTAATAAAATAACATAAATAATAAAAATTTAGCCCCACCGCAGCGAACCCTATGACCAGCTCTATAATCAATTGAACATTTGGTCTGTTTCATGTCATGGTGGTGTTTGGTTTAAAACTCTTGGTGTCCTTTGAGCTATTTAGTGAATTATATTGGAGACTATTGATTTCACCGATTTTCACATCAATCATTTTCACATGTTAAACCCCGCCCCTTTAATTACTGTTGATTGCTCAGACTTGCAGAATATTCCATTGGAATGAATTTGAGCTTTCTGTGATTTACAGATTCTAAGTTGTACAGAATGGATCGTGTCACCTCCACTATCTTTTTTATTTTTTCAATCTATCGTACATTTAAGTTCATCAGTTTCACATGCATTGTTTGAATGGTTTTCTGAACAGAACTCATATACATAACCCAAATACACTGCAATTCTTGTCTTATATTTGGCTTATGTTTGCCAGGGGTTATAGTTTGAGTCTATCCATTCATCTTCTCCTTACATTTGTCCTAGTTGTGGCATAAAGCAAGCCTGATGGGTATTCACATAAGGTCAACTTGCATTGCCTCTGGCATCTGACTCATAGTCACCTCGCTGTAGGATGTACCCATGAGCACGCATGCAGTTCTTTGAGGCGTGGTCTGTTGACGATGAGGGTCTGTCTCTGTGCATTGAAGACAAGCACCGTGGTTATCCGCTAGGCCATTAGAAAAGCGAGTGGAATTGCTAATATCCTTATTGCACTGGAGGGATGATTGCGGGTAAAGATTCTTTACATCAGGCAAAGGGCTTCCCTTACATGGGCTTGAACAAATTCGTCTGCGTATTTGAGCTGTGTCCCTGCTCAAAGATTTACGAAAGTTGGGTTTGAATAGTAGGTACACCACGGGGTTGTAGATGGTGGAGGACTTGGCAAAGATAGCTGCTAGAGCAAAAGCTAGAGGTGGGACTTGACTGGGCTCTCCAAATGCAGTCCACATTGCCACAACCGCATAGGGGCTCCATGCACTCAGAAAACCGATACACACGGCCACTGAGAGCTTTCAGAGACAAAAGAAAACACAAATATATTAAAGTGAAAATTCTGGAGAACTGAAATGTAGCACAAACAAATACACTCAGCACTTTACTAAATATTTTTTTATTCGTTAACATTTTAATGCGTATGGCAGATGCTTAGAAAGTGATTTACAGTGCAATCAATCTATACATTTAATATCGTAGTAAAATTCCTCAATTCATTTTTCTTCTCTACCTAAAAAATAATCACAGCATTGATGGCATTTTTTATATGCCAGTTTGACAAAAATACAAACACTGCTATGAAGGATAAACATAATGTTCATTCAATCACTCTTCATTTAAAATCAAGCTAAAAGGGATAACATATGTACATGTTTGTGACTGTGACCAATTGTGGGACTTTTTTTTTTTTAATTTAATTTAAAGATGTCTCCATATACAGAGATCTGGGCTACTCCCTGAACAACCAATGCCCTTAAACTACAACTGATGAAAAAAGGGTTTCCTGATCAATTCAATGGTTCTTTATTAGAACGTTGATACGGCTACACCCTACTGATTGGAAAATGGCAATTGGCTATACGTAGTAGTAGCTGCAAAGACAGAAAGATAATGGATTAAAGAATCTTTGTCAACATTCATTAGTGTGTTGACAGAAAAGGTCATCATATTTCTTAGATTTCTTAGAAAGAGACTTAGAAGTCCTTGCTTTAATATTTTAAATTCCGCCCCAAATCATTTCAAATAGTGTAATCACCAACACATCATTTGTTCCCCACCTCACCTTTACAATGAGGAAATGTGCATTTGTTGTCTTGGTCTGTGAAGACACATGTTGCTGTATGGCCAGCCGTGACCCTCTTACAGTGATGAGGATCATGATGTAGGAGAGGACAATGATGGCTAATGGGAGTGCATAGCAGAAGAGGAAGAGGCAGATGATGTAAGACATGGCCAGCGCGTTGTTGCCAGGTGCGTACCTGCATACAAGACAACTGATTCAGCTTGTAGGACCTGTGTTACAGCTGTTACAAAAGGTTAACAAGCTGTGGAGAGCCAATTAGCAAGCCGGCTGTACAGTGTGGGATTACTTTGTTGACCTAATGACAAAAGAAGTCTTTTAGTGCTGATTGCTGAGGGAATATACTGTTGTTAGGGACAGTTCACCAAAAATGTTAAATTCTTTAATTATTTACTCACCCTACTGTCTTTCCAAACCTGTCTGACTTTATTCTGCAAATCACAAAATTGGATATTTTGAACATTGCTGGTAAGCAAACAACATTGTATCCCACTGACTTCCATTGTATGGAAAGAAAACCATTTCTAACAATATCTTATTTTGTGTTCCACAGAATAAAGATTCATATACAGATTTAATCAACTTTAGGTTGAATAAATATAGACCAAATAACCATACAAACTCCTATCCTCATTAAACACTGGGACTCTTCTTATTGTAATCTTAATTATGATTTTCAGCTAAATGATGATGATAGAGGATATCCAAAGTTTTGCATTGAAGGAATAACCCAACCTTATATTGAGACGAGAATATCAGAGGTTTTGGGAGGATTCTTTTTTCTTGGATTATTAAGCAATTACCTAGCAACCGGAAGACAATGTTCTAGAAATCACTCACTACAAGCCAGGCTTGACCTTGTGTTTGCATGAATAACCACCACTCACATTTTTTTAAGAAAAGTTATTTTTGTAGAATCTTTTACTGTTTACTTTTCTATAAACATGCTTTCAGGCACCTACCAGTCAATGCAGCATGCTGTCCCATAGGGTTCAGGGCCATAGTGCCCCCAACTTGCTAAGGGCCCCACGGCAAACACAGTGGCATAGCACCACACACCCACTATCATCATACATGCATGAGAGTAAGAAAATTGATTACCTAGAAAAGACACATAAAAACGTTAAAGCAACATATTTGTAATACATTTTCATTGATATGTTCTTAATACACCTACATTTATATTCTCCGATAATTATGCCAATCATGACACCCCTCAGGGTGAAGAATCACATTTTATCTGTCAATATCCCCTCTGAAATATGATTTTAATTATGACCATGCCTCCCTTCCACCTACAAAGCCCATCTGTTCACCTTTCCTTGTTACCATCTTAGTTTGCATTTTCTGTCTACCACACATATCTTCATAATTTAATTCGTTTTTAATGTAAGGAAGTTAAATATCTAAGGGGTGGTTTCCTGGACAGGGCTTAAGCCCGGTCTCAGACTAACCTAAATTTGTTGATCGAAAATAACTTGCAGAAACATAATATTTATCAGTGCGATTGTTTTGTCTGAAGATGCACACCAGTAATGTTTTTTGTAAAGTGTGTTTGTTAAAACGACCTAAATATCCTAATTTTAATAAGGCCCGGTCCTGGCTTTAGCTTAACCCTGTCCTGGAAACCAGTCCTATAAATGGTCAAACTGCTTTCAAAATGAAATTTAATCTAGAATAATTCACTAACCAAACCGTGACTTCTGTATAGCTCTCCGAAAATGATTCTTTCAACCAATTTGTTTTAAAAGTTAAAAAAGTCAGCAATTATTTTTATCGCCAAGAAAATTTGGTCTGTATGTTCAGACAAAATTCAAGAACAGATACACATCCATTATATATACACATATGTAGACAAGAAGGAAAAATGTTATATTGTTTTTATAAGGAAAAAATACTATATTAATTTGAAGGTTTATTGTTATTTATTAACTTGAACTTGAACAAAGAATGTTTAATTGATGGAGTCAATTTATAGTTTTGCATAAAGCAAACAAGATTTGCCTAAATATGTTTGTTGCAAAGTATTTTCAACTATTTTAGGGATTCCTGGCTGTATGCTGTTCTTCTTGTCAATGTTAATTACAATTTCTGTTATATTTGCAGTTGTTTCATAATGAATGACGTTTAACGTTTGGGTTTTTAGTGTTTTGTTCTAAGTACATGAGGCAATGCTGCTACTGCTGAAAGTGTTTGTCAATGTGCAGTTGTTTGACAAATGTTTTCGATCCTTAGGTCGATGATGTATGTATATGTGCATATAATGTACATAGTGATAATGACAAAGTTAAATCAAAAATTATTTTCAGTTGGGTGAACTAGTCAACTTGGTTAGTAAAATAAGACAATCTGCATTAAATATGTGAACAAATTTAAGTTGGCAAAACGTTGAAAACAATCGGTGAGACAACTCAGGTTGCCTTTTATTTTTATTTCTTTATTTTTTTTACAGTGCCTTGTGCCTTGCGCCTTGTGTTTTCAGCTCTGTAAAAATGTTTAAAAAATGTTTACACAACACACAGTTATAATGAATCTTAAGAACATATTATAATATTAAAAATCAATCATATGGCTTTAGATTAACTCATAGTATACAACTGCAGTTGTTTTTCATGATATCTTTATGTTGCATCCTTAGGTTAAAAGCTTATCCAACAAGAACACTGAATGCCATCAAGTGATACATTTAACCTTGGTTTGTATCGCAGCAGGACAGAATGGGTGCATTCGATTTTAAATTAAGATACAGAGGTGGGCAGAAGAAGATAAATGTATTGAGGGGTAAAAGCAGTCAAGAGAGGATACCGTAGGTTGGAAAGCAGACTTTGAGGCAGCAGACAGATGACAGAGCTGTAAGGTTTGTCAGGCTGGACAAGCCAAAGAGAACACCACATACAGCATAGCACAAACAGGTCAACTCCCCAAACAACCACCTGAGAAACAGAAAAGACATTGGAACGAATAAAAGCTATGATGTTTTCAAACAATGAAAAGTGCATTTACAGCTTGTTCTTTTAGACCTTTGTGCAAATCACATGATACATGTTATTAATAACAGAATATAAACAGCAGAAACCTATAACACAAACCAGTGTGTATAACAACAAAGTGGCTCTGATGCAACACATTTTTTTTTAAACATAGAATCAGAACCAAGGAACTGTAACATATGATTTAAAGTGAAAGTTCACCCAAAAATATTTTGATTGTCATCATTTATTCACCCTTTTGTCATTTTAAACCTGTATGACTTTCTTTTGCAGAACGAAAAAAAAAGATATTTTAAAAAATGTTATTAACTGGACCCCATTCACTTGCATTGGTTTTGTGTCCATAAGGGGGCCAGTGCTGTTCGGTTACCAACTTTCTTCAAAATATCATCTTTGGTGTTCAGCTGAAGGAAGGAAGTCAAACAGGTTTGAAATGACAAGAGGGTGAGTAAATAATGACAGAATTTTCATTTTGGGTGAACTACCGCTTTCAAATATTAGAGCAGATTTTTTTTCTCTCTGTTAAATACGCAAGAAAAGTGCACATTTTCATTCAATACAAACTGCAGTAAAAATAAAGAAAAGGTCAGTTTTGGCTCTAGGGAAAAGTAGAGCACTGTAAGTTAGACTATCCATTTTCAGATAAACAAATAGCCTACTAAAGCAGCTTGAAGCAAATTGATTTGATCTTTATTATATTTACTACTACTACCCCTTGGAAGCTGTTGAGTGCTGCACCAGAGACTGGAAAGTATTACAGTGCAGGGATTATACAGTAGGTTTTGATGAAGTCAAAATGTATCTCATCATTCTCATAATGAATCTTATTTATTACAGAAATCTGCATACTTGTGAGCAAATGCTGATGGAATCGCCAGTGGAAACAGACTAACTGTCATGCCGAGGTCACTAATACATAAATTTATGATGAAAAACTCAGCAGGCTTCAGAGAAGACCTCTTACGATATGCCACAAACAGAAGAATGCCATTTCCCAAGAGTGACAGAATACCTGAAAAGAAAACATTACAATAAAAACATTAAAAAAGCTTATTACAAGCACAAAAGATATATACTTTTATGTAAAATTAGGCATCTATGCATATGTTATGTTACTGCTCTGACAGCTTGGCAAGAACTTAAGCTGTTGTTTAGCCACAGCTAAAGAATTAACAAAGTCAAAGCATATTTGTAAATATAGATTTAAATAAACCACAGATAAGGCTTAGATTTTAAAAGACAACTGTTTTTACTCAAACATTAAGCATGTAGTGAAACATTTAACTGTTATGAGAAACTATATGCAAACACTATGCACACATTATTACTATAGTGCACATGTTGAAAGTCTCTTCCATTTAACACCTGATTCAAACTGTTAGCTGGTTAGCAGAGAGGTCCATAGACTAATGTGGGTGTTACATGAAGCGAGGCATACTGAAACTGTTCAAACAAAATGTGCAATGCTGTGGGTATGAAATACTGTTTTTAAAAAATCTTTTAAATTCACTCAAAATTAGTTTCTAAGGCTCCTAATGGTGAGCGTTTTGTTTAAACCCAAAGACATACAGTTTGTTAAGAAAAACAAATTATTACTTTTCCAATATGTCAAATTATTTGTTTGTCAGTAGGTACATGAGAGAGAGACTTAAGCATTGTTTTGTGTCCAGAACAGAAACTCGGGTACAGACTTTATTGAGAAAGGTCAGTGAGCAACCACTCAAAAAAAACCTTAGCAGTGCAGCAACTGCACAGCAATGAGTTGAGAACAACTCGGCACACCATAGTAAATGCATAGAAATGGCTTGACAACTACCCACTACAGTATATCAGTTTTTATTATAAATTGGCCTAGTGGTGGCATCAATATGCACTATCAAGATTATATCCCATCTCATGTTATCCATTTCAACCTCTCTTTTCCAATTCGAATAAATAATGCTGCTATAATAAAGTATCAGTTGTTAGAGAGTGGACTCACAGAAGATTGTGTATATGGAACCCATGAAGACATCATGCTCCTTTGGAATTGTGGAAGCAAAATGGGTTATTTCTGAGGAATTTCCCATCTAAAGAGAACATGAAGGACAAAAAAAGAAGTTTAGACTTTTAGCTTTATAGGTAAGAAAGAATAACCTTTTGGAATTCTTCTTTAACTTTGACTTTTACTTTGAAACCAGTCAAACAAGGAATTAGGATGTCTTTTAATTCAATTACATGGTGAAAAATATTCTGACATATTTTTGAATGAATGTGCCGGAATACGTATTTAGCACAATCTTTACTCAAACTGTTGTGTCCTTGATAACAAAGACTAAAATTACAGGTCAAGGTGGATTTTACATAATTACTGGTAAACACTCTCTCTTTGAACACTAAACTATTGACATTTTTCTTTTTGACAAGATTATTGTCAGACAAATTTCTTTACCTCTCTACTCCAGTATGTACATCCGTACAGTTGTGGTCATACATTCACCTTGCAGTTGACCAGTGTGAATTGTTATGACTTTATAGGTAACATGTAAATACTGTATCTAGCTTCTGAAGAGCATTACTAAATGGAAAAATATTTTCCAATAAATATCATACACATCATCCCTTTCAAACATTTACCCTGGCTCTTCATGTAGTTGCCTTTATGAATCAGTGAATATTACTTTTAATAATAACAGCTTGAATCCCTCAATTGTATGAATTCCTTAACAGCCCCCCCTTACTGTTGGAAAAGGGTCAAATATGTAAAAGATGCTAAAAAAGAATGTTAAAGACCTGGAGGACTTTTTTGAAAACCAGTGGGCAGTTAAACAATGCAGTACAAACAATGGATTCATGAACAACTCTCAAAAGCATATAAACTGTCAGGAATGTTCACAGAAGAGAACCCAGGCGCAGGCAGCTGTACATGAAATAACTTAAAACTTTATTAATTACAAACAGATACCCACAATGACGAGTAATACAGGAACATAACTTACAGAAACAAAGACTTCCCAAAGGGAGCAAAAAACAAGAATACAGGATAACTTAACTTACGATTTAAACACTGAGACAAGACTATATAATACACAGAACGGCTTGACATGAGGCAAGGAAATGCAAATGGCCAAGGTACAAGGCAAACTGTAACAAAACAGGAATCAAGCACAACGCAGTAGCACAGGACAGAAAACACGAGGGCATAAAATAGGGAACCAAATCAAGAGGGGAACAGGTGCAGGGCACAAAATTATTAACAATCAATAATGAGGAAACGAGAGGGCGGGCGGAGATTACGAGACCGGAGAGATCATGGCAAGCCAAAACAAACAATGCCATGTCTCTCTCCCACAAAACATGTGGGTCTGTCATGATCCTGCCACAAGACTAAGAAAACATTATCAAAAAAGGCAGAATCATAACAATAAACAGTCCTATGCAAAACAAGCGTACGAAATATGAACTTGATTTTTTTTATTGTAGTTGATTGCTATTGTTATTATTCGAAATATTTGCTTCAATGACTCACAACATTACTTAAATACCTCATATTAATCTTAAATACCTATTCAATAATATTACATATGCTGTATCTTCGAAGAGTAATTAGTTTGATCAAATATATAAAAGAGAGATGCAGATGTAAGGTGCTTTCTGGAAAAGACGAGTTGCTGGAGGCAGGCAGGGGGGGGGGGCGTAACTATAGCACGCAATACATCATCACAATTATCCCTTCGTGTTCATTATGCACATACGCGATGATTGCCAACAAAACACAGACATATGACTTAGTTTGACTTACCACATGCAATTCATGTCTGGCATCTTTAGCACTGGGATAGCGCTATCTATCAGTTTCAAATGATCTCTAAATCCAGAGTCATATCCACCATTTATATAACATTAATCACTGAAATGTTACAAACACCTCAACTTCTATCATCATCGCAAGAATAACAAGCTGCAGGGCCACAGCGCAGTGCAGCGCAGCTCAACTTTCCAAAACAAGTTAGAGTGCTGGGAGAAATGTATACGTCACGTCCAACTCGTTTTTTAACAAGTTGACCATGTTTAACAGTGTAAAGAATTCAGAACGCATGAAATAGCATGATACCCAATCTTTAATGTTCCAAACAGGATCTTTTGTACATCAGTGGAAAAGGGGTATATAGAAAAGCATTTTGTACAAAAATACTTTTACAAAAAACGACAAAACGAGTTTAAAAGACATGTTTGGAAGCTATGTTCAGTATGTATTGCATAACAGGTTACTACAGAGAGGACTCAATTATTTTTAACTAGTATTGACAGCCAATTCTAGAAAAAACAAATTCTATAAAAAAACATCCTGTTTTGATTTTCATTCTTTTTAGTTGGCTGTGCATGGGTACATGTAATCTGACCATTTAAATTAAAAAAAAATATCTTTGACTCCAGTACAAATACTGATGTTGAATTCTTCTGATAGTAAATGTAATTTATGGGTATTGTTCTGATTTAAACACAATAATTTTAAAGAATTTCCACAATTAAGCAGGCATCTTGGGTACAGATTGTAAAATAAAAATATTACCGAATGTTACATTTTAAGAGAGGGTACATTCAGTTTTAACCATATATGGTCCGCCCGGGCATATAATGCAGCACACCCGTTGTTGTTTGGTTTATAAAATAATGAAATAATAAAAACACAAAATACTCATCTGCATCAGATTTTCTCTTTTCAGGCGTATTACCCAGCTCCCACTGACATCTCCCCACAAATGAAAGAATAAGTCCATTAAAAGCTAACAAAGCACCAAAATAGTTAATACTTTAACCTGAATAAGATTCGCTTAATAGGACTAGGTGTTATAGTCCCACTATTTCAGCACAGTTTCATTGCCCAATAGGATATTTCCCGCCTTATGCATTACAGGGGTGAAGTCAAGAATATGAATAGAGGAAAGGGGGTCTGAGGTTTCACTGGGTTGTTCGGGTAGGCATCTTCTGTGTTTGGGGGATATATGATTTTAGAAATGCATAGCATATTTAAATTAAATAATGTTAACAATAACCAATGTTGAATAAAATGTAATAAAAACTACAAAAGTAAAAACAGGGCCCAAACAGAATGCAGTAGAACACTTTAAAACCAGTATTAATTATTTTATTAAATTACTTTATGTTACATTAACATTACATTTAGTCATTTAGCATAGGATTTTTAACTCATCCCACTTTTTCAAAGCAGCACGGTAATCAAGATAGCGTCACAGCTCGTCTCTTCCCAGATAGCAAGAAATTCTGTCTTAATTCTGGCATTTTTTGTTAATGTTTTTTTCACAGTCTTTGTGTGAAACAGAATTAGGGTCGTTTTGGTCTGGTCAGCCAGAAGCTACATCCTGGTTTGAGATAGGCTTGCCATAAAAAGGACGTAGTTCAGTTAAGATTTTGGTCGGTTTTGGTTAGCCAAAGTTAAAAGCAAAAAAATGCCAATAATAATATCTAATAATATGATTCTATTTTTCTTATCATGAAAACCCTTAGCAGGCATATCAAAACCAATTTATATCTAATGAGATTTTTATCTAATTTATATCTAACAGCTAATTTTAAGAAGGGGAAATATTTATATGATGTTATATTATATAAACATTTATATCATTAAAACGATTTTATATTATTTTTTATATTACTTGTATTGGTGTTTTTTGTGACTGAATGGTATAGTTTGAGCATTGAGAGCCAACTGCTTCGCCTGCTTTTTAATCACTGATCCAGTCTTAGCAGTGCTTCATGAAATCGAGCAAACCTGATGTCTTTGCAGATACGATGATGTAGTTTTCCATGCATCTTGGAAGTTGTAGTCGATTTGCGAATACAGCTTTAAATGCGACCTATGAAAAGGACTTCATTTCCCAGAATGCTTCCTCTCACCAGGAGAGGATTATTCAATTTTTTTACATTTTTCTAACAATGTATACTTTTGTACAATTTCAATTGAATCTGAAAAAAATTGAAAATTATATGATTCTAATTGGTCTTGTTTGTACTGTAATTTGCCTAATATCAGTATAAGTTCCAAAAGCATGTTGTAGTAATTTGGTTTACTACTGACAGCATGTTTTCAAACAGTCAAGGTACTTGATCTTGGATTATTTTTTCGTGGAGTGGATGTGAAGACACAGTCTGGTGAATGAAGCTGGCAAAAAAACCCAGCCCAAAACTGTGAACTGGAGAGGTGTAAATAGAAAATAGGATTCCCAATTTTGTTGTGAATGGTAAGCGCTTACATCTACAAACAATTTTTTCATGTATTAAATGTAAAACTCTTAGGCCTGATGGTGTATTATAGTGTGAAATGTCACTAATTATTATGCATTTTATTTAATCACATTTTTAACTCTGTATTTGTATGCTTTTATTCTAGAGGCAGTAAGAAGTCCTTCATGTGCACAGATGACTGAGCTGGAGGTCAAAATAAGTTCCTAAACCTGGGTTTCATCTAAATGTTTTCATCTTTTACAGTGTTGTTTGTAACTCATTTGACTAATATATATTTGCACCTCTGTAAACATACTCTAGTTGAATCTATCTGGGCAGTAGTGTAAATATAAAATAGCATAGCCATTACTGTGAAATTACAGTACAGCCCTAAAACAGAAAACTGTACTTAAACTGTACAATTGCGGTATATAGCTGCCAGAACTTTACTGTGGAATTACAGCGCAACTGTAAAAGGCTGGAACCACTGCTGTATTTTTTTTTAGTGTGCTACTGTATCTGCCAAATCCAAAAATATCTTTGGGCATTTACTTTTAAAAATACAGTTCTATTTTGAAATGCTAGTTCAGGATTAATACAGTTAAGCTCATTATAGCTGTCAAGAGAGATATTTACAAGCTTAAATACATTGTCACAATTCACGCTGGTGCTAAGTAGTGCTTTTGTTATTGCTTCATAAACCAAGAAAAATAGATCTTTCACTATTTTTTTACCATCATGTCATTCAAATTTTTCATTCCCCTTTTTTGACTAAGAAAGGTTTGTGTTTTTTTATCCATACAAGGTAAATCAAGTAGTGACACAGTTACCAACGCTCTTTGAAATATCAAAAGCAAGGAAGTTATTTGTATGTCATACAAAAAATATGAAATCATTTATTTTTGGGTGAACCATGTTTCCGGCTACAATGCAGAAATAAGGAATTTTACGTCACTACCCTCAACTTCATCAGTCAGTGGAGACACAAGTAAATTTGGTCTTTAAAAGAGGATGAACTGTGAGATAGAATAAACTATCCAAGACCTGACCTTGACATTTAAACCTCATCCGATTACTGATCTTTTATGTGGGTCCAGACTCCAAGAGCATGTTAAAGTGCAAGCACAGCCTGGCCTGAGGATTCCCGCTCTGCCTGTCCTTCACTAATCTGCTGGCTAAGGCTTTAGAAGGACACAGTGTGAACAGTGGTTATCACAGCAGAAAGCTATCATCAACTACCTTATTACTGAGTGATAACATGTTAGGTTTGATCTGCGTAAAGTACTTTGAAGTTTTACTTAGTCTTTATTTTGCCTGTTGGGAATAACTAAAATTTATTTTTCCTGTTTGACCTTGAGCAGTTCTTGCACATTACAGACCCTTTTCTTCAACTATGAGCATTTATGTTATAGGGATTGATTAGGGATGAAGCCTAAAACATTTAACAATTTCATTCTTTATTTTATTTATTCAAATGTGTAAGTAAATGTATCACGTTTGTATTGTTTATCGATTAAGACTGAAATAAGTTTATTGGAGGGCATTCCTAATGCACTATTTTACAGAAGTAAAAAAAAAAAAATCAACCAAAATGTAATTTGAGGTGTGATGGAAATATTTGTTACAAAAATTGTTTTAAAAGCTGTTTTTTAAAGGAATTTTCTATGTAAAGGTCCACATGGTCAAAAGTGTCAAATCTGCTGTATGTGCTGCGTTTGTGCCACATGTAGCGTGAAATATGTAATGGTGTCAGATCTTTTACAGACCACTGGCAAGTCAGCAGTGTTGGGGGAGTCAGACATGCAGAGATGCTTAATGCAATATTGGCCCTTGACACAAGTCTTCTGTAGTGATTGTTATTTGTTACGGTCATAAACTAACTGTTGTGAAACCTCAAGTTTCAATAACAGTTAATCTTGTAACTCTTTTTACAGTTAACTCGATCAAAGTTCTGTTACATCAAGCTACATCAAAGGCAGCAACATTTTATGCTTTTAAAAGTAAAAAATCTTCTATAACATAATTAAATATTAGCAATATTCATGCTTGTTCACTTGGTTGAATGCGTTTTGATGCCATGCAGAAGCATGCACAGCACATTCCGTGATTGTGAGTGATTGTGACCAGTGCCTCCTCGAATTGACCTGGCATATGAGTTATGCGCAATAAAAAGGAGGCTTTCTCTTGTGATCCACATTCACACACTAGCCACATGAGCATGAATAGAATAATATCTCTAAGAGATGTCCGTTCCACAGCTGGCTAAGCTGGGTTATGGATCTCCAAAGCAAATGTCAAAACAAGTCAAGTTCAGCAAAGTGAATGTGTTCACTTGAAGGCAAAACCTTTCACTGTTCTATGTGGTTTACTGTTGGCCCCCTGGGTCTTCATGTATTTGTACGCTTTGAGGGTAAAGGAGCAGAGCAAAACTGATGTCAGCAGCAGTATAATGGCAGTCATACATGAACACAAAAAAACACATAAAACATGAAACAGCTTTTGAAAACTCAGGAACGGCTTCTTTTGGTTGAAACAAGAGAAAAAGAGGAGATGGTTAACTGCAGGGACCCATACAAATAAGACCATCCAGACATTTAGGACGGGAACAAGAAGGACTCCTAATCTTGCTGTTCTTAATGATATGCTTGATCTGTAGAAAGACAATGGATAATTTAAATGCCATGTTTTAATGATGTTCAGTTAAACAACGATTTGCATTTAATAACCCACTCCACCAACACAACTAAACAATTCTTTTTAACAAGGCACTCTATTGCTGCAAAATGCTTTTTTGGAAGTGTATTTCTTTAGTTTGCTATATTTACTATTGGAATCATCACATATCCCTTTTCATTGACTCACTTCAAAACAGAAGGTTAAAGGGCCGCAATCCCAGGAAATGCACTTTTAAATGTTAATCTACCAGAAATTGAGTCACCAGTGCAGAAACACCCTGTTATTATTCAAATCCATCTATTCTTCTTTTTGTAATCTCCTATAAACCACAACAGTGACACAAAACAGGCTGTTGGTGATCCCCTAACAATCTGATGTCACATTGATTTACACCTGCCCATGACCGCTTACAGACTCCGCCTTAAGAGCGCGGAAAGTTCCACTTTCTGCCAGAGACATGCTGTCAGCCATTTTCAGTCAAGAGCAGATGTAGCCACTAGCCAGCAACAAAAATGTCTAAGAAACAACAAAATTGGAGAAACGACTCAGGACTTGTTGAAAAAGGTCTCCGCCTTGGCATTCAACGATGCTGACCGCGAGTCGATGCGACCCCTAGGTCTGGGGCTAGAGCACCCGGTAGCCAGAAAGGTTGAAAAATCTAAGCACCAGGAGCCGGTCAGTATAGCATGGGTTTCGCCAAAAAAAATATTCTCAAGAGTGGATCAATACAAGCTGTTTCTCGATCAATGTTTTATCTCCGGAAGAAGTAAGTTTTACACATTGTTTTTAAATCGCCTTTCTTAAATAATGTGTTTAGCATGTTAGCGGCTGTTGTTTACATATTTGCGGATAAACCTGAGACATGGCCCAAAGACAGGTGTTATGTCGTAACGCTAGTGGTAAAACTCATCGTGCCCATCGATTTAGAAGATGACCCCCTTAATTTCTGTAAAGCTTATTCATTAAAAAAAGAAAGTTTATTTTGCAGCAGCGTCTTTCTGGGTGTCTTTCTGGGTGAGTTCAGTGTTTTCTCGTATGTCCTAAGTGCGACAATACTTAGAGCGGATAGAAACAGATTTCTTATTTATGCGCCGGCAGTCGTCCGTGAGGGGCTGCCGGCGGTTTATGTACTCTGTTATTCGCTGGCAGTTGTCCGTGAGGGGCTTCCGGCTGTCTTTTTATTTTGTTGTTGTTTTATAAAATGGTTAAATGTTTGCCAGTTCCCGTCTCCTTCCTTCCCTCCTTTTATTGAATCTTGTATACAGTGGTGCCGAAACCTGGAAGGAAGGAGAGACATGTTGTCGGAGAGTCCTCACTGCCGAGTGGCCTCGCAGTGCCGGAGAGTTCAGGCAGCGCGTACGAAGGGCATCCACCAGTGGCTGCACGAAGCGGTGGTTCTAGAGAAGAGGAGTAGCCATCGTGGGCTGCCAAAGCTTCGGTGGGGCGGTGATCTTTGCTGCCGCACTCCTGGGTCGAGGTGGGGTGGCTATCGTCCAAGCAGGAACCGGGGAGTCACCACCGTCCGCCAGAGGCTGGAGCCTGCGTCCGTCCGCCCAAGGGGGAGGAGCAGGGGGTGGAAGTGCCGAGGGCAGCCACCGCCTGAGAGTACCCCGGCTGCTTGAGGACCGAGCGGCAGCATGTCGGGTAACCCGACTATCATTTTTTTTTTCCTCCCCTCCCTCTTTCCGGTCACTCCCCCAGGGGAAAGATACTCCGAGACTGGGCGATCCCCCCGAGGGAGGGGGAGGGAGCAAGCACAGTCTCGGGGGTACCCCTGGCCTGTGAGGGGCGATGGGGGTATGTAGTGAAGTAAGCGGGACGAGACCGTGAGTCGAGGCCGGTGAGTGAGTGATAATGAGCGTCAGCTGAACGCGCACCGGTCTCGTATCACGGAGGAGATCGGGATCATAAGAGGACGAGCAACCGGACCGTCAATGAGAGAGTACCAGGCCTGGATTTTAGTTTAGGTTTGTGTTATTCGCCGGCAGTCGTCCGTGAGGGGCTGCCGGCTGTCTTTCTATTTTGTTGTTGTTTTATTAAATGGTTAAATGTTTGCGGTTCCCGTCTTCTTCCTTCCCTCCTTTGAATTTATTACATGCATGTACATAAATAATCATAAATGATTATTTTTACTGACTATTTTTACATTGCAGAAAATACCTGGATTTGCGGCCCTTTAATGCATGAGCCCTTGATCATAGATTTGTATTATGGTATAAATTATGACAAGAAATTAAAGTTTGTACTTTAATATATCATTTATTTTTGTTTGTCACTTTTTTCTTAAGCATATGGTTACACTTAATAAACCTTAAGTAACTGACCAAACCTTATCCATCCCAGAATAGATACAGTACATTGTTAAAAGGATGCTCAATTGAACACAGTAAACTGCCAGCATGTATCTAGTCCTTATTTCTTATTTCCATTACTCCCTTCCTTCTTCATGCTTTAATCAGAATTTTCCACAAAAATCTACTTTTGAGCCATTAGCATTTGAATTTTCTGTCAACAGCCTTGCTGTTAAAAATGCTCATCGGAAGAATGCAGCCCTTTGATGTGCTCTCATCCATAAAGTGAAACGAAAGCAAATTATTCTTAAATAACAACAGCGTGTGAGCTGCTTTGCAAGAGTGGTGACCATGTGTATGTGTACTGCTGCCATGAACTGTCAACTCTCACGTGAACTGATATGATCCATTGATTCAGTTGAATGAATGAGCCAAAGCAAGTTCTCTTAAAAGGGATAGTTCCCCCCAAAATTTTAATTATGTCGTGAATTACACACTGTCCAGTTGTTCCAAATCTCTATACATTTATTTGTTTGGTAGAAAGATTTTTGGATGAATGCTTGTAACCAAACAACTCTTAGACCCAATTTACTAGAAGGGAAAATGACAATGGTAGTCAAAAGTGCCCCAGAATTGTTTGCTGTCCTAAATTCTTATAGATATCTTCTTTGTGTTTAACAGAAGCAAAAAAATTGTAAAGTAAATTTTCCTACTAGGGTAGTCAATGGGGTCCAATAACTGTTTGGTTACAAGCATTCCTCCAAATAGCTTTCTTCATCAGATCAAACAAATTATACAGATTTGGAACAACTTGACAGTGAGTAAATGATGACAGAACAAAATTTTCTTTAAGCCGTCTAAAAACTGAACTGAGAATTAGAGGTTTAGGCATTAGTTGAGAGTTTTGGCTATTTTGCACTTAGCAAGTGTACAAATCCTCATGATGATCTTTCATACGCTTCACAGTTTTTTGGCAAATTATAAAGCAAAACTATGTCTTCACATTTTTAAACATCTTCAAACATCTTTAAAACAATATATTTAGGAAGAGTTGTGTTTTTGAGAAACCTGGATTCTCGCTTTCTCTCTGTGTAAAAAAATAAGCCTTGTTGAGTTTATGATTTACGTCCAGCGATCTGCACTTGGAGGGTGCTGTTGTTTGAATGCCAGATACATTTAATCTCCATCTTCCAACTGGCTCTTTGTGCTATATCTGAATCACATCTTCAGCCAGTCAGCTGGAGGATATGTGCACCACTTCAGTTGAATACACTGTAACAAATAAAAGCTTGATTCAATTTGTAGGCCATTTTTGTACAAAGGTTGACCTTGTGAATTTAAATTATGATATTTGTGGCCACAAAAATTCAAACAAAACTAGCAAATGCTAGCACGATCTCTTGTGTTACTCGTTTGTGTTAACATCCTAAAAATTTCTGTTATCAACCCTGCGGTGGAAGATTTACGCACCGGCTGGCATGGATCAGCACAGAGTGGAACGAAAAAGCAATAAGAACGATTCGGCACGATGGTGGAAAAGCGCTCTATGATATAGTACAATTTACACAAAAATAATAAAACAATCAAAACCAGTAAAAAATAACCCAACTAACCAGCAATATTGCAAAAAAAGTAGAAAAAACAATTCCATATGTGTTCATAAAACACTTACATTTTTTAAGATGACACTAACAGAATGGCGAAAATAATGGTCGTCTAAGCTTTTCCAAAACTCATCTGCTCAGGGTCCTTTGGGAACAAACAGTTGTGATTAGTAATTAGTTTGCATCTATATCAGAAAATCATCAATACAGTAAATATCACTAAGAGCAAATGTTTTTAAATTGGCAGAGTTCACCAATCTTAGAGATCATTATCAGCTTTCTTATACCCTCTAATGGGATATGGCTTACTGTTGGTATCCAGTCTTAGGCAAGAGGGTTGCTCTTTTATAGTTCACAAGATCGCTGTTAAATAATACAACAAACACCAAATTGTTTTACTGTGAAGCTATAAAAGATAATATGAAATGATATACTAAATCTCCATGTGCACTCTATTTAATCTTAGTGCCGTCTCAGAAAAGACAACTGAGACCCTAAAAGTACAGAACAGCCAACAAATGATTTCTTCCTGGTACATCTTTCTTCGTCTTATTTTCCATCCTCTCATTTTCTGTTCCTTCATCTGTATCCATTTAATATACTTTCCTGCCAATGTCCTCTGCTTGTCATCTAGTCCCTTGAAAGTCTTCATTATCTTTATTTTAAGACCATTTGCATTAAATTATGAGGTACTTTTAAACAGACTCATGGTTTTCTGCTCAACAGTTCCACAGATAATATTCTGCAACCTTTCCCGCTAAATCCCCCCAAAGCTCAGTTAATCCCACTAGAAGCTCCTTATTCCTATATAAACAGTCAGAGCGAATATAATTGTGCTCATAAAAACAACAATATTCTCTCAAGTAACCCTCATTTGACCACGGTCATAGTCAAAGCAACACAACACAAAAAGCCTTGTGCCTCTAATCATGAGATGACCTTGAAGTTAATTTTTAAGAAAGTATTACATAACAGAGTTTACCGGATGTCCGGTATAAAAGGAAGCCAGCGTGCAGCATTCATTTACCTCTTGTTCTGAAGAGCCTGAGAGCCTCTCACGACTGCAGCAGAAGACGATACGTGTTTGTGGCATAAGGGAAAGGCCGCTCTGCCCAGCCAACCTCCAGGGATTGCTTGCTTAGTGATGGATGGAATGCCTGTTCTTAACCAGTGTTTGGGTAAGAAGGAAGGTTGGTGAGGTACCAGTTTCTTAGCCATGTGTTTGGGTAAGAAAAAAAGGTAGATAGCACACTGACCCAACCTCTTGGAGCACGATGGAACCGATGTACGCTACGGTTGTCGTGCTGTCCAGGCGGACCACAGCCCACAACTCTAGGCAATTGATATGCCAGTGCAGACAGGGGACCCATCCAGCGCCCCGCTACTGCGTGCCCGCTGCACACTGCACCCCACCCCTGCAGTGAGGCGTCCGTCGTCATCATGACGTGCCTCGTAACCTGCCCGAGGGGAACCCCCCGCTCGGAGAAAGGTCATGGAAGACCAAGAAGTTAGAGTGCGTCGGCAGAAGGGCGTCATCACCATGCGCCTGCTGCCGGTGTGCTACGCTGTCCTCGGAACTCAACTCTGTAGCCAGTGCTACGGACAGCTGCGCCATCATGGTGACAGAGTTTAGTTCCATACCGAGAAAGAGGATGCTCTGCACTGGGGAGAGTTTGCTCTTTTCTCGGTTGACCTGAAATCCCAATCGATCTAGATGCCGGAGCACCAGGTCCCTCTGTGTACACAACAGATCTCACGAGTGTGCCAAGATAAGCCAGTCGTCGAGATAGTTTAATACCCGCACACCATTTTCCCCAAGGGGAGAAAGGGCGGCTTCAAGGATCTTCAGGAAGACCCGTGCGCCTCTGCATTTGCATCCTGAACAGCAGCTTGTGAAGGTTCTTGTTCAGGGTACGCAGATCTAGAATGGGGCGCAACTAGGGATGGGAATCGAGAACCGGTTCTTCTTTAGAACCGGTGCCCAGTGAATCGATTCCTTGGAACCGTTAGCGTACCTGCTTAACGATTCCGCTTATCGGTTACACTCGTTGCAAATGTGTCATCATCATGAAGTCACACACGCGCTGCGTTGTTTTGGTTACGCAGCAAACATGTCATCGAGGCAGAAGCTATCTAAAGTGTGGTTATATTTCACTAGATAAGACGCCAATGTGGTAATTTGCAACAACTGTAAAAGTTTAATTTCGGCAAAGGGAGGAACTACCTCCAATATGCAGAAACATTTGGCCACACAGCACGCAATTCATTTGCAGGACTGTCGCGTGTCTGATACAGTACTACTTAGCGACACAGCAACAACAAGTGAGTCAAGCAGCAGCGGAGCTAACGAGACGTCATCTGCTATTAATGCCGAAGGTAACTTCTCTATTTAGTTTATGTGAGCGCCATTTCATTGTGTAAACTTTTACTATATGAATGATAATCTCCAGAGTCACACATTGCTAGTGTTGCCAGCTCTAGCTGAGAAGTATCTCTGTGTCCAAGCTTCCTCCACCCCTTCTGAAAGGGTGTTCTCCACTGCTGGAGACACCCTAAATCCAGAAAGATCTCGTATCCTTCCTGAGAGGGCAAACATGACAATTTTTCAGCACAAAAAATGTTAATTTAAGTTGATAGTTGTGGTCTTTACAGAAGACTTCTTTTTATTTTGTATGTCAGTTAAGTTGAATTTTGTTTCAGGTAGAATATTCCCAAAGGCACAAGCTCTTCCTTGACTGTTTAGTCTGTGTTTTAAGTTTTTATGGCACTTAAATGGCAGTTTTTTTTTTTGTCTGGACCTATGATGAATGTGAAAAACTCTATGGGTCCCTGGACTTTACTTTGTAGCCTACTTTTAAGTATGTGCTGTGTTCTTATCAGATATTAAAGCGAGTTAATACAAACAAACAAATTTGTACGTATTCCCTCACCCAATGAGAATCCATAAGAGAATCGAATCGATAAGCAATATCGATAATGGAATCGGAATCGTTAAACTTTATCAATTCCCATCCCTAGGCGCAACCCTCCGTCTTTTTTGCGAACGATGAAGTACGGGCTGTAAAACCCGCTGAAAATCTTGGCTTGAGGGACAGACTCGATTGCCTGTTTCGCCTGAAGGGTGGAGACCTCTGCCCGAAGTACGGAGGCGTCCCTGCCTCTGAGAGAGGGAGAGATGATGCCCCGAAACTTGGGAGGGTTCCTGGTGAACTGGATCGAGTAGCCAAAACGGACCATCCGCATCAGCCACCGAGACAGTGTGGGCAACTTTTGCCAAGCTCCCAGGGACTGTGACAGGGGGACCAAGGGGACGGTCTGCTTCACCATTCCCACGGATAGTGGTTCGTTGGCCGGCGGAGCTAACCGTATGTCACGGGGGTTTCCCCGGAGAGAAGGTTGGCTCCGCCTTATTGCCTGCCTGGCGGGACAACAGCACACACTGTCGGTTTGAGAGTGGTGACAGCTGTCGCGTGTGTATGACCTCACGCCTCGCCAGGGTGTGAGGTCGGTTTGCTGAGCACAGTCCAGTGGAGTGTGCGTTCGGCTGCAAGTACACCCGGGGAGAACAGAAAAACTCTGTGAGTAAGTGGGCGCCAGGCCCTGAGAAGCCGTCCCGTACCGACCGATCAGAGCCGTGGCTGTGAAGGTCGGGCCCGATGTTGTTCTCCCTGGGGTCTTCCAGTCAGTGTCCCTTCTCTCGAGAAGGTTGCTGATGGGGTGGGGGCACAGGAACCGGAGCCGATGTCGAAGGGGTCCTGGGCTGCCGGGAAGCAGACATCACGCGGTATCTCGGAGGCGTCTAGGCGGCCGAGTCGCGGCGCGGTGCTTCTACACTGTCAAAAATTGCTGAGCGCAGTCCTCGAAGGTGTTACCAACAACCCACCCTGCGAGATGGGTGCATCAAGAAAGCGGACTTTCTCGGTGTCACTCTTCTTTGCAAGGTACAGCCGGGGGTGTCTCTCCTGGACCACTACCGTGGACATCGTCCGACCCTGGGCCCATGCCGCCACCTTGTTCGCCCGTAGAGCGCTGTCAGTTTTGGCACGGATATCCTGCATTATACCCGGGTCGGCCTTATCCTCGTGGAACTCTCTCAACCCCCTGGCCTGGCGGACCTGCAGGATGGTCATGGCGTAGAGAGAGGAGGCAGCCTGGCCCGCAGCAGCGCAAGCTTTCGACACCAGTGATGCCGAAGTCCTAGACGCTTTGGATGGTAGGCGTTCCGACTCCCCCAGGTGGTAGCCGTCTGCGGCACAGGTGCACCGCAGCCGCACGTTCCACCCAGGGGATCTCGACGTAGCCTTTGGCTGACCCACCATCGAGGGAAGTAAGAGAGCCGGAGCTGGTTTGACTGGAGCAGGCCGTGAGTGGATCGCTCCAAGTTTTACACAGCTCCTCATGCACCTCTGGGAAAAAAATGGCACCCGGGTTAGCACGGTTGACATCCCTTCTGCTTCCTCCTGAGCTCAACCGATGGGGGTGGAGCTCGGATTCGTCAGAGTCGGATGCCAGTCTCCCTCCGATGCTGCGAGCGACATCTCATCTACGTCTCACATCGTTTCCGAGTGCATGCCTGAGGATCCGGACGGTATGCCATCGCCGGTTGGGGAACGTTCAGAAGAGCGAATCGGGGTGCGATCGGCCCGTGAGCACTTGGCTGGCGGGTATATGTTCGCAGAGGTCCCCACAACACTAACGCAACTAATACAGGCAGACTTCGGGGCCGTAGCCACCGATGTCATGGCCCGGGTAGCAGACGAAATGGTGGCTGGTTCCCGTAGGAAGACAGCCACCCGTGACCGCAACTTCTGAATGACAATCTGCCCGCAGTGCGGGTAAGATGTGTCAACGAACGCTGCTTCAGCGTGCTGGACGCCCAGACACCTAATGCAGCGATCGTGTCCATCCCCCTCCTCGATGAGGGTGCCGCACCCAAGAGAACAGCGGGACATGCCGCGCTGGAGAATGCTCAGTCCTGAAATGGACCTTTTTAGAAAAAAATCGCTAACATCTCCGGAACCGCCGAGACGACCAGGGAAAGGTCGCTGCAGGTAGGGATGATCCTGTTATGAAAACTCAAGGGTAGAACCCAATTGCAGGCAGAGACGGGAAGAGATGGTACGGGTACAGATATTTATTTGACAAAGAACGGGGACAAAAAGCAAAACAAAACCCACGAGGGGGAAACAAGACAGTTTAATATATATAAATAAAGACAAGAACAAAGACTGACTAAACTACAAAAGCAAACACTAGGAACAAACACTAAACTAAACTTACAAGACAAGAGGGAACAGGAACTTGGGGAACGAGGAACTTCAACAGCAACAAGGTTCAAGAAGTACAGGTAGGTACAACTTACAGCAGACAGGCAAGGTAAGACTTACATCAAACAATGAACGCGCACAGGACAATGAAACATGAGGATGTTTTATAGGGAGACAAAACACAGGATAATTAATTAGGGACCAGGTGAAACAGATGAAACACTAAGGGGAAGCTAATGAGACGGAAAGGGCGGGAAACACAGACGAGACTTGGGGAGAGTATGGAAGGCCAAAAGGTCCAAAATGTCACTCCCCACATGAAACAGAGGATTCTGTTTTGGTTCTGCCTCAAGACCAGGAATTAATCAACCATGATAGGCAGAATCGTGACAGATCCGCTGCTCTACGTCGTAGATCCGGCAATGTAGAAGAAGAAGTCATTGAATTCGTTTTGTTCGTAGTCATGAGCGAAGGCTCTGAAGAACAAAAGTTAAATGAATGCTGCACGCCGGCTTCCTTTAATACCGAACATCCGGGGGCAGAGACCGGCATGCAAATTTCATTCCCCAAATTTCATTGGCCTTTTCTATAGTAGTCAGAGTTGATTGGTTCTCAAGGTCGAACCCCATCTGTCGTTCTCGACACAACGTCGAGAGACCGACAGAAAGGGAAGTCAATACTCCTTAAAATGTAGTAATTTTATGTAACCCTTCAATCTCGCATAAACTTCAGACATACACAACACTAGATCACTATAATATCTGAAAATGCATTTGAAATTTAGCTGAAACAGCATGCTGTCAAATTTGTCTTTTAAAAATAAATAAATAACTTGCTTATATAAAATAACAGAATAAGCAACTTCGACATCTGACATCCAGGGTTGTTAAATCTCTGCCGAGCATTCCAGAGTTAACAAATAAATCTTCATTTAAACATTTAAATCATTTTTATCAGTTCAATATAATTTCTGTGCGAGCGATGATGACAAATTGACATAATTAGAAGAGCAATTACAAGTTTATTTATAAGCTTCTAAAACAAACGGTTTGAGAATATCTTAAATTGTAATAGCTGGAATCATAACTCACAGCGCATTACAGAAGAGAGTTGGATTAATTTTCAGCTTTTGCATTCGCTCTGGACTTGATGTCAATTTGCTTTAGGCTTCTCAATGAAATGCTCAAAGTTATATAACCATGCAATTATTAGCACAAGCCCTGGATGAGACATCAGAATCATGTCAGACGCCTCTACATTTTCAAAAACGAAGTTTGCTAAAGCCGATCAGCACTGTTAATTGATGACTCATGAAAACTTTCAATGTTGACACTTAGAGACGGTCATGGTCAAGATTCATTTAATTGCTCCAAAAATTTGTCCTGTCAAATCCAAAGCCCAGCCTGTGTGGAATTGTGGAAAGATATTGACACAACCTATTTGTTTGTCAAATTTGGATCCTAGAGTGAAAACATTTGAAGAGATACCGAGAAATAGTTTAAATAACATGGAGACTCGGCAAAGAGGAAAAAATAAGATGACCAGACAGGTCGTTGTTGGAAAAAGTCTTCCAAAAACGCATATTGCAAGGCTTGACGTCAATAATGACAAGTGCCACGGGTTCTCAAAACTAGCTGTTTTTGTAATTGTCGGGCCTTGACAGACACTGGTCACTAATGTACATTGGTTGCATGGAAAATAGCGGCGTTGAACATTCTTTCAAATGTCTAGCAGCAAATCAGGGAAAAAAATGATCCAGATAAGAAACAGTCAATATTGAGGAAGACTTACAGTCCAAAACCCAAAGCATCAGATGACACTAAAAACCTCTTGCCTACGGTGCTGAAGTCAAGGGCCGTCACATTATGTGCTATCTTTATTTGTCTCTTCTGAGAGGAAGATTCACTATGATTGAATTTAAAAGCTGTAATGAATCATAGGACAATTATCAAATACTAGTTGTAACCACTCTACTAATGCTCAGGCAGATTTTTGTCCCTGTTCGCCCCTGAACTATGATCAGAATGAAACACTCTATTACAGTTTTCTGTAAAACATGCACACAAAAAGGACCACTTGAACAAATCAATCTATTTACATTTGAAGAGACAGTTGCGTGGCTGGCGCAGGTTGCCACCAGAAAGTACATTATTTAAACTACTATCTTTGCTCATTGACAAAGCTGACAAAAGTTTGTTCTACCAACATGAAACTACCTTGTACACTGTCTTGGCTAGCGAAATATTTTGCCCTTGTCTTTCAATAAAAAACAGCAGTTTAAAATCAGGTCAAACCCACTTCATCAACATCTACCTAAATAAATTAATTAAGCAAATAAGGCTAAGTAAAGCAGAGAATGATTGAGAGCGGAGATGATGTGAGAATGTTTTTATTCCAAAGACATGAATCAGTAAAAATTACAGTAAAAATAGTTTAAGCAAACTGCAAGAAAGCAAGAATTATTATAGATGAAAATCTTTGTGGCAAAATCAGCCATTGAAAAGTAAGGTCTATGCTATGCAACTGCTTTTTTTACACTGACAGAAAACTGTACTATTTATGTACTTTCTCGTATATAATCAAACCCCCCACCTATTGTGTACCTAAAGGTCCAGTTAAAGGTTTTGTTTCCTAACATTTAAACGTACCTTGCATTTAAGGTATTCATTTTGTTGGGATTTGAAGTTCAGAAATGTGATTGTTTTAAGGTCTGTATTACATGCATTAGGTGCTATGAAGGCAGGTATGTACACAGTTGTATAACAAAGCAAGGCCCTGTTCATCTGACAACAGATTAAGACGATAACTAAATGACATTACACCAAGAAATTACATTACAACTAAACCAATCCAGACATGGCTGAGCCAATCCACACTGGTTTTTGACAGGGAAGATCTGCTTTGCTTATTTCTTCAATAACATTAAGATCAAGATGAAAGCAGGGTATATTGTTAGGAATGATTATAAGAGACATGAAAAGCTTTCAGAATATATTTTGGTGGCGATGAACGTCAGCAGTCAGAAAGCATTTAGCAAATACTGCTTGTGACACAACTTCCAGGCGAGATGCCAAGATGTCCATCCAATTGAAACATGTCATGTGCAAGCAATTTCACCAAAAACTAAGTGAGGCAGAATAGAGAACATTTAGCACAATGCAAATGAGTGAAAAAGAAATTGCTTTCTAAATCGTTTTTCTACTTCAAAGTTAACAGTTCAAATTTCCCAAGTAAGTCAATAAATACATTAGGTAATGTGTTCTTACATATAAGGCTATTTTTTCACAAATGGCATGCTAAACCTATCAGCAAAATCTATGGTATGTCATGGAAGTGTCCGGCCCTAATGCATCCCAAATCTATCCCAGAGAAACACAGGGGAAAATCCTCTCATTTTAAGCATAAAGCAACTTCATCCAAAAGCCTCCAGGCTGGACATACCTTGCAGGGCCGGCAGGATTTCCTCAGCTTCATTCATGGAGGCCAGTGGTACGCCAATTTAAAGCAGCTACACTCCAGCAAGAAAGGGTAGAGGATGTGTCTGTCCACAGACTGAGGCGATGAGAGCACTGAAGCTAGAAGACTGGAGCGTGGAGGGACCCGGAGCAGAGCAACTGCGTTTGACACACATACAGACGTATGCTGCTGGAGAAATGTGTGTGTCCACTCTCACACTCCAAGCAAAATTCTGACAGACAATGGCGTTGTGTGGTGTGCATTGGGGTTTCACGCATCACTCATGCATCACACACACACACGTTTGTGGAATAAATCTATATGGCATAAAGAGAGGCTCAGTTTGGAGAGCTGACAGTTCAAGCATTGCAAGAGATACAGTACACGAAGGCGTATACAAACAGCATGATCTCGCTCACTTTCAATCTTGCGCTCTGGCTCTTTTTCCCCTATCCCCAAACCTACCTCCCTCCCTCGCTCGCTCGCTCTCTCTCTCTCTCCATGTTTGTCTGATCTTCTTAATTTCTGCTGGGCTGATAAGCACTTTTCTTTGTCCTTGTCACAATTCATCTGTAAGTTGTTTTATGCTTTCTGTTGAATAATACAACGTATTATATTTTGACAATTTCCATGAAATAAAAGCACAAATATAATTCTTATTAATATAACACAGTACAACAGTAATAAAATAGTCTCAACGACTTTCAAAATAACATTTTAAAATATAAAATTTGACATTGAAGTATAAAAAGAGGCTAACTGGGGATTAAATGTGTAAACACAATTTAATTATGGAAGACATATGCATTATTTCGATCCAGTACTTTCTAAAACACTGCTCAAAGCTGTACAGCATACTTTCAAATACCAATGTATTGTTTGTGTTAAAAATGCATTATATGGCATTAAATTATTTTGAATTGTCGTCGATGTGAAAACGTATTGTCAGCCAGGTTGCCAATGCATCTGATCCAGTTTTAATGCAACAAAGGTTTATAAAATAATCAATAATTGTGATGTTTACAAATGATACACAGAACGGGTGTGAGATGTAGTCCAAGTTGTAAAAGATGCGTTTTCTCTAGAGGTGCTTGTTATTTTATCTCTGTGATGTAGTTGAAATGATTTTATTCTCATTAGATTCTGCTGTAGAGAAAGCTCATCAAAGGCAATTCAAAAATTATTTATAGACAAGTCACGTTTAACCTAGCTAATTTCCTTGATAATGCATTCATATTCTACACATGTTTCACATAAAAAACACAACACAACTAAATGCACTCATATGTTTAAGTGTATGTGTAGGGGGTTAACAAGGCGAAGGTTGTTGTTTTAAATATTTTGTCTCCATCTAGTGTTTTGATATTAAATAGCACGTGGGCAGTTAATTATAATACTGGATTTCTTCATGTTCCACAGATTGGAACAAAAAAAGTCTTAAGAAGATGGTGCACATGCTACAGCACGTATATTTTTATTTACATTCAAATTTTAATACGTGATTATTAAAGCGAAAAAGAATACCCAAAATACCAGTGAAAAGACGAATAATAAAGAACACATAATGGAAATGGTGTAGCATGTTAATGGCGGAGTTATTGCTAATACCATGGTTACATAATAGTTAGAACATGTTACAACAACAGTTTTACTACAAATTAAACAGATTATCTATGTAAAGGACTAGCAAGACGGTGGTGTTCGTAAGGATGGTAGAATTTGAATGTCCATCTTACGCCTCATCTATTACACACTGATGCGACGCCGCAACGCCTCCACTATCGCGAAGCGTTGATCGCTGATGTTGACCGAGATCGCTTGTTGACTTAACGCAGTTCTCTGAATAGTTTGTGTAAGGGGCGTTTATTTCACTTGCCAACCTCACGCCAGTACACAAGCATGAAACCACAAGTTCAAAAGAGTCTGAAGAGTGACTATCTAATAATTACACTGTCGAGCAGTCATGGGATCAGACGAGCAGAAGGATAAACTCCATGAACTCTTCCTCGCCTGTGATGTGGATCGATCCGGACGCATCGAGAAGTGGGAGTTTGTCAAAATATGTACCGAGCTTCGCGTCCGATCCACCGAGGTAGATGCGCTTTTCTCCGAACTTGACAGCGATAACGACGGCACAATCAATGTGGATGAGTTTATGAAGGGATTTCAGGAGTCACACTTGTTGAACGAGGACACGATGAGTGAAAACACCGATGAGAGTTGCTCTGGGGCCTGGGAGGACTTTAAATCCCGCCTGGAAGATCAGGTGAAGTTCATTCCCAGGTAATAGGAGGCACAGAACAAGCGCTTTATACGTAAATGTTATAAAACATTTTTCAACTTGCTGGCGAAATAAACCATTGAAGAATGAGCTAAATCTACACAGAATTGCTAACATCATTTTCTGATTTGCAGCCAAACACATGATCATTTAATAAGAATTGATGTAAAATACATAATGTATGCTTTATGTAACATTTTTTAATCTATCTATGTAAGGGCATTCATGATGTAACAGGAATTTCAGTGTGTTTTTTACTTGTTGATAATATCATTTTATTTACAAAGAACCAACTGTACTGTACCTTTTTTCATTGTTTGGGTTTAATATTTATCCTGCTAATAAGGCTAAGCAAATATTTTAAATAAACAAATTAGAAAGTTTTAAAGAGTAGCCTAATTATGATTTAGCAATTGCTTATAATTTATAATATTTGCAATTATAATATCTACACAGAGCTGACCTAATTTTGCTTATCGGTCTGTGTACATATCCAATCTTGTAGGCTACACATCTGTCCATTCACCATATGTTAGTTGTACTTAAGTTAATTTCTGTCTTTTCTGTAGTCTTTTTATCTATTTATAGTATTTGAATTTAGTTTAACTAGCTGCTATTTGGTTAACTGACAACCAGTCCTGGTCTGGGTTTCCCGAAACCTTCGGTTCACTATGTCGTTCTTATGAATATATTGGTACCACTCTTAAGGTATAACTATGTCATAGCATTAAGAAGGTTTCGGGAAACCCAGCCCAGGTTTTTTCCCTGTCTCTCTCAAAGTTAGATGGATAGAGCTCCATCCCCCTAGAGCCCAAAAAAGGGATAAGTGGTAAAGATGATGGATAACTGTTTGGTTGCTGTAGGTCCTCCTTTTTTTTGGTGTTCCTCATGACAAGACACTGACATTGATTCTTGCCAGAGGCTTGACATGAGACACATCACGCTAAAACTGATAGAACATTGATTAGTGTACACTCTCAATTCCCCTTTTATTTCCCTCATCAGCATAGCATTAAATGCCACAGGTCCACTTTATAATAGAAAACACCAAAGTCATGAGGCTCAAACCCATGCAATTAATAACCAACTTGGCACCATCCTTTCCAGGTCACGCTATAGTGATGTAATAAACTCTGTTTGATTTTTAATTGTCTGAAAGACACATGATCTTTATACCACCAGCTACAACAACTACAGTGAACAGGAGGGCACAAATGTTTTCCAAAAATGCACATGCATAGTGTGTGTATATAGAAATTTTCCATTAAAAAGTCACTCAAATTGTAGCTATTACAGCAGCATAGTTTTTTTTCGTCTATATCATCTACATGTTTTATTTAAAGGCATTGTTGTATGTGTGTAGGATTGAACAGGTATCAACTCTCTACCAGAACATCAATCTGACGGAGCCCAGAATGATCTCTCAGTTTGAAAGAGTTCTGATCAGTTTCATCAAAGAGATTCGAATATTGAACACAGAAATGGAGCATCTAGCACTCGCTGTGAAGAGGTACACATAGTCACCCATAGATATACTCCATATACCACCACGGATATGCTTTAACCACCAACTGTGGTCGCTAATGTTGGTCCTGTGTGTGATCATGATGCTGTGGTGTTTGGTCTATAGAGCTCAGGATCAATCCGCTATACAGTTGAGTGAAATGGAGGAAGACATGGACCATCGCATTCACACCACAGAAAGAAACACACGTCTTCAGGTGGGGAAATCTGCTCTTACAGTATCTCAGACACGATACAATAAAGCATTAAAAATACAGTTAGGTTCATTGTCTATGTCAGTGTTTATGTCAGTGCAACGAAACATGAATGTAGTGATTGGGAAAAATATAATTTTGTTATTGAAACACAAGCATTGGTGCTTTAAATTGATAAAACGAGATCCACAGACAATTTTAGAATGACCCTGCTGTGGTTAAAGAACTTTAGTGTGATGGACCTCATATATGGACTAGTAAATATGTTATGAACTGGCATCTGGCCAAATCATTTGAGTGTCTTGGACAGGGTTCAAGGTTTATTTGAAGCATTATGTCACATTTTACTGCAACAATCTTCGACGGTCTTGTGTCTGCTCTTGTTCCAAACGGTGTTGTTTATTTTAAACCCATGTTCCATGACTTATCTTATTATGTAACTAAACTGAGTGTTTGCTCAACTGCACCTGTTAAAATTCCTCTAAACGTATATTGCATTTGTAGTCGATATAGCAGATATACAGAGAATGTTTTTGACCTTAGCTGTGTTTTATTTCTTTCTTCTAGGAGTCTAAAAAAGCAGAGGCAGCGTTGTGCAGCATGAAACACCAGTATGAGACTCAGATATGTGAACTTCAGCAGAAGATACAGACCCTACAGATGGTGACTAAAAACTTCTGTTAGGAACTTATCATGATGCAAAAGAAAACTTCATAGTTTTAGCTCAGTGGTTCTCAACAGGGGGGCCCCAGCTGATTTCCAAGGGGACCTCGGGATGACTAAGAATTTTTTAAACCAGTCAAAATGAGCATTGATATACATTTTTAAAGAACTAAAAACCAATATGTTTCTTAATATTTGATCATTTTTATATTGAATAAACACTTAACCAGTTCATTTCAAGCTTTTAATTTAATTGGGTTGAAATTTTGAGTTTTTGTGAGCGGAGCTTACGAATATTGTTTAATACAGTTGGGGTCAAAAAGGTTGAGAACCCCTGTTTTATCTGCATACAATATTTTATCTGTAAAGAATATTTATGTTTCTGAACTCATGTTTTTCTTAGATTGAGAACCAGAATAAAAGCACCAGCCTCAAAGAAGAGACCTCAACATTAAAACGAAAAAATAATGAGATATTGTTGGTATGGCTCCATTCAAAGCAATAGTTTACCAAATAATAAAAATTTGCTAATAATTTACTTGACCTGAGGCAAAGATGTAGGTGACATTTTTCGCGGTAGATTTTTATATGAAACCTTGGTCCTTGATGATTCACAAAATCCAAGTGTACCTGCTTTTCTGACTCTCAGAGCGATGGCAGTCGTGGACTTGAGTTTTAAAAAATCACCAAGGACCACGGCAAACACAATTCTTTATAGTGATGCACTTAAGAAAAAATGTCACATCCATCTGGGATGTACTTGGGTGAGTAAATTAGCACCAAATGTTCATTCTGTCTACCCTTTTAAGTCTCAATAGAATATCTTAACATTGACTTTGATTTAATTTGTTTTGTTCCTTTTTTAGCAAAACCAGAAGTTGAAACAGGAGCTATTGGTGTGCCACACCAATGTTGCATTTCTCCAGAGTGAACTGGATTCTCTCAAGAGCGATCTCACTGACCAGAGCATCAACTGTGAAAGGTAATGTATGTGATACGCATTCATGGTAGACCAGGTTATTATAATGGACCCTTTATTTAAGACCAGAAACCTCACAGAAACTCATAAAATACCTACTGACTCATCCTGACACTCCAGACTAGTTACATAAATACAAACAATATAGTGCATTATAATAGGGAGCAATAATCACTACACAAACTGCATATTGGCTTTGAGCAGCTGTTAGAACAGGTTTTGTGACTGTTTACAATAGTGATGCAGTGAAGAAGGATATCCTGGTCTCATACGTCACACTGCACAGGAATGTCTGAAACTTGTTGCCTAGTAACTAAACAAAGACACAGTTTACTTATCTGTGCACGTGTTTTAAACGGATCATTCAGCCTGTAGAAATATATGCTATAAATTATAAGCTGTAACAATGTTGTTGTGTGCCTGTGCAGAGATGAAGCCCTTATGAAGTGTTTCTCTGAGGAGCGAGAGAACCTTGAGAGACAAATCGAGATCCTTCAGTGAGTTTGAACTACATAACACTCTCCACTCAGTATATGAAATTCTGCATACTAACATGTGAAATGTTAACTTTTTAATGGAATCCTGAATTATATTTTGTTCATACTTTACCTGCGGGAAGTGTTTTGATGTAGGATTAAAGTATGTGATAGGCTGAGGAAAGAAATTTTTGTGTTTGAGTTGGTGGGGGTGACATCAAGTTACTGTGTTGAAGGACTGTTCTTGCCAGTGTTAAACTCAAAAAACCTTTATGTGACACACTTAAAAGTATATTACATGCATATTTATGCCATAATATGTAATTAACCCTCGTCCATTTCAGTTGTTGCAAGAACGATGAATCATTGCAGGTTATGCCACTTTAAAACATTTTATTAATATTGTTTGTTAATAAAAGCATTTATTACAATTTCTTACATTTACGGTTAAGGAATTGATCACACACCTAGATCTAAGCCTCGTTACTGTTACATGAGTAGTACCGGAAGTGTTTCCTGAACAAATTCTGCCTGGCAGGGAAAAACCCTTTAATTTTCTTAAATACATTTTCTTAAATCAGGAGGAAAATGATTTAAATACAGTTTAATACATTTTAACATTGGGGATTCGCTTAATAGGACTAGGTGTTATAATCCCACTATTTCAGAACAGTTTAATTGTCCAATAGGACATTTCCCACACTTTATGCATGACAGGGGAGCAGTCAAGAATATTAATAGAGGAATGGAGGTCCGAAGTTTCACTGGGTTCGTCGGGTAGGCATCCCCTGTTTTTGGAGTAATTAGCATATTTATACTTAGGCCTACCTTTCGTTGCTTTTATCACAGAGACATCTCATGAGTTGTGTACCCGATCCCACTTTCATAACATCCATTATCCTGGGTGAAAGATGCCTTTTAGTGAGATGCTGCTGATAATGCCCTTTGTATGGTTTACAACAATGAGACACATTGTCAGTCGTGCACCTTAGTCTCATTTGGGGATTTCGCCACTTTATCACAACCCAAGGGAGACCCACCACAGGTTGATTAGACCTTGGTGTGTGTCACATTGTTAGATGGTCATTTGGCAGCCCATAATGTGTCCATCTCAACCACTCCACAGACAGTGGCTTCGTCTTTCCGCAACATTTCACTTATAAAACAAAAATACATGACATCGTTCATATTTATAAAAACGGTCTTTGACATGGAAAAATGCTCAGCGCCATGTCAGGGTCTTAGCAGACATACGCACTTTTGCTTGTCCGAGTGCTGCAGGTTTTTGGAAATATAAATGATTTTTAAGGGGGTTTTTCTTTTACTTATTTCAATTAATTCCAAATTTATTTCTAGCGCTTTTCACAGTTTTGCATTCTTTTAAAGCTGTTTTACAGAAAATAAATTTCAAAACAGATCCTATAGTGACGTAAGTAAAAACAGCACAAATATATAGAATGCATACAATTCTCACAATTTTTGTTCAATAACATTATACCAATATCACTCTCTCTACTATGGAACACAAATTAAGATGTTCTTAGAAACGTCTCAGTGCTTTTGTGTCCATACAGTGAAACTCAAAGGGGGCCAGTGTTGTTTGGTTACTAGTGTTTATCAAAAAATCTTGGTAACACTTTAAAATAAGGGTGTATTTGTTAACATTAGTAAATTCATCAATTAAAATGATCTTACAATGAGTATTATAGTTGTTTAGAGTGTATTGTTCATGTTAGTTCATTAACTCATTTTGTCAGATATGATTTCTGATTTTAAATGATTAATTCATGCTGAAGAAGTATTGTTTATTGTTTGTTTATGTTAAATAGATAATTCGATTACAAATTGTTAACATATACAACATTATTGTAAAGTGTTGCCAATATATTTTGTTCTGCAGAATAAAGTCATGTAGGTTTCTGACAGTGAGTAAATAATGAAAGATTTTTTTGGTGATCTTTCCCTTTAAGCAGGTGAGTGTATTTATTGTTTTAATGTGATATTTATGATTCTCTTTATTCTCCAGAGCAGCAAACAGGAAGTTGCATGATAGCAATGATGGTCTGCGTGGAGCTTTGGAGAACAGTCAAAGCAAAAGTAAGACTCAGGTGAGCCCACAGCCTTCTTTTATTCTATCTATTTATCTATTAGATATTATTTATTAGAATGATCTTGCTTGTTCTATAAACACCATTCACTGTGCTGTGTTTTACCTTTCCGTGTTTTTCTGATTTGCTCCTGTAAACCTGCTTTGGAACAATGGACATTGTGAAAAGCGCTGTATAAATAGATTGAATTTTAGATGTAGATTAAGCCGCATGACAGCAGTGTTTTCTGAAGCTAATACTTAAGGAGGACGGGTTTTAGTTAATCTTATGTACTTTTCATATTAGTCTATCAAGACAGAAGTGACCTTTTTCTCTTGCAGCGCGTCAGTGGGCTCTCACCTGGAGTTTTTATGAATCGAAGTAAGACATCATGTGTCCCTTATTTTGATGGGTAAGACATGAAAAGTAATTATTATAAACTCTTAAATCGATATGAAATAATTTACTTTCTCTTTACTTATTTAATACACATTATTTCTGATCTGTTCATGCACATTTCTTTATTTACAGAATTCTGACATTTGTCATCTTTAATTGCTGTTATTAATATACACTTAGTTGTATAGCTCTGTTTAAAGCACCCATTTTTTTTGAGGCATATAATATAGGTGGTTAGAACTAATGTTCATATTACTGAATACATCTGTAGATACTGTAACACGTGTGCAGACGAGGACTACGATCAGTTTCGTCTGATGGCCGGTCTGCGCAGGCATAGCTGTGAATCTCTGGCCCTGGCCTTGTGTGACCCCATGCGCAGACACAGCTGTGAAGAGGACAGCCTTCCTGACAGCTGCGTGGATAGCGGCATGTCCACCCTACGCTCAAATAATGGATACGAATTTGAGCATGAAGGTGCTTCCTGTCATGAGCTAGCTGCAGACAACAGCAGCACTGTGTCTGGAGATACTTCGGACACAGAGGTATGATGTCATTGTATGAAGTGTCTTAGTTAATGGGGGGATATTAACACTTTTATCTTTTCGTTGCACATGATTCTTCAGTGCACATTATTGTACGATGAAAAGGTAGTTTTTGACATCTACACTGATGAGCCGAAACTTATGACCACTCATAAAGTCGGAATAAGAAGGAATGTGAGCAGTGCCAATAAATTAATCTTTTTACATATTTATTAACAAGTCAAAAAAAAATTATGCAACCTAAGATAATCATATTATCAAATAATCACAATAAGGGGCATCACGGCGTCAGATTTTCAGTGCAGGTTTACCGTGGCCAAAAAATTTACAATCACTATAGTATTTTAATGTCTTTTAAATTGAAATAAATAAATAATGATATTAGTCAAAGTCATCTTTAGTTTTATTTATATTGTGTTTTCTCGCTTTTTGGCCAATAACATTCAAAACAGAGAGAGAATGTTAAATGTGTTCAATACTATGTTGATGTGTCAACAGGATATTGGCGCTGAATTATGTAGAATATTATCATGTGTGTATTATTAACACAATATCAATATTCACGGTTATTTAAATCACAATTATTGTCAATAACGGTGTATTGTGACACCAAATCACAATCTTAAAGATCCCCAGGTCAAAGGAAATTGTAAAAAAAAAATGTAGTGATGTGAAGTATAATAAACTGTTCATGAATGAATAGGACTGTAATTGAAATTCATAGACATGACACCAGTACCCAACAGGAAAGTTTTCACTAGAGACGGTAGACTGATGCTTTCTGTTAATTGTTAAATTACAGTATTCCTATAACAAAAGGTCGCAGCCAATATAATCATTCACTCCTGAGAATTGCATGATTGGTGTCATGTTTATTTTAATTTTACATTGTCTTAATATGATATGTACTTTATATGTGCTTACAGGTTCTCGAGGTGCGAGACGAAGCTGCATCTGGGTCCCATGGTGAATCAGCTCAAAGCTGGGCTCCATCACAATCGAATTCGAAAAAAGATGTTACTGCTTCAGGGAAAAAATGCCTGTCAGCTATCTTAACTGAGGTACTGAACTCACCGGCCAGAATTAATCCGCTAAAAAACACTCTCGTAAACCCCATATTTTGTGCATATGTTCAGAGAGAGAAAGATGAGATGGCAGTGACCCAGACTCCTCCTGAAAAGGCCTATAGGATTGTGCTGGCTGGTGACGCTGCAGTGGGCAAGTCTAGTTTTCTACTTCGCCTCTGTAAGAACGAGTTCAAAGGCAACACTAGCGCAACTCTGGGTAAGACTTCTCCTACAAAGTTAATACCGGTGCACTTAGTTCACCCAAAAATTAAAATTCTGTCATCATTTACTCACCCTCTTGTCATTTAAAACCTTAATGACTTTCATTCTTCTGCAGAACACAAGATATTGGTAACCGAACAGCACTGGACCCCATTCACTTCTATTGCATGGACACAAAACCAATGCAAGTGAATAGGGTCCAGTTAACAACATCTTTCAAAATGTCTTTTTTGTTTTGCGGAAGAAAGAAAGTCATACAGGTTTGAAATTAAAAGAGTAAATGATGACAGAATTTTTATTTTTGGGTGAACTATCACTTTAAGGCCATCTGCACTAGAATTTTTATATCTATAATACAGACAAAACTGAAATTCTTATTCCTGTAAAAATCTGTTTCCTGTATATTTTCCTGCAGGTGTTGATTTCCAGATGAAAACCTTGGTGGTGGATGGTGTACCAACAGTGCTGCAGCTGTGGGACACAGCCGGTCAGGAGAGGTAAGACATATTTTACAAAACACACAAGAGACAAGGAATGTGTAAGACCTAAAGGAACAGTTTAAAGAAATATGAAAATGAATAACGTGTATGAAGTCATCCAAATGACTCCAGGGGGTCTTCTAAAGCCAAACAAGTTTGAGAGAAATGTTGTCATGTATATGCAACATATTGATCACTGAATAAACGACCAAATGGAGTCGCTGAGTCAGAAAATGAAGAGAGAATTTTCATATTTTGGTGAATATTTCTTTAGAATATTATTCTTAAAATTAGTATGTTTATTTAATTTTTTTAAATCCCTATCAAAATCTAAGAATGAATTACAAATGTATCATTGGTGTGTTGCAGATTTAGAAGCATTGCGAAGTCATACTTCAGGAGAGCAGATGGAGTTCTTCTGCTGTACGACGTCACCTGTGAGAAGAGCTTTCTGAATGTGCGCGAGTGGGTTGACATTATTGAGGTATTTCCTGCACATTATATTGTACACCCAGGTGAAATGTTGAATTTTTTATTTCAATCATTTTAATATTTGTGAGTGTCTTGCACCGGAGACACGGTAATCATAATTGTGAATTATATCACATTCTCCTCTCTTTTATTGTTCAATTCATGACAGATTTCACCTCTGTTGGGATTGAATAAAGTTGGCATTCTTGGCAGTGTAGTTTCATGCTCTCATTCGTCATTGCATCAATGCTGTATAGATGATGGTATTTAAATGTAACGGTCATTTGCAAATGTTCTCATAGTTGTCACATTATAAAATAATGTTTTTTCTGGATGACATGTTTTTGTAGCATAGTTTCCATCAATGACCTTGGTGGACTGGAGAGGAGCTAGCACACTAGGTCAATTTGAGCAGATAAGGCTATGAAAAAATTTGATCTTTGATTCAAAATAACTAAACAAAGTTTTATCATGAAAACACAAATACAGTATTTGTTAAATATGTGTTTGGCACAATTATTGCTACCTTAAAGTTAGTACAGTGCTTCGTGCCACCTCCTTTTGCTAATATAACAGCTCTAAGTCTTCTCCTATATTATGCCTGATGAGATAGGAGAATGCATGCCAAGAGATCTAAAACAATCCCCTAAATACAGAATTCCTCCAGATCCTTTACATTTGGAAGTGGACTCTTCAGTGTACCCCTAGAGGTTTCTATGGGGTTCAAGAAAGGAGGCCGTGATGGCCATGGCAGGACCTTGCATTTTGTGATGTATGTTTTGGATCATTGTGCTATTGGAAGGTCCAACGTCTTCCTATTTTAAGGTTCAAGACGGAGGTGTTTAAGTGTTTTATATCTACTGATATTTGATAGAGTCCGTGTTGATGTCCAAGTCCTCTGCCAATAAAACAGGCCCAAACATAAAATACCCGCCAACATACTTAACCTTTGGCACAAGCTACTTTTCCATATGGCTCCCTATCTGTGTGCTCCAACACCACGTCAACACTGTTTTGGTTTAATCTGAGCCTAGAACCTGATCTTATTTTGGAGATGATTACGTTTTTTTGAAGGAGTAGAGGCTTTTTCTTGAAATCCATCAATCAATTTTTTATGATGATGGTTCTCTTTTGGATTGTACTTTGCAGGTTACATCTTTAATGAGATCTTGATTTGTTATATCTTTTGATGCAGGATGTTTCCCATGATGACATTCCTATCATGCTCGTGGGAAATAAGACAGACATGAGGACACAAGCTCTTCAAGAGGGAGAGACTTGTATTCCAACCAGCTATGGAGAGAAACTAGCCATGGTCAGCAGTTATTCACTGTTTCTTTTTTATCTCCTATACTTCAATTTTGTCAGCATTCATTTGATCCAGAATATTGCAGAATACAGCACCCCCTCATCTCTTAATACTGACACTGATAAAATGATGTTGTGCAAAATCAGGATTAAAAGGTTAAAATGTTACTCAAATTAATGCCAAAGTATCAAGAAAAAACAAATCTGAGAACATAAAGCACATTTCCTATTTATTTGTATCAAATTAATGTATTATAAATAGTCATAATTATTCAAATGAAGAAAAAATGTATTTTTTTTAGAAAGGGAGGCAAATTCCACAAACCTTTTAACCATGACCTTTAGCTCCAGGACATCCCTTGCTGTATGTCATGAAGAGAAAATGATTATATATTCAATTTAAGGTCTAAGTCATCCATTTCTGATGGACGATAATAATTGAAAGCATGAAAAAATATTCAAGCATAGTATTAAAAAACAAAATATGTTAAATGCTAATAAGACTGAAGCACTGTTATTTTAAAAGACTGCACAAAAACAATGAAATTCCTAAATATTTATTCAGTCATGTAAAAATAAAATATTTATTAATTCTAAGTGGCTTTTGTGTTTTTTACTTGCAGACATACAGCGCTTTATTTTGTGAAACAAGTGCAAAAGATGGTTCAAATATAATTGAGGCTGTTCTTCATTTAGCACGGTAAGCTCACATTTCACAAAGTAATAAAACTAAACATTCTGCTTGCAGTCCACAACACTTAACTTGTGGCTGCCAAAAAGCATCAAACCAGACCCTCAGATTAACACAGTGCAAATATATAAACTGTCTGTGAAATTAACTTGGCACAAGAGGGCAGCACATTAATGGTGTTTTCACAGTTTCGGCTTGCAAGTAGATAATGTGCATTAATATCATAGCACATGACTCATGTGTTTAATGTTTCCTCTGCACCTTAGAGAGGTGACCAAGCATGCAAAGGAGTGCAAGGAGCCCATATCAGTGGCAAAACTTTCTAGAAGTCCCAACAAAAAGATGTCCAATGAAAACTGTTGTATGGGATAATGCCTGTGCATGTGGCTCCAAAAAACATCTAATAGAATTGGCTGTGGCTGACGTATTTGAGCCTGACATCTATGTGAAGGTAAAATATGAAGAATAAACAAAGAGTTCCTGATTATAAATCTTATATTTATTGGTAAGTCATTAATGATGAGAAATAGTGGTACAACAGTATTGTTCTTATGGCAGGCACTCCTTGAAATTATGGGACACTTGTTGAAGCATGCACAGATTTTTGTGTTGTTCATTGTTTTTGTAGCCCTGAATTTCTCACCAAATGTGTAGCTTACAGAGTAAAACTGACTCTTTAGTTTACATTCATTTAGTTAAAATGCTGCACCAAACCTTTACTCTATTTATTACTTACAATGTTCTTTTGTCAAAGTGAAAAAGTATTTCGCATATGTAATTTTATCAGTGATATTTGAAACTGAATATTTGATGGCAATGAGAAGTTACATTCTTGTTGTCTATTGAAATTAACCAACTTTTTGAGAATGATTGCTGAAGAGATACATGGATGGATGAAACAGAATTAGTTTGATGAAATACTGAGGTTGGTACTGGATTCAAGACATCCATGTCTTTCAGATTTTACGCTTTTCATTGCTCAATGCTAAAAATTGGAAAAAAATGTTTTAACTAAAAAATTTGTGCTTTTGTGGATGCCTCTAATTCTAGGCAATAGTTGTGTGCCTTTTTCCAACGTTGTAATTGCATCATATTTTATTTGGGATATCACAGTCCACTGCACTCTATTCTGTAATAAACAGTGGACAAAATGTTTCATGCCTTCATGCTGATATTTACTCTCAGTTATGTGAAACTCGTCAGAGTAAAAGTGCATGAATTATTTTTCAGCTTGAAAACATTTATTGTAAACTGTATATAGCCTTTAAGAATGTATGTTGGTCAAATACATTTTTAAGTTTAACCTAAACAAACTAAATTTCAATAAAATTGAAAGATTTCACTCTAAGATTTTCACTCCAATTTTATTGTGGCAGTACTAACATATAAAACAATTCATTTTCTGAACATATAAACCATCAAAAATCACTTTACAATTTAATTAATATTTAATAATAAATGTAATTGAATTTTACAAATGTCATAAGGCGCTTCCCGGTCAATTTCAGACTAGGAACTGTTTTTTTACACTGATACTCCCAGAGTTGTATTTTGAAATGATAGACCGTATTAAACAGAAATATTTCAAATTCTCCTGAACATGCGAATAAAACACATTTCACATATTGTGTGAAATCACTAAACACTCAAGAAGATAGCAAACTTAAGACCCGACAAATAAAAAAGACACTGTTTTCCTATTTTGCATATTTTCTTGTCAAGTACAATTATCAGTCTTTTCATTATTAAAGGGCTTTGGATTGTTTCATGTTTGGTCATGTTTATGTATAAATAATCTGGGTATAATCGCCACCAAGCGCTAATCGTACAGTAAATTAAATTTTGAATATGCATGACTAGAACACGCTGAATTTGCCTGGTTTTATTCAGAGGATGTCAGATTAGATACCAGGACTATCAACTGTCATCCAAAGGGACGTACTTCACAAAGACTTTCAAGATTGTGTTTAGTGAAAACTTCACAACAAAATCAAAAGGAAAAAAGAGAGAAAACGCAGCCTATATTTAAAATCAGTGTTTCATTTTGTTTCTGCGAAACTTATAACCCTGCAATATAATCGTTTTTTTCTTTTGATTTTGGTGTAAAATATCAGACTCGTCGATGGACACAACCTTGAATTTCTACCATCTTAGTGATAACTTATAAAACACTTAAATAAAAACAACTTCAGTACAGTTCTATCAAATATACTGTATCAGGCTGGATCAATAAAATAAACAGAGCACCCTCATCCTTAAAGGGTGACATGAAGTTGTGGTGTTTCATCATGCAACAGCATGGCAAAGAAATAAAAACATTCCAACATGTTAAGTGCATAAAAACATTGATATCACATATCTTTTTTTACACTCTGGCCGATTAAAAAAGTTAGAACTTCTATTTTTTACAACACTAGAATACAAGAGATGTTGAGGTTAATGGCCAAATTCAATCAACCTGCTTTGTTTTTTACTAAAATGAATAAAGATTGATCTAACGAGATTAATGTTTCCAAATTATAAAATATCATCTGAACTGTTGCTGTATTTTTTGTTTAACACTTTGATTGAATTTGACTACATATTCTCTGGTTTTATTGATCATGATAACACAAAGCATAACTATCAAGCATATACACAATTGTTTTCTCACATATGTGATGTGCAGCACAATAACTATGACCTATACACCAGAACAAAGCATTAATGGTATATTTTTATTATTATTTGCAGTCATCAAAATGTATGACTCATCCTGAGCTTAGAATACACAGAAACCTTAAGCGAAAACAAAATAAAATAGTTAATGTTCTTTTAAATGGCATTTGGCCATTGTAAAATAATATGATCATATGATTTGGATGCATTAATCGAGTACACAAGTTCAGACTCTTAATATGAGAATGACCTCATGGTATTTACAGACATGCAGACATAGATGGGCCACTCAGGGGAACAAGTCAGGGCATTGCAAACATTAAATGTTTGCAGATGTACTGTACCAGTCACTTCCAGTCAAACGTTTAGACACGTTCCTTATATTCTGGCCCTTAGCATCTGTTTTACTTTGGCTATTCTATCCAACTAAGAATAATTCATATTTGTTTACAAAACTTATGTCTATTTAGTCAGCCATTTCATCAGAAATGAGCAACACATTTTTATATCTAAACTTCTGCCTGGTCACGCATTTTAACTAATTACATATTTTTTTAATTAAATAAAAACGAAAACAAACTTTGAATGTATTCATAATGTTTTAGGAAATAAAGATATAGCCAGTAAGTATGCTTTTGATGTAATCACAACCATGACTATGTAGTAACTGTTATTCTGATTTTAATGCACATATTTTATGTAATAAAGGGCGGCTTCCCCGACAGGGATTGGGCCATGACAAGGCCTTAGTTAAATTAGGACATTTGAGCAGTTTTTACAAACATGCCTTCCAAAAAATCATTATTTGTGTGTATTTTGTGACAAAATAATTGTACTTATGTACTTATGTACAGTGTTGGGTGTAACTAGTTACTTAGTAATTAGTTACTGTATTTTTATTACTTTTCCCTTGAAAAAGTAAAGTAAGGGATTACTCATATGTTTTCTGTAATTTAATTACAGTTACTTTTGATGTACTTAAACTAAATACTTTGTGAAATATATGCATGTGCAATAGTGTAATTGACATCAAAATTCAAAGTCTTACTTTAAAATCTGTGCTTTAATGTATAATTCTCACGTTTGTAATACTTTGGTTAATAATATTATTTATTTGAATGAATTAAATAAGCCGTTTCATGTCTATCCTTGAATCACTTAACTAATCAAGGTCGATGTAGGATATAGAAAGTAATTAGTAATGAGTAACTAAATACTTTTTGGACAGAGTAATTCGGACAGTAATCTAATTACACTATTGAATATGTAATGAGTAACTAGTAATTAATTACTTTTTCAGAGTAACTTACCCAACACTGCTTATGTAGGACTAGTCTTAAGCCCTGTACGGGAAACCACCCCGTAATGTTTGAAGCTGAATGACACAACAAGACTTTGCATGAATGAATATCTTAGAACGTGAGCCATGAATAACATACAACAGCAATATTTTTTGGGAGATATTGTAAAAACATGTATGTAAGAATTTATTTATTTACTTTGTTTCAATTTTTGTATCAGAAAATAAACTGCTTTTTAAAGTCCTTCAATAAATGACATACGTTCCTGAGAATGCCGCCTGGTGTTCTTAGGTAAATGTGATCAGGATGTTATTTCAAACTACTATGAGCATGATACAATTTAAGTTTAAAAAACGTGTCATTAGCCCTTATGTTATCATCTCAACAAAAGATGTGACATCACATCACTTTAAAGTTACATCATAAGTAGCCATATATTCAAATTGCATCGGATTGGTTGATATGGTCAAAGCTTTGCATGTTTTGCATGTGACCACATGAATCAAAATAATTAAATACATAATTCAACAGTTTAAATGCAACACGTCTTTACAGGTTCCGCATCATGGAAAATGCAAGTATTGTAAATGTATGACGGTACTACATGAACTTACTTTTAAAATTCCCCAAAGAATCACAAATAGACTTCAAATCCATTTTTCAAACAAGTAATTGGGAAAATATATTTCTTCTGAAACGTTATGTTTACTTTATTATAATTATAGGGCAAATAAATATTTAAAAACTTAATCTTAACATTTATTTATTAGTAAAGATCACTTGCATAACAAATCAGTCTTTAGCATTGTTTGAGCAAACCTGCAGTTAGGCCTGGTTCTATTCTGCCCATTTATTCACATTAAAGACGTACGTGGCTATAAAAAGATCTGCTTTGAAATTGCTTAGGAAATTAACTAATTTGAGACTAAATGGACTTTAAGATTGTTTGTAATCCTTTTAAAGAGTTTTATACTATCTTTATATTAGAGTAATATTCTATACCTTTTACTTTTGAATTTTAGATTTTTTTATTGTGTATTTGACATTAAGTGATACTGTATGTTGTGTGACCATGTAAGACTGTTAAATGTATTACTGTATCATCCTCTCAAAGCCTGTTATAGTAGAACTTTAATTTGACATCAGAAAATCTTTAAAAAAAGTTTTACATTTTGTGCTATTCAATGTAAAAAAAAACACAGCACAGCATTTTAGATGAATTGGTCATATTAAAAATATTTAACTTCTCTACTACTTTCTTTTTAATATAAAGCAGTTCAAATAACATACCATAACTAAAAGATACAAGTAACTGCACTCATAACTTGAAAATGTAAAACATTTAAAAACAGATATGTTTTAGTATGCAGAGCTCGCCCTCGCTATATATTGTGTTACTCCGCTGGAGGCAGAAAATATAATTTGCAACACAATGTTATGAGGTCAGAATTTGATCTAAAGTTTAAATATAATAATAGGTTTTCTTGATTTGGGGAAGCGGGATCCTGTTCTACATTCTGAGTAGCGTTTTTTGTGATATGGAACATAAAACAAATTAATGTGACATGCTTCAACGTCAACATATTAAATCTGAGTGCAGGTTCCAAAATGATCATTTGCAGGGTCCAAAATGATAATGTGTTTATCTATCGATCTGGTGCCGCGGTTGACAGAACCAGCAATAATCCTGAAAAAATGACAGCACGAGCAAACTATTAATTTTGGACCCTGAATGTTTTTTGTTTGTTTTTTAAAAGTTTAAAATCACATGCAAAATCATTTTCAATGATAAAATGCGTGAAATTTCGGTGCATTTTTATCAGAACTACTTTTTGTCATTTTGTCAGCCTTTAAGTGGTCTAACTGAACCATCTAAGGCATTTGTGAATCCTACAAATGTCCATTACAACTGCTATAATACAACCAAACTACTATTATCTACTTGATGAATGGGCATAAATAACGTGATGTACTGTAGGAGAGCAAACCTTCCTTTCATTCCCGCCCCCTGTTCCATGAGGCTGCCATTAGCGGTGTGCCTCATTCCCCCCATAGATGCTCCATTATGAGTTCAACTTTGCAAAGAAACCATCTTCGCAAAGGGCAGTAATACTCGTAGTGAAACTGCTCGAACTCAGGCGTCTGGCGAATATCATGCAAGAACGAGATGTCCAAGTCTGACTCCAACAGTACGAGGAGCAGTGGAAGTAGAATCATGAGAAGGCCAGTGGCCATCACCACCAGACGCACGGCACTGCGCAGGCATGCCTGCATCTGGTGCCGCCCATTTGGAGGGTTGCACAAAGACTGCAGATACTCCTCTCTGGCCAATTCCCGATCCCGTTCGGCCTGAAGCTCCACCTGCATCTCTGGATCGGCGTGAAGCTCCTTCAGCATGCGTGCGGGGCTCTGGAACAGAACTTCTAACCCACCTTGGCTCTCCTCCACTGGCGTTGGCACCATGCTGGCACACGGGTTATACACCGTGTCAGAAATACTGAGAGTGTCACTCTCCTCTTCTTCATTATCTGCATGTATTTCTCTCCTCTCCTCATCTGCTCTCGTCCTGTTGGCTATCTCCTCTTCTTGTCTTTCCTGGACAGTTTCTCTATCCTCTGTCTCCACTTCCTCAGGTGTCACCGATGGTTTCAGTGGAGAGAGGTGAACTGTGTCTTTTAAAGCCCGGAGTCCTGCAAAGCATACAACATGTTAATCACAGATATTTAACATGTACAAAATGTGGAATCCTGCTCTCTGAAGGCTTTTCACATTTGAACACACGCATTAATTAAAATTACTCACAAATAATTCCTGTTGCCCTTATTGTATGCATCCTGTCTGTGTGTGTGTTCATAGAGCAGCTAAGAGAAATGACTGTAGCCTGTTTTTTTTGGACAAGTAAATATAGACCCAGCTGCCTGGCTAGTGTGGATTAAGACAATTCTCCCGGCTAAGTTGTCACTGACGTTGAGGGTTCTCCATGCAGCTCTTCTCAAATGTACACCCAACAACCTCAAAAGAATATCTCAATTTCTTGTTTCACAATAATATTAATGTTCTTTTGAAAATCGATTCACATAAATATTAAAAGACATATACATTTTTCCACATTTTGCAGTCAAAATACAATATAAAGACTAACTTAAACAATCTGTCAGAATATAATGGATTTAACTACATTAAAGATACAGTTTATCCAAAAATGAATAAAAATCATGTCGTTCCAAATCTTTGTGCAGAACACAAAGAAGAAAGAGCCCTTTACAAGTTTTGAATGACATTAGGGTGAATAAATGGGGGGTGAACTGTCCCTTTAACAAGCTCCCAAATATGCTTGAAATTTCATATTTATCTAAGAAAATTGAATAATCATTGCATAACCTTGTAGATGAAGACATGGCCACAGACAACATGTCACCGTAGCGACAAATACTTTATAAAGAGCCCAGGAGGAGGTAAGAGTCATAGAAACAGACCACTCAGGTTACCATGGCAACAATCAGACACAATAACTAAATTGGAAGGTGATTTTACAAAAGAACATAAAAATCGACCTAAAGATACAGACGTCATCAAGTATTTCTCAAAGTAAAAAGAACAAGTTGACATCTGCAGCATCCGGCTCACCATATGATTTGAATTAACATGTTAGTGGTACCATCAAAATTAGGGCATAGTTGGGGCTTTTCAGGGTGTTGTCTAGTTCCTAACTGGCCCAAATTTGAAAAAAGGCCATCCCTACATCTCGACAATATTCTGGTGCTTAGAAATTCTTTACAGTTTTTCAGCGAAAGCATGATGGCACAGAAACATGATGAAAAACTCGGTATCATCACATCCGCTCAACTCTAAAATACAAAACAAAATATGTTTCATTTTAACTCATATGATTAACATTAACAACTTAAGAAGTTGAATTTTAAATTTATGAGGAACATGTCTACATCTGCGTTAAGAATTCTTAATTTACAGAATGAAAGTACTGTAATAGTCACTGATGAAATGAAGTATAGCCAGTTAGCCACGCTGTTCCTATAAATAATGATTCCGACCTCAGCATTGCACCATTACAGTCACAAATAACAGATGCTAATATGAAAGCATCAGATTTGGGTAGCTTCCATACCAGTTCCTGAGATACGCTCCCCGTGGCCAAGAAGTCGTACATAGACATCTCGTGCTGTGTGGTTGGCCATGCGGAGCTGTAGGCTGTGGCGCGTGGTGATCTTTATCTGACAACGCATGGGGTCCACTTGGTCCAGTAAACTGTTACCCAGAAATCCATTAAGAACCTCATCTACATCTCTTTGTAGAACTTCCTCAGCAATCGTTTCACAACCCACCTCATCCTGAACGCCCATTCTGCACTCCCCCTGCTCTCCAATAACATCCATATTGGACCCTCTTTAAAAACCTCCCGCTCCGATCGCAGCCTATCTGCAGAATGACCTTCTGCTGGGTTCTTCTCTGGTTTAATGATGTCAAGTACTCATCCTGAGTCATCTGGCTTGGGTCATCGCTGTAATAAATCACGTACACCCATAGGATGGGGTCTGGCCGACCCCTTATCTTCACTGGATAGCAGACAGTGTTAACAAAGTCGGGGCATTAGGGGTCGGATCAGCCCAAATGCAGGATGAGCTATTTATACAGCATCACGCATAGCATGTGGCTTTGGTAATCACAGCGGCTGATTATGATGAAAAAGATACGCTCTGCAGAAGAGTATATCTCATAGACACATTCGGATTAAGTCTGAGGTGTCCTGCTCTTTTGCCTTTGCTTTTTATTTATTATTACTAAAACAGTTATTAAAGGAATACTAAACAATGTGAGGAAAATAACAAATTCGATCAAGTTTCTGATAAACTTTGCAATTATCAAAAAAAAAACACCACTGTGGCCATTGTGAATCCAAAAGTAAAAAAATAATTTCAGTCTTATTTCACTGGTATTCATTATTATTTAATGAGTTGGCTATTTTGCATGATTTTGTACAATGTGCATTGTACAAAAACATGATTAATCATGAAATCACGAAGGCCCCTGTCTAACCTAAACAGCACTGGAGGGAAGAAAGATCGTATTAAACAAATGAGACTGCACAAATTCATACACCCTGTAAATTGTTCTTGGGCTCAAACAAAGTAATAAAAAGCGACTATTTTATGCAAGAGAAGACCATGCAAGCAAGTGGTCTATTTTAATCATAAGTCATGATGATGTCATATAAAAAAGACACAAACGTCCTTACCAGTGTAGAAAGCCAGATATTATAGTATGACTTAATGCTCTCCAGTGAGGAACAAAGAACACAATACAGTTGAATATGGGCCAGTAACACCGTACCAACCATACACTTGCAATTTCTCTGGGCAGCTATTTATGTCATAGCAAGTTCACAGTCCTTTCTACTTGAATGGAGGAAGGCAGATATTTCTAAAATTGCTGATTAAACAGCATATTTCCGATCCATTATCAAACATGACATCAACTGTATGATAACTTTAGTTTGCTAAGCTTAAATTTCTTCATTTAAATTTCGCCTCATCAACTGCGCCTGTGCACAGGATGGCAAGCGCCTCACGAGAGCCCCACCCCAGAGAATCGTCAGTCTTTATTGATTGATGTTTGGCTCGTTTTACTGGAAGGCGGGACTTCCTTCGCTAGAGCGGCCATATTGAGAGTCGCATCCCTCGCCATTCATTGTAATGGCAGTGGCGCATCTTGTTAGTATTAATATCTTTGGCTATATTTACTAAAGAAGGTACCTTGAAGAATGTCGGTAACCAAACAAGAGCGGTACCCATTCACTTTTATTGTATGGACACAAAGCCAAGTCGATTGCTCCGTTACCAACAGGTTAACCATTCAGGTTCTAAATGACCAGAGGGTGAGTAAATGAAGAGAGAATTTTCATTTTGTGGTGAACTATCTTTGTAAGTAGCAACACACCAACAACCAATCAAAATATATCTACTGCTATATCTACAAAACCCTAGCCTCGTGGATGGTGTAGCATTTGGTGTTGTTTCACTTCAATGGCATATACACAAAAGTCGTCTTTTTGGAACTGAACCATTTTAATTAACAAAAATAGAAGCAGCAACCTTTGAATATGCTTATGTTTTATGATTGTTCAATATACTACAGTGAATATTTGATTTTATCCACCAAAAAATATCTTGACACTTATTGCTTAAAAGAAACAGTATAACGTTAGTTCAGAGTAAATTTCAAGCATCATCTTTTTGCAGTTGCCACTTGGTTTGGATATTCATAATAGATAAATAATAAAGAGAGTGCAGATAAGGGAAGACTGTGATCGTACAGGATGTACAAGAAAACCGAGAGACAGGCTTATGTGGTATTTAGTCCTTAAAACCTTGTCCTTCACTTTGGTAACTCAATCTGTGAGAGGCTTAGACATGATGCAGTACCAGCTTCAGAACTTTTCACACGGCCTTTGTGTTTCCTGATTGACACAACTAGACCTGTCAACCTTGCAAAAGCTTAATAAATATTTTTTTATTTACAACCTTTCTGGAATGAATGATACGAGTTTAAAAAAATGATTCAATTGACTAAACCAGCAGCTTCTGACTTTATGACATTAAGCATGTGAATCGTTGCTTTAATGTGCACCTCTTCAGTACTTTTATAGCACAAGTCTGGGCATGACTCCAAATAATCAGTGCTAACATGATGTCTGCTGAGAAGATCGTATGAGTATTTTAATGCTCTGATTGGAGTCTCCACAGAGACCAACACATCATCGGCTCATTTTCAAAAGATCCCCCGAGAACAAGTGCCTTACATCTATCATTACCATCAGTACAGTTGTTTTAAAGGTTCACAGGACGCTATTTTGCTTGCTTTTGACTGCATACAGACACCTGAAGAAATGCTCACTGTAAAGCTTTTGTTTTTATTACTGATGCCACAATATGCCACTTGGAAACACAATATGCCACTTAATCATTTATTTTGCAACCAAATAGTATTTTGCCATTCATGTTCTGTATCATCTACACAGCAGCCGCATGTTTTTCTTAGAGTAAACCATTGTAGTGACTGGATCATTGAGAGGAAAGCCATAAACCCCCTCACTCCCTTTTGTCCTGGTTTTCTCCAGGGTCTGGTTTTAGGTTTTGAACTCTCACAGAGAGTGTGATAACCATTGGTTTCTCTGTAGAATATATTTACGACTCCTAAGCTTCAAAGCATTGGTAGGAAGTCTCTGTCTCATCTCTAACTTAACATCTGAGGCTTACCAGAGAGACTTCTCTAACAAATAGGAACATATGTGATTTAAACTATCCTTTCCTATAAATGTATCTAAATGTCTAGGTTGTGTGTTGGCGCTCGTGCCATTTTAAATAGTCTGTAACTGTTAGATATACAAGTTTTGATTTAGGGTTCATTTGATGTATTCATACGTTGGGATGATTCACAGTTCAATGACTTCCATGTTTCATATTTTACTACACCTCTCTGAAATCCCTATATGATGAGCTATGTTATAAAAACATAGCATGCATCATACTATGTCCATAACTAAGTTTAGGTATTAAATGCAAACTGACCATACTGTCAGAGCTATGCAAATGAGGCGCTATGCGAAACAAAGGAACTTTTTCTGGCCCACTTATCACTTTCATGGCATTGGCCCGCAGGCCACATGGGGGCAGGGCAGGTATGCATTTAAAAACACCATCAGCGATCCACTTTGGATGATTTAGGAATTGGAAGGGAAAAGAAAGTGAATGGTCCAACACGGAGATAGCAAGTATCCGTTTCTATTTATAGAATAGCTGCGTTAAGAGAGTGTCTCTTTGTTAAAGATGATTTTATTGGTTTTCAGACATGTTTTACCTTCTTTGCGACCATGCCCTCTCTCACTCTCTCTCTATGCGCTTTCTAGTGTGTTTGTGTTTCATGTATTTGTTGGTGTTTATGTGATCGTCATTAAGTTTACCATGTAGAGTAGAGTTTAATAAAAACCATAAAGGCATTTGTGATGGGTTTTCTGTGCTCACGCTCACAAACTGGTTACTTAAACTGTGTATCGATCGATACTACCTCTGCCCTTAATTCTGTTTGGTAAAGTCACGTTACTTATGGTCATGAGATAACGTTAGTGTATAAATCATTGATGCATTTGCTGGACGAATACATATAGGATTTTTATCACTATACTGCTAATCATAGATTATAAAATATGTATGTGTAATGACGATTATTATAGGTATTTCCTTTAAGCGAAACTAATTCCTTGACCGAAATTTACGTTTTAAATAACTCATTTCATGGATGTGATCTTACATTTACATTTACATTTAGTCATTTAGCAGACGCTTTTATCCAAAGCGACTTACATGTGGGGTAGGCAATGGAAGCAATTGGGACAGCATAAGTACAACAAAAGCATAAGTGCAATAAAAAAAAAAGACTGATCTCATATAACCTAACACAGTATACAGAACCATTCATTCATTCATTCAATCAATCATTCATTTTTTTTTTTATAGATCTTGATAGATCTGATGGAGAATCATATTTGGTGAGTTAAACTCATCCTTATTTTAACATGCAGCTAAAATCGCTACACCATCTTTAATACATAAGAGGAACAGTATTAAAGAAACCTATCTGGCAAGATCTGTTTGGGAATAAGGGCACACACCCATCCTATTCGTCTGCCTAAAAAGTCAAGGTTTGTAAAATGAGCCCCTTTGGATTTTCAGGCACATTCACATTCATAATAGAAGCATGCTTGTGTTACCGTTGTCTGCTGAGATATCTCTGCGTTCCCTGCTAGAGCTTAGTGCTGGTAGGAGTGGCTCCATGTTCATTATAAGCTGTTTATGACTGAGTGAAGAAAAGCTTCTGCTTTGGCCAAACTGACACCTAAGACAACCACAAGAAGACAAAACAGAGCAAATTCCAATAGAAATTGAGTAGAATGCTTGTATGAGGGCCAATCTGAATTTGTCTGACATCAAACCCAGGAGCACTTAACCTTAAGAATTCTATATGAATACGGATACAATATTCACAATTTGTCTTTTAACACAAAAGTCATGAGATAAAAATGTAGACACTTGAAAACATCTGAACATACAGACAAGCATAAACATGAAGACTAACAAACAACCACAAAATTCCATTCCAAAAATTAATTAAAATGGAGATGTTACTGACCTGTGTACAACAGGTGGTTCTCTTTGAATCTTTGAACTGGCTTCAATCACTTCTTTAGCCACCCGCCCACTGAAAACACACACATATTCACTTACTCATGTTATTGCATTCACACTTATGAGAAATGCAACCAATTAAATTGGAATTTATGACGTATGTTTAGTGCCATCAGCTTTGAGGTTACAAAGTACATTTAATCAAATAATCTCACCTGTAGCGAAATCTGCTTCCCTTGAAAAATATACTGCAGCTGGACACAGTCTTTATCTGACTTGATTTTGCACATCTAAATCACAGAAAACAGAGGAAATTTATTCAAACATTACAGAAATCAAGTCATTTCTACATGAAGAGTGATTTGTGTGTGCACGGCCGCATTAACAATAGGGCTAGGCGGGGCTAAAGCCCCGGGGCCCAAGCAAGGAGGGGGCCCGTGATTGGCTGTGGAGCAGATTGATTACTACAAGCCATCTGATTGCCAAAGCCTTTCCACGCCCCCCACAAATTAGCCCTGTTATTTAGTAGCGCTTTGCCGTATATTCCATGCATTATCATGGAATCATTCTCATTAATATTATTAACAAAATTGCGCATTCGCGTTATGATTGGTCAGGTCGCATGTCAATCAAACCCCCGTGGGCAGCAGGGCACGGTGAATTGAAACGTCACGTTTGAATTTGATATACCAAATCAAATGCATTTATTTTATATACAACGATTCATCTTAGGCCTATCAGGCGATGGCTGTCTGCGCCTTATTAGAATATAGCCTACGCATCAACCAATCAATCGCCTCCACTCTTCACTTCATTCTAGACTTTTTTTTAAATTTCCACGCAAAAAACAGTCTTCGTCTTCGACAGCTAAAAATGTCCTCTTTAAAAAAAAATGTGGGGCTCAAAAAAGGGATTTTTTAAAATCTAAACAGCAGAGGAAACATGAGCTGATCAGTAAAATCCCAAAACTATCGGGTTATTTTACTAAAGCTGATGATCACGGAGTGGTGGATGATAAAGACACAGCGTCATCATCGACCCCACCAATTAACTGTTAAGTTTGATTATTAACTTGATGGATGTATGATATTGCTTTTTGTGTTTGATCAAACTATTCGCCTAAAGGGCTGACTGTGGCGATAGTGCTAATGTGTCCGGTAGAAATATGTCAATTGTGCTGCGCCATCATCATGATGTAAGTTTATAATTTATACACGTATTTAATTATTGTGGTATAGATACAAATTATTTTAAACTGCTCAGGCACAATAAGCAGCAGGAGAGGATTCATTTAGAAAATGCTCGTTTTGATACTATAGTGAACTTGAGACGGTTCTGCACAGCGCACTTGGTCTTAAAGTGACAGAAGCTGTTAATAAAGCTGCTGTCGCCATTGTGTCAATAATGTTAATCAAACATCAGAAAGAAAGTAATTTACTGTCCTTGACTGAATCACTTTAGTAAAATAAATAAGAATGGATGTTGAATTTATATTGAAAGCTATGTATTGAATATTTGATTACTTTATACAATATTATTCAGTGCTTAAGGTTTTTCAAGTAGGTCGATTTCTTATGTGCCTTTGTTCTATTATTATTTGTGATTCTTTTCATCAGTAAGCTTGATATCCATTTCTTAAGCTACTATTATTTTTTGTGATATTGAAAATGATCACAATAATTATGAAATTTTAGTGCCATTAACTTTTGAAATGATAAAAATCGTATTAAAATTAATATAACTTGACTATGAAGTATATTGTTCGATAAATTGACTCTGTATGATGATATAGGCTAACATTTAGCTCATCGCCCACCCCTATATATTCAAGACATGTTGACAGGTTAGTGTTAATCTAACAGTATGTGTAAAAATGTGTTTCATGCTTATCCTAACCAGATCACCAGAAACATGAAACATCAACATTTTTTAGAAAAAAGCAGTTTTTTTTCTCTTTCTCTGTAGTTGGTGACCTAAAGTGGTGGGGGGGCCCTGCAGTAACTCATAGCCCCGGGGCCCAGTGAGCTATTAATGCGGCCCTGTGTGTGTGCATGCAGCTTTGTACAATACATATTGAACACACTTCAATCAAAGGTCTGGTATTGAAATGTATGTCCAAAATATAAGCCCATACCAAAATGCCGGAAAAACTACTTTCCTCCCAATTTTTTTGTCAGTAAAAAACACAAACAGACAGTGCTTTTCAGTGTTGCTATAACCCAAAGCAACTGCATCTCGCTGTTTGGTATCAGTTGTCTGCCATTCATAGTTTAGATCCTATTTATGAGAGAGTAACTACTTTGTTTATGAAGAAGTAAAGCATACCCCTTGCTTTTCTCTATATAAACAAGTCTCTTGGTAATGCTGAAAAACATGCAGAATATACTTAGCACTAATAGTTCCTTATTTTCCTAAGTTACCAGACTGTATAAACCATACAAAGACTTCTGATATTGGATCTTGTTATTCTGAATAGGAGATTATATTATAAAGTGTCTCAACAGGTTAGATACCAATCTGTCATTTGCATGTGTACTGTACGTTTCACAGTATTGTTCCTGAATAGCCTAACTATTAAAGACAGGGCCGTCGCAAGAGGGATGCAAGAGCCTGTGCGAACTTGATATGCGAGGGCATCTGGAGGAGAGAATGGTTTTTGCATAGTTTTTATGATGATTTATGATGATTCTCAAAAAAAGCATGCACCGTGCAGTGAGTCTGCTGCCAAAGCGACGAATGCAACGTTTTATCACGCATCTGATGGACAGATAAACCACGCTCTTTGTTGTTAATGTTGTGGATATTTCAACTTTAATAAGTCTGTTTCAAGAAACATTCACGTCGGCTCTTAAAGGAGCCAGCTCAGACCAATCACTACCGGCATGAATGTGCTTTTGAGATGTGGTTATACTCTGCCATCAGAACGGACTGAGGACTGATGCAGACATTTTCCTGATAAATTGGTTAAACTTTATTAAACTTTATAAATTTACGTAACATTTGGTCAAAACAAAAGCAGCAGATATTGCTTGTTCAGATCCATTATTTTATATATGCCTTACATACAGTATGTACCTCACAAACAACACAAACTATACCTCAAACCATTAGATTTGTCTGCACAAAGAAGCACTCGTAAAGAAAATAATTGTATATTACGGATTGCATGGTTAATAATACCCAAAATGTGCAAACCTTTTAAAGAAGGCAAATCATTTTTATTTGGCTTCAACTCTGGAATAACCTCCCTCACAATAATCAGCATTTGGACACACTTTGTCAGTTTAACTCCATACAAAAGACTTCCAGCCAATTCACTGCCTAAAAATGTTCATGTCACAAACATTTCTTTTAGTGTAATTTTTAAATGATTCTTTGCAAATCACTAAATTAGATACTTTAGTACAGATACCAATCGACGCATCTTTTGTTCAGGCAGCTGCTCGACCTCTTAGTAACATTTTACTGAATGATGACCACATCGGTCGTCAGCACAGACCCTGTGCTCCTAAACGTATCACTTCAACGATCTATAATGAACAAATAACATAAAATGCTACTAATTTTAATGCTACTAACAGCTGTACAACAGCCAAATTCTTCTGCTTAACATATCTACATATAGGAAACACTGTACCAAAGGACACCCCACTTACTTTCACCATAACAGACAATGTGAGACAGATATTATAGACACCCCAATCATGCAGATCTGCCAGCCAATGCTTGGGTATGCTGCTGCTGAGCCATTCGGTAGTTCCCCAAGTATACTCGAAGGAAGAGTTCACCAAAAAATTAAAATTATCCTATATTTTATTCACCCACTTGCTGTTCCAGGGTGGTTGTTCTGATTCTGAGAAGACGAAAAATGTGCCAGTTTTGCATGTTTGTGCAAATTTGCACATTTGCAAGACCATGAAATTTGTAACTGATAGACTGATATGTGGTTAATATGACAACAGGTGTAATTGACATTGCTCTTGTTTGGTGTGCCTGGTGTCTGGCTGCCGTTTAAGCTCCTAATTAAAAAGCTTTCCACAGAAATGTGATCCTACTCATATGCAGTAACTAGAGACAGGAACAAGGAGAACAGAAATGAAGAACTTGCATTAGGCAACAGAGCAATTTGTGTGTCCTCAATAACTTCAAGTAATAGTTCACCTTCAAAATAAAAATTCTGTCATCATTAACTCACCCTCTTGTCATTTCAAACCTGTATGACTTTCTTTCTTCCGTAGAATACATAAGAAGATGATTTGAAGAATGTTGCAGAACACTTCTTTTGTGTTCTGCAGAAGAAAGAAAGTCATAAAGGTTTGAAATTAAAAGAGGGTGAGTAACTGATGAAAGAATTTTCCTTTTGAAAGTGAACTACTCCTTTCATTATGTAATGCAGATTACTTGAATAAAACTAAATGCAAATTATGAATTTAAATTATGTTTCTAATGATGCTTTTCATGCAAATAATCGATTTAGTATTTTATTATATTACTTTTATTACTAGTTCATTTTCATCTGCTATATACTGTAAAACTTTAGCCACTTTCGACTTTAATTCAACCTAAAATATTATGCTACCAATATGTCATTTTTCTTGCAATGCATTATACATTTTAAAACTTCTTTCAGTTCATCAACCATTTATCTCATCACCATCCACTTCCAATCCCGGACTGGCACTACCTGACAAATTTTTACTTGACTCAAACTCTTTCTTACACAGTAGACTAGTGGCCTTTACCATAGCATCACTACAAGGAAGCAGGATTGATATTGGCACGGTCTGGGATATAAATATTGCGTCATTAGTCATAAAGTAAAGGTAACTGGTCATTAGAACAATGTTTTTTCAGATGTTAGTTTTTTACAAAAATAACCCATGTGAAAGCCATTCGGAATAATTATATGATCAACATCCTGTCCGTCTACAATTTGCCGCTTTCAACAAGGTTAAGTTTCTTCAATAAACACCACATATTTGCTTTAAATGTGCCATCTACCACCCAACGATTTATATTCTTTCTATTCATGTCCATGAAAAAGGCCATCAAAATGTTTAAGGACTAAAAGCGATGGTAGTCCTAGACCTTACATCAATTACAAGGTACTGGTAATGCTTTCTCTGCCACTCGATCCAACAATTATAACAATCCAAGTAATAATTTACCAAACTTGATTTACTTGAATACGTTAGGGGGAATGGGGGGCACGGTGGCTTAGTGGTTAGCACGTTCGCCTCACACCTCCAGGGTTGGGGGTTCGATTCCTGCTTCCGACTTGTGTGTGCGGAGTTTGCATGTTCTCCCCGTGCCTCGGGGGTTTCCTCCGGGTACTCCGGTTTCCTCCCCTGGTCCAAAGACATGCATGGTAGGTTGATTGGCATCTCTGGAAAAATTGTCCGTAGGGTATGAGTGCGTGTGTGTGCCCTGCGATGTGTTGGCACTCCATCCAGGGTGTATCCTGCCTTGATGCCCGATGACTCCTGAGATAGGCGCAGGCTCCCCGTGACCCGAGGTAGTTCGGATAAGCGGTAGAAAATGGAATGGAACGTTAGGGGGATAAATCCAGTAAGTTCACTGGAGAATTAATGAGTATAAAACAGTCTTTCTAATGCCGCGGTCAGACTAGACTTTGAGCATGCAAAATAAGTTCGGATGGTGCTACGAAAGTGGGTGGGAGCGATTCCCCCATCTTTTAACATTTCTGTACCGAGAGGTCACGCTGTGACGTTTCTGAATGCAACAAATTTTAACTTTGTGGGCATTTTCCAAACAGCATGTATGCGCCCTTGAAGTGCCCTTCACGTGCCCTTCACGAGTGAATACCTGAATACCTTCGCGAAGGGCCCTTTCAGAAGTCGGTTAGCGAAGGGCACATGCCATGGTCACTTCAAGGAATTGAGTTCCATTTGTGATCACGTGATCTTGGATTACGAGTTCTCGCAAGGCATTTGGAAGCAAACATGATGCGCGATTTTGACGTTGCCTACAAATTTAAGTTCAATAATTTAGTTTGTATTTGTTTTACACTATTTTTGTCAGGGATAAATATGATTTAAGATGGTTAGAATAAAGTATAAGATCATTAAATTGATAGGAAAACGTCTTGGTTACGTCTGTAACCTCAGTTCCCTGATGGAGGGAACGAGACGTTGAGTCGAGAATGACAGATGGGGTTCGCCCTTGAGAACCAATCAACTCTGACTACTATAGAAAAGGCCAATGAAATTAGGCGAATGAAATTTGCAGCATTCATTTACCTCTTGTTCTGAAGAGCCTCTCACAACTGCAGCAGAATACGATATGTGTTGTGGCATAATGGACACAACATCTCGTTCCCTCCATCAGGGAACTGAGGTCACAGACGTAACCAAGACGTTCCCTTTCTGTCGGTCTCTCAAAGTTGTGTCGAGAAAGACAGATGGGGTTGCCCATAGAATACTCCACAACACTGTATCGTGTCGCAATCTCTAGTGAAGCGATGGTAACAGGCCTGGTAGTGTCATCAAAATAATTTTGGAGGTAGCAGCAAAATCAGATTTAGAGATGATGTAAATTTGGACATAATCTGCATAAAAGTGATACCCCAATCCATATTCTCTAATGTTTTGCCCAAAAGGAAGCATATAAACACTAAACAAAATGGGATCCAAAACAGATCCCTGAGGAACACCATGGCATATCCGTCTAATTTCAGATTTGAGGTTTTCCAGGACAACAAACCGGGAGCGATCAGTGAGGTAAGATTTAAACCCACATAAGCACCAGTGTATCACTGTCGTTGCTAAATTATTTTTCTTTAAGATTTTACATCAAAATTGATTGTTAACTTAACGTCGTTAGCACAGCATTAGCGTGTTAGCTTGCTTTCTGTTTACACTGTGGAATATCATCTTGCCTTGTATGTCTTGTGTGCTAACTGTTCCTCTTTTTAAGTGTAAATACTACGATTCATCAGGCAACCTTGGTAAGTCAGAATTACTTTTCAAACCCGGTGAGTTATGGCTTCTATTCCTATTATTTTTACTTGCACCTCATGTCATATGTTTAGCTTAGCCTTCTCTGTCAGCTGCTAGGGTTTTCCGTGCGATAAATGCAGGGAATTAGTTAGGCTGACGGAGAAAATCTTAGAACTAGAGTCTCGCATCCAATCTTTATTTGAGGATAGTAAGGGCGTAAGGACCGTAGAAAACACTCTGGATGCGAGCAAGTTCCAGTTGAAAATCTATGGGGTCAGATTTGTTTCATTATTCTGTATAAATAAACTACGATTCGCAAATAAATATAGAGAATTTCACAAACATTTTTTAAATCCACATATGCACAAAAAGCGAACCATAAATACATGTTAGACGTTCCACAAAAATAAATGAAATTCACAAATAAATACAATGAGATTTGCAAATAAAAATTATTTACAAATGTAATTTAATGATATTTATTTGTAGATCGCTTTCTTCACATTTGTGGATTGCTTTCTGCACATTTGTCGATCAGTGCACAAATTTGTGGATCGCTCTCTGTGCATTTGTGAATTGCTGCACGCATTTGTGGATCACTGCACACATTTGTGGATTGCTCTCTGTGCATTTGTGGATTTTGAAACATTTCTAACGTCAAATCGTGCGCACAATCCACAAATAGGTGGACTCCGCCCACTATCTACGCAAGCCAATCGGTTAACTTCCGCTTTTGTTGTCCAATAGGCCACGTTGGAATTCAGCCAATCACGTTTTGCTCTGCACTAAGATTCAGGGAGCTAACATGGCGACTAGTGGCGGTCCAAAATGTGTGTTATACTAAGAAATTATTATGGCCTCTTCTTTATACTATCTAATGATTGCTTGTGTTTATATACATTGTCCGTATTGTTACATATATGCTGTATTCAAACGTGTATGACTTGATAACAGCGTGCAGGGACTGGAGTGGAAAATCCCGGTGACAAGGGAGTCGGGACTGATTTGGTCTGCCAGCCAGCCATTTTATTGTGTTTATGTACCAAAGGGCTAAATTTCCGATTTTTTGCTGCAGTCGGTGTACTACCAGTTTAACGATGGCAGAATTAACGTGGGGGGAATCATCAGCATTGTGAAATGTCATTCATAATTCAAAATAAAACGTAATTTCTACAATCATCTCGGTTTATCCCATTCCTGAATGATCTCTGCTGCTATGGCTAAACTGTCCTGTTTACTGTCTAACTCTCTGCCATGACAAAGGATTTCCATTCTTTTACTATGATCTTGTGCACACAATATATTCTTAAATTCGTTGTAATTTTGTGTTGATCGATGAAGTCATTTAGAACTTGTTGCATTTAGAGGCGACATAGCCTATTCTCTCTCAATTTCAGTAAGCATGCTCGGGACACATACAAACTCAGAATATTACAGCGGATATTTCGGACTTCTGAGCAAATCACTGGTAGACTACCACCGCTATCACTGCAAGAACTTTACTCATCCAGTGTAAGCGAGTAAAATGGCTCGTAAGACCTCGCTGGACCCCTCACACCCAGCACACTATCTCTTTGAACTGCTGCCATCTGGTCAAAGCTACAGAGCACTGAGCACCAAAACAGCCAAACATAGGACAAGAACAGAACAGTTAAATGTTCTCCCCACCGTGCAATAAATATGTGCGATACTAAACTACTCACTTATACTCATATTTATTTATTATACATATGTTACTGATTTTATATATCACATAGCTATCCCATTACTTTACACAATCTTTAATAGCACCTTATTGTGTCAATAGACACCTAACTGTCTCAAATCTCTAGCATGAAAAATAATGGTGAAGATCTTTTTGTCATTACTGTTGAAAATTTTAACTCCACCTTCTTGGAAACACTAGACACTGTTGCTCCTCTGCGTTTAAAGAAGATTAAAAAAGGCAGCCCAACACCGTGGTATAACGAACACACTCCTACTTTTCATCACTAATAGAAGAAAACCAGCACAACCCTAGGTTTTTATTTAACACAGTGGCTAAATTAAGTGGACATCTGACTCTATATATCAGCATAACAGTAATAAATTTATGAACTACTTCACAAGAAAAATCCAAGATATTAGAGAAAAAATTATAACAATGCAACCAGAAGTGAAACCTGCTAAACAAACTAACTACAGCGCCAATAAGGAGAAATTGCAATTTTTTCTAACGTAGATCACGATGAACTGTCTAAACTCATTAGATCATCTAAATAAACAACATTCATGCTAGACCCTATACCGAGAAAACTACTGAAATAGATGTTTCCAGAAATTATAGATCCTCTTCTTAGTATTTACTATTTATTATTAACTCATCTCTGACATTAGGACATGTGCCTTAAGCATATAAGGTGGCTGTAATAAGGCCCCTTGTCAAAAAAAACACCTCAACCATAGAGAACTAGGGAATTACATGCCTATATCGAATTTACATTTCATATCTAAAGATCTGGAAAAAGTAGTTTCAACTCAATTATGCTCCTTCCTCCAAAGGAATGACATTAATGAAGAATCCCAGTCTGGATTTAGAGCATTTCACAGAACAGAGACTGCTTTGATCAGAGTTACAAATTATCTGCTTTTTGCATTTGAGCGAGGTTGTATTTCGTAATTGGTGCTGCTAGACCTTAATGCTGGATTTGACACCATTGACCATCACAGCGTGACCTCTCGGTACAGAAATGTTAAATGATGGCGGAATCGCTCCCACCTATTTTCCTAGCACCATTGTCCTTCAAGTGCATTACGCTCTCAGGCATCCTGTCAGTTGGTAATACATAGAATTTCAAAATCAAGTGCAGGGGGTAGATCCATTTTCTATCGAGCCCGTAAACTTTGGAATAGTCTTCCCTGCACTGTCCGGGAGGCAGACACACTCTGTCAGTTTAAATCTAGACTAAAGACGCATCTTTTTAATCTTGCATACACTACACTTCTATAATATAAATCCTCAGAGGGTTTAGGCTGCATTATTTAGATCAACCGGAAGCAGGAATACTTGTTGCTTCAAAGAGTGCAGAACAGTACTCTACTCTCAGCCAGTCTTGTCTCATTGTTCCAAGGTTACCGCAGAATGCAGTTCATGCCCAGACCTAATGGCAGTGCGGAGAATGGGAACCAGTGACCTGACAAGAGCTTAGATGATAGAACTGGATAAAGGACGCGCCGACCAGACACGACTTCACAAAAAAAATCAAATGTTATTAGATTATTAATGCTAATGTTAAATCTATAATTTACCTTATTAGTAAAAAAATTTTTTTTTTATTTAGCCTTGTAGTGCAAGCACTTTCGAGCTTGTGCAGAGGCAACAGCTTTTGCCAGAGGGGAACTGGAATCCCCTGGTTGGGCCTGGTTTATCCTGAGTGTTTTTTCTTGATTGGAGTTTTTGGTTCCTTGCCACCGTTTGCATACTGTTTTGGTATTTGTCTGTCTGGGGGGACTGCTTTAGAATTCAGAAGTTTTACATAATTAATATTGCATATAGAAATTTATAGTCTGTTTAATATTTGGCCTGTGTTTCTCTCTCCTTTATCTTAACTGTGTGCTTTCAATGTGAGTGCGTGCGTGTCCGTGTGTCAATGTCGATGTGTGTAAATATGTGTGCATATAGTGTGTGGAGCATTTACTTTGTATGTGGGTATGTCTGTCTTCTGTGTTTTCACCTTTTTCTTGTTTTTACAGGTATATGACTTTAGTTGTTTTGCTAATAGTCAATATGTCTCGTGTACAGCTGTTTTGCAACAATGGAAATTGTAAAAAGCGCTATATAAATAAAGTTGAGTTAAGAAGTGTGAGTGGAGTTGTGCCACAACAACACGCTTCAAAACCTTAGGAGGAATGGGTAGATTTGAAATAGGACTGCAAATAGGTCAGAATTATCACAACCTTGAGGGCATTTGGAACAGTACCAGTAGAAAGGGAGATGTTCACAATGTTTGAAATGAGGGGACTAGTTGAGGGGAGACAGCCCTAAGGAAGAGTTGTTGGGATTGGGTCAAGAATACATGTAGTAGTAGCACTCCTGCTCAGAGGAACAGATTGGCAGCTTAGTCGGTAGAAGAATACTGTTGATTGTCCTAAAAATCCTGTTGAGTTTTGCAGCACCATCGCCAATGAAAGACGAGTAGTCTCTTGTTCTTGCTGCTTTAAGTTTTTCAATGTATTGAGTAAAATATTTATCATACATGATCTTATGGACAGTTAAACCAGTTTTCTGGCGTTCAAGCTGCCTACTTTTTGCCTTGATAACCCTGAGCTTATTGGTGTACCAAAGAGAAGATTTAGTCAATTTAACCACACGTTCTCTCTCCAGAGGGCTAACACGTCTAAAGCAGGTGAATAAATGGAATTATAGTGATCCACAGATTCAACTGTTGTGTTCTCTGGCATCAAACATGAAGACTGTCATAATTAATGTTCTTGCCATTTCTAAAACTGATGACCCTTTTTTGTGCACATCTTCAAAATTAAAGATTTAAACCTTATGATTATAACAGTTCAACGTGTGCACATCCTCATCACCGGACTACACTTCCCATTATCCCTTGTGAGTATTCCCTGGACATCCCGTGACAGAATACCGGACCCTAAAACATGGACAGTTCTAATTTCGCTCTAGAGGCCATCCTCACGGACCTGAGGCAGGATCATCAGCCTCTAGAGAGTTATATGGAGGAATTTCTGGAGTTGTGTTATCAGGTGAGTTGGTGCTCGAGTTCATGCTTCCCGACGGAGATGAGTACCCGTTGGAGGACTTCGTGAATCAAGTCCGCCAAACGATCGGCTCCAAGTTCTGCGTTGAGGTGGCTGACAGGGACTTGAGCGAGGGTTGCCCAGTATTAGTCAGAACCGGGGGGTTCGCTCCGACTCACTCTGGTACCACGACTCAACCCTCCACAATCCAGCTCTCCACAAACCCTTGCCACCGTGCCTCGAAACGGCATGCGGGTCGGAACACTCCCCGGATCAGCGGCCCTTCCGCTCCAGATCCCTACGGTGTCTCCGTCTCTGAGTTTCCCCTGGAGGTTGAAATGTTTGCGGAGTTCGACCCTTTTTATTTTAAAGGAGACCTCGCAACACAGCCCGAGGAGCACTCCCGTGATCTGATGGACCTTTGAGCCGGTCCCGAGCCTGTCGTCAAGCCGTTCCCATCCGGCCGTCCGGAGACCTTCGAGCCGGTCCCGTCTGGCCGTCCGGCCGTCCAGAGACCTTCGAGCCGGTCCCATCTACCAGAGCCCTCTGCCCAGCCGGTCCCATCGGCTCTGTCGGTTTCCTCCCTCTCCCCGGCTACTCCTTGGTCCTCGGTCCCTTTGGCTCCACCATCAACCCCCCTTGGTCATTTTGGTCATCTATCTGTCTTCACCTGTCTCCCAAAGTACATTCCCAGCCTCCCCTGTTGGATCTGTTACGGCGCGAGGTTGAGCATTTTTGAAGGGTGGCATACTGTAACAGTTCAACGTCTACACATCCTCATCACCGGAATGCACTTCCCATAATACCTAGCACCCGTCTCACCTGATCTTCATCACTGAACGTTAGTTGTTAATCGCCATCAACTGTGTATCACTCATTATCTGTTGTATTTAAGTTCTCCCTTTCATAGTGTTATTTGTCCAGTATTGTAAATATATGGTTATGGTGTGGTGCTTACTCCTGTTTCTATGTGGATTAAAAGAAAAACTTTTTGATTATATTCTTGTTGTGAGTATTCCCTGCACATCCCGTGACAATGATCACTTAAAAAAAGGTCAGTGCTGACTAGCTGATCAATATCCACCACAACAAAACACACCAGATCAAGTGTGTGACCTTTGTTATGAGTAGGAAGTTTCACATGCTGAGTCATGTTAAAACAATCAATTGCATCTAAAAAATAAACTGTCAGAAAACTGCAGTATTTGATTAATCCACATGCATAATAATTTCCCTAGTAAGAATCATTGCTGGACAAACAGATCTTACAGATGTAAGTAGTTATGTGAGTTCATTGATAAACAACAAGTTAAGTTGTTATATACCTGTTAAATGAAAATAATTCTGCTAAGAAACTGTTCTGGTTCCCCGGATGGATCCCCAGGTGTACAGCTGCACTCCTCCTTTGTTCATGCATGGCTGCATGTACATATAGGCAGAGAGTTTGGCATGCTTAAATCATGCTATTGTTTGAATATTTTATGAGAGTGGTCCTGCAGAATTACATTTATCCATTTAGGGGACCATTGTGTTTGTTAAAGCGGCTAACAAATGAGAACTATAAAAAGCAAACCTATTAAACGACTGTTTTGTTCAACACATGTTTGTGTCTCCCATACAATGCATTTACTTGGGTGGACTATCCACTTGGAGTCACATTTTGTAATTTCTTATCCATCCGTGATTATGACTGTATCTGTGATCGATTAACTAGTGAATAAACAGCGCTTCTATGTCTTCTCTCTTTCCTGACTTGTTTGTTGTGAGAGGCGCATGGTTCTCTCTCTCCCGTGTTCACATGCTCTCTCTCGGTGCATTCCAGATGGGATATTTTTTTTCCCTCCGAATGGCCCTTCGGGAAGGGGACACCATAAAAATTGTTGCTCTAAATAAATAGAATATGACATTGTTTTTTTTGCTTCTTTGCCAAGTAAATTTTAAATGGACACATTACAGTTTTTTTCAACTGCTTACACACACTATGTTTACTTGTCACACAATTTCTGAAACCTGACGCTCAAACACCAGAACCACACACCAAATCTGCAAGAACATACACTAATTCTCAACCCTAGACACGTTTTTTTAGTTTTATAAAACACTTTTTGCAAAACACAACACACAATTCACTATCTAACACACAAATATCTTTCAGAGAGTCCAGCCGAATTTGAGTCGATATACCTTTAGAAATTAGAACAGTTAGGTAAAACTCTACTGTTATGTACACATGTTCTAATGTACACATACTGTAATAGCTATTTCAGCATAACAAACAGTAGACTATAATACATATAGGTTTAACATTAGTACCCTTGCATTAATTTACTACAGTGCACTGCATTGGTCACAGTCTGGTGAGGTTTCGAACTGTACAACAGTACAGCTGACTGTAAAATGAGATTCTGACCAAATTGTGTAAAGTAGTATATTATGTTACAGTTTATGGCACACACTCACACTGTTCCTGAATCTTCTACAAAGTGGAAAGGCGAAGGTTTCATGGTGGGCGTGGTCACATGCTCAGTGAAGAGCAAGAGACAGCTTTCATGAATTTGTTTTTGGCCAAAAATGCAATTAGAATTTGTGAAATACGCAACCATTTCCTAAATCTTGCCCCAATTTTTGCCCTCCAGAAAACTTACATACATTTTGTACTGTGTACAGTAATGCTGTATTTACAACAACAAATGCTTACAGCAAAAAAATATAGTAAATAAAAAGTTGGGTTTCTATGGAAGTAAAATTTTGACAAATGTGTTTGAAGCAAAGAGACGTGCTGAATAGCACTAACTGAAAAAAAATGCATTGTATTAACAGTTCTTGCATTTTAAGGTTCTGCAATTCAATATGGTTGTACATTTAAGCTGTGAATATTTCAAATTGAAACATTTCACACTCGGTATCACTGTCTAAAAATAAAAAAATAAAAATTCACCTTTTAAATTTCATTAAAAAAAGTCAACATGTTTTTAAATTTAACCTTTAAAATTCGACAGATAATTTTCAGTCCATATTATTTCGATTTAAAAATTCGCTATATACGTATTCATTACTTTTTACATGCATATGATACATTAACATTAAGTAATTTAGCAGCATTTAGCATTTTTATCCAAATTAACTTAAAAAGAGTTCAGGGAGCAATAAAGCGATATGTCATACAGGAGCAAAACAATATTGGTTAAGATAGTGTGTGTAAATTACACCTTCGTATCAAATGCCCGCAAATTTCTGGAGCTTGCCTCATACAAACATAAAATCGTGCTATTGATTAGCACCATCTTAAGTCATCAAATAATGGTTTGAGTTTCGGGGATCAGAAAAAAATAATGTATAACAGTGCTTTACTGAACCATACTGTGTATTGAATTTTTAAAATAAAATAAGTTAATTTCATGAAGCTATTTGAATGACACATGCCATGGTATTATTTTGCTATAAAACTAAATAGGAAAAAAAGCTAATAAATATCCATTTAAAACTGACTACAGTATAGGAAATGAAAAAGTAGTGCAAACAGATATAAGAACAAGCCACGAACTATTTCATCACAACGTAAAATAATCTACAATATAAATAACCTATTAAAAGTAAAGTATTTTCTTAAAAACGTAATTGTAAAATATTTTGAAAATGTAGGATATAAATGCTTAAACTTAAAAAAACTAATAACCACTTAAGAGACATATCAACGGAAAAAAATATGCCTGCTTTTCATCTGAAATCTCTGAGGTCAGAATGAAAAATATAGCCAAGTATAGTCTATTAGGCTAAATGAACGAATGAATAAATAATAACTGAACTACTGCAATAATAAAGACACCTACCTATGCATCTCATTCAGTCATCATAAGTTTAAAGAGGGTAAACTTGATCATTTAACTGAACTGTACACGTACATTATAGACACTTTGCGATGAGGTGTACAGGTATGTAAGAGATCATTATGGGTCCCAGCGGCTTCGGGTCTAAAACGTTGACAAAAGATCGTGTCCGATATGCAATTGCATCTCTGGTAATTTAAAAAACGAATTTGCTTTGAAGTTGACTTGAAAGAAACAAATTAAATCAGTTTAATTGTTATGTAAACAACAAATATTTGTTACACCAAAATTTGCATACATAATTAGGTTTATACCGTAATTGACATTTTTGCATTTTATTAACAGACAGCAACTCAAGCAGTTTGTCGCACATTTTGGGGAACACCATCTTACAGCTGTTAGATCCATAACGCCGTGAGGTATCTTGCTTGGCTGCAGGCTGCAAGACATTTCGGGTCTAGTCTGGCTCTAAAGAAAGTGCTGTCTATTTGTATCTGGTAAATTTTATTTGGCCTGCTCAAGAAGTTCGCTTGGCTAAAAGATCGTTTTTTCTATTTTTTATTAACAAAATAAAAACGATGAACGTTTCCACAATTCCACAACATCCAGCATTTTCTGAGTGTCGCAAATTAAAACAAGATCATGTGAGGAAAATAAAAAGAAAGTCTGTAGAGATTGCTGCTATGTCATATAAACAGAAGCACAAACTGAGAGTGTTGCCTACGTGTTAAAATCGGAGCAGTTATCAGTGGGATGCTGGTTGAGATCTCAGTATTTGACCGACAATTAAACACAATAAATGTCATGTAAACGTTGATGATGCATAATATTTATGTGAACATGATGGGTTGAAGTAAAACATAACCTAATTCCTTCTTGCCAGAGCAGGAGGGCATTCATAGTCTGAGCATAATAGGCCTAGAGTGTGTCTGTGCAAACTACTGGCAGTGCAAGAGACAGTTGAATTTCTGAAAATGTTTATGATGTATAAGAAGCTATCTATGAGAACAACTAAATTCACTTAATCAAGCAGATGTGTGGACACCGTGGCAAACATATAAAGAGTATCTGCATTTCTTGATTTGATCTACGTCAGAACCGATTAACACCACCTGCTGGTGAAGCGGTCAGGCACCAGAAAGAGATCATGCATTTGTAAAATCGGCGCTCTATTGCTTTTCCTGGGATTTACGGATGTGAAACTTTGAATTTCAAGCCGAATTGGAACCCCTGAATTTGTGGAAGCGAATTTTTAAATCGAAATAATATGGACTGAAAATTATCTGTCGAATATTAAAGGTTGTATTTAAAAACAAGTTGATTTTTTTAATGAAATTTAAAAGGTGAATTTTTATTTTTTTATTTTTAGACGGTGATACCAAGTGTGAAATGTTTCAATTTGAAATATTCACAGCTTAAGTGTACAACCATATTGAACTGCAGAACCTTAAAATGCAAGAACTGTTAATACAATGCATTTTTTTTCAGTTAGTGCTATTCAGCACGTCTCTTTGCTTCAAACACATTTGTCACTATTTTACTTCCATAGGTTTCAATCTTGCTTTTGTTTTTACTGTGAATTTTCAACATCTCTCTGCCAATTACTTTCAATCTTGTACAGGAATGTCCATAGGAGCTCATGAAAGAAGAACTTTAGGTTTGTAATAACTGTGTGTATATGATATATCCAAAAATATAACATTATGGTAAAGGTGTTTGTAACAGAAGACCAATGTTTGCTTTTGAAATGTGTTAAACCATTTTCTCCAATAAACCATTTTCTCTATTTAAGCAGAAGTAAAAGTGACTGCTGGTGGCATTTAGTTGTAAAACACAGTATAATGTGATAGATCAGAGAAGCAAAACAGAATGCCAACACAATACAAACACGACGTGATGATGTCACAAATATGCAAATCAGTATTTGACGTCACCAGTGCCACAAGTGTATCAAATTTCTGAGAATTTTCTTTTAACATCTGTCATCATTATATAATATTATGTTAGTTGACATTTGCCTGAGTGTTTGGTAGTGTTGCTTTATTGTGTTGACTTTACTCTAAAAGGTATAGCCAAACTATTGTGATACTGACATTTTATCCTGGAGAATTCAAAGCAAAAGCAAAATTACATAAGATTTTGAATTTGCTATACAACCTCTTTCATAGACTCACAACATTACACTGAAATGGAATCGAATGGAAATGTTGCTATTTTTAATGAGAGAAAGCCCTTATGATAACTTGTTTGTGAAAAAGCCATAGCCACAGTCTTCCCTGTATAAAAAACAAACAAACTAGAAATAAGGACATTTTATTTGGAGACAGAGAGGGATTTGATAGGACGACTCACTTGTAAAAAGCCTGATTTTCTACAGCACATTTCCAGAGGTGTTTACAGGATGCTGGTGTGGAGGTGTGGAATGTCAGAACCAGTTTCTTCTACAGAGAGAAAGCAAAATTAATTGGAAATATCAATCAACTTAAGTGAATTGGGGAAGGTGTTGTAAAAGGAAGTAGCAACATAAAGAAGTGTCATAAATTTACGACAATACGGAATCTGAATACATGTGCCATAAATAATCTATAAAAAAAAGTGAGTGTGTGCATTTTTATTTGCAGGTAGCTGAATGGTTTTGCCGGGAAAGGGCATGGAATATAAGAGTGAAGATCAATAAAACAAAACAGCACAGTCAGTGAGATAGTGACTGACATTCATTCACACTATACAGTACATACTGTAATATGTTGGGATACTACTGTTGCAAATTATGTGTTTTTTAATGTATTTTATTTTATCATATTTGTTAAGTTGTATGTTGTTCTTGTTAAAAACCAATAAACATTCTTTAACATAAACTAACTAGCTGATATCTGAAGACTACTTTTGTTATTTCTAGATGTTTCATTAATTTGCAAGTTTCCTTTTACATCACTCCGTGTAGGAATTCCACAGGGGTCCAAGAGCCTATAGCTTATACAGGTGCTCACTTTAAACAAAAAACAGGGCTTTATTTCTTTTGAAAAACTAAATATGTAAAATGGAATTTGTATATATTTAGAATGATGGTAAAGAATGAACTACATTAGTTGCTTATTTTGCTCAAAAGCATGATGTAAAGCCACACGTAATACCAAGAAACTATGCCTTTAACAACAGCTCTATAGCTGTAGTTCCAACTACGCAACTTTGCCATGCTGTCTGAGAATGTTCATTAGAGTGATGCTTTCGGGAAACACTGAATCATTGAACTATGCTGTTAATAACGGAACTTGCGTCCATTGGTGAGTAACAACGCTTTTGGAAAACTCCCACCTGATTGGCCTTGTAAAGAAATTCATAGTCAAAGGCAACACATGCTTCTTCTACATTTAAATAGTCTTGTTGGCGTGCTCTAGAAGTATGGCAGCTCAAAATTAAATTAAATTGAACTTGAACTTGTTAGTTTTGGATATTGAGTCTACTTGCCCAAGCATCCCTTTCATGCTCACTGCTGCATGTGCGTACTAGCAGTAGTAGACCCTAAATAAAGGGACCCCAAATCAAGGGACTTCCATTAAAGTAATAAGCCCCAATAAGCAGTGGGTTACAGTACATTTTATAACAGCTAAGGGCGTTGTCGCAAGACGCAAAGCGGAGTGCCTAAAACCCTGTAGCTGTTAAGGCACTGTAACCCAGTGCTTCGCGGGGTTTATTGCTTTTATAAAACGGTTATTCCATATGCTAAGCAAGGTTTCATAAAATAAAGTAAAGTAAATAAAATTATATTTAGGCTATGTGGTGTGGTCAGCGGTTATATATTGGGGTATCTTATAACAGCTTAGAACTCCACTCAGCCAATCAGAATCAAGGACCAGAACTGACCGTTGAGTGTTTAGAAAGGGTTGAGATTACATTTGGGTAAGTGCGTTAAAAAGTCTGCAAATCAACCTAATCCAAGTAAACACATGTGCTGTACTACACACCCATGACGTAAATATGTATGTGTTAGGCAAAAGTGACAGAGATGTATTTGAAGAGCTGATAAAGTGCTGTGAGGAAAAGAACTATCAGGGGAATTAATTCCATTAACCTCACATGTCGTGTAATCTGAGACAGGAGATCAATAGACGGAGTGCTGAGCACCACAATGAATCCACGCAAAAATCAATACAAACCACTTCCAGGCTGTTTAGCATCAGACTGCCGCCCTCTGCAATACACTGCTCTACACTCATACTAAGATTAAAGTCACATCATTAACACAAAGCATACTGCCAAATTCCCTGAATCTATGCTAGGAGACATCTTTGAGAAACTACTAATTTGGTTTTACAGCAAGTATCCTGTGATACACTAATGGGTAGCTTCCCGTACAGGGCTTAAAATTCCAGTGCATATTTTTTTGGAGGATCTATTGACAGAAATGCAAAATAATATACATGTCTTTAGAGATGTATGAAGACCTTACATTAGTGATGTGACTATGACTTGCTTTCTGTGATCACTCTCTGGATGGGTAAAATGCAGAGGTCACATTTCGGGTATGGGTCACCATATCTGACAAATAGGTCATGAAATTCACGGAAAAAACAAATTGCAGGCAGCGGGGATTAAGGAGTTTTAACAAGACCTTAAAATAACAAACAACGAACAAAACAAAAACCCATCATGGGGAAAACAAGACACGATAAACGGGAAAACACAGGAACATAGACTGAGTACACTAAACTAACAAAGACTAAATACAAGACTTGACAGGACTACAATAAACTAACACTAAACTAGACTTACAGGAAATATCATCCACAGAGAAACATGCACAGAGGTATCCAAACACACACAATGACCAAACACAGGACAATGAAACATGAAGACTATTTAAAGGTGTCAAAATCAACAGGGAACAGGTGCGGGGAATTAACTAATTAACAAGCAATAACGAGACAAAAGTGCGGGAGCAGAGACGAGACCTGGAGAGAGAGTATGGCGATTAAAAATATCCAAAACTCTCTCTCTCCACATGAAACAAGGGATCCTGCTATGATTCTGCCCCAAGAGCAAGAAAAACATGACATGATGAGGCAGAATCACGACACACTTCACTTACATAATGAGCCGTTATGTTTTTATTACCCTAGAATGAGCTATTTCTATCTACATACACAACAACCTGAAATTCGTCATGTTGTTTAGCCCTTAACGGACAAATTGCTCTACAAAAAATATTCTCGCGTTTAGTGAATACATTATCTCCTTCGCTAAAAAAGTGAAAACGTAATGTGGTCTTATTCCTTATTTTACCCTAGTGCTTTGAAAGGGTGGGGCAAACGGTGTAGTGTGCCGTTGGGTGCAACGTCACCACAAGATGGCGCTAAAGTTCATATACTGGACCTTTTAGACTAAATTAAACTAAGAGCCCATGCTGAAAGCTTAAAACAGCTTGCACTGAAATATCTTAAAATACATCAGTGCTATTATTTTATTAAGGCTGAGTCCTGTCTTAATCGTTTCCCTGTTTGGGGAACCATCCCTAATGAGTTGGTCCTTGTTGAAAAATATTCTTCAACTATATCCTTCATAAAGCATAAAATTTTGTATTGTTCGGGGTATGAATTTGTACCCAACTTTAGTCTTCATTACTGAAGTTTAGTTGGTAGAGCCTTCCGTTAGCAGCGTCAAAATAATTGGTTCAATCCCAGGGTACACAAATCCCAATAAAACATATACCTTATATGCACAGGAAGCCCCTTTTTTGTGAATTTTTTTTTTTTGTGAAGCAAATTTTGTGATTTTACGATGGGTAAAACTGTTCACACATTATTAGCATTAACATATTTAACAACTATTTTGATGGGTTTTGATTGCAAATGTTAAGGGTTTGATTCCCAGGGAACACACATCCTTATAGAAGCATCTGCCAAATGCAGAATGTTCCAGGCTTTTTAAGTAGTCTAATCAGCTAGCCTTCCTGGGTCAACCAGTTAAATAGACCAACATAGCATGTAGCTTGTAAGCAACAAGATCCAACAGCTAGAACAGCATCATACTAGTTCTAACAGCACAAACCAACTGGACTAGCATGCAACCTCAAAAAGGTGTGGCTGGCTGGGCATATTATTATATCACAAATGTTTTATTAAGAAACTACATTCTGTAGCACTTCTGATCCCGTACATTTTATAAAGTGATATACAAAACTGCCCTTCCCCTGCAGAATTTGCCACCAAAAGACTAGGGTGATGTTTCAGAAACTATAGTCTGGTCTCTAGTGCACAATGTGAGGTTACCATGTAGTTTGTGGCAAAAGCTATTTGTGACTAAAAGCAAGTAACATGGATTAACACTTAAAGGGACCCATTATCCCCTTTCTACAACATGTATAAGATATATACAGTAAGTCCTAGGGCAGTGTTTATCAACTGGGGGGCCGACAAAAGTAGAGAAACAACATCAACAACTGAGAACGTAATACTAAATGTTTTTCAGATGCAAGACATTATTTTGAAAGAAGTGCGTCAAAGCTGTTGGCAGGTGCCTGAGAGAGTGAGCACTCGTTGTCCCAATATAGTATCTGCATTAAGGTGAGATGTTGTCAGGCTGAACGTCAGTGTCATTATTCAATCGTTATTTTCTTAACTTGTTACATAATAAAAAGTCTTTCACCACAGAAAACCAAACTATCCGGTGATTGTTATGTCAGACGTTATACTCATTATTATCCATTCATTATAACTCTATTATAATTATACTCATTATTTTTAGTTTCTTTATAGTTATACAAATCACACCCTGGCCATATTAAGAATCATTAAATGCTCACGGACTGTATGTAACACATATATAAAGCAATTTTCAAAATGAAAACCGCTCAGGTATTACTCAACCCCTTGGGACACTGAACAGTCTGCTCTTCAACACTTCTGTGTATGACAGACATACATGCAATTCTGTGAAACAGTCACATGTCCAGTATAAGCACACGTATACACATTCTTTTCTTGTGTGTGAACATGCAAAGAGTGACATACTTAAGTGAGAACTACACACAATGGATCTCCCTGTATACACATACAGTATCAAGCCAGAAACTTGAATATATAGTGACCCAGAAACACAATGACCCAGTTTAGTTATGAAATTTACCAACCACAAACACACAGGTTCAAAGAACACTGTCGTTCTATGGCCATAACATGATATACTTACTTTCAGAAGCAATTATAATGTTCATATATAAACTGGAGGGCTGCACAGTTTGAAAAAACAAACACTATACTAATCAACTCATATATTATGGCATAAACAGTTTATAAATCACTCAAAACAAAACTATTTTGGTAACATGTTTACTTTGATTCTTATTTTGTTATTTAGAATGTGTCTGTTGCTATTAGACAATCATTCATTTAAAGTATTTAAATTAAATAAATGGTTTCTTTGATACTTCTCAGAGGAACAATTTAAAGTTCATTTAGGTTTGTGGTGAATTTACTTAAGTATTAAACAGAAGTAAATTAGGAATAAAGTTCCTAAAGTTTCAAAAGTAAATTTCTCAAGGTGAATTCTAATAACCAAAATTAATAATTCCAATTATGCTATCAAAATAAATATTAATTATGGTTTTATCATGATAACTGTGCAGCCCTAATAGACAGCATTGCTCATTCATAATCGTAGAATAGTCTGTTGAGCACAGCAATATAGGCTAATTCACACGGATCTGACAAAAGCCAACAAACAAACACTAAAATTCTAATTTAGACGTTTGTTGGCATTTGTCAGATCACTTTAAATTAGAAATATTATTCAACAATGATTTAAATATATGTTTATATCTGTGGATATATGTGTGAGAAGCTGCACTCTAAGACTTTATAATTCATGAGTTAATGGTCATGGTGGCAAATGTATTTACTCACCAGCAATGGAAAAGTGCACAGAGAAAAGAAGACAGAAGCACATGTAAAACTAGATTCAAGCGCAAGACTCAAACTGAATGACAAACACATGAAGCAGTAGATAAATCTGTACAAAAAACACATCTAAAATCTGAAAATGATGGGGTAAATATAGCATTTAAATTGGTTTACTGCATATAAATCTTTTAAATGAATTTGTAGCATTTATTTCATGAAATGAGAAATTTTAATGTGAATACAGAAGACACAATTGACCTTTAATAATTCAGGTAAATATGGTGAGCATGTGGTTCAACCAGATCATTTTTAGGTAAAATATATTGGAAAAAAGCAGTGCATAAACGTGCTATAAGGAAAAATATCATGTGAACAAGTGAATCAAATCAACATCTTTAAAGAATTGGTATCTTACTTCTCTTTGTACTCCGATCACATAGAAGGTTTTCCCTTCAAACTTAAATTTGCTGACATCTGCCCTGCAGGAGTGACACAATAAGTCAATACAAATGTTTAACAGCCATTAAAATTAACAGAATTTTGACTTTGTCTTAATATAATAAAATTCTCTACAAATGTTTACAATTTTTGTGAACATGAAAGCTACTGTAACTGTTGCCATGTGGCCGAGACAGCTCCCTCCTTTACTATTCCATACATAGAGAATGACATTTGAGTCCACTATGGGGAAGGAGGAAATAAAAAAGTGTGCGATAACTAATACTGGCGTATACCCTGTGTCGGACAGTAATGTCATAGACATTCGTCATATACATAACGCTTAGTTTCTATTACACCATAAAACGAATGTAGAGTATGAAATTCAGGTTTCGGACACCACCAGAAAATGGCAGAACAACATAACACTGAGTAGGACAGTAATGAGTAGGGCTAGGTAGAGGTGACATGTAAGGCTTAGAAAAGCTTAAGAACCTTAACGATGATTCTTAAAGTTACCATTTTAGAAGGTGGATCCGCTTGTTTCCCTGGAAAACCACAAACCCTCTTGCAGTGAATCCCAGGAAGGCTGTGGATCCTGTGAAATCCTAAAAGGAAATGTCAGTGATATGATATCAGTATAAATAATATCAATTCAAATCAATTCATGACAACAATATCTATTACTAGTCCAACAGAAAGTATGTTAGTCGAGAAAATAAAAGTTTCAGAGTACCTTGCATGGATGTGGATCAACACCATATGTATCCAGGGTATGGGCCCTCTGAAGAAGGTTCAACTCTGCGAGAGCAGGACACTGTGCCCTACAACACGTAATTACAGCATCAATTTGTTTAGTTCTTAAATGGGTATCTAGCTTAACATTTGGTATATTTTCTCTGACCTCAGCTCATTCTGGTGAATATCCATGATCTTGCGTTCAAGTCTGAGAGACTGTTTAGGGAATAGATTAAAGTCGCTGATGTAGTCTGCAGGATGCTCCTCAGGGTCATAATCGCCAAGCTCAGCTAGAACAAGACAAACACCTTTAAAATGTAAACAGTGTGTATGGAGTCTGTGTACATAAAGGCACCTGTCAAATAGTCACATTATGTCATAACCTTCAAACTATCCTTGTTTCTTTGATTTGTGAAAAAGGAAATTACTATATATTATTTAAAAAATGGGATTTCACAAAATGTAATGAAATGTGACTTATGTCTCACCCTGTACTATACAACCTCCAAGATACGCAGCATCAGTAAATGGACATAGCAGCCTGCCATGGTACAGGTCTCTCTTCAACTGCAGGTATAGCAGATATCTGACCAGCCGAACAAAAACAACAATAGAGACATTTATAAATCATACAAAATAAACAATTTAACCATCTTTAAATTAGCTGCAGATTTCCGCAAGATCAGGCTCTCAATTCTTGTCTTCTGTTTTAAATTCTTTGCGCATTCAGTAGTACTCACTAGTTTGAGTGTGCACTGATTTAATTTGATTTTAAAGGCACAGTATTTTATTTACAGCGGCCACTAGAGTTGAATTATACATTTGCAACCTCCTAAAAACCCAGTATTGTTCCTTACACGAATATCTAAACGAACATAAAAAAGATCTACACTAAACATAAATTGAATAATGATTATATCAGGACATAAAAATCAATATAACATTATATAAGTCCCTGTTAATTTATGCCACTACCTTGCACTTCCAAAAGATTGGTCAAGCGTTTGCCCTCTGTTTTTGTACTTTGTACCATCAGAATGTTTATATCCTGTGTTCTTCCTGTCTCAAAGCACTCAAATCTGTTCATTCTATTAAATATGAAAGAGAGTGAGTGGTACACAAAGATAGATAGTTGTTTTCCTTGTCAGGTAGCTTTAACAGAAAAAAAAACTTTTATGGAACAGAAAATGGCACGAATAGTCAGAATAATGCATCTCTCATTCGTCTTGGATAGGATGGAACCAATTTAAACCTCAACTCAAACAACCTGGGCTGCCCAATGCATAAACAAACCCCTGTTTACCCACATGAAAAGCTTTTTCACATTGAGGAAGTGTGGAAGATATGGAAAGACAGTTACATTAATCTGCACAGTTCAGATGGTGCACTTGCACTAAGCAACATGCTGTGCAAGTTAGTCACAGTTTCAATCTGTGAGTTTTTAAGGGGTGTGTGTAGTTCTGATTGTGTGTTTGTGTCTCTATGCAGATGGTTGGATTTTGCATATAAAAATAAAATCCGAAACATAAAGTTTCATGAAGTGAACATGTTTTCAAATGTTGGTTTCTGTTTTCAACAAATGCTATGATCACTGGAAAAACCTTAAGTGTTGTGACAATTCATAAAAAGCAATGACATGAAACATATAGGCTAAATGTGCAATATGAATATATCAATATTTTGCAATATTTTAAAACTAAATTGGCTACTTTAACATGAAAGAAGTCAAAGGCTGTCCGCTACAGCTTCAGATGAAAAAGAAACATGCTCTATCCAAACAAAACTGGAGCAATCTACCCAGGAGGCATTTTTAAAATGCAAATCCCTATCAGAGGCTCCACCTTCTTAAATATGTAAGCAATAGAGATGTTTGAAATGTGACTGGCTGTGGCTGGTTTTAGGTTATACTAATGTTATTTCAACTTAGATCAAAAGGATGTTACCTTGTCAACTCCTCCTTGATCTTGATTGGCTCCTGAGGGTAGAACTTCACCCTGAAGCACATAGTGTACGGTTGCTGACCTGAAAACAGCACACATCAACAACCAGACACAAAGACAGAAAGAGCTTGAAGCCACTAACTCTGAGACATTTTATGCGCAAACTGTAACCAAGGGCATGAGTGAGACTAAACTGATTATATTAATCCATGAGATGAGGGAAACCCTCTGGTGAGGAATGAAATGAGTCTTCAAAGATAAACATAATGAGTTTAAGGAATTTAGAGCTTAAAGGAAATATGCTGACATCAATGATGTCACGTTATAGAGTGTTGACATAGAATTTAGTCATTCGCTTACTTAGTCATTTGCAACAGCACACATCTACGCATTAAGCCACAATTTGAGGAATCTTTCATTTCTGTGCTGCTAACCAATGGGGTCTTGGTGAGCATAACGGTTAAACATGTTAGTCTAGCGTACGATTTTCTGGAAAAGTAGCATTGTGGTATGGAAACCATGTTTTGTGGGAACGGCCTCTCAGCCTGTATAATGCTATGCAACTAAAGAAATAACAAAAACTTACATTTCATCTGTTTCACCACAGGTTTACTCGGGTCAAGCCAATGCTGTGAAATGCAGAAAGTAGAACAACAAAAAGGTCAATGATTAACTGCTGTAAAAACCTGAAGATGGTGTTGATATTGAAACTTTATGCTCAGGAAAATGATCATAAACACTGTTCCTACCAATAATATTGTTTTGAACTAAGCATAACAAAAAACCTTATGTGTTGTGAATGTATAGTTACCCTTTGTTTCTCTGGGTCCACATATCTGATTCCAAAGTAATCTTTCTCAAGTAGACTGTAGTGGTTACACACATGATCCAAGAGAAACTGACCCTTAGTGTCTCTCTGTAGAGTTAAGAACAATCAAATAAATACAATAAATCCATTATCATGTGTAGTATCAAACAAAGTTTGATAAAAAAAGCATAGTTTAATCCTTCATCACTTATTGAGATGTTAAATCATAGAACCAATCTGTGAAAACCAGGCAGAAGTTTTATAATTCATTACATTTTTCATTTATTTATAAAGCACAAATAAACACAACAAAACTTGAAAACAAAAATAACATTTCAGTCAGAATAACATCAAGATTTACAATAAATTAAATTCAAGGGTAAAAAGATGACAGCATAACTTAGATTAAAAATGATAAAGACCACTTTGGATGACGTAAACAAAGCTTTGTCTGGTTTGGTTTAACCCTGGTCAAGAAGAGCTTCCTTTTTCACTGAACAAACTTTTGAACAAAATAAAATCAAACACCAGAGGTGTTTAGTACTCAAGTATTTTACTCAAGTACATTTATCGAGTATCTATGTCTATTTTAGTGTTTTTCCTTTTGGGAAATTTTACTTCACCACGTTATGAAGCATATACATATTTAGTTTAATCCACCACATTTCATAAAAAAAATGTAACATGTTTTTTACCTTAAATACTTAAGTACATTAAAAATGTACTATCTTACTATTACTCAAGTAAAATGATTGTTTAGTAAATTACTTGAGTAAAAGTAAGAAAGTACTTTGACTTTTAATTTACTTTTATAAATGTTAAAATTGCCATGTAGTTTTCAAATGTACTTGAGTAAAAAGTAGGATGTATGCCATGCTTTATGATGTATGGAAGTAAACAATTTCCAAAGTAAAACACCAGGTTACAAAAGATACTTGATCCCTGAGAGAGTACTATACACCTCTGCCAAACACTATATTTATAACTGATTGAAAATTTTAAACAAATATCAGTACGATTTAATTAAAGATGTAAGACTGAAAATAATAATAATAAAATAGCTGCAAGCAGCAATTACGCGGTCAAGCCCAACCATGGCCCAAAGCAAAATATTTGAAACATGTCAGATGATCAGATTTTGAAAACCTAATTTAAAAACAGAGGGAAAAGCAGTTAGAACACAAGAAAATTGCTTGTAACTTTTGACCACTAGGTGGCGCTGGAACTAATTTCTTTATGAGGCTGACAAGATGTGCCAGTGATGATGCATATCGAGTTTCGTGTCCATACACAAAAATGTTGCGAAAACACAGCCACATGACCCTTTGGCGAGCTCGCCTTAGAATTTGTTTACGCTGTATACGAGAACCATTCAATCAATCTTTTAATATCGTTATGGCAGTACTGACTTTCGTGCAAAGCATGTTTTCTATTTAATTCAATATGGCGGAGAAGAAGTATGGGGGAATATGACAACTCTGATATCATATGTGACTCAAACTAATGTGAATCGAATACCATTATATTGATTCCTTCATATGTTATAGGCATTTAAATACATTTCATTATATCTCTTGACCACTGGGGGGGCTGAAATGACTTTACAAGTCATTTCAAAACTTGACCTTGATAATCCTTGCCAAGTTTCGTAGCACGTTATAGCGTACGTAAAATACTGAATTTTATAACAAAATTAAAAAATGGGCGAGCCCAACAATGGACGGATGAGGAACATTGGGTATGGTTCAACTCGATTTGACAAAACAAGCAAAAAAAGAAAAGAAATAAAAAAGAAAAAGGTCAATCTTAATTCAAGATGATTTTTCTTACTCCGTTTTTGCTTGTTTTAAGTCCAAATTCACTGAAATTTCATACTTTTGTTCTAAAAAATAGACTTATTTTCTTGGGTTGTTTTGCTCATCAAGAAAATGCATCTTGATTCAAGAATTTTTTGACATTTGTACTGGAAAACAAGACAAACATACCAAGTAAGAAAGTCATTTTTGAGGATGAGCCAAGGGTTTTGCAGAAAAAAATATTTTGTTTCTATGTATGGTTCTAAAGTTATAGGCAAAAACGTATGTGGAAGTTTGGACTGTTGGTGGTGCTATGGAGTTTGGGTTAGAGACTCCACATTTGCCATGGTAACAGTTCAGACTGTATGGGCTGCTATAGACTTCCATAGCAGAAGAAGAAAAAGAAAAATAAGAACACTAACAGAAGCAATAGGTATCTACACCACTTTAAAAAAGAAACCGGAAGAGCTTCTGGACCAGTGTTTACATCTTTTGAAGATAGGGGACAGTTCCATGACCTAGGACCGCGAACGCACTGTCACCTCTCAACTTTAATCTTGATCTTGGATATAGTAATAGTCAGAGGATCATAAGCATCTGGTTGATTTCTGGCTGACTCATTTTCTGACTCATTCGAAACGCACAAGACCCACTACACAGAGATCACACCCACTGCTGATACAAATGAGGTCAGTAACATTACACTCTCCATCTCCGTAGCGGATGTAACCCGATCCTTCTGACGGGTGAACATTCGCAAAGCCGCTGGTCCAGATGGCATCCCAGGCCGTGTTCTAAGAGCGTGTGCAGACCAGTTAGCTGGAGCTTTTACGGAAATTTTAAATATCTCCCTCTCTCTTTGTTTGTGTTTCCCTCATGCTTTAAAATGTCTCCATTTTGCCCATCCATAAGCAGGCTAAAATCACATGACTGAATGACTGGCACCCTGTAGCTTTAAAACCTACTGTATCTTCAGCAAGTGTTTTGAGAAGCTGATCAGAGACTAGACAGCTTTTTCTTCAGGCTATTAGATTTCTTCAGGCTTTTTCTTCAGGCTATTAGATTGCTCAACATCAAAAACTGACACACTCCATAAGCTCAAAATTCTTTTTACCATGTATTACAGTTTCATGGACTAAAATGCATCATGCATGCACCTAATGCAATAACATCCATCACCAAATTTACATACCCATATCTGTACTATGTGCAGTGTATGGTTGAGCCATTATACATACACGTTCATTTGTATACCTGCATGTTTAATTTGTATATTCAACGTCTAATGTATTTATCTTGTGTATATACTGTCCATATGTGTATAATGTATATTGTCTTTTTTGTACAGTCCGTCTATTTATACTTTGCACTATTCGTCTGCACTACATACTATCACTTTAGTTTGTATAGTCATACAGTTGTTTGTCATACAGTTGTCTGTCCAACTGCATTCTACTTTGTACCGAGCATGCACCCAAGACTTTCACTCACCACAAGTGGTGATGTGATTCTAAAAGGGATTTGAGTTTATTTGATTTGACTTATTCACATTTAAAATATCGGACAAATAAGACGGTTCCAGTGTAACGTGTAGCCCATAAAACACGCGCACGACAATGATAAGTATAATCCAAAAGCGTCTCTTCAATAAATCCACATAAGTGAGAACACAAACGAACAGAAGCAACACGAAGGCGTAAACAAAAACGGACAATGAACTGAACACAGGCACCAACATAAATAGGGTAGATATATATAATCAAATAGTTACAATAGTCCGAAATATAAAACAAAATAATTTATGACTTTTTCATAATCTTTAAAGGACAGGAAAGATTAAACTTTTGACAGAAGTGAAAAAACATGACTTAACTACAGAATCAATATGGTGGTTTCCTAAATTTTGATAAGAATTTAAATGACCACAATTAATATTTGGTTTTCCTTAGTCTCTGCCTCAATTGTCACACCCTCAGATCGTTAACTGAACTCCTGATGCATGGCACACTTTCTTGGAAATACTTCAGCAAGTTCGAAACGTCATTTAATTTGATGCCCATAAGCTTTTTGACCTTGCAGTTATTACCGTTGAACCAGGGTGCTGTTATTTACAGTACATTCCTGAAGTATGAAATACAAGGATCACCAACACAGAGGCTTTATAAAGCCTTAGTAGCACAATTCCTTTAACGGTAGCGAGACATTTTTTTAATATTAAGCTGTAAAAAAATATAATTGGTTGCCTGGTGGTTGTTATTTACAGTTTTATTATCTGAAACACACAAAACATCAATCTCAATACAAATCTAAGTGCACCTCTCCTCAACAAGAGAGTCTAACATCATGCAGAAAAAACAACTACAAGGTATTATTGGTATTTTAACGCTATTCTTCACTCAATTTTTAAGCTCAAATAGGCAGAACAAGCACAGTGTTAGGACTGTGAATACTGTGTTTGAACTGTATGTTTTTATGAGAACATAACATGTGAGGGAATATGGAATCATGTAGTGTACTCAGAACTAAAAGGGTTAATATAGTGCGAATACATGTTTATCTGTGTCTTTGGTGAGATATAAGTTGCCCATGTATGTATTAGCTACATAAAGTAAGGTAATTTAAAATCACTAAATCAATTTAAAATTAAAGTGTCGGAACAAAAGATGCATTCTATCTAAAAGCGAATGCTCACCCAGACCTGCCTGAAACGCCGTGTGTAACCACACCCCAGAAATCCGTTAGTTTGACTAAGACGCCCAAATGTATAATTAAGTAAGATAGGCGTACCTGTCAGTACAATTGCTTTGGGACCTGATGTTCAAAATATGGTAAGAGGCATTACATTTCCGTCACACGGTTGCAGTGTTCGACCATTGACGACTACGCACTGGTTAACTGGCCAATCATAGCACACCTCGCTAGCAAAATCCTAGCAAAATCTGCGCATTTCAGAGAGGTGGGGAAAAGAGGAGATGCACGGTATGTGGAAAATACAGCGTTTTTTAACCTTAAATCGTGTAAACACATGGCATAACATTTAAAACAAACGATAATATTCATTTCAGCTGTGTCATATGACCCTTTTGGGATAGTTCACCCAAAAATGAAACTTATGTCATCTTTTACTCACCCTCAAGTTGTTTCAAACCTGTATAGATTACTTTGTTTTGTTTAACAAAACGAAAGATATTTGGAAGAATGTGTAGGAAAAATTTAAATGGTAGTCAAAAGTGATTCCTAAATTCTTCAAAATATCAAATTTTGTGTTCAATTTTTTTTCTACTATCGTAGTGAATGATGTCCCAGAACTGAAAATTGTTAACATTCTACCATATATCTTTCTTTGTGTTCAACAAAAGAAAGAAATGTATGCATGTTTGGAACAACTTTATTGTAAATGGAGACGCAATTATTTTTTGGGGGAGTGAACTATCCCTTTAAACTCCTTCAGCATACATGCATGCACATTACATCAAACATTCTATTATACTGCGCCCTACATAATATGCTCAGTAATTAATCCTCATGCCATATCAATTATGAGTGTGTCTCCTTTAATTAAACATGACCCGGTTTCATAGACAAGGCTTAGCCTAAGCCAGGAGTATGCCTTAGTTAATTTAGGCTATTTAGTAAGAGTGGGTGAAAAGTAGATTCACATATGAATTGCGATTCAGCCCTCTAGCGATTCTTATCGATTCACAGATTTAAAAAAGAACAATTTTCTGCGGCACCCGGACAGTGGAGAGGCCGCACAGCTTCAGCTCAGCAACACCAATGGCGGGGTTAAACACCCCGTCACATTTTAAGCGAGGGCAGGTTTAGGGAAATACTTTGGATTTTATCAACTCTATGGTAAGAAGGAGATTGACAAGAATGATGCAAATGCAAAGTATTTTGAGAACACTAAACATAATGACTCTCATCGAACGCCATCATTTCTGCAAAATGGAATATAATATAAACATATATCACATCGAATTTTCAAGAAGAATTATTGAAAAAAAATTGTGAATCGATTTTTTATTGAATCGTCACCCCCTAAGAATCGATATGAATCGAATCGTGAGGTACCAAAAGATTCCCAGCCCTACTATTTAGGTCGCTTTTATTAAAATGCCTTAGTAAAAAAACATTACTGATGTGCATCTTGAGACAAAACAATGGCACTTGCATATTTTAAGATATGTCAGGGCAAGTTTTTTTAAGTTGAGACAGCTCAAAATTCATTTTAGTCAGGGACTAGTCTTATACCTTGTCTGTGAAACCAGGACATAATGTCTGCTAATACATCGCTTTGGATAAAAAAGTCTGCCAAGTGAATAAATGTAAACGTAATACAGAGAGTGCAACATATAGACCCTTTTCATGTCATAAATCAGAAAAACACATGAAATGTATTTCTGAGGTTAAATTACGTTCAGCTTCTTTTGTATTGTGCAAATATCTGAGAGATTTAGTAGACCAGGAAGATCAAAGGGTTAAATTCATGAAAAAAAGAAATGAAAAAACAAAGGACATATGGCAGATAACGGACACTGGTAGATGTTAGAATTCTACAGCTGTCTGTCATGATTCTACCTCATCATGTCACGTCTTTCTTGGTCTTGTGGCAGAATCATGGCAGGATCCCTTGTTTTGTGTAGAGAGAGACATGACATTGTTTGTTTTGACCTGCCATGCTCTCTCTCTGGTCTAGTCATTGGCCCCGCCCTCTCGTTTCCTCGTTAGCTTCCCTTGAGTGTTTCAGTACCCACATCTGCCAATTTTTGATTATCCTTTGTTAGTCTCCCCTTTAATGCCCTAATTTCTGCTGTCCTGTGCTAGTTCGGTTTGTTTCATGTCCTGTTGTCGGTGTCCTATTCAAGCCTGTGAGAATCCCATGGTCTAAGTCAAGTAAGTGTAGTTTAATGTAAGTCTATAGTGGTCTTGTCAAGTGTTGTATTTATTCTTTGTTAGTTTAAGTATAGTTAGTCTAGTTCCAGTGAACCTGTCATTTATTATTTCTATCATGTCCTGTTTTTCCCCATTGTGGGTTTTTGTTTGCGGTTTTGTTCTTTTATTAAAGTATTTTTATTAACCCCTTCCCTGCTACCTGAAATTGGGTCATTCCTCCACGCATTTCATGACACTGTCTTTACGGTGAGTTTATGTGCCTTATTTTTGATGTTGACAATGTGTGAAAGTCAAACCCCTTGTCAATTTTCACTAACCTCTTACTTTCTTGAATAGTTTAGCCTGTCCTTGGCCCAGATGTATAAGTTTTGTTTGATTTGATCTTGCTGATTATTGTTTAAGGCTTGCTACAGGAGGTATGCTGATGTGTATATAACAAGTGTCTTCTGGCCGTATGTATTAACTCATTCAGGACTCAATTAATGTCTGCAATGCAACAAGAATGACATCTATGGGATATATTTGTTGGAAAAGGATCAGGTCCACATTATATTTAGGCCTATAATGGGAACAATGTTGAAACCATAGAAGCATTTCTCTCTAACCTCTAAGTCAGGAAAGTGGATCATGTTGACAACAGGTCTGAAGTGACCTGATATGGTAAGACGATGCCTTAATCCATGTAATTTATCTGTTGCTCTATATAACTCTTGCTCAATGTATGATAAAGCTCTAATGGTATAAAGGTCTTTGAATAGGACATCTTTATTTTGCCATCCTCCCTTGTAGCTGTATTTTGGAAGGAACAAACAGTACTTCATGTTGACATACTGTCAGCAAGAATGACTGACCGAAAATGTGATCTGTTAATTTCTCAATATTTGCAGTAAAATATGCGGCAAAATAAATTCATGTAAATACATTTTTGATCTTGCATGGAACATACAGCAGCATTTCATAGTATGGATGCTAGAAATGCTGACAATATAAAAAAATTGGTTTAACAATAAAATAAAAACAAAATCAACAAAGCTATTGCTTAAAATGTAAATATCACTGGACTGTAAAGACGTGCATTTCTTTTTTTGAACAATTAGGGATAGGATCAACTGAAATTATGTTGTAATTATCATATTTTTAACTACAAATAATGTTCAGACTAAGCAGTTAGTGTTATTTAAAGGGGTCATATGACGCGGCTAAAATAAACATTATCATTTGTGTTAGATATAATTCAATGTTTATACCTGACGCCTCTTACCATATTTGGAACATCAGGTTCCAAAGCAATTGTTCTGAAAGGTACGCCCACCTTACTTGCTTGTACATTTGGGCAGTCTTAGTCAAATCATACCACAAACTGACGTAGATATGTGGGGGTGTGGTTACACAAGGGGTTTCAGGCAGGTCTGAGTGAGCATTTGCTTTTAGATAGAATGCATCTTTTGTTCCGACACTTTAATTTTTGAAATGTACATGTCTAATACATGCATGGACAACTTATAACACACCAAAGACACAGAAAAACACTTATTCGTGCCAAATGACCCCTCTAATGTAATTTGTTGAAATGGGAAGTGTTGAATGCTTTCAGTGGGCTGCTATTTGCACGTGAGTGACATATATGAGTGTGTGTGTGTGTGTTGGTAAGTGTTTGTGAGTTAAAAGGTCATATATCCCCAATGGCTAAACATGCTGTTGTCTTTTAAACTATCTATCACACTCCAAAAACTATCGCTGCACTCCTCCAGGCTAGGGATGTACAGACTAAACAAGACACAGAGATCCACACACACAAGCGCTGTACATCATTTCACATCATTCATTACGAGAGCCATGACGTTATTCATTTTTATTTACAATCTCCTATTCTCCTCCCTCCTCTCCTAACCTCACACGTCCTCCCTAGTCTCTGATCTTCTTCTCTTATTCTTCCTCTCTCATCTTCTCCCTCTGACTGTCCTCTGCTCCTCTCACATTTCCTCTATTTGACTCTCCTCTTCTTTTCTCACTTTTCTCTTATTTCTCATCCCTCATTTCATTCCTTTGACTCTCCTCTTCTCCTTTCGCTCTCCTCTTAATCCCCCTCTCTCTTTTCATCCCTTTGACTCTATTATGTTTTATGGACCTTCTTTTCATTCCTCAGTTATTCTTGCAAAAAATCATCAAAAAACACAGAGAAGGAGGATAAGAATAGCATAAGTGCTATTTATAGTCTGATGAAAGCATGCCTCCAACCAAAACACCGCCTTCTCTCCTTGCTCTTTTGGACGTTTATTGACCAAAAGGGAGAATGAGGGATACATTTCTGCAGATGAGGCGAATTACATTTGACGCAATACAGAAATAGAAAGATTTAATCAATGATGATGCCTTTGAGTTTTTCAGGATGAGCAAGGCCGGCATGTGGTAAAGTTTCAATTTGACTAATAATACGTCAAGATGTCTTGACCTTCAACAAAAGAATGAATTGTGTTCCATGTACCAGAATTGTGGTAATGCCGTAGTTTAGTGATGCCATTTGTTTGTAATACCGTGGTACTAAATGATCTGAACCATATTCACAAACCATATTTATCTACCATCTTCATAAATATTATTTACATGTTACTCCAAACAAAATTCAAATAACACTGCTGTCTGAAAATCTTTATTAAAGTCCCAGTTAAATAAAAAATTGCAATGCCTATTTTTCATGAAATATTGCATCGTTTATTGTAAATAGTTCATCAATGTGGGACATTCTCTTTTTAAATATCGTCTGCCCTCATAATCTTAAATTAAAATCTGAAAATGCACTACCTTCCTGGAATGACTATCCACCTTAATGACGTATGTTAGACGGCTTGGGCGGAGCATCCATTAACTCCTCCCTTTCAACTCTCAGTCTGCTGCCAGTTCAATCTCAAAATGCAACTGCTGTTTTTATACATCCAATCAAATTGCAGAGAAAGATGAAAGCCACGGCCACTATTTTTCTCACTAGAAATTCCATTTCACTCAGAAATGCGTCAAAATGTTGAAATAAACTGATTGCAACTTCTGACTCACGGGAACTTTAGGGTAATAAGTCTTAAGGTAATGTTTACTCATTTTTTTTTATATACAGATCATTTAAAATTTCATTTTTAAAAGAGTTAACTGGCAGCTGTCACAAATTCACATCCACTCCAACTTACCTATTTTATATTTGAACTTTGATTCAGAATGTGTTCAAAAGAGATTTATCACTTATTTTATAAAAAAAGTGCAACAAAACCGCTACTGTAAATTAGGTTTTGTGAAAAAGCTCTACGTTGACCAAAAACGTAAAGGGCACTTTTGGGCCCTGCTTCAAAGCCATTTGGACAGATACGCATGCAATAATAAAGCATACCAACAAAAAAATTAGAAAGAGACGGTCAGAATTGAGTCAGACTTAAAAAAGTTTTAAAAAGACCTAAGGATGTTGATCTTATCTGTTGAATTGTTGGCATTCTATGTCCCTTAGAGGCACACACGTCTACTTTCTTTTCCAAAAATGCTCTAATGATTTAATTTTATCCAGCTTCGTCGAGCAATAGTCTCCGTGCAGAATCTTTAGCACATGAGTGATGTAGCAGCCACACAGGAGATCATGATCTACTTTAATAAAACATGAGATATCTGTCCCTCAGACACTGAGAATACTCCAGACACACTCAAGCCATGTGTTAGAATATCACACAGACGTCTCATTTAGTTTTACTTGCTTTTAAATGTTGAGATCATTTTTATTATAAACAATATACACTTTGCAAAAGCAGCTGACATGACAAAGCAAATCAGTGTACTTGTAGTGTAGACAGCTTCTTTGGTTTTTAACACTAATTTGGGTTTATTTTATTTTGGGTTTTATATAGTTATATTGTTCATCTGGACTTCAGCAACAGGTTTTTTGAAGGGGTCTTATGGGGCGAATACGTGTTTTTCTGTGTCTTTGGTGTGTTATACGTTGCTCCATTAGTAGTGACCACGTAAAATTGCAAAAATTTAAGTGTTGGAACAAAAGATGCAGACCTGCCTGAAACGCCTCGTGTGACCACACGTCCACAAATCCACGTCAGTTCGTGGAATGATTTGACAAAGACCGCCAAAATGTAAACGCAAGTAAGGTGGGCGTACCTGTCAGCACAATTGCTTTGGAACCCAATGTTCCAAATATGGTAACATGCCAATAAAATATTTATTAATTTCCATTTGAAGCACATTTTTAAATGATTTTTTTTTCAAATTAGGTATATTAATAAGGAACAACACAAGGAACTGTTTTTGATTAAGGTCAGCATTTCTTCACTTTAAAGTATTTTCGAGGATGCATATATATTTCCTGCTGCCCGGATAAGTAGGCTATGATAATCGTTTTAAACGTGCATTTAACGTTTTTTATTTATTTATCAGATTTTATTCATTATTTATTAGAATGATCTTGCTTGGTCTATAAATACCATGCATTGTGCTGTGTTTTACCTTTCAGTGTTTTTTTGTTTTTCTTATTTGCTCCTGTAAAGCTGCTTTGGAACAATGCAAATTGTGAAAAGCGCTATATAAATAAGAGAATGTAATAATAAAATGTACAAAAGATATTGCTTATTAAAAAATGTATGACCAAAAACAGACAACTTATAATATGTTCTTAAATGAGGACACTGACCTACACAGTGCAAACAACACATGAGACATAAATTCACCATTTAGAACTACTTGTATGTTATAAAAAAGTAAGAACTGAGTGTTTATAGCATGTAAAAGTGCACAGATGAAGCCTTTGTCTACGATGATGGTCATGAAATATGCAGCAGAAATCCATTACAGAACAAGAACCCATTAGAACCTCGTGACATTTTGAAATATTCATAAGACCAAACAGAATGCTCACTTTTTTAGCTCAAAAGTTTATAAGCATGACTGGGAATGGTAAAGAGACATCACTTCCCATTCCCAGATATGGGATAGTGGAAAGCATGTCACCAATTGCCCTTTTAGAAAACTGGCAAAACTTGTTAAAAACTTGTTTTACCTTTTTCACTCAAGCTGCAATTTTCTATCTTCACTGTCCTTTTCTATCCTCAGAGAGTGCGGTTTTCTCAAAACATAAACCTGGAAATGGATGTGGCTTTGGGTTCGATCCCAGGGAATGCACATACTTAGAAGCAAAAGTATAGTATAATGCAATGAAGTCTGTCAAATGCATAAAGGTAAATGTACTAACCATAATAATGAAAAGAACTAGAATTTTCATCAGTTATTATCAGACTGAACTGAGTTTATCATCATCAAACACTTGCATGTTTAGGTGAACGACAATTACTTTATAAGGATGGATTTAAGAAATGTATCTACATATGTTTATATTTGTTTTTTTTTTCAAAACTGTTTTTCCAACAAACCCTCACAAAGGTTTGCTCCTTTGGATTGACATTTGACTCATGCACAGGATCTTTCGGCATCACCTGTGAAACAGGCAATATGTAGAATACTGCCACTGGCTTTTTCCTGCATTTCTAAAAATATGGCGTGGCAATGTTAATGGCTTGGTAAGAGAAATCATTCTATAAATGCAAAATCTTAAGTGTTTACAAGACATAAAAAAAGGTTTGTTGTCAAGTACTCTAAAACGATGAGACTTTTCTTTTCAGACTTCACTTGAACAAACAGTTCTAATCGTAAAGAAGCGGTAAATATTTAGTGTCTAGCACATCCTTAAGCTTACCTTTCTCAATTTGGAAAGAAAGATGAGAAAAGACACGCTTCATCAGTCTCTTTATGTTTCAAAAACTCTAACACTATTCAATTACACACTGAAACATGAGTAAGCGGTTCAATTATTCATATTAACCATGAATCTATGCATTATGAATTAAATACATGTTGTATTTTCAGCCTGCACTGAAATTCAAGGGCGTAACTGTTATAACGTTCAATACAATGACGGTAACGAGCAAACCATGACGAAAGCGTCATCACTTTCTAGGCGTCTGCCACATAAACAAGCATGAATATACATACACTAGAAACCAATTTAACCTGGCCTATATTAAACAATATGCTCCTACCACATGTTTATAATCGCAATAAAGACAATAAATAAGGGAGACCTTGGTATCACTGAGCGCGAGCATACTGAGAAACAAGCGTACGGTACCTGGATGCTGCACGCGATCTCGGAGTCGTCGAGCAGCCGCACCATGCACTGAACCTCATGCGGGAAAGAGGAGATGCTCGGGCTCCGGAGACGAAGCATTTTCATGGTTCTCACTTTCGCATATCAAAGCAATAGCGCAATCGGTGCCTGAGAGGTCGTTGTGTCGGTTACGGGTCGCTTGTGTCGCCAGACGGAGAGATGTCGTGTTACATGACCGGGAGAACGAACGGTCGATTCCCCCTCATGAACGCGCGCGCCTCCCTAGATCAGTTCAGTCACATCACCGACATCAGCAGCGCTTTACTTGACAATATTCCACACACGATGCGTTGCCATAACAACGGACGTTGCCGCATGTAATTTACTTGATTTCCCCCCCTCGAACGTAATAGTTACAGTTATTGCAATTATACTTTGAAATCATACATGGATTTCTAAACAGTGTATTGTTTTTACATTATTATGACAATAAACAATAGTATAGGCAACTATCCTATCTTATATAAAAAAATTGTTTGAAAAATAAATTTACATTACATATATTCGGCAGACGCTTTTATCCAAAGCGACTAACAAGTAGGAGAGCATATAAAGATTTTGTCAACACGCTAAACAGTACCGTGAGTTTACAAGGCCATAGTAGGAGGATTAAAGCTGCAGTAAGCAAAGGAGAGAATGAACAACGATATTTTTTTCAGACACAAAACAGACAGTTATGGGTTAGTCAAATAAATGCTGTTTTTTGAAAGTTGTGAAGGATGCTGCAGTTCAGGTGGAGGCTGGCAGTGTTTCCTCCACAGGGGAACCGAATGAGTAGAGGTTTTGTGCCTCGCTGTGATGAAAAATAGCATCTTTCATTAGCTAATAAATAAGTGTGAATGAATATGACCAAATAATTAAGTGTAAATAATTTAATTGTCCTCAATCCTATATTCATTGCAGTGTTTCATCAGGTGAATGCTTACGTTAACAGGTAAACTTTAAATTGTACAGTTTTCTCTAAAACTGAGAATGAACATTGCTCTAGGCAAGAGGTCTTCAAAACTGCTCCTGGACAACTACTGTCCTACAGAGTTCAGCTCCAACCCAGCCAAACACACCTTAACCATCCAGAGTTCCTTGAAATGTTCCTTGTCCTGCAGAAATCAGCTTTTGGGAGTTTTAAGAATAAATATAACCATTACAATTGTTTGAATTTTTAGCAGTTGCTAATGTCTCAAAAATTAAGAGTTGAGGCTCTATCAAATATAAGTATATGGAACATTCATATGAAAGACTTACTAAATAGATTTTGTAAACTATCTTAAATCCAAACAAAACAAAACTTTATGTCAATTCATTAGCCGTTTATCTTAAAGTACAGTCAGTGTCAATCTAAACATGAGAAGTCTTTAATGGGACACTTCACTCAAAAAGGGACATTTTGTCATGACATCGAGAGATATTTGGAAGAATGATATCAATTGACAGTTCTGGGACACCATTGACTTCGATAGTCGAAAAAAAAAAGAAAATGGTAGTCAAAAGTACCACAAAACCTAAATTCCTCAAAATACCTTATTTTATGTTCAACAGAAGAGAAATAATTACACAAACATGTTTCCTGCTATGGTAGTCAATGATATCCCAGAACTGTCAGTTCAACATTCTTCCAAATATCTGTCTTTGTGCTCATTTTTGGGGTAACTATCCCTCAAAGTGGTGGACTCAAAATAAAACACTATTTGAAAAAGTAGATTCGCTTTTTTATTGAAATGAACTCAAGATTTTACACCACTTTGTTCATAGTGCACAGAAATCATTCAATAGCTTCAGATGTGGATCCATCACAAAGAACTGAAACATGAGACTTTATCGTAAAAACAAAATATCATTCTGGCAGAATACACTATGAAACATGACTAGCAACAATAAAAAGGTGTGAAGCATGGTGTTAGTTCATGTATGTGTGATGCTACGTTTTAAATATGTAAAGATATGCAAGAGGAAGAACATTCAAGCAGTCTTCTGAAGAAATGTTCATACATCCCCCTCTGATGCCTTTTTCCCTTTTCGATTCCCCTGTAAAAAACAAAAATCACACACACACAAGTTGTCAGTGAACATAAAGATAGCACAATATGTTTCTGCTGTGTCATTGTTACGACCCCATGTTTATTAAACAAGTATTTAAATGTGTGTGTGTGTGTGTGTGTGTGTGTGTGTGCGTGCGTGTATTTTGTTAATAAGGCTTGCATATGTGACCCCTGTCCTTGACTGTGTGATGTTGATGTTCATACACTGATGACAACAGAGACTCATTCAGGATAAATTTAAAGTCAGGTGGATATAAAACTAAATGATCAGTTTCGATTGTTGTGTTGTTTTGTTTACTGTCTGGGAAACATATTTTCTTTGTAGCTTCTGGTCATTAATACATTTAAAAAAATAAGATATTTAGTGATATAAATATGAAAATAATAATTATTTGGTGTATTTTCCACTTCGACTAAAAAAAAAAAAAAAAAACACTTAAACTTGCTTTATTTTGGGTGTAATGGTGCCCAGTATGCATGCCTATATCTAGTGTTCTTGAATGTACATGTCATTTCAATACTGTAATTGCATACATCTGCTAAACCAATGAGGGTCACTGGGCCCTCAGACTAATTTAAAAACATCAAGCGTTTCCCATTACATCTGCATTGCTGGTTAGCTATAATCAAAGCAGGGGTTCATGTAATCACCTGATGTTTCGGTTGGTCTGACTGTAAGCCCTTCACCTTTGACCTCTCTTGCTCTAGCGCTGTGTGCAGTAGTGTCACCTGGAAAAGACAAACATGTTTCGTTACAGAATATCACAGCTACATGTATACTAAATCTCTTTTTGACTGAACAAATCCACAAATCCACACACCTGCGAGGACAATTCCTCTTTGATGTTCAGAAGTTCCTCTACCTGAGATAAAATTTCAGCTTTGTCCTTCACTGAAAATAAAAAGGCAAGTTAAATAACAAGAATAAATCCTGATTGCCATATCTTGTTGAATTATATTAGTATATTTGGCACTTACTCTCCCCCTGTTGAAGCATTTTGAGCAGCTGATTATTTCTGGCCTTGACTTCTTTATATCTTACCTGCAAAAGAATTCATAATTGTAGGTATAACCAAAACATATCCCTGTCCTCAGAGCTATTTGTGTCACAATACACCGTTTCATTGGGTGCAAGTTAAGTTTCGGTTTGTGTTGGGCTAGTGTCTAATAAAATTATAACTGTTTATATTTTATTTATGTTAACATTAATTTGTATTATTATTTTACTGTATAATAATTGTATTAAATAAACGATTTGTTGAGTTTTGTTGTATATTCATTTTATTAAATAAACAATTTGTTGAATGTTTCCTGTAGTTTAGTAGCATTTAAACAAAAACGTATAGTACATTGACATTTAGCGGTTGAGTTATATATATATAAAATATTGGACAGACAAGTTTAGCAAAAGTAACAGTTCTTCTTGGTTTCTTTTGATTGTTATCAAATATAATCTCATGGATTAAGGTGAAAAAAAATCTTCTGACAGAATTTATTTTTCAGGCCAATATTCCTTTAACCGACACGTCAAGACCAATAGCGTTTTAAGGGGAGATGTTTTAAAAAACATTTGAAAAAATATTTGACAGATAATCAACCATATACATAACTTGTCAGTGCATGTTTTTATTTATCCAACCAATCAACCAACCAAACAATGTTTTCTGAAAATCTTAATCAACAGGAAAAAAAAAGATAAAAGTGCTTCTTGTGTAAAATTGAACTTGTGCAAAAGTCTCTTGAGTAGTGATGCGCGGATGGCGGTTCTGCGGATGATCCGCAGGTCGGGAAATAAAGGTGGGTCGCGGGTGGATGATATCATATAATATTATAGTTATATAGTTATATATAATAATTATAGTTATATATTAATAACATTTCTCTAAAAATACGAATGTGTTTTAAATGCATTTTTCATCAGGCGCTAATTTGCAGTAATTTAAAAGAAATGCGCGAGTGTCAACGGTAGAGGACGGTTGATTTCTTAAAGCAGAAATGGAGGCAAAACAGCTTCGAGAGAAGTTTAAAAATAGAGAATTAAAGAAAAAACAAAAGGTAGGAAAGAAAAGTACCGTGTGGGAGCGTTTTAGCAAAGTGGTTAACAAGGATGAATCAAGTACTGGGTATGTAATTTGCAACGACTGAGATATTGTATGTATATGAAAGCCATAAGACTGGTACCTCTAATATGGTACATCATGTGTATGCTAAATCGAAATATTAGATTTAAGTATTTACAGACAAAGACAGTGCTAGAAAATATTTAAAATAATTTAAATGACGATCGGGTCTGGGTTCGTTGCGGATATCTATATCAGAAAAAATTATACATGCTAGCGGGTGGATAATTTATTTGAAGCAGCGCATGACGGTGACATTTTATCTTATCCGTGCATCTCTACTCTAGAGTGCAACTAATTTTTTCTGCCTTTCGGCTATGAAACATACATCTACCTCAGCTGCAGCCTGACTGCACTTCTCCAAAACCAAGATTAACACACTACAGTCAGAAAACACTACTGAAACACCAGGAGTGGACTCAGAGCGGTGTGATTACAGAACGCTTAGAGTGGAGAGAGGAACATGCTTTTGCTCCACTCTAGGTTTTGATTACATCCCCCTCAGAAGAATGGTGTCTTTCCTTAATTGAAGGCCTGTTCAAATTAAAATTAAGACGCTACTTACACTATTTGAGAAATGTAATCCCATTTACTTTCACAAATTTAAATTTAAAATGTTTAGAATGAGCCCCTGGCCTGAGTTTTTGCAAGGTATCACTTAAAATTTCCATGGCGACGCATCACTGCTTATCATGTGACTCACCGCATAGCAGTTTTGCTTTTACATAATTTTTAACTCAATTTTCACAAACTGTTAACTATGTCATGAAATATCTGATATTCCGATTGTCAAATATGTGCATGTGAATGCGTTTTGTTATTTAAACATTTTTATAATGATCGCGTTAAGCGGGTGCCGTCATGTTTCTTTCTGCCGCGGTCTGACATCTGTCGGATTCACATCACGTGAGTTCATCCACTTCTCTCAAAATACACAAAAGTAAGTGCCTAGTGAACTGGTAGAAGAATAGAGTGATCTTAACAATTGCTTACATTTCAGATACGGAGTATCTGATGTGAATAAAACACATCCGTCAAATTATATTTCAGGAGATTGTTATTGCCACTTCTATAGACATCAGTGTGTATATTTTACAAACTCTTTTTGCTAATTTTGTGCTTAAAGGCACTTGTATGTGTCTGAAGCCTAAAATAAACATTATGTGGTTGAAAGCACTGGATAGTTGTGATATGTGGCAGAAATACGTGTCTCTGGCTCAGTGCCAGCCAAAGCGCTGAATGTTCCAATTTCACCGGTGTAATCGTACACGTCTTAACAACATTATGAAAAGTGAATTAAAGACAATAAGAACATGCGGGAACCCTGCTATTGACGGAAGTCCGTCGTAGACTCGCTGCAATTGACAGAAATCCATCGTTGCGACGGAGAACTATAATCCATGTAATCTACAGACACTCTCTTGTTTGTGAATGTTTACCAGAAGTTAACTGCATCCCATGAACCCGCGCATGCGCAGTAACGTTTGTTTATGTTGTTACTTTGAAACCATCCATTGTTAAAAAGATGAACAACAAACATGCTTTCGCACTCAGTTCTTAAAGTTGGCAATTGGAAATGCCTAATAATTCAGAAATGGGTTTACATTCACTTTGGTTTGGAAATGCCCAATAATTTAGAAACACTGGTTGTGTTCTGCAGGACCTATCCTTCACTGCTTTAGCATCAAAACAAGTCTGACACAGTAATACTGAATATTCATGTTTACTTAACGCTTACCTCCCATTGTGAAACTGTCTTTTTCAGCTTTTCAATTTCTTGGTCTTTCTTTTCCAGTTCATATTTTAACTGCTCAGTTCTCACATCCTGAAAGGTTTATGGGAAGAGAAAGTTCAGACTTCTTAGAGTTCTAAGATTGCCACACGGTCAAAGACTGTGAATTACTCAGTATATTGAAAGAGCCTAACCTGCTCTTGCTCTGAAGAAGTGTTGACCTCATGACCAGCACTATTGCTGTACTGCTCTATGCGTTTGTCACGCTGAACGATCCTGCTCACATCATCCTCCAAACGGTTAAAGAACTTGTCATCGCAAAGTGCAGGGATCACAGGCTTTGATTCCTGTAACAGAGAGCATGTACAATAAGCTGCCCATTTGGCAAAACTTAAAAGAAAATAAATGTCTTTTGAATCTGTCATTAAACTGAAAAACTCTTGTAGCACTCCTCATAAAAATGATAAAAAATAGATTATGCCCACCTAGCTGCACAGGTTTATACTGGTATGGAACATTTCATTTATAAATATAGAATCAAATGCTGGAGGATAATATCACTGAAGTCCCGCTTAACTTTCTGACTGTACATTATTATCCATTAATAACACCACTCTCTAGACAAACTGGTTATACCCGTACTTGATTTGGAGATCACTGCATTTTTGTTAAAATATTCCTGTATAATGGCTGGCAAACAATGTAACTGACCACTATCTTAAGGAACATATGAAGAGTTTGGTTCCAATATCAGATTAAATTTTTTTTTAAATTTTATTGTTCATTCCAATTAATAGCAATCAAACAGAAGTTGGTTTGTTCCGATTTAAGCCATAAAAATAATAAAAAATACAGCTAACTAACACAATAAAACCACGATAATATAATAAGAAAAATGAAAATCTCATTTTGGAACCAAACACTTCATATTTACATCTATAGAACTACAGTGACACACAACCTCTTCAAAACATTCTCAATTAGCATGAAAAATAAAAACAGACCCAACCAACCATTCCCTATGAAACAGACACTGACCTCTCTGTCCGGCCTTTTATTCAGCTGATCTGCAACCAGAGACACGGAGTTAGAAGAGCCTCTGTCTCAAACAGCAGTACAGTAATAGTACCTGTTAGTATAGACCAGTATGTTTATAAAGAAGCACTCTCACCCATGGTTCCCTCCTGTTGGAAGTCTTTGAGAGACACGGTGACGGATTTTTCCTTTCCTTTTTGATTCTTCTTTCTGTCTTTCTTGCTTCCTGTCTTGGTCTTTGGTGATGCGGCCTCTGTATTCTCAGCATCCTTTTGAGAGATCATGTCAAAATGTTAATGGCCAATCATAACTAGAATATGCCAAATATGACTCAGAAGAATCATTTATACGTATATCATTATCACAGTAACCACAAACAGCTAAATATTTGTTATTGTTGCATAGACAGGGCCAACAATTTGTTTTAAGTTATTTTATTTTACATGCCCAATTAAATACCTAAAGTAGGTTTTAGAAAGCGCTGAATTTTTCCTCTAAGTTAAGTTGTAGTGAATTGCTCACCCACAAGTCGTTCCAAACCTGTAAAAACGTCTTTGTTCGGTTGAACACGAAGAAAGATATTTGGAAGAATGTTAGCAGCTGACAAGTCTGGGGCATTACTGACTACAAGGGATGGGTATCGTTACGATTTTAGCAGTATTACAACTGCTTATCGGACCAGTGCTTTCACGGTATTCTTATCGGCACTTTTTGATATAAAGATATGTCTTCTTGGGGATGGACCAGCGGAATGAGGAGTGGGTATGGAATTTCAAAATCTTTATAGGGGTATTCTAATTTTACTCTAGTAGTTATGTATTTGTTCATGTTTATTTTTTGTATAGTGGACTGAACTATTTCAGTTCTCAGTGCAATAATAAATGATTTTTATTAATTAAAACAAATATTTTACTAATTTTAACTAATAGAAAAAGGGATTAAATGTGTAATTTGTTTTCCACCCATGTGGAATTAGCGTAGTTTTAAGGTTATGGATACCAGTTAGATCGAATTTACAGTTGTTTTAAATAGGGTGAATGGCATTAGCACATAATAATAATAATAATAAAGAATGTCAGAGTTCAAGTAACGTCTGTTTGCATTACGTACCTGATGTAGATGGGGAATCAAGAGATGAACTAGATTGAGCTAAGCAGTCAAAAACAGTGCATCCATCTGTCTGTACATGATGCAGTTTTGACAGGTGCTTTGACAGAATACTTGAGTTTCCACCCTTTCAAGCTAAGATTTTGTTGTACTTGTGGCAACGAGCATTATTACTGTAAGCATCAACTTTGGTGAAGTGTAACCACACTTAAGAATGTTAATTATCTCAGCCATCCTCGCAAATTGAGAGCGTCTTTCTTCAGTGCGGCTGTTTGTGTGTGCGCACTGTAGACACAAACTGCGCGAGAGACACATGAAGAGCCGCCTCGCACACTCTGCTGGGAATAACAAATATGCATGCGCCAAAGACTAAATACTTGGTGTTATTGAAAATTAGAAACTTTTCTTAAGATCAAATGTGCAAGATAACGTTAAAGTAGCAATAAGATATACATTTTTTTCCCCTGAGGATGGAAAGCAGAACCGATAACGGCGGAGCTTATGGATGCTCCGGTCTTTCGTAATTTTACAAAGGGGCGTGTTTAATACCGCGTTTCGGTATCCATCCCCATTGACTACCGCAGCAGTGTTTTTTTCTGTTGAATACAAAAGAAGATATTTTGCGGAATTTAGGAAACCAAACAGTTCTGGGGCACCTTGGCCTACCATTTTAATTTTGTTTACCATGGGAGTCAATGGTGCCTGTGAACTGTCAGTTGCTAACATTTTTCCAAATATCTTTCTTCGTGTTAAACCAAACAAAGAAATGTATAAAGGTTTGGAACAACTTGAGGACGAGTAATTGAGGACAGAATATACATTTTTATGTATATTCAAACATTGTACCTTTTTCTGTTGTTCCAGTTCTTCCAGTTTACTAAGCATCAAAGCCTTCTCCAGATCTGCCTCATACAAGTCGCTGGTCAGCTGTTACACACACAGGTTTTCCAAACAACATGAAGGAATGGCACAAGGGAACACATTAAGGTCCAATACAAGGGTTTTCTGAAAAATGCTTTACCTGCTCATCTCTCTGTTTCCAATCCTGCCAGTTCTCCTGTGGTGCGTTGTTGGGACGGACAGCTACTGGGTTCAGCAGGTCATTGGCCAAATCTTGCAGTGTAACTGTGGAAGAGGGTGCTGTAGACCGCTGAGGGATCTTCTTAAAGGCAAGTTTTCTGAGCTACAGTGCAGATGAAACCATTCTTATTTTAATGTTTTAAATTCCAACACTAAATTATTGACTATACTCTAAATTAAACACAAGTGCACTGCTTAGTGTATACTGCATATGATATAGGCCTACTGTATAATGCCTATTATTAAGAACAGCATGTGAAATAGTACACAGTATAAATGTTTTAAACAGAAGTTTGCACTGGATTGTGGGATACACTACCCCACAGTTTGCTCTGCAAAAGTGCTCCTCACTATGTTCAGAATTTTATAGGAAATGTACATTGCTCACATTTCCTTAATGTTTTTCACCAGTTTATCCTTAACAGCAAGGCTAGGTCATTTCACTGGACTTATTTAAGATAATACATTTTCTATGGCTAGTATAACTGCTTATTTAACATTCATTAAATTGCAGAAATGCTTAAATAATTACTATTGTCTTTCAAAATAGTAGGCAGTAGGCCGTCCCAAACATCACTGTTATTTACCTGTGTGACAGCATGATAACCAACAAAGCACATTTTTAAGCCTGTAAATGCCCTATGTGTTTAGAAGTTTATATCGTTCTTTGTTTCCACTACTAAACATTGACTACCTCATTGGCTTCGCTCTGTTGCTGCTCCTTTTTTCGTCTTCTCTTCTCTTTCTTCTTCTCAGTGTTTTGGTTGTTCTTCCCGCTAGGAGTTTTCCCCGATAGGGGCTTCCCCGCCCCGCGACTTGCTTTAGGCTTCCCTGCATCAGAGTCAGACTCTGAATCAGAGTCCAACTGCAGAAGAGCAAAGCGGGACGCCGTGGTGTGCACAGAGATCATTGCTGATGCCATTGCAAACCTGCCAATGGGATACAATAACTTATTAACACACTCAACCCAAGAAACTGGTCAATTCTATGATGTGATTTTAAAGGGACAGTTCACCTAAAAACGAAAATGCTGTCATGATTGTTTACATTTCTTTGATCAAATGAGCACAAAGAAAGACATTTAGACAAATGTTAGCACATGTAATTTCTGACTACCATAGTAGGTAAAATAATTGTATATTTTTTGTACTGCTTAACACAAAAGAAGATATTTGACCTAGACAATGATGTCCCAGAAATGTTAGTTCCTAAAAATTGTATTGTTCAACAGAACGTTATATAGGTTTGGAACAATTAGATAGTTATTTATGACAAAATGTTCCTATTTGAGTTAATGATCCATTTAAGGTGTCCGATTAACATACAGGAAACCCCTGATCTCTAGGGTACAGGAAGACCCCTGATCTACAGGAAGGTCTCTGAGCGTTCATACGGTTTGCTCCATATGAAAACGCCATAGAAAACAACTGTTTATAGAAACAGTAGCCTACACCTCATTGTTAGTTATATAGTCGTGCATTTAATCTAAAAAAAATTACGCAATGATTTTGCAAAACGTACGTGTTTCATTGCGCTGTAGGCACTACACAATAAAAAGCGAATTGAAAAGAGATCGCGAATTATAACGTTCATGGCTTTAGATCACTAACGTTCGGCTTTTGTCTGAAAAGCTGAGCATTCGTTAACTACGTGAATGACTGGCCATCACATAAGCGTTTGAACATTCGCAGTGCCCTAATGTAGATAGCTCAATAGGTTGTTAACGCTGTCTTAAAATATGGCTAGCTCATACTTTTTAGCTCACCAGTGCTAAAGACAGACGCTTTCTACCACTGCATTACAGTATTACAGGGACGCTTCATCACATGCCTTGTGTACATCTGGCGAAATTTCGGACCAATACTCGATTTGAGCGATTTAAGCAAACTTTTACCTTGTTAAAGTAGCTGTCGGTAACCACGGATTTGATCAAGTGAAAACTGCAACTCAGACAAAAGTATGGCGGCCTCCTTGGAACAATTCTTCTTCTTCTTCTTCCTGTATTTTTATTGGCGGTTGACAAGGCAAATGATTGTGTATTTCCGCCACCAACTGGACTGGAGTGTGAAGCATTAATGAAACCAAGAAAAAATATATATACATATACAAATAAATACAATAAATTATTTTGTCCTAAAAAGTATATATTTCTATTTTCCTGTTTGTCCTGAGGCAGTGCTTAACACATTTGGTAGATAATAATGAATTAATCCTAGGTCTTTCAGTCTCCTACATAATTCTTCTTTCTTTTTTATAGCCTTCACAGCGTATAAGTAGGCCTACATGCTCAACTATCTCTGCTTTACCACATAGTACACATAAGACGTTTTGATGTTTTCCTATTATAAACTATGAATGATTTAATCCAGTGTCCTATGCTGGGTCGCATGAATATAATATCTTATTTCCTCCTATTGAAACAAACTCTCCCTTTACCAACCTGTTTCTGAATATTATAAAGGTGTCTGCCCTTAGTTTCCCTATCCCACATGTCTTGCCATTTTTTATAAGTATGCGCTTTTATTATTCCTTTTATTTCTGCTTTACTAAGTGGAATTTGCTCTTCAACATTCTTTAGTTTAATTGCCTGCTTAACCAATCTATCCAATATTTATTTTCCTTGAACCCCCACATGTCCTGGTACCCAAATGAACAACAAATCTATTCCCTTTCTGTATACCAAGATAATTTATGAGTACTTCGTATATCTACTTCGTAGATTCAAAACACCGCCTTTGAATCTCATGCTGTTACTGTCATCCACCCTGTTAAAACGCATGTTGTAGTTATCTATCGTCCCCCAGGGCACCTTGGACTTTTCTTGGAGGAGTTGGATGTGCTTCTGTCATCTTTTCCCGCGGACGGTACTCCTCTGGTGGTACTTGGAGACTTCAACATCCACCTGGAAAAACCACAGGCTGCTGACTTCAACAACCTGACTGCGTCGTTTGACCTCAAGCGGGTCCCAACTTCAGCGACTCATAAATCTGGTAATCAACTTGATCTTATCTACACACGCCATTGTTTCACCCATCACTCCCAGGTCACCCCGCTGCACAAGTCAGATCATTTCCTCATCACTCTTGATCTTGACTTAACTTCTCCAGACACTACACATGCTTCCCCACTGGTCACATTCCGACGCAACCTATGATCACTCTCTCCCTCCCGCTTGTCCTCTGCAGTCTCTGCCACTCTCCCACCCCCTAAACAGTTCTCTCTCCTTGATGCTAACACCGCCACCCACACCCTTTGCTCCTCACTAACCTCCTGCTTGGACATCTTATGCCCTCTTCGATCTAGGCCATCTCGTGCATCCCCTTCTGGTTATCTGATGTTCTCCGTGAACATCGCGCCTCTCTCAGGTCTGCTGAGAGAAAGTGGCGCAAATCAAAAGAACCTACCGACCTCTCTCTTTATCAGTCTATACTCTCTTCCTTCTCTGCGGATGTCTCCTCTGCGAAAACCCAGTACTACCACGCTAAAATCAATAACTCTCCTGATCCTCATACTCTCTTTCAAACCTTTTCTGCTCTTCTTTGCCCGCCTACCCCCTCACCTCCATCGGACTTAACTGCTGACAATTTTGCGTCGTTCTTTGTACAGAAAATGACCACCATCAGTAATCAATTCTCTGCGCCACCACCTCTTGACCACGCCCAATCCCCAGACACATGCTTGCTCCCCTCGTTCTCTCTCGTATCTGAAGAGGACGTTTCCAAGGTCATTTCTTCAAACCACCCGACTACCTGCCCCCTAGATCCCCTCCCCACTCATCTCCTCCAGGCCATTTCCCCATCAGTTGTTCCCTCTCTGACCAGCATTATCAACTCATCTCTCACCACAGGTACATTTCCTACACTCTTCAAAGAGGCCCGTATTACCCCACTACTAAAAAAACCTACTCTTAATCCTGCACTGTTAGAAAACTACAGACCGGTATCCCTCCTCCCCTTCGTTGCGAAAACTCTAGAACGTGTTGTATGTAACCAGCTCTCATCCTTTTTCGCCCAGAACAACCTCCTAGACAGCAACCAGTCGGGTTTCAAGAGCGGTCATTCCACTGAAACTGCGCTGCTCTCTGTCATTGAAGCCCTGAGACTGGAAAGAGCTTCCTCTAACTCATCTGTTCTCATCCTACTGGACCTATCTGCCGTCTTTGACAACGTTAACCATCACATCCTCCTGTCCACCCTCAAGACTATGGGGGTCTCCGGAATGGTGCTACAATGGTTCAGGTCTTACCTCTCGGGTAGGTCCTTTAGAGTATCTTGGAGAGGTGAGGTGTCTGAGTCCCAACATCTCGACACAGGTGTACCTCAGGGTTCAGTGCTTAGTCCGTTGCTATTCTCTGTATACATGTCATCCCTAGGCTCTGTCATCCGGAAACATGGCTTTTCCTATCACTGCTATGCGGATGACACATAACTCTACCTTTCTTTTCGCCCAGACGATCCGACGGTTTCTGCACTCATCTCAGCTTGCCTAGCCGACATCTCGCTCTGGATGAATGACTATCACCTGCAGCTGAACCTTTTAAAAAAAGAACTGCTTGTAATCCGGGACGATACAAAGACTCATCACAGCCTTCCTATCAGAGCATGCTACGGAAGTCCTAGTACAGGCTCTGGTCCTGTCCAGACTGGACTACTGCAATGCGCTACTGGGTGGACTTCCAGCTTGCACAACCAAACCTCTACAGATGATCCAGTATGCTGCGGCAAGAGTTATCTTTAATGAACCGAAGAGAGCACATGTCACTCCTCTATTCATTAAGCTACATTGGCTCAGTTGCTCGCATCAAATTCAAGACTCTGCTCCTGGCCTACAAGACCACCACTGGTTCGGCACCACCTTATCTTCACTCGCTACTTCAGACATATGTACCCGCCAGATGCCTACGCTCTCACACGAACGGCGTCTTGTGGTGCCATCCCAAAAAGGTAAAAAATCTCTCTCGCGCACCTTCTCCGGATCTGTTCCACCTATGTGGAATGATCTACCTGCTGCTACAAGATCTGCAGATTCTGTAGCCATCTTTAAGAAACGTCTGAAAACGCATCTCTTCCGTCAACATCTGACTGATCTGTTCTGACTCTATTTTCTTCTATACTCTTTAAAAAAAAAAAAAAAAATTAAAATGAATGAATGAATGGTTCTGTATACTGTGTTAGGTTATATGAGATCAGTCTTTTTTTTGATTGCACTTATGCTTTTGTTGTACTTATGCTGTCCCAATTGCTTCCATTGCCTACCCCACATGTAAGTCGCTTTGGATAAAAGCGTCTGCTAAATGACTAAATGTAAATGTATTAGTTGTTGTCTTGTATTTGATTCTCCACTTACTAAACTGCTTAAAGCTGACAGACAATCTGAGCAAACACCCCTCTTTGGCTTGGCTTCCTTCACCAATTGTATTGCCAATAATATTGCTTTTAGCTCTGTAGTGAAAACAGACACATGATTAGGTATCCTTTTCTGAATGTTGACCTGAAAATTTGGGATATAAACGGCTGCAGCTGTATACCCAGTTGTAGGACCTTTTGACCCATAAGTAAAGATATGAACCATAGAAGAGTATACTTGATCATTATTAGGTCTATGGTCACCACAGCCTGGTGTACCAGTAGGCGCTAATTCATTTAAGGGTCAAGTGCGTTGTATTTTAGCAAAGTGACAAACGACTTTTCAGAGCGCTGCGGCGAAAACGCAAGCCGCGGGGTGTGCATAAACAGTGTGCAAAACGCTCTCTGCTAACAGAAAATAAGCTCTCTGCTTAAAAAAAACACGTTCTCTATGATCCGGGCCTTTTTCTGTAAAACATGAACTTTATTTTAAATGTTCCTTTGAATTTACCTTTCTTTAGTCAAATCTTTAATTTGAATAGTAAATATAACAGATTTTTATTTCTGGGCTTTTAAAAAGCATATGGTTTATTTTCTTCCATTTCTCGCCTTCCATTACATGTTTTTACCACCAGGTGTTTGTAACTTTATTCAGAGCTATAAACAGCATGATACAAAAACTAATTGAAAAAGCATGATACAGTAAGCGATGCTATCAATAGTAGATACATCTGGTGTGATGTATTGGAATGTGAGCCATTTCTTTGTGGTTTCTTTTAGCATATGCCCACAAGTAAAAGTCGATAAGAGCAGAATTGATGTGACATTTCTTCCCATCTCTTTGTTCCACAAGGTTCCACAGATGGTGTTGGATTCTCTCCACACACCAGATAGAGCATGCCCTGATCTCCACCTCTCGCCTCTCCCCTGAGTTCAACAGTTCACCTATGAACAAAAAGGGTCAGAGACTATTTACAACAACAATACTGATGGGAGTATCTTTGTAAAACAAACTTAATCCAAAACTTAAAATAAATTAATTCCACCATATTATTATTGAAATTCAAATATTATTTTTGATATATGTATATAATTGTAACAATTACCAATCATCCAAAGAAAACAGCCCTAAAATGTTTTGTGATATTCAACCATAAAAGAATGCACTTTTCAGTGTATCAATCAGTTAATACCTAGAATCTTTAAATGTTTTTTTGTTTTTTTTTATCATAATAGCTGCAATAAAGATTACACAAACCATTTTTCAATGCCTCCATAAGGCCATCAGAGTAACGTAAAGCTCCAAGATAGACAAGACCTTGTGGTACCCTGTAGTCAGCAAACATGGTCAGGCAGTCAAGGTTAGGGATGTTCCCCTCCCCTCGGGCCTCCATGATGCCCCAGAAATCCGCCACAAGAATTTGAGCCCTCTTGTATAATGAGATCCGCTTACCCTTATAATTGCACCAAAAACAATACATTAAACTACTACAATGACATGCAAATATCTGTCAGATTTTTTCAAAGTCCTGAATCTAAAGTCAATTGCTACATGTTTCTGAAAAGAATGGACATTCCCAATTGAAACAGGACTAGAAATCAAACTACTGACACAAATTTTGCACTCAGTCATGGGAATATTTTTACCTCATAGATGGCTTCATCTCTGTAGGAAGGTATATTTTGCACAATATACTTCACCATCTTCTCTGCATCATTTTCGCAGTGACTCATGAATTTCCGGAAGGATCCACCGCGCTCAAGGAGCAGTCGTCCAGCCTCTGTTAGTACCTGGTGACGCTCTTTCAGCATTGGCATGGGTGTAGTGGTGTCTGAACGCAGAATATGCGCTAATTTGACCTCAGTGATTTGAGAAAAGTAAGAGGGACTTGTGATGGGCACTCCTAAAAAGAGATAAGTTTAGCAAGGTTGTATATGATTGATGAATACAATGCACATTATTATTTGAAAAAAGCAATGTATTTTTCCATATTCCAATTTTTCCATAAAATTCAAGTAAGTAGAAACTATTCTCCAATTCTTTTTACATATATACAGGCTGCATTTCAAGCTCAAGACTTTTTGGAGATGGATAGGATTAAGTCTCAAATTTTAATGGCTGCAAGCATGTATGAGATTTAATAACTGTCACTCATAACTTTGTTACAGGTAAGAGTAGCTGGGACATTATACAAAATAACTCAAAATGTGAGGTATCAGGTTCCATGAGGATGTACATGAGCTAAAGTCCAAATTTAAATCACAGACAAATATGAGTTCAAATAAATAAATAAATGTCAAGTCACCTTCATCCATAGCCCGAGTGACTGCGGCACAGAGAGACATGTAACCTCTATAGGTGTTTCCCCTGCACTTCACCTCACATTGTTCTTCCTCTTTGTCAGGCCAAAAGGAAAAGTTCATTGTGTCTGTCACAAACACCCAGTTGACAGCCTCATCTGAGTCTGGTGGAGGTGCCAGTGGGTTGTTCTTCTTCCAGCCACTGGCTGTGAAATCTTCGCTCTCTCTGAGCTCGTAGATCATCTGTGCCACACATTTAGCTCCCTCTTCATCCACAAACACATCTCGACTCCGCTCAGACAAGAACCGACCAGACTCTCGAGGAGACAGTGGTTCTTCCATGGCTCACTCTGTGGGAACAAAGTTAACATTTAGAGACAAACGTTGCTCCGAATGGCATATTCCTGTTATGACGTACAATATTAATGTTTAAAAACTATTGTATGCATGGCCTCATTTGTCGTATTTAGAGATTATATTTTCTTGTTAAAAATGTCACAGTATTTCTGCTCCAATGTTCTGGTTTAGCAGTAGTTGGGATGCAGTGTTGCACGTTGTGAATTATGTTACATTCAGTTTGTTGTCTATGCAAGATAAAAAGTATTCTGTCTCGTGTGTCTGGTGAATTTCACTTACTTTAAAGGAAATCTCGAAGTACCTACTTGTTGTCAGTAGTTCCCCGTATTAATTCTTAAACCTGCAAAGCGGTCAATGTTCATGTAAGGAAGACTGCAGGAAAGTGTGTGCCTGGATGACTCCCGGTACAAAGTACAATAGATTGTATTATACTGCAGATTTTACTGAACAAAATCCTTTCATTCAAACTATCTTCTTTTTGTTTTCTGGTGGGTTACAGTTCATCGTGTGAGATGAATACTGCCATCTACTGTACAACGATTGGGCGGAATTCTTCACATGAACCTGCTTGTTTCTGGGGCTGTCACAACATTTGGATTAGGGTCAGAACTTTGACTTGGCCATTCAAAACATTCTTCATTCTTAAACATTTGGGCGATGAAAATAAAATGGCATATAAATAATGTTTATGATTTATATTTGGCTCCAGCCCTCTCAAGACCCTGCACGAAAATGCACTGCCATACCCAGCGGGTTTCCAGAACAACCATGTAGTGATTATTTACACCAGCAGAGGCGGCTGTAAACTTCACGAATTACTTGGTTGCACGATGTAGAATATGTACGACGAGAAATGAGAAAGCTTCAGCAAGTTGTTATCCAATATCAAACGTCATCGGCAAAATTATCTGGTTCAAGGATCTAACTACTCATGTTAAATTAATGTAAAACTGTTTGTATGTGTTATAACAGGTGCAGCCAGGTAGATGGATTGTTTTGCACAAAATTTTCATCTTTACCGTTAAGTTTCGCCGTCGCAACACAATTCCCACCACTGATTTAGTGATTCCCACACTTTGGTGACAGTATGCAGCGATATAAACAAGTAAAAACATCAATCGAAGCTATCTAAATCATACTGACAACTATTACATTCGCAGGAAGGACATCTGTGCTAAAATGAGCCAAAAATACAAGTAAAAAGCTTAATGTAAAGGTCAATCTCCAAAAGAAATAGAAAGTTCTTTAAAAAAATGACTGGTTGTAATGACTTTACAATTTTTAAAAATGAAACTTAAATACAATTAGAGAATGTTAAAAAGGGTAACTACAGTATTACAGTATCGTCATGTTTTCATATTTGTTATATTTTGTAGTGTTATTTTATTTTTGTGTTTATACATGCAACTGTTTCGATCATTTAAAAATGGTTCGTATTTAACGTTACTATTTTATCCTTTTGGTAAACTATTAAAACCAGTTATGGTCAAAAATATTATACTATTGTAATTAATTGCAATAGAACAAAATCTCATTAATAATTATTTGCAACAAAAATGTCGTGTTCCGATTTTCAATTGATTGATTAAACAAATAAGATGTCAATGATATTTTGACCAATTAACAAAAATGTCGCTGTATTTAATTAAAAACAATCTGGTCACTTTTATGTACAATATTTTTATGTTGTTTGTATGTTTTGTTCCTTTTAATTTATGGAGAGGTTTATTGTTTATAGTCTTATATCAGCGTTGCATCTGGAGGACTGACATGACTTTGCCTATTGTATAGGGTTACAGACTATATTAAGAGAGAAAAGTGGAAAAAAAAGCACTAAAACATTTGTGGTGTAAAGGAATTTAACAAGATTTAATAAAATAAAGTAGGCCTACTAACAGGACAGGTAAAGAACCCGAAAGAACTGCACAACTCCATAAATCTAACAGTTTAATTCAGTTTATGCAATTCGGAAACATTCATAATTTAGTGGCTTTGCACATGGGTGTAACTCACCTCAATCACACACTGTAATACCTTAACATTGTATGCTTTTTACTTAAAATTTGTGTCTGAAAGTTATGCATAATAGAGCCTACTTTCAGTCAGATCAGATGTCATATTAATAAATATGAAACTGTGGACCAACAGAATGTTTCACATTTTGGAAAAAGTCCTCAAGAAAGAGCGAAAAGTCATGCTGCTAAAAAGGAGTAGTTTCATAAACATCATTGGTGCAGATATTATACTTGGTAAAAGATGTGTGGGTAAAATAAAAATAAAAAATTAGCCTTTTTTTCCTTTTGCCTGATTTCAGTTTCCCGTTTTCAACCCTCACTCTAATATTTGCTTTTGTACAAATACAGTAAAACACTAAATGCGTGTTTGAAGCTTCTTTAATACAGGGCATAAACATGTTTGCTTTTAAGAGCTACCGAATTAAATGTTCTCCGACTGTAACATTCAAATGCACCACATATTAGGCTTAAATGTAAGAGGATGAAGCATGAGACATACTAAAAAAATACATAAAAGCGGTGGACACTAGCTGTAAGAAAATTATCATAGACCACACTGGAAAAAAAAATGGCATTTTCTTTATTTCAGACAAATGACAAAGTCTACAAATGTGTCTGGTTGAAGAACTTGAGAGAAAATTTGAGTAAAAAAATAAAGATAAAACAAAAGGAAAGGGAGAGTGAGAATTGTCTGTCACAAATTACTACCTAAAAGTACAACTGCAAACTCACTTTTGTAAAAAAAAATATGGACAATGATTGTGGGCCTTTAAGGGGGGCAGACCTACAATAAATCCAGAGGTAGAGGAAATTTGTTACAGACGATTTAGCAAACCAAGCAACACACCAGAGAAGACATACAAAAAGTACTGCAAGGATTCAGTACGTGGTGAAAATATTTGTACTTCTAAGGAAAAAATATAGCACACACAGGGATTATATTCATGTCCATAGAAATCAATTTCCATACCTATGACTGGATATTTACATGTCATTCCTTAAAATAAAAACTCTGGGGTGAACATATGAAAATATGTACCTTCTGGAGTGAGCGTTTTTAATGGTGGTAAATATAATTAAAAATCACTTAACATCGCTGAACCACCCCCCTCCCCAAACACACAAAATATTTATAAAGCAGCTTCCTTATCCAATGCAAAGTGGTTGTATGAAGTATGTGAAAGTTGGCCCATATAAAATTAAGATTTATAAAAACAAATCAAAAGAAAGAAACCAATCCCACAAAATCCACAAGAACAGCCAGAGGGTTCAAGCTCAAATCTATGAGAAAATCCTGTCAGGGCATCACGCGGCGGCAAGGACTTGAGCTGCATTTGGATGGATATCCTGAGAAGGGTGGCTGGTTAGTTCTGCCGTCCCAAAAGGTGTAAAGCACTGGCAGAAGTAAAAAAAAAAAAGGATAGAAGACATTAAATTTAGCAGCTGCGATTCAACTGCACATAGCATGAAGTCCCTGAGTGTGTCACATACCTGTTTTGTAACAGATACTGGGCGTTCTGTATCTGGTCTTGGGTTCCTGTGATAGTTATGATGCGGTCTTCAGAACCTTGCAGGGGCTCATCAATTTTAATTGATGCTCCAGACTCATGGCGAATCTGTTTGATCCTCTGACCCCCTTTACCAATGATCGACCCTGCCAGCTGAGAATCGCAGCGATGGGAGTTAAATGCTGGTTTTGCTTTAAGATGACATTACATGCATATAGTAATTCACTTACGTCTTTAGGAATTGTCACTTGTGTGGTGATAACAGGGCTTTCCATGTCGTTATAATTTCCCCTTCCACCTGAATATAATTGAACCACAGCGAGGCAGAACATGTAATGCAATATGACATCAACAAGTTTATCATCAAAATGGCAGCTGGCTCATGCTTTTATTTGGGGGTTGGAAACTTACCAGACGGATAGGAATCCCAAGATGAAGTATTTTCTATTATGAAAAAACAAACAAGAAATAAGTGTGATTAAACTGGCCACTTGATGAACAGACCTATCAAAATGTTCAAGCGACTTAATTTACATAAAACATACAGGAAAACAAAAGCCATAAGTCACAGATAGAACTGTATATTCTGCTATTATGAGTAACGTATTTGAAATAACCAGTACTAATTACTGTTGCATAAATAGAAATGTATTACACATGTCTTATGTCAATCGGTCAGTTATTCATATCTACTGCAGCAGCATCTTACTGAATAAGATATTTCAAAAGCAGAAATTTTATTTAACTACAGTAGAACTCAACTACATACAAAAAAACATCTTACCAAATCCTCCATCACTCTGCAAAGCAAGAGAAAAAAAGAACATAAATAAGAACACAACAAGCAAAAATGAGATCTTAAGCTATAGAGTGAACAACTGGCAACATAAACATGGATGAAATTTGGACAGGAAATTTGATCAGGTGGTTTAAATTGAATAGTTTAATATGTAAACAACGACATGGAAGACCATACACTAACCATGCCGCCTCCATAACGTTCATTGCGTCCTCTCCTTTCCCCACTTGAAAAAGAAAACAATCATGAATGATTTATTAAACATAATGGTTAAATGTAAAGAACTCATTCTGAAACAGTGCTGAAGTAAATACTACTGCTCTCAAAACCCTTGAGCAAATATGCAAATGATGAAATAAGCGACAAGAGGAAATACAGCTCAGAATAATGAAAAAAAACTACAAGAAAAAAACAAAATGATGTGTAGAAACAAGCACAAAATTAGATTGTTTATTTTTTTCAGTTGTAAATAGAATCACTTACTGCCGTCTCTCTTCTACGTGGCCACGATGGGAGCTGTATGAATACTGGTCATCTCTGTAAAACGACACACAGATTTACACATTTATGATTGATTCAATGTTTATTTGTTTATTTTTATAATATTTTACATAAATGGGTGGAAAACAATACAAGGGCGACCAAATGATGATTGAAATTTTAATTCTGCAGAAATCTAAGAATTCTGATTCTAAATTAAGCAAAGTGTGAACGACATTTTGTAGCATAGGCGAGTAGTCTTTGCAATGCAAAACATGTAAGCTACTCAGAAAATGGTGTTGTCAAGCAGTCAGATTGCTTAGAAAAGTAATTTTAACCCTACATATAAACACCAGTAACAGTACCACGCAGAGCAAACACCATTAAAACAACAATTGCTTATAGTGGAAGTTCTGTAGGTAAAAGTGTCTCACCCTCTCCTGTGGTGCGGGGGTCCCATTTGCATGTTTCGAGGAGGACGACCCCCTCCTCTTGCCCCTCTTTGAGGAGGGCCCCTGCGTGGGCTCATGTCATCATAATCTCTCCTGTTCGGTGGCATGTGGTGGCCACCACGCCCTCCGCTGGGGGGCATGCGGTCAAACCCCCCTCCACTGCCCCGTCCCCTGGAAGGGAAGCCTCCCATAGGTCGACGTCCTCGTTCTTCAAACATTGTGGTAAAGCCACCATAGTCATAGGTTTCATCATAAAAGTTTGGGTCGTACGGCTGAGCACGGCCTTTAATGGGAGCCTGGAAATGCAGGGAAAAAAGGGAGTCATAGACCTGCCTAAAAAGACAACGATTAAAACACGTCTGTTACGCTGTTATTTCTCTCACATCAACAATGAGCTCTAGCATTGTCTTAATGCACTCCACCACCCGCTCTGCTTTTCCCCCAACAAGCACCACGCGGTCAGTTGACTGTGGACAGCACTCCTGGAATAGTTTGATGGTGGTCTGGGTGCTCTGAAACAGTTTAACATTTTCTCCATGAAAATCTTTGCGTTTTAATATGGGACGGAAAATTTCACTGAAAAAAAGTCCTCTTACCTCACGAAGTTCTTTAATCTTAGCTCCCTTTACACCAATGATGCTTCCGGCTAGACTCTGATGGATGAGCAGCCTTAGCTCACAGTCAAAATCCACACCCTTGTGATGCTGATACTGCTCCAAGCAACCAAAGCAAGAGAGACTATTCAATTCTTCAGATCTCATCTCAGTTTGAGATAGAGGCAAGAATAGTACAGGAAAAGGACACATTTGAACTATTAATTTCAACTAGCAAATATATTTCAAACTTGAAAACTTACCTCTTCCAGAGTAGGTATGATCTTCAGCATTATCTCAGAAACAGTGGGAATATCGGCACTGATGCTTAGAATTCTGTTAAAACAATGAATCGCATTCCACGAGAACACAGAGGAGAGCCAATATCAGACATACAATCAGCCTGAGTGCAACAACAAATCATTCTTCTGTTAGTACATTTAAATGTCAGGGAGCAGACTGATCCCAAGGAGTGGCATGAAGGCATGCGCTCCTTTTTGTCAAAGAGAGTGAAAAACAGAAGAAAAACAAGCACACTGAAGCTCCTTTCCGTTGCTGAAATGTAAAGTAGAGGGAAGGTCAGATATGCAGTGAGAGATGCTTGGGAACCGATAAACAGGTGACAAATTGCAGATAGAGAGAGATCGGAAGAGATGAGATAACAAGAATGAAGCGAAACACATTAGAAAAGATAAAAAAGCACAACAGAAGAACAGACTGGGGACAGGAGTGACGGAAAAGATATCATTCGGCATACCAGAATAAGTAAAACACCACAGTACAACAACACAACAGGAAAAGGGAGAAAGTGTATATATGCGGAGCCCCTTCACCCTCAAAAACTAAACTCATCAAAACTAAACCAAGAAACCTTTAACTTGAAGTATGTTCCATAAAGCTACAATAAATTCTGTTTTTTTCTCTCAATATGGACGAAGAGGGAGACAGGGTGGGAAAGGGCTTTCTTGTGTGACAGAAAAGGCAATTTCATAGCATAACAGTTGTTCATAATAATAAAAGTCATGACAGCATCAAACTCATGTTTTATGGCAGAAAGGGAATATTTTGTACATCAAGGAAGTTAAAACAGTTCTGATATTGGCAGTAACAGAGCTGATATGACTTGGAGGTTTGGAGTATCTGAGTGGCACGTACCGCTCGGGCCCACTGCTGTCTGGGACTGACACAGTGGCATTGTACTGCAGGGGGCGGGGCCAAGCCCAGAGCAATCAAGCACACAGATGTCAATGAAGTAAGCCGCCCAATAGGAAGGGCGCGATTATGGGTGTGGCCAACCAGGGAGTCAGGAGGTCAGGCGGCAACGCAGGTGGGCAGTATGAGTCGATCCGGGATATGGGAATTGGCCAAAAATGAACAGAAAAATAAAAACAAGGAAAAGGGGAGAGGGAGTGGAAGAGGAATACATTTTTTAATTGGAAAAACTTTCAGTTTGATTTTCAATTCTCATAATGTTGGAGGAAAATGGAGGACAGGAGATGAACAGAGATTATGAGAATATATTATATTAGCCCAAACACTACTTGTATACTAGAGTGTATCACTAATTGGCACATTTCATATACTCTTCAGTTTATTAAAGAGTAAAATAGAATGTGGTATATACATAATATAGAGTAATAATCATACACATCGAACATTAAAATGTAATTGCCTGACTTTGTACAAGGATTGTTGAGGCTAAAGTTGCCATTTGGTTTCTTGAACTATATTGACAGTATCATGTCCAGTGTGCTCCAGTAAGCAAGCTTAACAGCAAAGTACTCACATCTGTACGAAGGGCTTTAATATTCCTCCCACCCTTTCCAATCACTGCTCCGGCATTCTGCAGATAGAGAAATACACAATTCTGATACATCTGAAGAAACTAAACTCTATAAAACACTCTAAAAACACTCAAAGAGTTTACTTTGCTCTGCAGCAGAATTCTGAGCTCCACCATGTCATCAGAGTTTCTGGAGCGCTTATGGGGTATGTCCTCATCAATATCATCAGCAGAACGCTTACCTGAAAAGCAAGAGTTGTTCATAATCATAATCACAACCACAAAAGAACTGCAACGTATACTTTTAGAATTTCAGAAAAAAATCCTGAGACTACAAATAACACTATTCCCACCCCATTTTACTGTAAATGGCAAATTTCCAAGTAAAAAGGGGTATTTAACCAGAATTAAACCATAGGGTAGAGGCTTCTTATGTGGAATCGATTGGATTGTGAGGAGTGTGTGCTATACTTAAACAAGTTGTTCACATTTGTTTCTTTGATATAACATGTCATAATGAATTGTAACATATAATAAAGCATCAGATTTCAATAAGAGTTAACTTGAAGTTCACCATTACTCTCGTTGATGCTGAAAGTGGTCTCCTCATCTTGGGGGTCGTTTTCTAGATCCATTATCTTTATACAACGAGTGAATATACACAGCCTTTTCTGTCCCAATGTATGCCTGAGGAAAAATAACAAAAGTAACATTAGTGTATAAACAAACTCTATGCCCAGACAATAACTTACAGTATTATTGTGTTAAGTCTTTATCGTAACGTTGTTGCCTTTAGCATGACTACTAAACATGTCGTTTTTATAAGATAGCAAATGCTTTTCCACAATAGTACTATTATTTATCATACTGTGGTATAACAAGCAATAGGAATAAATCTATAGTACTGTCTCAAAGCTAATATGCCAATGGACAAACTAAAAAGGATGGCGTGATCAATAACAAGTTAATAAAAAATAATAAAACCCATCTAAAACAGTTTGGGTGCCGTTTTGAAAACACGCTTAAATGGGTATGTAATGCTTACAATCGCTCGTTTCAAAAACGACAAAAGATCCTATAATGTTTCCCAAAACGAAACCTGGGTTTTAAAACACAACCGTCGTCTAAAATGAATTCAATGCTTCCTGTAATGGTTAGACTGCTAATTAACAATAGATAGTTTCAGGAAGCTAATAAACCAGCTAACTTAACAGTGTAACGAGAAACTCACTGTTTATTAGCCCCGTGTTCAAAAATAATGAAAATACAAATACATAGACTAAAGCCAAAGCACGGTCTCGAGTGTAAACGATATTAAAAACAGAGTTCGTCAAAGCTGTTAGCTTCCATTAGCTAGCATAGCTAAAGCTAGCGATCTAGAAGGAGAAAAGCCAGGCTAATTGCGGAGACTAGCCTTTTGAGCAGAAACGCAAATCGAATATTCAAGATCGCAAGTGTGTTTAACATTAAAATTACATAATCAATTATATACTTAATAATATAGTAACGTAATTTTATACCACAGGAAACGTAACTACAGACCTGTTCCAGTCGTTGTTGTACACAGTCGGTTCGTAACAACAACTGACACACACAATCTTAGTTTCGCCGATAAGACTTTGACCAGACATTGACCAATGAAAGCGCCTCCCTCCACTATCAAGACGCGTTATGATTGGTCTAAATCACAGCCCATCAAATACTAAAGCAGGGTCATGGTCCATCATTGGCCAAAAGTAACGTCACTCGGTTTTTATAACCAACCAAACAGTCTAGATGATCTCTCAGTGAGAACACGGTTGTGTGCTACTTTCTGCGTAAAACGAAATATTTTAGATCTTCACAATCACTCGCTCCAGTTGAACCGCAACACTACGTTGCCTAAATTATGATAACAATACAACGATCACAGCAAGCAGCGCGTAATATGTTGACTCTCTAAAACTACAACGAATGCAGCCTGCACTAAAATATAAGAGAAATTACTCATTACCTTTGTGGTAAGTAATTTACCTTAATTAAATAAATAGTAAAATACGCTGTGCAAAATTATTTTGCGAACTTTTACCACTTGAACTGTGTGCAATTAAAATAAGGCGTATATTTAAAAAGGAAAATTAATTGTTTTTAATCTATAAATCAACAAGTCTGTCTTTCTGTTTAACAGATGATTCCCCTGTGCTTGGGTCAGTGAGAAGATGTACACAGAAAGTGAAGTCCGGGTAACCAAGGGATGGCTGAGCTCTCAATGGCACATCCTGGTCCCACCTGCCTGGCTGGATGCTTGTGTAAACTGGGTGAAGCAAGAGGCCAGTGGAGAAGCCATGCCTCAATCGCTGCTGAACCAACGTGTTTTGGAGCAGTGGCTTTTAACTGACCTGAGGGACTTGGCCCACCCTGTGCTCCCCGCAGGCCTTTCTGATGCACAGAAGACAGAACTGAACAGCTGCTACTGTATTCAAATGGACTCCTTATTGGACATCAGCCAGCCTGCATATTGTCAACTGCAGCATATCCGGGGCACTGACCACTCCAACGAACAAGTCTCAGCCTTTACGCAGGAAACTCAAAGGCCTTGGGAGTCCAAGCCTACGCGCATGTTAATGCTGCAACTTACAGATGGAGTGGAGAATTTGGAGGGTATGGAATACCAGCCTATCCCAGCCTTAAGAGCCAACCTGCCACCCGGCACAAAACTACAGTTGGTTGGGCCAATTGTTGTCCGTCTTGGAGTGTTGCTGTTGAAGGCAGAGAATGTTAAGGTGTTGGGAGGGGAGGTGGAACAGCTCTTGGAGATGTATTCTCAAAGCAGATTGCTTAGTGGAGTATTGGGGCTGTCTGAGGAAAACCATCCACATGCTGAGGAACCAGATGACCAGGAGCTTTTGGCCAGTGTGGAGGCTGTGGTAGATCTTCAAGTTGCTGACAGTGGTTATCACAGCTTGACTTCACAAGCTTCTACCAGATCATCTTTTCCCCACTATCAGTCACAACGGCAGCCAATTCCCCAGCCTCAGATAACACCCGTTTCCAGTGAAAACAATTGGGATGTGGTTGAAATTCCAGATGACGACTTCAACAGTATTCCAGACCAGTTTGATGATGTTCCACAAAACATTGATAGCAATATGGCGGATGATAATCTTGAGGACTTTGATGACATCCCATTAGAAGAGCTGGACAGTGTGATGTGCCCCATAGATTCAGAAGTCTCTGAATCTATGGGGGCTCACACTGAAATGGAGCAACAAGCCTTTCCTGCTTCAAACTTGCCAATCATGGAATGTCACACCAACCGGGTGAAAAGTGGAGGAATGAGCCACACAAAATTTGCCAAAACGTCCACTGACATCAGCAGCCACCACAAGAGGTCTATACGTGAAATTCCCTCTACATCTGGTGTGAATGAATCTAAATATGTTGCAAGTAGCTCTACAAACAGAACAGAATCTTCTAGTTATGAGCAAAAAGCTGTTCCTCCGATACCCAGGTACCTTTGCACAATACAGGCTGGCTCTTGGCCGCCTGCTGACGTTCAGATTTTACGACTGCAAGCCTTTATCGTCACACTGGTAGGAAACTTGCGCAGTAGTGGAGGCGAATGGAAATTAGGGGCTACCATATCTGATGGAACTGGGTACCTGGATGTGGATTTGTGCGATGCCATGCTTGCTAACCTGATAGGCTTTTCAGCAACAGAGGCCAGAGCACTGAGGAAAGATCCAGCGAGGCGCAATGAAGTGGACAATGGAATACTGCACTGTCAGAAAGAACTTGTGGATATGTGCTGTATGATGAGTGTGAAAGTGGATCAGATGGGCAGAGGAGTTGTGTTGCGTTCTGATTCGCTAACTGAAAGTGAATGCTATGAGATGCAAAGAAAAGTGAACGAGAAGAGAATTTAAGTGATTTTATTTTCTCCACTTTTATTCACTCTCTGGCAGTGTTTCTTACGATTCACTGGTTTCAAATCTAAAATGCACATTGTATAATTTTTGGTTAAAATATTCTATTGTATTTTATCTTTATGTTGCGTAAAGTTTTTTCTGTTACTTTTTATATTTTAATATGTTCAGTGTTTATAATAAAATAAATTTTTAGGAATGTTTCAATGGATTTCTTTAGAAAATGTGAGGGGTCCCTGCCCAGAAAAAGTTATTGCCATAATCCTGAGAAGATTGTGGGTCCTTGGCTTGAGCTATGCCAGGTGGTTTCTTACTGATCCAAAATAGGCATGCGTAGGTACAGCTTCGGTCCCTTAGCCCCGCGACACTGGATGAATTCAGATCAACCAATTTTAAGACACTGGGAGACCAGTCACAAGGGCCTTTTGAACTAATTTTTAACATTGTAATCCTCAGAATGCCCACACTAAACCTATCGGTGGGCCTCCACACCTGCTGATTGTAATAACAATTTTACAGTGGCACAAGATCTCACAGACATTCACATGATTAAATGTGACTTCAGAATAACACCAGGGTCACCAGGCCTGTGTCTGAATTGCCTACTTCCCCACTACATAGTTGGTAAAATTCACTATGAGTCATGAATAGTATGTCCGAAACCAGCAGGGTGTTGCAGCCTTAGTCACGTTATTGACCTTTGAATGTGGCTTTCGAAGAACGCAGCCTTTAAATTGAGATGCAGCAGATCTGCAGAAGGTGCTGTAAAAGCAAAGAATGTGAAATATTTTTCGGAAGGCATTTTAATATCTCAGGACAGACATGAGACTTATAAAAACTATAACAAAACAGTTGTGGATCATCCAGGTAACAACAACGTGATCATCACTTAAAAAGTTCACTTACTTTTTAAAAGCACTGTGACTGTTTAATGGTATGTGCTCAATAAAGACATGAAAGATTATAACTGTTGTTAGTTTAAGCACAACATGTTTTCTCAATTTATTAGCTTACATTTACAGTGATAACACATTAATTGCAAAGAAAAAAAGAAAAACAGTATCTAGTTCTGATGACTAATAAGTTACGATATACTGTGTGGCCAGTCCTACATGTTCTCTTCATCTCTGACTTTCTTGTCTCTGTGCCCTTTATCCTTATGGCTAAATAGATCAGACATTTTACATAGGCCTACTGTAAATCTGCAATACTCTAATCTCCACTGTTTCTTGACATTTTTAGTCATTATATCATGTGTTACCCGTTCCTACTTGTTCTCTTGTTCATCGTTATAAAATTTGTTGCAATACAAATAAAATCCACTAGATAGCGCGAGCTTGCAGTGCGGCTTTCAAGTCAGTGCTTCCTTGACATCAAAAATAAGAGCGCTGCAAAAACAGAAAAGTGTTGCGTTTTTCTCAAGGAACGGACTTCAAAATAATTCTTCGATATCGAACGGATGAGGATATGTCTGATTTGCCAAGAAAGTAGGCTATTGCTCTTTTTAAAGAGTACAACATGCTTTTTTTGTTTTTAAACACATTTTCATGGCGATGGATATGAGGGCGAATAAATGATGACAGAAATGTTATTTTTGTGTTAAGGGCCCATCACTTGAATTACAGTTGACTAATCCCTAATTTATACAGTACTTGATTGGTTAAAAGCTACTAAAAGTATTAAATAAAAAATGCTTAAAAGTCTTTTTAGGGCAGCTACAAAGCAATAAAAACAATTGGCTAAATTATTTATTTAATTGTATGTGCATCATTGTTTTCATTTGAAATATAAGCACAAAATACTCTTCTTTCTGAAATTTGTTTTGACGCAATGCTTATCTGCATTGATTAGAGGATGAAGAGCCCAATAAGCTTGTCATTAACAATCTAAAATTCTCTCTAGAATAGAAATCGAACTACCATTCACAATCAACAAATTTGTTCTGTGTTTTATTCTTGGGTGAACTGATGGACATTCCTGTCCTCATTTTACCACATTGATTTTCATTTTACCTTGGTATTTGACTGTTCTGCACCCCAGAACGTTTTCTTAATCTATTCACTTATTTAAATGATTCTGTCTGTTTGAGGGTGAGCGCTTGACATTTTTGATTTTCATTTTACTCACTTTATACTCATTTACCCTATCACTGAATGTATTGAGAATACACAATCCAAACTTAAATGGTTGAAATTCTTGAATGCTCTGAAATAAAGGAGCAAGGCTGGTCTCTTATAAGACACATGGTATATTGTTGCTGACCAAAAAAATCACTTAAATAGTTATTTACTTGAACTTTTTCTACATAATTTAGATTATAATAAACTGTTTAAATGGGAATTACAAAGACATTTCTGGTTATATATAGTGTATCATAATAGATAATATATAAGTAAATTGAAGTGTCCCACTGAATGTCATTTAAAAGGATAAAATGCTAAACAAAAATAAAATTTTGTAGTTTTTTATTATAAAATTGTATGAAGATGAAAGGTATTCAAAGTATGGTTTTGGCCCAATGATGCCCCCCTCCGTGCGGTGCTCTTACTGCATGCAAGATAACTACAGCGCTGTCAGGACTCAGAAGAGGATTAGCAATAAATCATCCATTTAGTGTTTACTAATGCACTGTTATTAGCTCACATTCGTGCAGTTAGGTTCAAGGCTCTGCATAGTTTTGCATTATGGTTTATTCCATATGTAATAGTCTAAAGGTAGTCCAAATATAGGACAGTGTAAAGGCAAGGCAACCTTCACTGTACATCACTGCGCACACGCGATTATGTCTGGTTTGCCTTTGATTTATATTCTGGCCCATACGTCCAGTCTGGCGTGACGAGATTGATGCTTGTGTGCAAACTGATGTGTGTAGTCAAAAGCACATCTGCCATATTTTGGGTTAGTGGATAGTTGGTGGCCGTCATTAACCCAATCCGAGAAACATGAGAAAACAATTGCCCTGACCTGAACTGGTACTAGGAATAATTTAATAAAATGATGCACGGTAACGCACCACATTCCATATGCATTGCCCTCGATAAATTCGTACAGGAGCGTGTAAATCAAAGTCTTGAAGTCTGTGCTAGGTATCAGGATGTTGTCAATAATCAATAAGGTGTTTTGATGATCTTTTCTCCCTCTCTTGTCGTCTCCTCCCCTCTGATGCGCTGCGCATCATCCGGCTCTGCGCGCACTCACTCCAGAGCTCGCATTTCTCACGAGCGCGTCTGCTGCTCTTATTGCGCCGCATCAGACTCTGCATTTAACGCATCTCATACCCGTCGTTCTGGGTAAAGGCAAACAAAGGCCAGAACAACAGTGACACTTTCCTAAAAGATACACGTGAGACTAGGTCGCCTACGCGTTCCAAATCGTTTCTGCGTGTCTCGCGCTCGGACGCTCCAGACGCGAGCGCGCGTTTTTGCACTGCCTTCGCGCATCCAGGAGTCTTAAATCTGGCGGCGAGGACCCGGAGATGAGCCTGCTGTGGTGGGGGTTCGGTTGGGTTCCGGTGCTACTCGCGCTTTGGAGGCCCGGAGCCGCTTGCCCCGAGCTCTGCACGTGCAGTGGCGTGCGGATCTCCTGCGTGGACTACGAGCGTAGTATCAAGGCTTTCCCCATGCTGCAATCCGAGGCAGAGATGGAGAACATCACGGACATGTAAGTTGAGATGAAGACCCTTCATAAAAGACCAAGGAGCTCCATGCCAGGGGGTTTATACAGAATCACAAATGATTTGTCTTCCAAAGTGTTCCTTTGGATTAAGTTTAAAAAGCGGTCATTCAATGAATACATATCATAACTTTGCTTAACATTTGTGATTTATTGCACTTGTTCCACAGTATTTTTTTTATATCCAAGCGTTGGCTTTATAAATATATCCAAGCAGTGACATGTCTATCTTCTTAAAATAGGAATATTGTAGAGATTCGGTAAAAAAGACTATACTCTACTGGAGTGGTTCTTGTGATATTTGTTGCACACAAATTAATAAGAGTGTTGTCATTATGTGTTAGATAGGACCCAAAATATCTGGCTTTGTCACTGTTATTGAAAGAATTTGCATTTATTTGTATTAATTTATAGTTGTGTTAGTTGCATGTAAAATGAGGTCTATTCCAAAATGTTCCTTAAATACAATACAATACAAGGTCAGGTACAACATAATATCTTTCGGATCATTTTGAAAATATTTGCCTTGTATAGTATTAGTCATGAATCAGTTATATGAGAAATAAGAGTGAGCATGTTATTTTTTCGTATACAGATACATTGCAAATCAAAGCAATTTTACTTCCATTAATGAAAAGGATCTCATCTTATATCACAACCTGAGAAACTTGTGAGTACCAAATTTTTTTTTTTGAACTGTCATTCAGATATTTTTTTTAGTAATGTGGGAAATTGTAACATCAATGTTGTGTCGTTCTACAGAACAGTAACAAACACAAGGCTCACATATATTTACCGGGAGGCCTTTGAGAACAACCAGAAACTTCAGTATCTGTGAGTGCTTTGTTATGGTTTATGAATACATTTTGCAGTTATATTGATCAGCATATTTGAACGGTTTAGAAATGTCTTCTGTGGTACAGAATTACACATTCTACAATATAATGTATGTGCAAGATTTGCTGAAGAGTTTAGAAGTGAATTGGTGCATAAGTTATTGGTAAGTAGAATGTCGTATGCTTTGTATGAATACTAAATGTGTTATGGTTCCTTACAGAAATCTCAAGGAAAACAATCTGTCATATCTGTCGTGGAGGACTTTTCGGCATTTAAACATCTCAAATCTGTGAGACTTTTTTCATGCTTATATACTGTTGAAGTTTGACTTTTGTTAAATTTGTAAATCTAATATTTGTAATGATATACAAAAATTATAATTATATATTAAAATATATTATATTTACAGTATAAATTTAAAATATATTACACACACACATATATACATACATACATATATATATATATATATGCATACATATATATATATATGTATGTTATATATATGTTTACATGTGGCTAAACTTAAATGGAATATTTATTTTACATTTTTATTTCTAGTCACTTCAAAATTTATTAAAAAGAAAATGTAAAATATCCATTAGCAAGGCTTCTCTGAAAATTATGTGACTTACACAATGAAAGCTGACACTGGAAATCGAATACAATGAAAGCTGTTAATTAGCCGAGCAGGACTGGTTATAAAGCGATTATCTCCAAAAGTCCAAATAAAGGCAGATTAACTGGCCTGGCGGCTGTATCTGTCAATCACTAATACTTTTATAATACAACATTGTTCTTTCAGGCTACAAATTTGTGTTTTAGTGCATGCATTCTTTTAACATGTTTTTTTAGAGGTTTAGACATTTCTCTGTGTGTTTCAGTTTGCTAGCAGGTAACCCTTTGCAATGCTCATGTGAAAATGTCTGGCTAAAGCAGTGGAGAGGAGAGGAGGCGGAAGAGTTGCTGTGTGTGCTGGAGGGAGGGAAGAGGAGATCCCTTTCCACTCTTACACTGCCCAACTGTGGTAAGTCAAATTGATCATTAGAGAAACGAACACTTTCTTTTATTGTCACTTTTTATCCATGCTGTTTAAAGGGGACATATCATGAAGAATCACATGTTCCTTGATCGTTTAAGATAAAAGATTTCATTGTATGAAAACATACTGAAAACTCTCCTGCTAGTGAAAAAAAGACCATTTACTAAAACTAAGCTGCAAATACATCTTGTTCTGTACTCCCATGACATTCTGACATGAGGAAGATTTAGACATTTTAAAACTTAAATGCCCATATTTACATGTCAAAACAACACTTGTCTTGCCCAGTCTAGTTTAAATAGTTTAATATGTTCGAAAGTTATAACTTATATAGTTTTGAAAAAAAAATCGTTGCTTTAAATAGGAGCTTGTAGAATGCCAGGGTACCATTTCAAGTCAACATTTAAATGAAAATGAAGTTATATTATGAACACTTGGTAATATAATTAAAATGTTTTAAAGTAAGATCCTATTGTTTAGAAAGACGAGCGTGGAAAAATAAACATACTTATTTATGAGGTTGGTTATAATGTAACAACTTATTTCTATATTTAATATATATTCATAATCATTTATATTAGTATTTTATTTGTATATTAATTGTATTAAATCAAATAAAAACTACTGAGCAGTTAAAGATTCTTTGCAGAGGTCTACCGGAAGTTTACTCTGGGCCAAATAACGTTTGTTTAAGTTGTTGCCGCTGAAACGTCTGTAGTGCAAAAATATATATTATTATTAATAAATAACATTATAAGTTGACCTCAGGAAAATATAAATAACAGAAACATACAGTACTGTAAATGTTGTGAAGTGAGGATATTTGTAAAATAAAGCCCTAAATATATTTTATAATGCAATGAATATAATTTTACTTCTTTTAACTTATCTATGAACTAGGTAGCTTTACAGAGTATGGGAGAGAGTGTTACATTTCTTATGGATTTGGGTTCAGTAGTTTTCTCTATCTCTAGATCTCAGACTGACTCAATAACACAGAGTGACGATTGTACTCATTTTTAATTTTAAGTAAACCATGCTTGATTATGCTCAAAGCATGCATGGCAATATAATATTTTGGAGTGACGTTTTGTTTGTTTGTTTTTTAAAATTGGTCTCGTCCAGACTGTAGCTTCATGGCCTGTGGCTTAAGTCGTGGATAATTATTGATCCAAAGATCAACCTCCAGCCAGGCCTATTTTAAGCATTACCACAGCCAAAGGGCCTCAAGGGAGGAAGAGAGAACAAGAGAGAGAGGGAGGAAAAATAGAGTGAGACGGGGGGGATCCCCGGAATGCAAAAACACTGGGACATTTAAAGTCAGATTCTGCTGTGAACGTCTGCTGGCCTATGGCCACAGACTGTCTCTGTTTTCTATTTTTTGTGTCATGGAAGAAAATGAGCTACTTCAGTCAATTGTTTCAATCTATCATAGTTTTAAGAATATCTAGAGTGACAAATTTACATGTGAGATTTTGTGATAATTTGCAATTTATACGAACATACAATAAATCATATGAAATAGGTAAAGTAACCAGCAGCTTTCTGCTGTTGCAAGTGATGCCAGGGGCACAGTGATAAGCACCCAACTGTGGCCGTCTGGATGTAGAGAGATACAAATCTAACTTGGCTATCTGATGACATCAACACAGAGGCAGTCTGAACCGTCAACGCAGCTTGAATTGGATGTTAGCACTCCGCAGGCTAAAATGGCTGTGAATTCCTGTGATGCATGGGGAAAACTGATTCAATTTCTAAGCCAAAATATCAAATATTAAATGAAAGAAAATACTATATATTCTTCATAGTTCATTAACATTTAATAACAAAAAAAATTTCTACCAGTGACCAACTGTTTGTTTATCAATCTAGGCTCATATTAACATAATCGTTCATTGTGAATTCTTGTTAAAAAACGCATTAATTGATTATGAATATGACTTTGTTGTAAAGTGTGACCAAACACAAAATAATAAATTCAAGGCTATTGCTAAAACAAGTAAAATAAATCTTACCAAAACAACAAGTAAACTTGGCAAGATTAAGAGGGATTTGCATATTAAAAAGTGAGAGAGAGACATCTAAATAAGACCTCAAATGTTTAGTTTGACCATTCATAACGTTGGACATTTCCCAAAGGTATTTATAGTAAAAATGTGGGCACATAGAAAATATTCATTTCTTTGCTGTTTTGTTAAAATGTTAATAGCATTTATCATGTGGTATACGATTTTTACACACGTTTTTGTCATATTTTATTTTGACTATCAGTTTAAATATTTCAACAAGATCCCAAAACAAGTCTTGTGATTTTGCTGCTCAAGTAACTTTATCCTGTTCTAAGGCTATTTAGATGTTTTAGAAGATACAACTGTCTAGAGTACATAGTTATTAGTCAGCACAAGTAAATCTTCTGGTTTGTTGTGTGTTTTTGTTATAGTTCTCCCCACTGTGAGTCTCAGTCCCACTAAGATCACCATGTTGGAAGGGTATAATGTGACGCTGACATGCAACACATCAGGAACGCCCACACCGAGTCTGAACTGGAACACCTGCAAACTAGATTCCCGATACGAGGTAATGCTGAATTCAATCTGAATATTAAGATCTGACTAGGGAAGTATGGAAAACAATAATATTTGGGTTTAATACAGCTATAGAAGGAATAACTTTCTTTAGGTCGGTGTGTCATTTGAAACATGTATAGATCATCTTTTACCTTAGATAGTTCTGCTTTTTTCATTTTGATATTATGGCATGACTTAGATTTACCTATAATTCATTGCATTGTCTTTTTTTTCTGATGTAACCAAAGCCATATAGGCAGGGAAAATAATTGTAAACATTATTATCATAGCCCACCTTTAAATCCAGTCAAATCCAGGGAGATAAATTCAAGTGCTGGCACGCATTTGTTCACATTGAATATTCTATTTCACTCAGAAATGAATTATATCGTCAGAGCCGATGGCCTTGGGGGCAGTGCTTTGACAAATGTGACACGGTGGCACTTCTGGTCACTTGAGTTCGTCGTCCATTCCTGATCCGATACCCCTCTCTCTTACCTCGTTTCCTGACCTTCTCCTACTGTTCTGTGCAATTAAAGGCAAAATGGCCAATAATAATAATTTAAAAAAGTAATTAATCATGTTATGTAAAACGTGTAAAACGTGTTAAATACTTTTAATGTTTTAAGTCAATAGAGTGAGATTTGCTGTAGATTTTGTGTGATAACATCACATGTAATTTCTTTCCAGTTCTTGGAAAACATGAAATAGAAATTATGTTTTTCATAAACTGATTTGTGGAGCATGACAGGACACTTGAAATAGAAATGAAATTGATGTTGTTGTTGTTGTAACACACACCCTCAGCTCAAACGCTCGGGTCAGATGTCAGAGATGAAGCTCCTGGATGTCTCCTTCCTGGACAATGGATGCAAAATAGCCTGCACATCTGATAACATGGTGGGAGAGACTGAGGCCTCTCTACATCTGGACATACGGTGTAAGTTTTCATACTTTGTTGGAATATGAACCGTCTATACTTTATGTTATTTGCTTTATGTGAACTGTTTGCCTAAATATGGTGCCAAATAATATGAATTAAAACTAGAGCCGCAGCAAATGTAATGGTTAACTTGTGGTTGATGTTTGACTCATTGTAAGCATTGAGTAGTTTCAGTTTCAGCATGCAAAGAACAAGAAACAACTTTTGCTACAAGCCTGTCCTCTAAAATAAAATGACCCCATAGGTCGTTTTTCCCAGCATTACATTACATTTACGCATTTGGCAGACGCTTATCACATTATACATTTCATCAGTAGGTCTGTTCCCTGAGAATCAAACTCACAACCTTTTTGCACTTCTAACACAATTCTCTAGCCACAGGAGCATATTGTCACCTTAGACTTATAAGGTTCTATCTGACATTTTTTATCAAATTTAAGTTATTGACATATTCTTGTTCTTCTCTAAACTTTTTTATAATTATGTGATTTTTTTTTCTTTAGGTTGTGTAGATTTTGGGACTTTTTTTGAAAAACTAGAACGTTCTATCTAGTCGAAGTCAAACTTGGTTCTATTGGTTCTATTTTTGAGATCCCTATTCTTGATCTTTTTTCTTTTTAAAATGAATTCCTAAAATGTCCTACATTTTACAGTACTAAGCCTTTAGGTCAAATAGTCAACAATTTTATCGATTTGGTCTTAATTACAACAATAAACATGAGCATGGTATTTCAGACATACTTCTATTTAGAGAGAAAGACATTGTCCCAGTTTCTGCGGAATAAAGTCTATATTCCTACCCTAAATTAACATCCGATCTAGACAAAATATTTAGCACAGTTTTTAGGCTTTACTTGACAAAAACTTATCCGTCCTAAAATATAAATGAATGTCATAGAAAGCATTAAATTTAACTATCTTATACAACACTTGTTTAATGTTTTAAAATGAATTAAGTTAACAGTTTGTAGTGCTTAATTTTTTTGCTTTAATTAATGTTTTACAACATTAAAACTTACTAAGCGATTATTAGCGACTATGTAGAATTACAAGGTTCTTTGTTCATTTGACCTGTTCCAAAAATCTTTTCCTTTATTGCCGACATTACCATACTTTCAATGCCACCTTAAATATTTCAGGATGTACTTATGCCTGTGTTTTTTTTTAATCTTTGATTTGTCTGCTGATCTGTGCCTGATTTGGGATGGCAGTTGCTCCTGTAATTAGAAAGCTGATGGATGCTATCTCAGACCACCACTGGTGCATTCCCTTCAGTATGTCGGGCAACCCAGAGCCAAAACTAAGCTGGTTGTTAAATGGACAACCAGTGGATGAGGGACACTTCATTCGAACCATTATCCACGATTATTCAGAAGGCGAATACCATGGTTGCTTACAGCTGGACAGCCCAACGCACATCAACAATGGACAATACACACTGCTGGCTAGTAATGTGCACGGAAAGGACAGCAAGGGCATTTTTGCTCATTTCATGTATGAGCCGTGGAATGGTGAGTTGACGTTGAAATAATAAAATCCAAATGCATATGGTTTTTACTATGATGTAATAGTAAAAGACAACAATATCTGAAAAGATTCCATTTTTCTTTTCATTTTAATCAGAATCGGTTACTGATCCAGTCTATTATGGTAAGCTTCTTTATAAGCATGAGCACAATTAAAGCCGAAGTGTGTAATATTTTATTTTTATTTTTCTGTCACAGTGTATTGTGCTGAGTCATTTACAACTAAGCTATTTGGTGTTCCAAAGTGTAAAATACCATGACCCCATGACACTGTCAAAACTGTTTGTTCCTTTAAGCATCCTCACCAGTCCAAGTGCTCAACATATTGTGTGATTTTGGGCAAGAGCTTTAGTTTTTATAAAAACTGTTTAAAAATAATTATTTTTGCAAGTCGTTTAAGGTAAAAATTACACATTCCGGCTTAAACCAATTGAATTGCAGATATTTACATTGATTGGTAATGCTGCTTGATTCTAAAATGTTTCTTCTGTTTTTGTCTTTCTCGTTGAGATCCAACAACAGGTAAGAACAAAAGCACATATAATATAGATGACAGATTTGTAATTTGATAAATGTGTATCTAAATGTTTATTCTATTATGTACAGATGACACTCCTCTTGGACCACCTGAGGATAAAGTTGCTGTGAGTGAAATTGAATTACTCCTACAAAATTGTATGAAAATACAACAATAATAGTGATATTTCATTAGCCAGTTCCAGTCATGAATGGTGATGAGCCAAAACATCATTTGATTTGTTTTAAATGTATAAAAAGTAACAGCTACTAGACTTGTCCGACCTGTTTACCTACAGTAGCTGCTGTATATACAGTATAGTCTCATGCAGTTGTGGAAAGGCCATGATTCATCACAAACCTTATATTCATAAACCATAGATGTAGAAAATCTTGTTTGGAATCTATTACTGTACATGGATAAAACATGGAAATCCTGATAAAACTTGAAATTCACTTGCTGGACAGACAAATGTGACCCTGGATCACAAAACCAGTCTTAACTAGCAAGGGAACATTTTTAGTAAAAGACAAAAATACATTGTATGGGTCAAAATGATTGATTTTTCTTTTATGCCAAAAATCATTAGGATATTATGTAAAGATCCATGAAGATATTAAGTAATTTCCAACCCTAAATATATAAAAACTTTGTTTTTGTGAGTGGATGGCCTGCCACAGTGCCCCTTATTCACAACATCAAAGGCAATTTTTTCAATATTTTGATTTTTTGCACTCTCAGATTCCAGAGTTTTAAACGGCTGTGTCTCAGGCATAGATTGACCTACCCTAACAAACCACACATTAAAAGAAAGCTTGGTTATTCAGCTTTCAGGTGATGTAAAAATCTTAATTTCGGAAAATTGACCCTTAAAACTGGTTTTGTTGTCCAAGGTAACAAATGTCCTTTCACTGTATTTGAAATGTAGCATGGCCACACATACCCTATTGTGTGTAGCTTCTTACCAGGGCATCAGTCAGTTAATCTGTAAAACATCTTTGCGCAGTTTGACTGTGACCACAAGATGACCAACTTGTGTATGTGTAATATAGTAAACTTGTACATTTTGGATGAGGTTTTCTATATGTTTATGGAGGCTCAGGATGCAGACTTCAGCTTTTCCAGATAAAATGTTGAAAGCAGTAACTGCCAGTTAAAAGCGTTGCATTCTGCTCATAGGTGTATGTGGTCGTGGGAATCGCTGCGGTCACATTCACAGGCTTCATCTTGATGCTTGTCATTCTGAAGTTTGGACGCAACTCAAAATTTGGAATCAAAGGTAAGCGGCTCTCAGTTCCTTGCGCAGCCCTGCCAAGCTTTCATTAAGGACTGTACCTCTGGGCGAATGTATTGTGCTCACAGAATGAGAGGTTTTTTTTTGTAAAGTTGAAAAAAGAATGCTAAAGGAAAGGCTGTGCTTTGTCTGTTTCAAGAACTCTACTAATTACTAACATGCACCTAATCTATTATAATCCTTGTTTCTCATATAGATGGGTATGTTAAAGGACCAATGTGTAAAAGTTAGCACAATTTTTTTTGTTGATTTAGAAGAGATTTGTTTATTAGACATTTTTAGATTTTCAGAAAATTGAGTAGTGCTTGCATGTACCAATGCGGCACCATGATAGCAGGGTTTTTTTATCTTTTGTTCTGACATTCTTTTTCATAGGCGTACAGAGTGGTTTTTGAACATTGTTAAGCAGTTTCTAGGGTGTTCAGGGTGGTTACAAGGTTACTTGCTGGCCCGAGAGCCCATGTCCAAGTCTTTAATCAGATGCTAAGAAACACACCACATGATTTGAGGTATTTTTCATAGCACAAACAGTGAGTCATGAGTTATTTGCAAATGTGTTATACTTCGGGTCAGGGATTTGTTTATGCGTTATGTATATTCTGTTATATATAATATACATCCTCAAAAAAATTAAGAGAGCATTCAAAATTTTCATTTCAAATCAGCATTTCTAGATTGTGGTAATTCCAGGCCAGTGTGTTAAATTTCAACAAAATCAAACATCAGGAGTGACATAAAATCATCATGTGAAAGACTGACAGCATGGCAAGACACTTGAAAACTGTGATAAAACCCAGGTTTCTACATACAATTTTTTAATACATGTACAAAGATTACTGTTTTAATTGTTAAAATTGAAAATAAACTTGTTTTCTTCTCAATATTTGAAGTCTGAAAAATACAGAGCATCTTTTCTGTTATTTTGAACTGTTTCTCCAGTTTTCATTTTCTGCAAATAAATGCAAACACAAACAATATTTTATTTGAAATCTGGGAGAAATTGTTCGTAGTACACAAAATGAAATTAACATGAACATTTCACCAAAACAAATACTTATAATTAATAAATTCAGAAAAACTGAAATGGTGCTTTAAAATGGTCTTTTTTGGCGGCTGTAAATTCTTGCCTTAGCAAGCAGGCAACACTGGCTAATAAAACTCAGAAACAGATCTCTTCATTGACGCGTGTAATAAAAAGTGGTATTTAGTCTGGCCTTCGTTTAATGTGTAAGAGTATGTTTGTGTTTGTTTGACAGCATGGGAAGACGCATGAAAACTGTTATAAAAACCCAGGTTTCCTCATAAAACTTTTTTTAACTTTTTCTTTAATACATGTTCAAAAATTACTGTTGTATTGCTTAGAAGTGAATATGAACATGTTTTCTTTGCAATATTTGAGGTCTGAAAAATGCAGAGCATCTTTTCTGCTATTTTGAACTGTTTCTCCAGTTTTCATTTTCTGCAAATGAATGCAAATAGAAACAATATTTTTATTTGAAATTTGGGAGAAATATTGTTCGTAGTTCACAACATGAACATTTTACCAAAACAAATACTTATAAATAGTTAATTCCAAAAAACTGAAATCGTGCTTTGAAATTGTCCCTTAATTTTTTTTCAGCGGCTGTATATTCTTGCCTTAGCAAGCAGGCAATACTGACTAATAAAGCTCAGGAACAGATCTCTTAGTTGATGCATGTAATAAAAGGTTGTATTTAGTCTGGCCTTCGTTTAGTGTGTAAGAGTATGTTTGTGTTTGTTCTGGTTTATGACAGCTTGATAGTCAGTTGGTCTGAGTGGGAGCGTGTGATTGTTTTTGTGGTTTCTCTGAGAGGAAGTGTCGAGTTAGATGTCCTAAGGGGCTTATTTTCGCACGGTGGTCTTGATTGTATGTGTGTGTGCTTGTGTAAGTGGCTTCTTGGTTTTCCGCAGGGACAGAATGAACAATTATTTACATATGTATATGCTTAATAGTGAATTTTAATATTGAAAAGGGTCTAATGTGTTTCACTTTAGCGTTTTATATTCTATTGGATATCTAACAAAAATACCGTTGCATCCCATATTGCTTCTTTGTTGCATTATTCTAATGTAATAATATTTTAGTATTATTAGGAGTGTGAGAAAAACATTTCATTGAAAAACTATCATTAATTAAAGCCACTATAATGCCCCATGTTTCTTTTACTACAGCATGCAGCAAAACATTTACTGACCCTTGTAAGCCCAGCTTGACTTGAGAATCGAGAGCTTGAAATCAAGAATATTGAATCTTTTGTGCCTTGATTATTCTTAAAATTTTTTTTAGAAAAAGCATAAAATTCCCTAAATCATTTGTTATTTTATGTTTAAAAGAAACACAGATTTGAACGTTGTCTCAGACTTTTGTGCCCCACTGTAAACACACATACACAAACAGAGGGACTCACAAAAGTGTGGAGAAAAGCAGACCTGCACATTTAGGAGAGGAAGTGGATGTGGAATGGAAGTAGGTGAAATTGTAGCCTTCAGGTTCAGGAAGTGTGGGTGTCTGCAGAGACGCAGCGCTCCATCTGTATGAGACCGAGTAAGAGCAAGAGAGTCAGCAACCTTGTGCTTATCAATGATTCAAAGGGCAGGTTTCGGTTTTCTCTGGTTTGGACGAATAAAAAAATCAATAAATCTCCTCAAGGTCAGAAGTATCATCGCTCCTAGACTTGTGGCCTTTGGTTAAGGTGCTAAAGGTGCAACTCACCAGTCTCCCCTCTTCCCAGCCTTTGTTCCCACAAGTCTCTGCAAAGTCAAAAGGTTTTTTGTGGGAAAACTTTAAACTACATTAAATTTCCATAGAAGAGTATTAGGACTTAACTCTCAATTACAAAAAACATGTAACAGTAATGCCTATAACTATACTGTCTAGGGGAAAGACATGCATGCACTGTTTTTTTATTCAAATACATGCAGATTCACTATTATGGCCACAAAATAAAATTCAAAATTTAAATTCCAGTTTCAGCTTCTATCATGACAATGTAAATTAGTAAATTAAAACTTCCAGACAATATATACAAGGACACCAGAAAGAGTCTGTACATCTACTAAAAAATGTAAAATCATCTTTTTTAATTTAAAACGAGATACAAAACTACAAGCTCCACATTTCACATTTCATTAAACTCCCTGAAATGTTTTGCTTATTGATAGTAGTAGATTACTTTAAACATCTTTTTTAAAGCTGATTGACAAGTCAAAGTTATGTCTGTAAAAGGCAACATCATGCCTGAAATGCTCTCATCAGAGCATTACATGTTTTGGACCGGGAACATTCCTTTAGAAAAACAAGACGTTATTTGAAACAACTAATAAATCTGATCTAATATTACTTGTGTGAAAGTAGAGGACATTACAGTGTTTTGGGTAATGGATGTAAACAGAAATTTACATTTACATTTACATTTGGCAGACGCTTTTATCCAAAGCGACTTACATTGCATTATCCTATACATTTATACATAGGTATGTGCAATCTCCTCGGATTAAACCCACAACCTTGCATTTTTAACGCAATGCTCTCACCCCTGAGCTACAGGAAATTCACTTGTTTTACACAACATTATGTTTTCAAATGCAAAAAATTGTACTCAGATATTGTAAATGATACTATCTTCCTACTATAAAGCAGGAAATGTTATTGGTCAATAAAGATTGTACCGTCCATGTTGAGTGTATCTGCGGCGACCAGAAAAAAATGAATTGGCATCACAGCCCAATATATATTAAATAACAATGATCAAATTACTCGAAAGCAAAGTCCATACTGTTGTTTGGACGACGTTCATCAGCTTTTCCTTTTTTCCATAGTGATTTCCCAGAAGTAGCGGTCCCATAGAGATCGGAACTCGTCAGGAAGTTAGCGAAAACAAAGCCCATTCTGTTCGTCAGCTTTACTGACAAACTAAATTATTCTCTCATTGATTTACTTTTGCACAGTCCTCGTGTAAATTCAGAGTTTGGCATACTGCAGCACTGCGCAGATACTGCAGCACATACATCATGCCCGAGAGCAGTATGCTCTTTCCTCTCAAATTATTTTGTGATACTTTTAAATCATACGTGGATCAGTCTGCGCAGCACTGCAGGAACTTAAACAGACCTATTCTAATATGGAAAACCAGGAGACTTTCACAGAGAATAATATTAGACATATAAAAAAAAGTTTACCATAGTTTAGGTCCTCTCTGAGGGCCAAGAAGGCCCTGAGAATTTCCCACATGGCATAACATGTAAAATGTATTACTTTGTCTTAACTTTTCATCTGTAAGAGCACCATCAGTAAACCATCTGCCCTCTTGATGGTCAGTGTGCTTGTCTATGTTTCACTAAAACCAACAGAAAGAGCTCTGATTGCTGTCTGAAAACTATCATTATCAAAATTCAATTCAACTAAATTCAATTTATATAGCGCTCACAATGTGTGCCTAATCCAAAGCAGCTTCGCAGGAGAAAAACAGAAAAACACTGAAAATGTAAAACACAGCACAGTGCACGGTGTTTATAGAACAAGCAAGATCATTTAATAATATCTAATAATATCTAATAAATGCAGTCTCCTGGTGAGCAAGCCAGCCAACAATGCCCTGTGGCGAGAAACCCAACCTCCAATAATAAATAAATGGAGAAAAAAAATCTTGCGAGAAACTAGTCTCAGGAGGGCCAGATCTCCTCTGACGTGTCCCAGATGCACTCAGTTACTTTGATTAAAAGTTACTGAGTAAATGTTTATGAACAATAGGAAGAGTTTATTAGTTGTGATTTAGGGTGTTTAATTTGCTGAAACTGTTTGGGTCTAATTTGTCTTTATTGATATATAATAATAATGGCAAAACGTAACTGAGTGCAGCTATAACTTCAAACTGCTCTCATGTGATGTAAGTTTAGCATTTAATACTAATCATTGTAAATTTAGCATTAATGTGATAAGTAGTCCGTCTTTGCTCTTTGTTGGGGATGGAATTGCCTGACCTGCAGCAGGGATGGTCAAATGGTAACTTTGCTCTTGGGTGGTGATGGAATTGCCTGTGATGAGCAGGGATGCTCAGTCAGTCCGCAGGATCTTGCAGGAGGATGACACGGGATCTCACCATACCTCGGATGGGCATCCCGAGGTGGGGGAGGAGGGAAAAAAGAGAATAATTAGCGTAGCTGCTGTTCATTAATTAATTTAGCATGTTAAGCATTAAGTGAATGCTTGGCTGAGAAGGTGTGTCTTTAATCTAGATTTTAATTGGGAGAGTGTGTCTGATCCTCAAATAGTATTGGGAAGGCTATTCCAGAGTTTAGGTGTTACGTTTGAGAAAGTTCTACCCCCTTTGGTGGATTTAGTTAGTTGTTATAAAATGTCCAGAGTTTTGAGACCTTACACCGTGTCTACACCGGACGCGTAAGACGCGACGCAACATGACAACTGCTTGTTCTTAATGGGTTTCCGCATCCAGTGTGGACAAAATTTGAAATTATAATGGGTTTTAATGCGTTTTTAATGTCTTTAATTGTGTCGCGTCATGCCTGTTACAGAGCATGATGGCTTGTAATAAGATAGAAGCTCTTTTATTTAGGTAGGTGCTTAACCGTTTAGGGCTTTATAAGTAATTAAAAGAACTTTATAGTCAATATGATACTTAATGGGTAACCAGTGATGCAATCATCTGGTCTTGATGAGATATATAGCTGAGTATCATCTGCATAACAATGGAAGCTAATTCCAAATTTTCTAATAACGTTGCCGAGGGGCAGCATGTATATGGAGAAAAGCAGGGGTCCTAAAACCGAATTCTGAAGTAATCCATAATTTACTTGCGTTAGATTTGACGATTCCCCATTTAAATAGACATATTGATATCTGTATGATAACTAAGATCTGAACCATTGCAGTGCCTGTCCCTAAATACCCTTATAATTGTGTAAGCGATCTAAAAGTATTTTATGGTCTACAGTATCGAACACAGCACTAAGGTCAAGTATGACTGGTAGAGAGATGTTAACTTTATCTGAAGCGCCAGCTACTGTCAGCCATTCACAGTGTACTCTGCTCTTACAGTCTGTGTGTGTCCGTGCGTGCGTGTGTTTTTAGAGTTAGAGGGGTGGATGTTGCCTTCCCACAACATTGACTGTTGCCATAGTTACAAGCGTCATAGTTACTCAGTTCCAGAGATGAATCATTCTCTCAATGAATCACCAACAGCTGAGATCACACACACATACATTGCAGAACATCATATACACACAAAAATGCATACCTATACAGTTATATTTTATATATGATGGCATGTTGAAGAGACTGTTGATAAAAGTGTGACACACTTGGGCCGTTTCCCGTAAAGGGATTATCTTAAACCAGGACTAGGCCTTAGTTCAATTGGGATATTTAGATTGTTATAAAAAAAAATACTGTGTGCATTTTGAGACAAAACAATTGGCTGAGACATAACAATTGGATGATATATTTTAGGATATGTTGATTTTGATCACGACACCTCCAACATTTCAGTTAGTCTGGGACTTGGTTTAAAGGTGGGGTAACAAGCTATTTCATGCATTCTGACTTCTTTTTTCTTCTCATGCTCAACATGGTTAACTTGTCAAAAAACGAGTTGGACATATGACGTAGTATTTCTGTGCTCGATAAACTCCTCAAGGGTTTATAAAAATTTTAGAATGTTTTTTTCAAAAGTGAATTGCGATGATGTATTGATTGCGTGTGCTTTAGTTCTTCCCAGTGCACTGCACGCCTTCAGAAGGGTTGACTGTTTTCGGGAAAATAATCGTACCGTTTTATCTGTGTGATCAAAGTAAATCCATTCAAAGATATAAAGTATGCCACACTACTCTATAGGTATTCAAGATTAAAATGACATTGGCAGAAACTACGTGTGTTACCAGTGCTATAAGCTATTGGCAGAAACTACCAGTACCAGTACTACAAAAACTATAAATTGATAAAACATTAAAAACGTAAGCTATCGTAAATGCTTAAAAATAATGCTTAAAATTAAAGTAATGTAACTTTGTCACTTAAAAGTATCATATATAAAATTCATCCATAAAAAGAAATGCATTTATCATTTTAAAAGATAATTTTTTGGGGGGGGTTCCTTTATTTGTACAGAATAGTGAGAGGAAGTGACAGGAGTGGGACAGAGAAGTTATTTGTTTGGGAAAGGACCAAGAGACGGGAATCGACCCGGGTCGTCCAAAGTGCAACTGCGCTAATAAATTTTTTGTGGAAGGAAGAAAACCATGCTGGTTTTAAGCAACATGAGGGTAAATTTGAATTTCTGGGTAAACTATTCATCATCATGTCCTTGTTCAAGCTGGGTTGATCAAACAGGTTTGAAATATCAGTGGATATCAGTTTTTGAAGATACTACAATGACCAGGGCTGCTCGATTATGACAAAAATTATAATCACGATCATTTCGCCCAATGTTGACATCACAATTATTTTTATGGTTATTTACGATTACTCAATAAATAGATAAATTATTTATACAAATCTTGTAAACTTAACACTGGATTCAACTTAATAGCAAATAAAAAAATATGTATAAAATGTAAAATAAAGCATGAATGCATACATTCAAATGAATAATATAAAAAGCATAAAAAGAAATAGACAGTGGGGCACAATTTTGTTTTTCTTCAATTATTTTGTTTTCATAATTGTTGGAATACAAAAAGAATGTTAAATTTAAATTTATTAAGATTAATTCAAGGCGCAGGCTCCCCGGGACCCGAGGTAGTTCGGATAAGCGGTAGAGAATGGAATGGAATGGAATGGAAAGATTAATTCACACGTCATCCGTCTCTTTCTATGAAGCTGTTAAGAGGCATTTCTATAGTTAAGGCTGTCCTAGAGTTTAAACAAACAAGTATCGTCCACTGCAAAAACTGACGAGAGACTGATGACTCCACTGACTGGTAGTTTCTCCGTAAAGTAGCTCATCATTTACAAAAAGTTCCCAAAGTTGTCATGTCATTTGATACTCAGATTTCCTGTCGCCAACCATCACTGTTCCTTTTGGCCAAGTCACGCTTCCCCCATAATAATGAAATAAGTGGGATGTTGCTTGTAGGGCATAAAAAACATAACATGTGTAGGGTCGACGGTACTGTATGTACTTACCTTTATTTAATGTAGTTACAAATTTGATTTAATTTGGTAGCATTAATTTGATAGTATATTGGTATATATACAATTGAGATAAAATTGCAATTAATTATGTTTAGTTTGCCACCATCTACCGCATTATTGTTACAGTATAGTTGATGAGAAGTTGACTGACTTTTGATTTATACCGTCTTACTAAAGCACTAAAGACTAACTCCAGAATAACCCTTATCTATTTCTCCTCTAAATTGCTTCTGGCTTTTGTACGCTGTTAACATTGTAGAAAAATTAACCCTATTGTTTGTCTTTTTTGTTAGGTTTGTATTAATTTGTTTGTTATAAAATATATAATTTTTCTCAGTTCTGTTGTATTGTGCTTTTATTGTTTGATTTATATTAATGTTGTGATTTGTTTTGCATGTTTTGTTGTGTTCTGATTTGTCTTTTATAGGTTTTGTTTTTATTTCACAATGTTCCTGTCGAGGTCGTAGCAAGATAACAATGACTGTGGTCACATCAGACTGAACTGGACAAAGAATTTTGTGGAGCATGTTGGGAGAGCAGAGAGGTTTATGACTGACCTCACCTACAACTTGTCCAGCCATCTAGAAAATTGTACAGTAGCTGATATTGGACAGATGTTATTTGGTTGTTGCAGGAGAATGGTTCTTGAAGCACCTCCCCTTAGTCTAACCCAGTGTACCGAGGGAAATAGTGACCTGGTCACATACTTTTGCTGAGTTGATAAATGGGTGAATCCATCAGTGGCTTTGGGAGTTACCAGAATCTGTGTCAGTTGGTAGCGCAGTACTCAATGTTTTAAGAGAGGAGAAATTGCTCCGAAACCAAGTCACTCATAAGTATATAATGCTAGATGGGCCCTTTTCACCCTGTTCACACATTTAATGACCAGATAGCAAACTGAAAGCTAAACCATAAAGATGTGGACACAAAAAGCGCAGACACCCATGCATATAGGTGCATAATTCTGAATGACTTATATGAAAGCATAATTTATATTATTAATACCGGAATTATATTTATACCATACTATAACAAGCACAGATAATTATTTTACTGTTAGTTAACTATCACTCTTCTTTTCTTTAACACATGTTCACACATTTTCAAGCCGATTAAAGCCTCTTGTTTTGATTGTTGAGATGCACACTGAAACCTAAATATTATTGGCTGCCACTCAAGTTGTTTTCCATTTAACTTCAGGCAAGAAATTTGACAGCCAATGAAATAAAAGATATCTTCAACATTAAATCTAAATTGACCCTATTCCTATATTTCTGGTTTTACCATAAGTAATTCTTCAGCGCACTTTATTCCATAGAAAAGAGTTGTTATTCTCATTAAAATGCATTACGTCTAAAACAACTAATTTCCAAGTTATTTTTCAGCTCCTGAAAACACCAAGTATAGGTAATAGAGATTACATTTTGTGATGCAATTTATTCACAAAATTCAAGTTGCACCAACATTTTTTTAGTTGAATTCCCTGATTCCCTGTCACTTACTGAAGTAAAATGGGTTGTAAATGATATTACATGTTGACTGAAAGAAAACATTCACATTTACATTTCGTGTTATTGTTTTATTACTACTGTCCATGTACAAATATTGTATATTTTGTTTTATAAGTGCAGAAAAATCTACTTTAGATATCAGAGACATACTAAGTGAACTGGATATGTACAGCCGACTGAATCTAATGTATTCCTAAAACGATTTAATCTATTTGATGGTCTCTGTTTAAATGACTGTCTTTTGTTTATGTTGACTGGTCAGGTTTTGATTTTGTTTTAGTAATAGGAAAGATTATAGATTATAATAACCCCGACCCTCCAGGGATGCAAAATGGATTTATGTTTTTGCATCAGAAAAAAAATGGAAATAACATTTTATAATGTCCTGTTTATCAAGATCTCTTGCAAACAAACAAGAGACAGTGCTGCATTTAATAAAATGCATTACTTTAAATAACAAAGTGCTGTTTTCTTGTCTCTAGACACCATCAGTTTAGTCGTAAAACAGTAACACTGCTTAACACACAGAAAAACAATCCTTCTCATGTCCCAGAGTGGAGGTGGAAGAATTTCCTCTCTCCCCCACCCTAACCCCCCCACCCCCTACTCTTTTACTTATTCTGTCTGACATGAATATGACCAGATTTTAAAAGGAATACTGCAGCGTGATATAGCAGACTTGAAAGCACATAACCAGCACCAGGCTTACAAGTAAATATGGCATTCTCATAGCACTAAGGGGATTTTTGGCGAAACGACATCACTACGGAGGAGCGTTGTTAAGTCACTCTGTGATCAAGCCCCTAGTAAGTGCAAAAGTTCACTTTGCTTTCTGTCATATTAGCCTGAAGTGCTTCTCCTTTTTGGTAGTCAACATTTGGCGAAGTGTTTGAATTATTAGACTCACGTTCTTGATCGTAATCCAATGTGCATCCTGAAGTGAAACGTCATTGTTCCCTATGGTGCCGGATGTAACAAAGCTGGCAGAGATTCGGTCATTGAGATATTACAGTTTTTTCTTTTCAAAGATAATTTTTTTGTTGACTGAGCCTTTAAAACACATAGCAACTGCATAGCAACATGCTAAGAAATATTCAGAATGTCTTAGCAACAACATAGCATTTTTTATCCTTTTAGCAAGCACCACCCATATTTCCCCTGAAAAATCCAAGCCAGAAAAATGTCATTGACATGAGTAATTATTTTAGGCTTCTGTCTTCAGTCTAATTGTATAATGTGTTGTATTGTGTAGAGAAACCCACTGGTCAACGCCCCGGCCACTCCCCAGCATACTATGACTATGACTTTGTTTTGATTGTCGCCATCCACTCTTCGATTTACAACATCTGTTCTCATATGTTGTAAATTGTATTGTAAAATACATTTATCCTTAAAGGCCGAAGTCCGTCCTGTGACCCCACTCTTCTTATGGAAAATATTTTTCTAGGCCGAAAGTATTCAATGTGTTTCATGTTGATACAAAGGTTTCATCCAAATCCCTCAACTCCCTAAACTCTGGGCAGGAGACTGAACACAAACCCCAAAACATTCTCCAACCTAACTTTTCACCTTTGGGCTACATGTGTTTACCTTCTAAGCGTTAAACATGTTGAGTGACATGATCCAGGCAATGCTCTGCTGAACAATTCCTTAAGAAAGAAAAGATACTGTCGCTTTAAAAAGCTTTGCTGAAAGATTCAAGTCTACAATTCATGTTATTTAATGTTTGGTCAGAAGAGATTGTTTATGATTTTGCAAAGTTTGCTTTGACCCTGTCCATCTGTGTTTTGATTGGACATATTCGTTCAAGGCAAAATGCTCATTAGGGAATTCTGGGCTGTGGGCTGGAGAGCACTGAATACCCTAATGACCTTATAGCTTTAGAAAAAGGTGCAGTATACAAAAGCGCACTAAGCAATCCAATAATGCAATTCACTTGACCTTGAATTTGCATTAAGAGGAATGAAACATGATTAATCAGTTGTGATGCTCAACATCTTTTACTTGACTCATTTATATAACTGCCAAAATTACCAATGGATGCAAATGTATTCAAATGAAAAATTAAATTAATTATGTATACACTGTCAAAAAACCTACCAGTACATATCTGATATTTTACGGACATTTATGTTAATGTTAAAATTCAATTTAATGCAGTGCATCATGTAAAATACAGGTAAAACAACTGTAAAATGAATACGTAAAATTCCTTCATATTAATACAGTATATTGTGCCCTATTTTTACAGGTTTTTTACACGGAGTATATATTAAAACTGGTTATTCAAATGAACAGTGTGATTATGTGACAACAAATATCATTGTTTAATATTCTACTTTTTTAAGAGGTAAGCAGTATTACCGTATGTGAAGTCTGTTCTTACCAGGAGGTTAGTATTCTGTTCCAGTTAGCGATTTAGCGATTTAAGCGATTTAAGAATCAGACCACCAAAAATGCAAATGCAACCTGAGCTGGTAAGGTAGTGTGTATTCTATTGTTACATGAACTTCCTGTCACCTTGGGGTCTCCAGAAGGAATAGCGACAAGCATTTTACTGTCATACGAGAGGGTGAGAGCGTTTTCGTCTTTAAAAATAGCATCAGACATTAAATAGAGAAAAATAATCAATCTCAGTTATTTTTGGGAATATTATATTTTCCTCTACGTGTGCTTGCCTGACTTTTTGAGATCGCTCCCACTCAGTATTGCTGTGTAACCGAAATCCAATCCTGAAAACAATCTGCCCGCTGCTTTCCTCCCTCATCGCTCTTTCCTTCCCACCCCTCATCCATCCATCCGTTCATCTATCCATCCATCTATCCATCTCTTCTCATTAACTCCATTGATCGATAGATCACTTCCTCTCTGCTTGCAAAAAGAAAAACAGAGTTTAAGAGTGTGCATTGGCTGGGTTTTCTAACAGGATACACATACAGTTCCTTAATGAGCTCAAGAGCACTTGATTCTGACTTAGTGTCTGTATTTATTGGCCTCTACTGAATTGGTATCTGAACAGAAATACCTCAGTCAACATAGTTGAAACAATCCAGAATAAATGGCCGGCCGTGACCTGCTGCTTATTGTATTTTTGGAGGCTACAGTGAATTCATTTAAAAAATTTGAGCTTTGTAGCATTTAGTTTGTCTTTATATCTAAAACCATATGTGTTAATGTACAATTTCACTTTAAACATATATTTTGTACATATTAAACATATTCCGGCAGTTGGGTTGCCAGAAAAAAAATGTAAATAATTTTGTTAAAGGGATAGTTCACCCAAAAATGAAAATTCTGTAATCACCTTCAGATTATTTCAAACCTGCATACATGTCTTTATTCTGTTGAAAACAAAATGAGATATTTTGAAGAATTTATGAAAACAGAAAGTTTGAGTACCTTTTTGTTTGTCCCAGAACTGAAAATTGTTAACATTCTTACAAATGTCTTTCTCTTTGTTCTTCAGAACAAAGTAATTTACACAGGTATTACATGAGTGTGAGAAAATTATGACAGAATTACATTTTTTTGGTGAACTATCCCTTTAAAGGCTTATATTATTAATACTGCATGTTTGAAAAGAACGGTTGTGAATTTAGTTTAAACCAAGCTTGTAAATCACAGGGTGTCGTGTATCTTGTGAGGCCTTCAACATTAAATTATCTGCGAGAATCAATATAACAGCTTGAGAGTCGCCCTGCCTCAGGCTCATATGCTGTAATGTCAGGACCCCTGGTCACTTGGTCACTTCTGATTGTCTCTTCTTTCATCTGCTTGCTCTCATTGTCTAGCCCTCTTCACTCAGACCAGACTGCTGTCTGTGACTCCTGTCTCTTAACTCTATTTGTAATGATTTTAGGGAGTGAATATAGAAAAACAAGTACTTAAACTTAAGGTCAATCAATTAAATGCGTGTTTTGCTTATGTATGTTTAAATGTATAAATAATATTTAAAAGTAAAAATCATTTTAGAGCAAAAAGGTATTTTTAGGTTGTTCATTCTCCTTTTTAACATCTTATTATCAGCAATGCATATAAAAAGAGACAATATCGAAAATACATAACTGCCTTATTGTTTTTATTAAACCTAGAAACTTCTTATCAAAACTTTGTTTTAGTAGACCAACAATGTTTTATCCTTCTGCTACAATATATAATTTATCCTTTACAGTGGACCCCCCCAGACTCTCAGCCAACAAGGCCCTACAGTATACCCGTTTTATACCTCCGTAAAAGAGCTACAACTTCTTTGGTTGAAAAAACTTATATTTTTAATCCATTGTTCAATTCTATTTTATATATTCAGACACCCTGTAGAACCATATATCATATAAAACCCAACATCAAACATCAACAGTGCATAACTTTCAGTAATCTTTACAGTTGCTCCATTAAGTATCTTCTGCAGGTTTTGATGATGCCATAATTGCCATGACTTTGTCAAATTGTTCATTATTTTAAGACACTTTTCTAATGGGGTACTTGTAACAAGATGCTTAGTTTTCTAGTAAATGCTCTGATCTGTCATGTGCCATCAGATAGGTCATCACAACATGGTGGGGCTTCTATTTCCTGTTTAATTCTCAGATGTCGCTAATGCACCTCCGGCTAAGCCACGTTCGACACACCACTGGTGATCTCAGCAAACCTAGAATGCTGCTTGTCTTGTCAGTTTTGTCACTAGGAGTTGAATCTGTAATTTTCTGTATTGTACACTTTAAAAAGAAGTCAGAAAAAAACTGATAAAGTACTGGTAGAAAATTACCAGTACATTTTCCTTTATTTTAAAGACATTTCTGTTAATGATTAAACGTTATTTAATGCAGCTTAATGTAAAATACAGCTAAAAGAACTTTAAAAAATAAATAAGGAAAATTTCTTCATATTAATACAGTATATTGTGCCCTATTGTTTACAGTTGTTTTTTTAGAGTGTAACTAATGTAACAAAACAGTCTGGAGGAGGCATTGTGAGACATTTTGTACTGGTCCAAAACAAAATATAATTTAATTCAAAATTATTTTTTAACAATGTACATTATTCTGAAATAGAATACAAAAATGTAATAAAATTATGGATTGAAAGATAAATGACATAATTATATTATTAAAACCCAATAGGCAGCTAATTTAAAGCACATTGTTGCTCGCATGGTCAAGACAGAAGCTGCTGTTACAGCTTTTTCTTAGATGTTCTTTAAAGAAAAAATCCTGATGTTTATAAGAGCTGAACTGTCATACCCTTGATGATTGTACAGATTTGATGAACATTCTTTGCACATTGTTTTCGGCACTTGAAGATATTAATGAATGTTTATTTATTTTAACTTTTTTTAGTTCTTTTATTTCCAAAGACAAGTGAAAACTTGCTGCCGTCATAATTCTTTGGTGACTGATCTCAAACTGATTCAATATGAAAGAATGTAAGAAAGAAAGGAAGAAATTAAGTGTTGTATGGACTTTTAAAGCTGGCTCCAAGAGTCTTAGACCACTGGTAAAAAATCTATTTTGCTTTGGTCTCTAATTTAATACAATCGTCTCTATTACAAATTATATTTACAACATAAATACGATGTTTGATCAGAACATTTACTTACGTTTCAGTATGTTGTATTTATTTAATATGTTCTACATTTACTATAAACACAGCATTTACAAGATGACCTATTTAATACAGTATGATTTGCACAGGTATGATGAGAGTGTTCTAAAAAGCAAAGCAAGTTTATTTAACAAGATATTTCTTCTATTTTTATTTTATCTGTATATTTTAAACCTTGTTTTATAGATAAATATATATTTTTAGTATTATTGCCATATTGTATCAGCATAATAATTCAGTCTTTTTAATTACAACTATATATAAAATCTTGTCTGTGATAATGCTGAAAGGAAATTGCTTGTTCATTTCGCCAATCAAAGCAACATTTTGATTCAACATCAAAGCTATATATTGAAGCATTACTTCTGTAACTGAATGTGTGTTTGTCTTCAACTTAGGTCCCTCCTCAGTCATCAGTAATGATGATGACTCTTCCAGCCCTCTTCATCACGTGTCCAACGGATCAAACACACCTTCTTCCTCTGACATAAATGCAGAATCTGTCATCATCGGCATGACCAAGATTCCCGTCATAGAGAACCCACAGTACTTCCGCAGCACCAGCGGCCTTCTAAAATCTGATACCTGTGAGTCCACTTGTTTGTCTGTCTGTTTAAAGCTGTGTGTCTATATACTGTCATTTATATGATAACGGCCATAATAGTATATTATCCCAATTCCTATAAAAATTGTAATGCATGGGTAAACCTCGAGAAAACGGAATGATCACAAATCTATATTTTTTGTTTATGTAATTTCAGGAAATCATATTTAATCATCATGACATTTTTCTCAAAAGCTGTTATACGGTATATAAAAAGTTTGAGGTTGAACATTATAGGGTGCCAGTAACAGGTTATTACGACCTTATAAGTAGTACATATTATATAAATATTGTAGCAAATATTAGCAAATACTATAGGCAGTCAGTATTTGTTTGTTCTTGTGCCAATAAGAAATTCCTTTTCTATAAAATTGAGTTTTAAAGCATGAAAAAATAAACAAGAAGTACTGATAAAGACACTTCCAGTTATACATTGTTTTTTGTACAATCAACCACGTCACATTTATTTGAAAGACTACTAATAATTAATATAGTATTTAATTATTGTAAAATATATGAACATATTTAAAATTTAATTACCATAATAACATATTCATTATATTTAATTCATATATAATTTTAAATACTATAATTAAAATAAACAATAGTTAATATATGACTTTTTTGGTCGACAGTATTGCAGTAATGAGAGGGAGACCTCTAGTCAGGACAATTAAGTTGGAGAATTTGCTTTATTGTGATGAAAACAATTCAAACCATCACACTGTAATAGTCATTTATTTTCTTTTATAAATATAACCTGAGCATCATATTGACAGGTTCCTTGTGTTCTTTTTTCTTTTCAACCCTGGTTACTTTTAATATAGGGTTATGGTGTACAGTGAGTTAAAGTAGATCGATGCAGCCTCATCATGTAGCTCTCACTAATGTAATCGGCTGACTGGCTAGTTTTTCTTCAAAAGCATTTCTTAATCACATTAAGAATAAATCTCAGAGAGGGCTGTGTCTGTTCAGACTGTCCTCTCCTTCTTTTCTCCTACAATATCTCTAGTATCTCTTTCTCTCTCACCACACTAAACGCCTGATTCATCATGCTTTATCTCTGTACTGTCCTCATTCTTTTCAGAAACGCCGTGCTTGAGTCAACACACACTAAAACATCTCTTTTCCATCAAATCTGAGATCATCTCTAGTACACCCTTATTCATTTTAGTTTCTGGGAATTACAGTCTTGTCTTTCATTTATGAGTTAAACTCATGGACACCCATAATTTTGTAGAACATGACAGTAATTTTTTTTCTCTTTAATTTAGATGACAAATTGTGCGGTGTGGCTTAATTATTGCTCTTTTTCTAAATAAGCCACCTGATAAAATATAGTTTTGAATTTCTGTGAGATAATTCTCTGCAGAATTGGAATAGCTGTCATCCACAAAGGTGTATTACAGTTTTTGTTTATTACGTATTTTGTACAAATACCTATATTTATAATTACTATAAATACCGATAATAAGATTGTAGTCCTCAATTCCACAGATGTCCTCCCAAAAAATCTACAGATAAGATGGGGCCTGTCTAAACTCATAAGGGTGGTCCGGTCTGGCAACCATAAGGAGCTAGTTTGGGCCCTTTAAAGATTGAGCCATGAGTTATCACCACTGTGTCCTTGAGCCAGGCACTTAACCTCAGGATGCTCCAGCATGATTGTCCTTGTAATGAATGTTCTGTTGTCTATTTGGATAAAAGCATCTGCTAAATGACTACTTACATGCTTACATATTTAACTATCCACAAAAACAATGGGTTCCAGATTAGATTTGTCCAAAACTGTTCAGGTGTAATTCACCCTTAAAGGAAAAATAATGACTATTTAGATAATATAATAACTGAATTATGCAACATTATTTCCGTGTCATTTAAGCACATTTAAGTCCCTTGTGTATCGATGTTTTAATTAAATATGTGGTTATGTTGTGTTTTCATCAGTTGTTCAACACATTAAGAGACACAACATTGTGCTGAAGAGAGAACTTGGTGAAGGAGCTTTTGGAAAAGTCTTTTTGGCAGAATGCTACAACCTGTCGACAGACCAGGAGAACATTTTAGTTGCCGTAAAGGTGAGATTTTTATAAAAAAGAAAATCAATCAACAATGGTGTAGTCTGCTATTGAATCGAAATATAGGTTTTCCACGGCATATGAAGTGTTTGGACGTGCTCTGTGTGTTTGTAGACTTTGAAGGAGTCCAGTGAGAATGCCAGGAAGGACTTTCATCGTGAAGCCGAGCTGTTGACTAACCTTCAACACGAGCACATTGTCACGTTCTATGGTGTGTGTGTGGAGTGCAACCCCCTTATTATGGTATTCGAGTACATGAAGCACGGCGATCTCAATAAATTCCTCAGGTACAGTTCTGCTTGAATGCGTCTGTGTGTATTGGAATCCAATAGTGCCTAGTCAGTTCCTTTCTGGAATTTCCGTGTCCTTGTAAGACGATAGTTACTCATAATTTTTCATGTCAAGACGATATCAGCCAGTCAGAGCATAGGATTAGCATTGACAAAGTCACTTGAATTTATTGTTGCCAAAGCTACTTTCTGACCATTTCATTTAACTATGACATAATAATAACAAATACATACTACTAATACTACTAAATTCACATCAGGCTAATGATTTTTTAATTAAGCAAACACAAAGACAGTCCCTTTAATGTCAAAAAGATTATTAAGTGTTTCTCGAAGTGTGAGTTGATCCAAATTTTAATCAAAGGTAGAGTAGTACTGGATCTGATGTTTTATAACCTCTGGATTGGAAGATGTATTTCTTTTGGACTTTCTTTTTACTCGACCGTAAAACCTGTTTTTCTCTGTTCGCTTGCAGGGCTCATGGACCTGATGCTGTCCTGATGTCTGATGGACAGATCCAGCAACAGGCAGAGCTCACGCAGTCTCAGATGCTCTATATTGCGCAGCAGATTGCAGCGGGCATGGTGTATTTGGCCTCCCAGCACTTCGTTCACAGAGACCTGGCCACACGAAACTGCCTTGTCGGAGAAAACCTCCTGGTAAAGATTGGGGACTTTGGAATGTCCCGAGATGTTTACAGCACAGATTACTATCGGGTGAGCTTTCTAGTGTTTCATTTTTTTCTCTCTGTATCTTACTCCCTTACTTAAAATGCAACTATACTGTACACTGTGGACCCTAACATTTTTGGGACACATAACCTAGACCACACATACCGTAATATGAATGGTACTGCATTAGCATCAAAATATGAAAAAATTGAAGAAAGTGGTATCTGCAAACAAATAACACCAGATACATTTTTCAGTTGGTGTCAAGGTGAATTTTAGTGAAAACAGTAGGTCAGTGCCCCTCAATTTCATGCATGTGTTTTAGCAAAGTAACCACTGGTAAGCATAGACAATAACTAAAGGCACACTCGTCTTTGTCATCTTTTAACAGCCTAAATATAATTCCTTCTATTCCTATCCTATAATTTGCTATCTGTAATTTGTAAATGGATGTAATATTCACCCAGTTTTCTTAGACAGTTTCAATATTTTTATTAACAACTATAATTAATAGATTTATAGTGAAAGCTTTATTGTTAGCGATATAACAAAACAGTATAGTATTACCCATCATATCAGTTAATAACATATAAAATAATTATCAAACTTTTTTACACTGGTGCATCCTTCCCTCCCTTAACACAATTTCACTCATCATTTGCGGATGGACCATGTCCCCACCACTTTTTGGAAGAAATAAAAAATACAGAGTGCAAAATACCTTGTATTTAGAGGCTATTTATATCAACTATGCCTACCAATTTTAGATTGGAATATAGAAAATGTAAGAACGGCACAAATAAACTAGCGGATTCAGTGGCGGAGAACGTAAAGCATGTGTTGCTTACCTCATGTCATCGTGGGTTCGGATGGGCTCTTTGCCGAACTTTTTACCTATCATATAGCAGATCGTAAAATCATTTATTTTCCAAAAAATATGAAAATATTTTTTTAAAGTGGCTATTCAAGTCATTCATGTACCTAACATTTAGAGCTTAATTGCACTCTGTTGCTATATTCGGCCTTATTGTTCTCGATATGCTGTTGCTATTGTCTATTTTAAGTTTTGTTAGATTGTGTTTGATAGAGAACTTGTCTCAAATATATGGAAAAAGTCACAACTTTGTAGTTTCAGGAAATGTATGGTTCAAAACAAAATTCTGAAAGTACATTTATATTTGTATCTGGCAATGACCGAAGTAATAGAAAAATATTTAATCTGTTTCCCCTGAGTACATGTTTGTCATTAATTAGGTTATCCAACAGGTTATCTGTGTTTGACACACCAATTTTTTTATATCGCAACACACACATTCGTTTCAGTAGTTTTTATTTAATTATGAATTAATAGTCTAAATAGGTCTCTTTATATTAACCATTCTGCTTGATTATGAAATGATTACTGTTGTGGTTGTATCGTGTCAAAGGGTTGACATTTTACACATTAAAACTCATCAAAACTGTGGAATAACTCATAGATAATTACAATAATTATTTGTGACCGCTGTAAACGCGCAGGCTACGCACCCTTGCAAGTAAAATAATTGCATGCGTCCTTCGCACCATGTAGGCACCCCTTGCGCATCCATTGTCCACGCACAAACGTTCTATTCCCACCGAGTTATTATATTCGTTATTAAAGTATTGTTTTCCTGCTCCCCTTTATCCCCACTACTTTTCAAAATAAAGTTACACCACTGATTTCACTAGTCCTTAAACTGATAAAAATGACATTACCTTACATGCTATTACAGTTTCAGTATCTGGAAGTGAATACTGGCTTCAAAAGGACACTTAAAGTATTCAAATCCTTTCCCAGTGTACATATAAATCAATATGCTTCTCATGTTCGTGGCTACGTATGTATTACTGAATACCAGTTAATTTAAACACCTTGACCCTACTGGATTTTGCCTCTGTGATGTCAGCAGAATTTCAGTCTGTGTGTGCGTGAGTCCTGATTTTCTCCTGTCAGTAAGTGTCTCTCAGATTAGGATTCCGAGAGGAAGGTGGCGTGGGAACAGGAAAGAGGGGTTACTATGGCAACAGCAAAGAAAAAGAAGAGAGCGCTTGCGCCATCCGTCAGAAACCGAAAAAGTCATTAAAGATCTCTTATTAGTATTCACCTCCATGTTCAGCATGTAGGCCTACAGAGAGAGAACGAGAGATCTAGGCGGAGGGATAGAGGCCTAAGTTAGGGAAACAGTCAAAACAAAGGAAAAATTTGATGATCGTGGGTAGAAAAGGCAGAAACCAAACCTTAAACTATAGGAAAGAAATGCAGAGATTGTTGAAGAGAGACTTTATTTTTGAAGAGCAGCATGTACTGTATGTTTATGATGTTCTCGACTTATATATTGATAGTGTAAATGATGAAGATAAATGTGTTCAGAAGTTTATTGTTATTATGACATGCATCTTCATTTCACGAGCCTCTGTTGAGATTCAGATGTGGGTCAGTGGATTTGTGTGTGTGCATGTTTGCGCTATGAGGACACCATTGATTAGGCATATAGAACATCAGTTGCCATAGAAACAGCTGGTCAGAGAAGGCAGTGGATGATGGGCGGAGTGAAAGCATGTTGTGCAACCACAGAACTCAGGCACTTCATAACATTCTTACAAACCCACATTTGTTCATTATAACCCATATTTATAGACTTGATAACCATAGTGTACTGTCTTGTCTTGTAAACAAATTCAAATATCTCAGTACATCACTCATTTTGATCTTTTAGACTGAACATAATATTAATAAGAAATATGTGAAATATTAATTAAAAAGGGCCTGAATTCATGGAAATTCATAATTATTTTACAAGGTTTGTATGAAACCCTATGATGTGGGTCGTGCCATTAACGTGTTTAAAAAGGAACAGGTTTATTCAATTTATTACGAATGAATAAAATCAAGTCCCAACCTACGTGTTTTCTAATATTTTTATTTGAAAGTCTACAACATAAGCCATCTCATTAGCTCCAGTAAAAAATACTGTACCATCTTAGATAACTGTTTTTCAGAAGGGCGTTTCTGTGTGGATGTGTGTGTACAGTATGTGTGTTTGATCAAAGTGAAGTGAGGTTTTAATGGCACTTGTGTAGTAGACTACTTTTTAAGTGAGGCTTCCAGTCTTCAGCTCCACTGTGGGACCACTGAAAAAGCCTAAAAGCTTTTGACCTTAATATTTGATGAGTCCAGTATGTTAAACCAATTAATCTGAGACTAATCCACATTCTGGACCGCAATTTCATAATTAATATTTCAGAGACAGCGCATTATGGAGAAAGCTAATAAATGAAATGATTGGTTTTGGGGTTGAGCTCTTGGCCAGACCAACTCCCTGAGCTTACGCCATCCAAATCTAGAGAGGGATGCTTTACGGCACTATATCAGGTCCTGAACTGGAAATACTATTGACCACTCATGCTATGAAGGTCTTTTCCATTAGCATTTGTCAGACAGTTCTGGTGTTGTTGTAGAGTTTAACTTTTATTCTGCAATTATTTGACTCATCAGTTTTTGTTTGAGGTGGTGATATTTTTGTAAAGTAGCGGCCAAACGAGATGCCCAACATTGAAAAGTTGATGTCTTTGGGTTTCAATTCATGTGGCGCAGCTGTACTTGGAGTGTAAAGTGAAGCTTAGAAAATAGGCTTGGCGAAAAAAATACAATATGCGAGTAAAATATAATCTTCAAAGCCCCTCTATACAGTGAGGGAAACAGTTATTTGATCCCCTGCTGATTTCCTAAGTTTGCCTGCTTACAAAGAAATGAAGGGTCTATTATTTTGATGGTAGGTTTATTTTAACAGACAGACAGATTATTTAAAAAATCAGGAAAAAATTGTATATAAATGTTATAAATTGATTTGCATTTCACTCAGTGAATTAATTATTTTATCCCCTACCAACTAGCAGGAATTCTGGCTCCACAGATTGGTTATGTGCCTATATGGACCAAAGATTTGTCCTTTCACTTTAAGAAAGTATTCATAAGTCAGATTGTTATGTATATAAAAGATGCCTGCCAACAGAATCTGTATCTTCCATTTCAACCTCTCCACCACCATGGTCAAGACCAAATAGGTTTTAAAGGATTTCAGGGACAAGATTGTAGTCCTGTACAAACCTTGAATAGGCTACAGACAGAAGCTTGGTGAGATGAAGACACTTGTTGGTGCAATTATTTGTAAATAGAAGAAATACAAAATAACTATCAATTGCCCTTGGTCTGGAGCTCCCTGCAAGATTTCCCCAATGGAGTAAAGATGATCATGAGAAAGGTTAAAGCTCAGCCCAGAACTACACGGAAGAAGCCTGTCAATAATTTCAAGACAGTTCGGAACACAGATAGCAAGCAAACCATTGGTAAAAGGCTATGCCACAATAGACTGAAATCCTGAAGCACCCGCAAGGTCCTCCTGCCCAAGAAGGCCCGTCTGGCTCATCTGAAGTTTGACAATGATCATCAAAATGATTCAGAAAAGGCTTTGGCGAACTTGACTCCTGTTTTTGGAGGGAGAGAAATGTTGACTATAACCCCAAGAACACCATCCCTACAGAGAAGAACAGTGTTGGAAACATTATGCTCTAGGCTTTCTATCTCTGCCACGGGTACAGGGTGACTTCACTGCATTGAGGGGATTAGGGACGGGCCCATGAACCGTAAAATCTTAGACGAGAACCTACTCCCCTTAACAAGATCACTGAAGATGGGGTTCTGGATGTGCCTTAACATGACAAAGACCCAAAATACATTGCCAAAACAACCAAAGAGTGGCTTAAGGAGAAGCACATTAAAGTGTACCTAACGTATGTTTTTTTAGGCCCTACTTTGGTTAATCGAGTGTCCAAAATTAAGTTTATGTACATACAATGTGTAAAAACACTATAATCTCGTAATTATATGCAGTTATTTGTGCCTTACTTCTTGACTGACTCTCAAATGATTCGTTCCACGATTCATCCGTCTAGGCCCCGCCTACCCTCTAACCTTGTGTAATGTGATTGGTCAGATGGTGTAGTCTGTTGTTATTGGTCAAACGCGTTCATCATTTGTCGCAGCTTGAACCCCACTACCATCATTACAGGATTACGGTTTACATGTGGTTGGATGTCATGTATATTATATGTGTAGCTAGAGATGGCGGCGATTTTACCGAACCAATATGAGCCCGAGTCTGACGAGGAAGCATCATAAAACGCTAATCCAGTGTCAGTGGCATATCTATATAGGTGCACGTGCGGCAAATGTGTCAAAATTCAAAGTTAATAGTCAGATAAACAATCTGTAACACCCCAGAAATAACGGCACATGCTAATGTTAGCGTTATATGCTAAGGTTAGCGTTATATGCATTAGCTAAACACAGACATAAGGTACAAAAATATTTCTTGAAGTTAAGACAACATGAATAGTCACACTTACAGATTGGGATTCGGTGAAGCTAACAGGTCCAAATAGAGTTTGTATTCCCCCTCTTTCAAGGATAATCGTTTCACATACCCTGCAGTGAACGCGGACGTTCTTCGTTTGGTAGTTGAAATAAGACGCACGTATTGTCACACCGTAGAACACAGACTCTAGACATGATACACACGCATCACAAACGAGCGACAGTGTTTGGGGGAGGAGACATAAGTTTTCGCGTCAGTCTCAGCCAACCGTAGACGGGGACTATGTATAGTGACGTAGATATGCATCCACCACTCGTTTGTGTGATTCAGAGTTGACTCCCATTTTTACAAGCAAATAACTTTTTTATTTATTCACCTTCGGACTTACAACTGGGCAGACAGCTTACTTTCAAATACGGCAACAGAACAGACTGCATTATATGTAATTTTCATGATTTCATGTTAGCTACTCTTTAAATGTCCTAGCCAGTCTCTAGACACTTGTCCTGTAGAACATCTGTGAAGGAGGCTAAAACTCTGATTTGCTGAGCGACCTTAAAGATTTAAACCTTAAAGATTTAAAGAGTAGTGGACTAAAATGTATGTCATTCATAAAAATGACAAACACACAGTATATTTCTACCATTACCACTTTTTGTAAATGCACTTTCATTTTATTAGAGCACAATAATTCATTCACACATTTTGTTTTAGTAACAATAACATTTTTGAAGATAACATTAAAAGAACAACATTGTGAGTTTGATCATTTGTATATTAAATCCCTGAAATAATGCGTATTGTTGTCATAATTGTTTGTATTTTGTTGTACTTAGGTGATATTTCACCCAAAAATTGTAATACTATTATCGTTTAATCACCTTACTAACCTGTATGACATTCTTTCTTCCGCAGAACACAAAAGAAGTTAGAAGAATGTTGTTAACTGGCCCCGATTCACTTGCATTGGTTTTGTGTCCATGCAATAAAAGTGAATGGGGGCAAGTGCTGTTCATTAACCAACTTTGTTCACACTATCTTCTTTTGTGTCCTGCGACACACAAGAAAGAAAGTCGTAACGGTTTGAAATGACTATTTGTTGGGATAATGTTGGGACCAGGAAATGTTGCTGGATATCCTGCAATGCACCTGAGCATGGTCAACAATTCCTTCCATTTGTTTCTGATGTGTAGGTTGGAGGACACACCATGCTGCCAATTCGTTGGATGCCACCAGAAAGTATAATGTACAGGAAGTTCACCACAGAGAGTGACGTCTGGAGTCTGGGAGTGGTGCTGTGGGAAATCTTTACCTATGGGAAACAGCCCTGGTACCAGCTTTCAAATAATGAGGTACACAAACACTACATCCAGTTGTTATCCACACAACCTGTTGCTAGAATTCCATGACTTTAATGTTTCATATGTAAAGCTAAGTGAATGCAGTTACCTCTGTAGTGGCCCCTCCTGTAGTTGATTTGCTTCCATGAAACCCAATCCAATGAGCTGTTAGTGTCTACCAGTTGGGCTACAAGAGCATTTGACAGTTGTTTACATTTGATGCCGTGCTCTTTCTAGGTTATTGAGTGTATCACCCAAGGACGTGTACTGCAGCGACCCCGAACCTGTCTTAAGGAGGTGTATGACTTGATGCTAGGATGTTGGCTGAGAGAGCCACACACCCGGCTCAACATCAAAGAGATCCACAACCTGCTTCTCAACCTGTCAAAGGCATCACCCGTGTACCTGGACATCCTAGGATAACAGAGCATGTGTTATTGGTGTAAGACTGCACATGGATACCTAAACCTGCCCTCCTCTTGCTTATCCATCCCATCATCCTTCTCTTCTCCAGATTTAAGACTTTGTTTTTGCTTTTCCGTGCCCAACACCTGTCTTCACAATGTAAATGTGTAGAAAGATCAGCAACAGGATCTTGTCTGTTTACATTATGACTACGTATTATTTATTTCCGAACAAAAAACGTAGGAATGACGATGCGTACTGGCAATGGTTTATGCGCACCAAGAACAACATTTCACACAGGTTGACCTTCCTCAACTTCAGGACCAAGTGAACTCAACTGCATCCTCAATCATTACATTGGTCGCAACTGCGAATCGAATTTTGACGCTGGATTTAATGTCCAACATTCAGGAGCATAATGAGTGGAAAAAAACAGCTTTTTTTCTGCCCACTGGAATGTTGTCAGAACACAGCTATTGTTTTTCTTGTACAATATCATGTAAATGTCATGTAGTACAAGGCAAAGGTTTGGACACATCAACTGTTGATTCACTGGTAATTTCCATATTTTAGGATAAAGGATAAAGACTTTAAAACTATCAAATAATTATAGTAGCAGGTCAAATCAAAATCTCAGTCTTAGTCTATATCTGTGTTCTTCATTCTGGGAATGTAGGCATCATTTATTGCTTTTTATTTATAGATATTTATTTATTTGCGAAATAAGTCTTTGGATGAAAAGATGTTTTAAGATCAAGAGAAACAAGTGTTCACTCAAGTGTGTCCAAACCTTTGACAGGTAGTGTACATCTGATTCAGTACATCATGATAGCCAGTGGCAAATCGCGAGTGCCGTATACAGTATATATTCATATGACGTATGTGTTGCTAAATCTGGGTGTTTAATTGTAAGCTTTTGGACTCTGACCAAGCAAATCTGAAATGACAGAATGACCCACTAAATTGTGTTCAGAGCAGTAGAAATTTCTGTTCTGCTCTCAACACTACATGCACCATAGAGGGCTAAATGGAGTCATTTGAGAAAAGGCCATACCTCAATACTGTCAGTGTGCATTTACTACAGGAGCTTAATTAGGCAGAGTGGCCGATTATGGCGAGGGCTGAGTTACAACCTCTTTTCGTCTTTCTCATTCGCCATGTTTTACTACCAAGTTAAAGCTCTAATGTAGTACTCAAGCTTTGGGTCACACAACTGCTATGGTGTAATATATATTTCATAACAGGACAAATGTCTACTATTAGCGCCAACTCCCTATAGGCTCATATAGACTGTCAGAGGAGGGAAGGGAACACCGTGGAGAAAGAGACGGCAAGAGAGGTACATTCGTAAGCTACATTTTTTTCGTTTTATTGTATTTAAAACACAGAATCAGCTTTATCTCTACGGAGGCTTTATCCAGACGTCCTTTTGTTTGCATTTATATTTATTATTGAACTGTCAATCTTCACTCCTGGGTGAAACTTTGCACACTGCATTCAATGGCACAATGAATCAACCAAATTTTGAAGCTGTCTATTTTGTTGACTGGCTAAAAATGTTCACAAATGCAAACTGTGGCTCATCAGCTTTATTTCAAGTCAAGACAACTTTATTTGTATAGCACTTTTTACAATTTTCATTGTTACAAAGCAGCTGTACATGAGACATATTGACTATAAGCAAAACATGAATGTTATACAACTTTTAATTGTAATTTTAGATTTTATTATTTATAAAAAAGGATTTTATTATTTCGATTTTATTTTGTAGTTCATGTGTTTGAATCGACTATTTTATTTATATAAAATTAATTACTGATGTTATTTTTATATTTGGTTGGGGTTGAATGTAAATTTTTCTTGGGTAGAGTGTTCTTAATTTGGAAGAATTGATAAAAAACTCTGTATGTATTGATTTTATGGTTTAATCTCACAAACATAAAACCATTTATGACCTGCATAATTTACCAAAAAATCTATCAATCGACCAACAAACAAAATTAAGCTAACCAGCAAACAAACAAATCATATATTTGAAGCCACATTTCTATGGAAATATTTTTTTTGCATCGTGATTTTTTTTGTATTGTGACATTTTATTCTTGAACAGTAAGCACATTTTCTTCCCAAATCTCAACTGTAATGCTAACCTGGATGTTGTACTTTTTTGCAGGCATGCACATTTTCATTCAAACAATAACTATAACTTTTCCCACTACAGTAATTATAATTTGTGCTTAGTTGTCATAGAAATAATGTCGTAATAAAAAAATCCCTATGATCCTAAAAAAAGGCTTCATTTTCTTTTCACAATTTTTATTTTATTTCTATTATTTAAGGGGGATATGACTGGGAATTTACCAAAATTCATCTGAACAAAGGAGATACAGATTTGGAGGAGTTCTCGGGTGGTTTGGTATAGCTTACACAAATATCCACAAGCGTCCTGAGACGGAACAATGAACTGTGACTGCATACTTGACAAGCTCTTTTAAACAAATGTATAGAACCTCTTCTGGTGTTTCAGAATGCCTATAAGCTAAATTACTGTCCATCTGCAGGTATCTGCAGAATTAAATTCAGTGTTCTTAAGAGAGCCTTTTCCTTCTCTTAATACATTTTCTGACAGCTGGGAAAGGTGTTCTTGACACAGTCCGGAAAAAAAGCTAAATTGAATTACAATAAAGTATCAAGTAGTGTGTGATTTCTTTTATGGAGCTATACAGTTATCCTCTCGTCTACAAAAGTACAATCAAACATTCTTGTCTCTATGGTTTCTATATCTATACAGTGACATTCTCTGAAAAATGAGGATGAGTCAGATGTCCTACATTGTATTTAATAAAAGTATAATGTCTTACCTTATCATTTTGTGTGTGTGTTAAATATATTATCTTGAATTTGCAGCCGTGTCTGTGAATTATGTATGTGTTTATAGGTTGGTCAATAGAGGTCCATACAGGGTGCATAGACGACATGGACGGAACATATTGACGTACAGGCACTAAAATGCTTTATTGACAGTCGTATTATTTATGCCTTATTGGCTGCCAGTCTGAGAAATTAACTTCATAATGAAGACCAAAGGTAGTTAATAACAATTTAGAGAAACTGCACAATCAATGTGGTTAATGTATAAAATGTCGCTATAGAAGAGCTGAATTTATGAAAACTAATAGAGAAAGCAAATGTAAAATGGGGAGAGAGAAAATAAAAAAAAATGCCCCTCTTGTTTCACTGACAAATAGGCAGAGGGGAAAAGGGATAAAGGATTGGTCAGTCAGTGGATCGATAGCTTGTTTTGACGTTGTACATTAAGACCTAACTAATTGCCAGAGGGCTAAATGCTTCAAAACACATCCATGGCACTCAGAGCAATCGCCATGACTTCTCACAGCATCCATCAAAATTCTCTAAGGAACAAATGTGCTTGAGTGCGCTAAAACCACAATGCTACGCTCTTTTGGTTTCATTGTTTTACCACTTTTATGTTGGTTCTGTTTTAAATGGTAATTTATAATTTAATCATAGTGTGATTTTTGCACCACTAGCAAAACATACTTTTTAATTTTGGTGGAACTATTAAAAATAGTGATCTAGTAACTTTTAAGCAAAACAATTTGTAACAATTGGAGGCTATGATTCGTACGAAAAACCTTATTCATACACTTTAGTATGATGTGTGGACCAATGACGATTTAGGAATAAAAACAAGCTAAAACCAGCCTGAGCTGGTTGGCTGGTTTAAGTTGATCTCGTAGCCTGGTTTTAGCTGGTTAAGTTGGTGAAGCAGATTGGTTTTAGAGGGGTTTTGGCCACTTTTTTAGTATAGAATAGATTCTTTCAACTAATCATACTTATAATCGTGTTATTATGTATGATTCACATCATAAAAATGTTTATATATATAATGATAAAGTTTTTATGATGCAAAAACCAGATAATGTACTTGATTAAATTTTAAAGAGAGGGTCACACCTATAACAATGACAAGGCCCCCTTTCTACCTAGATTCCTCAGAGAGAGATACGCTTTTAAGCATCACTTCACTACAGGCATCATGTGGATAACTGTGAGGTTTTGTGGTTTTGTGGATATGTAAACACTATATACAGAAACCGTAAATACAGATTCACTCTGGTGTCAGGGCTTTTATTCAGGGAAAGCAACGAATATTATTTGGGATATTAGTGTGTGCTGTCTATTCATCGGACTGACCACATTGGTAGCTGCTTAGTGTTAACATGTCGAAGGAAAACAGCTGTTGACAGCCAGCCTTGGGTACTATTGATCAATGTGTTTTACTGTCCTGTGGTTTTGTGCTTTAACTGATAATCTAAGCTTAAATAGTACATGCGTGGTGTAAAATGTAGCTACTTTATAATTCTGTACTTGATTCTGATTGGTCATTAGCTGTTTTGCTCACAGCTGCAATGATTCTGAATATCACTATGCAGCACCTTAGCAGCATACTGTATACAAAACAATATGTTGCTGTTCACATATGGTGAGGGACTATTTTTCCAACTAAATAAAGATTTTTAGTGGTTTTACTTAATGAAAGTTACATATTTTTTGGCTTTTTATATTTGTATTGTGGCTAAAAATGCCTTCACTAAATCACGATACAGCACCGCCTCTCCTTATTATGCAGAGACTTAAATTGGGGATTACAATATGTGCATTATATTTATTGCCAACATGTATGCAAATTCAAGCTTAAATGCAAAGGCATGGTCAAAACCATAAGAGCAAGCAAGACAACTAATTAGGTTCATAAATTGCTTTGTGATGTAATGATTGTAATGCATCTCTAATAAATCACACTTTTTTCTAATAATTTTTAATGTTATTGATTTTAAGTAGACTATATGATCTGTACCTGAATGAATGGAAAAAGTCTGCCCCGGGTGTTACCCATCGGTCACTGAGTGGATTAACTTGCTTTTAAAAATGACTTTGATCAAATACTCTCAGTTGTACAGTGATAGCAGTTTACAGTCAACTGAGGTGCTCTTGTGTTTGTCAGGGGACTGTGCTGATTGTCAGTGCAGAATCACTTGGGAAATCTGTTGAAGCGTACGATTCCTACTGTTGATTTGCTGTTTTAAATCAAGACATTCTCTATGAGCTCACATTAAGGATGAAAGCATTATTATGGCAAAGTATCAAGTGAATCTCAACTCTGCAGTTTCATCAATAAAACGCATTGAACAAATTAGTGTGGCGTCATCAGCTAATGAGTTGTGTTGACAAGCATCACTGTAAATATAAGAGGGTTAGGGGTTTTCAGAAGAAGCCTTTTAACTTTGTTCCACAGAATATGAATGACTGATACCTCAAGTCTTAATCTTAAGTGTCCATTTTTGGAAAATGTTTATCTTTAATAATATATCTGAATAGAAATCAAATACTGTATGTATTGAAGACTTTGGATTCATGTAGCTTAATCACCATTTTGAGAAGAATTTAAGGAGACTTGGCAAAAATTACACACAACGTGCAATCGAACCTATAAAGGCCCAAGAGAATGGCTACAAATAGTACTACCAAAAGGATCAACAAATATTAACAATAGATAAAAGTTAAAAGGGTAGATTGTACAGATGCATTTTTTATATTCAAATAAAATTCACATTACCTGATATTCTGTTGTTTGTCGGAAACATTTTTCCAATCAATACCCTAAGGGGCGGTTTCCAAAGCAGGCATTAGATTAAACCTGGTCCAGGGTTTGGTAAAATTAGGAAATTTAACTTGTTTTTACAAACATTCTGTAACAACTTCACCGTTGGCAGTCACGCATCAGGACCTTCACCCGGCCATTCCCGTTCCCATTTCACCGGACTTCCGACATCACAGACAACACTCCCCATAATCCCTTGCACCTGATTACCCCATGATTTCAACCTCACCTGACACTCATTACCTGGACCCTATTTATGTTTGCCCATTGTCTTTGTTCATTGCCAAATCAAGTTGAATTATGCGTGTTTCTAGTTCAGACCATTACCTGTGGATGTTATTTATGAATTACCTGCCTGTGGATGTATGTTTACCCATGGATGTTACCTGTTGGATTATCACCTGTCGTTTGTTCATCTGTACACACCTGTATTAAATCATCAGTTCAATTTACTCCATGTGTGGCATCATCTGTTTAAACAGCAATAACATTTATTTTAGTCTAGGAGTAGTTTTAAACCCTGTGCGGCGAAACCACCCCTAAAAGTCTTGTTTATTTTGTCCCATACACCTCATATTTTGATAGTTAAATCTAACGTTTAAAGCACAAATATGGCACACAGACATCACTTTTGGACATTGTACTGTAACATGTAGGTATTAAAATATTAATATCATCATGTAATGTATGTTACTGTTACCTAGTAATAACAGGAAACTATGCCTAATTACAAACAAACAACCAACCTAACCTCAACCCTAAACCTTTAGTACAAACTTACGACAGATACATATTGTTACTCAGTGTTGGTACTTGAAATATAGTGCAACCAAAAATATACACAAATTAATTTAGTAAGATAATGTTATTTATTTTATTTTGGCCTTGTCTTGCTTATAAATGCAGATATTTAAAGAAAGGTCATAGCTTTCATAACAAATTCCTACATTACAAGCCTTTCTGTCCATGGCTTTTTTCAGCAAAATCTAGTGGCATTCTTTAAAAAAAATGATTTTATAACCAAAGTTTTGCCTTCACATCCTTTCCTTTCCTGTATCCAATGTCCATGTCCAATATCGGTCTAAATGTAAAGGATGCAATGTCACCATTTTGCTGTGTGTCTTTCTAAGATACTAGGTTTCATTTCCTGTATACTTGCCCTCAACCCATCTTCCCGTCTTTACCTCTCTGCATTTCTCTCCTCATCATTCACTTATACAGGACACACATACACATCAAGCACAACCCTTCCCCCCACCAGCATCTTCACAAATTAATAATTCAGAACACAGATAATCAGTCGATAGTGTTTTTCATATACAACTAAATAATTCACTCATCCATAGAGGGCATCTGCATTTATTTGAGTGTGTTTGTGAGTATGCATTATGGGTGGCTTTGTCTGTCGGGGCAGTGTTTGAGTGATGCTGTGTGAATATACAGCCCACTTATTTTTGTTTTCTAATTTGTCAGCTAGAAAAAACTGCTATTTGATAAAATATTTTTGCACCTCAGCTGCAGCAGGAGAGAAATAGAGAAAAAAGCTTTGAAAGACATGGTTTTATGAGATGTTGATAAAGATATCTCCAATAAATGGAGTTGAAATCATGAAATCCACATTCTGGTTTTTAATGAATAGTCAACAGAGCATCAGGTTGTGTTGACATATGCATGTCAAATGTATTTGCATGGTTAATAAGGGATATAGTGTGAATGAATGCAGCTGCATGTTTTTAAGGGCAGGCTGTGATTTAGCCTGTTGTTTCTGCACAGTTGAAAATAAAGGGATGTTTAAAAGGGAGAATGCAAATAAGGAAGTGATGCCGTTGAAAAGACGGAAGTTTTCGTTTTGAATGCTGACTGTGGATTAGCATTCTTCCGATGATCAAGACGAGTCTCTCCCCCACTTTAGTTACTCTTTCCAGCCTGGCCATTCACCTAAAGAAATGTTTTGTTTAAAGGGGTCATTTGACTCGGCTTAAACTAATATTATTGTTTGCTTTAGATGTAATACAATGTGTATACATGATTTATGGTAAAAAAAACGCTGTATTTTCCACATACCGTGCATGTTTGTATCTCCTCTTTGCTCCACCTCTCTGAAACGCTCTGATATTTTACTAAGCTCATCGCTCTGAAAAGCGAAGTGTGCCATGATTGGCCAGGTCACTAATACGTAGTGATTGGTCGAATACTGCACAGAAATGTAACGGCTCTTACCATATTCGGAACATCAGGCTGACCCGGCGACGGTACAATGAGATTTACAAGACCGCCCACCTTACTTGCGTATACATTTGGGCGGTCTTAGTCAAATCATACCACAAAGTGACGTACATGCGTGGGGGTGTGTTTACACGAGGCGTTTCAGGCAGGTCTGGGTTCGCATTCACATTGAATGCATCTTTTGTTTCGACACTTACATTTTTATGTACATATATGACCCCTTTAACATAGAATTAACGGTGAAAATAATTTTGTGTGTGCAGCTGCATGGACGGGCGGGTGGAGTTTGTCCAGAACAGTTTCATTCCGCCAACCTTCAATATTGCGTTTAAAGGGATAGTTCACCCAAAATGAAAACACACCTTCAGGTTGTTTCAAACCTGTATACTTTTCTTTGTTCTGCTAAACACAAAAGAAGATATTTGGAAGAATGTAAGTAACCAACAAACAGATCTCATTCCCCATTTACTATTGTTATCTGTAACTCTTGTTGGTTGCCTTTATTTTCATATCATGCTAAAGGTGCAACATCTTAAAATGGCCAGATTAAAGATGATAGAGAGCGGGATGGTCAATGGCTGACATAAATTCAACGCAAATGTTTCTTTTTCAATCAAATATCAGTCCAAGCAGCTTTAAGCAAGAGACCCATTGGCTTAACTTCTCTTTATTAACCATATGTCCAATTAAAGTTTGACAAACATTACAACCAAATTTACTCGTGTGGTTTTCACTACCACATTCACATATTTAGCACATTGGGCAACTGCTGTCATCATACACACACAAATACAAACACTTTCACACATTGAACAGTCATTGCACATCACTTTGCTTTTCTCCCAATATGCAAATAAAATAAATTTAAAACTTTTAAAGATCATGCACTAATTATAGAAATCCAACAAAGAAAAAAAATTACAGGAGCTGTCCAATAACAAAAGCACATACAGCCACAAAAAGTGCTGTGAATAAATACACACAATAGTAATGTAAGACTGCGACCTCACTGTGACCCTGTCAGGACATGGCATGAAGCACGCAGGTGAGCTTTCCCGTGAGAATAAGAGTAACATTACATTCATTAGATTGCATTGTTGTATGGTCAGGTGTTTCTATGGCCGTGCAGTGTTGATTTTATACTCATTTGCTTCTGTCGGTAATAATATGTGAATCCTGTACTGAGCAACCATTGATATTTATGAATGGTTTAGACACTTTCCTACTGTAGCACCACACTGTGCGTTTTAAATGTGAGACCATTTAGCACATATCAAAAACATGTAGAAATTAATGATTATTATTTTAATCCAGATTATAAGGACCATCAAAATGTGCCTGTTTTACGTTTACTGTTTTTAAAATTCTGTCATGGTATATTCACCCTTATGTCATTTAACACCTGTATAAGACTGTATGTGGCTTTCTTCAGTGAAACACAAAAGAAGATATTTTAATAAATGTCTTAGTGAAAGTCAATGGAGTTCAATGTTGTTTGGTTACCAACGTTCTTCAAAATATCATCTTTTGTGTTCTGCAGAAGAAAAAAGTCTAACAAGTTTGGAACGACATGAGGTGCATAATAAATACATTTTCATGTTATTATAATTATGTGTTTCAGATTGATATCTATTTAATGTTACCATGCTACAACCTGTAGAGCATCTACAGAATATGTAACTAGTTCTATAAAAGGACCTTCTAAATGATGTTTCTAGGTGCATGAAGCTGTTTTTGGGACTTGGTAATTATAATTAAGGTACATTTTGTGAACAATTCAGAAGTCTATAGTGGTTGATTAGCTAAACACGAGTGATATATAATACAGGCCAACAAACGGTGAGATTTGGTTTATTTAAGTTCGACCAGAGCATTAGGCTAAAGTAAGCCTGGTATGATTTCAGGTAAGACAGTCTTGGTGGCTAAACTCAGAGTCAGAACTGGGGTCCGGGAGGGCACGGTTATCTTGGAGATCGGGTTCAAGATCTGGGTCGTTTTCATCATTGCTTTCCGCACTGTAGTCAACTTCTTCCAGGAATGCTGGCTCATCCTCTTCCAACACATATGTGGTGGGACTGCAGAAAACATATATTATTTGTTGGTTATTATAAATAAGAGAGGGTTTTAAGGTGAAATCTATCTCAAACAGCACTAAAAATAGATATTTACATTCTGAAGAACACAAAGCTAGTCTTTTGTGGATCGTTGCTAGGGATTTTTGTAATAAGACTTTGTGGCAATTGTTGCAGATGGCAGAGTATTTTGATCAAGTTTATAAGATAAGGCTTTTAAAAATAACTTGACAGAGTGAACACCAGGTAAAATTCCTAAATTGGATCCCTTGGAAAAGTAATACACCTGTCCTCAACAATCCTCATAAATTCATGTATCATTAATATCCAAAGCAGTGCAGGACACGTGCCAAAGTTCATTAGTTAAGAGTCAGAGGTTTGTTGAGCAATAATAAATAACTCAATATAGCAAAACCAACTAAGGACTCCTGCAGGTTAGCGGTCAAAAGCCTTGTGTTGGCAGATGAGACATTTTTCTGCATCACTCTCTCCTAACACAATAACCTTACAAAGAGTGATGATGGTTTTATGGCTCTCTTGTTAAGCAGTTAAATGGTTTAATGTGTGGTCTGGTGGTTTGGCTGGTTTTAGTGGGTTTTTAATGGTTTTAATGGTGTGAGGGGGAAGAAACTGGATCCGAGCGAGACGGGCAGAGGGGAGGGGGGCAGACTCAAAGTGGATTAGCGGGCGTTTTGATCAGGTGATTAGATGACTATAATGAGCAGAGTGCTTCTTTCTTTTCGTTCAAGTGCGTCGAACCCCATGTGACCAAAATCTCTTCAAGTGGAGCCGGCCATTAGAAGAGGGCTGCAAGATTGTGTGTGCACACATATTGTTATCCATTAAAGAAATACATAAGCTGGGAGGGGCTGAAGAACATTCCCAAGAAGCTTCTAGACGCTAGAAGCATCTGACATCATGGACATCTTGGCTATTATTGTTCTGAACAATGGACTTCGAGCAGCTTAATGTTGTATTGAAATGTGATATCCCAGCTGGTACATTTATAACCCCCTTGAATTTCCCCTGTATATTTGTTTATTGTTTGATGCATTATCAGAATTCCCCTATAGAGGGTGATGCATGGTCATAGTGTGGGCAGTCGAAACTCCCATATCAACACATACAAATAAACAGGATAGCTGTGTCTTTGTGTGGATAAAAAGTACAAAAACGCTCAAATTTTGACAAAATGTTTATATGCTCTCCTACTTGTAAGTCGCTTCGGATAAAAGCGTCTGCCAAATTAATAAATGTAAATCGTAAATGTCAATTGATTTCAATGGTTTATGATCTATGTGGCCATTCTGGCTGTTTCTCAATTGCATTCCTCAGCGATCTATTGTCGTCATGTTCTCGCTCGACATCGTCATCCACTGTCAAAGTCTGGTGCCTATTCTCTGACATCAAGGATGCAACGAATGCAGACTTGTGCGTACCGAACCCGCTTGAAGTCGCTGAAGTCACTGCAGCGCGACCATCCGAGTTCATTCTTCCGAGTCTCACAAGACCAGTCTCAACGAGAAGTCCATTCTTTGTATTCTTGGAATTGAGAAATAGCCTCTGTCTCCAGTTACCAGTTGTACATATTTAGACTTGGAAAAGTATACATTGTCATAAGTTATTGTGAAAACTCCTTGATATTAAGCATTGGCTTTATTGTTCTTTGTTAATAATTGTGAAGAGATCCATAATGCAAGACAGTCTTGCCTTCCCCAATATGGCTGCCTTACTGACTTAGCAGCCTATGCGGTATCAATGTTTATCTATAGCACATTGTGTCCATTAGATTTGAATGAAAGTTTAAACCTAAATTGGCTACTCTATAATTAGTAATTGGAACAAGTATTTGTTTTTATGTGAATGGAATTTTATGCGGAGGTAAAAGCTTACATTTATGTTAAGTATTTTAGTATTATAATGCCCTGTTTTTATAAAGAGCAATGAAGGAAGGTGATAGATTGACTTATTGTTAATTTAATTTAATTTACTTTCCATGTATGAAAAAAGTTGTTTGCACGTGAAAGTATTTTGGAATTGCAGAAGATAACATTTTTATTAAAAGGGTCAAATGTCACGGCTAAAATGAATATTATTGTTTGTTTTAGATGTAATGTAATGTGTATACACAATTTAAGGTTCAAAAACATATTTTCCAAACGGCATGCATGTTTGCATCTCCTGTTTGCCCCGCCTCTCTGAAATGCGCTGATTTTTTACAAAGCTCTTTGCGCTGAAAAGCAAGGTGTGCTATGATTGGCCAGTTAACCAGTGTGTAGTGATTGGTCGAATACTGCAAGAGTGTGAGGGAAATGTTACGCCTCTTACCAAATTCGGAACATCATGTACTGATAGGTCATAAAATGTAATTCCTTATATCAATTCAAACCCAAATCTGATACGGAAAATGAAGATGATCAAGCCGATTCATCAACTTTGCCTGCGTGACTTGAGCAGGATGTAAAGGTTTGGTAAGGTTTTATTAAAAATCTATTATTTTAGATAGTTAAAAACTATAGCTAACTGTTTTACCTTTTATATACGACGTTATAAAGACTATAAACAAAGAACCATACACATCATACAGAGTTTGTGTGAGATAGAAACAAGCTTGCATTATAGCAGGGAATCGTAAAATAATAAATAACGCGAGCGCTTTGGCCCTTCTTGATCACATCTTTTCGCGACTCAACAAAAAGAATAAAACCCAAAATAAATACTTAATAAAAAAGTTATAAACACGACATTTGTTGCCTGTAGTTGTAACATTATTACTGATTATTAGGACTTATGTTGTCTTTTTTCACATCGTATAAACTTTAAAATCCTGTTTATTAAATGCAAGGCACTAAATGTCTTAGCTCCTAAGTACCTGACTGATTTAGTATAGTAAGGAGTATGAGCATGTGTGTAATGCAATCACAGGTAAATTTACATCTACATTTTAAGAGTTTATGTACTATTGTGAATTTCTCATATTATTGTGTTTTTATTTAGATGATGTATGCATAGTGATAAAAATGGTGAGGTAGACATTGAAGTTTGACCTGAACCTGATTGCATGCAAGAATTTCTCATTTACCGCTAAGCTGTTGCTTCCTACACATTCACTAGCCGGGTAATAGTGCGAAAACAGGCCTTAACATTTTACATAGCTTTTTTCTTACACCACATCATAAAGATTCTATAACATTACATTTTCATTAAATTAGTGTATAAAACCCAGACTATTAAATTGAATATTAAATTGCTAATTCATCCAGTAATTAAACCAATTAAAATCTGAACTGATCAGTTCAAAACAAAATGATCCTCCATACACGCATAGCATGTGTGCACTGTGTGATACCTGGTGATGTTTGGAATGTTACGTCTTTCAATTAGGTCATTCTCCACATCCAGCAAATGGGAATTGTGTTTGTGATGCTCTATGGGCGATGTGAAGTGTCTCAGTCTGAGCAGACCCAAACAAAACTGAGCACCCATCTCCTCCAGTTCTTGTGTCCCAATCTGAAGACCCTACAAACACAAACACAGAGGACTTTTTTATTTTGAATATTTGATACAAGGGTTGCTTTTCTATACCAAATTTAAAAAGAAAATGATTATGAAACATTTTTGGCAAACTAAAACAGATCAAAATACTTAAACAATAAAGTTCAAAAATGTTTAAAAGAACAAGTTTAAAAAACTACATACAATAACAAACAAATGGCAAAAGCACAGCACCTTTGCTTGGCACTTATATGTGCAAGTACAAAGACATTTTTTAAAAATTATGGGTAGGATGGGGAATAAGGTTAGGAAACGTTGCAAAGTGGATTTAAATTTGCATCGATGTTGAGAGCCCCATCAAAGGGACCATATTACTCCAAATTTAAAGACTCTTAATTGGCTACTTGTGCAGTTTGTATTTAAATCCCTGAATGGTTTGGAGCCTTCTTATTTGTCAGAACTGTTAAACTTGAATAAGCCAGTCAGATGCTTCTGTTCTATGCACAACACTACCTTGTCTATTCCAATTATAAAACTGCAGTCGAAAGATGATTGTACGCTTGCAGTTGTTGAAGCTATGCTATGGCAGGGTTTACTCCTGTTTCTCCGAGATCTGTGCACTTCTTAGAGGACATTAAATCAGGTTAGTCACTCCTTTAAACCCTGGCATTTAAGTCATTCTGATCATCACAACAAGTACCTATATATTTTTTATTTATTTATATATTTAAAAATCCTGTTAGACCCTCAGCTACACATTGAAGAAAGTCCAGTTAGACCCTCAGCTACACACTGAAGAAAGTCAGAAAGAAGCCATGTTACTTTAAAAGCTCACAGAGAAGCCATTATGTGTCCCAGAGACAGTGAGTCACTACTAGAAATCTACAGGTCTGGTGCCATCTACTGTTTAGATGCCTCATGACAACATGTCTTCCCTGATATTTTTACACTACATTGTTGGAGACATTAAGGCCATGCATTTGTATTTATTAGTAAAGTATCTGCAACCCATTACATTGAGTAAACAGGAGAACATGACTTATAGTTTGATTTTCTAAAATCTATTATTTTCTCATGAATAAAAAACATGTTAAAAAGACTTAAATGACTTGGATAAATAAAAGCATAAACAGGAAGGAAAAATAGCCAACCACTGGTGACTTTCAGTGTCAGATGGAGCTATATCAAATAATGTTATTTATGCATATGTAACCGGAACGCTCCACACAGCTCTAAGCGCGCCTCGAACTGGGTCGGTCCGGCATGGGAGTCGGGCGCTCTAGCGAGGAGGCTAAAGACCGCAGTCTCTAGCGTTTGTCGCTAGAGAATCCTTGAGGCCGGGAAGTGAGGTTTACATACTGCACAGCTCTAAACTAGCTTGCCTCCGTTACACATATTAATAAGGTTAATAACAAAACTGTGATATTAGGGGCTATTCATAATGGACCAGTGCAGCACATCAGCATATCAGATAGTTCAAGTGTAAGTCTTTAAAACCCAGCAGAACCCCTTTTTTTATTATGTATTTTGGTAACCCTATTAGTTTTGCTTTACAAAACAAAACGTTTTTGGACCAAGCAGTAGCCTAAAACCAACTGCCTCAATCTTAATCTAGTCGGGAATGTCACAAGTACTTTACATACTTGTTCTGAGAGTATTGTAAATTCCGTGCACAAAGACAAAGCCACCTTACCTTGTATTTTCCCTGGTCACAACCACACAGGGTGCTCTCCATAGTGTAACTGCGCTGAACTCCGATCTCTCTCCAGACCACCACTCGTGCCGTGGCCTCTTTAGAGCGCTCCACTACAAAACTGCAGCTAGACAGGCTGAACACTGGAGCTATCTGAGACAGCAACTTGGGTAGAGTCTAAAAACATTACACATGTGAGACATGTGAATCTCAGAGGCAGATTCCACAAAACACTAGGTGTGAAAATTTGTTGAACGGAACCGTTAAGATGGCAATAAAATATTTCGTTATTTAACACACAGAAGTGTGTGACAGCATCTAACCCTGTATCCGAGGTCCTCCTGTAGATCGCAGGAGCTGGTGTTGACATTGGTCTGCCACACTGTCTCCTTAATACTGCAGCCATACATGAAAACGTTCTTCTTCCGTGAATGACCGTGATAATCGCAAAACACCTGAAAGCGCACAGTTGACACACAGTTAAGCGTGTCCTTTTACGGGATTCTCTTGGATACGATATGAAACTTACCAGTGGAGTTCTTCTTGTAGCTCTGAGGTACTGCAGGAGACTCTTGGCATGGTAGATGGTGGGGTGCAGGTCTGCATTGGGGCTCTGCCACTGCCTGTTTAGATCTTCCCCACTCAGAGAGCAACGGTGACTATGAAGGCAAGAGTCAAATTCACCAGCAAGTACAAATTAGGCGCAACATGAGGCCATTCGAAATAATCTTAACAAATGTCTTTTTTTAGGACACATAGCTGCTTAAAGGGATAGTCCACCCAAAAATGAAAGCTCTGTCATCATTTAGTCACCCTCGAGCTGTTCCAAATCTTTATAAATGTCTTTGTTCTGCTGAACACAGAGGAAGATATTTGGAAGAATAATTGAAACCAAACAGATCTCACCCCTGGGTAGGGAAATAAATACTATGGGAGTTAACGGGGATGAGATCTGGGCTCCGTTTCCCAAAAGCATCGTAAGCCTTCAGTACGTTGATCGAATATATATAAAGGTTTTTAAAATACAAAATGTATGTTTATCTGCAACAGGTACGCTTTATGCTTAAGTTATGCCATTAAAACAGCGACATCTACTGACCAACACCATGCTGCGTGGTCACAGGAACATGCCAGCTGAAGATAATACATTAGGAAATGATGTCGCTACTTTGCCAAGTGTATTCCAAATGTCTAAATAATTGCACGCACATGCCCTGCTCACTCTGAAGTCTAAACTCCAAGGGCTATGCCCTTCGAAGGGAGTAGGGCATATAGGAATGATCACTTCCATGTGTAATTTGCCTGGTGACTCCAATGGAACAGTTTTTTCACAGCAACGGCGGTTCATGGAGACTCTCAATTGTTCCTGGAAGTTACTAGCAGCGCATTGAGCTGCAGTAAAATTGTGACTAACTTTTAACCCATTTAAAAACGTAAGTCGATTAATAAAAAAAAGAAAAAGAAAGAAATAAAGCATTTAAAGAGCAAAGATAATTTCCTAGAAATATGTGAAGGCTCAAAGTTTGAACTTTGATCTACTTTTCTAGATTCAATCAATTAGTAGTGAAAGAAACAAACCACGCCCCAAACTGATTTTTCAAACTTAAAGCATTATCATATCACATATTGAATATGGCTTTATTTAGCAACAAATTTTCATGTCATATTTTTCTAATATCATGCAGCCCTTCTTTTTACTCAGTTTAAGATTTAATTTGAAATTAAAGGTGATTTTTGATGTTTGTTTACATACCTGCCATTGATGACTCCATCAGGGTTGAGCATGGGGATGATTTTAAAAATGTAGCTCTCTCTCAGACTCTGTGCTTCAGATCTGCAGCTCATAAGGAATTCCAGAGTGCCCTTCATCACCCAGCTGGCGTTAGTCTCACCGGGATGTACCCGGGCAGACAAAAACACCACTGGACGACTCCCTGCACACACACACACAGACAAACATTAAGACGCAGTAGAATTTACTCAATAAAAACAAAACTACAAAGGAGGAAGTGTTTATGTGGAAATACATATTGACATATGTCACTTAGCTGGAGATATTTTTTTAGGAAATTATGAAGAACACTCCGAAGGCTAAACTCCAAGGGCTTTGCCCTTTAAAGGGAGTAGGGCATATAGGAATGATAACTTTAATGTGTAATTTGCCCCGTGAGAGTTCGGTATGAATTCACGATTGGCTTGAGCAGTCCAGTGCCGTTATGAGAGAGAGTTGCGCCAACTCTGTAGACTCCAATGGAACAGTTTTTTAACAGGAATGACAGGTGATTCATGGAGACTCTTAATAGTTCCCGCAATAGCTACTAGCACCGCATGGAGCTGCAGCAAAATTGTGACTAAATTTTAACACATTAAACGACGTTAGTCGATTAATAAATATATAAAAATGAAATAAATAAAAATTTAAAAGAGCAAGCATAATTTTCTGGAACTATCTGAAGGCTCCATGAATCACGTGACATGCAAAAAGTTTGAATTTATGGCTCAGACTTCAGAGATACAGAGCATGACATTTTCCCATCAGAACAGTTTCTAACATCCTGAATAGTGAGGCATGGCCTAAGAGTTGCCCGAGTCATTTGTAACTGTGCCTGTGTGTGGTACGTACTGAACTGGCTGATGTGGTCATTGCTGGATGACTCTGGCATGGCAGTGATGGTGAGCAGGGGACAGCTGTTTCCTCCCAGTGTTTGACAAAGCTCATCCTCTCTATAGTAGATCTGAGCTGTACGTAGATCACTCAACTTTCGCAGGTGCATCTAAAGGACAACACCATTTAAACTAAAGGACTTTCAGATGTTACTTCAGCCGCCTTAAACTGCCTACAACTGCAAGTCATTAAATTAATTTACAAGATGAGCAACAATGTCGTTATCACCGTCACATTTTCCTTCATTCTCTGTGGCAGCATCTGAACAAAAACCTAATCATGTTGTTTGAATGTTTACAACACCCACTCCATAAATAAATGGGTTACATGCTCTGATACAAAAAAACTTTAACCTGAGCACCTAGAACACACTTGTTGTATAGCAGTTGTATAGTACCTTTAGTGTTGAAAAGGTATACGGGTAATGGTAAGCGAAGTAGCACACATCATCTTTATGCTGAAAGTTCACAGTAAAGGTCATGGTGAAGTACGATTTTCCCTTTTGACCTCCAGCAGCAATGGAGCTTCGTGAGAAATGGTTCCTAGGTAGATAAATAGAAAGATTAAAGATTTAATTGACGATGCAATCACTCAGCATAGTGAGGACTGTCCTTACTTGTAGTAGCAGATGTCCGATCCTGTTCTGACCCAATGGGGGCTTCCATGGATGGCTTCCTGCACAGAGTACATTAGCACCTGCATACCTGTGACAGCAAAGGAAGGCCAGAAAGAACAAATCACATCATCTTGCATCTCAGAAACGTCTGTTTATAGAGGTTAGAGGTAAGTTGACTAAAATCAAACAATTGTTGCAGCTAGTATACCTAAGGTCTGTGCATTCAGAACACAATTTATAAAGCTCCAGCTGTTAACCAGTTAAGTAATTCCTTATTAAATAACATGCCTGGTTAAAAACTGGTATCTAGGCAACCGATGAGTGACCAATGCAGAGTGGTGACGTCACTACATTTAATCACACGATTCGGTAATTATAGATTTGTAATCGTGCCGTGCCGAGGCAGGCTCACGTGGAAACATAACCGCAACCATTCCAGACCCTGTTTTGAAAGGTTTGGCGCGATGGTGAAAAAGCGCTCAGAGAGTGCATGGTACCTTGGGTCAAACTGGAGATTTAATACTGGGAGAATGTGCTGAAAAGGATTGTAGTTACAACAACATTTTTAGCTGAGCGTGGTCTATCATTGATCTGACACTGTTTATTTCTGCTCCCGATCATCCTCGCGATGGCAGGATGATCAAAAGACCTCGGCAACAAATGAAAATTGCTACAACTATGGAAATATTCAGCAATCGTTGATTGATTTATCTGAGGATGACCATCAGAATTTATCAACGTGTAACGTAGCTAGAATGCTGGCAAAGCAACTAAATAAATTGGAAAACGCTCTTCTTTGCAAATACTGGAACTGCATACTTTCAATGATTTGATGCAACTATTAAATAAAGTCCTTCAAGACATTGACCTTGATCTCTCCAAAGCTGTGGATTTGGTTGCATCTTTAAAGAATTTAGATGCAGGATTGAGAGACCAGCATGACAGTTGTAAAACAGCAGGTGAAAAAATGTCACAGGCCTACAAGAGTGTCTCCCAGAGTGACTTAAACAAAGAGAGCATTAACCTTTTTGCATTTCTAAATATTACTGATATTTTCTCTGAAAAAGAACTTGGTACTTCTTACTGACTTAAAGGGACATTTTTTATAGGAGATTTTACATTTAAAGCATCCTGCCGAAAAGAAAAGCAACAGCCAGAGAACTGCTGTGAGAAATAAGAGCAATGGACCTTCAAAATGTCTTTCCAAAATGTGGAAAAGTCGTGACCTTCTCAAAGTTATCTTGTGTCAAGTCTCATTTGGGGTCATCAATGGGGTAGACACGGATGTCCCTGAAATGCGATGTGGTTTGAAGCATGGATTTTAACGAAATCACAAGGGATTTCTGCTCAGCGAAAAACAAGACTTTTTAAAAGCGAGACTTGTAAAGAACTCATTAAGGAAGTATCCTTATAAATGTTTTTGCTGATTTTGGCAAACCGTTTGTTTGAAGTTCATAGTTAATGGATTAGTTATTTACATTTATATTTACATTTAGTCATTTAGCAGACGCTTTTATCCAAAGCGACTTACATGTGGGGTAGGCAATGGAAGCAATTGGGACACTATAAGTACAACAAAAGCAAAAGTGCAATCAAAAAAAAGACTGATCTCATATAACCTAACACAGTATACAGAACCTTTCATTCATTCATTTTTTTTTTTTTTAAAGAGTATAGAAGAAAATAGAGTCAGAACAGATCAGTCAGATGTTGACGGAAGAGATGCGTTTTCAGACGTTTCTTAAAGATGGCTACAGAATCTGCAGATCTTGTAGCAGCAGGTAGATCATTCCACATAGGTGGAACAGATCCGGAGAAGGTGCGCGAGAGAGATTTTTTACCTTTTTGGGATGGCACCACAAGACGCCGTTCGTTTGCAGAGCGTAGGCATCTGGCGGGTACACATGTCTGGAGTAGCGAGTGAAGATAAGGTGGTGCCGAACCAGTGGTGGTCTTGTAGGCCAGGAGCAGAGTCTTGAATTTGATGCGAGCAACTATAGGGAGCCAATGTAGCTTAATGAATAGAGGAGTGACATGTGCTCTCTTCGGTTCATTAAAGATAACTCTTGCCGCAGCATTCTGGATCATCTGTAGAGGTTTGGTTGTGCAAGCTGGAAGTCCACCCAGTAGCGCATTGCAGTAGTCCAGTCTGGACAGGACCAGAGCCTGTACTAGGACTTGCGTAGCATGCTCTGATAGGAAGGGTCTAATTTTCCTAATATTGTAGAGAATGAATCTACAGGACCGGGCGGTGCTGGCAACTTGATCTGTGAAGTTGAGCTGATCATCGATCACCACTCCCAGGTTTCTTGCCTTTCTGGAAGATGTGATGGTTGATGAGCCCAGTTGAATGGAGAGGCTGTGATGAGTCTTTGTATCGGCCGGGATTGCAAGCAGTTCTGTTTTTAAAAGGTTCAGCTGCAGGTGATGGTCATTCATCCAGAGCAAGATGTCGGCTAGGCAAGCTGAGATGCGTGCAGAAACCGTCGGATCGTCTGGGCGAAAAGAAAGGTGGAGTTGTGTATCATCCGCATAGCAGTGATAGGAAAAGCCATGTTTCCGGATGACAGAGCCTAGGGATGACATGTATACAGAGAATAGCAACGGACTGAACCATGAGGCACACCTGTGTCGAGATGTTGGGACTCAGACACCTCACCTCTCCAAGATACTCTAAAGGACCTACCCGAGAGGTAAGACCTGAACCATTGTAGCACCATTCCGGAGACCCCAATAGTCCTGAGGGTGGACAGGAGGATGTGATGGTTAACGGTGTCAAAGGCGGCAGATAGGTCCAGTAGGATGAGAACAGATGAGTTAGAGGAAGCTCTTTCCAGTCTCAGGGCTTCAATGACAGAGAGCAGCGCAGTTTCCGTGGAATGACCGCTCTTGAAACCCGACTGGTTGCTGTCTTAAGGTATAGTTCACCCAAAAATGAAAATTCTGTCATCATTTACTCACCCTCAAGTTGTTCCAAACCTGTATAAATGTATTTGTTCTGCTGAACACAAAAGAAGATATTTCGAAGAATGTAACCAAATAGATCTCATCCCATATTAACTGCCATAGTAGGAAAAACAAATAGTCCGGGAGTCAATGGGGGAAGAGAACTGTTTGGTTACTGAACCGGGTGAACAATTCCTTTAATGTGTTAAATAGCTGTGTTAAATGTTGTGCGCAAATTTGTGCTTATCTAAAATAGAAATAATTAAATGTAAAATTTTGATAAAATAATTAGAATATTAAATAAAATAAATAAATATAATATTAAATTCTAAATGTAGAAAATTAGATGAACTCATTTAAAAATGAAAAATAATAGCAATAAAAAATATCAGTTCTTCTGGTGAAAGACATTAAAATAAAAGGGGCCCTTGTGTTTGCTATACCCCCTTGGCCCAATGTGTTCTTAATCCAGCCCTGATCACAGTACCTTTTTAGCAGACTTTACGTATTTTTTTAGCAGACTAGAACAGATATCATTGTACTATAATAGCACTATAGCAGACAATTTAGCCCTTAAACATGTGAGAAAATGTGTTAAGGTTAGTTAAACAGCTCAAAGCTAGCTAAATGACAAATCCTAAATAGACCCACCATAATTGAACTGGCTGTTGGACTTCTCACAGTTGATTATGTTGAATCGATAGCGAACACCTGGACGCATGTTGCCCACTTCAAAATAGAACCACTGATGATAGTGATTACTATTGATATCTGAGTTCAAGATCAAGTCGTACTCAAACCTTCATATAGAAACAGATAATGCATGATGATTATATAATAATACTTGTATTATTATAATATTACCAGAAGAAAAGATGTCTGCACATACTTTCTGACTTGTATTGCTTTCCGTAGGTTTCCGGACTCAAATTTAGAGTTAAATTTGAGAGATTCCCCATTTTCAACAACTGGAGAACTGAAAGAGAAGAGGCATCCAGAAATTACCAGTGAAGTCTGCTTTTTTAATGACTACATTAAACACCAAAAGAGAGTTTGGGTGTGTCTGAAATGCAATTAGGTACTGTCCAGAAGTTGGTATGTCTTGTGTAACATCATGTCTATTGATAACAATCGGTCTTTTTTGGAACCATCTAAGAAAATAATCAGTATGTAAATAAAAATAATCTAAGCAAATGTTACTGCGGAGCTAAATGGACCTATATCTGTAGAGTTTGGTTCCAAAATCAGATAACTTCGTTTTACATTTTTTCAAAAATCATGTTTTTTATTATCTTATCATGTTTTTATTGTGTTAGTTAGGTATATTTTTTGAGTTATTATGGCTTAAATCAAAACACACCAACTGCAGTTTGATTGATATTATAAATAAAAAAACATGATTTTGAAAAATTTGAAAGTCTAACTCTTCATTTGAATTTTCGAAATTAAATTATTAAATATATTTATATATACTATTAAATATAAATATCTAACTAACTAAAACTTGTTCCAGATCATAGATTATTGTTAATATATTTTATTTCACTGGTACTATTAATTAATATGATTAATTATTAATGTTATGAGCTACTTTTGTTTACTGGATTCTTGGTTTTACAGTGTCTTGTTATACCTCTTATAGTAAGTACATGCAAGTACTTACTATAGTAACAACAGTAAGTTATGCATCATGTCAAGCAACCAACATTAAACTACTAAACGTTTCTGTCAGGTCCTTTTTCTGACCTTCAGAACCCTGTCTGTAACCAGTTTACTTAACAAAATAGTGATCTTGCATGTAATTACTTGCTTTCTTTATTTCGTCACACAACCTTTGTTTAAAATGCACACTAACCTCTGATTATCTAGGTCATATACGACTTTGTCAAGAATGTCAATGGGATGAATGAGTCTCTCGATGTCCTGGAAGATCTTCGTTCTGTTGAAAAGGAAAACTTTAAATGGCTTACATACAATAATACAATTCTGTAGTCATTTACTGACTTTTGTCTTTTCCAAAAGTGACAACCACCTTTGGAAATGTTTGTTTACAAGAACATTATTGTCCAAACAATAAAAGCATTAGGGTAGTTCATACTTGCAATGTATATTCCTAGTGTTATGAAGTTGGCTGTGATGTTCCAAACTTTACCATAGAAAGCAGATAAGGTTACAGAGAAAAGTATGTTTTTTAGCAAATGATGACTTCAAATGCAAAAAGCAATCATATGACTTCAGAAGACTTGGAATACATAAATCAAATGGACTACTTTTTAAACTACATTTGAATTTCCATCTTTGCCCAGAATTTTCTTTTATTCAAGGAAGGAATTCTATGGTAAGAAAGGGTTATTCAACTTTTGTGTAATACCTTTGCACACCATAAACTCTCTCTAGGATGGGCTCGCGAAGATGAAGTGCCACATGGCCAAAGTAATCTGGGTATGCCACCTCTGTGAAGGCAGGCACTGAGCGGGTGCACGTCATCATCTCTAAGTAAAGGTCAGGGTCATGCAGTGGCAGAACTGCAGCTGTATCTGGAACCTCAAGTACTGCCTGCTCTCCGCTTTCCTCCTGATGCCCATCGTCAGAACCTCCATCCAGGACCAGCCGGCTCAAACTACAGGCCAAATCAGGGGCCGATTTGCCCTCTGGGGTTTTTGATATAGAGATGCTGCCTAGCTCCAATGGTGATTCTGTCGATTTGTGTGGCTGAACGTTTTCCAGTCGCTGCCCTCTTTTTGGAGACCCGACAGGGGTGAGTGTGGTGGGAATGACGATAGGGCGATGTGAGTCAACACTCGATGGAAAAATGACAGCTTTGCAGCTTTTGAAATCATTATCCTGAGACTAAACAAATTTCATTTTTAGAAGGTGAACAATCTTGAAGACATTCTAGAAAGCTTTCAGTTATTCATTTATAAATATTTCATCTAGTTTAAAAAACACTAATGTTGATAATGATGCTGATAAATGTTGATAAAGTTGAACAAACTGCTTGGTCAGAGTACTATTATAAGCCCCTGAATCCATATATTCAAATTAAAAAGTAACGCCATAACTGTCCTCACCTTAAAATCCTCTGTGAATTCCACACAGAAATGCTCGTAGACTCTCAACTCATCAAATGGGCGTGTCTGCATTTGTTTGGGTCGCAACTTGTTGATATCGGTCTCAATATCATCATTCTGCAGGAAAAAACACATTAATCACAATTAAATTAAAACACAAAACTTGATTGGCTCTTCTATAATTCTGAACTTCATTTAGTACTGTTAGCAGGAACAAGTCGTTATAAAATGATTGACATGACATGTTTAATATACTGTACATGTATTACATTGATGTATCTTGCAGATGTTTTATCCAAAGTGTGGCGGGGCGGGTACAGATCCAGGATCAGCGTCGCCTAGGAAACAGCCCGGCAGCTAATGATGATCGCCTACACCTGAGGCTGATTAGATGCCGGGCATATAAACCCCGTGCACTCACCACTCGGGGTCTGGTATCTCACCCGATCTAACCTTTTGTCTTTGTACCAGCAGATACGAGTGACCAGGAGAATTAGGACCAGATTTGCACGAGCACGGACGACCAACACTCAACACGAGCACCCCCGGGATATCACTATTTGGACACTTCATTGTGTGTGAATAAACTCCCCTCCGGGGTTTGTTATATCTGCCGTCCTTTGTCTGTCGTGTCTCTTACCCTGCCACAAAAGTAACTTACATTTTTGGACCAATATATTAGGTTAATGCATTCAATTACACTCTCGACCCTCTGAATCTAGATCCACCCAGTTCAACATGCATGTGCGCAATAATTGTATCAAATCCATTTTCTAATGTAAATACATAATATGTAAAAGACACAAAATGTACACAAAATGTACTAACGTCATTTACTCATTCTCTTATATTTTTTCATATATCAAGACTATGTTAGATTTTGTAGTGTTGTCACAGACAGTGTTGTGACTCCCTGTACACTTTAACCAGACTACAGTTTCCAGAATCCTTCAGCCATATTTGATTATCTCCTGCACCTGATCACCATTACTTAGACTCTATATACATGCATTGAAGTCACTTTCCCACGTCAACACCATATAAACACTCCGTGACTCCGCCCACACACCATCTGCAGAGGCTGAGCTGAGGCTGTGCTATACCTCATAGTCTTCCATTCAGAAATGATTCTGCCATCATCATCAGATCTGTATCACTGTGAAGAATTACACATGAAAATTTGAGTCCTACTCCTGGGTTGAAGAGGTTATCTGCAATGGGCTTCTGTATCCAATGACACTCCCACAGAGATATCTGTGAGATATCTGTTTTTTTTTTCTACCGCTTATCCGAACTACCTCGGGTCACGGGGAGCCTGCGCCTAGTGAGATATCTGTGTTATGCAAAATATTTATAGACAATGAGTGCTAAGCTGTATCCCTGATCATTGTGCCGAGCAAATTATTTCCTACTTACATTCCAATAAAAACACAGGTTGAGTTTATAATAATTACATAAGTATTTTTGTAATAAGGTTAGTGTGTCACAGTTCTATGTTACTTCTTTGTGTTCTGTTCAAGTGTGATCTTGTTTTTTCTCCATGTTATCCTCTGTTCTTAGAATTGTCATACATTTCATTGATTTACAATTAGATTTGATCTGAAGTTTTCTATGTGACATATATCCATATATATATATAATATACAGTATACGTTTTATGTAGCTTAAACAGTAGAGCATTTTATAAGAAATGCAAAAGTCAAGGGTTCTATCCTCGGGGAACACACATACTTACTAAAAAAGTAAAGACCACATACACACTTATTGCTTTGGATAAAAGCATTTTCCCGTTGCACAGATGTCAATGTCAAATTATATCGAATTATTACGCTCTCCAGATATCAGTGTTACTGAAAAGCCCATATGGGCCAGCCATTAGGATAGAAATGTTGATGGTTGTACCTGGCTTTTGTTCGCGGTTTCATCCTCCTCATTTTCTGTGTCAATCTCAGTGGTTTCATTCTCATCGCTCTCATCAACGACATCATCCACTGACATGAAAGACACAGAAATACATATCCAAAGTTTTCTCACATACAACCACAATGTACATTTAAAACAGTGTATTATCAATAGCAATACTTCAGAGTGTGGCAAGAAATATTAATGAACATTATGTATGTTTTACCTTCTGGAGGTTGACTGTACAGCTGTGCCACTGGTCCTCCAGCTGGAATGTGTGGTAACGGGTGTTGATATGCACTCTTAATTGTAGGCAGTGGTAGGCGATTCTTTGGAAAGCATTTCCTCATAATAAGACTGGATACATTGACCAATGGATCCAGTGTCCGGACAGGCAGGCATTCCTAATCAGATCACATTTTGTATTTATTTACTAGCTCAAACTGTAGCAAAGCTATTTGGCACGTTATACAGTAATTCAAGTGTAACACTCATACAGTGGATGTGTTATAAAGGATCCTCATCCCGTTCGCATCTACGAAGGCCTTTCTCCCAAGCTTAATGGCTGTGAGGTTTTTGATGCACCCTAAAATGCTTTTGCGAATGATCAAGTGGCAGTGACGAATGTCGTTGCGATGCCAGTCTTGGTAGATGGCGAGTAGAGTGTGCAGATAACCTCTGTCCACTGTCCGCCGGGCATTCATTTCTTGAAAGCACACATACAAGAAATATTACGAATGTAAATTCAAACAAAAATGCAAAAAATGTGTAGTGTTAAATAATATTAACAGAAATAGAAGTTGTACATGTTCCAGTCCTTGAATCTGATGTCCCAAGAGTGCTCTGATGCGATATTGCTTTAGCTGTATAGGGCAATATACTGTAACACAGTGGCCTACAGTACAATACTAAAAGATAACCAACTGTGTCAGATCAATGTGAATTAGACTTAAAATGTTCAGAACTTTAGAAAGATTCTTATTACAGTGTAGAAATTATAAAAAAAAACATATTGTTCCATCAAGTAAATTATTCAAATAGATTTTAATTAAATTTAAGGACCATTAATATTTTGTGCTTGAGATATATTACTTTTAGCACAATTTACCTTTATGCATTTGGTGGCCACTCCAAAGTGACTAAATAGTGCACCATTCGCACTCCTAATGTAAGACACTACCAATGAGCTACAAGAACACTTAAGGAACAATTAAGAACATTTTCTCTAAATTGTGGACACATTTTGTGGTGATATGACATGGACATGTTTTTAAGGAGGTATCTTACTGGACTTCAGTAACGACGCCAGCATATCCAAGGCCACCCTGTTTTAGAAAAGAAAAAACAAAACATAGTGTTGAACATCATCACACTTTCGTTTTCATAGTAGAAGGATAATTTAGGGGTCTTCAATGTTTTTCGGGGCAATTACCCCTTAGATGAGAGATGCATGGAGACCCCCTTATTATAAATGTGGAAACGGAGCTTTTTAAATAGAAACAACCCTTATTGTCACAGCAATATTATTTTTGTTTTAAATAAAGATTGCTTGATTATTTTAAGTGATTTGCAGCATCACACATTTTCATTTTGCAGTTAGATGGACAATTAAACATTTATTTGAACCTTAGTTTTTATGAAGGCCTCAATGATATGACTGATCCTGGTTAATGGCACAAAGACTATTGTAGTGGAGGTAGAGGTTGTCTCTGGTGTAGGGGATCTACAGTAAAAGACCCGTAGACCAGTTATGATGAAAGAAGACTCAGAGTCAGGAATATAATTAATCGAATAAAATTTATTTTTGCCAGCAGAATTCAGCTTCAGCACTCTCAAGGAGTTCCACGGGACGACCTGCTTTAAACCTGAAATTCTGTGATATTTATGCTAACAGAGTCAACTAAACTGCGTCATTACTTAGCTTATAGATTATCAGGTGTGACAGCAGAGAGTTTGGAAATACACAAAACATGTCATAGGTCATCTCCTCTTTGTCCATCTGTGGCTTTCCTGTTCATTCCTTAACGCGACCTACAAACACACACACATACACACCAAGGCCGCAATGTTTGTCTGTTTGCATTATCTTACGCGGACTGAGGCGATGTACCCAAAACATAATGATAAGATGTTTCTGTCCTTAGAACTGGAGTCATTCTGCTTAGATTTAGCAATGACCTGTTATAAGAACTGTATAGATTTAAGGCATTAAATTAAGGGTCTGTGTGAGCTTTACACATATCACAGGGACACCTGTCTGACTGTTATTCTGGCACCCTTGACATCATGGAATGACACTTGTCCCCCGAATAGATGGAACTACTACATATACTTACAATTATGCCATGAAGGGTTAACTACTGATTTGCTTGTAATCATAATAAAATCATTCTTAATAAATGTAAATACTGATCATCTTTGATTAATAATTAAAAAAAAACACACAGAAGGATATATTCAAAATTTGAGATGGAGCCACGACACTTCTCTGTGTGTTGCAGAACAAACCGGTATTTTATAATTCGGAGCTCCGTTGTCTTTCTCGTGGATCACAAAAGTTACACAAAAGTTTTTTTCTGCAGAGCATCATATCAGACTAAGGACAGCAACATGATGCATTAACATGATGTTGTGAATTTGCCAAGAGTGTGAAAAAGAATAAAAGCAAACATAAATGCATTTTCGGGGCAACTTGTTTGACGTGCACCATCAGCGCTCAGGGCTTCACGTTTCATTGATTTTAAACACGTACGATAGTTCTGTCAGAGTTTACAATGCAGAAGCAGTGTGGTGTCCTTTGGCTGTAAAATTAGCGCTTTACAGCTTTAACAAATTTGAACAGAAGTTCAGAAACATATGAGAATGCACTTTATTTGCACGCAACTCTGATGCATACTTTTATCGGAAGGCAGACAGAGAATGCACTGATTCTAACCCTACCGGTTTTTATGATGCAGATGTAACGATCCGCCCATTGCTTGCTTCCTCTGCCTGAATGGATGTTTTTGTCTGCACCTATGGTCTGCATGCACGCAGGTTAATATTGCAATGCGCGGGAGCTTCAATGAGTCTGCGGGGCTGCGCAGGTACGCAGCTTAAAGAGAACATTGGTTGTCATATTTCTGTACCCTTTTTAAAAAAAATGCCCGTGAGTAAACAGTAATAGCTGACCCCTTGCAGTTCCACCGCAGACCCCCTATGGGCTGCGGACCACCGGTTTGGAAGCCGATCTATACCATTTAAAATGTAATTTAGATACAGTAGGAAACATGAACACACATACTTGAGCAGAGTGGTGCTCTTCTTGCTGTAAGGTCCAATAATTTCGAACATGAGATCCAAAGCGCCACTTTTACCCAGCGACACAGCATTTACCACTATAGGTGAAAAGAGTAAGACCTGCATGTTTGAAACTTTAACTAAATATACTACTTAAGGGATGGTTCACGCAAAAATAACAATATTAGAATGAATGTCTGTAATAAAACAGTTCTGGGGCACTATTAACTACTATAGAAGACCAAATTCATAGGGTAGTCAATGCTGCATTAGAACTGTTTAATTTCAGACATTCTTCAAAATATCTTATTTTGTGTTTTACCAACGCAAGGTTTGGAACTTGTTCCTGTTTAAATTTTTGGGTGAACTTTCCCTGTAAACTAGAGGTAAATCTAGAAATAGCCATTATCTGCCCCAGTCCGGTAAAAATGCATTAAGGAACATATTGCACAAAAAGGTAGATTCCTATTACCAGCCTGACTGGAATTACAGTATAAAAAACAAATGTACTTACTGTTGCCTGCATAGACCCGCAGCAGTTGTAGGCACGGCAACAACATTTTGCTGTTCTGCAGATTGTGTTTCACTAAATTAATAGTCACATTCAGAGCCCCGTTCAGACGTGCTTTAACACAAAACTTCCTGTCTGAGAAGGAAGTGATGTCAGTGTAAAGTCACTGCCGATTGCTGTTTCCAACAGCTTAATTGAAATGTTATATATATATTATATACTGGGCTTAGATTGCTATGTCCAAACATACAGTAATGTAATTAATGTGATGTCTGTCTTACCTTTCGGTCCGACCTTAACCAGCAGAGAGTGAATGTGGAGCATTAGTTCTTCATTCATAGGAAGGTCTTTGCTGGAGCTTAATAACAACTGTAACAGAATAGCTGTTCCTCCCTTAGAAACAAATGCCCCAATCCTGCGGCCTCCACCTACCACAATAAGCACAGGAACAAATGTGATACAGCCTCTCTGAAAAATGATTCTATATTAAAATGGCATCATTTTATCTTCTTATATGGGACTCAAAATGTTAACCATGCAAAAAGCACATATATCTATTATTAAACAAATTAAAATGACTTCAGTGGATTAATAAATGTCTCCTGAAGCAAAACTGTCGTGATCCTGCCTCGCGCTTTCCTGTCATGCCTTTCTAGTCTTGTGGCAGGGTCATGACAGTCCCACAATTTTAATGTGGAGAGAGACATGGCATTGTTTGTTTTGGCATGCCATGCGCTCTCTCCCCCTCGTTTAGCTTCCAATCCGTGTTTGATTCCCCTCACCAGCCCCTTGTTAATTATCTTAAATTCCCCTATTTAATGCACTTGTGTTTGCTGTCCTGTGCCGTTTCATTTTGGTTCATTGCCTTGTGATGTGCAATCCATTGTCTTTACTTACTGCTGATCATTGTTCCTGCCTTGTGTCTGGTTTAGTTAATCCTGTTTCTCTGTTTTTGCCCCCTCTTGGGAAGTCTTTGTTTTAAAATCTTGTTTTTTAAGTTAGTATTGCTTAGTTTTTGTTTTACCGAATCGTGGGTCTTTTGTTTGTTAAATAGTTTTGTGTTTTACAACCGCTGCCTGCGCTTGGTTTCTGCCTTCCCGATCGTGACACAAAACAATATTTTCTGTTTATTTAGCAAAACTTAAAATTGCTAAATTCAAATATGGTGGCACATCAAAAACTACATAATTCATTGGTTCTTGTGTGTCTTGTGACTCAATATCAGACACGCATAAAAACCAATGAGATTTGAGTTTACAGACGTGCTGCTATATTTGAATTTAGTGCTGATATGCATTTGCTTTGAATTCACTCGCTAAGATGATAAAATGACGGCATTTTAATGTTCAAATTAAGTCTTGTCTGTGGAAGGAAGTCTGTGATGGATTAAGGTTGATTTTATAATAGCTTTCATTAAAGTGGCACATTTAAATATTTCAATAAATCAACAACTTTTGGTATTACACAGCAGACACAGAAAATAAACACATACCCACAGTCAGCAGTTCATTCAAAATATTGAGAATGTTAAGGGTGGTCTGCAAGTCCCGTGTGTTCTGTGCAGAATAAAGTGGATTAGTACTTGGAAAGCACTTAAACAGAATAACCTGAGCTCAATTAAAGTGATTGTGAGTGTAATATCATCTGCTGTGTATGCCAGCAGCAGACAACATGTCTCAAGTTTGAGTCCAAGTTCGAGATCTACGTCAAATCTAAAGTATTTATTCACAAGTCACTCACAAGGCACAAGGCTTTTTTGCAACATTTTTATTTGCTGACGGTTAGTCTTTTAAACCTGTCAAATAACAATTTCATTTTGTAAAATTGTTTGGCTAATTGTGATGTATATTTGAGTTTAACAGCTTCTAGAATGAGAAACATGTAAGGCGGGGTATGATTTCATCCTTCAGAAATCGATTGGATTGTTGAGAATTTGCCAAGAGTGTGAAAAAGAATAAATGCAAACAGTTGCAGGAGCAAATAACTGGGAACATATGGTGCTTTTTACTGAATAATAAAAAGTTCATTGTTCAAGTCTAGTTTTGCAAATAAAGTGAGACTCAACATCTCAGACTCCTGTTTCCATCTGTCTAGTACCTCTAGAGATGAGAGAATAACTTCCATCCCACTTGAGCCTTTAGAGACCATCTCCTTACGGGTCTTTTCTGAAAAGAAACAAAGAAATGTGTTATGGAATACAACAAAAAGACTATTTCCAGATCATTAAACAAATTAAGCTGCTAAAAAGTACACAGAAACTTTCTCTTACAAAGCAATTTAGTATACTTAGTAAAGGGACAATTTTCCTACAGTAACCTGGGTTTAAACGCTTTCCACAAAGAAAGACCAGTCAAATAAATAAGCACTTTAAATTACACTTTTATATTATTGTATATAATATTATTATTCAACATATTTTCAACGTTTAATAACCGGGCTGTACAAATAATTTTGCCAAGATAAATAAAAAAGTCTGCACCTCTGTTCCCATTGATTTGCAGTCTTTAACGCTGATTTACAATATACGACATTGCATCTTTGGCAACAGTAACAATTTATATTGACGGTTGCTAATAATAGAGTGAAAAAGAACAAAAGGATCAACTTAACAAATGTACAGTGATAGAAAACTACTGCTTAGTTACACAAGCACTTCAAGCATTGGGACCTAAAACAGTCAAGAACATCACAACTTTGCAGGCAGGTTATGTTTTAGAGTCAACACCCTGTCAAGAACAAGTAGTTTGGGCAGTGTCAAATATCAGCGGGTGTGTGAGTTATGCTGGCTCATAAGAGATACACGAGACTGAGCTGCCCCGTCCTCCCAAATGAACATATCACAGTCTACAACATGTACTTGCACATAAATAAAATGTGCTGTGCAAATCAAATAGTGGTGACATGGCAGAAAGCGAGAGAGTACAAGTCATGTTACTGTGTGGTAGATGGTTTCAATCACTATTAACTCTTGACTGAATGCAGTTAACTAATAAGACACGAACACAGATCAAATTGATAAGAAATTTCAAAAATAGATTGAAAATCGACTAAAAGCTTTCCTGTAGCTCAGTGGTAAGAGAATGCGCTTACAACGCCAAGGTCGTGGGTTCGATCCCAGGGGATTGCAAGTACTTAGAAACCAATGTATAGCAGCAATGTAAGTCGCTTTGGTAAAAGCGTCTGCCAAATGCATAAATAAATAGTACCATTGACACGTTGTACAATTCTGTTTTCTTCATGCAGTTTGTTGCTGTTAATGGGCTTTGGTAACATGGATAGATTTACAGTATTCATTTGCATTTAGCATAAACTTTTTATTAAAGGAACGAAAAATTTGTAAATAATACAATAATAGTGATTCATTCCAGAAGTACAGTAAAAGGTGATTTTTTTGGCATACATTTGGTCAAAACTACTAATAAAGAAAAACACAAAAATAAAACTATGAATTTAAGTAAAAATACTTTTTAAGTACTTTAATTAGGAAAAGTAAATAACATCATAACATTGTTTGTAACAAATTACATTGTTTGTAAACATTTTTCATTAAGAGTTTAGCTGTGCTTTAATGCAGAGTTATTTTTATTATCTTTATTATCTTACCCGGCCTGCCTGGGGACCAACACAAATTGTTTGTCCTCCTTCTGGCACGGCTTGTATAGTCCATCTTTGCTAACACATTTCCAACCCACCTCTGTGTCTATTCTCATAACTTCAACACACTCCAGCGCTTCAACCATAGCACTGATAGTCAGGAAATTCTACACCAGTGTAATCATATTTCACACAGACATAGACCTCTCCCCCTGCCCAGGTGCTGTCGGCCAAAGCATACACCTTCAGTAAAAGATCCAAAATAATAAAGCCAGTGACACATTAAAAGAATGGTTCAACTTTAAAATGAAAATTCTGTCATCATTAACTCACCCTGTTGTCCTTTTAAACCTGTTTGATTTTCTTTATACTGCAAAACACTAAAGAAGATATTTTGAAAAATGTTGGTAACCAAAAACCGTTGGTCCTCACTGTCTTCTACTGTAAGAACACTAAACCAATGCAAGTCAATGGGGACTAAAGATTTTCTGTTACCAACATTTTTCATGATATCTTCTCAAGTCATACAGGTTTGAAATGACAAGCGGGTATGTAAGTGATGACAGAATTTTCATTTTGAAGGTGAACTATCCCTTCAATACCAGATAAAACAAGAGTAAGATACGATTATGAATGTGAAAAAGAGGAGTTTGTAAAAAGAGAGGAAGGGGGTTGGCACAAGGAGGGCCGTTCGGGGAAAGGGGAACATTTCTATAATTTTCTCAGTTGATGAAGGCACCGTGCAGGGCTCAATATAACACTTATGTCAATTGTGCGGTTCGCAGGGGTCAGAAAGGGCAAACAAATACTTGATATCAAAGTGTGACTGAAAACATTATATGATCCAAACCTGTCTCAAAGAAAGTAAAAGGGATCACTTTTAATTTCATGGTGACCCTATTGGTTTTATTGGTCAAGTATTCTAATCTCACTCTCTGTAGGATGTCTCCAAGTGCATTTGCATTTGATTTGTGTATTTGTGCATCAGCTCACCTTGGGTCTGGAGGATGTGAAGGATTTTGCCTGTGATCTGACGGATGGCATCAGTATCAGACACTTTGGGCTCTTCGTTCAGTCTGTCCAGCTGACTAAGCAACATCAGCACCCGTGAAGCACTGGGAACACAGGAAACCATCACAAAAGCTAAACAACTGTCAAAGCTGTGTGTGTGTACGTGGAAAGAACTAACCATTTTTCCATTGCCATTTTGGGTTTATTCATTCCTTGTCACATTTACAGCTCAATCTGACAGCTAGTGGAAAACAAGGCAGAAATAATTTACAGAGATAATAACAGAAAAAGTCACATTGGTGAGGCTTATGTACAATACACCTCAGCAGATTACTGCATACAATCCTGTAACGTTACCTAAAGCATTTGACAAACAAAAAAGCAGCATGTGATGATAACACATCAATATCAAAAGTCTATACAGCGTTGTTATCATAGGGTCGAAAATATTTTTACTATTATGAGACATGCGTGAGTCATGAAAAGGTCTTAAAGTTGAAATCATTAACGTTGGATGGTTTTAAAATGGTTCACCATTATTATTCAGATATAGATCCGATGAATAATTAAATTCAACTGACTTTAATTCATAAACTAATAAAAACACCTTCCAGTATTAAGAGTACTCATGATCATGTCAGATCCACCTGTCCTCCAAATGAAACTCTACTGCTAGCAAAGATCCGCTAAGGGGACAGCACCTATCTGCTACTGACACAGCATAAACATAGCGACAAACTGGGAATAAAAAACATGCCTTTACTAACCTTTAAAACATGCAAGATATGCGCCATCTGAGCTCTTTGAGCCGATCTCTATTGGCAACACAGACACAAGCCCCCTAATGGTATTATTATTTACATTAACCCACAAGAGACTAGGAAGTGAGGGCGCGTCCCAGTAACGGCGATCTGGCGCACAATCTACAATTTACAATGCATAATACATCAAAGTCTTTCGCAATGATGATCTAGAGATCAGCGTTTCAATGTAGCTCCACCTCTTTCCGGTAAGACGTAAGCGACGTTGCTTATCCCAAAAAGACTCAAAATAAAACATTTTTAAATAAATATACAAACATTTATTTTAGATTCAAACAACAATTATGTTTCCTTATAGTTCTGTGAGAAATAATATGGTCGTTTTCTTTAACAAATGAAATTTATTTCCTGATATCAGAAATACTAGCATACTGATAAAATACAAATACAGATATCAAGTATGAGCATTTCAACTAGTGAAAATTGAATTCTTGATATCGGGAATTTCCTTTTTTTAAGAGACTAATTTATTGTTGATATAGAAAAGTATGTTTTTTACTAGTGAGAATTGCATTTCTGATATCTGAAACAAGATTTTTGACATATAATAAATTCATTATTGATATCTGAAATTGAATTTGAATGGCATTCTATTTTGATATTTAACTAGTAAAAATGCAATTACAGATATCAAGAATTAAGTTTTTTACTTCATATCAAGAATACACATTTAAGCGAGTGCATTGTGTGATTGTTGATTACAAGAATTCACATTTTTACTAGTGAAAATGTAATGACTGATATTAAAAAATAGCGATTGTTACTAGCAGAAATGCTATTCTTGATTTCAAAAATTATGATTTAAAAAATGTAATTGTTGATATCGAAATGTAATACCCAGAGCATGATTAAAAGCTAATTCGGCTTGCCACAGTGGACAAACAATTGGCCCCATCAACACCAAGGGGTTTCACTTGTCCATTGGTCACCAGAATGGGGAGCTAATAATCTAATACTATCGATGTATATACGCTCTTAAAAAATAGTACTGTGATAAAATCTCTTCTAAAATACATATATTTAACGAGTAGTAGATTTGCATTACACCGCCTACAAAAGACACCTTGAGTAATTAAAATCTTAGTAATTTAAATGACACAAAATATATTGCTGTAAACCTAGAACTACATGTCACACAATGCAAAGCGCAGTGATACGTCATTCACTGGCGTCCGCGGCGACAGTGCTGAATATTTGCCATAGCACAGAAAGCCTGACCATCAAAAGGAATTCATATATTTTCTTTTTAAACGTCCTTTTGGTAGTGAAGGTATATCTTCATTCTTCCTGTATTATAAACATAAAACGTATGTATAAACCGGTAACGTTACTTATACATTTTGAAGTGAAACTGCTAATTGACCACAGTATCTGTGCTAATGTCATCTGGGTAACGTTAACGTTAATTGTTTATGTGCATGAAGACACTGCTACAACACATCTTTTTGGAATAATAAGGTTCTATCTGACATTTTTGTCAAAATTCAGTTCTTCATATTCTTATTCTGTGACTTATTTACATTGTGTGATGTTTTTTTCTTTACGTTGTGTACATTTTAGGACTTAAAAAAAAGTAAAATATAAAGCAAAATATTTTAAGCTTGTTATCTACAAACAGCTCAGAATGCAGATTATTCCAAGGCGACAATTAGCGATAGTTCAGTGCTGTTTCGTTTTTCATATTTTTTTCGCACAGTACAAGTGCACTGTATTGTTTATTTATACAATTTAAATTTAGGTCTGTAATGCATGTAAATGAAGCTAAAGTATGATCAGTATGATCTGACACACAGTCTGAAGTCAACTGCAGCTGCTACCAAATTTATGTCGGTATCTTGTGAACTGGCATCGTGTGCAATCAAATCTTTCTTAAACATGTATGTATTTTTTTACTGTGTTAGAAGCTGTCTCCATGGTGATGAAGTCATCAGTAGAGGAGGAGGAGGGAGGCTGGGGCCTAGGAATCCCAGAAAAGATGAGAAACAATGCCAACTGGGTAGACATTACCCAAGACTTCAAAGGAGCTTGTAAAGGTGTGATTTAATGTTTTAGCTTATAACATTATCTGGGGATGTGGCATAGGGTTTAAAAATAAGTGTTGACGATCCAAAGTTTGCTGGTTAAATCTTAAAAAGACTTAAGCCATAGAGAACATTGTGCCCTTAGGCACTTAGAGTTGCTGCAGGATAAAAATGGTTGTCAACCCTGTCTTATATGTCTTATTGAAATATCCTAATGTAATATGAGTCCTGTATGACATATCGCTTATTGCTGAACTTTTTGTAAGTTGCTTTGGATAAAAGCGTTTGCTAAATGATTAAATGTAATATGATGCTCTGTGTGCAAATATACCAACCTCCCTACTGTGTGGTATGTCAACTGTGTATGATGACCGAAAAGAATATAAAGCATCAATAACACAAAATGTGATTTTTTTTTCCCACTCTAAACTTCCTACTGTGTCCAGTCGACACTTGCCCCATGAGGCAGTGGGACTGGGGCAAAGCTGTCCGATTTGAAAACGACTAATGTAGTTAGTCTTTATAGTACCCCTTGTACTGTATATTGAATACCTGCTGGACAAATAGAGTCATTAAAGGAATAGTTTAACCTTCACAATATAAATCCTGTCATTATATACATGCCCTTTTATCCTGTATGACTTTCTTTCTTCTGCAGAACACAAAATAAGATATTTTGAAAAGTGTTGGTAACAGAAAACTTTTGTTCCCCATTGGTTTTGGTTACATACAGCAGAAGTCAATGGGGGCCAAAGGTTATGGTTGCCAATATTTTTTCAAAATATCTTCTGTTTAAAATGACAAATGGTTAAGGTAAATGATGACAGAATTTTTTTTTTGAAAGTGAACTATTCCTGTAAGAAGTATTACATTGAATACAATGCCTAATGTCACAGTACACAGTTTCTGTTATGTTTTTATTGGCTAAATATGGAGCAAAATTGTCTCTTTCTCAGATTAGACATTTTCCAGCGAGCCTTAAAATACACAGTGTACAGACTTTGTATTATCCTAGTGTAATTTTTTTGTTCATTAATTTATGAGCTATTATCGTTGGTCTTTGATCTTGTATACAGTTTATTTTTACATCAATGCATTTGGGAAACACATTTATCCAAAGCGACTTACAGTGCATTTGAGTGATGCATTTTATCTTGATCTGACTTGATCTGACTAGATGGGATACGAAAAAAAAAGGAAAATGTTTAAAACTACAGTTGAAAGAAAACTTTACCGCCAACTTTACTTTCAGAAAATGTACTATCCAACACATACAGTTGAAAGAAAAAGTATGTGAACCCTTTGGGCTTACTTGGATTTCTTCATAAATTGGTCATAAAATGTGTTCTGATCTTCATCTAAGTCACAACAATAGAGAAACACAGTCTGCTTAAACTAATACCGCACAAACATTATATGTTTTCATGTTTTTATTGAACACAACATGTAAACATTCATGGTGCAGGGTGGAAAAAGTATGTGAAACCCTAGGCTAATGACTTCTCCAAGAGCTAATTGGAGCCAGGAGTCAGCCAACCTGGGGTCCAATCAATGTGATGAGATTGGATGTGTTGATTAAAGCTGGCCTGTCCAATAAAAAACACACACCAGTTTTGAGTTTGCTGTTCTGAAGAAGCGTTGTCTGATGTGAACCATGCCTCGCACAAAAGAGCTCTCAGAAGACCTACGATCAAGAATTGTTGACTTACATAAAGCTGGAAAGGGCTACAAAAGTATATCTAAAAGCCTTGATGTCAATGTGTCCACGGTAAGAAAGATTGTCTACAAATGGAGAAAGTTCAGCACTGTTGCTACACTCCCTAGGCGTGGTCGTCCTGTAAAGATGACTGCAAGAGCACAGCGCAGAAGGCTCAATGAGGTGAAGAAGAATCCTAGAGTGTCAGCTAAACACTTACAGAAATCTCTGGCACATGCTAACATTTTTGTTGACAAATCTACAATAAGGAAAACATTAAACAAGAATGGACTTCATGGGAGGACACCACGGAGGAAGCCACTGCTGTCCAAAAAAAACATTGCAGCACGTTTGAAGTTTGCAAAAGAGTACCTGGATGTTCCACAGCACTACTGGCAAAACATTCTGTGGACAGATGAAACCAAAATTGAGTTGTTTGGAAAGAACACACAACGCTATGTGTGGAGAACAAAAGGCACAGCACACCAACATCAAAACCTCATCCCAACTGTGAAATATGGTGGAGGGGGCATCATGGTTTGGCCCTGGACAGATTACTGTCATCGATGGAAAAATGAATTCCAAAGTTTATCAAGACGTTTTGCAGGAAAACTTAAGACCATCTGTCCGCCAACTGAAGCTTAACAGAGGATGGACGATGCAACAGGACAACGACCCAAAGCATAGAAGTAAATCAACAACAGAATGGCTTCAACAGAAGAAAATACGCCTTCTGGAGTGGCCCAGTCAGAGTCCTGACCTCAACCCGATTGAGATGCTGTGGCATGACCTCAAGAGAGCGATTCCCACCAGACATCCCAAGAATATTGCTGAACTGAAACACTTTTGTAAAGAGGAATGGTCCAAAATTTCTCCTGACCGTTGTGCAGGTCTGATCTGCAACTATAGGAAACGTTTGGTTGAGGTTATTGCTGCCAAAGGAGGGTCAACCAGTTATTAAACCCAAGGGTTCACATACTTTTTCCACCCTGCACTATGAATGTTTACATGTTGTGTTCAATAAAAACATGAAAACATATAATGTTTGTGCGGTATTAGTTTAAGCAGACTGTGTTTCTCAATTTTTGTGACTTAGATGAAGATCAGAACACATTTTATGACCAATTTATGAAGAAATCCAAGTAAGCCCAAAGGGTTCACATACTTTTTCTTTCAACTGTATGTGTTGGATAGTACATTTTCTGAAAGTAAAGTTGGCGGCATGACTGGTTTCTGGATATGTTTTGCTTTATCACTCCTTTCTTTTGGCAGGTTTACCATTTATGGTTAATAATAGTTCTGAAATGACCTACTTTTTCCATGCCACTGTAACTGCATCATACATCAGCTCCCTCCTACAGTATGACATGAGCCATTAGAGTCCTGATGTAATCCCTCATGTTCTGTGATTTATTAAACTTACATGTTAATTTGTGAATCTTACCTGTATTGAAATGCAATAGTAAATTTGCTGAATTGAATAAATGCTTTTCTTTGTTGCAGAACTTAAACTTGGCGAGTTGCTACATGATAAACTGTAAGTATATTAAATCTGTATCCTTTAAATATTCTTACCTCATAAAGGTGTATTCAGACCATCAGCAACTGTGTCGCTTTATTTACAGGTTTTTCATGTATAATGTCAAAGAATTTTACTGTTTTTTTTTTTACATATTTTTTCGTGTTTTTTGAAATACGGTCAAAAATGTAAAAGTAATTTACAAAAATAACAGGGGAAAACTGTTATTTTACCATTTATTTCTGGTGCCCCTGCTGCCAGACATATTCTGTTTTTTTTGAAAAGATGGTTTTACAGTTTATTTTTTAATAAGGTCAAAGACCTTGAAATTACAGATCCGCAAATTGACAAGAAAAACAGGAAATAAAAAAATGTTTTTTTACACAAAAAGATATTGTTTATCCTTAAACCATACACTTTTTAAGATTTAGAAGCGCTTTTGGATGTAATTTGAAATTTGGTTACATTTGGGGAATTTGTGTTTCTGCAGGTTTGGTCTGTTTGAGGCAATGTCAGCCATTGAGATGATGGATCCTAAAATGGATGCGGGGATGATCGGAAACCAAGTTAACCGTAAAGTTCTCAACTTTGAACAGGCCGTTAAGGTAGCACCTGTTGTACTGCTATCATATGATGCATCTCTCGTGATATTTGGTTCATGATCTTTCTACCTTAAAAGGGTAAATTTCACAAAACCAGTAAGCAACGAAAATGAAAAGAAATTGTATATTGCATTAGGACTATGGGAATATTTTAATGAGCAATAAAGAACATTTTCTTCTGATTCATGTAATGTAGTAAATACAGATTCATTATTTAAGCATATAGTTGCATTTCTTGTTCTTCCTTGAACTAATTCTTTCTATAAAATAATAAATGTAAACAGTGTACTGTTTTGTAGCGATAAGTATACACTGACATCTCTCTCTGTGAAGGACAAGGCCATTAGAGTGAAAGACCTGAGTGTTCCTGAGCTTATCGGGATCATGGACACATGTTTCTGTTGTCTGGTCAGTATTATATAATTTACCAGCACTTTGTTGTGTCTCACAAACCTGTAACAAGCTTTCTGTTACTGTTGTCTTTAACTCAGATCACATGGCTGGAAGGTCATTCCCTCGCTCAGACCGTGTTTACATGTCTGTATGTTCATAACCCGGATCTGATTCAAGACCCTGCTCTTAAAGCATTTGCATTAGGCATCCTCAAAATATGTGACATTGCCCGTGAGAAAGTCAACAAAGCCGCTGTGTTTGAGGAGGCAAGACATTTTTGTTTTTCTAACTGTTGGATTAATATTTTGTTGTATTATGTTTTAACGATATCTATCGTAAAATATATATAATATTCATGTATTTTTATTTTGTGTAATTTAACGAATTGTCGTTTTGTATATTATGAATTGTTCAGTGAATATTCATCTATGTGTTTGAATCAGGAAGACTTTCAGGCGATGACATACGGCTTTAAAATGGCAAACAATGTAACAGATTTGAGAGTTACAGGTTAGTAAAGAGACAGATCAGGTAACATTTTACTATTTTAACAAGTTATATTATAGTTATATAAAATATTATTGATGAGGAGTTAAAATTTATAAGTAAAAAAAATCGGGACACAACACATCTACAATTATGTTGAATAACATTGTTTTATTATGCAAGGTTGCAGACTACCGAATTTTGGCAGAAATGTGTCTAACTGTGGTGAAAATTATATTTTTTAAATCCTTTTGCATTAAATCTGGGAAAATGTATTTCCATTTTATTAGGTATGCTAAAAGATGTTGAGGAAGAACTTCAAAGGAAAGTAAAGGTATGTTGATCTATTTCAAGCCTTTATCTACTTTCTTGATTTCTCTCATGTTAAATGTGTCCCTGCTTTCTTACAGAGCACACGCAGTCGACAGGGTGAACAGAGAGATCCTGAAGTGGAGCTGGATGCAAGTTTTTAATATACAATCCACTTTTTTCAAGACAAAACATAAACTACCGTACAAAAGTTAAAGGGTTAGTTCACCCAAAAATAAAAATTCTTTCATAATTTACTATACTTGCCCTTTTGTCATTTCAAACCTGTATCACTTACTTTCTTTCGCAGAACACAAAAGAATATATTTTGAAAAAAAATGTTACCTCGACCCCATTCACACGCATTGGTTTTGTGTCCATACAATAGAAATTAATGGGGTCCAGTGCTGTTCGGTTACTAACTTACATTGGTTCTTAACAATGTAAGTCACTTTGGATAAAAGCGTCTGCCAAATGCGTAAATGTAACTTTCTTCAAAATATCTTCTTTTGTGTTCTGCAGAAGAAAGTCATAATGGTTAGTAAATGATGACAGAATATTCATTTTTGGGTGAACTAGTACTTTAAGGTAACTGAAAACTTCTGCATGACCTTCGATCAGAATCTGATCTAAAGTTATTTTTAAATGTTTATAAGTTATATAAAAACCTTGCTTTTATTACGAAAACAAAAAATAATTGTTTAAAAGCTTCTATTTTATAAAATGACAACATAACATTTCTGCTAATTATAGGCAACACAGATCTACTTTTAAGATGCTAAAGTATACGTAGTTTTTATTTATTTTATTAATATCTCATTAACTTTTCCAAATGGGTAAGTGACCCTGAATGATGAAACGGCTGTGTGGTAATTTTCACAGAGATGTTGTTTTTCTTTTACTATTCAGCATCAGCAGTGTTCGGCTCTCTTCAGCCGTGTTAAATTCACCCGTCTGCTGCTCAGCGCACTTATTTCCTTCACTAAAAAAGAGGTAGGCCACTCATTTTCTGTAAAGCTGCTTTCAACAATGCACATTTCACAAAACAACCACTTATTGTTTAACCATTTATTGGCTCATTTCACAATCTGTTTTTCTTGTTTAAGACGAGTGCTGTTGGTGAAGCACAGAAGCTGATGACACAGGCCGCTGATTTACTGCCTGCGATACACTCCACCATCCAGTATGGGATACAGTCACAGAATGACACCACCAAAGGAGGTAAAGCTATGCTTACGTGAGACCTCTTACTTGCAATGATCAAAGTAGGCTCAATATATTTTAGTACATGCCTTTTCAAAAATGTGCTATTTATCATCGGATATAATTAATTAATTTATTCAACATTCATTGTTATTCAATGTTGAAAAATACAGGGTACCCGTATGAAGTAGTATTAGCTGGTCATGTGACGCATAATATCTGTGAACTTCACTCCAAGACTTTATCTTGTATGGGTGCACAAGGTTTGAAACTTAGTTCTCAAAAATACAATTTGTTTCAATTTCCACAACTGAAAATGACTAAATGCACCTTCACAGCCTTGACCAATCAAATCTAATGAAATTAGTTTATTATGAAGTTAATTTTACAAGTGTCATTCTTTTTCTAGATCATCCGATCATGATGGGTTTTGAGCCGCTGGTTAACCAACGTCTGCTGCCCCCCACTTTCCCACGCTATGCCAAGATTATCAAGAGAGAGGAAATGGTCAACTACTTCAGTAAACTTATCGAGCGCATTAAAACCATCTGTGAAGTCATCAACATAGCAAACCTGCACAGTATCTTGGTAAATAATTTGCCAATTACACTAAAGGAGAACATTGGAGGGGAGGGCCTGATGGATTATTTGCACTAACCAATTTCATACGTCACTGCCTAGAGAAGGTTTACAGCAAAAGCCCCCAAAGTCACAGGTTATAGTAATTATGGATACATAAATGATCCAGATAATTTATTAAGTATTCAACCACATGGTAGACTGTTTTTGTTTGCTAAATATTTGAGTACAGTATGTTGGCTTTAATATAAAACTTTGTTTACATGTCAGGGATGAGAACTTCTGGTGGAAGTATAATCCACTTAATTAGATAGATTAATAAAATATAATTTAAATCAAAATCTTTTGTTCTTAATCTATTTACCCTGTGGCTGTTTTATAAAAGCAGTAAGAAACTGAGCTGTGGAATCTTGCCAAACAGTGGTGATATGGTAGTGCCTACATGTGATGCTGAGTGTGTTTATGTGTGTAGGATTTCTTCTGTGAGTTCAGTGAGCAGTCTCCATGTGTTCTTTCTAGATCATTGCTGCAGGTAAGAGTGCTGCCATCTCAAATAATAAAGCTCTGCTCTGGGATCAAAATTGAAAGCCGTAACACCTATTTCTTGTCTGTCTGTTTGTGCGATGTAGACCACGTTTCTGATTGACAATAGGAAAGTGTTTGGGACTCATCTGATACAGGACATGATCAAGGATGCACTGCGACATTTTGTCAGCCCTCCTGTTCTGTCCACAAAGTAGGTGACCATTTGTACTCTTTAATTTATTAATTATTCCTGTTTATATACACAGGCTTTTTTTGGGAGTGCTTGATTCTGACAATTGCAGCATTTAGCCACATATTAGGGCTGTCAAACCATTAATCGCATCCAAAATGTGCACTGAGCATATTCATTTTGTGTTTATAAAACATATGAATGCATGCATATATTTAAGAAAAATATAAAATACAAAAATTAATTAACATTATACATAATTTAAATTATTGGTAAATATAAATAAATACATGTTAATATCTTCTAAATGTTGCACATGTGTTTTTTTAAAGTGACAACATTAACAAATATTACTGAGCATGCGTGCATTCGTTGGCTACTGTTAACGTCCGGTACACGTTCACAAACAATAGAGTCCCTGTAGATTATTTCTGATAACAAGCAAAAGTAATCAAGAAGGACCTTTACTTGGCTAAACTTGTCTGTCCAATACTTTGGATTAAGACTCTGATAAACAGTTAGATGTCAATGTACCATATGGTTTGTTTCAATGCGACCAAACTACTGGACCCATTCAACAAATTGTTTATTTATTAAAATGAACATATAACAAAATTTAACAAATCGTTTATTTAATAAAATGATTATACAATAAAATAATAATACAAATTAATATTAACACAAACTAAATGAAATATAAATAGTTATATTATAAGACACTAAGCAAACACTAACCGGAAGTTAACAGCGGGTCAGGCTCACGCAATACAAATTGAATAATCACAGTACACAGACATACTCACTATTATGTAAACACAAACTTTTTTATTCTGGATGCGATTAATCTATCAAATATTTAAATTGGATACACGGATGGTTAATGAATGGATGGCATCATTTAGTCACCTTCATGTCATTCCAAATATGTATGCTGTATGTTATGCAGAGCACAAAAGAAGAATGTTGGTAACCAAACAACATTGCTCCCCTATTGACTTCCATTGTATGGACCAGAAAACCCAATTTTCTGAGAACACAGGACACAATTTTTAAAGCCGCAGTAACACACGCGGGTTCTGACAATCTCATATTAATCTTGAGTGCCTATAGAGCAGTATTGCATACTCCGTATCTTCGAAGAGTAGTTAGTTTTATCACATTTATAAAAGATAGATACAGCTGTACGCATACAGCATGCGACGCGTGCGGGGGGGTCAGGCTGAACTAAAGAATGCCAAGCGATTGCGAATTACCGCATGCGGTTCATGTCAGGCTTCTTTTAGCGCTGAGATGGCTCCATATTTTAATTTCAAATGATTCCGAAATCCAGCGTTATATCCACCGTTTATATAACATTCATCACCCAAAAGTAGTGAACAATCAAACACCTGAACTTCACAAATGTATGCTCTCTATCTCTCCTGCACACAAGTGTAAGTGACGTCATGCTCCTTTTCCTGCTCTCCTTGCTGCCGCGTAGGCGTGCTTATCTGGGAGAATTGTCCATTATGGGAATAAGAAAAATTGTTACGAAACAGTTTTATATTTTCATAAAAAACTTTCAGAAACCTGTACGATCGCTGGGGCACATAAATACTACTATTAAGCACATAAATACTACGTCATACTAGTTTTTTGACAAGATGACCATGTTAAGCATGAGAAGACAGCACATTTAACATTCTAAAGAAGTCAGAATGCATGACACACCGTTGCACGGCCGCTTTAAAATATTTTCTTTTGTGTTCTACAGAGGAAACAAGGTCAAACAGGCTTTGAAAGAAATGAGTGTGAATAAACGATGTCGTGATTTGTATCTTGGGGTAAACTATCTGTTTTAGATAATATACCAACAAGATTCTAAAATACTTGATATCAATTCATTATAATATAAAAAAATATCTCATATTATCTATGTTGGGATTTTTTCTACATCCTAGAATCACACAAACATTGTGCTGGTGTTTTTTTTCCCACAGATGCAGTTTGAACAATAACCATCAGGCAAAAGATTACATTGACTCCTTTGTCACACACTGCTCACGGGTTTGTTATTATTTTTCTTGTGCATGTAATTATAATTGAGGCTGAAAATGGTTTGAACAAGAGGGGACAAGGTATCAATTTCAAAAGGAATGAAGTAATCTCCACAAAAGGATTTCCATCTTTTATCTATAAAATAGCCTCCAAACGCACATTGCATACAAACATAGTGTCATTTTTTGCATGTAAAAATGAAAATAGTCCCTAACTAGATCTCTGCCATTTCATTATAACATAGTATGAATGTAATGAAATAAAGAGTGGTGTGACCCACAGCCATTCTGCAGCCTCATCCAGATTCACGGACACAACAGAGCACGACAGAGAGACAAACTGGGTCACATACTGGAGGAGTTTGCCACCCTTCAGGATGAGGTGTGTTTGTGGAGGAAGTCAGTTTGTCAGTTTGCAGCTTTCTTTAAACAAGAAACAACACATTTAGACATTTTGTGTTATGACAGTCTGTGCCGTCTGAGTCACTTGTGATGCATCATCCAGCATCTTCTGCTGTTTTTTAGGCTGAGAAGGTGGATGCTGCTCTTCACGGGCTGCTGATGAAGCTGGAACCTCAGAGGCAGCATTTGGCATGTCTGGGCACCTGGATCCTCTATCACAACCTGAGAATCATGATCCAGTATCTACTCAGTGGTTTTGAGCTGGAGCTGTACAGCATGCATGAGTATTATTACATTTACTGGTGAGACAGTTTAATGTCATTATTTTTTAAAGCTATGGACCCACCTGTTTTGTGCTGTAGTAGTGATATGTTTCTCCCCGTTGCTGTGTATATATACACAGGTATCTATCTGAGTTCCTGTATGCATGGCTGATGTCAACGTTGAGTCGAGCGGACAGCTCTCAGATGGCAGAGGAGAGAATTCTGGAAGAACAGCTTAAAGTTCGGAGCAGCAAGAAAAGCAAAAAGAAGAAGAAAGGTTCTCACAGGCTGCCAAGTTGAACAACTGCATATTATTCTGTAGGATTCAGATCTTTTAAAAATAAATAGAAAGAAAAACATTGCTTGCACTTTATCGTACACTACGTGCACTTACAGATTACTGGGTTAAGTTTGGTACCTATAGTTTACTGTGACAGTTGTATTAAAAATTCTGTCATCATTTAACCAGTCATCCAACTCCAGTCATCATTTTTCCTTGTTTCCTCAGTTCGCCCTTTGAGTAAAGAGATCAGCATGAGTCAAGCTTACCAAAACATGTGTGCTGGCATGTACAAGGTAATGGCACCAAAACCAGGGAACTCATCATAAAATGTTTACTTAGAATGCTCTGTTAAGTGCCCTGTCAAGCATCTGCTAAGTGACTAAATGTGTACATTTTGGCAGATGCGTTTATGTACGTGTGCATTATTCAAAGGAGTGCAATGAATCTATACATTTGTTTTTGATTATATGTGTTATGACATTAATCCATGATCTTTGCGCTGCTAAAACACTGTTTAAAAGAAACTTATAAATACTTATATTATATGTCTTATATTTCTGTCACTTTTCCTCTCCAAGACAATGATAGCGCTCGATATGGACAGGAAGGTACGTAAACCTCAGTTTGAGCTGGACAGTGAGCAGGTTCGTTACGAGCATCGTTTCGCCCCCTTCAACAGCGTCGTCACACCGCCTCCTGTGCACTATATACAGTTTAAGGTATACAGTTTAATTACTCTTTTTTTTTTTCTGACTTTTTGTGTTGGAATTTTTTGGTACATATATAACAGTAAACAAAGTGTGTGTGTGTTTGTAGGAAATGTCTGATTTAAAGAAGTACAATCCTCCTCCCCGCTCAGCGGATCTCTACATGGCAGCCAGCAAACATTTCCAGCAGGCCAAACTCATACTTGAAAACATCACCAGCCCAGATGCAGAGGTACATTAAACATTCTTGTATTCTTATAGCCAGTCAGTTGTTGAAATAACCCTGGTTACGTTGAATAATGACCTTGATAATTCATATTGTTCATTATTGTCTAAAAAGTTATTTACATGTTCTTTCGGGGTTTTGGTGTCTTGATGCAGGTCAATCGCATTCTTAAAGTGGCCAAACCCAATATTGTGGTAATGAAACTACTGGCTGGAGGACACAAGAAGGAGACCAAGGTACAAGATGTGTAATTATATGATATTTAAGAAATATTTAGGGTTTATTTCTGAAGTTATATTGGTGTGCTGTATGCTCTTAATTGGCAGTGATCAATAATCATGTACTTCATTTGCAAAACCAAACAAAAACAATGTATTCATTAGTGGTCTTACAATCGAGGTCTATGGAAAAGACATACCACTGTAAAAAAAGGTTGCATTCTGAGCAGATTTGAGATGACAAGCTTCAGTTTTTGCATTCGATTTGACTATAGAGAAGTCCCAAAATGTACACAATGTAAAAAAAACATTGCATAACATTAACAAGTTGTAATAGAATAAAAATATGTAATTAACTCAGTTGCGACCAAAATGTCAGATAGAACCTTATAATTCCAAGGGGACAAAGTATTGAATTATAGTTTGTAATAACATCAACAAAATGTAAATGTCAAACATTAAGAAATGAGACAAGTGTGCTAGTTTTTTACTTCCCCAGTTGGTGGACTGTTTTTAAAAAATAACAGTCCTTTAAATCATGTTGAATTGATGTTGAGATTTAAAAAATCTAAGTAAATTGTGAAATGCAGTACATTTGAGTTGAACTGAATTAAATAACTGAGGACTTTTCCTTTCCATCCAGGCACTTCCTGAATTTGACTTTTCCGCACACAAATACTTTCCTGTAGTGAAGATAATTTGAGAAGAACCATGATTCCAGCAGAAACTCCTTCAAAGCATGGACTGAACCTTTATTATGGCCACTGAATAAAATACCAGCCATAACTTTAATGGGATTCATCTGGTTTCAATGTCCTTAAAATTAATACAAGCATCAGGTGAAGGTATTGGCAAAATCAATAATGTTTTGAGGTCCATGTTTTTTTTCTTCTCTGTGTCATTAACAAATAACAAATTAACAAAACGTAATGTTTAGAAGAGAGCAAATCCTTGCAAAACAATTGAATGTTTGTAAATGTTCTGGTGGAATTAAAACTTGTGCATTTCAGATGTGTTCTCAAAACTGTGATGTTCTGAAAACATAAACAGAAAGATAGATGACCAGTGTTGCTTTTGGTTACATTAAATTCTTCAAAAGTCCAGTCTCGAGTCATTAGAACAAAAGAAAAAAGTTGGACAGAAATCATTCTAAATTTAAGAGCATACTATCCATAACTATAAAGGAACAAAATTGTTGGGATGGCTTTCAAGTATTTTTCCTCCATTGATGCACAGTAAAGCATCTCTGGCCAGACAATCTCTAACATTGAATTGATTCCTGAATGTTGTTTGTCTCTTGTCGATGTCCATTTTTTAAGATGCCTTAAAGGAATAGTTCACCCCAAAATGGTCCCCATTAACTTGACAATAGTATTTTCTATTCCTACTATGGAAAGTAAATTGGGACCATTTTCTGGGTGAACTACAGTATTCTTTTAAATCATGTAATCAAAACCAACACGCATCTAATAGAATTAATGTTATTGTCTGTTGGTGTGGACTCAAATAAATGTGTAAACCATTACAAGCACAGATGAGAAATAAATGCAAATAAAATGTTTATTTCTTATTTTGAGATGACAAATTTGTCAAGAAAACTACATTTTTAAAAACAGTCCTTAACATGAAAAAAAAAAAAAAAACTTAAATCAACATACAAGACTAGAATGTGCTGTATTTAATGAGGTAAAGTAAATTTGTGAACAGCTCGATGAACAGTCCTTTAATCTACAAAATATTCTTGTTTTTCACCAAGTCAAATATCATGTCATCAGCTTCAAAACGGTAATATCAAAACAACAGAAAACAAAAGCAATTTAAAGTTAAAAGTTTTTTCTGTGGCTAACTGGTAGCTCAACTGGTCAACAATGGCACTAACAAAGTCACAGGTTCAACTCCCAGGGATTGCACAGATAAGAATGTATAGCCTGCCCAGAATGTAAGTAACATTAAATAAAAGCATCATTTAAAGCATACATATATTAGCTTCTGCATTTCTGTTTTGTACAAGAGCTCAGCATCTTTAGTTTATGGCAAGATTTGACAACTTGATTTCACAGAAGTTCATTACATTCAAGTTTCATCATACCAGGCTTATCTTTGTAACATATATGAAAGTTTCTATTTTAACATGAATTCTGTGTGGTGCAAATCCTCCATTACACAGTAGTGCAGTATTAACCCAGCACAAATTCGAATACGATCATTACAGCAAGTTTAACCCTCCCATCATATAAACGTCTGTCGTGCCATGGACGGGGTCACAACTGTCACTCCGGCCAATGATATGTTAGGGAGTCCATCTGGGGGGAGTGTATCAGCAGGCACATTGTGTGATCAGGAGTGTGCGTTTATTACATCCCCGTGAGTTCTGCTTGTTTCTCATCCTCAGACTCTGGTTGGTTGTCGTCATCACCGTTATAGTTGGCCATTTCGTCCTCTAGATCCTGTCCGGCATCTTGATTTTCATCTGTAACAACACATGGAATTGTTATAACTCAAGAAATAGCCCTACATGCATTTGAAAGAAGCATATCGTAACTTTTCCTGTAGCTCACTGGTAAGAGGATTGCGTTAACAACGCAAGGTTGTGGGTTCGACCCAGGGGATTGCAAATACCAATGTAAAATGTATAGGATAAAGCAATGTAAGTCGCTTTGGATAAAAGCGTCTGCCAAATGCCTAAATGTAAATGTAAATGTAAACTTTTGCTCTATCACCATCTCTGTTTGAAACATAAAATTACAGTTTACTTTGCAGTTAATACAAATTATGTCTTACTGACATTTCCCACAAATCCCACTCAAATAAAAAATCTATGTTTTAAGCTTACCAATATCAAATAAGGTCAGAAGACTGAACACTGATTTTTGTTTTATGGATTGGCCACACCACAGCATTCGGTTGCATAATATATTGTTAAGATATTTCCCTTGTATGGTAAAAGATGTAAAAATCACCTTTAATCTTGGAGAGCTGTTTTTCTATCTCTCTCTCATTGTCATACATGATGACATCATCTTCTTCCCTCCCTTCTCCAATTCTGTCTTTTTCCTCATTCCCATCCCCAAGCCTGATGTCATCATCTCTCGGCTCCATAATTTCTGCTTCATCCAACAGAGTATCTGCATAAAAACAATATAAATGAATAATGTGTGTGTGTGTATTTTTTCCTTCAATAGCTACAGTTTCTTTTCACCCACCTGTCTTCAATGATTCTCCTTTGATGTCCATCACTGCCTCTGGATCTTTCTTACTGTCTGGTCTCTCAAGAGTTTGGTTTTTATTTGTTTGTTTGTAGGTTGGGGTGGTTGATTTTCCTATAATCACAGCAGCTGATAGGCAGAAAATAAGTTGTTATAAAATCATAGGTCTACTGTGGAAACAAGAACATTTTGTTTATAATAAGGGCAAAACATGTATCTAAAGTGACACAAATTAATAATATAGATCAACAATGCAACCGATATTATTTACCCACCAATGGGTACATTCAAAACAACCATTTTACAAATAAGCAACTGAGCATGTTACTCAAACAGTTTTAACAAACATCAATTACTATTGCATATACTTGAAAAATACCTAAACTGTGATGTACACAAGTTTGTAGCATTGGAGAAAGGTCATAACATCAAAACTATATGTAATTAGAATTAAAATCTACAAAAATATATCTAAATACCATTATTGGTCATTTCATGGTCATACATTTTTATTTTCTGTAATTAATGTGTATGCATGATATAGAGTTTTTTGATAAATTACCAAGGTTTTCATTGTTCTGGTCCTGAACTTCATCTTTTGTATGTGACTCCAGTTCTGGCTTGCTGCCATTTTTGTCTGAATGGTTTGTAGCAGGAATATCTTTGTCTTTTGCACCCAAAGTCTGTGCAGAACCGGCAACATCCTATCGAGAGGAAAAGAGGGATTGTAATTACTTTACAAATTTTTAAGTGTTGGTGGCTGAAGTGCTTCTTGTTTAAGGGATCTGAACCTCTTGCTCAGTATTAAATAACCAGCATGAAACCATTCAAATGTATAATGAATAAGATGTATATAATAATGCTTGAATCATCGATGTTTTCATGATTTATGTTTAAATTAAATGGTAATTAGAGTAGCATAAAAAAAGAATGGGTGGGCAATAAAAGAAACAAACATCTCTCTTTTCAGTGTTCTCAAATTTACAAAAACGCATCAAGACAGTTAAATTATTTAGATGTTTCATAGCTGTACCTGGGGAGCGACAGGTGCAGGTTCCTTTTCAGCATTCTGCTCTTCTAGTTTTGACTCTTCAGTTTTCTCATTGCATTTCTCTTCCATGGTCGCAATTTTTTTGTTACACTGAGTCCTACACAATTTCGCCACAAACAGCCATTTCTATTATTGTTCGTCAGTATGATATGTAGTATAATCAATTTTGAGAACTTACATGAATATCTCCGCATTACTTTGACAGGACTTCAGCTCATTTTGCCTCTTACTTAGATCCTCCAATAATGTCTTCATATGATCTAAAACATAGATACACATACATATAAATAAATATATTTCACGATATAAATCACTTAAAAGGACAATAAAATATACAAATACAAGGTAGAGAGACTTACTCTTCATTTCCTGCACTGTTTTAGCACTGGAGGAAATGTTGAGCTTCAAAATTTCCTATAACAGAGAATTTTTTTTTAATAAAAAGGTGACCTACATGATGAAAGTGAAACTTTTTTCAGGTGGTGATGGTCATATTCATTAATCAGCTTGGGTCATAAATTTATCCATTCAAACTATCAATTTAAAGAAGCAATGCAGATAGCGGCATCTAGAAGTGAGGTTGCGAATTGCAACCATCGGCTCACTCCACCTCTCCCTTTTACGCGGTTTACGTATTTACAAAAACCCACTTTGTAGAGATGTTTGTCCGTTTAGGGATACTGTAGAGACAACATGTCGAATTCAATGTAAAGGGACCCACGGTGTATGTACTTAGAAATTTTTACTCTGAAAGAAACGCTAAATTATGTAAGGTGAAAGAAGACATAGTTATGTGTATTATATAGCATTTCCATCAATATATCCTTCAAAAAAATTACACATTGGACCTTTAACAGCCAAAACATTTAAACAGTAATTTATATTGTAAATTAAAATAAACAAATGTGCATCACTTGTATCAAGTATATCTGGTTTTGGAATTGTACCAGCTTGTTAAATTCTGTTGGTCAATGCATGCTTGGAAATATGTATTCCTATTGCACCCTGAATAGAGTCCAAAGAATAAATAGAGGGCATGTTCTTATACCTTCTCCTGTTTCCAGTTGTTCAGTGCGGTATCCTGTTGTCTACGATGTGTATCCTCTATTAACCCCATCCTCTCGTTCTGCATGTGCATCTCATCCTCCACCTTCATCTTACTCTGATGCTCTCTATCTCTGTCTACAACCAGCAGCCTCATGCGATCTTCCAGCTCCAAAATCTTGCTCTGGTGGAAAAATCACTTATTTCTTGACATATTTCTTTAAGACCATATAATAGGCCTCAATTTTGTGCAACATTTGTGCATCGACTGTGTATTTAATAACGGTTCTGCCACTGTAGCATACATAAAGCATAATGCATATAATTTACAAAACAAACCCAATTTTTTAGTCTTGAAGTTTTTTTTACAAACCTGTAGCTCAATGTTTCTTGAGTTTGAGACCCAATAGTTGAAGCCAAGCAAAAGAACGCAGGCGATGAGAGCAGCCATAAGCAAAGATGGCGAACGTCCACCACGTCGACTGTTCCCCAGCGCACCCATCGTGCTGTATAACAGCTCAAACAACACCCTAGAGATGGATCTATAAAATTCGATATACAGCAAACTTTATTACAGGATGGAAACTGAAATGGAAGAAACAGTCAAATAGTTACAAAATATAAAAACAACACAGAAGACACCGATTAAAGAACAAACAAATGCAATTCATTATAAGGCTGGCTGAGTTAAAACATGCATAGTAAAGCTATAGGCATTACAGGGCATCAAACCTTTTTCTGCCAAGATAACATATTGTCTAAATAACACTTTTAAAATGCCTAAAATCAAAACCTGCCATGCTGCCTAAATAGACAACGTTTAAACTGCATTTTGGAGCCTCAACCTAGCCATTATTTTTACAATTATGGTAACACATTTGGAGAACTGAACTGAAGGTATAAAAAAACCTTTCTAAAAGCATGCCATTAAAGCATCTCTTACGCTAATGTGTTGTATTTTAAAAACTGAAAATTCAGAATACAGAAATACAGTCAGAATTCCTTTCCTTACATTAAAAAAGCTAGACCGTTTAACCAGCTCCACTTAAAGGGAGAGTTCACCCAAAAATTATTTACCCTCAAGTTGTTCCAAACCTATATCAATTTCTTTATAACACAAAGAAATATATTTGGAAGAATGATAGCAACATTTCTGGGGCATCGTTGACTATTATGGTATAATTTTTTTTTACAATTTTTTGTTCTGTTTAACACAAAATACGATATTTTCAGGAATTTAGGAAAGCAAAAAGTTCTTGGGCACCGTTGACTCCCATTTAAAAAAGATATATTATGGTAGTTTGTATACAGGTGTGTAACAACTTGAGGGCGAGTAATTCATGACAGAAGTTTCATTTTTGTGTGATCTTTCCCTTTAAGGATATAAGTATCATCATTACAGGTGGAACTGTATCTACCAAAGACAAGGGAGCAGTACAAGTAATCCATTCAACTTCAGCTACCTATCACATAGTATTGGAAGTACGTAATTATGTAATGAACATATTAATGCTCACTACCTCAAAAAGTGCACTTTGAATCAACATCATCAATATAATAATCAGTATCAAGTTTCTGTTTACTTGTTAAATGCATTTACCTTTATTTAATATAAATACGTTTCTAATGACGGCAAAGGATAACAGCAGGGTACCACCTTTCACATTTAACATATATTATTATGTGGGTGGGTAGGTAGTGTCTGGTATTTGTCATGTAACGTTGTAACCATACTGGTTGTATTACTTTTGTGGAAATAAAATATCTACGGTACAATGATCCTGCTCGTAATATTCATCAGATAAATTTGCACATCTAACGTTAACACCTTGCAGTTTAGTACGCGTTTTATAAACTAATGTCACTTACTTTACGTTTGGGATAAAGAGAAAAAAAACTAAAGTGTCTAGGCGGGGTTATTTATTAAAATGCAAATGCACTTAGTAGGATGCTGCTTTTGTCCTGGTAGCATGTATGCTAACAGAAATGCAGGTAACGTTAACGTACATAATTCATTACATTTCCCACCTCATAAAAGATAAACCGCTGGTATTGTTTTAAAATGTCCCTTACCACATAAAATGTAAGAGGCCACGTCAGGTAAAGGGACGAAACATGTACATATCGTTGATCGATATTCTTAACAAACAGCGCGGTGCTTTCTCATGAGACTTTCAATGCGCATGCGCACAACAACACCCTCAGCAAACATTCTTGATATCACTACAGGTGACTGTTCTCATTTTTATCTTCCTTACAATGATTTATTTTTACCATATACAATTATATTAAATTAAAACATCCTTGTGACTTCACCATTTTAAGCATGTAAAATAAAGAAACGGTCAATAACAAAAATAAAAATATTTTGCTAGATTTTTAGACTGGGGCACATTCGGTTAAAATGTGAAACTTGCTTTTTTCTGGCTGTTCTTAACAGTCTGATCCAACAAAACAGAAATTCATCATCATTCTGAAGTTACCTTCTTAGCATGAAGAACAAAAATGCTGAATCCCTGATTTCAGGGATATGCTGACATACCAGCATGGCTGGAGTTCAAATTCTAATTTCATTAGAAATTCTGTAACTAAAAGTTTTTCTATCGGATTGTCGACAAATTTTAAATGGTATCGGGTTGTAATGCGTTCTACTGTCTTATGTCGTGTTGCATCGCATTGCGCCGCACCACATCCGGTGTAGACACTGTGTTATACTTAACATGGCTGAATAGCAAGGAAACACAAAAACATGTCAATCAATGTTATTTATAATAAATGTGTCTTACTTAATGCAAAATAATTGTGCATATCAAAGAATTAAAACAGGTGTACATATTTTCATTTTATTAAAAGCATTTTAGATTATTACTTTACGTTCATATAATGTACATAATTTCTTTTTTTCAAAACTTTAAATCACTGAACATTCAAATAATCCTCAAAATATGTGCAATGTTCTTTTCTCATGATCGCTTCTTCGCATTTTCCTCCTTTAAAACAAAAAAAATATATGAATTGCATTATATATCATAAATCAACTTGGCACATTTTGGAATGTAATGACCTGAATTCAATATGGCAAACATAAAAAAACAGACAAAATCAGTCAAACAGTAAGCTCCCCAAACTAAAATAACCACTACCGATCAAATGTAATCCAATAACAGAATCCCATGTCTGGAAAACCTGCCAATAAGGTTTTAACTATAGAGAACCCTCAGCAAATCAGTGTTTACCTTCACAGTTTTGCCAAGCTCATCAAGTGTTTGTTCATAGCAGGCTTCCATGCCTTTAAGACTTTCTGGTTGGACTATCTGCCTCTGTATGCCAGGACTCCCTGCGTCCAATACCATCTGCAAGAATCTCTTTTCCTAAAGAGAAAATAAAGGTTTACATATGCAATTTTTGTGCCGGTATGTAGAAAATCTCAGCCAATCGTATTCTATCATAAAATATGCATTTTGCTGATGTGAGTTGTGAAAGCAAATTATAAGATATGTTATACCTGCAAAGATGTAAATTAAAACAGTCTAATCAAGCACTGAGAAAAACTATCTACACAAGATAAGAGCGAAATATGATTCCTTAAATAAATAAAATCCTACCTGCACATTTAAAAGGAAAGTGAAAGCCAGCCCAGCTTTTCCTGCCCTCGCTGTTCGTCCCACCCTGCACATGAAAAATAAAAATAGGTTCAGATCTCAAATTGGGATGCATCACTTATAAAATTCTGTTCAATTCAGATAAGACAATAATGAATGTTTGCTATTTTATGAAAAAAAATGATACCTAAAAAAACAAAATATTCAAAATGTAAATATATTTTTACTGTGTACTGAAACTGTACAACTAAATTAGGTCATTAAAACAGTATGGTTTACAGTCATACAGAAGATCAGTGATTGTAATGGGTTCTATTGTCTTTTTTCGTGTTGCAATGTTCGCGTCCGGTGTAGAATATGCAATAAAAAAAATCATGTATAGCCAATATGTCCCATATTTATTGTGTATCCCTCGTTTCTATCATGATCTATTAACTTGCCTGTGAATGTATGTCCTGATGTATTGTGGAGCATCATAATTAATGACACATTTCACTCCGTTGATGTCAATGCCCCTCGCAGCAGCATCTGTGCTTATCAATCTAATAAGACAAATAAGTCTGATCACGTAATTACAAAATCCATGTGCTTTTCAAATCAAATTATTCATAATCATAAGCACATTCAGAACTAAATACGTACAGTTGGATCTTCCCCTGCTCAAAATCTTTGAGCGTTCTTTGTCGTTCGTTTGGGCTTAGTCTGGACGAAAACTCTGCAACAACCACACCACCAAAGAGCTTCACAAGCAAATAGAGTCTAAGAGCCAAAAAAAGACAGATAGATAGTCAGATAACAAAATGACATCTATTTTGTTATAATCACAAATGTACACATATTTGTTTTTTCCTGTTCTATAGGCTAAAATGGTAGTCCATCTGAACTCTATCACTGTACCTTTACCCCATCAAAAGCATATTCACTTTCGTTAATCATTATTGCAGGTATGGAAATACCACATTAGCAATCTGAAATAACAAAGCATCATCTGAATGTATTGCTCATCTCAATGATGCAGGAGATGAACGCCAACATTACCGGTGTGCTGTTTCTCTAGAGTTGGTGAAACACAAAACAGGACTGAACTTGAGCCGAAGTAAGAAATGAAGGATGACTAGTGGTTTCTTGTTTAGGGTGCAGGGGACATAATACTCCTGCGTAAAACAAGCACATATTAACCTGTGTGTGCAAAAGCGAGACAAGATTACTGATACACTGATCCAATTAACTCATGTAAAATATGACTTACAGAGAGGCTCTGAGGAAACTGAAATGACTCCTGGTTTTGTGTGGCCGTGTCTGTAGAGGTCTTTGTGGAACTGAAGAGTCGTGGCTGGTGTAGATCCAGCAGTTGTAGTTTCTCAGGGTTATGGGTGAGAGTGGCAGAAAACAGCAGCTTCTGCAGAGGCATCTGTGGTGGAGACAAACTGGCATACACAAATAAACAAATTAACATACAATTCAAAAGTCTGATACTTCTATTTGGGATTTTTCTATTTTTGCTTTCATAAAAATTTTATTATAAACATAGCATTTTAAGTGAAATCTTAGTAATTTCCAAATCTTAAGAATGTGTGTATTCAAAAATAGATCTGAAATCTCAGATATTTTATCACTATGAACATTAAGCTTTCTAATTGCTACAGCTTTATCACTTATTGCAAAGGTTGGAGCTTTAGGACTAGTTAAGAGGTGTGTGAGTTTTTTAGTGAAAACATCCCATGTAAATATTCAGAGACTGCTCAACTACATATGTTATGCCCTGTCTTAATGCCTCTGACCAGTCCCACAGTGACACAACAACAGTGGATTTACCAACAGAATGAGTTTGGGAAAAAGATTAGCTGTTCAATGATCAATGACCAACAGAGAACATGTTCAGAAACCTAACCTAACTCAATCAGATCAAAGAATTTTAGTTCATTTCAAATTTGAAAAGTAATTATGCAACCATAATAGAATTAAGTTAAGAAAACTTAACAAATCTTACCTTGACACTGTTATTGGTCCAGGCAGTATTCTTCTAAAGACTGACATCTGTGGGTCACCTTGGCATCTGTACACTGCTTTAGTCACCTGGCTGAGCCAAGACTGATGCATGCTGTCAATCATCCTGTCTGCTTCATCTATTATCTACAACGGACATGAACATCTCGACCATTGTATAAACTGAATATTTGAAACAAATGTACTGTGTATTATTCTCAATTTTGTACAGAACTCACCAGAAACCGTAGGTGTCGTAGACTGAAATTGTTGTGTTTGTTGATGTGATCCACAAGACGGCCTGGCGTAGCCACAACAATATCAGCCAAGCTGCAAGAAACCCCGCCTCTGCTTTTAGAGAGCAGAGCTTGCTCTTCAGCAAATGATTTCTGTCCTGCGATCATGACTACCTTCACACCAGTGCCTTCAGCATATGAGCTAAACACATTTGACACCTGGAACACAAAAATCACAAACAAAAGTAAAGATGAGGGAGGAATGGATAAGCAACTCCTTGGATAAATGTACTTAATTATTATTGACCATTTTGAATACAATACCTGTTGTGCCAACTCTTTGGTGGGTAGTACAGCCAATGCACGGACCTCACACACCACACGCTTAGAAAGTGCCTGAGGTAACAAACAAATACATCCACATCTACCTAAAAATCTATTCTCACATTTAAATGTAATTTCATACATATTTTTGGTTGTTGGCAATTTATTATAATTTTTTCTCTCAATTATTCGTAACTACCTTAATGGATACTCTGCAACTTAATGTATACACAGAGCCACAGCTCTAATCCCAACATATCTGAGCACAGTCAAACAAACAAAAAAGATTCCTACTGTACCTGTATAACGGGAATAACAAAAGCCAGTGTCTTTCCACTTCCCGTAGGTGCCGAAACACAAATGTCTCTGGGACGGTAGCCACCTGGACCGACCAGCAGCTCGGAGCTTACACTGTTCAAAATGGCAGGTATGACTTCAGCTTGAACTGAGAAGGACATACAGTAATAAGTAATGCAGAAAAATGTGATATCTTCAGTCGATGAGTTTAAATAGATACTTCACTGAAAAATAAAAATTCCGTCATCATTTACTCAGATTGTTTCTGAACCTGTATTCTATGTTCTGTTGAACACACAAGGAGATATCTGTAAGATTGTCAAATCTCACCCCCTATTGACTCCCATGGTATTTACTTTCCCTACTGTGGTAGAAAATGTTGGATGAGATCTAACATTCTTCCAAATTTATTCCTGCGTGTTCAGCAAAGCAAAGACATTTTTACAGGTTTGGAACAATCTAAGGGTGAGTAAATGATGACGGAATTTTCATTTTTGCGTGAAGTATCCCTTTAAAAGTACTTTGCCTTTTACTAAGCACAACTGATACTCCATTATTCAATGCAATGTTAAATGATTATCTTTCTGTCTTACCTGGAAAAAAGTTCTGTATCCCGTTGGCTTTGAGTTTCTTTAGCAGAACTGGACAGATCCCCGGTACCTCATTGACAGGGACAAGGTTACCCTTAATGTCCCTCTCAATGACATCAGGCTGTGCTAACCACTGGGGCAAAACTCTTTTCACCTGTAGATGTACAAAACGAAATATTGTCTCTTTACTATATAGAAGATAATAGATTTATAATATAATATTTTCCACAAACCTTTTGCGCAGTCTTCTCTTTGAACCCACCCAAGATATGTAAACCAGTCTGGGAGGCGTTGTTTTCTGCATGTAACTCATCAAGCTGTTGGTTTACTTCCGTTTCAATGTCCTTACTTTTCTCGATGTCACCTTCAGTTTTCTCTGCTGTTGTTTCTGCACACTTCTCATTATCTGGTTCATCATCTCCTTAAATTAGTATTTGAAAAATGCATGTGAAAACCCCAAATTAAGGATTCATTATGACTGATTTGATTTTGTCATAAACATAAAAAACACTAAACAAATTAATGAAAACTAAATAACATTGCAATACACATTATCTTTTTGATACAAAAATTTGGCTGTTGTGAGCAGTACTAAGAATAGGACACAAAGTTGCACCCCTAAATTTCAAAAAATCAATATGCATTTTCATTTCAATAATATAAAACAGACAGCCGCATGGTAGTTTTACCTGTTTTTGCACTTTCATCGCATAATGATATTTTTTTGCGTTTCTTTGTCAAAATGACACCTTCATCAGCAAAATCTGTTTTTCTAGCCTGTTTTCCTCTTTTCTGGGATTTCTGTAGTGTTTCCTTAGTCTCTTGCGGTCCAGGTTTTCCTTTCTTCTCTTTTATGTTACCCTGATGGCCATCATCTTTGTCTGCTATGTTTGAGATGCTCTGTTGTTCTCTGGCTTTGGCTCGTTCCTTCAGTTTAGCCAGCAGTGCTCTAGATCGAGACTCTGCGCTAGCTTCACCGTCCTCCTCCTCCCCCAAGTACCTGTTCAAAACATATAAAATTCTGATCAATACTGATCAAGTAACTTACGTGGAGGTAGCAGGTCCTCCTAGTACGAATATGACAGTAGGCTACACACAACAACAAAACCACAATGGTCTGCAGAGATAATGATTTTTGAATTAACGCGGTCCAGTCGTTTCATATGAGAAATTAATTTTCATCGTCGTTTAATGTTTTCTATAAAATCAATACATACCGATTTATCATAAACAGTGCCATTGTAGACTCCTGCCCCACTACCAAGTACGCTTAAAGGTTAATAAATGAATGAATTAAGGCACACCGTTAAAAAATGTGTACATTTATATTAGAACTACAATGAAAACAAACTTCAACATAGACCTATTTAAGTACACCACGTGGGAACTGAAGTGTATGGCGCGTAGTGATGACGTAGCTTTAGTCGCGTTGGCCCTGTCCCAAATGGCGTACTCCGAGCTTGTGAAGCTCGTGCAAGTCCACATTTGTTGACGTAAAGAATATACAAATAAAGATATAAAAATGCCAATGCTTTATAATGTATATCCCGGTACTTTGATGTCATATAATGATCGGTCTTGCGCAGTGCCGAGAGTCAAGTTACTTACCTGTTGTTCGGTTACTGTTACTTCGGACAGGATTGGGTTTTAATAGTTCTATGTTCCTGTGGTGTTTATGCAACGCCAGCATTAGGCAGAACAGTAGATAGTTATGTTATGTTTACAATGCTTGTGTATTTATACATTTGTATATTAGTTATGTAAGTATCTTGAACGTAGTACACTTCGTTGCATTAAAGATTTTTATACCTTAATAAGGGCCTATATGAATCAAAAATAATGTTAATGACAATACAAATAATAATTCAAATTTAAAACGTAAAAATTCTCCATCATGTTTACGATTAACATTTACGAAACTCCTCCAGTTAAATCTCTGATTGGTGGTTCGCAAGGATTCCTGGGTAAATTACCCGTGTGCAGAAGTCCGCATCAAGAGCACAAAGTACACTTCTGCGCGCTACTATCCCTGTTTCCATTTTGAATGGCTCATCCGTGTGGCCTAAGCCCTTCAAAGCCCTAACCTCTGGAGTGAGAACTTCAAAGGGAAGAAGGGTGTAGGGGACCAAACAATTGTTTCTTGAAGTGCCCTTCTGCGTCATCATCCTGTGACCCTAAGGAGGCACCGTCGCCACGCACAGAATCATGGGGTGCAAAGTGTCCATCAGTTGTACCCATGGAAATCTTTAATTCCGAAGGGCCCTTTGAAGTGGTCAGTTACTTCAGTTTGAAATGACCCTTAGATATGGCGGCCATGGTTGTTGCTATGATCCCATTTGGAACGCACCGTTAGTCAAATGGGACACTCTACGGTAGAACAGTGAATGTATGGAAGTACACAGATGTGTTTTTGATATCAAGGATGCATCGTATGTAGACTTGTGAGTACCGAACCCGCCTGAAGACACATAATTACTATATGGGACAGTCTAGCCAACATAAACATAGCCGCTAAGTTAAAACTGTTTCAGCCATTACATTCACAGACATTACTCCACTTGAGAGCATCTGGATAGTATGATACTTCTGATTCTTTCTTAGTTTCTCTTAATAATTTTATAGAGCCCCTCTATGCATGTGTTTCCTCTTAATGTTTGACTACCACTACAAGTGAGTCACTGATCATGGATGGTCAGTCCACGCTGTTTATTTCAGTTAAAAAACATATAATTTTTCATATCTGACCTCGTCATCAGAAACCCATGAACAATTTTTATTGTTGGTTGTGGTGCAAATGTGTTGAAGCCCCTCCCATGACGCGCGAATGAAGCGAGTAAACTAAAATGTTCAAGCGTCCAACTACGCGCGAATAGCGCGATTTATTCGCGCCATTCGCGTTTGGTCTGAACACAACATAAGGCTGTCTAGAGCCCTCTGTAGGCCATTATAGGAAGCACATGTGTGTCTTCCAGCTGACGTCACCTCTTTCTGTTAAGCAGCTACAACTACCAGAGCGTCAATGACCGTGGACGGTCGAGTCAGTCCACTAACGCGCTGTTTATTCCTGTTTACAAGCCGTGTATCATTATTTTTCCATATCAGCAGAAACCCATTAACACTATCATAACAACCTCTCTGACGATCCTGCTGCTTTCCTCCGTACGTGCGGCACTTCCTGATTTTCGGGCGAACATATGTTTTTATGGGATCAGCTGAGATGACTGAATGACCAAACGCAGAGAGGGGGCAACTCTAGAACGCTTAACTACCGACAATCATTACGGATAAACTGTCGAGGAATAACCGGTGCGCACCTTAAAGTACATCGTGGCGGCAGGACGTGCACACTATATATAAAAGCACATCAGCTGTGAGTGTTAGCGACGTCTGTGGCTTTCTTAGGACATTAACAGATGCTATACAAGCTAAGAATGTGATGATAGATCAAGGTACACAAGAAGGCTATAAAGACTTGTCGATGGTGACTCATCCTGCTGGGCGATTCCTTCTGGCTGTTTGTTTCTATTATTCAACCGAGGACTCGAAAATTGCTGAATTAAATTTAACTTGAATAATTGATATTGTGATAAAGGTTCGCATCTACCTCTGTTAAACGTACTGAAAAGTCATCGTTTTTCTACTTGCTTTAGCTGTCAAGCTTCGGTGGATCTGCCGCATACACAAGGAACTGGCTGTTTTTTATGATTCAATACTTGAAATAAAAGTGTTGGAGGTTGGAAAATGAAGAAGTTCTTTGACGCCCGACGGGAGATGGTGAGCTCAGGGCCCGGCTCCGGTTCCAGTGCGGGAGGCGCTGCAGGGTCCGGTAGCGGTGGCACTTTTATCGGACGGGTTTTTACTATAGGACGGTATCAAGTCACCGTGGAGGAGACTGTGGCTGAGGGTAAGAGACCTACTTTGGTGACTTTATGGTTTCGCCTGGTGGAATTAATGCATCGTCAATAAAATTTTAAATATAAATCGAAGTTATTATTAATTATTAGGCCAAATTGAATACAAATTATAGGGCCTTGAATAACTGATCCTCTGACGTAAACAAATTTCATTCATGCGTCACGTTTGCTGACAGCACAGAGTGACGCGTGCTGCCTCAGCAGATAAAGGAGAGGGGGTTTTAACACTAGGTGGCATGGCATCTCACGCACAGAAGCCATTGGCACATGCCATTAAGTTTGGGGTCACATTCCGTTTCTAGTGACATATGCCATATGTCTAGGGCTATGAATATGTGGCACTATTTAGTGACACGTCAAGTTTCTAGAGGATATTGTAGACTAGTGATAATTGAGAAAAGGACGCATTTTGTGCCACCTCCGTTAGTGACTGCAGCATAATTGTGACATTAATGTGACAAAATACGAAGTAACGCATATGAAAATTTCGGACTGTATGTGCAAAGACCTTAACCCTAACATACCGCTGAAAAATGGACATGCCACTGAACTGAGTGGCACATGCCATCACGAGACCAGACGCAGTGGCACATGCCACTGACAGACCGGACATGCCACCGGACATTCCACTAAGACAATGGAATGTGCCCATGGCTTCTGCACTTAAGTCCCATGCCACTCTGTGTTAATACCGCTACTGGGATAAAGCTTGAATTAGTATTTCTTTCCAAAATGAACACTTGTTCATCAGTTATGCTCAAGACTTAAAAAGTAGACTTTGATTGTTGTTCTTTAATAGTATGCTCTGTGTGTGAGCTTGTTGGAACCTAAAGTCCTCATGAATGCCATTAAAGTTTTTTTTGCTCTAAAGGTTTATTTTAGCCTTCAGAATAAATAACAAGTGTCCTCCAAAACCTATGCTCCAGTAGGCATATACAAATCAACGCCTTGTACTGTACTTCATTGGGTCCTTAACAGTCCCTTTCCCACTGCTTTCACTAAAAACAGCAGCACTTTGTCCATTCCCTTTTAGGTTCTACAAAATAAATAAAAACTTTAGCTTTTGCAAACGTGTTGAACATGCCATGACCTCAGTCCATATACAAGGCACAATGTATGCTCAGGCTTCAAGCTGCATTACATGAGTCACCAGCTTTACATCTCTTAAGAGTTGCTTTAATATCTTATAAACAGATTAAGAGTCATTCAGTTTTCCCACTAATTTACAGGAGATCTAAGCAGAGGCCATACAGAGTGCCTTAACCTGGGTGTCTGAAAAGCCATAAAGGTGGTTTGGTGAATATTTTATTTTTTGCAACAATACATCTTGTGTTAATAAAATATTGCATATTCTTTAATGAGCCATGTAAACCCAGCAGACGATTTAATGTAGTCTGTGAGACAACAGACTGTCAAATGTTTTGCTTGACATCAGTGTCTTGGGATTTTTTTAAATGCTTGTGGCTCCAGCTTTAGGTTATCTCTGTTATTGCCTAAGCAGATTTGGAACAGTTGGGTCTCACGAGAGATCATATCCATTCTGCCATAAGAAGAAATGTTGTACGGAAATTCTAAAATCTAATGTGATTGTTTTATTTCAGTTGTTAAATACCAAAAGAAAAAAGGAGCTTGTTAGTATTTCATTTAGTAGTTTTAGCTTCATTCAGTTAGTAAGTGTTTGCATGTCATACTATCGGTGAGTATTATTACTTACACTTATTTACAATACTTTTATGGTCTTGAATAGTGTGTATACAAATTGGTGTGCATTTAGGTATGTCTTATGTGAAGGAAAGTTTAAAGTACGAGTGAAATATTGAAATATATTAAAAGAAATATTGCAGTGTTTATTGTAAATAGTTTATCAATGTGTGATTCTCTTTATAAAATTTGTGTGCCCTCATAATCTCTTGTTAAAATCTGAAAATGCACTTCCTGCCTGTAATGATTATCCATCTTAAACTACGTATGTTAGACGGCTTGGGCGGAGATTCCGTTAGCTCTTCCCCTTCAACTGTCTGTCTGCTGCGAGTTCCATTTCAAAATGCAACGGCTGTTTTATACATTCAATTAAATCACAGAGAAAGACGAAAGCCATCCCATTAGTTTTCTCATTAAAAAATCCACTTCACTTGGAAATGCATCAAAATATGGTAAAAATGCTTGCAACCTTCAGCAGCCAATAAACTGTTTTAGCCAACTGTTCTAACAGCATCCAATCACTCTGTATTTTTTCCCGGGAATGTATGCTCTCTGAGCCATTTTGTGATCCTATCCCATCAAGTTCTAGAAGCTCTGACCCTGAGAAGCACAGATCAATATGGGGTTGCCTTTTGCCTATTCACTAAAAACAGTTGAGTTTAAATTGACCCAACAAATAACCCAAT